>OY755067.1:2977006-4465509 GCA_963576755.1 Noctua janthina
ATTAAATATTTCTTAGTAAATAAGCTTAACAACTTTATGTCACAGATGGCATCGACTTGTTGGTGGATGGTGAGCAGTACGGTACCGTGAATCCTAACGGAGGCTTCTTTGAGGTCGCCAATAACAACAACGTGGCACACGCCTCGCACTGGCAGAAGGGAACCCTCATGGCGCCGCTGGATAAAATGGTAAGAGAAGAGAGATAAAAATCTATGGGATACAGTTAATCAATTCAATCAATATATTTATTTTATAACAATTCGCTATTTACCTTGATACTACTATAACACGATTGAGATGACTATAGTATTTGTGTTGTAGCATGGCAATAGCGGTCATTGAACCACATACATTTATTGAATATCTTCTTTTAAAAAAACGTATACTAACCTGTTAATAGCCCCTGAATTGATTGTGATCCTGAACATTAACAGAAGAAACAGTAAGTACACGGTTTATGGTTTCAGTTCGTGTAAAGAGATATCAGGGAAAGGGTTATGACCGCTATTGCCATGCTCAAACACAACTACTATAGTATAAATGTGTATAACGCGAAGAAACAGGCAGGACCTACAACCAAAAATTAGAAGACATTGTGATATTTACCAGCCCGCATGTTGCGCACGTGGTGGATTATGACTCACTCTCTCTTACAGAGATGTCTCCGTCCCAGCAATGTGAAATGTATGAAGTGATTACGCAGTGTTCGATGCACATATCGAATTTTTTATTTTGAAAGACGTCACTTAGCTAGCCATGCACTGTTATCTGAACTAAACGTGTATGCAAAATTTCAGGACAATCGGAAACCGGGAAGTGGGTCAAATTTAACTTCTAAGATTTTTTACACACATAGGTAAACCTAATAAAAGCGTGTTAAAAAGAAACATCGTTAAGATTTCAAAAGCAATTTTAAGAAAAATACAAATAATTACAAGACTTGTCTATCTTTTATCCACCATCTCACAAAATCTTTAATATTCACGACGCAGTCATCTTCTACTTCTGGACTGAGAGAATCAGTAGACATTCTGACCTTCTTACTTACTTCACTGAACTTTATTTTCTCACCCTCAGTTCCACGTAACTCTTGGTCTTCGCGTAGGTGGTGTGCACGACTTCTCTGATGACCTAGAAGACAAGCTCTGGAGAAACGGGGCCAGCAAGGCCATGCTGCACTTCTGGAGAAGCAAAGACACCTGGTACCCCTCGTGGTATGACCCCTCCTTGAGGGTCGACTACGTCAGGGTGTACGCTCTTTAGATCTGTGTTTTTGAAAAAAATTAAAGATTTTGAGAAACCAGGGTTGTGTTTCATTTACTTGTTCCAAAACTCGTTGGGTTGTCGATACCGTCAAGATCGCGAGCAACATCTGGATGGGGGAAGTACAGAGGCTGGATGTGTGGCTGAAGAAAAGGAAGGCCTCTACCCAGCAGAGGGTGATTCTTGTCTGATATTATGTTCTTTATTTATTAAAGGTTTACATCAGTCTGATACTTAAACTATGTCACATAATCAGAATTTATGTCTAGGACCAGACCTCTATCCATCCGTACAAATCTAAACTACACATACTTGCAATTACAGTATTATCATATAGCAATTCATAATCAATATCTAAGTACTTACATACAGTGATATTTCACATTTCATATAGCATTTTTTGTTAATTTTATGAAAACAGCTAAATTTTTGACAGCCACTCGTGACTTTTCCAACATTCAGAATGCAAAGCTTTAAAGTCGGAGAGGCTGAAGATAACACCGAAAAATAATATAAACTACTCAATCGTAACCCATAAAAAATTATTCAGATCATCATCATCATCTGCCTAGCCTTTTCCCAACTATATTGGGTTCGGCTTCCAGTCTAACCGGATGCAGCTGAATACCAGTATTTTACATGGAGCGACTGCCTATCTGACCTCCACAACCCAGTTAGTGTAATACTATACCCCTTGGTAAGACTGGTTGTCTGTCTTTCGGACCAATGACTACCTGTCAAAGATCTACAAATGACAACCGGGACCAACGGCTTAACGTGCTTTCCGAGGTACGGAGGAAACTCGGCATGTAATGGGTGGTCACCCATCCACAGACCAACCTAGGCAAGCACGGCTTAACCTGAAGATCAACCAGAGCGGCTATTGTTAAAAATTGATTCAGATTTGATATTAAAATACTAATGATAGCAACGTCACGTCCTAACAATCCACAAGTCTGATATTGCTTTACTTCAAGGTTAACAACAAGTTTTTTGCTGCATCGACATTGAGATCACCATTGATCTCGTCTTTGAGACCGATACTTGTTTTCCAAGAATCTGTAGGTGTTTTTGTACATCCAATAAGTACAGGTTTCGTGTGCCTTTCAACTGCGCCGTATGACTTTTTCTTCTAAACATGACCTCAGTTCAGTTCTTTCCCAGACATAATGTTCATCTCTCACACTGTTCATACGTAATTTATGTGCTCTGATGTTTCGTATTATTGAAAAAAATTACTTTTTATCCGACTGTACTTCTGTCTTAAAGCGAATCTGACCTAACGCGAATCTGGCGTAAAGTGAATCTGTCCTTATGCTAACAAATTATCTTTATGTTGCGGTCTGTACATATTCTGTCTTTAAGCTAATCAGACCTAACGCGAATCTGACGTAACGTGAATCTGGCGTAAAGTGAATCTGTCCTTATGTTAACAAATAATCTTTACTTGTCCACCTCATTTTTATAGCCATTCACGTTCTGTAGCAACTATACACTTTTTACATTTTGAAATTCTTCCCATATATCGTATCCGTGTATTAAATTAATCTTTTTCGTGGTGTTGCTGGCACGCCAGGATTTTATATCTGGTTGGCCCAAAACGTGGTTGGCGGACACAGGTTGGCCGAAGTAAGGAAAACCTGTTCAGCTTGAGATTCATAGATGAGTCTGCCTTGGAATGTAAATGTGGTGTTGTTCCAGACGATGTGCACTTGATACCGGGTCCTGGCTGTCCTGCTGTTATCACATCCCAGGAGCTACTGAAAGTATCAAACTTTTCGTCAATTTTTGGGCTAACTTAATTAGGATTATCATAGACACGCTAAGGAGAAGGTGGACCACTCTCTGGCAGATTATTATGCTATGCTATGGTTCATTTGAACAAATTGAAATAAAAACAAAAGGTGACTTAGGTACTTAGGTATTAGTCATTTCAAGTTGTTTTTTCAGAAGTGACTGAATATAACCGCAGAATACGAACACATTTATAATATTAGTTTATTTACTAAGATAAAGGTCAGCGTATTTGAACAAATTATTATTTAATTACCTTATAGTCCTGAACAACAACAAAACAACAAAAAAAATTAAGCTCCAGTCACAAGGCATAATAACTGTGAAAGTACTGTAGTTGCCCAATCGAAAGCGTAGATCTCCATGGAGAAGAACGGGCAAGAAACTCCATGGACACTCTATTCTTCCTTAATTACGTCATTCATATGTGAGAACGATGTAGCAAGCAGTACCGAAAGTTCCATAGAACTCGATTCCTACCGGTTTCCCTTTGAAAAATGGCACAGTCAGTATTCTATTGACAAATAATATAATCACATTAAAGATCCAGCAGAATCCAGCTTACCTCTTACAAAAATTAACCCTTCGCTACTGGTAGCAAGTAGTAGTGAATTACAAACACACCAATGGCCGTACAGTGTGATCGCAAGCTTACAAAAAACACACCGGACTATTATTACTGAGACCTCAGCCCATACATCTCAGTCCGATACAACGAACCGACCAACACTAACACATCTAGTCAATAATATTTATTTAAAAACCCGTTTTTATATAAATGAAGTCGTTTATTTACATTTAAATCTGTGTGTGATGAGTTTTTGAGAACAATGGCGAGCGTTTGTGTTTTTTTGTTGTTTTGTTTATTTAGTTTCAATTATGTATTGTGTTATGAAGTGCCTGAAGCGAAATTAGAAGCCATTTATCCTAGAGGATTTAGGGTGTCTGTACCAGGTTTGTTTAATACTTTTTTTTTAAATTAACCTTTCCAACGCCAGAGCATAAACCGCACGCGCGTGCCTTCCACGTCAAGCCACAAATTCACCTACCTTTTTGTCACATATTTGTGTCGTTTGGCGTTCAGGACGCGCGCTTGCTTTTGACGTATATGTGACAATGGCGTTCAAAAGATTAAATATATTCCTATAATGCTATTCCGTAAGGTTCGGTTCGAACCTAACACCACACCCAATTCGAAAACAGAATTTTTCATTTGTTTTTGAAGCATATTTCCACGGATTCTCACTTCGATTAGACCATATTACTAGAACGAATTCGCTTGTTTTTTTAAGCAAATCTTTGTGGATTGACACCTCGACATTGTTTGTATTATGAAGTCATGTTTAAAGAATTATGTGAAGACTATTGGCTAGTTAAAAAAATGTAGGTATTTATAAATTAGTTTGACTTTAAGGTATCAGTAACAATAAACGCGATAACCCTGTTCCTGATGCCGGTGGGCTACTATTTTTTTAAATTTTTTAATGTTTTTTTTTTATATTACTTTGTATAGAAATATTTAAAAATGTAAATTATATATAAAGAAAAGAAATAAAGGAAATAATGCGATCAATCGAATTGGTAAGCGTGGTGATTACGGTTCATCATCTTTCTACCCTTGTCCCATTCTACTTGGGGTCGGCCCACCACGTTTTCTTCTTCCATTCCCCCCTGTCAGACGTCACTTCATCACTTACTCCCTTTTTTCTTTCATATCATTCCCCACACAATCCATCCATCTTTACTTTGGCCTTCCTCTCCCTCTCCATCAACATTCTGTACATCAGTCTTTGAGTCACATACGTTTCTTGGTGATTACGATCATTATATTTAATTATTATAACGGTAATTATGTATGGAGGAGCTCGTGGCTAAATAATAACAGCCGCTCGGGTCGATCTTTAGGTTAAGCCGTGCTTGCCTAGGTTGGTCTGTGGATGGGTGACCGCCCATTACATACCGAGTTTCCTCCGTGCCTCGGAAAGCACGTTAAGCCGTTGGTCCCGGCTGTCATTTGTAGATCTTTGACAGTCGTTAGGCAGTCAGTGGCCCAAAAAGTCTGACAACCAGTCTTACCAAGGGGTAACGTATTACCCAGTACAGACTGGGTTGTGGAGGTCAGATAGGCAGTCGCTCCATGTAAAATACTGGTATTCAGCTGCATCCGGTTAGACTGGAAGCCGACCCCAATATAGTTGGGAAAAGGCTAGGCAGATGATGATGAACGGTAATTATGTATGATAGTACCTATGTGGTTCATATCTTTACATAGTATAAAATAAAATACCTCCCGTTGTTTGTACGGTTAGATCGTTTAAACTACGCAACGGATTTTAATGCAGTTTTTAGCAATAGATAGAATGATTCAAGAGGAACTTTACAAATAAATAAAATTGAAGTGTCTGTTTGTAACTTCACGCGGATGAAAGTCACGGGCAACAGCAAATATTAAATAAATCTAATACCTAGGTATTTTTTTTCCGACCATCATTTTCACTCTAGAATGTCACTTAATCTTGACACTCAGCTTGAGATATTCGCAAGTACCTACGTGGCGATACGAAAACCGACTGAACAACACCATGCTTCGTGAAACCGGTCACAAGTAGTCACAACTGGATTACTACAGGGTAAAGACCTCTGTCCTCTTCTCGTTATAAAGAAATAATATAAATCAGCCGTAGACTGCACGCACTAAGCAATATTGAGCAAGAATATACTTAGTTGAAAGTGATAATATTTTCACTTATTCTTTGGCCAATCCACGAAAACTTCGATGATATAATTAAAAGTTTCCGAAATAATAATTCAGACTATATAGTTCTAAAACCGCCTGGTGCCAATATGCTGCGGTGCAAGAGTTGAATTTGTGATAAATGCACGACACTCGTAGCAGACGAAAGGAGCTCGTGGCTAAATAATAACAGGCGCACGGGTCGATCTTCACGTTAAGCCGCGCTTTCCTAGGTCGGTCCGTGAATGGGTGACCACCCATTCCATACCGAGTTTCCTCCGTGCACTGTTGGTCGCGGCTGTCAATTGCAGATCTTTGACAATCGTTACAGATAGTCAGTGGCCCGAAAGTCTGACAACTAGTCTTACCAAGGGGTATCGTATTACCCAGTAATAACTGGGTTGTGGAGGTCAGATAGGCAGTCGCTCCATGTAAAATACTGGTATTCAGTTGCATTAGGTTAGGTTAAAATATGTCCCCAACAAAGGACAAAAACTAAGCAGACAGATTGGGAAAAATCATGTAGAAGATAATAAGATACTGTACCAAAAGACATTCAGCTTGTGTAGGCTATTGAAGCTACTTTATTATGAGTACTTAAAATAATTTAAAGATAACAGTAATTATTGCTAATGGGTGAAACGAGATATAA
Organism: Noctua janthina; assembly: GCA_963576755.1. Taxonomy (NCBI): domain Eukaryota; kingdom Metazoa; phylum Arthropoda; class Insecta; order Lepidoptera; family Noctuidae; genus Noctua; species Noctua janthina. The sequence goes on from OY755067.1 coordinate 2,983,450, forward strand.
AAGGTTAGAGGTCAAAATTCTTCATAATAGTGACCATCTTGGAATTCCCAGCATGTTTTGTAAGTCCTGTACCTAAGCTGTGAGATCTTATTACATCATCATTTGATCTGTTATCACTCAAGACCATGATAATGTCATGGTCATTAAAGTTAACAGACCAATCGGTTATCAGTATTGGTGAAATATCGGTGATCGGTATAAAGTGTGTGTAAACGACCCCGAAATGCATTTCTCCTCCCCGTCATTGCGATCATTTTTGTTCTGGACCATACATGGGAACCTTCTAGTTACGGAGATATTGGGGGTCAAAGTTTCAACTTTTCACAATTTTTTTTTAATACCAATTTTTAATGTTATAAATAACTTCACTTTAACTATCTCCATGACTCGTTTACTATTCAATACATCCATCAGCACAATGTTTTGAATGCGTTACATTGAGTACTACCCCAAAACGTGATTTTCACCCCAAAAAAAAGTCGTTTCCCAGCAATAACTTTTGCGTAGCGTTACTTACTTTGATGAACAGAATGCTTGGTTGACGGCTTCGTGGAGGGTCCGTTTACACCTTGTATAAAACCACAGTAGGAACCTATTATGAGTTTTTGTGTTGGTACCTGTTTCTTCAGTGTTTACGTAACAAGTTACTGAACAAAAAGAACTTTAGTGCAGTGCACTTTACATAGTGCTATGTACCTATATTGCACCCGTGCAAAGCCAGGTCCGGTCGCTAGTCGAAAATTAAAAAAATGGCAATCAAAGACAAGTGAAATGATTCTCATTTTAGATTTCAAGGTTCGAAGTCATAACTAGACAAAAATAAAATTTTATGATCGCAGATAATTAATGTCAATCAAGGATTAAATATTCACCTTTATCAAAGTTCATTATTCTAATTCGTTCAATTAAAATATGCTATTAACTTCGTTTGGTCTTTTGCCGAACGTTAAGTACCAAGTAATTGTAATTATTAAATTCCCGAACATTTTCCCAATATCTAATAATAATTCGACAAAGAGATTTTAATAAATATTAGATTAAAGTCAACCTTATTATTATAAGGTAGCTCGTTTATTTCTGATAGGGAATTTTCTTGGTGACTTATTAAGATGAACGGGAACAACTACATCAAGAACTCCGAGTAAAGAAAGTAGTATAATAACATAATAATTGTATTTCAACATAATATCGCGCCTGTAATCCCCGAAGGGTTAGGCAAAGGTGTAACTAACAAGTACATCCACATTTCGCCAGTTATGTTTAAGCCCCATTTAATAGGGGGCGAGCCTATTGCCATCAACCGGGCACAAATCCGGACTCCGTGGCTTCTACTGAAAAATTCCTGAAGGAAAAACTCAATAACACTTTGCCCGACCCTGGAATCGAACCCAGGACCTCATGCTCAGCAGTAGCATTTTTGACACTTGTGTTTTATAGTAGTATATGTTTTATAATAATTAGATACTTAATTGGTTATGTGTCGTAGATACTAAAGCACAGGAACTAACTTTTCGAGCTTACATCGTTTCAAAAATTGTTATTGAAAAAGATCACTCATTTATAGTCAGACACCAAATTCCTGCACATTTTTTTAACACACTCCGAAGGATTAAAAAAAAGAATCTTTATCTATACAGGGTGTAAACAGACCCTTCATGAAGCCGAAAGTCACTTGTTTTCCCAGATTTTGCAAACATTTTTTTCTTCTAGACCATACCTGGGAGCCTTCTAGTTATGGAGATATTAAGTGCAAAATAAAGCTGCAAACGAATTTAACATAGTTGAGCAGATCATAGACAATTCTGTCATACTAACATTCATGAAAATAGTGTGAAATGAGTTCTAACTTCTTCACCATATGGTTGATTGTCCTAACATGGGTTTCCTCAAACCGCATAAGTAAACAATTATCTGAAAATAGATCGATGACCGCAAAATAAACGGTAAACATGGCTGTCATGTAGAAAGACCCAAGTATCAAACGCGCAACTTGAACATAACGTAAACTAGAAAGATTTAAAAATTCTTGTGATTTTGAATCCATGTTAAAACTAAGTCGGCGGAGACCAGCATTTGGAATTTTGGACAGTAGGCAGAATTTAGCCTTTACAAATAAATACAATTGAAGTGTCTATTTGTAATTTCAAATTAACATGTTTTTACTGAATGCATACCTAAGTACATACGGTATTGTACATAAGAAAAAAAATTGTCTGTCCGTCTGTTTATTCCGGCTAATCTCCAAAACGGCTTGACCGATTTTGACGAGACTTCTACTGATAGATAGCTCATGTTTAAAGGAGTAACTTAGGCTTTTATTTTAGAAAAAGGATTAGGGTTCCGTGTAAAAAAAAATTAAAATCTCTTGAAATTGTTAACAAAATCAGATTCAAGTAGGGAAGTAATATTTCTATAATAATTTCACGCGGACGAAAGTCGCGGGCAACAGCTAGATTTTTTAAATAAAATCTACTAAATATTAAATTTATCTGTCAGAATTTAATAATTTCGTAGTCTATTCCATAGATACCGAAACCGCAAATAATCACAAACAACGATTAAAACCACAACAGCTATTATTTAATTGTTCAATAATTATGACGTCACTGCAGACAAGTTCGGGGCTTTAAATCGGTATAACGACCTTGTGGTCTTACGTTTTTTGGTAAATAAGAAGACTAAACAATTAAAATTCTTATATTTTCCTTGATTGGATGCGTGTAAAGCTTTATATCCTTGTACAGACGTCAGCACATCGAGCTACAGCAATCTGTCAAATTTCTTTAATAGATTTTCAACTTTATCGCTTAAGCATTAGATTCAAAGTTGATTGGGATAATTTGACAGTTTCGGGTAGCTTGATGTACTAATTATTTCTCAAGATATTTGGAAAGTCTTTTTTGCGAATATTCTATGAAAAACTTATTCTATCCAAACGGAATACCTATCTGTTTTTGACATGGAAAGAAAAATTCCAGTGCGAGCAGGGTTTGAACCTGCGACCTTCCGATTCAGTACACCGGATGTCTTAACCAACTAGACAATCGCACCCCGCTCACAGTTCTCGAAATTTTCGTTCCATTAATAACGTCTTACGGTGACGTTATACCTATGTTATAAATTGGACTCCACACACCAAATCCATGTGTTGGCGACTTTGTTGTCGGCGAGTTAGTTTAAGACATTACACGTAGAAAACTTTGTCGGTGAGACGAGATACGCTACTTTTTATACACTACTGTTCGATTGTCACCAGGCTACTGAGAGCGTACGCAAGTCGCCGACATATCGGTGGCTTTCGTGTAGAGCCCATCACGTTAGCTAATCAGCAATCATGTTTCCATAAACGCGCCAAGTCCTTTAAAAAATTGATTCTTGTTAACGTGGAAGCGCCAGGGTAGCCCGTGACATTCAAATTGTGTTAATTTTTTCGCAATTTGCAGGTCAGTGTCAGGTTGTATGTTGATTCACGACTGTAACAAATATGGCTTTACAGAGTTATAATCATTAAAATCATCAAAATCTCTCTAAGTTCATTTAATCACATACAAAAAAAGACACACATAAAATGTAAGTATGACAGTCAGAATCACCTTCTTGACGACTGTGGTGTCTAAATCGCAACTCGATCTATTCATAGGTAGGTACCTTTATTAGCAGGTGTTGGTACCACTCGCCAAATCATGTAGGTATCCATCTTACAACGAGACCCTAACTTAATCATTCTTTCTCTTTCAGACGATGGCTTCTCTCTCTTCGCCTTCCACGGCAACGTCAACCAGGAGATGGAAGGCCTAGAAGCTGGTCAATGGTCCAGAGACATCACCAAAGCCAAGAATGGGAGGTGGACCTTCAGAGACAGGAACGCCGAACTCAAGATCGGAGACACCGTGTATTTCTGGACTTACGTCATCAAGAATGGACTAGGTTACAGACAGGATAATGGAGAATGGCGGGTTACTGGTAAGTTTTTTTTTGTTTTATTGTATAAATACCTGTGTTATGTCGAGTTATGCGGTTGGTTTTGATTCACACTGACCTCCGTACTAGTGAAAACTGTATCATGGTAGGTCAGTCTTACTCGTTCACAAACACTCACACACTTTTACAATTACAGATTAAACATTGATTTATGAATACGAATACTGATACTCAGAGGGTTTTATTTTAACATTTGATGACTTTATGACAAAAATCGCGAGGGAAGTTATAAAATATTAAGAGTATATGCAAAAAATTCAGATAAAAAGTTTGAATAACCATAGTTTTTCATGTAGTTATGTTAAAATATTTACCTTTTGTTTATTTATTTCAATTTAGTTCAGCATAAGCAATTAATACTTAATTAAGTTATATAGTCATTTTACTCGGTTTTCTCACAGAACCACAAACATTCTAACATTATCGTCTACCATTCATCAGCAAACAATTCCAATCCAGGGTTGGTTTCTACGAGCTCGTTGAGCAGCGTAAGCATACGCGGTATAGGGGAGGTGGATCGAGCTACAGTGCGACAATAATATCACATCATATGACACAGTCAAATAATTGAATTTATACACGATCCTACCTACATTTTTAGAGATCACAGACATGATGTTATGTATAATATAGGCAGGTATATAGCTGTACATAGACCTTGGGGCGCTTAACCAAAATCGGAACTAAGGCCGCCATTTTGTTTTTCCACTTCATTTAATTAATTGAAACGCCAAATCATCTTGTTACTTCTCTGGAAATCATAACAAAAACAATTTGATTGCACTTAGTAAACAGTTTTTATTCATAACTACTTATCGAAAGGTCATGAACAAGACAACACGAGATTGTGTATGTAGTCATTTATGGTGCCTGCGATATGTATAATACAATATTGGGAGTTGTATGATTAATACAAATCTTAAAGATTATTTTGATGATAGAATTGGTATATCTCGCAAATTATTTACATCATCATCTGCCTAGCCTTTTCCCAACTATGTTGGGGTCGGCTTCCAGTCTAACCAGATGCATCTAAATACTGAAACAGTATTCTACATGGAGCGACTGCATATCTGACCTCTACAACCCAGTTAGTACTAGGTAATAATCTGACAACCAGTCTTACCAAGGGGCGATACCCCTTGGTAAGACTGATTGTCAGATTTTTTGGGCCACTGTCAAAGATCTACAAATGACAGCCGGGACCAACGGCTTAACGTGCTTTCCGAGGCACGGAGGAAACTCGGTATGTAATGGGCAGTCACCCATCCTCAGACCAACCTAGGCAAGTACGGCTTAACATAAAGATCGACCCGAGCGGCTGTTATTATTTGGCCACGAGCTCCTCCTTAATAATTTACATAGTAGTATAATTGTCGCTTAAGAACTAAGTACCCCGCGGTTTCGTCCGCTCGGCTCCTATTATAAGGATCATAGCATGAAGGTAAATAGCCTATAAGGCTGTATTCAACCTGTAGCAGCACTACATAAAGCACTACAGCAACACAGTACAAAAAGTACTACAGTATGACAAAAATGAACAACTAACGTCAAAATTCTGAATCGCGCTGTTGGTTAACCGTGACTTAAGAGCGTTAACGTCTTACGGAATTTCATACAAACTTTAAAGTAATTTTTTTTCGAAATGACTGAACAGATTTTAATGAAACTTCGTACGCATAAGCAGGATACAAAAGTCTAAAAACTTGACGGAGATGATTTTCGAAAAATAGTGTTACAGCTAAATTAGACCGATTTTAGATTTTTCATAGAAAAAGAAATTTCAAATTATCTTTTTTTAAAAAAGACATTCATAAATTTCTCTGTCAAGTTTTTAGACTTATGTATCCTGTTTATTCGTACGAATTTTCATTAAAATCGATTCAGTCATTTCGAAAAAAAATCACTTGAAAGTTTGTATGAAATGCTGTAAGACGTTAACGCTCTCAAGAGACAAGACAATATAGAAAAACCTGACAACAACTGTCCGGCAGTAGGCCACCAGACGAACCACCAGTCTGGGCTGAGGATCCTCCCTTTCCTATGGTGGATGAGGAACTTTACACCCTGTTCTTCATATCCCCAAAACCTTTCCCAAGAACCAGGCTAACAAATTAAAAAAAAAAAACAAATTCCCCTGGTAGTTCAAGAAATTATTGCGTTCGAACAAACAGACAAACATTATTTTTTTATACATTAGGAAAAAAGGAAAGGAATTTTCTGAAGCACACAACTGCTAATCATGAGGTACTGGGTTCGATTCCCGGGTCGGGGAAAGTGTTATTGGGTTTTTCCATCAGGAATTTCTCGCAGTAGCATCCACGGAGACTAGATTTGTGCCCCGTTGATGGCAATAGGCTCGCCCCCTATTAAATATGACTTAAAGAAAACATAACTGGCGAAATGTGGGTGTAGTATTAGTTACACCTCTGCCTTACCCTTCGGGTTTTTTCAAACATTAAGATTAAAACATCTCCAACAAAACACCATTTATTCCTGTATCTCCGATATTTCCCAGTATCTCGAGCACAATAGGTGTTAACTTCAAATCTAAAGGAGAGACTACAAACATGAGAGCCACTTCGAACATCTTAACACCTGCGAAAGGCGTTCCGCCATCTTTCTTTTGTGAATCGGGCTTTCTTTAAAACATTTGCGTCTTTTCTTTATTCCGTAGGATGGGTTGTCTTTTAAAGATTCCCGATTTTCAGTGCTCTAAAAAAAGAACTACTGACTGAGTGTGATGCCTCGTTTTTCAAGTGGTCTTTTTTTTTCGGATGGGAAATCATCAAACGACCCCCCCTCCCCCCCACTCTGGGCGGAGCGGAAGGGAGTGTCAGACTTGTACTGACTAAAAGCCATCCATGTTCCTTATTTGCCCTTTGTGTTCCAGGGCCACGGTATCTCTTTCGAACAGTCCCGCAGCCCAAGTGGTCTTAAGCGCAACTGCTGAGCATGAAGTCCTAGGTTCGATTCGAAAATTGTAAACAGTAAAATCTGTTTGTATTTAGTACTACCAGAGTGTACTGAATTCCCGGGTCGGACAAAGTATGTATTATTGGATTTTTCCATCTGGAATTTCTCAGTAGCAGCCACGTAGTCTGAATTTGCGCTGGGTTGATGGCAATAGGCTCGCCTCCCATTATATGGGAAAAAATACACCTCTGCCTAACCCTTTGGGGATTACAGGCGTGATGTTATCTATGTAAAAAAGTGCTTTTTAGTAGGTACAAGTAAAATGAGAAATATTGAATGGTGTACCTACCTGACTCTAGATGTTTTGGTATTATATCCTGAAGCAGTAACGTTATATAACACACTGAAATTGATGTTGGCAACCATAGAATATCAGTAATTATGTAGCATTGCAAAACATGGTTTTCATTTTAATGATGCGCTACTATTAATAATTACACGAGAAGGCCATTTCTCGTGTATATTTATGTAGATATGTTATTATTAGAACTGTGTTGTAGTTAGCTAGTAGGAAATTTGTATTTTTCATCACCCCTGGTCTAAATTATGCCCAATAACCACATTCTACACCGAATGAATTTAGCTTGACATTGGCTCCCAAATAAGGAGGAGCTCGTTGTAAAATAAAAGAGCCGCTCGCGCCGATCTTTAGGTTAAACCGTGCTTACCTATGTTGGTTCGTGGATGGGTGACCACCCATTACATACCGAGTTTCTTCTGTGCCTCGGAAAGCACGCTAAGCATTTGGTCTCGGCTGTCTTTTGTAGATCTTTGACAGTCGTTATAGGTAGTCAGTTCCCCGAAAGTCTGACCACCAGTCTTACCAAGGAGACTCGTATTGCCCAGTACTAAGTGGGTTGTGGAGGTCAGTAGGCAGTCGCTCCATGTAAAATACCAATATTCAGCTGCATCCAGTTAGACTGCTAACCCCGACATAGTTAGGAAAAGGCTAGGCAGATAATGATGGCACACAGAGGAGGTCTAAGAATTTATTTCCCAAAACCAACTAATTTCACTCTTTTTCCAGGATACGTCGACGAAGCGGGCAACTCCGTCAACCCAACTGACGGATCCCCCATCGAAGGTGCGCAAGCCTCCAGACCCTCTCAAGCACCCCAATACCCTCAAAACACGGGGTCAAACCCATCGGCGCGACCACCAGCATTAAGTACCTTAAGTCAGAATGTCCAGTACCCATGTGAGATATCAGTGTCCAAGGTCAACGTGCCAGGGTTTGTCTGCAGGGGACAGCTGCTTTTCGAAGATAACTTCAACTCTCCATTAGAAAAGGGAAAGGTTTGGACTCCGGAGATCAAGTTTCCTGGGGAACCGGTGAGTGGAATTTTGATATTCCGTGTTTTATGAGATTGTAGTAGTGTTTTTGTTATCCGTAGATTATTATTTTTATTAGATAGTGTAGCTGCTAAAGGCTACATTCATCATCATTATCAGCCTTAAGCAATCCATTGTTGGATGAAGGGTTCTCCATTTGCCGTGTCGATGGCGCGTTCGTGTTCCACGCGCGCCTCAAAGAGATGTCAGCCAACCGAAAGGGGTCAGCAAGAGCCGATGGCTGCCGGGGCTGCAGGACTGTTCGAAAGAGATACCATGGCCCTGGAACACAAACGGCAAAGAAGGAACATGGATGGGTTTTAGTCAGTACAAGTCTAACACTCTCTTCTGCTCCCAGAACGGGACATGAGCGGATCTTCATTTGATGATTTACTTCCGAAAAAAAACAAAAAAGGGGGTTCTCCATTTTCCATCATACGTACAATTTGCTCTTTCTGTAATTCTTAGCAAATTACTATTCTAGTGCTATTCTGTCAAAATCAGTAAAACGTCACATAAGTGAGCACATTCATTTCGAAAACGGCTTCACCTTGTTTTATAAGCAAATCATCATACCGCTCCAAATTCGAAGTGGTTATGTTCCAAAGTTGCAACAAGTTGTAAAATTATGCCTTTTAATGGATTTTCATTTGTTTTTCGCCCAGGACTTTCCATTCAACGTGTACCTCAATGACCGTAACCTTTACGTGAGCGGTGGACGCCTGACTATCAAGCCCATCACCCTGGAGTCTAAGTATGGAGACGACTACGTGAGGCAGACGCTTGATATTACGGCTAGGTAAGACACATGTATTTTATCTTAACTGTTAGCAAAGAGCCTCGATCAACAATAGCAACGAGCCTCGATCAAAAATAGCAAAGAGCCTCGGTCAGCAATAACAAAGAGTCTCGATAAACATCTTAAGCTGCTCTCATTGCGCGGCTGGGTCAAGAGCTTGATACAGTGGAGAGTACTCCTCGTACGTTCCACTCTCTGGAGTCTAGACCTTATTCCTGATGCCGATGAGCCATCTATTTTTATATTTTTTAATGTTTTTACTAATGTTTATAATATTTCAAAATAGAAACTATAAGAGATAAAAGGAACTAGTTACTTTGTTTGTTGCCATCACGCATGAATGGCTGAACGCATTTTGATTAAATTTGGCACATGGATAGACCATGGCTAAGGACATAGGATCATCTTTATATCTATCCTAGTGTTCCCAGTAGGGTGTCCACATGGGATAACTTTCGACATCCACACGAGCGTAGCCGCGGGTACATGCTAGTTATGATATAAATGTTAAAGGATCAGTAAAGTTTACGCCCAAAAACTTTTTTTACTAAAATACTTCATTTGGAAGCAAAAAAAGATGCGTTGCTTTATGTATTGTATTTTGCGCGAATTTGAACTTAAGTTCAAATTCCAATAACTTAAGGAAGAATCTGACAATACGGGATAAAGCCGTAATTGTTTGCCTTCTACAGAAATTGTTTCTATATTTTCACGAAATTCATACACGAACAACGATCATTTTATTTCGTCTTTCTTTCTTTAATATTTCGAATTTTGCTAAAACACGACACACGATGTAATCGTTTACCGCTGTAGTAATATGAATAAAAGCGCGGGTAACCGATTTTCCTGTACACATGATGTTTTACTATTAACAGGAAAAGATTTTTTCTCAATATACTTACACGGATGGGATGTGCATGTATCTAGTTGAGCTCATTTTCGCAACGCACGTTTTATTTAGTAGGGTGATATTAAAAGCACTTTTTTTTCTGAAATTTTGAATTGGTAGAAAAATACTGGTAAATACAATTATATTATAGAGAAAGATACGCTACGTTCATACTGAGCGGCGATCAAAAATCATTGCGTTGTTACGACTGCGATAGATAATACGGAACGTATGATACAGAAAGAGATAGCTATTGCGCTTGAAGTACTTAAATTACGACAATTGTATGAATTTGTCTCCAACAATTTGGGCGCGCCAGTGCGATATCTACCTCTTTTTATTTATAATATCATTGGGCAAATATTATTATGTCAAAGATGCCAAAAAATAAATTTTTGAGGGTACTAGAAACAGGGTGTAAAGGTCTAAGCTCACGGATAACTTTAATATCGTGATTCAGGTTTTAGATGTTAGTTCTTCACTTACGACATGTAGATGGCGCTGTAGTACTTTTTGTACAATGCCGCTACAAGTTATGCACAATGACGATAACTTTCCTCTAACACGCATCCTACAACCTTATTATCTCAATTGACCGTTGCACCCAGATGTACCGGCATCATTGGGACAATGGAGTGTTCTCGGGAGGCATCAGGTCCTCAGATCCTGCCGCCCATCATAACCGCGAAGATCTCCACGAAGAACAAGTTCGCCTTCAAGTACGGCAGGGTCGAGATCAGCGCTAAGATGCCTCTGGGAGACTGGATTTATCCAGGTAAACTCTCAAGAAACTTCACTAGCTCAGTCATTGAAATGTACTTACGATAAACGGGACCATCACCTTCCTGCACTTGCCCCATGTTACTTGGGGTCGTTACAACACGTTGTTTTCTTCCATTCTCCCATGTCAACCGTCACGCAATCATTTACACCTTTTTTTTAATCCATCCATCGTTTCCTTGGTCAGGAAGGGAAAAAACGTATCCTAGTTGCAGTAGCCAACTGGTTGATGTTCGTACAAGTTTGCCATAGGTCATAGGTTTTCCAAGACGTTGATATTGATGACTGATCAGCAAAAAGAAATGATGGAATGAATATGTTATTTTTAATATTTTAAGAATTTTTATCTAACTTTGTTCGGCAGTATCTCCGAGTTAATTTTGGGCTTGAAAATCTGGTTTACCAACAAACTTTTAGGTACAAAAATTTGCTTAGTTTAAGAAATATAATATAAGCGAAAAGCTGAATTCAAAATGAGTATAATGTACGTTGGCAATTTTCCCAAAACCTACTACACTCATTTGAATGATTTCTTAAATAATATGCCTTTTTTATTTATCAGTGATCCAGCTGGAGCCTCGTGACTTCGTATACGGTAATAGCAACTTCGCGTCTGGACTCCTACGCATAGCCACCGCCAAGGGTAACGTGGAATTCGCCAAGAAACTTTACGCGGGACCCATCATGTGCGACTCTGAACCTTATAGGTTGGTAACTGCTCAGTATATTTTGGAAATGAAGGTATGAATTAAATAGGACAAATTTTCCGCAAACGTGGTGCACCCAAAATACAAAGCTAAATTCCTTTCCTTTAGAGAGTTTTAAAGATTGATTGCCCCGTCATTCTACTGAGTTTGGAGTCCAAGGTTTGTCCTTTAGGTCGGACAGGGTCATGGGTTTCCATTTGGGAAGTAATATGTGTGCTGGATTTGTGGCCAGCTGACAGCAACAAAGTCTGAGTCGTGTTGCCCTCGCATCTGAAACATAAAACACAACTAGGGAAATGTTTGTACACAATATACATCTCCCTAGGGCATGCAGAACTGCACCAATTTGTTTACTTAGATGGAGTCTTTGTCTTGTTTCAGATCTACGTATTTGCAGCAGAAGGCTGGTTCCGATCTATGGAGTAAAGAATTCCACAACTACTCATTGGAATGGAGGCCAGGTAATGCATTATTAATTTAGTCTTTCTGAGTTTACTGTAAAATTTAACAAGTATTTCATTTTTCTCCACAATTTTTATATTATAAAGCTGTTGCAAGCACCGAGATCAATTGGGATCTTGGCGCTTCTAAGAGATGGAGTATCTGGGTAACTGATAACGTCTTAATTTCTTATAGATGGTATCTCTATATACGTGGACGGCGAGAAGTACGGCGAGGTGACTCCTCCTTCAGAAGGGTTTTACCAGACTGCCTCCCAAAACAACGTGGTTGCGGCCGCCCAGTGGCTCAAAGGAACTGTCATGGCGCCCTTCGATGAAATGGTTAGTAGATTTGGATGTACAATCGGTTTTATATAGTCTGTCGAAAATTTTGGACAAACTCAAAGTGTTGGATAAAGAACTACAACTTTGATTCCGCTGTTGGCAAGCCAATGGCAGTGCTCAGACATGGATGAGTTTAGCCGTCAGATCTACAAGCAATGTTTATCAGACTAAGTTGTCACTCTCTCAGTCACTCAGTCCGTCAGATCAGCCGCGAGGAACCTTGTGGAGAGCGACCACAAAAAGCCAAATAACCAATTCATATCCCTTGTATTCCCAGTTCTACATCTCTCTGGGCATGGACGTGGGTGGGGTGCACGAGTTCCCCGACGACACAGGCAAGCCCTGGAACAACCGCGCCACCAAGGCCATGCTAAACTTCTGGAATGCACGCGACCAGTGGTACTCTACCTGGTTTGATGATACCAGTGCGCTGGAGGTCGATTATGTCAGGGTTTATGCTCTCTAGGAGGTGAGTCTTAACTTACTTGAATTGGAAGTTATATAGGGTGACAGGTAATTAGTGACCGATACTTAACCACGTGATTATGCTCATGATAACAACTTTCCCAAAGAAACATTTTTTTTTATATAATCGTTCACGATAGTAATGGAGCAGAACGGCGTCAAGCGACTAACAGCTGATAGGTCAAAAGCGCGCGCGCGAGAGTTTCATACAGCTGTTGTGTTATTGGGATAAATGTTAACAAGTATTAAAAAAAAGTTTCTTTGGGAAAGTTGTTTGTTATCATGAGTACAATCACGGGTTTAAGTATCGGTCACTAATTACCAGTCGCCCTATATTTAGCTACCTACGTTATTTTCAGAGGTTGATTTATCTGCGATACTAAAATTTCGAAATCAACTTATCAAACATACAACAATAAAGAGTCATTTATTCAAATTAGGCTAAAAATCAGCCCTTTTCGAGGGTCAAAAATAACCTAAGATAGTTCTCCTAAAGGAGTCGTGTCTTCGCCACTTCTTGGTATTTTTGCTGGGAAGAAGAAGTAGCGGAACAAACTCCACAGCAAACACACCTCATGGAAGTATACTGTAGTAATCAGTCGTTGTGGTGATAATTGGGGGATACCTATCTCCAGCGGTCGTCTTCAGGCTGATTTGATGTTGAATATGATACGTACAGTGCAGAAAGTACTTATGATTAATCTGTTTTTTTTTGTTTCAGATTCAAGATCACCTTCAAAGGACATCAACTGCCTAATTTTAAGATTAAATAATATTTTTTTACTTTTAAATTGAGTTTTACTGATTTCCTTCTCCTGACACATAACATGGCGCGTTAAGGTTCAATATTGCTCATCTTCATTTTAGGTTCTCAGGGCCTCTGTCTTACTTATTTAATTTACGAATCTTACACAAGCAATCATAAAAATAAAGATTTTGTTTTTGGTAGCAGTTTCCAACAGTTGTTTTTTCTGTTGCTAAGGTAAATTCAACATAAAGGTTAATTAACATAACATAATATCACGCCTGTAATCCCCGAAGGGTTAGGCAGAGGTGTACCTAATGAACCCCAATTCGCCAATTACGTTTAAGTATGTAATAAGAGGCAAGCCTATTGTCATCAACCCGGCACAAATTCAGACTACGTGGCTGCTACTGTGAAATTCTTGATTCAATAATACTTTGCACGACCAGGGAATCGAACCCAAGACCTCATGCTCAGCAGTCGAGCTTGCGACCACTAAACCAACGAGGCAGTGTAGGTAAAGTACTTATTTCAATGATTTCCGTGAATGTAAAGTCATTCCAACTACACTTAATTCATTCAGCTAATAAATACAACAAAATTCCCATATTTACATTTACTGTGACTCGGACCTTACCTACCCGTATTCTTGGAACGAATTATCTTACTAATAATAAAGCGGTTATTCTCGTTAATTTAGCCATCTTATCTTGTTTCTTGTTATGCTAAAATGATAATAAACAACATCGTAAAACTCGCAATGAATACAACAATACTGGATTTCCGTTTAGTTAATTAAAGTATTATGCATAATAATATAACTAACGGTGCAAAGGTTGACACATAAGACAAGTTATCGAAACAGCACATTTAATGTTATGCAAATTATTTAGTTTTAACGAATTACGGCATTTCATACAAACTTTCAAGTGACTTTCTCGAAATGACTGAACCGATTTTAATGAAACTTAGACAGAGACCATTTTCGAAAAATAGTGTTACAGCAAAATTAGACCGATTTTAGATTTTCCATAGAAACAGAAATTTCCAATTATCTTTTTTTTTTTTAACTTTTCGAAAAGTTCCCAGTCAAGTTTTTAGACTTATGTATCCGCCATAAGCGTACGAAGTTTCATTAAAATCGGTTCAGTAATTTTGAAAAAAAAAACTTGAAAGTTTGTATGAAATGCCGTAAGACGTTAACGCTCTTAATATAACTAACAGTGCAAAGGTTAACACATAGGACAAGTTATGGAATCAGAATATTAAATGTTATGAAAAATATTTAGTGTTAATTCCACGACAAAGAACCAGGCTTGGATATGGCGCCCTTCCGGCCACATATACGCTTACAGGAAAATGCAATAATTACCATATTACGCACTCATACCGATACTCGACACGGGTTTCACCTCTCCACGGCCCCATCATCAGTAGATGCCCCATTCATCTGCCTGCCTTTTCCCAACAATGTTGGTGTCGGCTTCCAGTCTAGCGGGATGCAGCTGAATACCAGTATTTTACATGAAGTGACTGTCTATCTGACCTCTACAACCCAATTAGTGTCACAAAAAGTTAGAGCACCGCAATAGGAAATTAGGGATGGAGAATTTCGGTAGACTCAACTCATAAAATCAAAATCAAAATCAAAGCATTTATTTCAAGTAGGCCAGTTACAGGCACTTTTGAATTGTCGAAACAAAGACAACAGTAAAAAATAACTACAGTCCCAGTCACAAGGTACAAAAACTGTGAAAGTACTGTAGTTGCCCATTCCCTAACGTAGATCTCTATGGAGAAGAACGGGCAAGAAACTTCATGGACACTCTTTTAAATCAGAATACTTTAACAAAACCTTGGTTACATCATTCATTTTGAGATGGTACATTATGTGAGAACGATGCAGCAAGATGTGTACGTTAAAAGTGTCCATGGTAAAAAACAATTCAATTCATGTTGGTTGGATGGACTGTGTGAAGGATGATATGGCTATACAATGAGATGACGAGCAATTCTCAGTATATAAGAAGAAGATATACTGGGCTGACCACAAAGAAAATGAGGTACGGGCAATCATGATGATGACTCGGGTTGCCCGTTTACAACTAATCAAATCAATTAAAAGCGACTAGTTGTTAGAGTGTAGATACTGGTATCTGCCTTATATCTTGCAAGCTAGCAGAATAAAATGTTCGACGACGCATTAAGATTTTTTTTAAATAGTGGAATGTGTTTTTTTTTGTTTGATTTGTTTCTGTGTTGGTGACGTTGAAGTAACCACGTCTTCTTGAAAATCTGTACTTGTAAAATAAATCTGAAGATTTTGTTTGCTTGCACGTGTAGGTACCTAAATCTCCGGGAAAAAATATTTTTTGCATTTTATAGCCCAATTCTTGAGGAAGGTAAAACGATAAAATTTAGCTAAACTTTTATTAGCAACTACTCCCGTTTGTCTCGATACTATAATGATAACGTAATGTCTTATCGTGGTACCTACTAACGTGGTCCTCCTAAGATTTTATTATGAAGCCAGTAGCAACATCTAAAAGGGTGGTAATGCAGATAATACTTCGGCCATATTCATCATCTAAGCCCCTGACGTTACTGTAAGCCTGTTTCATCCCACTGCTGGGCAAAAGCCAATGGCCCCATGACTTCCAAATCTTTCGATCTGGGGCTAATGTGGACCACTGGTCGTTGGTTCTGACCAGCTCGTCCCGCCATCTCTTGGGAGGTGTGCCGTCGCCTTCCGACGTAATGAATGAAAATCTTCAATAGATAAAACGAATTATTTTTGACACAGATTCCGACAGTAAGCAAAGTGATATAGACCAGTAATTCCTAAAAAATCTAACAATGGCTTCTCAATAAAGGAAAACCAATGCTCAGCAATATTATCTGAGTCATACAATAATAAAATATGCAGCAATGTCTTGTAAAAAGTGCCAATGAGCCAATTACATTCAGTAACAAAATGACTGCCTACGGGAGCAGGCGTGTCGCGTCGTGCTTAACTGTGTTTATTTTTATACAAACGATATGTGCTCAATATCAAATACCTGATGTGACTATATCTGCACTAAAACCTAGAGGATTTAAAGCTTCTATACCAGGTATGTTGAACCTTGTCTTTTAGCTATAAAAGTTAGGTCTTATCAATGATGCTTTAGTTACAAGATGTGACAAGTTGTTGACAAACTTTTTTTTTATTTTGGAGGTGTGTATTGAACTTAAAACTTGCTGAGGTTGATTACAGAAAAGTAACTCATTAGTGGGTAGTAATAACTATCAAAAATAGGTATGTTTTAGACCAAGAAAGTGGAGTTATGTGTCTGTATTACAATTACTGTGATTGTTATTTACTCCTACTTCTTTGACCAATGCTAGGCCAATGTAGTTTTATCAACTTCCTTCAGACATCAGAATACAATCGATTCTTGATCCTGATTTTAATTTATCAAAACCCTTCTCCCTATTCAATGTAAGTATTTATAATCGGAACATCACAAGTCTAGAATACAGAATGAAAGAAAAAAAGTATTTATTAGTCTCTCACTGGACGAAACAAATAAAATGTTTAATTAACAATGAAACTAAATTATATAATAAAGTAAACATAAGAAAAAATTAAACAATCGCAATTGGTCCTGTACGAGGTCAAAAGGCCCACATCTCAGCATGATGCTGTAAAATTTGAAATAAAAAGTCACAACGTTGAATAAATCAAACAGCGTTTGCAGACGTTTTATACTTTATCAATATTTTGTTGGAGTACGTCACGATATTCTGTGAAAACATTCGCTTCACAAAAAATGTGATTCCCCTCTGTTTATCATCTAATTGTTTATACATACATAAGGTCAATACGCCAGCAATGCAAGTGCGTTATCAATATTTATGTTACGGCTAAAGCCGAAGTGCGGCTACACCTAGTATTAGCTGGGTACAAGTAGGTGCAGTCGGTTACACTTAAATGTATCCCATAGTAGTTGTGTTTTAGCATGGCAATAGCGGTCATTGAACCACATACATTTATTGAATCTCTTCTTTTCAAAAACGTATACAAACCTGTTAACAGCCCCTGAATTGACATTGATTGTGTCCTGAACATTAACAGAAGAAACGATAAGTACACGGTTTATGGTTTCAGTTCGTGTAAAGAGATATCAGGGAAAGGGCAATGACCGCTATTGCCATGCTAAAACACAAATAATATACATATTTTCGTTTACAACATTCAACCAAATTGGATGTAGCTCTCGCAGGCCGCTGCCGCGGCACCGCTCGCTGCGCTCGCTCGGCTCGCGCGCTTTAGGTCACAGTTTTAACCTAACCTAATCATGGTCGGTGTGTCATAACAATAAAAAGGATACACAACTGTTGCCGGTCGCACTTAGGTTTAGCCGGCTAGAACTAGGTGTATCCTAGGTGTATTACTTCGGCTTTTAGTCTTAACATTTATACTTATAAAAGTATCTGTTATAAAAAACTCTTGGTAATAAAACGGAATAACATGCATTACAGATGTGTTGTTTTACAATTTTTTCTGCCACTTTTCCTCCCCAGCTGAGGCACTAAGTTGTGGTGAAGAGCAGCGTTTTTGGAAGCTGCCTTATGTAATATTGACGTTCAATAACTGCTGATTCTCAGCGTAGTTAGAATAAAAGGCTTTTGATTTTGAATGTGAGAATAAAAACTAGCGATATTACCTTGCGAACCCGTGTAGGGTTCGCAGCGTCCATGAGATGCTTTTGAAAATTGCGATATTTGAACCTGAAACTGTGACCTTCACAGTTTTAGTTCTGAAAGTAGTAATATTTTACTCCGTTTTCATTGTAGGTAATAAAAATGACTTCCATAAAGTTTTTCTCCGAATTCTCACCACCCAGATGCACCAAAAGTCAGCCTCTTCGTGTTCCAAGGCAACGTGAACCGTCCAATAGGGAACAACGATGTTGGCACCATCACAGGAGAAGTAGTCCAGGCGAAGAATGGAAGGTGGACTGTGGAGGATCCGAACCTGGAGCTGAAAGTTGGCGACGTTATCAACTATTATGTCGTCGTTTCGGCGGATAGAGCTGGGTATATCAAGGATAAGCTTAGCTATACTGTTACAGGTATCATTTTTGAGCATATCAAATGTTTTCATTGCTGATAGATAGGCCTCTTTTTCTGTGTATCCACAACTCGGACCCAGTGCGGTATGGTGGAAGTCACATTTCTTCGAGTTTATGGTTCAAGGACGATGACTATTTCCTTACGATGTTTTCCTTCACTACTTTGAGAACAGTGGTGAGCTTCGAGTTACCGCGCGAAAATGTTGAACAGGTCCTGACAAGTGTTAAGCCTTACCTACCCTTACCCATCCCCATGTTAGGTTAGCTAGCTAGGTTTTCAATAACTTTGGCATTGTAAATAAACATGGGAATACACTACAGAGCATATGAACCTGAATTAAGCAAGTCTAGTAATTACCTATTCCACATCTCCCCAATAACTGAGGCATAAATAGTCTAAGCGGAAAATTGCCATAATTGCATCAAACAGGAAGATACTACTGCTAATTAATCGTTCCATCTCATTAGCCCCGCGTAGATCGAACACGTTTACCTGGTATCGTTTAGCCTTCTTTTTGGACTAGATAACTATACAAATATTACTCCTTTACTAGCGATGAACATGGTGTCATGAGTCTAAACCTCAAACTCAAAGCATTAATTTGAAATAAACCAGGTACTAAACACTCTTGAATTGTTAGGAATGATGAAGCTGTGAAGAGTGACAACCATTCCACCCCTGACTGCGGCAAATCAATCCCAATCATGGGTCTCTAACCAAATTACTCTTTTATTATCTAGGACTATTACCCTTCTGGTAAGATAGACCCCATAATATAATAATCACGATATTAAACTGCCTCCATTCCATTTCCAGCTCTTCAAGATCGATTAGCCACGGACACTCCTGTCACGACAGAGTGCAAGCCAACAGTGACGAAGGTGCGCGGTGGGACCGCTTGCGCAGGCCAGACGATCTTCGAGGAGAATTTCAACAATTTGCAGGATAACGTGTGGCAGATTGAGCAGTATTTGCCTGTTTATACTCCGGTATGTGTTGTATATTTATGCGATTTGTAGTTCCCTTTTATACAAAGTCTCCTAAAACTAAGTCCAGTTTTTAGTTAGGTTAGTACAATGTCAAATTTAGAATTGGAATAGAAGAATTAGAATTTGCGATGTGCGATATCCCATCGCCAAAAATCTGAACTTCCACACAAACCCTCAATTTGTATGTTATCCCTTTAAAAGATGGATCCATCCTTAGCGCTCACCTTTGTTCTATGAAGGACCGTACGATCGTAGGACCTTAATATTCCGAATTTTCTCCCGATCCCAGCTGTCATTTGTAGATCTTTGACAATCATAACATGTAGTCAATGGCCCGAAAGTCAGAAAACCAGTCTTACCAAGGGGTATCGTATTACCTAGTACTAACTGGGTTGTAGACGGCAGATAGGCAGTTGATCTATGTAAAATTAGACACAACAGTAACAGTATTCAGCTGCATCCGGTTAGAGTGAAAACCGACCCAAACAGAAGAACATCTAGAACAGCTAGGCAGATGATGATAATTATAAAGTAGATTCGTCCCGAGCAGAGCAAGCATGGCAAAAGTGAGATTGACTTGACTCAGCAGTGGGAGGAACTAGGCTAGACGAATATTAATAATAGTTTCTATTAATATTGTATTGTAATATTGTGTGCCAGAATTTGAATGTGTGACATTTTAGTACGCATATAAAGCAGTTCTTGTTACTATCAGAATCAATCAGATTAGTTTTCATCATCTTGTCAATACAGACGCTAAAAAACATTAGTTTCCAAATACTGATCGTTCTAACTGTTCATGACAAACTCACAATAAACTGACTTGTATGCAAAGCTGAAGCTGTCCTGTATTCTGGTCGGGGTCACTAACCGCAAATATCTACGTCACTCTCGCTTCTTGAAACCTGTTAATGACTACTCTGAGGGACTTTTAACTTACTGACTCAAATACTCAATGTAGTTTCTTGGTATGTAGTTTTAAGTAAGATACCTACGTTGATTCATCTGCCTAGCCTTTTCCCAACTATGTTGTGGGGTCGGCTTCCAGTCTAACGGGATGCAGCTGAATACTAGTATTTTACATAGAGGGACTGCCTATCTGACCTGCACAACCCAGTTAGTACCGGCTAATACGATATCTAAGACTGGTAGTCAGAATTACGGGCTATACTGAATACCTGTAACGATTGTCAAAGATCTACAAATCTAACGGCTTAACGCGCTTTTCTAGGCACGGAGAAAACTCGGTATGTAATGGGTGGTTGCCCATCCACGGACCAACCTAGGCAACGCAGCTTTATCTGAAGATCGACTCGAGCAGCTGTTATTATTGACACAGTATAAATATATACAGTATTGTGACTCGGCCCTGTCCTTGAAACAATTACCTACAGCCGGGCGGTACGTTCGCAAGCTACAGGGCTGCCGCGCTTATAGTATTTTAATTTAATCTACTTAGTTGAGTTTCTTTTTAGTTTTGTGATTGTAAATATTATATTCTTTATTTAAAAAAAAATGAAGTTAGTTGTGAATGAAATAAGAAGTGTTCAATAAAAAATACGAGTTGTGTCTTTTGATTAGTAGATTTAATAAAAATTAAAAATTCGAGACTTTTTATAACGCAAGCCTAGGTACCTTAATCACTTGTGTGTCAATTTTCCACCCTATCCCCTTATTTATTAATTAATTCATTCCCCTTATTTATTATTTTACTCGGTGGAAAAAGCGAAATACCTACCTACTAAAAAATAAACAAATTACGAAATAACAAATTCTTATTTCAATCAAATGTTCACAAATCGCACGCTTACTACTTACAAACCCATCACAACGTTCGTTCGTCAGTGCGGCGCATTCGTGACTTCTTGGGTACTAAGTGGGTACCAGACTCGACGGAGGTATAACTCGCGTTACGACCGTTTGTATGAAGATACAGTACCTACTGTAATATTATTACCGTGTTATTGAGCTCCTCGTAAAATACGAAAATAATTTACTTACCATTAATTTTGCATTTAGATAGATACCTAATTTGTTTCATGATGATGGTTGGTTGATGACTGTCATTTAATAAGGAAGTTAGGTAGTTTTAGGATGTTCGTTTGGGACAAGGGGATTTACATGCTCACGTCGAGATAATTCGAAATAATAAAACCAGTCATCACATTATTTTGCATTAGGTAGATAAATAACTTACAATTTTAAACTAAGGTGTTATTGTGCTGAACTTAGTGATTTTCTTAGTTTACGACAAAATTTAAATACTAGAAGAATGCTGTTTTGACATGGAAAGAAAAATTCTAGTGCGAGCAGGGTTTGAACCTGCGACCTTCCGATTCAGTACACCGGACGTCTTCACCAATTAGACCATCGCACCCTGCTCACAGCTCTCGAAATTTGTGTTGTAAATATTAAAAACTAGAAGAATGGACTGATATTACGTATTTTAAAGCTAAACCAAATAACATGACAGCCTTTAATAGTTAATTCGTGCTTATGTACTAATTGAAATGTCCATCTTAGGTATATCTGCCACAACTGCACGTCTGTCTCGCTAGTTTTTCCGAAACGAAACTCGGAATGCTTTTGTAAAATGTGAAAAATTTACCGACAATTTTCATCATTTGTCGTTTTTATTTTAACAAGCATCGCTTTGCATTGTCCTCAGAACTTCCCATTCGTGTCATACCAGCGCCTGGCTTCTAACCCCACGGTGTCAGTATCTGATGGCAAGCTCCGCATATCTCCGAAGCTGCAGCAAAGACAACCAGGGTTTACTGATGAATCCATTTATAGTGGCTCTCTCAATTTGTTTAGTGGGTAAGCTGTATTGTTTATTATTTAGTTTCTTAACGGTTTATCTATCTGCATAGACGAATTTCTATAAATCCATTTATTAGAATCTTGGAGAATGAATCAACTTGTGAGAAAAACTATACCTATTGAAAGAAGTAGAATTTCGTTTCCCAAGAACTTGGTTTTGCAACAATGCCACCCACTAACCTAAGTTTCAATCAGTTCCTACGGATCTTGGAGTAAAAGCTAATAGTTCAAGAATTTGCTGCAAAGTGCAACCTTTGCATGCTCTATGACGAACAACGGACTGGCATCGTGACCTGTACCTCATAAATTCAGCGATCACCGACTGTTTTTAACCTTCAAGCCGTTCAATGGGTTAACTGAAACTATCACTGTGTGATATTTGCATCATTTTCTATACACTTTCACCAGGTGCACGTCATCAGCCGAGGCCTGCATGAAGCAAGCGTGGGGCGCAGACATCCTGCCCCCCATCGTCAGTGGCAAGATCACTTCCAAAGGCTTCGCGTTCACATATGGAACTGTGACCGTCAGGGCCAAGCTGCCGCAAGGGGATTGGATATATCCAGGTAAGAATCAATCTAAAAAATCATGGTTGTTTACTCCGAAAAGTTATTAACATTTTACCAGTTATTATACAAGTCCAGGTGGCGGTTTGCGGTTGAAATTGTACCCTCAATGATTGTCAGTACGACTGGTCCAGCTACCGACGACCTGATAGATCTCTGAGACATTCGAAAGACTGAAAGTTTTTGCTGCTGATAAAAGAAGACCGTTTTTTAGTTTGAAAACCCATATTTTTAAACTTGCAGAAATTCTTCTGGAGCCATTCCTGCAAAAATATGGAGGACTGCACTACAGTTCTGGAGTGCTCCAAATAGCATCAGCCCGTGGTAACAGGGTGCTCAGCAGTGGAACTACTGATTACTCGAATAAGGTACAGTTTTCAAAGTAAAATTTTAAAGACACGTAGCAAGTACGCTCTAATCGTCTAGTAAAGACTCAGTCTAGACAGGATCACTGTCCATCAATATACTTCTAACAAACCAAACAGCGTTGCTGTGCGTGATACTTAAAGTAAATCTTGATAACATCTGAAAGGATTGCCGTAGGTACCAGTAGCGAAGGGTCAATTTTTGTAAGAGGTAAGCCGGAGTACATATCTTTAATGTGATTATATTATTTGTCTATAGACTACTGTCTGTGCCATTTTTCAAAGGGAAGCCGGTAGGAATCGAGTTGTATGGAACCTTCGCCACTGGTAGGTGCTTGTTTTTGGCACAGATGAGACATTGCAGATTTTTCCGTAGTAGGACACACAAACAAAAACATTGACAACGCACCTTTGATGCTTCGGTATTATCACATTACTCACCGGCTCGGCTCACCTTGCCAACTTGGTGGCCACCCAATGACATAACAAACTTAGGAAGACCCTCAACTCAAACTTAAAGCATTCTCTGTTATACCATTAATTACCTATTCGGTTCCAGCTGCTCTTCGGTGGACCCATAATGGACTTTCAATGCCATGACACCTTACTAAATAACAAAATGCTGAACAACGGACTCTGGGGAGACGATTACCACGAGTATTCAGTCCGATGGGCACCAGGTATATTGATAATTTTATTTAACCTTTGCAAGCTTAATCGACAATCTCACAATGGGCCCACATGTTGGATTACGGGCCGCTCGCTCTGGCAAAGAGAAGGCCTGTATCCTGACAGTGAAAACGTCATAGTTTGATTTAGATGTGCATAGGACGTGTAGGGAGCAATCACGCATAATTTGTGCGTAGCGTGACCGACTAAACGATCGCCTCGTGAACGATTCCACCTACGTTGTCATACAAATTGAAGCTACAAGCTTAGCCATGGACTGCTTTGGAGCAGTGCTTTTATCATCCTGGTAATTGGCAGCACGGAAGTAGTCGAACTCTTATCCATTGAGACACATTGTCGAATGAATCGAACACGCTCAAGCGACACGTATATTGCATCAACAAATGAAAGAAAATGAGTCCACGACGTGACTTGGGCCGCGATGTTTGTCCCTAGACACATCACCCGGAGGTCTTTAACGAGGTGAAACGCTATTCAACTGGCTAGTTTCCAACAGTTTTGTTTCTTTCCCATAGATCGCATAACGCTGTCAGTAGACGGAGCGGAGTGGGCTCGAGTGGAGCCGACGGCGAGCGGTCTGCGCGGCCGCTTCCCTGCAGACACCTGTCCACAACTGCCGCGCACCTTACTACAGCTGGGATCAAAAATGGCGCCGTTTGATGATCATGTATGTACCATCTTAGCTAAGAACATGCGTAATGACAAATACGGACGCGGCTTCTGAATCCAAACTCTGACAGAAAATGTGTCCGCAATCGCTTTCACCACACCTCAAAAGGTACAATTCGACAAACGAAACCTTTTGGAGAAGAGGAGAGAGGTGGAATAGTTTGTAGTCAAAACTCCTTTATTTTTGAAATAGTCCGTTATGCTGTTAATTAATGTATGAGCGTAAAAGATTAGACTCGAATCGACGAGTCTTAGTTTTCTCTAATAAGTATTAATCTCTAGTAACAGCCTGTACCAAATGTTCCCAGTTCTACATAACCCTAGGAGTGGGAGCCGGCAGCATCACAGAGTTCCCCGACGGCGTGAAGACCACGAACGACCGTCCCAAACCCTGGAGCAATCCCAGTAGGAAGGCACTCCTCAACTTCTGGCAGGACATGACTGCCTGGCAAGAGACCTGGAACGAGCCTCAAATGCTGGTGGATTACGTCAAAGTTGTTGCGCTGTGATAGTTATAAGAACTTTTAAATTCTTTTTTTTAAGACTGCGACTGAATTGTGTTAACTGAGTCTTTTTAAATAAGGTAAAGATAGTCAGCGTATTTCCCTTCCGTGTTCAAAAGAAGACACTAGTTGCGTAAAATCAACGTGCGTTTCTAGTATAGCACATGGCCGTCACTACCGTCTTCAGTTTGCGTGCCGTCATTATCTGCTTAGCCTTTTTCCAGTGTTGGGGTCGGCTTCCAGTCTAACCGGATGCAGCTGAGTATCAGTATTTTATATGGAGCGACTGCCTATCTGACCTACACACCCCAGTTAGTACCTACTGGGTAATGCGAAATAGTGTGAGTGACGCCGACTATTTTAGACAAAGGTCATGGTTAAGGTCAAATGGGTCACCCACCCGTCAATCAGAAAAAAACTATCTTTAAAATGGGATTTTCAATTCGCACAGATACACAATTTTTTTTTTAAGAAGAATACTAATTCTAATTGAAACAAACTGAACACGATATTCGTGGGCATGTTCTGTTCTACAAAAACGTGAGGGAAATACGCGGTAAGCGATCCAATAAAAAAACTAGAATACAATTGATTACCAAGCAATACTCAATAAAAACGGTCTTTCTGGCAAAGCCACTACATACCTTGTTTTTTTTTACAATCCCTGTAAAAATCAAAATTGTTGCAAATTAGGTTTAGTATCACCCATTTCAAGGAATGCACACAATTACCAATTACCCTGTATGTTGTTAAGTTGACCATACTCTTTGCTTCAAGGAGCTCGTGGCTAATAATAACTGCAGCTCGGGTCGATCTTCAGGTTAAGCCGCGCTTGCCTAGGTTGGTCCGTGTATGGATGACCACCCATTACATACCTCCTCCGTGCCTCGGAAAGCACGTTAAGCCATTGGTCCCGACTTTCAATTGTATATCTTTGACAGTCGTTAGGTGGTCAGTGGCCCGAAAGTCTTATCGTTTCACCCAGTACTAACTGGGTTGTGGTCAGATAGGTAGTCGCTCCATGTAAAATACTGGTACTTAGCTACATCCGGTTAGATTAGGAGCCGACCCTAACATATTTGAGAAAAAGTAGACAAATTATACTTTTTTGTTTCGTTCATTTCGAACAGCGATTTTTACGTAATGGGATTCTTAAACTTATACTATTTAATTGGACATGGAGTATAGGAAAAGGACGGTAAATAAAAAGACTTATTCACATTTGGGACTATTTTTATTTGCACGGTGTACATGTCAGTCCGTATAGCTAAGACATTAGATTCCCTCGCTATACGAAATCATTATTTGACTATCGTTTAAAGACTGGTCACACTGTTTACAGAGAGAAGCGAAGTCAAATGCTCTATGGGCGCATTGTCTAGAGTTCAGTTCTCGTACTAAATAAATAATTGTATGGCCTCAGGTGTCTGCGTGTGAGATTTATGACTGAAAGCACCCGTGATAGAAACATAATCCTCTTTTTGGGCATCGCTGCAGTTGGATAAAATGGTCAACACGGAGATTTAACACCATGATAATTAACTATAAATCTATAAAGATTTAAGATAAAAATCAAAGCCTATACAGTAATGGTTCGTTCGCAAACCAACCTTAAACAGTGTAACCGCCAATTGAACTGTAAACTATACATTATTTAACTGGTTTATTCAACAATCTCACTATTTTACAAAGAGGTGAAAACAGTTTGAGAGATGTATTTAGAATACAAAATTATCGGCTGGGACTGAAATCTTTGTGATATTGTCCTTTTCATATTTTGGTGATAGTGCAGAGTCCATACTACAAAATATCAAGCTTTATGTTGACGTGAGTGTGAGTTTGTACAAATGATTTTGACCAATAGGGAAGGCCGGTTAAGGCTTATTGTAGACTAGCTGTTACTTGCGACTTCGTCCGCGTGGACAATAATATAAAATATTTATTTAAAACCTTGACGTTAAGAAAAAAAAAGGTACTTCCAGTTACTCCTTATAACATCAGCTATCTGCCAGTAAAAGCCTGTCAAAACCGGTCCAGCTGTTTCGGAGATTAGCCGGAACAAACAGACAGACATTTTTTTTTCTAATTACCTTTTATACTTACTTTCACATGCATTCATTAAAAAGCTGTTATTTTGAAATTACATTCAGACATTTCAATATCATTTATTTGTGTGTACTTATAGATGGCGTTTTGATAGCCTAGTCACAATCTGACTAATGAAGTAAAGCTAATATGAAATACACAATGGTACGAGGTATGGTAGCGCTTAAAGGTCCAGTTACCTTCTCCATTGGACAGACGTAGCGGTAAGTCAAGTATTCACTAAGAAACAACTATTATTCGTTAAAATTGCAATTTCACTGGGGATTTCTGCGCGTCCGCGGGTAGTATACTCCCCAATAATATAGAGGAGTATAGTACCCGCGGACGCGCGAGAAGTAATCATTGTTGTCGAAAACATACCTAGGTAATCACGCGACTTAGCAGTTTCGGAAAATCAGTCACTTAGTGAAATATTTCTGACATCTCACACGAAAATAAAGCTTGTGGACTGACGTTTTTGTTACTCACTGGCATCACAAACATTGCAGCCCCACCCAACCTTATAAAAGACTACAAATACTTTGATCAATTAATTGATATTACATTCAATATTTTTTTTTTTATAATTTCAAATACATTAAAATTTGTAGTAGCCTCCTACGTCTCGTCGAAATGCCCTAAGTGCCTTAATACTACAGAGAGTCAATCCCTACATTGTTTTTACTTGCAGGTAGTTAAAAACATCGAATATCTTATTAATAGTGTGGGGACACGTCTAGCGGAGATAATATCGATATTTAAGTAAATTTCTGGAGATATATATAATTTAAGACTGTGAATACCAGCAAAAAAACAGTAACAAAAATGCTTGAAGTGCTTTTTGTCTTCGTTATTCACTAGATGCACCCCCGCTTTAGTAGTACGACAGCTAGGAGACAATTTAATTCGCAGAGACACAAACTTACAGATATGACTCGGGATCACATGGAAACATTACATTCTATCACTTAAAATTCATACAAACACACGACTTTTGAAATTCTTTGACCGACAAAAATATGTGACAATTTGACAAAATTGTTACTCAATTTAATACAACTTTAACCAAAATGGCATCAATGTACTTTAAATTTTCAGAAAATAAAAATTATTTGTTGACATTTTTTTCAGTTCAAAAGTCGTGTTGAAGATCATAAATACTTAAAAGCAGAAGGTTTTGATACGATTTCATAAATTAACTACGAATAAAAAGGAATTACATTCACTAACAAATATTATGACATCATATGACGTTTTTATATGAGACGCTAAAAGTTATTAGGCTCACAAGATTTTACATAAATTGTAAATTACGTTAAGCTTGAAACGGAGTAAGTAAAATGGCGCTGGCTAGGCTTCCTGTGTAGTTTTTTCTTCACATACAAACACGGCCCATTTGATAACAGAGCTAGGCTCCAACCATAACCACTAGGGCAGTTGGATGTCAATTTGACACTAATATTTTCACTGCGCATGGTTCAAAATAGCTTGAGACTTAATGAGAAATATGACCTGTTGATAGTGCATGGAAATCCTCATGATCCTAAACCCTGGGGCCAAAATATGTAAGTTTTAAAGCCGGAAAAATAGTGATGACGCTATGAGTGTCCTATAGCCCCACCTCTCCCACAATGCAATAAAAAAGGCTCTAACACTTCATAAAACGACCCTTCAACACAATCAAAGGTATTTTTTACTAGATCATAAGAACTATTTTCCCTTGTCACTCGAATCGGTTTCTAGCAGCCAAAAAACACAATAATAAATAAATTGGGATAAAAATACAACGAATAACGTCGACTCACATACAGGCTATCAAGCACCATGTTAGACCGAAATAAACCGAGATAATTTACGATTGTAAAACACAAATAGAATGTCATTTTAAAATATAAAGGACGTTACATAGACATATTATAATTATACGCCAATAAATCACTATAGACAACGCCAAGATCCGTGACAGTTGCGGTCATAAAACTTGTGAGTAGGACGGGGAATACTTCGTATACACTGAATCTCGTGTCGTCTCGCTCCCTCATTTTATGACCGCAACTGCTACTAACGCCTAAGTTGGGTTTAGTATACACAGAAGAACGGATATAAGTATAATAAAACCTTGTAATATCCTCCGGGGCCATATTATTGATTATCACAGCCAACACTCACTCCCAAAAGAAATTATATTAAGAGGACATATACTCTCGTGGAATCGGAATTGTAAATACTCGACTTTCGAGGACATTTTAGGAAATATCTGTCTAATTCCGACAGATTATGTCCAATTATTGGCTGATTCATAAATACATTGCAAATTCTTTAAATTGAACTTGAAAGCATGGCCGGTATTTGTTGCGTTCAAAAACTATATTTAGCAATACCTAGGTATTGCTAAATGTAGTTTTTCATAAAAATATAACGCACGATTTGGCTTAGCCAGACAGCAAAATATACACTCGATTTTTGCCACCATGCCTGTGCCTAACACACACATACACACACACACACACAATATTATAATTCCGATCCACGTAGTACATTCAAAAGATTTTCACACTTGTAGATATCATAGATGGATAGTTCATGCACATCTATATAAACGACATAAGGATATAATAAGAATACTTTCAATTTTAACTAGACAATATTAAGCTGCACCATAAGCAATATTACAGCGTACTGATTACATAGACAAATTATGTTTTTTTTTCGCTCTAAACACTAATTTCTTTGTCTTTTTTCAAGGTTTTTGTCAATTTTAGACCGATTCATATTCCAATCAAGAACATCCGGTCTCTAAAATGCGACATTTTTCAAAAATTGTCTGACAGACTGTAATGCTTTAGCCAAACTGAAGCGTATCCCGCTCAAGACATGGGAGGAAATGCGCACGCGTCTATGACAACTTGTTTGTAATTTCGAATACTTCTTGGCGCGAATAGTCTCACAACCCGCGCTGGATTCGCGTAAATGTGACCAGAGATTTAAAACTCTTGTCAAGTGATCTGACTTTTGTTGGCTGCTTTTATTTGAGAGTAAATCACAGCATTTGTCAGGAGTAGGACAGTGTCTGCCTGCTATAAGAAACCGGTTGTCTCACATCTTTATTTTAAATCCTTTCCTTTAGATAAATGAGAGACGATTATACCATATCCACTAGAAATATTTAATATCAATATTTTTTGCTATTCAAATGAAGATTACATTTTTACGAATATTAAATTCCCCTTTGGGTAGTATATAACACAAACTACTTAGAAATTATTTATTAATATTATATTTAATTTGTCTTATGCGTCTAACGCTTTGAAGATATCGTATGATGATATAAATTGCATTATAGATATTATAATAATGATTTTTAAAGTCAGCAGAATATATTTAATAATTATTCATTATCTATGGTCCACATAGTCCTCTCTACGTTGTCTAATGCAAGTTATATTGCAATGAATGAAAATACATAACTTTATCAATTATTATTTTATTTTCATACTTCGTCAAGATGAAAATTCACTACCTATTCTAACAGCATAGAATATGCTGTTAAATGCCAATTTCAACTCTAAATTGGCATGGCTGAGGTGAAGAATTCCTTCACTTTTGCCAATATCATTTAAGTTGCCAATATTATACTATTTGACTACAGTAGACACCTAGACACTACGTAGAGTGCCTTGTTCCCGAAGGGAAGCCGGCAGGAATCGGCTTCTTAGGTGACTTCGGGTCTGACAGACCATGATCATTAGTCGTTGTTGTGACTGGATGACAAAATGGCCACAACCAATCTTTTAAGGATGGTCAGACGCAACTTGGGTGCAGTAGTTAGGCCGAGATGAATCTGGTAAGGCAACTTTCAATTTAACCACAGATTAAATAGACTTTCAAAAAAGATGGGAGTAATGTCTGATGCAACATGACTACAGATACTTAAATCCGTCAATTTATCTCGCTTATCTAAATTTTCTATCCACAAATTTTATACATCAATTTAAATATCAAAAAAATTGTAATGTTTTATTTATTCATTATTATTAATCAAATAAATATGAATAATATTGAGAAATATAAGCTTTAAAAGCTATATACATAGCAAACAGCTAAACCCTTTCGGCTCTAAGAATGTTAAAAAACTACATTGTGTGAGTGAGATAGATACATACAAGCAGTATATCGCCATCTCTCTCTAACAACGGTAAACGACACGATACGAATATACCCGTTATTTTACATTTATGTAATGTTTTTAAGTACTGTCGGTGAGCCGAGATAAGTGACCTTATCATAAGCAACCTGTGTTCCCACTAGTGGGACACAGACCCACTTCTCTATGTGAGAGACATAATCAACCACACAGGTGCACTGGTGGGTGTCACATATCTATGATTGTTTGTTACTATACTAAGATCGGCTTCCTCGCGATGTTTTCTATCACCGTTTTGAGAGCAGCGTGATAAAAAAATAAAGTGCGTACAACCTGAACTCACGAGCTACAACCGCGGATATTAGTAGGCTACCGCTGCTTTCATCAGTGTCCTCATCTGCCTGCCTTTTCCCAACTATGTTGGGATCTTCTTCCAGTCTAACCGCATGCAGCTAAATACCAGTATTTTACATGGAGCTACTGTCTACAAGACCTCTATGACCCAGTTAGTACTGGGTACTACGATACCCCTTTGTAAGACTAGTTGTCAGACTCTCGGGTCAAAGATCTACAAATGGCAGCCGGTACCAACGACTTAATGAGCTTTCCGAGGCACAGAGGGAACTCGGTTATGTAATGGGTTGCCTGTCCACGGACCTATCTAGACAAGCGCGGGTTAACCTGGACATCGAGCCATTTAGCTACCACCTCTATCATGTAGTGTGTACCTAACCAGGTAGAATTCTAGGTCTATCGCGGTTCACCGACTGTACAGACGCGAGCACATCAATCTACTACAATCTGTCTTTGTTGAATAGATTTCAAACTTTATTTTACGCTAGGTTCAAAGTTGACTGGGAAAATTTGACATTTTGGGTAGCTTGATGTGCTGAAGACTGTACATAAGTACTTCTAATAATCACTATGTTAAATAGAAGCGAAAACATTTATCTAACAATCATTTTTAAAAACTTTTTAATATTCCTAACGAAGCTAATCAAAACTTCTGAATGGAAATATTCTAACCACGCTTGCAATATCGATTGCCTAAATTTTGTTTAAGAAATAAATAATGTTATTTTTATATAAAGAATTATATATAGTAAACTGGTGCAAGTGCCTAGCTGTTCTATTTTAATAAATAGGTACTGATGCCCGTTTTCACTAAAAACCTAAGCGATGACTAAAAGAACGTCTAAATATTGTTTCGATTTCAACTCTAGTTCAAAGTTCAACCGTGCGCTTTAATTAAGGCATATGTTTAGACGCCGCCTAGCTTTAGTGACAACGGACATTATTATTTAAGTCACAGGAATGATTTTGCTGACATAGAGTAGTAATAAATGGAGTCTTCGTCCAATGTATAGCAATCAAATAACCAAATACTGTCGTGGTGTTGTTTAATCCATTGACTTACTCTGACTAGCCTTTTCCCAACTATTTTGAGGCCGGCTTCCGTCTAACTGGACACAGCTGAATTCCAGCACTATTCATCCATCCAGTTTATCCATGTACTTACTATTCTGTGTTATTTGTCAAAAGTTCTTAGAAGTAGATTTTATGATATTTAATCAGGTTTCAATCGTGATGTACATATCATGGTATAGTCACTGTCAAAGATTCACTAATTTCCTATTGTTCATTTTTGAATGGCGCAATAGTAACGAAAATGTCATAATATAAATGCAATGCTGAGAGAAAACATTTTCTTCTCCAAATAACTCTAAAATTGCAGAGTTTCTTGCACTATTTAAACGATCTAATGAGATTTGATATAATATAATAACAACTTTCTATAAACTTAAGTTAGTGGATTTAACTCTGCAATCTTAAAGTATTTTCAATCGTCTAATTACAAGCTACTACATCTTACAACATTATTAACACATAAGTAGCACTCCCATATACGACACACACATTTGATTCTAAAAATAACTAAAAAATAAACTAAAAAAATATACGTTCAATTTCTCTTCCATACAAAAAAGTCGAAAATATAAAATTCACGAATTCCACTTAGGACTTACTTAACGTAAATAAGACAAAAAAAACTTAAATTAGTGTGTCACACAAAAATACTGCGATAATTTCGGTCCATAACTAGAAATTCATAGGAATATTGATTTTGCCGTCGTATATTGAGAACGGGGCCTGTGAGAACTCACAGGCGCCACTGAACGCGCACGAGTCAGCACGAGTCGCGCCAGACTCGCTCTCACTCGCGCGCGACTCGCTCTCACTCGTGCGCAACTCACTCTCGCTCGACACACTCACACCTGCCTCACCTACATGTGGGCCGTTTAAATTTTGAATGTCTAATAGTCCTAATTGTAACGACACGGTGTGTTCACTCGCGCCGCCCGTCTCGCCGGAGCGCCAGCGTGGGCCAGCGTGGGCCGGCGTGGGCGCGCGTGGGCCAGCGTGGCCACTTACTGCGCCTTGCCGTCGGGCTTGTGTCATACGAAGTCCATCGCGTCCCGGGACTTGCCGGAGAACTTGCCGGCGGAGCGCTTCTTGAGTGTTCGCTCGATGAGCTTCTTGGCTTCGCTTACTATGAATACGCTTGAAGTCAGGCATACGAGGAATATTATATCTGGAAATAATAAATAAATTTTACGGTCAGTTTTTCAAGAAAATAATGTAGTTACAATTACGAAGGTGCGTTCCGAAGCATTTAGATGAACGGTCAGACGCACTTCATAGGCATTTGACCCACGTCATCCACTCTTTCATTATACGTAGGGAGATATAAAGACTCCGTAAATGTGAAAAATGCAAAAGGGAATACAAAAAAACTTATTTTTAGTGCCCTTTAACACCAACAATAGTGCGGCATTTTATTTTAGTAACGAACTCGCTACTGAAAGAAACTCACAAATAGTAAGCGTCAACTACGTGGAACTAATTTGTCATTTTCTTCCCTTCTTTTCTTGACATGCCATTCATTTTTAATAGTCAACCAAGTAGTAGTAACTCAGTTCTGGGCTGACACAATTTAGATTGCCATCGACACGCTAAGAAGAATAGTCAACCTAAACGTGTCTGTGTGCCTGACATGAGAATGCTAAGCGGGACGTGTGCCGATGGATAAAACATGTTATATGTAAGTGGTAGGAAGACCAAAACAACAATAGATGGACTGTGTGAAGAATGATATGGCAAGCAAAGACGTGTCTGATGAGATGACGAGTAATAGAGAAGTATGGAAGAAGAAGACATGCTGCGCCGACCACAAATGAATTGGGATAAGGGCAAGAAAATGATGATGAATGAACCTTCCAAAACACAAGTGAGATCAATAAATCCCTTTTAAACATACCATGTCCAGTCAACGCCTCAGTTTGAAACACCCTCTGCAGCGGCGGGAAGTATATGACGAGCGCCTGACCCACCAGGCTCAGCGTCACGGCCACCAGGAACATCTTGTTGGAGAACAGTCCCACCTCGAACAGGGACTTGGTCTGCGAGCGGCACGACAGCGCGTTGAACATGTCGAACAGCACGAAGCAGGTGAACGTCATTGTTGTGTCGCGGGGAGTTATCTTGTTGTCTGACATCTGGAATAGAGAAAAGACAAGTTATGATTGTTGAACTAAAACAGTGTTTTATTTATGTCCAGTTGTCATTTGTTGAACTTCAGATACTCATTATTGTATTTGAGGCAAATGTTGTAATAACTTCAGATGCATGCTGTTGCATTTTAGAGTGTATTTTACATGTAATGAAATGATATTCGAATTAAGCAGAGTCAATCAGAAAATAATTGAACAATAGGTGATGTTTTATTGGTACGCACGGCGGCCAATCAAACTATACAAAACCAGTTTATGCGGATCTCTCATTGTATAGGAAATTTATACAAAGCGAGGCTAAGTTATACTGGAAATGTACAGCTTCATGTACCGCCGTGAGTAAGAGCCGAAGCTGAATCAGTCGAACGTGGAGGTGACTTTGTTGTTTAAGAAATACCTACTATACAACCAATTGAGCCGATCTATACAAGTGTATCGCTCCCCTAAAAGGTACAAGCCGTTGCAGTATACAGAATGATTTTTACAAGTGGGCGCGGATGGCCAAATCCGAAACTATGAGGAATAGCGAAAAATATGAATGCCAGCCAGCGGCGACATCTATCTTGTCAAGGCCTCACCTCTCTATTAAACACCCACAGCGTGCCTGCGATGATGATAGCGGCAGACAGCAGCACGTTCAGTAGCAGCGCGCGCGAGATTATGCGGCGCGTGGTGTCGCGCGGGCGGCGGCGCAGGACTGAGTGGTCCACGGGCTCCACGCCCAGCGACTGGGCTGGCGGACCTGGCGTGTGGGAGGTAAACATATCATTCTATTTTTGATACATGTTTTCGTACTCAACAGTTGTCGAAAAAAGACAAATTCCAGGTGAATTTTTTGGCCAGCAACGGAATGATGCTGGCCGACAATAACCAGTAGTCGATTTATTTAATGTTTGTAAATTCTTATAGAACATATTTCGTAACATCTAGCCAGTGTTGCCCAAAGGAATAATCAAAGATGTGTTTATAGTACTACCATATTTCTTTAGATATGTTTAAGTTCAGGCTCGGATGTAACAGACAGTTGCATTTTAGCTGACTACTACGAACTGGAGATCGAACCCAAGTCCCTCTACTGGACAGCGATGCCTGCGATTAACGAAGCAATTTTATGATTTTCTATCTTAAGCAAAAAAAAATGTTTCGACCTAAACCATCTAAGTAATTATGATTGATACACTTCTGTAAAAATACTCCACCATAATAAAAATAGTCTATTATATTACCGTCCATAATAATGTTAATCCAGAGTATCTGCATAGCGTTCAGCGGGTTGGGTATGCCCATGAGAGTAGCGAGCGCGATGAGCGACAGCGCGGCGATAGACGTGGACAGCTGGAAGCGCACGAAGTTGCGGATGTTGTAGAATATGCACTTGCCCTCTTCTATGGCGGCGCTGTGGGAAAGAAACACATGGTATAAAAAAAAACACTTTCACATAAGCTTTTGTTGAAGGAGATGTAATCAGCTGCCTAACCGGATGCAGCTGAATACCAGTATTTTACATCGAGCGACTCCCATCTCGCCTCCACAACCCAGTTAGTACTGGGTAATACAATATGCCTTGGTAAAACTGGTTGTCAGAATTTCGGGCCACTAACTTAAAACGCCTGTCATAGACGGCTTTACGTGCTTTCGAGGCACGGAGGAAACTTGGTATGTAATGGGTGGTCACCCATCCACGGACTAACCCAGGTCAGCGCAGCTTATCTTGAAGACCGACCCGAGCGGCTGGTATTATTTAGCCAAGAGCTCCTCCAGTTGAAGGAGATACACATGGGAGGTACAGGTAAGTAAATCAACTTACATAATAGTAGCAAAGTCGTCATCAACCAGGATCATATCAGCGGCTTCCTTGCACACGTCGGTACCGTTGCGTCCCATCGCGATGCCGATGTCCGCGCGCTTCAGAGCCACACCGTCGTTGACGCCGTCACCTACAAAGTAATATTAGTTCTATTATGTTTTTTATTTATGAAATGAACATCTTTCTTGTTGAAAATGAATTTTAGCAGGAGCTAGGCTGCTACTACTTTTATACACAGGCGTATTCTCTTTTAATAATTTTCTTCAGTCATTATAATGACTACAGCCGTAACAAAAAACTCCTTTTATGACTTTGTACCTGCTTGAAAAAGCTAACATTATCTGTGATAACTTTCTTACACAAAAACAACATTTAAAAGGCAACAAAACCACACAAGATTTTATAATACTTTTAATATATTGGTATACGTACCAGTCATGCCGACGATGTTGCCGACCCTCTGCAGTGACTTCACAATAGCAAGCTTATGTTTTGGGGTCACCCTGTAGAATACGCTCACCTACAAATAATACAAAAAGCATTTATCATTTTTAGTTAGATAATTTTAAACGGTTAGAAAATTCATGTAAATAAATGTGATGGGTTTAAAATCTTGCTCTACCTGCAACTCTTTCATTAACTTACTGCCAACCCATAACAACATACAACTATTTTTCCGATAGCTAGCAACAACTTTCTCAAATGTATGACAAGTTTCTGAGATAGCCGCCTGTGACGTACGATGTCAAGCCACTTTAACCATTGAAAACTTACGGTATCAATCATCCTATCCAATTCTTCGTCTGTCATGGCATCTAGTTGATCTCCGGCTAGCGATTGAGAATGCAGCACATCCAAGCCAACCATTTGAGCTGAAATATAAACGTTATTTGTTATGGAAGCTGGTTCATTATCCTCTTCGTTTGCATAAATTGGACCTTAATGACATGCCGAAGTTCTCGCATCTTTATTTTTGTCATTTCTGGAACAGCTTAAGTGTTTTGTTCGTGAAAACGAGTACAAAATTTTAAGGGACATGAACTGAGTGAAAAATTCAAATTCAAATATTTTATTTCAGATAAAAAAAACTATATAATGTTAGTAATAGTTTAACTTAGCCTCATGTTAGTATTAAATTAAATTAATAATAACAGAAGGGTCTGATTCAGAAGGCAGTACTCCTCGATACGGCTCACATTGTTTCTGTCTCTGGAGCACTAACCACAGGTATCTTTTAAAATGTTTTTTATACGGTTTTTTTTAAGAAACATTTAAAAATGTGTAGAAAAATGAATAAAGGCATAAACAAGTAATGAACCAAAAAAAAAAACCATTCATTATTCAGTCGAGATGATTGTTTGATGTAAATCTGAAATTACGCAATTCAAGTACCTGGTGATTATTACTCAGGAAGGCTTCTTTTTCAAAGAGCACTTTGCTCTGCAGTAGGACAGTAATAGAGTGGGAATATTTAGACAAGTAGTGCATATCCATACCGACGGCGAGCGCAGTGGGCCGGGCGTCGCCCGTGACCATCTTGACGTCGACGGAGGCCCTAGCCAGCGTGGCCACGGCGTCCCTCACGCCGTCCCGCGGCGGGTCGCACACGCCGCACACGCCGGCGTACGTCAGCGCCTCCAGCCGGGGCCCGCGGCACAGCGCTATGATGCGGAGGCCTGACGCACAGAATAAGGTAAACGTTATAACTTACAATACAATTTCTTCAAAATGAAGGCGTAAATAACCGCCATTTTCAATTTTCATTTAGACACCTTCGACAAAATCCGGTCCGACCACGTCAATTCAGTATGAACGTCGACAAGTTCCATAAAACCTTCCCTTCGTGTCGTGGCTGCATGAAAAATGCCCTCAACACGTTATAGTCGGTTTTTTAGCTCAATCAGCGTTTTCGGTCTATGAGCGTAACAAAGATATACAATGAGGAGGAAAAGCCGCTCAGCTTAATTGAACGGAATCTCGGATCGGTACCAACCGAATGAAAGCCGAACATTTGTAATAATAAATGCACAAATGCTCACGACTAAGTAAATAGGTGGTAGTTAGTAGGTAGGTAGGTAGGTAGTAGGCAAGTAGTAGGCAGGTAGTAGGTAGGTAGTAAATAAGTAGTAGGTAGGCAGCAGGCAGGTAGTAGGTAGGTAGGTAGTAGGTAGGTGGTAGATAGGTAGAAAAAGCTGCATTGCAGCGCATGCCGAGTACAGCTAGTACCAAATAAAATTCAATTTGACAAAGAATTATAATCACTTTGGTGTCAAAAAAGCAGAAATACACTCACCCATCCTAGCAATATTGTAAGCTTCCCCCAGGAAGTCGTTCTGCTTCTCCTTGGTCATGGGCGCGTAGTTGCCGCTGCTGTCCACGTACTGCGTGCAGAGCGGCAACAGCTTCTCTATGGCGCCCTTCACGAACACCTCCTCCTTCAACTTCGCGTCGCCGAACTTAGGCGCGCACTTCACTACCATCATCTTTGTTTCTGAACTGTAGAAGAGAACACGAGTATGTTTATTTTTAATAGGGTGAGTTGTAAAGAAAAGAGATACAAAGTTACGGGAAAACGCGAATCCGGGTCAGACACAGCCGTTAAAAACTCAGTAACAAACAGAAAAATTGCGTTTAATGTAGTAAAGAATTTGTTGGCTATTTGACGACGTTGGAACCAGAGAGATCTAGAGCTCAACAGTATGTAAGTGCACCTCA
The DNA here is from genome assembly GCA_963576755.1 of Noctua janthina. NCBI lineage: Eukaryota > Metazoa > Arthropoda > Insecta > Lepidoptera > Noctuidae > Noctua > Noctua janthina. Next base: position 3,022,958 of record OY755067.1, read on the forward strand.
TTACTTAGATCAGTGTGGCATGGCCTTCACTTTGCAGACCGTATGAATTCTAGTGACACGTTGTGATCCTCAAGGAAGAAAGCACTAAAGACACTTAGATCAGAGAGGCATGGAGAAATTATGATTTTTCTATGCCATTGTGTAATAACCTCAGTATTGTTAAAAATGTGACTTCGAGCACTCTGGTTCCAACGTCATCATTTATGGCTTTATTAAGGTCGCGGCATTCGGCTGGTTTCAGTCGTTGTGTCGATAAAAAAGAGTAAGCTTTTCGGCTGTACGACGATGGTGATAATATTGTCTTACTGCTGAAAAAAGGTCAAAGGCTTTCACTTCTTCAGCATCCAACGGTTTTTTTTTTGTGAACTCTAATCCCTCGAGTCATCAGTCTAGTTCTTCTCATCATATTTTTGTTTCATCGTGTTTATTATATTGATACCCAACACATTTATATCACGTTTTAATTAATGTGTTTGTATTAGAGTGACCGTGCATACCTGAACGGTATCTCGTGCAGCCTGGTGTACTGCTCGCGCACTTCGTGCATGCCGTGCTTGAGCGCGACGGCCAGCAGTGCGCCCTCGGTGGGCTGGCCGTACAGCGCCTCGTCGCGGATTGTGGCGTTGTTGCACAGTACGCCGACCTGTAAAGTAAGTATATATGTAGTAATATTAGAGAAGATTACTATTGCATAATAATGTAGTCGAAAATAACGGGTCTTAAAAGGAAAGAGTAAGTAGACTTCGCTGGTAATGAAAAAATAATAATTTAGATGTAGTGATTTTACAACCACAAACAGTAATACCGGGTAGAAGGGACACCTAAAAAAAACTAAAGTGTTTCCTACAAAGTGCAACACCTACCTATACAGTCAAAATGTATGGAACAGCAGATTTTTTTTTTTAATAACCGATGAAAAATGTCTGTGGGGGGCTCAGAATGTTGTACTGAATACGTGGTAACCGTTTTCGTGTCGGTGTCCCTTTCACCCTGCATACGAGTTAGCCCGCAATGAACTCGAAATTGATAGCATATTAGACTGATAAATTTTTCTTATAACCATTTAGTGAAAAAGAGCTTTTAGGTTAACTTTTATGCATAAAAGCTAGAACACAAAGAGAATTTGGCCGAGCGAAGCGAGCTCGAAAATTACACCATCCCGCTTCAGAAACAAGATAATATGGATGCAGCGAGCGAAGCGAGCACAAAATTTAAGCACATCACCATTAGTAGGTTAGATTTTAATTACCTCCAACATAGTATTGACAGCCATCCGAGCCACATCGAGATCGCGTCCCTTATAAGCGCGCAGTTGTATGTCGCCGCAAGCGTTGTACCCGGTGCCGGTCACTTCGGCAATATGGCCGCCGGATGTCGATATTGTTGTCACTGTCATCTCATTTTTGGTTAATGTTCCTGTGAGTGAGAAAGAGATAGATAAGATTTAATTTATAATAATATTTATATATGGCTTGTACAAGTACTTAATCCACCATATTTCTGCCGCCAGGCATGGTTGTTCTGTTCTGGCTTAAAGAAGAGTACAAAGGGTGTAACAAGACCCTTAACGAAGCCGAAAAGCACTTGTTCTCCCCGTCATTGCGATATTTTTTTTGTACCTGGGAACCTTCTAGTTACGGAGATATTGGGGGTCAAAGTTGCAACTTTCTTACTAGTTTTTTTTTAAAGTGCATGTTTTTAATGTAAGATTTTTACTTTAAACACCTCCACGGCCCCCATACTATTCAATTCATCAGCACAATGTTTTGAGTGCGTTACATCGAGTCCTACCGTAAACGTGATTTATCACCCCAAAAAAAAAAAGTCGTTTCCCAGCAATATTTTTTGCATAAAGTTACTTAGTTTGATGAACATAATGCTTGGTTGACGGCTTCGTGAAAGGACCGTTTACACCCTGTAGATGCCGCTGTACTCGTAATTACAAGCACATGAGATACCGTGTCAGTTGTTACTTAGGAATGGCAACGTGTGCGCATTGCCACTGATATTGTAGATTTCCATTAGCCGCCGCCGGCTTACCTTTACCACCCAATAATATTTTTGCCCAATTTATAGCCATAAGCTCGCGTCCCATTACATAACTGGCTAAATGGGCTGCTGTTCTGAATATCCGTTAGAAGAAAACAGGTGCGATGTTAAGTATGATTAAGCTTCTAACCAGTCTTATCGCTGCAGATGACGTTGACGCAGCCCAGGGTCTCGACGGTAGGTAGTTTCTTGACAATCGCGTTCCTCTTAGCCATGCGCATCACTCCCAAAGCCAGGGTCACAGTTACCACAATCGGAAGACCTGGAAACAAATGTTTAGGTTACTTCAGAGTACTTTCTAGAAAGGACAGAACAGGGCTGCCATGAAAAAACCATGCCCTATGAAGTTCTTGGATGTTTCCAAAGATTTATATTATATTTTTGCTAGTCTGGATCTGGATCATCATAATCATCATCTGCCTAGCCTTTTTTCAACTATGTTGGGGTCGGCTTCCAGTCTAACCGGATCTGGATATTTGTGCATTTAAAAGTTGTACAAAAAACTCAGGATGCAGCTTATAATGTTCCCACTGCTGGGACACAGGTCTCCTCTCTGTGAGAGGGAGTGCGCAATAATCCACCACGGATTCTCATTGCAGGCAGGTGGATGTCACAAGTCATCGAATTTTAGGTTCTAGGACATGTCTGTTTCCTCGCGGTCTTTTCGTTTAACCTTTTGCAATCTTCATCTGTCCTTAAAATAGTTGGGTAGGGCCCCCCTAAATTATAAAAGCTCCTAGATCTCACTTACCCTCGGGAATAGCCGCCACAGCCAGACTGACGCTGATAGTAAACATGTCCTGAAGAGCCTTTCCTTGCAACCAGCCAGTCACCATGATAAAGCCAATGATACAGAAGGAGTACAAAGACAGCTGGGCACCCAGGGTATCCATGGACTTCTGCAGAGGAGTCTTGGGTGCTTCTTCGGCTTGCATCATCCGGAATATGTCTCCGAATTCTGAGCGTTCGCCTGTGCTTACTACGATGCCCTGGAATGAAGGAATAAGCATGAGAATCTTGAGTTTAACATGATATCCTAACTAATATTATAAATGCTAAAGGAAGTTTGTTTGTTTGTTGCCTTTTCACGCCTAAACCACTGAACCGATCATCCTGAAATTCTGCATATACGTTGTCAGGTGTACAGAATCGGACATAATACCTTTCATCCCGAAAAAAAGTAGTTCCCGAGAAAAACAACAATAACGTTCTTATGATAATAGATGGAGCCACGTGTCTATCGAATCATGATTGAATTATATGAATACAAGCAGAGTACAACCCCAATTGATTGTCAAATTCTAAATTAACGCGACCGAAGCCGCGGCCAAAAGCTAATACTTACTACTTAAGTTTCCAAAAGTCACATTCCTCTTATTTCATGAGGAACTTATTGGCAACAATATCATCAAGGTTCGGTGCCAGGCAAGCTAGTGGTTTAGTAGGCGAAGTCTTCAGGCAAGCAACTCGCCTTCAATTTTATTGAGAGTGTATGCAAACAGAATTATTTCAGAAGTAATATTGTTATCCAGTGTACTGAATATCTAAGTTGTAAGGCAATTGGAGCAGAAAATTGGATAGAATATACTAGAACAAGAAACTGTTTACAATACGCAGTCTACAGGCTGTTCAAGCCCGCAGGCTGTTACTGTGTAGTAGGTAAGTACTTCAGAGATTTCGTCTGGATAGCTTTGCAATATTAGAGTTGAAGGTCGGCTGGCAACAAACTAAAATAACACAAGCCTTACCTTCGCATTCCCACACCTCACAAGCGTCCCCATGAAGGCAATATTGTCCTTATTGACCCGTCCTGCAGCTGCCTTGTTCGGTAGTACACTCTTGCAAGCTGGTTCTGTCTCTCCGGTGAAGGAGGACTCGTCAATAGCCAGGTCTGTGGACTCATAGAGTCGAAGGTCGGCTGGCACGCGGTCGCCGACATTCAGGTGGACTATGTCGCCGGGTACTAAGTTGCGTGCTAGGAAGTGTTCGAGACTGCCTTCGCGGAGACTGTGGATAGAAACAACAATAATAATACCAGCTATTGTCCCACTGCTGGGCAAAGAACTATTCTCAAAGAAAAGGCCCGAGCATTGACCACCACGCTTGCCCAAGACGGGTCGTCAAACAAAAACTCTTTAAATAAAATAAAATGATTTCTTCATTTCTGAAAGATCTGGTAGGTGTCAGTGACGAAGGTTGCATACAACTCTATTCCTACCGGCTTCCCTTTGAAATCGGGCGCAATTATCGTATTCCATAGGCAAATAATAAAATCACATTACACATGTACTCCGGCTTCCCTCTTAAAAAAATTAACCCTTCGCTACTGGTAGGTGTAGTACTCGCCACCGGCGTGCTTATATTTCCAGATGTATGAACGTGAACGAGATGAAAGGGGTATGTAAGGATCGTATCCGGTGCAGGTGTTCTATAGTTTCAGCCTACCTATATACGAAAAGGCTAGTCATATATTATGTATACGCCCTTAGGGATGATAATATTTGCTAGACCTTTCAGACACGAGCCGTGCCTCGTCAGTGCCTCACCCCTTACAATAATATTATAGTTAAAAACACGCTTTAGAGTGACGTCATTTTATTTGTCGTAATTTTCTCAGCAAACTCTTTCATTTGATACCCATATCATGGGAATGCATACAAAATAACTACTCCATAATCTTTGGGGGTCCGCCATATTGGATTAAGAATGACGCCACTTAGCTAACTAATAATAAGTATTATTATAACTAGAAGACGGGATATTTACCATGTTTAATAATAAGTACGCGAAAACAATGGGAATCGACTGCATAGCTTCGTAGTGCTAAGATGAGCAACTAGTTTGTTGACTGTTTCTAAAACAATTCAAATTCAAAACAATTATTTTAATCAGCACATTCACAGGTACTTTTAAATTGTCGAAGAGTCGGACAGTTAGTCAGTCAGTCATAAAACGCCATTGGTATCATAATAGGGAGCGAAATAATGGCCAATTACTGTGCTCCGTGGAATATTTCGTATCAGAGTGATTTTATTCAGTCATGTCGTCGAACCAATGACCTGTTCCTGTGCCTTATTTGCAACCAATCAGGCGACTAGATGGTAGTAACTTTGCAGGTCCTAAATGGATGCTTCACGAAGTAATTAATGGTTTTAAAATCTGTGGTGTTTAGGGGTAGTGTTCGAGAGATTTGCTTGGTAGTGAACGTTCACAGCTTAATCTGACAGAAAGTAATGAAGAATTTGCCCCTCACTAGGAATTTCTCCTGTATCGTGGGTGCGTTTACAAACATTTTAACTCACATACACAAACAGCCAGACCCGGAACAACTACCTGTAGGCCATACAAATATTTGTTTCGTGCGGGAATCGAACCCGCGACACGAAGCGCAGCAGTCAATCGCTCAGCCAAGGCGCCAACCGTGCCGTCAAAAGAATACACATAATCGGCCTATTATGTGCTCACAGCTGGAACACATTAGGTGAAAAGGAGTAGGTCGTAATCCAAGGGCACAGAGCAAGTGAGTTGGTGGATGTTACTACAGAACTCATCTTCCCCCCCTTGTTGTTATCCCTCCGTTACTTAAGCTCGGTTCAACACGTTTTTGTCTGTCGGTCTCCCGTCAATCGTCACTCTATCATTAACAGCTATTCTTTGGTGCTTCTAACAATCCATCCATCAACATATTTTTTATTCATGACACAAAAAACAAGACATAATTCACGTAATTATCTATCTTACTTAACTATTTTAAATGCGAAAGTTTGTGAGGATGAATGTATGAATGTTTGTTGCTCTTTCACGCAAAACCTACTGAACGGATTTGGATAAAATTTGGCACACAAATAGTTTAAAACCTGAATTAACACAGAGGATACTTTTTATCCCGGTAGTATGATCCCGTGGGACAAAGATCGAACTTCACGCGAGCAAAGCCGCGGGGTTAAGCTACTCAACTATAATACTACACTAATATCATCCCAGAACCGTCAACAAAAGAGATAATACTAATTGAGCTTAATCAAAGGACTAAACGACCCTATCTCCGGCCAATGTCAACGACAGCCATTAATTAAGCAGTAATCAACTGTATTGTTGATGCGACGACGGGATTAATCGAAATAAATTGTGTGCGTCATGGTTTAATCGATATTTTACCCCTTACGTGGCCAAAGTTTATTCGTTCGAGGGTGGAAATGTCATGCATAAACAACTTAAACAGATTGAACATATTAATGAGTCATGTAAAATAATTCCATCGCTAAATATATAACGACACAATAGTAATGATAATGAAAATTACATTATGAAAGACACGAATTATGACGACCTTGTTGAATTATGATCCATTCATATACTTGTGAGGATTCTCCCTGTAATTTGGAATATGTTGTCTTTTCAGTAGGTATAATAAACGGGACGTTCTAATGTTACAAGATTGTATCTTATTACAACGGACATGGAAAAAGAATTCCTTTCTATTCGTCGCACAATTTAATCTAGAACCTTCCGTTGCGTAACAAAACAATGCTAGTTGTGCAATGTGAATAGTTGACAGTTTTTTCTTTTACTAGCTAGGCTCATGAAATGTTGACACGCTAGGTACCAGAATGAAAAAGACGGACCCACTAGCTGATTAGCAACCATCCAAAAGGTCATTCCAATTTTGACGACAAATTAACCAGTGCAGTTAACCACAGTTAGCAGCTCGATGTGAGTGGCCGAGAATCTAGCTATAAGGCTTTGTCCAGCTGTGAACTGATAAAGACTTATAATGATGAGAACGCGAATAACTTACCAAATTATTGCAGTGATCACGGCTGAATGTTTTTACATGTATCTGACTTACATAGAAAGCCACCTGCTACGATCCTCACATACTCTTTCTGCTTCGTTGACCAGCATACATCTGGTCATACATGACACACCGGTTGCAAATTTTACGCGGTATTTCCGTGTATCTGACTCATTGCAAAGCCCCGAATGAAACTTACCAGTTACAAGATGGCGGCACGAGCTTGTTAAGTTCTTCCAGCGACTTCTCAGATCGATACTCTTGGACAAAAGCCACGGTGACGACGATCATGATTGCCACCGTGATCGATATGGCGTCGTCGAACTGCCGCATACACACGCTCACCACTGCTGAGCCTGGAGACAAGAGAAAGAAATCTTTAATATTGGAATTGATGAGTTTTTGAGGGGGAATGAAGAACAGGGTATAAAGTTCTTCATCCGCCATAGAAAAGGGAGGCTCCTCCGACCAGCGGGGTGCTGTGTCTGGTGGGCTACCGCCCAACAGTTGTTGTCGACTTGTCGTGTGTTTGTTTGTGTGGAAAAACATGATAAAGCGAAGTCGATTTTAAAATGCTGATGTTCCAACATAAGGAAGAAGATGGATTTGTCTTTGTACAACTATCTGCACAACCGATGATCTTAATGATGTGATCACACCAAGTGCTGATCAAGTGGATACATTGTTGTACTCTCTACTCGAATAGAACCGTTGACACATAGTCTCAATAGTTTCATTGTATTGTTAAGCCTGATGGATTTAAGGCGTATAAATAAATACATAAAGAAGCAGAGGAATACTGAAGTTCGCCGCAGTGGGAATTTTAAATGAGGTCTTTACATTTGAGATCAGGTGGGTGGTAAAAGGCAGGGATGGAATCAAAACTGGTGTATATTATCAGTGATTCAACTAACCTTATAATAAATTAGGAAGTTTCAGCTAATCCTAAAAATTATCAGCAGAGTAGGTATTGAAATTTAGTATCGGACAGCTGATATTTTTTTCGTATTTACGATATTGGAACCAAGGAGGAAGTTGTTCAGTTTGATGGTCTGCAGCATATCCTTTCATATGACAATACCCTTTCTGTTACACCCTATATTCATGTGTCAATTTAAACTAGCAAAATTCTCTTTCATGTACTTTTTTGCTATAAGAAGACGATATGAATCAGCAAATGTACGTAATTGGGAGATAATGTAAGAAAAAAACTTTATTTACCGTTGGTCAAATTATGAGTAGATAGGTACCTACTCAAAAAACGAAAACAACGGTAAAAATAAAGTCAACATCTTTTGATGATTCACAACACTCTTAAAAAAAAGACTTGTATGACTCATGAATGAACTAATAAATCACGGACAAGAAACATCACAAATAGAGTACATTCTATCCATCGTTATGTATGACTTAGTATGTGTTAATCTATTTAAAGAGGGCTATTTGTAAACAATGCGTCACAATGACAATTGTCCTCACTCTATGCAAGCAACGCGTATTAACGCATACTGTTTTTAATATAAAATGCAAAGGGTACTAGGCACACCAGGTGGGTAACTATGCCGTCTTAAAGCAAGAGTAATTCCAGTGTGGGAAAGAGACAGAGCTATACAGGTTGTCTAGCGGTTGGAGTTGTAGCCTTAGGGGCGCTGTGAAGCGAGGACTTAGAAAAAATTTCGGACTTAAAAAAAGTTTTTGTTTTTTTTTCCCGAAATTTCGCATTTTTTATTGCAGTATCGGGTTGACCAAGGCCATAGAAAGCATTTAGGTTCCGAGACGCATGGTCGTCCGACGCACCGTTTCCGAATTATAGGCCTTCTAAAACGAAATAAAACTAAAAAAATGTAAGTCCGAAATTTTTTGTAATTACCAAACAAAATTTTTTTTTTCTTTACTGCCCCTAAGCACATACTCCAACTCCTACAAATCCGCCCCTAATTCGACTCATTGACGCGTCTAGCACCATCTCTTTCCCACACTGGAATTACTACTGCTTTAAGACGTCATAGTAACCCGCCAGGAGTGTTTCATCACCATCATTGTCGTTACAGACCAGCATCGTGCTTCCCCACCATGTAATCATCCGGCAGCGACGTCATCGGGGGCATTTTGCCCTTGCACTTTATAATTATGGATGAAGAGCTCGTGGCTAAATAATAACAGCCGCTCGGATCGATCTTCATGTTAAGCCGTGCTTGCCTAGGTTGGTCTGTGGATGGGTGACCACCCATTGCATACCGAGTTTCCTCCGTGCCTCGGAAAGCACGTTAAGCCGTTGGTCCCGGGGTGTCATTTGTAGACCTTTGACAGTCGTTAGGTAGTCAGTGGCCTAAAAAGTCTGACAACCAGTCTTACCAAGGGGTATCGTATTACCCAGTACAAACTGGGTTGTGGAGGTCAGATAGGCAGTCGCTCCATGTAAAATACTGGTATTCAGCTGCATCCGGTTAGACTGGAAGCCGACCCCAACATAGTTGGGAAAAGGCTAGGCAGATGATGTGACTTTATAATTATAGATATTTTGAACCTTTTGGTTTAAGATATTCTATTACGTAATTACATACCATAATGTTTTTTTTTATAAAATTATTATTAACGTGATTTTGCCAAAAGAATCCGAAAATTAAATAAAGCATGTATAAATGATTATACAGAGTGTAAACAGACCCTTCACGAAGCCGTCAACCAAGCATTTTGTACATCAAACTAAGTACCTTTACCCAAAAATTATTGCTGGGAAACGACTTGCAGGTGTTTAAAGTAAAAATCTTACATTAAAACATGTATTTAAAAAAAAACTTGTGAATAAGTTGGAACTTTGACCCCAATATCTCCGTAACTAGAAGGTTCCCAGGTATGGGCTAAAACAAAAAAATAATCGCAAAGACGGGGAGAGCAAATGCCTTTCGGCTTCGTTAATGGTCTATTTACACCCTTTTACCAAGAGAAACATTTGTAAACAGAAGCATTTGTCAAATTAATGCTTGTAAATTGAGCGTTTATAAAATAAAACATTTGCGGAATAAGTTGTTTATGAAATAAATAGTACAGACGCCAGCACATCAGTACCTAAATAAAGCATTGGTTGTTAACTAAAAAATTGTCAAAAGAGTTTTGGTGATACATCATTAGTGAACCGATAAAACCCACCTACTGGCTGGCAAAATCTTTTACCACGTGTTACGACGAAGAAGAAGATCAAAACGCAGTAAAATTCCTTGAAATAACCTCGGAATATCATCGTGAAGACAGCAGGTGCAACCATTCAAAGGTCGCATAGCTACCATCATGGCAACAGCATCGATTTATCGACTAGAAACTCGTTACTGGACCTATGCATAATTTAGTCATTCGACCTCCGTTCAAAGACAATGGTAAGGTTTAGTGTATTACTAAACAACAATTTTTACTTGAAGGCCTCTTTTCTTGGGCATTCTGGCATCAGCTGCAAGTGCAGGGATACTTCAGTTACTCCATAAATATGTAATCTGGTTAGTTGGTTACATTTGGAGTCGGATGTATCTATTCGAAGAAGATATAGTGACAAAAATTGAAAAGAGTATGCTTCGATGGTTTGGTCATGTGGAGAGGATGAGTGAAAGGTGACTAACAAAAGGTACAGGCAGATGGTTACATAGCAGATGTGAGTGGCCACGCCGGGAGGGGACGCCCTAGAAGGACATACGTTCTTCAGAAAGGTCAGGTGCGTAGTACTCGCCACTGGCGTGCGTGTATAACCAGATGTATGAACGTGGAAGAGGCAAAATGAGTAAGGATCGTAGCAGGTGGCGTTCTATGGCTTCTACCAACCCCCATAAGTTTATGTATGTATAAATCTACTCGTAACATTTCCAATTTTTTCAAGTTTTTATTACACCGACGAACCTCGGTGCGCAGAAAGAGTGCTTTCTACAAACAGAATATAGAATACTGCACTATTAGGCTTTAATGACGTCTGACAGATGAGACTAAAAGAGAAAAATATAAATTTACCCTACACCAGTAATATGGGGCCAAGCCGAAGAAGTCAGAAGAAGTGCTGCAAATCCAGAAGGAATACACTTCTTTCAACCTTCGGATGTCCCTTTCTTGTTGTGATCAGTACTATCAAACGAAACGATGCTATAATCAGATTTTCAAGTTCTTTCTCTTCTTTACGTGTGGCTGGAACTCAAATGTGTTAGATCAGTATGGAGCCACCTGCACAGCTCTAACATTTGCTTCGAGTAAATCCTGAAAGATGCGACATACCAGAGTTGGCGGATGATGAGTTTTCAAGTAAAGCCATGTATCACGATCTGACATCCAGTAAGTACATAAAATATGCTGTCTCATGATCTAACTCATTTCACCTTCATTCAGGGTTGCAACGAAGCTATTATTATCGCAGCAGGTATTTACGTTGATGTCCACTGCGTCAATGACACGGCTTATTACACGATTTGATTGTAAACTTCTAATTGAGCTCATTAATGGGGCCCGGTAGCAATCAAACAACGCAACTGTTCATGGAACTACAGATTACAGTTCTGTCATAGAATTATTTTAATTTTCATTGTTATTGTAGAGTGCTTCATCGTTCTCTTGCACTTATCCCAATTTATTTGGGGTCGGCGCAGCATGTCTTCTTCTCCCATACTTCTCTCATCATCTCATCAGACACCGCCTGGCTAGACAAGCCATATCATTCTTCACACAGTCCATCCGTCGTTTCCTTGATCTTCCTCTACTCTTATACCCATCTATATTCATACTCAAAACTTTCCTCACGTCATTTTCCTCATTCCTCCGCATCATATGCCCATACCAAGCAATCCGATTACGACACAACTTTTTAGTAAGTCAATATTGTAGAGTAAGGAGAGTAGATAAGGTTTTATTTAACTTTGGCTTGTTAGTAGGTATGATTGGTGAAATCTTGCAACTGAATTTCAAATCAGTTCCCGCCAACCGATTGAGCTGAAATTTTGCACACACCTTTGGTTCTGGTGACAATACATTTTTATGACAGACATGACTTGATCCTGCAGCCAGGATCGCCTCCTCACGAGAGAACTCCTCAATGGATAATATAATAGCACGGACACGAAACTTTGTTTACGCGTTCAATGTTGATAACTAAACCTTTCATTTTCATTTTAATAAAAGCTTTATTTATTTATTATAGCTAAATCACGAATCATGCTAGATAACCAAAGAAGGACTATATTAATATTACAAAAAGGTTTGTAAGTTCGGATGGAGAAAGTAATCTCTGAAACTACAGATCCGATTTGAAAAAACTCTTTCAAAGTTGGTAAGCTACACTATTACAAATACAAATATTTTACAAATACGTAATATAAGCTACACTATTGCCGAGTGCCATATAATGTTATTTTCACACGGGCAACGTGACGGACATAAGCTAGTCCTTTTCCCAATATTTACGCAAACGAACAGGACGAAGATGGGACAGATTTGTAATCCTCCTGCAGTCAATTGAGGTCCGAATGACTCCTATATTCAAGCCGGACCGACTCATGAGATTTCCCACCGGTGAAAACGACTTCCATGCAAGCTTTCGTCCCCCTATCATATCGTTTTAGGGGACGAATTTACAAAAACTCACGACCAAATGTTCGTGTAACGTTCAGTTTCAGTTTACGTTCGATACAGAGAGTCTAACATACTTGACTCTTTGTAAACTTCAAGTGTGTCATGCTATCGGGCCTGTGGACGGTGAGTAAACGGGGCTTCGGGACTGTTTGAAAGAGATACCGTGGCCCTGGAACACAAAGGGCAAAGAAGGAACATGGATGGATTTTAGTCAGTAAAAGTCTGACACTCCCTTCCACTCCGCCAGGGGGGTCATTTGATGATTTACCATCAGAAGAAAAAAAAGTGTGTCATTCTATATCCTTCTACATTACACAACACTTAGCATGATAAACCTATAACTTTCCCACTGGTGGGACTCTGACCCACTCCTCACAGAGTGGGTCAGACGAGATGTGTGTAAACCACCAGGCGGGCCCAGGGGAGGGGTAGTGAATGTCACAAGTGAGTTTTTAGTCTAGGCTATGCTGGTTTCCTCGGTGGCGGTTATGTAACGACATGACACTTATGTATGACAAATATAAAACTTTGCGTATACCTGTTAAACAGATAAAACACGTAAGCAATAAAGTATATTCATGGCACAATTTCAAACGTGTATTTGCAGTAGATTAGCCACGCAAAGTATTGCTATACTCGTAAATATGTAGATTTTATTATTTACGTCACGGAGGTAACAATGTTATCAATGCTCCATTTCTTACATGTTTTGAAATAAATTGAAAATATATTTTAAAAGAAATTGAAGGAATATTGAACATTGCATTAGTTAACTGAATTTTTTTCAAGGATTTTCATGATATTTATCCGCGTTTACAGTTCTTTTGAAAAGGTTGAATTCTGGGAATGTCAACTATTCTAGAGCACTCTAAAATCATCTTACTAATATTTTAAATGCGAAAGTTTTTGATGATGGATGGATGGTTTGTTCCTCTTTCACGTGAAAACTAGTGAACGGATTTGAATGAAATTTTGTACACGGAGCGTTTATAGTCAGGACTAACACAAAGGATACTTTTTATCCCGGTAGTATGATACCGTGGGACACTTATCGAACTCCACGCGGGCGAAGCCGCAGGCATAAGCTAGTACTACATACTTCCATTAGTTTTTTTTTTGGAAATATTCAGCAATCATCATCATCATCATTTCAGCCGAAAGACGTCCACTGCTGCATATAGGCCTCCCCCAAGTGTCGCCACATTGACCGGTCCCGTGCGTCTCGCATCCTGCGGATCTGTGGGAGGCCTTCCAACGCAACGTCTTCCAGTTCGCGGTCGCCACTCCAGAACTCTCCGGCCCCATCGGCCATCCGTTCTGCGAGCAATGTGCCCTGCCCTCTGCCACTTAAGTTTGGCTATTCTTCGGGCTACGTCAGCAATTAGTGTTGTTCTTTAAAATCCATATATTACTTATATGTTCAGAATTTTACTGCCAAGGCCTACTACAAAGTTAAGTAAAATTTAAGTAGCGTGACTTAACAATAAAACTTAACATACAAGTTTGTATTGACGTCGACACCTAGCTAATAAACGTGACGATTTAATTTTTAGACTAGAAAACACCACTCATTTATAATAGTTTCTTTTGCCTTATCTATTGGGGTAACGCTATTGGAACCGTACATATTTTCACAAGTATTGTAAAACAAAATGATTTTAAAAGAGTAACCATGGAGTTTCTTGCCAGTTCTTCTCCATAGGAAACGACCAACCCGAACCGTGCACCTTTTCTCGACGTTTTATAAGTGCCCACGTAAGCCTTTGTGAAATAAAATATTTTGTTTTTAAAAGTCTTTTTTGTCAGTGTAGTGTAACAGTCACTCTTAATTTTTCATTAGTCATAATGTGGATTTTAAATCGTCAAATAACTTTTAATAAATGGTTTGACAGCTTTTTATAGAAAATATTCCAAACCATTCTCGAGAACCATTGAAAAATCACCCATTAGTAAAAATCTGAAATGTAAGCCTCAAAAATTTCATGATAAGTCATGTGTGCCGATGCCGCTGCCATTATTACAATGTTATGAGATAGCTGGTTTAGCAGAATAGTAACAATACGATTCCCAGTACTAGAAGGTTCTACTCTAACACACTATGCAACAATAGACCCAGATCGTCTCACTACAACACTAGTTCTTGCTTTAGACACTAGGTCCTTTGAGCCATTTTTGAATCAAACTTCATCATCATAATCTTTTTTTTTTTTAAAAAAAAACGTTGCCCCACACTAGGAATTTCTCCTGTATCGTGAGTGCGTTTACAAACATTTAAACTCACATACACAAACAGCCAGACCCGGAACAACTACCTGTAGGCCATACAAATATTTGTTCCGTGCGGGAATCGAACCCGCGACACGAAGCGCAGCAGTCAATCGCTCAGCCACTGCGCCAGCCGTGTCGTCAAAAATAATTTCAGCGCAATGGTGTCCACTGCTGGGCTAGGCTTCCCCTAAAGATCGCCACAACGACCGGTCCAGTGGTGCTCTCTTCAGGCGGATTCCCGCAACCTCCACCAGCACGCGTAGCATGACTACTGTAGAAACGGGTTTTGTCGACGGACAATTCGACAAAATGACAGATTTGTTTTGATGATCTGTCATCTTCCGCCGACAAATCCCGTTTCTACGGTGGTCATGCTACGCGTGCAGGTCGTCGGTTTGACGATCTATTTGTTCTACGAGGAATGTCAAACTTGACCTATTCCAACAACTACGGTGACTCAAGATCATCATTATTTCCAGTTGCATCTTAGAATTGGCCATAATTAAGTGCCGTTAGAAAATCGAGAATTCAGTGTCGATGGACCTGAATATAATGAGTAAAACATGACTTCAAAAAATACTGCTAGGTTTGAGATTCACAAGTAATGGTTCCAATAAAACTGAATGTATCCTGTTCCTGTGGTTAGGGGCAGGGTGCGGCATTACTTTTAAGTGGCCCAGTCCTAAATACCTGTTAAACGCTATGGAAGTGCTACGCGGCTTTTAATACTTTTAAAAATATTTTTGAGTTGGCAACAATTTTGTTTTTATACATCATAAATTCGTACAAACTCACGCCATTTTCCATCGAAGAAACTGCAGAGCTACTACCAACCTTATACAGATTCTTTTTGCTTCTTCCACGAAAATACTTCTGTTCTTGTTTGCGACAATAATGACATAAATCGAAAAATAAGAAATACTGGACAGGTTTTTTTTAAAATTCAGACTAAAATATTTTCATTAAGTATATTGTCAACATTTTTTTTTGCATAGAAACCTTTTATCAAAGGGTATATTTTACGTATTTCGTTACTTAATTTAATAATTATTTACGTTAATTTTATATTAACGAAAATAATTATTCGTTAATTTTATATTCAACCACAAACAACATCGATAAATCTAAATTTTTGTCGTTCTTCGTCGTTGTCGTCTTTGTCGTTAACGAGCGATATTTGATAATTTCGAGTATAAGCAATTTGGCCTAGACTTTGATGGCAGCAAGTGCCTATAAGTCAATCACGTCATTACTGATGGCGACAAAAAGCACTAGATAAACATAATAGAAGGGAGGCGTTTGCCCTGTAGCGAGACACAGATGGCTAATAACAATAATAAGCCTTTCGAAGGACATAACAAATACGTCACTCCATCACAGATCGATACAGTAATACAAACAATTTGTACAGAGTTTACAATTCCTATGAGCCATAAAGAAATTAATTGAAAAACAATCCTTTGTTATCGGTATAAAGTTATTAATTTGGTGTCATCAGGCAACTGATTAAATAATAATAATTATGAGTTTGGTGCCCTATTGTGATGGTATCATTTAATTAAACAATGATCTCGTAGTTTATAAGCACTTAGTTACGAATTGATAATATCTTTGAGAGAAACCGAAGTCCATAATCTTCGTAGTTTTCGAGTAGTTGTGGGTGTACTAATTAGGTACACCTCTGCCTAACCCTTCTGGGATAACAGGCGTGATGTTATGTTTTCGAGTAGACCGCCAGAAGAGCAGTAAAAGACTCCTCGACCAATATACATCTTCTAACTGTCCTCCTTTAAAGCAAAGGAATTTAGGGAGAAATATTGTGGAGGTCAGATAGGCAGTCGCTTCATGTAAAATAATGGTATTCAGTTACTGCTGATTAGAGTGGAAGCTGACCCCAACATGGTTGGGAAAAGGCTAGGCAGATGATGAGTTAAGAGAGAAATAACTTCAGAATTAAGTCGACCTTTAAAAAAAAACAAATGAGGAAGCGTTCATTCGTGGTGACATCCTAAATATTACAAATACTTCTGCCAAACTGTAAAGCAGTTACTAGTAATATTGTTTTACCATTATTATTACAGAGCACATCATTTCAGCCGAAAGACGTCCACTGCTGGACATAGGCCTCCCCCAAGTGTCGCCACAGTGACCGGTCCCGTGCGACTCGCATCCAACGGCTCCCAGAATAGAGCACAGAAGAACTATAATATACTATGAGATTGCATTAAATATCTTTAAAACAGAAAATCTGTAAAATATGTAGAATATATTTCAGAGCTAGCTCTAGCTGATTAATTTGAAAACCAAATAAACAACAAATGTATAGCATGTTAAAACGAGTCGCATTATTAATCAAAAGTCGATGAAAGTTAAGTAAATAGGTAATAAAAGAAAACGTTTTCCTTTCTTTCCCAACCAGCGTGAAGCACGCAAGCTTACCTATTATGTGTAACGTTATAATGTCACACATTTATTATGTATATCTTTTTCTTTTCTTAGAAACTTTCATGTTACGTATAGTGAGTGTCTTGTTGTTACAATGTCCACATTAAATGGTGAACCGTCATTGCTTTGCACGGTCTACCACTTGAGAAAACATCAATCTTTATCTGTATCAAAGGGTTGTACACACATTCCGGAATAAAATTCAAAATAATGGCGTCAATGTATAAGAACCACAAAGAATAGCGCGGTCACCAAATACGAAAACCGACTTATTTTTTAATAAATGTAACATTTTTTTTTAGAAACTAATAAAAAGTATAATCTACTATTTGCTAAAACACTAAATAACGAAGCATCTGTTGAACAAAATGTAGGTCGCAAACATATTATTAAGCGGTTTGATAAAAAAAAAGAAAAGAGAGCAAAGAAACTGATGAAAAGACACATGCCATTGCTATGAAGGAACTGAAGAAAACATAAATGCCGAGACGACTGACAGAGATGGATGAAAAAGGAGCTACCAGAATATTAAGCCGACCCTAAATAGGCAATTCCCTTCGTAGAAGTAATTCTGTGGGAAAAACACCATACGCCGACGACGAAACTTCGCATTGGGATATAGACCCTAGCAGAAGCTGGTATATAACTCCGGACTGAGGAATTTCTAGTAACACGATTAACACAAAAAATGATACAATTGGCAACTGTTCTACAGCTAATGAGACAGTTAAAAATAATATTCCATTGTTTACAATGCATCTTTAAGACATAAGTCATCAGTAGCGAAGGGTTAATTTTTGTAAGAGGTAATTCGGAGTACATAATTTTTAATGTGACTGTGCTATTTTTCTAAGGGAAGCCGGTTGGAATCGAGTTGTATGGAAACTTCGCCACTGTAAGTCATACATATAACACGCCTTTGTCGCTTGGGGGTAGGCAATACAGAACGTCCTCACATAGTTCTTTTGGTACGTCCAAGTTCATCTGGTGGTGCACGCACACCGGTTGCGAGTACTACGCACCTAACCTTTCTGAAGAACCTCACCAATAAGGTCAGTGTACGTCCTTCTGTCTTCAGTGTGCGTCCCCTCCAGGTGTTTCCATGCCATCTGTTTTGTTTTGACACATTTCATGCTAATCATAGATACACTCATGCCTATTAAAATACATTTTATTGTAAATTTTTCGTTGATTACTGAAATTACGTAGTTGTAAGTTGAACAACTTCATTCGTATATTTAAAAAAAGTAACAAATAGGGGTGGCCTTTTTTTGTCAGCCTAGAATGTCAGAAAACAATAAAACTAAATGCTAATTAAAGCCTATCCCTTCCATACCAATAATGAACTTTACATCAATTCGCTAAAACCTCAAAGCATGACTATTCGCATAAAAACTGCGTCGGAACAGGTTTGGGTAACAAGTGCATGCGGGCCATGACAATGACCTCGGAATACCGCAAATAAATAACACGTAAGTACTCTCGACTACACCTCAGTGGTGTCACTTGAACTACAAGTACCGCACTTACTGATACGACATAAAGGCGAAGGTAATGCCAAATTGATAACATGGACCTGTGGCTGGTTGTACAAACTGACTGATGTGTACTTATGTCAAGTTGATGTGCAGTTAGCGGTACTGTATTTTCGTGTGGCTTTAAATATTTCGCGTATATGTAGGCATGGTGGGTAGACAAGTTAATTAATGATTCTAAGGAAGGTAATAAACCAGTCAATAAAACTAACGGCGAAAATCACGACATAACTACTCAAGTCCTTATCAATGAATATTGGCCGGTTCGTGGAGCGGCACGAAAAAGGATACACACGACCCCTTTAAACAATCAAGCGCAAATATTATGGTACCTCTCAAATTTAAAAAATGTAGACCAGGGCAGCATGACACGGAAAGGAGGTGGCCTATAATGAGTAGTGGATGTTAATGATGATGATACTAAGGCAATAGGCAGAGGTACAAAAGAAACAGTAACAATATGAAAGTAAAGCATCGAAGAACGTTGCTCAATATTGTGCTTCTGCTTACCTATGCAAGCAATAGTCTTGTAAAATAGAAATGTGTACTAGGACCTCGCCAATTGTTTACACTAACAGTCTAACAGTTACTTACTTATCGACAAGTTTCCAATGAGCTGCTGTTCGTTAGAAATTTGTACATTCTTTCATTTATGATTCAGGTAAAGTTCTGTTAGACGGTAGCTTTTTCCTCAAGCTTTGGGAAAATAAAATGTTATATTTTCGCAGAAAGTAGCCTCTGATCAGACGTTCATTACACATGTAAAATTAGATTTTACTCAAAACTATAGAAAGGCAGCAGGTGAGAGCAGCGGTGGCCCAATGGTGGCGGCCCCGACTTACGAACGGTAAGTCGTGGGTTCGAACCCAGCCAGGCGCAATTACTTTGTGTAATTTATTTCATCACTACTGCTCTCAAAACGATTAAGGAAAACATCGTGAGGAAACCGGCATGTCCTAGAACCAAAAATTCGAAGAACTGTGACATCTACCAACCCGCACTGGTCACGCGTGGTGGATATATTCCCTCTCATGGAGAGAAGGCCTGTGTCCCAGCAGTGGGAACATTATAGGCCGATTATGCTTATAGAAAGGTGAACAGATTCCCAGAAATGACACGTTCAAAATTGGAACAGCTAATTAAAAAAAATTGACACGACTGCATGAAAAAAGATTTGTATTCCGAAGGTTAAAACAATGTAAATAAAAGGGTTAAGTTGTTTTTTGATTTGAAAATAAATCAAAAACTCTCATGAAGAAAAAACTGACATTGCTGAACTGAGATAAATTCTAAGATTGTCCCAAAAATAGTCGTTTCGGTTGTGGTTATAAATACTTGAGTGTTCGGTCGCGTCGGTGCATCCGCTGACGTGCTCAACCAGCTTATTTTAATAATATCCCTTATTTTTGGGACAGGTACTTTGTAATGCTGTGGTTTTGCTTCCTAATGCAAGTCTGCAGCTGGCTGTTTTCTTATTCTAGTGTCATAATAATGTCACAAGCACCTTGTAACTCTTTCAAGTGATTTTCTCTTACTGTATTAATTGTAGTTTTATGTTGTTACGAACATGCTATTTTAAAACCCATACTCTTTGAAATAGATCTTCTTTCAAAGTTGCAATCGTTATTCCACGAAAGACGGAGTGTGGACCCAATACGAGTTGGTGGTTGTCACATGTCTTCGAATATTCGATTCAAGGTCCTGCCGGTTTCGTCACGATGTTTTCCTGCACCGTTTACACGCCAATTCGACATCCACGTAAACGCCTACAATTAATTCTTGTCTTTCAACATCGACGTACCCAATCATGGTTACCGACTAATATCCTAAATCCTGCACCCTTCAATATCCAATCAAAATTCACTTAACCAACCAATACACTGATAGAATAGAAATCTGTCAGAGTAAAGTGCCCCTCGACCTTTCCAATCTGGCTACCCTCATTACGACAGCTGGGACGTCGTTAGGCCCCTTATCCCAGGCTGTCAGAGCAAGGTCATTGGGTACCCATAAACTACGTGTTTATTAAACATCAGGTTTTGATGCTAGCTCCCTAAAACTGATAGGGTTGGCGCTATTCAACTAATCTGTCAGAAGGGGTGTCGTATCTGCCATTTGTTTTCTATGAGCGATGTGAACATTGTTGGGTAACCCTTAGAAATGGTGTTAATAACTTTTGATGTTGAAGGCGCTTTAGCTAGGGTTGATGCTTGTCTCAATAGCCAATGGAGTACCAATTTTCGTTGCTTTGTCTGTAAAGATAACAGCAGAGCAGTTTACATTTATGTATGATGTTTTAAATTTGAATTCTAATTTTGATGAAATTCGTTCGAAATAGGATTGAAACAGTAACACTCGCGAGTCTGGTGAGACAATGATGAAAATTTTTTTCTAGGGAAACGACTTACTGACAATATTGTCTACTAGCACTTCGTCCGCAAAAAAATGTGATAGCTCGGCTAATATGCATGATAAAGATATAATTTATAGCCTATAGCACCCACGAATAATGTAGCTTTCTGCCAGTGAAAGAATTTTTAGAATTGGATCATTAGTTCCGGAGATTACCCCCTACATACAAACTTACAAACAAATTTTACTTCTTTATAATATGATTATCGGTGTACTTTAAAAGTCTATTCCAAAGGCGATTACAACTGTTAACCGCAGAGCAACAAAATAAACCTCCAAGCCATTAAACAGTATGAAAGGAACACGCAGACATATGCACCTAATTACTATACCTTACCTTCCAACAAAATTATGATAGAACTTAAAAATTTTAAGTGATACCCCTACGACGGCAGCTGTACCCTGCAATTTACAGGTACCTAGGTACAATATTTAACTAAGTCAAGTCACAGGTGCTCTGAATAAATTTACGTCTGGCTAAAAGCCTGGCTAAATTGTGGCCTGAAGCATGTAAATGTTTGAACGTTCTGATCGATATTGTAAAATGTAGATGTTTGAACTATGTAGGACGAGAATAATCTAAATTAAAGTATCTTTTGTGTTTGCCATATGTGACCGCATCAGTTTTTCTGAAAGGAATTTAATGCGGTTTACATCGTCATTGAGATAATTTATTCTGGAAGGTGTATGAGTATTATACATTAATATTAAACTTGAACTGAGCTAATTGAACTTATCTTATTTACCGTTTCTGTACATCCATTATTATTTTAAACATTTCTTAAAAACTATATATTAAAAAACGTTTAAAATATAAAATTGTGGTCCACCGGTGTCGGGAGCAGGGTCCAAAATACCGGTGGTTAGGGCTCCAGAGGAAGGAACCTCCTCACAATCACCGACGACACGTTATCCGTTCGTCGGCGTCACGGTAAACATTATTATGTATGTATATTTTAAGTAATTATTTTTTTTTTTTTTCTTATAAGAACGTTGCCACACACTAGGAATTTCTCCTGTATCGTGGGTGCGTTTACAAACATTTAAACTCAAATACACAAACAGCCAGACCCAGAACAACTACCTGTAGGCCATATAAATATTTGTTCCGTGCGGGAATCGAACCTGCGACACGCAGCGCAGCAGTCAATCGCTCAGCCACTGCGCCAACCGCGCCGTCAAATGTTAAATGTTAATTTTATGTTAGGCCAAGCCCCATTTACGTTAGCAAACCCTGTTTTGTGTTAGTAAATCCCGATAACAAGACGACGCAGCTTAACCTTTTGACCGCCATAGTCACATATACGTGACAAGCAAGCGCGTGCCCAAACTTTGCGTTAGCAAACGACACAAAGGTGTGACAAAATGGTAGGTGAAATTGTGGCTTGGTCTGGAGGGCACGCGCGTGCGTTTATACCCCGGCGGTCAAAGGTTAAGCAGTAGCGGTTCGCCAAAAAAACTTAGATATAGAAGACCAATGGCAATTTGCTCTTTTTGGGCTTTAGATTTTTGATATTTATAGTCTTGTTTTTAATCCGAAAATTCTTGATGACCGATAGGCAACCTATTTGCTATTAATATACACGTCTTATTTATTACAAATACCCTTGAACAGGTGAGTTTATTGACACTTAACATTCAAAAAGGACAATAACATTACGATTTTTTTTTTTTTTTTTATTTATTACTAGTCTCAAGAATGATATAAATTATTATATTACCGACTCGTGACAAGGTTTACAGTTGCTGTAGAAATTCGACCTACTTGCATTCCACTAGAAAATCTTAATATATACTTTATGGATTGTAGACTTTAGTATAAAACCGAATGCAGCGTAAATTACGCGACTCATTTTACGCGACTCACAGCTCAAAAAATTACGTTCAAAGTGGTGCCGGTGACTGAAAAGTTGTGTGGTAATCGGTTGTCGTGGTATGGGCATGTGGATGGATATATGAGTAGAGGAAGACTAAAACGATGGATGACTGTGTGAAGAATGATATGGCAAGAAAGGAGGTATCTGATGAGCTGATGAGTAGTAGAGAAGTATGGAAGAAGAAGACATGCTGCGCCGACCTCAAACGAATTGGGATAAGGGCAAGAGAATAATGATGGCCTCAGCCTTTTAGTCTTGACATAATATTTTCTTTTCCCTCGGGCAAAGTAAACGTAGTTTTTGTTTCGTTCTGTAGTTTTACGGGAGTACTTCTAAAAGGGTTAGTTAATATTCTGAACATTCACTTCAATATTAGGTACGTGATCGATTTTAATGTTAATACAATGAGTAACTAGGCCACAAAACGGATGTTACAAGTTCAATACATTTAACTAGACAGCTACGTATTTTTGCATGTTAAAAACTATAGACCGACCGCTTTAATGAGTCCTCCGCCTTGCCCCATCAAAGGCACATTAAGAGTCCACAAAGTCTTAACAATATCCCACAGGTTCTTTGCTTTAAATAACCATAATCCACGGAGGTATTACGATACTAATTGAACCAATACGTGATCAAACTTCAGAATATTCCATTTAAATAGATACCTTCGCGAGGACTTATCAAAGCGGTCGGTCAATAGTCTAGATACCACATACACACATAACTAAGAAGACTGCATATAAATCAAGCATTTTGTGGAACGTAAGTCAATGAACTCGAGGTGGTGTGTGTTTGAAAGTGCGACCGTCAAAAAATGAGGAGACTGCGAAAATAGAAAGTTTGGTACAACATGCATTGGATTTTAATGATCCTTTGGAAGTTGTGAATGTGGGGACGTAGCCGCTATTCTCCCGGAAGGGGGGGTCCTGTCTGTCCCCCGCGCGTCGCCTTTGATTATTACCAGACCAGACACTGCATAATCAACATTACTTAGATCAACATTCAATATTTTTTTCACAAAAGATAAGTTCGTCTTTTTTTTTTCTTCTAACTGACAAACAACGCGCACAATCTAGAACTGTTGGTTCTAAAAGCGCGTAATTTTGACCAAGATTTCCTTTATACAACGTTAGTGGGGTTAAAGTTTGTACGGTGGTTGCCATGGTTGCATTTTTGCCAATGGGATATCCCATCGGGACCACGGCCTGCTCTTCTTCTTAGCGTGTCGATGGCAATGTAAATTGAGTCGACGAAATCAAAATATTTTATTTCACAGCTTACATGGGCACTTATAAAACGTCAAGTAATGGCACCTGGTTCGGGTTGCTCGTTCCCTATGGAGCAGAACCGGAAGGAACTCCATGGTTACTCTTTTAAAATGATTTGGTTTTACATTATTATCATGTTACAGCATTAGTACTTAAGTACAGGGGTATAGCGTATATAAGGTCTATCTTTTCATACACGAAATATTTTAAGAGTAACTTCTATAAGTCGTGAAGATCTAATAGCAAAGAAAAAAAAAATATCTGAGTGTTTTTTTTTTTACAAAATTATTATAATTCTAAAATTTTTTGAGACTTTTTGCATAAAACCTTTATTCCCATATTCTAACAATGACAGTAGGTAAATACGACGTAGTAAACTACCGTAATGGATGCTTAAAAATAAGCAGCCAGTATTTATTTTGTGGGTCAAGTTATTTTAAATTATTTAGTTTTTATAAAACAAATATACTCAGATAAAAAATCCCTTGAAATGGCTTTGTTATAGCCGTTAGATGATCCCCTGAAAATATTTCGTGTATGAATAGTTAGACCCTATATAAGTCGTTGCTTACTATAATGTTTACAAGCATCCAGGTATCTACAAGACCTAAGTTTAGTGCCTCCAGTAGCGTCTGAAGTACATTATTAAGTGCCCCATTGTTTGTGGAACAGCACCACATTTGACACTTCAGGGCATTGTCATTTATACATAGCATAATACATAGCATAATCAGCCTATTAATGTTCCCACTGCTGGGACGCAGGCCTCCTCTCAATGAGAGGGAATGGGCTATAATCCACCACGCGGGCCCAGTGCGGGTTGGTAGATGTCACATGTCTTCGAATTTTTGGTTCTAGGACATGCCGGTTTCCTCACGATGTTTTCCTTCACCGTTTTTGAGAGCAGTGGTGATGAAATAACTTACATAAAGTAATGCGCCTGGCTGGGTTCGAACCCATGACTTACTGTTCGTAAGTCGGGGTCTCCGCCACTGGGCCACCGCTGCTCTCTGTCGTCATTTATACAGCTTGTTCTTAAATATCCTGAATAACAACCTAGCTTTATCTCCCTCTCGCACATTTTTCACATAATTATGTACACTTGTTCTGTCCGCCTTTTTCACATTCCTCGCTTTTTTCGCAAATGTGGTCCGTTTGTGTGCGTCACTGTGTGTCCTGACCTTTTCAAATGACATTAGCAGTAAGATAGGCCAGTAGGTAACTACAAGTCATTCAATGGCATTGAGTTCCCCTTGCATTAAAACTAAAAAGAATCGATACATTTTAGCGGGATATTCCTCAAAGCGCAACTATTTTTAAGCGCAACCAACTAAGCTCAACTAAGTTATTCCTCGAGGTGCATCCGTTAGTTGCGCTCACAAATTCAAATCATTCATTCAAAAATATTGTATGTTTATTTCCCAAAGCACAACAATGACTGAAAAAAAAATAATGAATCCATCATAACCCTCTCTATTTTTCATCATGGTTGCGCTTTGAGGAATAAACGTACCAATAATATTTTTAATTTGAATTTCTGAGCGCAACTAATAGTTGCGCTTTGAGGAATAATTTAGTTGTGCTTAGTTGGTTGCGCTTAAAAATAGTTGCACTTTGAGGAATACCCCATTTTAGCAATGGAATAAATAATACCAACCCGATAGTTCTGTTATTTTCTGAAAACCACTGGGCAGGTTATTCCATGGAAACGATGCAATACAGGAAATATCACAGTAAATGCATCCTTATTTAGCTTAAGAAACCAGCTTTTTGCGGACTCGCCTTAATGAAAAGCATTTCCTTTGCTCACAGTTTAATTAATATCGTTTATTTACATTAACGGGTTCGTGTCGAGCAGGAAAATGTGCGAGTATGAAACTAAGTAAGAAATTCATTATAATTAATTTAATTATTTCACATTACTTGCGGCGCTATTTGGGAGAGCCCTGCATGCTTACGATTAGTAAAAAGTTATAAGAGATGAGGATGTACCAGTGGCGAAGCTTCCATACAACTCGATTCCTACCGGATTCCCTTTGAAAATTGGCACAGTCAGTATTCTATACACAAATAATATAATCCCATTACGTATGTACTCCGGCTAACATTTTTACAAAAATTTACCCTTTGCTACTGGGATCTACCTATAGGACAGTGTGCTTAAAGTGCTTATACCCGTTAAAAAATATATCTTTCACGGAAAACGGGCAAACCAGCGTCTGTTATATATAGCTAATATTCCATAAAAATAACTTCAAAAGTAAAGTAACCAATGGAAACCATAAAAATAAACTTAGCTATTTACGAGTTCTACCAAACAGTTCATGGGAAACGAATATTTCGATTGAAGACTAAATATCAAGAAGCTCATGTTTCAAAAAGAGAAACTATCTCGGTTTTGTATAAGTTTGGAGAAAATGTTTTGTTTGGCAAGACGATTATACGACGATTTTTTGTATTGCTAGCTGTAAGCCACCCAAACACAATAAAATAAAATAATAAAATAAAATATGGAGAAGAACTTTGATCTAAAATATTCGTTACTAATTACTGTTTAGTTACAGGTACTTTACAAATAGAAGAAGACGTGCAATGCAGAATGACGATTATAATCTATCAACCCTACCGGTATGGCTGCACTAACAATACGCGAGATGAGATGAACGAATACAACAAGTATAACAATATACCCGGCTGATTGGGATGTCGCCATATTTAAGGGCGGGGTCTGGTTACCGCGGTCGATCGCAGACGTCTGATATATTTTGCGACATAAAATATACGACCCTTATTGCGAGGCGCTCGAAAAACTCTGACAAAAACTTTAAACAAAAAAACGCATTAGACCGTGTAATACTAACTAATTAAGAAGTTCGTCCCGCACCTGATCTGATCTGGTCCGTCCCATCGGACATTTTTTTTTTTTTGGGCGTCTCCAAACAGAGGCGACCACCAGAAAAGCGCCGAGACAATGAAGCTCGACGAAGTCCCAGAGAAACAATTTAGCTGTCTTGGATCCCGCAACGAAATTAATCAGAAAAGAATAGCGGAGTAGTAGGAAAAACATAATTTCCACTTCCCTCCATATCAACAGGAGACAGGACGAAACAAGTCCCATCGGAGTATCAGAGTGCGGGAAAAAGTGTCCCTGAGCTTGCGATCACACTTGTTCACTACATGACATCTCTAAAATATTACTCAGAATACCTGTAATATCACTATAATAGTCTCGAATTCGGTCTGGAGGACAATTATTTATGCCTCGGTGACCCCTACCGAGGACTTCGCAAACCTGACTCGAGTTTGATTAAAACCTACTATCTCTTTAAACACAGGTCTCAACTCACCACTCGTTAAGATGTGTGACAACCTTAATTCATTTAATAATTCCGTACCCGAAGCAGATATATTCACCTTAATGTGAAGTTTAAATCAATAATCTTGGCCTACCTACACACCAATAAAAGTAGTCAATATTTCTCTGTACTGTTAATGAATGAATTACTCTGTTTTCAATTTCAATTTCTTCGTAACAAAATTGATATCCCACTTTCTTAATTAATTGTATACCTAGACTTAAGTTAGCAACTAAGCGATAATCTGGCGTCTTTGTTGTCAATGTTGTGTTTACCTGTAATTGGCAATATATTAGAATATTACCGTATGATTTAGTATATGTATGTGTATGTATGTGCTGTGGGTGAACCTTAAGTAAATAAATATTATAAAAGCCTGATATACAGAATAATGGCCGTCATAAGGCCCAAAATCACTGATAAAATCCACTTACCAAGCAACAGCAGTATGAGCGGGTTCTGAAACTGCTCTATGTACTTCTTCCATAGCGGTTCCTGTTCTTTGACAGTGAACTCGTTGGGGCCCACGAAGTTCATACGATCGTTGGCTTCCCGCCATGAGAGGCCGCGGCGAACATCTACGTTTAGACGTTCACCCACCTGGGGGAGAGAAAAAGGTGGTTATTTGGGTAAAATTGAAAAATAATAAGTGCTTATGATGTCGCAGTATGGAGGAAGAAGACATCCTGCGCTGACCCCAAAGAAATTGGGATAAGGACATGAGAATGATGACGATGGCGCAGTGTTGGTAGACCTCTCACCAGGTGGACCCATATCCTACCAAACATTCGAAGACATATGATATGCACATTGCACTGCACTGGACTCGCGTGGTGAATTTCGGCCCAATCCCCTTCACAGAGAATAGGCTTGTGTCCCAGCAATGGGAAGTGAGAACGTTAGGGGCTGCTTAAGCTTACGCTATGCTTGACCTTGTTGGTCTTGACCAACAAAGTCAAATATAGCGTCAGGTCGCAAGCGCGAATGCTTAGCACGAGGTCCTGGGTCCGATTTCCGGATCGGGCAACGTGTTATTGGATTTTTCCATCAGGAGTTTCTTAGTAGCAGCGACGGTGTCTGGATTTGGGCCCGGTTAATGGCATGGGTACATAAACATAACTGGCGAAATGTGGGGTACAATTAGATACACCTCTGCCTAACCCTTTGGGGATTACAGGCGTGGTATTGGTTTATAGTAAGAGATTAACCATAATGGTTGGTAACCGAGTAAAGTTCAATGTTAAAATCGAATCTAGGCAGCTAAGGCTAAAAGTCAAACAGACTTCTGATATTTAGATTCTGATCCCACTAATTTGAATAAACGAGTTTCCATTTTCAAGGCCTCTTTCCTCGAAATGACATGCTCCAGATTCCCTTTTATTAAATTATTCAACCAATAACAACAAAGTTTGAGACACCCGCGTCAGAGCCAATTAGCTCTAAGCCAATCACGTGTCCCGTTTCAAAGGACCAGAAATATCCGGCGTAGTAATCATTTTGTATCATGGGTACAAAATTCTAGGAAACGTCGGAGAGGTTGGAACATTGGTGGGTAAAGTCATTATTATTGGACAAGTTCAGTTGTTATAAATGTCCGAAATCATCCAAAAGCTGTAATGAAAATCAGTTTGTATCAAGCTTTTATTATTCAAATTTACATCAGGATGTTATTTTCTACCGAAAGATTCCTTTTTGCCGGACTGTTTAAATTACTTCTATGATATCATTTGCAAGTAAAAGTTGGTGTTTTAGAGTCATTTTCCTCGATAGGTATTGTATTTTGCAAGTTTACAAGCAGAAAGTTAATCATTATTCTCCTGTACTTATCCCAATTTATTTGGGGTCGGCGCAGCATGTCTTCTTCTTACATACTTCTCTATTACTCGTTGTCTCAGCAGTCACCTTTCTAGCCATATCATCTTTCACACAGTCCATCCATCGTTTATTTGGTCTTCCTCTACTCTTATAGTCATCTACATTCATACTTAACATTCTACTCAATACATTTTCCTCATTCCTCCGCATCACATGTCCATACCACGATTACTACACAACTCTTCAGTCACCAGCGCCACAGAAGGCGCAGCAGAAGGTCAATGTCGCAATTTATCTCGTAAACTAGAGGTATTCAATATTATTATCTAAAAAAATACGGGAAGTGCCCCTTAGATCTTTGAGATTTATTTCATCCTTCGTATTAATACTGTCCTAATGTGACTCCAAGACCCAATCTTTTAAAAGACTTATCCCACATCTTCAACGCTCCACCAATCATTTGCTCAAATACTTTCTCATCAGCCACGCTAACAGGACCAGAAAAAACGGTCCGGACAAATTGACCAATCCCAACGAGATGTCTGGGGACTGATTCAATCTTGACGACCCATTGGATCCAATCACAACTGATTTAGCTTTGCGACGTGCGTGTTCAGACTGCAATTACCGTTGCTTAGATTGCTGTAAAGATAGATCTACTAACAATTGAGTAATTAAACGGTAGGTCTAGTTAATAAGTGGATTCCTTGTATATGTGGTCTTGATAAATTACAAGGCTTAGGATGATGGTTTGATATTTCTTTATCGTGTGGTTAGTGCCTAACTTGATGTCAGAGTTTCTATGTCGCCCATGGGGTTCTGACTTGACTTTACATGCCGTCGAGAAATATTTCTCAGGCATGCTGCATCCTCACGATGTTTTCCTTCAACGAGTGATAATTATACAAAACGCACATGAATCTGAAAAACCAGAGGTACGTGTCTTGGGTTCGAACTCGAGACCTAAAACTTGGCAGTCCGACGGTCACACCACAAGGCTATCACTGCTATGGTTTGATTATTATAGTCGACCCGCACCAGCTTCACCAGATGACATGATAGATTTGATGATTTGGATTTTCATACAAATTTCGGACCCCTATTTCATCCGCTTATGGGCTGAATTAGGATTTTATGTCATAATGCTTTTTGAGTAGTAGTAAGTTAGTCAGGACAAACGATTTTGTAAGTATAGATAAGCCCCTTGCAGATGATAGATGTGGAAAAGCACTTGTAAGCATATTGTTGCCTTCGTCTTAGTGATAAGAGTATTTTGGGTGCATGGTCAAACATGACCGATACATAGATAAAAGAGATTACTATACACCGTGTTCTTCACGTTATCCATAAACTTTGGCAAACGCTTCTATAGCTTTTAAAAATCAAATCTTACAAAGGAAGTAGTACTTAAAAAGGCTTCGTAAAAAGACATTTGTAATTTTATTTAATGAAATTTAATTGAGCTATGCAGTAAGAAAGGGTCTTAATTTGGCCTATGTTGCCGCTTAGTGCAATTAAATTATCAAATGCTATTTGCATTTCATTTGCACGTACGAGTTGAACCCGAGAGTAAATAAAAAAAAATAAGAATTCATTAAATGTTTGTCCATAATGAAAAATGCTTATTTCCGTGGTCTGAACATCTGGTCGAAGTTTATGTATACCGTACGGAACACGGTGTATAAATAGCCTTACTAACAATTGAGTAATTAAACTTGGGTTCGTTATAATAAAAGATGGGACCTATCGAGGTAATAAATGGCTTCTAGTAAAGAGATGCCTTTGAAGAGTTGGAGATGAAAGTTTGATTGAAATAAAACTAATGAGAGGAAGAAATGTGGAATAGCACTTTTAAGGGTTCTTTGACTTTGCTGTATTTACAGGGGTTGATTTAGTTCTGAATTTGAGATTTCATGAAAGACTTTAAAAGATTGTTTTTCAGCTAATTTTATCACCTATTGATAAGAGCAAGAGCAAGTGAGTGTGTTGAGTATTGGTCAGAGCTTAAAATTAGCGCACAGAATGATTTACTAACTGACACACACAACACATTTAACACAGTGAATATGGTACCTATATGGATGTCTGTAGTTAACGAAGACTTAGTACTGTATAGCGATATTGATCCAATGACGACCCAGAAAAGACATCTTTGGAGAAAAGATTAGGAGAACCGACCCCAAAGATGAAGAATAAAAATAAAAAAAAAGATGGGATAAGGCCAAATGAAGAAGAATTAGGGTACTTTAAAGTGCCTCTAACTAGTGCAAACAAGCAACCTATTTTAATGATATTTATGTAGGTAAATAAATGTATCTTTAAAACGTAGTAAATTATACAGTCCAAGGTATCACATGTTTATTTTTTGTAGGAGCAAAACGTACGAATTTTTATTACCTTATTTCATGGTACCTACCTGGTTTTCCTTATTGACTTTAAAAGATATAAATATAGGTACCACATAATGATAAACGGCTACATTAAAATATAGTGGAGGAAAACGTGGCGTTCATTTTGTTATCTACGTTTAATAAATACAGCTACCTACAGTGCCTAGTCTTTCTGAATAAGTATCAACTAATTTAAAGAAGACTGACTGACCTAATACCTATTAATTAGATAAGTACTAGTTTCGTTACCCATGAGTGCCCATGATAAGGTTCTGGCTAATTACTACATAGTATAAAACAAAGTCGCTTCTCGCTGTCTGTCTGTCCCTATGTATGCTTAGATCTTTAAAACTACGCAACGGATTTTGATGCGTTTTTTTTAATAGATAGAGTAATTCTAGAGGAATGTTTAAATGTATTTACTGCACCCATGCGAAGCCGGGATAGGTCGCTAGTAAATGTATGAAGGAAGAACGCGCACTTCGCCGACACCAAATAAATTGTGATAAGGCCAGAAAGATCATATAAGATGTACCACGGAAGAAAAGTGGTAATTAACGGAATGGCTACTGAAACAGGACTACCTGAAAACAGAGTCTTTACTCAAGTATGTCGTCTAACTACCTATGTACATATTTCTAATTACATACCCACACACACACATATATACACACACACACACCCGCGCACACACAAACATACACACACCCGCGCTCACACACATACATACACGCTCACACACAAACATACATAACAAGTGAATGTAATATATTTTCCTAAATAATAATTATGTCCTTAGAACGCTCGGGTAGATCGACACAGTCTACAATAAATAATATAGCTTCAATTTTAAGCTGAATCACTGTCTCTCAAGATACAGGTTACCTAGTTTGAGAGGCAGGGTTTCCCTTATTGTGTACAGATTTTAGTTTCTAGATTGTAGTGTATTGTGTTACTACCATAGCTCTTTTAAATTGTCTTATTTTACTTTGTGAAATCTGTATTATTTTTTGTGAAATAAAGTTATTATTATAAGGTAAACTCCAGAAACGGTTAACCGTCCTAATATTGTATACTGCTAAATCTTACATCAAACTCCTAGTTATGTTGAAAAGTCCTGAGAATATATTGCAGCGGTTTCCATTCCACTGCATAATTAATTTGTAGTACATAATATCACGCCTGTAATCCCGGAAGGGTTAGGCAGGGGTGTACCTAATCGTCCACCCGCATTTCGCCAGTTATGTTTAAGTGCCATGCAATAGGGGGCGAGCCTTTTGCCATCAACTGGGCACAAATCCAGACTCCGTGGCTGCTACTGAGAAATTCCTAATGGAAAAACGTTTCCACCTGATTTAGTTTTCGAGACAGGCCTCCTTCCTTTTTGGTAGAATCCGGCTCCAAGGACCAAAAATTAACAGTCAATTCTGGCACCCACGGTCTTTAATAGAAGAAAGAACAAAAAAGTAAAAGTATTTATTGGCATAAACACAATTAAAACACCAATTAATTCAACAAAACTATCAATACATTACAGACTCAATTGCCCTATTTCACAGTCGAGCGGTGCCAACTCACTACATCACAAGATGCTTCAGTAAAAGCAAAAGCGCAAGTGTAATAATATATCTTCAGAGTCTTTGATGGTTTTCAAACAATCTTCACTTAATTACACTTCAACGAGACTATAGGGGTGATATAATGTATTTACGTCTTGATTGTTAATTAAGGTAGAACTGCGCAGTATACTTTTCGTAATTCGAGATCAGTATGTGAATACGGTTTTGCAATCAATTTTAAGGCCATAGTTGAAATTGATATAAGGTCTATCTTTTCATACACGAAATATTTTAAGAGTAACTTCTATAAGTCGTAAAGTCGCCATAGCAACGAAAAAAGAAATCCTTTGAGTGTTTTTTTTTTTTTACAAAAATATTATAATTCTAAATTTTTTTGAGACTTTTTGCATAAAATCTTTACTCCCATATTCTAACAATGACAGTAGGTAAATACGACGTAGTAAACTACCGTAATGGATGCTTAAAAATAAGAGCCAGTATTTATTTTGTGGGTCAAGTAATTTTAAATTATTTATTTGTTATAAAAAAATATACTCAGATAAAAAAAAATCCCTTGAAATGGCTTTGTTCTAGCCGTTAGATGATTCCCTAAAAATATTTCGTGTATGAATAGTTAGACCCTGTATAATTAGCTTTTGCCCGTGGTTTCGCCCACATCGAAAGAGGTCAAAAATTATCCCACGGGAAGGTTCTACTGGGATTAAAATTATCCTATGTACCTCATTTTATCGATCATCCGTTAAGGCGAGAAAAAATAACAGAGAGACAGCCAGTTAGTCGTATTTATAATATTACAGTGGTTTTATGTGATTTATATACGCCATAAAGAGGTCCATTTTACGTTTTAGAGTTATAATCCTACCTTTTATCTGAGTTTGCGATAGTTGAGCTTTTTTTATCGAGTGTGCTCTACAACCAAGCCGCAAGGGTTATGAAAAGCCCAAAAAAGCTTTGTGATTTTCCACTGAGGCCGCCTTTACAAATGCCTCTAGCGCTGAAAACGTGGATTTATGCTCATGTTTTTCATGAATATGGTTCAATGACTTTTAGGAAAATCTATGGGACAAAAGTTTGTATTAGAAAGAAAGGCATTGACCCGTAAGGCACCGCAGCCGAATATCATTTGTTATCAAACGCAGAACAGTTTCTTAAACATATCTCAGTTTACATTGGACTGTAATAAAAACTTTATTGTCAGTACTCTCGTCCACTCGCGTTGTACACGATGCTGTAGCTACAGAAGTGATAACTATGAACCACGGCATTTTAAACTAGGTATTTATTATTCTCCTGTCCTTACCCCAATTTATTTGGGGTAGCGCAGCATGTTTTCTTCTTCCATACCTCCCTATAACTTGTCATCTCATCAGACACCTCCTAGCCATATCATCCTTTACACAGTTCATCCACCGTTTCTTTGGTCTTCCTCTACTCGTATACCCAACCATTCGCTCTCGAACTATCTCGGAATGAAAATCATCTTTGCTCTCTATTCAGGTCCACAGTAACATTTTTCACAAGAAAACGCTCCGATATAATTTAAAGCGCTCTGTTGAATTTGCAACGATCGGGTCAGCGCCCAGAGTTGAATTTCCAACAGTTAATTTTCTCATTATTATGGTATAGTATGGTGTGGTTAACAAGTTAACAAATAATTTTATTTGAACAGGTGATCGAGTGAAAGAGAAGCCTGATAAAGTGACAAATATTTGTTTTCGATGCAGAATTATTGTTGGAGGTTCTTTACAAAATGTGGTAAACAGATAACACCGAGGCGTGCCAAGAAAGAGCGTGATCATCATCATTCTCTTGCTCTTATCCCAATTCATTTGGGGTCGGCGCAGCATGTCTTCTTCTTCCATACTTCTCTATTACTCGTCATCTCGCCAGACACCTCCTTTCTAACCATATCATTCTTTACACAGTCCATCCATCGTTTCTTTGGTCTTCCTCTACTTATATACCCATCCACATTCATACTCAAAACTTTCCTCATTCCTCCGCATCACATGCCCATACCACGACAACCGATTACCACACAACTTTTCAGTCACCGGCGCCACTTTCAAACTTCCTCTTATATACTTGCGTGAGACTGAGAGAAAGAGCGTGATGACTTGGTTAAAAAAGGCAACATCTCTCCCTTAGTATTATGGTTGCAAAAAGACATGTAATCTGAGCTTTCTGTATATCAAACTATGTATGTACAAATAATAGGTCTTTAACTATGAAATTGCCGTTTTTTTCCCACATTTTGTTCTGTTTGTAACTTTGACGTATAGTTTTATTTGTTCCTAATTCCATTAGGAGATATTATTGGATTAATTGTTAAATTACGTACCTTTTAAAGTTTGAAAATCGTACTAGTAGTTGCATATTACCTCATGGGGTAGTGTGTCAAAACACCTGTTTCAATGTGCCGTCGATTTCACTACTTCAAGTAAGTATATTTTTGTCATAGACTGTGTTTTGAGAATTTAAGACACTCAGTGCAGCGCAGCTTTTTTTACTCTAACTGTAGTTTGCAATTGCATCATAATCCGTTCAGACGTTTCCAAGTAAAATAAAAAAATGTTAGTTTGAAAATATTACTTTTAAAAGAAATCGTCCATACAAATAGGCAATTTCATACTTTAACCTCTAATACGTTATTGTACAAAAAATATTGCTGGGAAACGACTTATGCAAATGTCTAGCGGCACAAAGATCGAAAAGTCATAACATTGAAACCCGTATTCGTAAAAAAAAAAAAACAAAAGAAGATAGTTCAAACTTGACCTGCTCAAGGACATTTTGACACTTAAGCTTCTCAGGTCTGGTCCAGAACTAAAATCTAGAAAGAAATGATATGTTGTAAACTTGGCTCCGGACACAACATAAAACCCCCGATTTAGAAAATCCACAATTCAACACGTGTGTGTGAAAAAATATGTCAAAATAGATTCAACCGATTAACACTATTAGCGACCGGTTCTATTCAATGAAAAAGCGTGCGATTTCCGGAAATAATATATAAATAACAAATACGCTTCACACGCACATATTTTTTTCTTTTCAATATGTTTTTTTTTAAATTATATTTCACACTAGCTGTTGCCCGCGACTTTCTTCCGAGTGAAATTGTTTTAAAAATATTACTTCCCTATTTGAATCGGATTTTGTTAACAATTTTAAGCCCCCCCCCCCTCCCCCTTAATCTTTTATTTTTGTATGAAAATCGTAAAGCGGTTTACAGAATATAATATATCTACCAAGTTTCAACTGTATAGTACTAATAGTTTTGGAATAAAGTGGCATATAACATCAGCCATCTGCCACTGAAAGTCCCGTCAAAATCGGCCCAGCCGTTTCGGGGATTAGCCGGAACAGACAGACAGACAAAAATTTAAAAATATGTATTTGTGTCTGTTTGTTAATTACAAACAGACACATCAATTTTAATTATTTGAATGGATTATTGAGTCTTGTTTAAGAAACCTTGACGAATAGACCGGAGTCACGAGTGCTGCTGGGCTGTTCCACCTCGCAAAGGACAAGGGGAAATGTTTAGAGACCTTCAGTGATTGTAGAGGCATCAAAAGACGAAGAAAATTAAGTCTTTTCCACGCAAATAAACGGATGAGTTTTTAATGTAAGTTTGATAAGGAAAAGCCATTTATTATTCCAATGTCGATGTCGATCGAAAAGCTTTCCGATAAAATCGATTTATTACTTCGTACGGAACAAGGTCAAACATAGACTGACTTCAGTAACTATTCCTATCCAATTAAAGGCAAAATATCGTTTTTAACATAAAAAAATATATCTCCTTCAATACCTACATACTTACAACGTTTGTGTTTGTGTGTATGATCTCATACCCACAAACTTTGCATGTATTGTCTCCCTGTGCGATAAGACTATAGTACTTCCGCCATGGGATCTGGAGGCGATAGTCCTCGCACGACTGCACGAATGGCGCGCGGAGGCACTACATCGGGAGGAAACTCCGCTACCGCGGCATATTGCCGCTCAGCGGACAGACCTCCGGCCTGATGTCATGACAACATGGAGAGAGTGACTGTCGCAACCCCGTGCAGGGCACGCCATCATAGTGGCGATAAGTCCCCTCTTTGAAGAGTGGCTAGAGAGGCGCCACGGCGCCCTCACCTTCCGCCTGACGCAGGTCCTCACCGGACACGGTTGTTCGGTTCGGGAGGTTCCTGCACCGAAACGGGCGGGAGGAAACGCCCGGGTGTTTCCACTGCGAGGATCGTCCGGAGGACACGGTGGAGCACACCGTAGAGGTCTGCCCCGCTTGGGCGGGGCACCGCCGTGTCCTCGTAGCGGCGATTGGCGGCGGCGATCTCTCGCGTCCGGCCCTGGTTCAAGCCATGGTCCGGAGCGAGAGGGAATGGGAAGCCGTCACCACATTCTGCGAAGCAGTCATGCTAGTGAAGGAGGTAGCGGGACGTGAGAGGGAAAGAACCTCACGTTCCAGCCGCCGCGGGAGACACCCTGGGCGTCGGGGGTCACGTGGTGGCTCCCGGCCACCGTAGGCGCGGGCCTGTGGACGGCGAGTTAAAGGCTAGCTCGCCGTCCGGCCGTCTTATGACGACAGGCCGTGTCGACGGCGGGTTCGTGTTCCACGCGCGCCTCAAAGAGATATCAGCAACCGAGTAGGGGTCGATGCCTGCCAGGGCTGCGGGACGGTTCGAAAGAGATACCGCGGCCCTGGAACACAAAGGGCAAAGAAGGAACATGGATAGGTTTTAGTCAGTACAAGTCTGACACTCCCTTCCGCTTCGCCCAGAGTGGGGGGGGTCATTTGATGATTACCCATCAAAAAAAAGGACTATAGTACTTTGATAGGTATATTTAAAAAATACAAATAAATAAAATTGAAGAGTATGTTTGTATTTTTAAAACAACACCTTTTAACTGAATGTGCATGAAAGATGACGGTACTTATAACAAAAATCTTTATTTAAATTATTGTCTGTCTGTTTGTTAGGGCTAATCTACGAAACGGCTGGACCGATTTTGGCGGGACTTTTACTGACAGATACCTAATGTTATAAGAAGTAACTTAGGCTAACTGGTTTATTTTAGAAAAAGATTAGGGTTCTGTGAAAAAAAAAAATGAAAACCCCTGAAATTGTTAACACACTCCGATTGAAATAGGCAATTAAAATTTTATAATAATTTAACTCGGACGAACGTCGAGGGCAACAGTTAGTAAAAAAACAATTAAAATGGCCTCTAACAGAAGAAGACTTCAAAATACATAACCAATTAACACAAAAACCCTACTAACAGCTACCAACGACGCCCTTGAAAACCCAAGCATCATTAGTCTTCAGAACAAAAGACCATCGCATGAAAATTAATGACTACCGTCACAATTGAGATGCAAACAGCCCATTAGAAGTAGGATTTAATGGCAATGGCAACACTGACATATCTCGGCTCATATAACCTAACTGATATGGAATGTGGGTCAGTATGCAAATAGGCTTCAGAGAGTTAAGCCTCTGGATACTGATATCATCTGCGGATGCTATGATGTTAAGTGAATGGGGTTTGATGTTGGATGCTGATGATAGTGTATTGTTTTGTGAGAGGAAAGGACGAGAGACGGTTGTGGTCAAGGGCAGATCCACGGGGGGGAGGGGAGGGGGGGAGCAGGGCGGGGGAATGTAATTTTAAAACGTTTTGGGAGAAGGCATAAGAGAAAAGTTGATTTTGTTATTTAATTAAGTAAATATATTTTGCATATAGCAATAAAACACTTTCTTCTTAATTTGAATTATTTTTGTAATGGAATTATTGAATTATTATTGGTTTTTTTTTAATGGTTTTTTTATTGGTTTTTGGTTTTATCTTTTTGAAATACTGGAATTCAGCTGCATCCGATTAGACTGGAAGCCGACCCCAATGTAGTTGGGAAAAGGCTAGGCAGATGATGATGTATTGTAATGGAATTCGAGCCTGACATGACTAGATCTCAACTATGTGACCCCCCCTTGACATAAAAGCTGAATCCACCCTCGGTTGTGGTGGTGTGCAATGTTATCTCAGACCTACAAAAAAAGGGGAAGACGGCGCGCCACGAACATCAAAAGTGAAGCCACAAAAACCGTTCTCCTGCATGTAAATATACACGCTCACGCACACATCTACACTAAAACCATGCTCATCGCTCCTACGTAGTACGTAAATAGCGATGAGCAAGATGAGGATTTTGTGGGTTCACTTTGAGAATGTTATTAGCTTTATAAGAAGGGGTTGACGTGAATAAAAACTAAAACCCGACTACTAAAAAATCACGCTCTAAAAGTATGAAACAATAGAATATTCTCGTCTGAAATTGTTATGAACCTAGAAAGACTACAAACCATTCAATATATATCGACTATTAAATAAACAACTTATACGTTATATATGTATACTTACACGTTTTAATGTATTCCATAAATATTCATAATGATGTTCAGAGCATAGCCGTGGTCTTATGCCACTTGTCTCACTAAAATTTATGATCACTTACTACTGTTAGAATGTATTGTTATTTTTTATGTTATTCATTTATTTGTAAGTTTATAATGTAAGTGAAGAGCGGAGCCTTCAACTACAGGCATTTTCAATGCCTAAATGAAGACTCCTCGACATGCAATGTAAACCAAAATTATTTGAAATTAACTTTTTTTTTATTTTTTATTATTGCTTATTAAAAGTTAATATGCGTTAATAAAGCTTAGGAAACGTGCATTTTGTTGTTTGTTTTTATGGAAAACAAATAAAGATATTTGAAAATGAAATGACTATATTAAAAGAGAGGCGCTTTACAAAATCATACCCATAAAAAACTCTACAAGATCAATCAACATGGAGCGATTTACTGCCATACAATCTACCGCTAAATTATTTTCTGTTAGCCGACAGAAATGTACAACTTCCCGACTTGATTGTACTACGCAGTATCGTTATCAAGTCCCCCTCAATTCTCGTTAACTCCCGGAAAATATACATAGGTATATATTTATATAGTACTGGATACTATTGTCAAGATCATTTCTCCGTCTCTCAAAATGCTCAGATACTGTCCTTAATCTCTTGAAGAGAAAACGAGGAGAGTCCAAGTTATGCCCTATTCATCATCTGCCTAGCCTTTTCCTATGTTGGGGTCGGCTTCCAGTCTAACTGGATGCAACTGAATACTAGTATTTTACATGGAGCGACTGCCTATCTGACCTCGACAACCAAGTTAGTACTGGGTAATATGGTACCAAGTTATGCCCTGTTATTTATTAAAATTTGACTGTCAAATACATTGCCAAGTAACGTAGTAAAAGTAACTTTAACAAGGCCCAAGGACTTATTAAGGAAAAAATCATAATTATTTAACAATTTTTTATATAAAAAATACATACGCGTCAAGTCGGTTAAATACTAAGTATGTTTCTGAGCTACTGAGCATGAGGTCGCATACATTTCTAAAATTCTAAACCTCAAGACAAAAACACTAGCTCAAAAATAAATGACATACATAAAATAACATCACGCTAGTAATTCCGGAATGTAGAGGTGTCCATAATAGTACCTACCTACACCCACATTTCGCCAGTTATGTTATGAAAGAGGGCGCGAGCCTATTGCCATCAACAGGTCACAAATACAGATTCCGTGAAATTACTGAGAAATTCCTGATGATAAACTACTTTGCCCGACCTGGGAATCGAACTCAGAACCTTATGTGCAGTAGCGCTTACAATTAGGCCAACAAATAATAAAAACCAATATTTCAAAAAGCGACACGTCCCACTTCCTTCTACTTTTAAAACAAATTGCTTTTCATACCATCGGCTCGTACAATCAATCAATCGTTAACAATCGAATTGGGACCATAGTGTTGTGACAAAGTGATGTTTCATTTCATCGATCTTAAAGTGATGTGAATGTTATCGTTATGGGCGAAGACGAGTGTTATCTGTTTATGTAAGCATCGTTCCTCTGTTTAGGGATATTGACGAATGTCGGATGTCCATCGATTATTGTGTTGTGTTTACGTTTAATTATATAAGTGGTGGGACTTTTACTGATATGGATTGATAACAGCACGGTATTCCCCGAAGAGAAAGGCAGAGGTATTTGCGAGACCTTAGCTCCCTTCTCTGCTACACGATATTAATATAATATGCAAATTCGTGAGGAAAGTTTTGAGTATGAATGTGGATGGCTAAAGTAGAGGAAACCAAACAAAAAAACGATGGACGGACTGTGTGAAGGATGATAAGGCTAGAAAGGAGGTGACTGCTGAGATGACGAGTAAAAGAGAAATATGGAACAAGAAGAAATGCTGCGCCGACCCCAAATAAATTGGGATAACGGTAGGAGAATGATGTTGATGATGATGCACCTGTTTGGGTGGAAGCATTGTTTTTATCTAGGAATTAACTACCAGACTCCATGGTGCTAGAGATTTTTTTTAATGGAAGGACAAAATAACACTTTGGCTTACGCAAGGAATGAATTTAACCTACCGGTCAGTCGACACCGTACCACATATCATAATGACCTGCCTGCCTTGCCTGTACGCCTATATGGTTTCCATTGCGGGTTTCCAAGAGGACGCCTTGCACAGGCCTCCTGTGCAAGGCGTACTCTTTTATACAGGAAGAGGACAATGATTCAGCACGGTCTAGTGCTTGGTGGGACTTGGACTCATAATTATTAAGACACTTATGTTTACAACTCAACAGATAAAGGGGGGAGCTCAAGTCTAGTCTGTGTGACGATTGTAATTGTTATCTTAGCCCACTTGAGTATTTACTCGTGAGGCAAGGTAAAGACAATTGAGTCATCCAGTAGAGGAAATCATCATTATCTGTCCTTAGAAGTCGAGGAACGATGACGGCTTGAGGAATTTATAATTTTCATTTAGTAGTCATTTTCAGTATTTTCTTGTCCTATGGTACTCTGTGGAAACAGCAACAGGAGCTAATGTCGCTATCTGCATTTGTGGGAGAGCTCGTGGCTATATAATAACAGCCGCACGGGTCGATCTTAAAGAATAAGCCACGCTTGCCAAGGTCGGTATGTGATGGGTCATCCATTAGATACAGAGTTTCCTCCGTGCCTCAGAGAGCACGTAAAGCCGTTAGTAACGGCTGTCAATTGTAGATCTTTGACAATCGTTACAGGTAGTCAGTGGTCCGAAAGTCTGACAACCAAAGGGTTTCGTATTACCTAGTACTAACTGGGTTGTGGAGGTCAGATAGGCATTCGCTCCATGTAAAATGCTAATATTCAGCTGCATCCGGTTAGACTGGAAGCCGACCCCAATATAGTTGGGAAAAGGCTAGGCATGATGCCTATACACAGAAACCAGTCGGGTCTCTGCGGTCCATCGTAGCGATTGTGGAATTAACCGTTGCGGTTTTGCGGTTGAATTTGGGACGCTCGTGTCAGTGCTGAAAGTTTAAAGTCCAACAGAACAATAATTAATGTAAGTATTGATTTAGGAATCAACAAGTCTTCGTGTTCGACGGAGGAATTTGGGAACACAACCGACGAGGTGGACAGACGATCTTATTAAAGTGGCCTGAAGAAACTGGATAACCATGACGCAGAACTGCCAAAAGGTGGAGAGATTTGGAATTGGCACTCAGCATTGGGTGGCCAAAGGTTGAAGAAGAAGAAGAACATAACATCACATCACGCCTGTCATCCAGTACCTAATAGTATCTACACCCACCAGTTTCGCCAGTTATGTTTAAGTCCCATGTAATAGGGGGCGAGTCTATTGTCATCAATCACAATTTACCCAGACTCCTTAGCTGCTACTGAGAAATTCCTGATGGAAAAACCCAATACCACTTTGCCCGACCCGGGAATCGAACTTAGGCTTCATGCTCAGCACTCGCGCTTGCGACCACCAAAAACTTCAAAAACCAAGAAGAAGTGTTCGTGAAAACGCGCATACGCAGATTTAATCTCGTGATTAAATGTTTATCATTTTTTCCATTTTAGAGTGTCAACTGCGCAAAAGCTATGAATGAAAGGCATTTGCATGTGGCTGAGATGAGAATGCTGAGGGGGACGTGTGGTGTTACGCGAATGGATAAATAAGAAATGAGTTTATAAGAGGAAGTCTGAAAGTGGATCTGGTGACTGAAAAGTTGTGTGGTAATCGGTTGTCGTGGTATGGGCATGTGA
Organism: Noctua janthina; assembly: GCA_963576755.1. Classification (NCBI taxonomy): domain Eukaryota; kingdom Metazoa; phylum Arthropoda; class Insecta; order Lepidoptera; family Noctuidae; genus Noctua; species Noctua janthina. The sequence continues at coordinate 3,066,546 of OY755067.1, forward strand.
TGCGGAGGAATGAGGAAAATGTCGTGAGGAAAGTTTTGAGTATGAATGTGGATGGGTATATGAGTAGAGGAAGACCAAAGAAACGATGGATGGACTGTGTAAAGAATGATATGGTTAGAAAGGAGGTGTCTGATGAAATGACGAGTAATAGAGAAGTATGGAAGAAGAAGACATGCTGAGCCGACCACAAATGAATTGGGATTTGGGCAAGAGAATGATGATGTGTGTCAACTGCGCAAATCATGCGTAAGCAACGAATTAAGGGCACAGTTGGCGCAGTGGCTGAGGGATCGGATGCTGCGCTGCGTGTGGCGGGTTCGATTCCCGCACGGATCAAATATTTGTATTATCTACAGGTAGTTATTCCGGGTCTGGCTGTTTGTGTATGTGAGTTTATATGTTTGTAAACGCACCCACGATACAGGAGAAATTCCTAGGGCGAGGCAACGCTTTGTTAAAAAAAAAAGAAAGAAGTTAATAACTAATACACAAGGCTCGAATTCTATTAGTGTGTTATGAAGTTATGATTGGATTTTTCATTTCCGTGAGTAAATAAGCCTGGGAGCGTGAACCTGCTAGCCCGTAGGTACTGACCTTTCAGGTTCTCAGTAAATAATTGAGTCAACACCTGTTCGTATTATTGCCACAAGATGCTCTGTTTATTTGTACAGGAAATAAGGGTCTGGTCTGTGGTCGTGAATTGTCTGTGGTGTATTATTTATTTAGGTTATAAAATGCCATTAGTGGAATTGATACAAGACTTTGGAGTAAAATACAGGGTGTAAACAGACCCTTCAAGAAGCCGTCAACCACGCAAAAATTATTGCTGGGCAACGCCTTTTTTTTTGGGGTGAAAAATCATGTTTTACGGTAGGACTCGATAGAACGCACTCAAATGTATGGCTTGAATAGTACAGGGGTCGCGGAGGTGTTTAAAGTAAAAATCTTATCTTAAAAACATGTATTAAAAAAAACTTGTGAAACGTTTGAAAGATTACAGTTCCAAAGTGTTTAAGTGTCTGTGTCCCTCCTTCTAATTTCTAAAGTAAGCGGAGGAAAATTCTAAAAAAATGTAGGATCGTAGAACGTAAAAAAAATTTTCAACGAAAATTGGTTTGAATAAGATTTGGGACTTTTTCATCAAACTGCAGCAGTAAATTTAGTTTTGCTATTGAATGTAATACAATACAACATATGAACGAGCCACAAAATATTCTTATTATATTGTTTGGTGCTACGGAACCCTGTGTGCGTGTGAGTACGACTCGCACTTGGCCGGTTTTTTATAATTCTTTGCGAGTGGAACTAAACACGAAGAGAGCACGTGTTTTAAAAATCTTTGGAATAAGACTTATGAGATTAAGATGCTGTAAAATTTTAAGACTTACTTTATCTATGTAGGTCTTATCTAAATAGAGATTTTATTACAGTCTAGAGATGTAAGACCGCCTTTAACTTATCGTCTCATCACTGACAGACTATTCCAACATTCGTATTGATTTCTTTTATCTAGACTTGGAGTTAGGCACTATAGATCTAGAATAGAAGACCATACCTACACCATTTAACTGGTTTTAAATGAACTATGGGACTATGAATCGGAGAATAAAAACGCGATTTTTTTGCGAATTTGCAGAATTGTTTGTTTCTTAAAGGGTATTCCGCATGTTTAAGAACCATTTAATTGGTATTAAGTAGAATATGAATCAGAGAATCAAATGACGAAATTATTAAGAATTTGCAGAAGTCTTGATTTCTTCAGAAAATCTCGTATTTTTAATAACCATTGTAGGTGGTTTTCTTATCTAAGTCGGTCAAAAATATCTCTAAGTAACCTACACGTTTGACACTGAGTATTTTACGGCCTTGAAAATTAAAATGAACCGAACCTTAGTGAAATGTACCAGAATCGCTTTTTTTGGAATGGTTTTCATGAAAGACTACATTGTTATTGAGATACGAGTTATCAAATCTCGGGTCAGTATTTTAAAACATTTTAATACTGGTTAGTTTCTTAAAGTACCTAGGCGGTAATCTTACCTCCTCCCAGGCCAGTATGGAGCTCTCGACGGCGCTGATCCACATGTCGCCTGCGCCTGCAGTCACGTCGATCAACCCACGCCGCCCCCCGCCCCCCTCCTCCGTGGAATGCTACAACAAAAAGTTTTTATGTCACTAAAGATCCAGAGACAAGTAGAGTTACAATAGTCTGTTTATTTTTATATTTCCTATTTGGTAAACAATCGTGACAAATACCAGGCATCTAGAAGAGGTAAACTATAGCGGGCTTTTCGTTTCGTGTTCGGGAAGTGAACTTGGTAGGTACTGTGTTTTCGCATCAATGATAGAAAATTAGTTTGTTCATTTATTTATGTACACACAAAATACTTAACAGGACATTACATTAAGATAGAAGAGCACAAAGGTACTGCTTATTTCAAGAGAAATTTCTTGCAGCAGACCTGCGAGAGGAAAATTTTATTAGAAATATAGACACAGTGTGTAGAAAGTTTAAATTAGAACTTAAAACAAAAATATACCTATATTAAATAATCATACACACAAATATTATATACATATTAAAAAAAAAAACTAGAATAAAAGTTAAGATGCTTCGAATTAATCATTAGATCACCGACTTATTTTCATTTAATTTGACCTCTAAGTACAAGTTATATTTAATGCATATAGGTGCCAAAAACGAGAACACAGAAAAATACACAATTATCTCTACCTAATTACCTATTGTAGGATTCCCCAGTGACGTGTTTTTAAACTACACTGTGTTTTATCATAATATAAATAGTTATAATTATCTCACAGACAAATATTTCGACGAAAACAAATAAACAGTATGAGTTATCTAAAGAACTTTCATTGCGTGACACATGTCATGCGACATGCGACAAAAACATGACTGAGGGAAATACCTCCCCCCTCCGTCTGAACCTCAATCAAATTAATGAAGTCTAAAGTAAATTATACCAAGTTTACCGATAGAATAATGTATTAGGTTTCCATCTATCTAACTCTATCTCTATTACTTTAATAATAAACTTTCTTATAAAGCTAAGAATGATATATTATTAATAACAGTTAAATAAAAAAGAACCAACTTCTTTACAATAATTTGAGAGTACATTTTTGTTTTTTTAACAATAAAATATAAGGAAGTAAAATATGCAATAAGGAACTAATAATTTTTATATTTATCTGTGGAGGTTTGTTATTAGCAATTTAGGAATATATTATATTATTATAATGTTATTATTCTGTAAGCTGTCCTAAAATCTAAAAAATAAGATAAATAAATAAATAAAATAATATTTCAACAAAACACTGCTTTTTACACATGATGCCATCTAGCCGATTTCGGCCACAGCGACTGCATTCGATGGCTTTCTAGGGAGGTTGTCGAGAGCTTTGGTGTGCTGCTCTATCATGTGCTCTTAAGTGGCTAGCATACCCAACTTTGGCCAAAAAACTCCGAGCACAAAGCGGACATGTTAGAACACCATTGACGAAATTGTAGGGTGTAGCTGCAGGTGGCCTAGTTTTAAGGTTATCACGCTTTAAGTCTAGCTGCGAACTTCTTTTCTCTTCGAAGGCGTTGACTTGCCGACACGTCTTGCACACGACGTCTCCACTCGGCCCGATTTTGTGCCTGCTTTTCCCACACTAAGGGGTCAACTTCGCATCTTTTGAAGTGTCTATTCTGAACATCATTGTAACGTAAAAACTGACCACCACGTTTCCGTTTTCCTTCCTTGAGTTCAGAATAGAAGATGCGCTTCGCCAGTCTCTCTTCGTGCATTCTAGAGACATGCCCGCACCACATTTTTACATTTTTGCTGTTTACAGATGCTACGAGTATAATGAATACTTGTTTTGATACATGTAATTTGTATGGTGTATAATATAATAATGCGTGACATGGGCAGACGACATTGTTGCCATCGCGGGCATATCCTGGGTGAGGCTGGCACAAGAACTTGGAGCTTGGCACAAACAAAGGGAAGCCTATACCTAGGAGTGGGTGAAGTCGGGCTGTGGATGATGATAATGACGTAACAAAGAGTATTCTATCTGTATTTGTGCAAGTAAAACAAAGTTTAGGATGGAGATAGCCCTTTCGAAAATTGCGACGTTTCAGTCAAACTATAGTGCAAGAATATTTTGGGATTTAGATTACATTGACAATTTGACAGCAGTGTTGGTAAACATTCGTAAAATCGTCTGTAGAAATTGTATTAAAAAAATAAAAGACTTAAAAAAAACACTATAATGTGGAAAATAACTTTACTTTTGAAAGTCGATGACTTTTGTCTCTTTCATTGACTTTTTTGCCACCGACTTCCGAAAGTAAAGTTATTTTCTACTTTTCAGTGTTTTTTTCTTGGAAGTCGGTTATTTTTTTTTTTTGAGAAAACGTTTTTATTTTACCCTATTTAGTTATGTTAAGTATTCACACAAATCCTTGTCAAGTATCAATTTTGCATTAAAACTAGAAAATAATTAGCACATCATTAACATAGACGAATAAGAAAAAATGCATACTATAGAGGATAACTCATAAAGTACCTACCTAAGCCAAGTTAATAAAATTTATATGGGGCCACCGTGCGACCTTCCTCTACGACATGAAAAAAGAATCACTTAAATCCGACCAGTAATCACGGAGAAATCGGTTAACATACATAGAAAAAATTATGCTGGTAGAAAACATAACCTCCTTTTTTAGAAGTCGGTTAAAATAAGACAGCGACGTTAGTTCCAATTTAGGCCGCCAAAGACGATCCATGTGCAACTGTAACGTCAGTAGTTGCTTTCATAGATTTGTTTACAACACCCTGATTCATCAACGTGGAGTTCGTACGAAATCAATCAAGGTCATCCTATTTCTGTTTTATCGTACTACAAGCCGCGTTCGCAATGGGATTTCCCATTGGCAAAATATCTAACTTTCATGCCCCAAATTTAACACCTTTAGAGGATGAAATCCTTTCGTAGTGCTCGTCTACATTTTAAATGGCACTCTAGCGCAACATTTCATTTTAAATGGCACTCTAGCGCAACATTTCATTCTTCTAGATCCATAGGTTTAGGTGGTGCGGTATCTTACTGAAGTTTTTCATCAAGCAGTTGAGTTCTGTGCTCTTATTTAAAACAATAGCAATTTATATTTATCTTAAGACTTCATAACATTCTCACTACTACAATAACTGATTACTAATAATAACTACGATCCTGAGAACATCTTTAGAAACATTGTTGACCGTGAGAACTAAGTGGAAGCCGGTTTAATTTATACCAGTTATACTTTATTTTCTGCAGATATTAAATGAATTATAAATATGATTGAACAGCTGCTTATCAACTGGTTTTATACAATCAATCAAATAAAGATGGGCACACAATTTTCTCGTTCAACGAGTCGTCAATTAGATTTTGCATAGAGCTTGGAACATCTCGTGAACACATAATTAATATCTATTAACGATTCAACAACACCGTCAACAAGTAACATGTACCTGTTATTAACACACCAATAGACTTCAAAGTAATAAAACTTTCTTAGTAGAAACCTTTGAAACTTCCAAACAAAAACCACACAACTTAAAAATTTGGCTCAAAGAACCTGAGAAAACTTAAAAATTACGCACCAGTTTCACTGAACAACCAACCTTCAAAACAATACCTGTTGCTATCCCAAGTATGTGGACGCGAAAACACGACACAACAAAAACGTATGTTTTTGTATAAGGGGATAAATGCTAAAAACACGTTTGCACGCACCGTGAGCCGACGTCAGACTGATCGTAAATAATTACTGGTAAACGAACGATGGAGCCGTTTATTCGTGTGTTCGGAAACGCGGAATAATCAACGAGCTTGTAGTATTATTTGTAACGTTAATAAGTAAATATAAGGAGAAGGAAAATTGTTGAGTTTTTTCGTAGTTGAGAGCAACGGACTTGCTTTATTTGCCTTGTAGTAAAGTCGGTTACGGTTCTCCCAAAGTTGTGTAGTGGTCTTATTGCGAGTATTCTCAAGTACTTTGAACCACATACCTATACATATGGAATGTAGGTAATGTATATGAAGACGCGTAAGTCTCAGGTCTCTGATATGATATGACTTGAGAGTGAATACTGCAATAATGGCAGATAAAGATTTTACGAAAGAAGAAGACGTGCTGCATCGATCTGAAGTCGGAAAGTAGGATGACCTATATACTGATACTGTTAGCCTGCGTCATCCCACTGCTAGACAAAGGCCTCTCTCCAAGACTTCCAGTTGTTACGATCCTTCTGACACAGCCAGGTGTCGCGGCAGACCTCGTAGAGCTGGACGAGCTGGACAAAACAAAAACGATCAGTGGCCCACATTAGCTCTGGATCGTAGCAACTGAACCATAACAGAAGTAGTTAAAAACTTTAAAGTAACGAGTAACGATATGAAGCCACATGTAGAGGTCCCAAGAGCAAAATTATCATTGTAAACTCTCGTTTAGTTGACTGGTTCCGATATTAGAGCGACGTGTGTTCAGCCATGCGAGAGCTCTCGATAGCTCGCAAAGCTCAGTGTCTGTTTGGAACCCATCATTCACAACAACACGCCCGTATTTCACGAAGGTAGTAGTAGGAAGGTAGGCTTATAGGTATTTAGTATACTTGCACCACATTTCGATAATTATACTGAAATTTTTTGCTGTCGGGATTGAGCCTAATAACTCTTTGCCTGACACATGATCAAACAGGACTACACGCGGAGCATTCCACTCTTGCGACCACTAGACCACCATTGGCCTCACTGCTACTTCATGGTAGTTGATCTTTCGATGAGCGAAGATATTTTATCAGGAAACTAACAAATGCGAGTAATTTTAATATTTCGTAGTGCTCGAAAAACTTATTAATGCCATAATCATTGGAAGGATGCTGAAAGTATAGTTTCAGATTTTCAAGTTGTATTTTCAAAAGTAGAATTGAAGTGTTCCCACAGATTAAAAACGAATTAGTGTTAATAAGCGTGGTTATTTACCCTGACGGGGACGGGCTTTTTAACCGACTTCCAAAAAGAGGAGGTTATCAAGTCGACTGAATTTTTTTTCATTAGGAGAAACAACCACCAGATTTCAAGCTATACGAGTAAAACAAAACACAGCAACGCTGCTTGTCAAAAAAAGAAATGATGGCGGAAAGAGGTAGGCTTTACTATCCCAGACAAGATCTTTCCTACTGCTCTCTGCTCATGTAAGTGCTCTCTTTGCATTTTAGACGACGAAGACTGTTCCAGAAAAACCACTCGAGAAGTCTCAAGAGCCAACAGCTTCGCACTTGCACCTTGGCAATTCAATATCATTAAAAACAAACCTTTAACACGTTAGAATTAAGGTCTACATTCAGCAAGGTGCATCGCTCCAACTAATCAATAATCCACGGCCTTTGTCCTAGTGGCCAACGAAGAAAAATAGGTCATTTCGAACAACGTGTATCATTAAAAAGCTACTACTGTTTGTAGAAAATTTGAAATGTTAACAACTTTTTCCTTCCAGTCATTAGTACAAGTTAATGGGACAGTTTCGTCCATGTAACATTTAAGGTACAATTCGTAACAGCACACCGTAGCGGCAGTGTCTTTATTACCCGACAAAGCCAAAATAAAGGGTTATGATTTTAGCAGTCTATGTATGTATGGTAATATTTTTTATGAACCACCGTAGCGCCTAAACTAACTACTGAGCCGATTTAGATGAAGGAGGTGTCAATAGATTCGTTATTACGGTCTGAGTGACAGACATTTTATGCCAAAACAATCAATATGGCGGATGCTACATCCAAAAAAGTAGGGGTCGATTTATTTTTATCGCGAAAGAAGATAAAATTCTGACTTCATTAATATTGTACAAAAATCGAAATAAAAAAGGTTAAATTCACACGTCATTAGGTACTAAAATATGTTAAAATCTATTACCTGCGACTCCGGTTATAAGACAAAAGAAAAAAAAAAACATTATTGTCTTTTTTTATCAATTATATACATTTTATGTTGCAGTTTGAATGAATAAATATCACATAAACTTAGGTGTAAGATAAAAATTTATTTCAAACTATCGTATGCCTAACATGGTGGAGCAGTGCAAACGCACACCAATATAACTCAACAACTACTCTGTAACCACTGTCTCACAATAAAGATCCTTTTTTTTTTTTCGGATGGGAAATCATCAAATGACCCCCCCACTCTGGGCGGAGCGGAAAGGAGTGTCAGGCTTGTACTGACTAAAACCCATCCATGTTCCTTCTTTACCCTTTGTGTTCCAGAGCCACGGTATCTCTTTCGAACAGTCCCGCAGGCCTGGCACAATAAAGGTTCTTGACTTTGACTTTTTGTCGTATGGGTTTTAGTTTTAGACGCGTTTGTATACTATCCAGCAGTTTTCGCTGCGGTCTATCAATGCGACTGGCCGGCTTTGCTGCTGCGGTGCCGCGGTAGCGGTCGGTACCTTGCGCAATCGCACCTTTTAACTCTCTTTTTCCCCGTTCCAGCTTAAAACAAGCCGGTAAATCCCTATCCCGAGATAAAACCGTACACATTTTGTAGGTACGTGTGATATTTTCTGGAAAGTACCGCAGCTCTCGATTCAAATAAACAGAACCTACGGCTGATTAATTTTATCTGTCAATGTAGTACAACAATAGAGATCACGTTACATAATACATATATGTATAAAATTATCTAGATATTAGACATTGGACAGGAACGAATAATTTCATCGAGTCAATACCGTAAGTCAATATTGATTAACTGCCAGAATACTATGATTAAAATAACGTCAAGTGCCCCAGATTCTGAAAGAATAATCAAGTCTCCACATTTCTGAACAAAATAGTATTGACTGATTATTTTGATAGTTAACTTAAGAAACAATAGCCTATAAAAGCAATAATCTTCAAGTTAGACAACATAATAGATGAAATTCTGCCTCGTTGTCGCAGACACATGTGTTTATGGGGAGTATGATGCGTCTCTGCTGCTACCATGCTGAGATAAGGGTCTTTTGGCCTCGTACAGGACCTATTTCGTTTGTTTTATCTTTTTCTTGTTTGCTTTTTTATATCGTCGGGGATAGTGCAAATCCGTGGAACTAGCATTGGATAATTCCTCGTATCTGAAAAATGTAGCCAATTTTAATTACGCACTATCGTTGCGACAAAATTAATGAATTTAATAGATTTCTACTGTTAACAATACATAGAACACATGAATTGTTACTATTCATATAAAAATGAGGTCAAAAATCGTTGAAATAAAAAAAATATATAAACTAAGGTTAGTTTATATATTTTTTTAAACCCCTGTAAACCTACACGTAGTGTAGATACGCGCACTTTACGTATGGTAGATTCGCGGATTTGCACTATCCTCGACGATATACTTATGTAATTTTGTTTTATTGTTATTTTAACCATATTTTATTTTGTCCTGTGCGAGAGTAATCAATACTTTTTTTTTCTTTCTTCTTCTTTCCAGCTAAAAGACTAGAAAGAAGTAAAAGACGGGCGTTCTGAGGAACAGTGAAGTGTGTAAAAGTACTCATTCTCAACCTAATTGAAATAAATGACATTTTATTGGCTTAATTTCCGAAAGCTTCATAAACAAACGACCTAAAGGTATTTAATGAGACAAAGGACGAGTGTACGAAAATTAGGGACACTCAAATCACAGCGAATTAACTTGCACACAAACGGATAGATAGTAACTATGATATTTATATTAGTAAATTTATTTTTAGCTCCGATTACACCGTATTGCCTATCACATAAATGGATACGTAGATATACAATTTATTTTTAGTTCCGATTACCCCGTATTTGCGTATCTCTAAGATAGCAAAATTGTCATTTTAATCGGTAACCCATCAACGCGATTATTTTATAACATGTATTTTAATTTTAAGAAAAACAGTTATTTCATAACTTGAAGATTAGACATCTACTTACATGCGTTTCTCATTTGTACTGAGAAATGCGTAACTATCGATTCGAGGCGCTTACTTACGCATTCGATATTGCTCGGCTACTTGTTACCTTCAATATCTTATTTAAAAATCGCTTGTACCTACATGAGTAGAGAATTTGCTAACTACACTACAAATTTGACTTAATATGTAGCAGTGGCGAAGGTTCCGTAGAACTCGATTCCTATCGGATTCCCTTTGAAAAATGGTACAGTCAGTATTCTATAGACAAATAATATAATCACTTTAAATATATTTACCTACTCCAGCTTACCTCTTACAAAAATTGACCCTTCGCTACTGATATGTAGAAAAATAGGGAGATCTATACCCAGCAGTGGGTGATCCCGGGCTAAAACCATGAAGATTATGATAACAATTGATGGCAACATTACATTTGAAGCGCCATCTGCTGACGACAGCAAAGAAACTGACATCAACGAAGGTAGTTTCATATTGCTGATGTTCCTGCAGGTACCCACCCCCGCAGCTGAGGCGAAGCACAAGCGGAGCGGGATTTTGGATAGTTCACTATTTTCGTACTCGCCATCATTGATTGTTATTTTCTTGTACCTAACTTATTGTAAAAATAAATAATTAACCAGTTGATTGTCTCGTATTTATTTAAAGTAAAAATAGTTTATAATTTCACACAATGTAAACCGAAATGATAGAATTCATAATTATTATAGTAAACTTGTTAAAAGGAAGAGTTGAGCAACTAGCATCGGGGGTAAGTTACTCAACTACAACTTGGCATCCCCCAACCCCGATGTCTATCGGATACTCGACCCGTATACATATATACGGACTAACTGTTAAGCTGAAAACTGTACCCACGGTAAAATTAGGTATTGCTAGAAAAAAAAACCGTGTAGACAGATACTCTTTTCACCAATTTTCACCGACGACGGTCTTCCACTTTTCAACCTTATTACTAATATAATAAGGGTGAAAAGTGACACACCGTCAGTGAACTCGGTAGTCGGGAACTGGGAACCGGTAACATAGTTTACTCTATCGCTTACTAGACCCGTATAAATCCAGTTACCCAGCTTAACTCTGCCCACACCGCGAAACCGCGTAAAAATGCTATTAAACAAAGCGCGCACAACTCTTATAGTGACCCGACTTGGAACCCTGCCAAGCCCCGTAATGACAAAAAACGGGTAGATAATGTAACATCAGCATATCATAGAAGTAGCAGCTGTGTTGTCGCGCATGCGTATGACGAATTCAATTTATTTCCAAAGGTTTGTGCTAAGTGTAACCTTCATGGCTGTTGGGTGTTGATTGATTAATAATACGATTCTTTACAGTTGAAAAATTTAATGTTTAGAGGAATTTCTTGTCATAGTAAGGCGTCCTTATCTCAAATCTACTGAATGTACCGACATAGCTTGTAGAGAGAGCCAGCTGCATGCAGCATGTTTGTCAAAAGACTGATGGCCTACAAAAGAAACAAGTCTTGAAGTGGAGACCACGTATCGGTAGTAGAGAGTAGAGTAGACCCCTGGCGCTCTAATCGAAGACACGGGCCCGTCCGAAAGTACCTCACAACTTCGAAATGAATCCTACTCCTTATCATTTTCGAATTCATGAGTTTTGAAAGCACATCGGGAGTTCGGACAACTGTGCAATCGTGTCGTCATTCATTTTTAGCTACGCGAAACTGTCAAATTTTCGTCTTCGTCGGGATGAACGATCACTAGGCGTATTTAACTTTGAATTTATGCCCAAGAATTGTTTCCCTATTGCTTCTATTTAGGGTGACCGTTCATTCTGATGTCAGGACTGCCGGTCACCGAGTCGTAGTGTCCCTGATAAATAGAATTATTGAAATTCACAGTGGCCATTAATTACTTTTCGTTTGCTTCTCTCAATGTTTTACAACGATAATACTGTAACTATCACGGCACTAAAGATATCAACAAACAAGTGTTTTTTTTTTTCGGGTGGGAAATCATCAAATGACCCCCCCGCCCCGACTCTGGGCGGAGCGGAAGGGAGTGTCAGACTTGTACTGACTAAAACCCATCCATGTTCCTTCTTTGCCCTGTGTTCCAGGGCCACGGTATCTCTTTCGAACAGTCCCGCAGCTCTGGCAGGGAACACACAAGTGTTGTTTATCAATATTTTAGTGCCTGACAAAAAAAATACAGCAAAACTCGTATTTAACATCACAGTTATGCTTTATTAGGCTGGCGTCTGTACATACCAAGTTACCGAGAGAAGAAGAGAGCTTTTACCACAAATATTTTAGCGGACGTAGCCGCAGCTAACTAAAGCTATACTAAAAGATTATATTAAATGAATGGGATAACTATCCCTGTTGAACCCAAAAGGGACCTCCGATGACGTTTTAATCCAGGGACGTTTAAGCCACGCCATTCAAAACCTCCATATCCCTAAGCCATAATCTTACGATGCGTATACCTATTGGGTTATACGTAGGGTTATACGCAAAGTCCGAAGTTTTTGACTAGAGAGGAAAAGGTTTATAGAAAATATAAAAAGATTGATCGGTAAGTACTGAAATAACCCGGACCGACCCGAAATACTGACTGCGAAAAGCCAGAGTAATGTTCGGGCTTTTAAAAAATTTGGACATGGCAACCCTAGTTGTACGATACCCAACAAAGGGTAGGTCCTTTATTTTGCGAGCTGTGAAAACTGAAATTAGTTTCCATCAGAGAATTTTAAAGTGAAGCTTATTTGAAACTATTTATATTGCCTCGTTATTCCGTGACCTGCTTCAAGATGAAAAGAGTGTTGCGAAAATTCGCCGCAAAAATTAATTACTTGCACAGTATGAGACAAGACAAAACAATGGCGAATAAATAAACAATTTCCTGATCAAACTTCGCAAGTAAAGCTCGGTTAAAATTAAACAATAAATGTTACAAGCTTTACTGAAAGGGTTACAAGCAATTAATGTAATTACAAAGTTTTTGACGCCAACGCGAACGAACCTTTTAATAATTAAAATTAAAGCTCGCGACGTTAACGGAATTAGTGGATAAACTTGACAGATTGAAGGCGAGTGTTGCCAGGTTTTATTTTAATATACTTGGCCCACCTTCTATCTTGTTCGTCGCATGCTCTGACCGTGTACACTTGATGACTGCATCTGCGAGCGGAGTTCACGTAGCTGAATTTTGGACTAAACATTTTTTTATTTTTTGCCGTCAAAACGCTAAACAGAAGAATATTTTTGTTAACAACATAGATAACGCTTTTCGTTCCAAGATTTAAACCGTAGATTTTCATGTGCAACCAATTTTTGGATACAGATATTGTGCAAAATGCTATTATATTATATATAAAAAATTGAAGTGTTTATAATGATTTGATTTGATTATAATTGAGCAAATTTAAATTCTTCGCGTTCATAAAAAGTTACAAGTAAAACTTGTTCTTTGAGCCAATTTCTTCAGGATATAATTATATTTTAATTGTTATATTTCGGGACTATTATAAATCTAACTGCCGTGACCTTAAGTTTGCCGGCAAAGCATTGGGCCCGTATATATGTATTTCGAGACAGCTAGACGGGGTCGCAGCAGACTGAGGAGAAGATGGCTTCCTCATGAATTGGCGAAAAATAGCACAACATCGAGAGAAGAGGAAGGAATTGGGGCGGTACCTTTACCCAGGACTAGTACTGACAAGGTAATCTTTTCGAAAATACTACCGATCAGTGGCGAAGGTTCCTTACAACTCGATTCCTACCGGATTCCCTTTGGAAAAATGGCACAGTCAGTTTTCTATAGACAAATAATATAATCACATTAAAGATATGTACTCCGGCTTACCTCTTACAAAAATTAACCCTTCGCTACTGCTATCTATTAAAGTAGCTTCTTTACCTTCCTTATCAAATCAGTACTCGCCTACATAATACCACCTTATTACTGGATTTTATGTTTATGATTACTGTTTAATGTAGAACAAGCTTTATTTAATCAGTTGAGAATATTTATTTCATTGTGTTGACTACATATGCCTAGGCCACTAAACTCTATTAAAATAAATATGTTTTTAATTACATACATAGTGCAAGAAATGTTCAGTTGTATTATTTATGAAATACAATATGGCTTGGTATTTTGTTGTAGCTTTGAAATAAATTAAAATGTGTTTTTTTTTTTAATGAATATGATACCACCTTATGATACACCTTTTTATTAAATGCATTCAACTTTTAACTTTCAAAGTCATAAATGGCAGTAAATCCAGATTTAACAGTTCAATCAATATTATTATCAATGAAGAATAAAATCACAGAATTATTTGCCTGATAAAGTTAGTACTAAACCATGAATTTAGATCCATGTAATCTTACAGATATGATAAGACCAGTCTGTTCATTGACCTATTTCATTTATTTGACAAAAGCTTAAGCTAAAAATAAAAATGGGGAAAAAATATATTCATTAACTTTTTTAATGGGAGGGCCACTGATTTGGCCGAGTGCTCAATGGAATTTCCTATCAGCAAAAATGACTATATTTCATACAAACTTTCATTCCCCATTCAACCGTTATAGGAACTGAATTATCAGAATATCTTCATCCATGGCTACTTTTGGTGTGTGAAGAAACTCTTATGCAAAAATATTGGCCTTACATAATGATAACTGGCAGGCAATACATAGCCTAAATCTATGTGTGCATTTTGGTGAGGTTTAAAAATTTATCACCATTCAATTGTTTGCAAATAATCATAGATAAAAACTGATTTATCTATGATTATTTGCAAACAATTGAATTGTGAAATTGAAGTTGCAAAAAAAAACAGTTTGTATTTGACTTGGAATTGCCTGCTTCAGAAAGAATATTTCTCTTCGGGAATGTAATTACTTGCTTTTCATGTAACATATTTTATTTTAATTTTTAGTTTGCTCAAATTAGATTTTTTATGTTTCTAACACTAAATTTTGCTGTGCCCTAACAGGGTCTACAACAGCTCTAAGCCTTTTGTTAACACCATGTTTTACCTCGTGAAATGCAAATAAATGAATATGAATATGAACATTTTTAGAGCTGTGCAGGTGGCTACATACTGATCTAACACCAATTGAGTTTCATCAACATTAAAAGAAGAAGTTAAAACATTTTCTTTTTAATTGCACATTATTCATGACTAATAAGTATCAATGCAGGTGTGTTAATATTAAGGTACTTAAGTACCAACAAGTCTTAGATAATTTTCTGACTGAGTCAGTTTTCATAGAGAACTTTTATTGTGATTTTACTTTCAAGAAAAAAATGTTTGTGGGGCAAGTAATCTTAATGTGTAACTACCATATTTAATTAAAATCACAAGCCATGTCTTATTGGGTTTCTCCATCTGATAAGCTAAGTAAAATTCCCTATTTCTTTTAGGCCCAGCTGCATAAGGTGTGCAGTTTGCATAGTCTGTCATTAAAATTATTATTTTGATTTAAGTATATTATATGAACTTTAATTATTTTTGCAATATATAACTACTTTAATAATAATGTTGAATGTTTCTTTATTGGAGAGAATGTAAATCAAGTAAAATTAGTTAATTTTACTATTATAACTAAACTGCTAAAGGGTTCTGTAATAGACATTGTTTCATTTGTTGTAAGATTCTATAATTGTAGAGCCTAATAAATAAGACATTCTTAAAACCACACAAATGAAAAAGTATTTATAATTAAAAAGAAAAGTAATAACATGTCGAGGTGAAAGTGAGTGTGAAATACGCATGCGAAGCGGCAAAAAAATCGAGTTGGCAACCTTACAATTACGAAAGGACCAAAAAATACGAGTCGCTGTCGTAAAATACAAACCGCTTAAGTTATGAAAAGGTCGATCGAGATATATCTAGAACTAGAACAATCTAGGTCGTATGCCGCGCATACGTAGGACAAAACAGCAGTCGGTAATTCTCACGCCGAGTCACCGCAGCTTTTATATCCCCATGATGTCCCCAGCATCAAAGGCGTTAAGATATAAAACATACGCTACGACTTCTCTAAACAAAAACGCGACAAATCAATAACATCTTATACAGTACACAAACAAAATCAATAATTTCAACAAGGGACTAACCACACTGGCGGTGTCTTGGCTGTCTAGAGAATACTTGTCCGTTTCCTTCCCTTGGTTGTCGTTGGAGAAATTTTCATATTTGCGCGTGGGGCTACTTTTCATCGTTCACACAATGCCTTTCAGCTTAGGCCCCGATCGACATTTTTCACACCCAAGAAGACGACACGAACAATCAACGAATGTAAAATCACTGACAGAAAGAAGCAAAAGCAAACAACTGACGTTTCAGAACTGACATGTCAATATCTTTTGACAGTAGAGGTGAAAATTATTCACATATTACACACAAAACTAAAAAGTTAATTTAGTAGATTTATATTTACTGTTTCAATAGTATAATGATAATATTTTAAAATAAAAACCGTACTATTTTATTCGTCTTTACATGGCTGTGTGTTTTTATTGCTGAAATGTTAACAAGCAATTTGCTGGTAAATAATCAGGTCGCTATCTATTTAGTCGATTACAAATGTTTCGGTAGATCACCACTACGGCGCGTGATAGATGAATGAAAACACGAAAATGCAAATTGAATTTACGCTATTTCTAAACGAGTTATCAACAAGCTTATAAAGGTATAAGCAGCAATGAAATTCTGCTAAAATGTTCAATTGTTGACGTATCTAAAAATTCTCTATGTAAATTATAACCTAACAACCAACACATACACAAACTAAACTATAAATAATATCCATAGCATACTTACATTCGTTTGATCCCAGGAATCATTAGGATCATTAGGGTCCCACAATTGTATTTTGGTATATTCTTTGTATGTTTCATTTTTGTTATTTCTACGGAACATCTGTAAATTAACACCATTTTGACACTGCAATTTTGTTTTCATTTTACATGGTCACAAAAAAAGATCGTATAGCAATATTGTAAAAAAGGAGGTTGGTTACACAAATCACAACACTTTATTCATTAAAAAATGACAACTCTGTACTTTACTTATGACGATATTTGCCTACTCACCTAAATTATTAAAACAAATAACTTTTCTAGCATAGTAACACACTGGACAATAACATAGCCACTACTGAATACATTTATTACTAAGTACCTATCTTCCGTGTTTCTTATCAGTGAGCGCACGTAAGTATATAGGCAGTTTCGTAGTATAAAATCGAGATAGCTCACATATTATTAGCTTATCAGAATTTCGCAAGGGTTTTCGAGAAATAATGTTAAACAATCGATTTTTATTGGTGCTTAGGTAGCTCTACTCATAATATGCGATTTTGTATGTCCTTTTTGTGGTAGAGCGTAATCCGCTTAATTATTTCCTACCTTCAGTTAGTTGAATGAAATAACCGGTCATTGGATGTCAATCTAAAACCAACCTTATGTTAGCAACATAGAGTAACATACTATATATTGTATGCTGAAGAGTGTGAAATAAGTAGGGTACTGGGTGCGTATAGATAGATGCTATTAGATTAGTTTCTTTAGCTTGTCTTGCTTCTTGGTAAATAGTAGACTAACACGATACAATTATGTATTTATGCTCACACCTGGTTTCGGAATTAGCTGTTAGAATTAATTCTGATGTGTGTGTCATTTGTATGGTCATTATTATATTGTTTGTATTTTGCTTTTCCGAATAATTTACCTACATACTTTACAAGCTTAAAAAAAACTAAACATTAAAAAATTGTATGTCACACGTAAGTAGTACAAACGCAGAAAAGAATTAAAGGGCGTCAAAAATTTCGTCCGCATCGCTGTCACCGGGAATGGTGGAATTTTGTGGTGATTTTCGTTTCAGTAACCATTACACTTCTATTGTAGAAATAATTATCTAGTACACTTCAAATAAATTATCTCTGCAAGCGGGAAAATACAGAACTAAAAAAGATGTACCAAGTTTGACATATTGATGCAAATTTTCTTGACAAGCAACGCCATCATGAACTGTACACTTTAAGTGGTCATATCATATCTATACTTATTGTCTTTTATCGGGAAATTATTAATCGGGCGAATAAAAATTTAATTGGCGAACAATATACTAAATGGGCGACTATTGTACCAAGTAAGCAACTATTTATCCGGTCATTGCAGCAAGGAGAATATAGGAAGCAAGAGCGAGCGAATGCTGAGAGAGACTTGTGGCACCCCGACTCGGACAGGTTAGGTTCGAAGGGGATGGCGGAATCCCCTTCGTGTTAGGTTACTTTAAACTCTGCAAACAGATATAGGAGCCCCGCTCAGCGGGGGTTCGTCGACTACGCCTTATCTACAATCTAGTGATTAATAACCTTGTTTTAAGTTTTTTACAGGAGTCCTTAAATTATCACATAATCGTACTGAACAACTAGTAACTCAAATTTCTATTTTCAAGTCGCTGTTTGTCGCTCACTTGGTATTTCAGTAGCCCATTTTCAATATTTTTGACACCTTTAATTTGAATTTATGTTCGCTCGTTTAAATACTACCCTCTTTTATCTACAGGTCTGTCAAACTCACAAACTAAAACTAAGTGGTAAGTCTACCGTTTTTGACGAAGGCTGGGAGTTGAACTGAAATATACATCATTAGTTTTAGTATATGCGAAACCTGAAACACGTGTCTAGGATTTTTATGTATAGAATCTATGTTCAAAATTATCATGAAAAATAACAAAGTTATAAGCTTGTTCTGTTACCTGGTTGTCCCCAAAAAAACGTGGTCACAACGCGGCGCGCACCTCCAGCGTCGTCTTGAGCTCATTGATAACAATAATTTGACAGTTGGTACCTATACGATTGCGATAGGTACGTACTTAGTGTCGCTCGGTGTCCAACTTGTAACCTTTTTTAAATATTTTTGGGACTAAATGTAACATGGTTTAAAAGTAATTGGAATCAATTCAGTTACTTATTCTGAACAAACTATATTCAGGTTTCGCATATACTAAAAATAATGTTGTATAAACAAATAAGAAAAGCAACTGATCTAACAATGATTTATTTAAATATTGCCTATAAATAAAATTTACAAAACTGGAAAGCATTTGTTCTAGGGCTTTACTTCAGGCCATCCTGTAGTCCGTAGCCGGGGCCGGTGGGCTCTTCCGTCAGGGAGGTCAGCCCTCCTAGGGGTTCGCTGGCGAATCTTCCATTCCTGAGAAAAATAAAATAAAAAAAATACTAAAGAGGTAAAATAGTTTTGTTGGATGATGAAATGGTATCACAACTCCACTGTTTGCCGCTGTACATGACTCAGAGTGAAAAAAAAAAATTGTATAGCTGTGAGGGGCTGGCGTTCATTGCCTTTTAGAAATAAAATGGAGGCTAGTACATGTCTGTGGGTGCTTTTTTCGTATTTTATAGAAATTACAGCCAAAATGAAAAAAGTAAGTCGCAATGCAACAAAAACGCAAATCGAACGAAGAAAGATGAACGCACACAAACTAGGAAGAAACACTTTCGAAAGGCAATGAACGCAAACACAAACAAACAGTCAAACAATTTTTTTTACATTGAGTCAAGTACAGCGCCATCTATAATTTGTTAGTGGAAGCTGGCGTAGAAAAAACCTCATTATAATAAACACAGGCGTAATCAGCATATCGCTGCCCTACTTCAATAGAAAGATATCTTGACCGAAGTATATTTTGAGTTAATTATACTTTTAAGATTTTACTGTCAATGTAATTCACTGTAATTAAGTTGTTGTTATTTGAAATGTGGTTAATTTATTAAAATGATAGCTTAGTATGATGTGTTTGGGAGTTGTTTATATTTCAATATGAGTAAAATACTTTTTTTTTATATTAATGCATTTGCTTTTTTAACACCTACAGTGCCGGGAACCCACCCGGTGGTTCACTCAAGTCGCACTTGCGATGCCGGGAACACATCAGGAGGGTTCACTACTCACTTGCAATATGTATGATGGGATGGCACATGTGCTCTATGAAACGACACGAATGAGTATTCATAAATGTCTTAGTGCGATATTGAAATTTAGGTTGCGTTTTACATATATCCGATTTTTGAGTGAGATACAAGAGGAAATTTAATTTATCTCAATTTGGTTTTGTTTAAGATATCTAAGGTACTATTAAACTATGGTAGCGATATGTTCCCACTGCCGGGACGCAGGCTCCTGTCCATGCGAAGGACTGAGCTGTAATCTACCACGTGGGCCCAGACCGATTTATTAGATGTCATCAGGGAAACGCCACTGCGGCCGCTGCTGGAGACGGTATTGCTAATACATTCCATACAAGCCACCAGTAGCGAAGGGTCAATTTTTGTAAGAGGTAAGCCAGAGTACATATCTTTAATGTGATTATATTATTTGTCTATAGAATACTGACTGTGCCATTTTTCAAAGGGAAGCCGTTAGGAATCGAGTTGAATGGAACCTTCGCCACTGCAAGCCACATCTGTCAGCAGAAAGCGTTACTGTTCACTCGTAGAAATTGAAAAGGATACTATCTCCCCAAGTCCCCAGTGCAGCTATAAAACTCCTTACTATCCCTAATCAGGGTAGCCGTAGCATGCGATACCCCAAACGCGTGTTTGCGATATCTAAGACCCCGCGTCCTAACCGATCGGTTGCATGAATTCACTTCATAATACATCACACTAACTTTTGCTCGCGGCTTCTCTCCCGTTATGTACAGAATGTACTCCCGAGAACATTTTAAATGTAGCCTATAACAACGTTTAATAATATAGATTCCCGTTAGTGAAAGAGTTTTCGGAATCAGTAGTGTACTTTTGACCCCACACTTACACCTACTTGTACTGGCATCGCGTTTCGGTCTCACTTGCATATGATAGGTCTCGATCCCATGGATGGTGTCGGGTTGGAAGTATCTTGTGATATTAATTGGGATAAGTGAACTAAGCATTGTTCATTTTAACTCATACACCACACAACCTCACTATTCAATGTTCACACTCACACCCATACTCACTCACACACTCACCCGTGACACACATACCACACGTACACGCGCGATCTGGCCTTTTTCTTTATAACGCTTATTCATTTGCAGAGCTGTTTGTATAATTTTAAGTTACCCTTTTTATTTTTAGTCTTGCATGTTTACTTAGTCTACATTTCAATTACATAAAAAATGATAAGTGGAAGTGCGGAGCCTCCTAATACAAGCAATTCCTTGCTTAAAAGGTTACCTCTAATAATATGTATCTAAATGCCGATTGTAATTGAAATAAACATTTTAATTTTTTTATTATTTAATACAAACTTACGAAAAAACACCTCTTTATAGTATTAGTATAGAAGTATAGATTTGTTCGGAAAATCGTTAGGCGCACGTTGTCTCGTCGACGCATACAGGTTCGAACAAACGCACGACTGTTGCTTAAATTTTGTGATCACTTTGGTTAGAACGCGGGCTAACTCGTCCCCATTTACCAATCTGTCTACGTTTCAAGAATGTCTAACTGATTATAACCTGTATACTCTTAGGTATATAGGGTGACTGGTAATTAGTGACCGATACTTAAACACGTGATTGTACTCATACCTACTCGTTCACTTTTATGCCAATAACTCAACAGCTATCAGTTGTCAGCCGCGTAGGGTCGTCCTGTTTCCCATTGTGCTCTGCCTACCCACTGTTGCACGGTACGATAGCAATGAGACAGAACGGCGTCACACGGCTAACAGCTGATAGGTCACAGGCGCGCGCGCGCGAATTTTATACGGCTGTTGTGTTATTGGGATAAAAGTGAACGAGTAGGTATAAAAAAAATGTTTATTTGGGAAAGTCGTTCGTTATCATGAGTACACGTGTTTAAGTATCGGTCACTAATTACCAGTCACCCTGTATAAATACAAAAATGAACGAGTAGGTGTAAAAAAAATGTTCATTTGGGAAAGTTGTTCGTTACCATGAGTACAATCACGTGTATAAGTATCGGTCACTAATGACCAGTCACCCTGTATAAATACAAAAATGAACGAGTAGGTATAAAAAAAATGTTTATTTGGGAAAGTTGTTCGTTATCATGAGTACAATCACGTGTTTAAGTATCGGTCACTAATTACCAGTCACCCTGTATAAATACAAAAATGAACGAGTAGGTATATAAAAAATGTTTATTTGGGAAAGTTGTTCGTTATCATGAGTACAATCACGTGTTTAAGTATCGGTCACTAATTACCAGTCACCCTGTATAAATACTAGTTAGATAAATAAATTAATGGAAAGGGTACATACCTTGGGCCAGGTTTCGGTTTCTCGTCTTTTTTCAGTTTCTCAATAATTTCTTTCGTATCTTCCGCAGTCAGGTCTTCCTGAAAATTAAGGTATAAATAACACATTAAATAATGTATGATGTAGTTTATGTACTTATTCATTTTCTGAAACTGGAATGATCAATATCGCAATGACGTTTACTGTAAAAAAAACCCCTATTCAATCAACCTTGAATCAAATGCTTTAGCGATAAAGTTGAAAATCTATTACAGTTTGACAAATTGTAGTTGCTTGATGTGCTGGCGTCTGTACATGAGATGTAATATTATGCAATATAATCTTTTATGTGTACAATAAAGAATAAGATCAAAACAGGAATGTGAGTTTTTTTTTTATTTATGACAAAAACTGTTCAGACAGTTCTTATTACAAATTACGTGAATTAAGGCGACTATCGACGTCTGGTTTTCAGAGTTTTAAGATGCATACCCCACATTTGCTTTTAAGGTTGATCCACATCTATCAGCACGGAATCGTAGTTTTCCAAGCTATCTAGACACAGACAGATAGCAAAGTGCTGTACGCTAACAGAGCGAGAGTGTTATAGCACGCGGCAGCACCGACGATGCGTTCGAATCGCCAGAAAAGGATAGGATCATGGAAAAATGCGATTCCCTGCTGATAGATGGGGTTCCACCCTTAAAATGCCGTTAAAAATGTCATTGTTAGGTTCCCAACATTAGCAATTGAATAAGTAGTCACGTCAAATAAAACTAAATCCTTAGTATTTTTCATTTTGTGCGAGGTCCGAAGTAAAGCACAAACTTGAAATCTAATGTGAGACAGCTACACATATTAAGTAGCTGTTATTAAGTACAAAACCGTCAAAAACGGAGAGATTTTGAAGAGACTTAACAGCATTGGGTGTCTAAACGTTATAATTAAAGGGAAGAAGTAATACTCACGTAGTAATCGTCGTTAACTTGGAGCATTGGAGCATTGACACAAGCACCGAGGCACTCGACCTGGAAAAGTAAATGAGAAATTAAGAATTTTTCAGAAATTAATCAATTTAAATCAATACATTAATTTTGACTCCTAAGTGTTATTTTACGCAGTTAATAATCCAAATTATTAAATAAGTATTATAACAGAGGCCTTAGCACGAGGGTGCGGAGTAAACGTAACGTAAACACGTCTAATTTAAAATTAAAAATATTCGTTTCACATACAAGGTGTAACAGAAAGGGTATTGTCATATGAAAGGATATGCTGCAGACATCAAACTGAACACCTTCCTCCATGGGTCTAATTTCGTAATTGCGAAAAAATTATCAGCTGTCCCATACTAAATTTCAATACCTTCTCGACCTAAATGTATGGGGTTTTTCCGCACGCAAAATACGCGCTTTGACGTGGAGTTGCGGACACCAGCCCGTAATACAATACCCTTTCTGTTACACCCTGTATAGTATTTTCATAATTTTATGAACTTATTCTGTACAAAAAATCTCGTGTCACGGTATTTGTGGTCGCATTCCTCCGAAACGACTCAACCGATTTTTATGTTTTTTTTTAAATTTGGTATGTATGAGAATAGGTCGTAAAGTATATTTCACACCGCTAATTTCACGCGGACGAAGGTCGCGAGGCACAGCTAGTATTCTATAATGCAAAAGTTTGGATGGATGGATGTTTGTTACTCACTAGTAAAGGCAACACCGTGACTTTTTAGTAGTCTTACAACGGCAGCCCACTTCATGTATCCAATGAATACTAAACATTGATTAAAAAAAATTGGTATTTATGAGATTTTAATAATTTAAAAATAAAAATATTATTCAGTATTATGATGCATGACATTATTCAGTATTAAAATACCCTGTTGCGAGCGATGATCTACTGGACTCGAGTGCTGGGTATGTTTTCCCGTTTGACACGTAAACATCATTAACAGGATGTTTCATAATTTTATTATAATTTTTTATTATTATTTTTCTTTGTACCTATTATGGTAGATAAAAAAAAATCGCGCCTAGAGCTATTTTATGTCAGGTACATTGAATGGACAACCTTTGTAAGACGACCAAAAGGTCACGGTGTATATGAAGAGAGAAAGCAAATTTTGTGAGTTTGAATGTATGCAGAGGGTAATCTCCGCATATATGGTCAAAGGTACATTATTTCGGACAGACATACTTAGGCTACTGTTTATTCAGGTACCACGCGGGCGAACCCACGCACAGAAGCTAGTAAAAGTACAAAGATGTTCAGTTAACTTAAATACACTCACCTCAGAAATGGAGAATTTCCCACAGGGGCTGTTGCCACCAACTTTACACTGGGTTGCCTCGACAATTACCTTCAGGATGTCTTCAGCTCCACGAAGAGCGCAGGGTGTAGTTGTGCAGACTTGGAGGTGGTACTTGCCGATTGGTCGTCTGTAAGTTTAAAAGCTAGAGGTAAAGTACCAATTAAAAAACACTTTGGTTTACGCTGCTAGACTGTGAGAAAAATGTTCTATGGATTTGGTAAAATTTTGTTGGTATTACAGGAATCCACAGACTCTAGTAATGGTTTTTATGGTACAATTACTGCAACCGCAGCAACTAAGCTAACTGCGATGGCCCACAACTAGCATCAATGGAAATCTATGAAAATGGTTCTGCAGATGACGAAATTGCCCCCGGTTGCAGTGCCTATAGAGCTATATTGAAAGTGGAAACCAGTTGCTGCGGTCTGTCTACATTCATGGTTATAAAAGAGTCTCTAGTGTCGCCACACCAACCTGCTCGCATCCAGCAAATAGCAGTGGTTTTCAAAACCAGAAAAAAGAGTAAAGAAATAATACTAAACAATTTATTATTTGATTGTATTGCAAACGCTTTTCTAAGGATACACAACACTGTTTCAATCAATCAATCAATCAATAGTCTTTATTTGTAAATTTTTATTTTTTTGTAATATCTGCTAGCAGCCCCCAGATCTTTAATCAGATTTGTTGATTTGAATTGTTTTAAAAAATATTTGTAAACTTGTTTCTGTGGTATTCTGTTTTTTAATAAACAACACCACGCCTGTAATCTGAGGATGACAGGCAGCAGTTTTCCTAGAGTACAAACTCATTTTGCCAGTTATTTATTTATTTATTATTTATTAGGCTTCTCAACAATGAGTACACTGTTACATTATAATTTGTACATTGCAAACTTAAGTCTACTCGCCTCATCACTTACAGAAAAGCACAGAATGCACTACATTATACACAGATAATTACACAATTAAATAATTAAAACAAGAATAAAAAATAAAAATAAAACTATTAAAACTTAATTGATTACATTGAATTAAATTAAATTAAATAACATTTAACGTTATGTATAAGTACCATATAATAGTGACCAGAGCCTATTGCCATCAACAAGGTAAAAGTCTATACTACAGGTTGCTAATGAGAACTCACCTAATAAACATTGTGTAGAAGGTAGCCACCTCATAAACCCTCATGCGTGGCAGTTTGAGCAGGTCAGCTACATGGTGCATAGCGGAGATGGGCAGCCAGCCTCCATTCTGACGCTGGGCTAGGTCGAGAAGCGGGATCATCGCTCCACGCTTGTGACCCTCTGGGTAGATTCCCAATATGGCTGTCACTCGCTAAGTATGATTTGGAAATGTTTATTAACAGAATTCTGAAGGTGTTTGCAGAGAGGCTGGATGGGCCTACAATGGGGAGGTTTACCAAGCTACATGTTGGCAACAAAGCTTGTTAAACCTTCCTGTGACTGTGATTTTCTTTCTTTTTTTCTTTTTTAGTGTTCCTGCATGTTACTAATATAGTTTTTAAGTAAGATGTAAGACTAACACCCTATGGGCCTTGATGCCTGACAATAAAATATTTTTTTTTAATAAGTGTTAGATGACTTCTTATATACCTAGTCTAATTTTACTACTATTAGATTTTATATGAGATTATTTGTGTGGTAAATCTTAGTTTAAGATTAGAATTTAGCTTGTTCTTTTGTATGCTTATACCTAAATGACAGACTAGGACAATATACATAGGCAATCTTTCATAAAACAAGGAATTATAAAAGCTTTCAGAACTTCAATCTTTGAACTTAATACTTCAGTATTGTTGATATGTACCAGAAAACACATGACAAGTGGTTATAATACTTTCTATCTGTATTTTGTTTGATTTGTTAATACTTCATTAAGTTAACCTAAAATTATATACAATCATTTCGTTTAGCTGTTTCTATCTTAGTTAATTATAACTACGCCTCGCCTTTAACAAAATTGGATCAAAATGACAATCTTCTGTCACAATCAGTGCTAATTTGAATTATGATCTGCGACAAGACGAATGTTTAGTGAAAACAGATGACTGTCACTGACCTTTTTGTTCTCCTCCGTGAAGTCGAAGGGGATGTCAGGGTTGTCCTGGGGAGAATCACGGTGGACGAACAAGTTGTCATGCTGCAGAGCTGCGCTGGTCTGTATATTCCTGGATACGGCACGCAGCTGAAAATGCGATCACAAATCACGATAGTAGAAACGTCAAAACGTTATTATATAATACCATTGTTTACTGTAGCCCCAACACCGTTCTATGCTTAAACTAACATACCACGCCTTGTACTCCAGTCTTCAGGCCGGATAGCATGGTTATTTTAACAATATTATTCTAAGTTTTTAAGAAATAATATTGCGAAACACTGTTCGCCAACACTTAAGTTCTGTGATTAACTTCAGCTCAGTTATCAGTTTGACAGGTACATTCCGAAATCTTATCACAAGTTTATTTCATTTAACTCACGTTTGTACTGTTTTACTTTCATGAGTTGTAAAAGATAATTAATGAAAAATAAATGTTATAGGTTTGACTAAATTATGTAACGTTTGAGCTAATTTGTTTGTACTTTTGTCTAAAAATCATGCTATACCAACTGTTGGAATTGCATTGTTTTGTTTTAAACTCGAAGACTTTGAACGCTCGCTGGAATGTTAGAATGGGACCAGCCAGCTTCATGTCAATAACGTAAATAACTTATCAATCAAAACTATATTTTACGTTATTACGTTAAGGCTCAAATCATTTAGGCACATTTAAGTAATAATTAGGATAATTATATTAAAATGGATGTTTTTCTATTGACAAACTTAAAATTAATATTGCTTTTAAAAAAATCACCTTAGATTATGTATCTACCTACACCTTCGTATGCGCCATGCGCCTAACGTAATTTCTACAGCAATATAGATTATGAAAGAAGTCGGCATAATTTTAATCGCATAGTCAAATTAACCAACCAATTACAGCATTCTATTAAACAGGTGAATATTTCAATTTTATTTGTTTTATTTGTTTGTTTCAATTTCGAGAGCAGGGGTGGCCCAGTGGTGGCGGCCCCGACTTCGAGCAGTAAGTCTTGGGTTCGAACCCAGGCAGGCGCATCACTTTGTGTAATTTATTTCATCACCATTGCTCTCAAAAACGATGAAGGATAACATCATGAGGAAAACGGCATGTCCTAGAACCAAAAATTCGAAGACATGTGACATCTACCAACCCGCACTGGGCCCGCGTGGTGGGTTATTATAGCCTATTCCCGCTCATAGAGAGGAGGCCGTGTGTCCCATCAGTGAGAACATTATAAGCTGATTATGCAGTTATGCAATTTCGAGATCTGTCCTAAAGAACTTCACGCTCAACAATATCACGCTTGTAGATATTTCCCAAAGAGATAGGCAGTGGTTTGCCTATAAAATAATAAACTCACATTGGCATTTAAAAAAGCGATCAGCTCAGCCTATCGCAGCCCAATGCTGGACATAGGCCTCCCTTTTTCTCAAACTGCGCCACAACACCCTGTCCTTCCGTATTTAGTTTGACTAGCACTCCGGCTGCTAGGTTATATTATGAGAATATATTTCTAACGGAAGAACCAAATTACAACTTTGTCGACGGTGGTGACTTACCTAGTAATTGAACCCCATGCTCAGCAGTATTAGCAGTCTCCTGCGACCATCAATGAGGCTGTCAATATAATGACTTATATCTTTTAAGTTCATATTTGCATGGTTCTTCACTCTACCAGATGTTGTATATATTTTTTGATGAAATAAAAACCTGTACATATACGCAGTTAGTTACATACATAGGTACCTACCTACTCTGTTCCTACAAAACGACGAGTCGGCTCTACTTTTAGCTCCATAAAAATAAAAATGCCCATCAAACCTGTAGCTGGCTACAATTTAATTGTTATTCACGAAACACATACGAATATCTAACATACGACGGTACTACCCTCTAAAAGGCATTGTCTGCCTCCATGCCTGTGCCTATATTTCCGTACGAAAAAAGCCAAACAAGAAAAAAAAAGCATAGACAAAGCCCGATCGGCAAAACAACGACGTGGTTGCCATGGCAACTGCCGCACCGCCCGCCATGCACCAAAAAATTGTATCTACCTAACTATACTGTAAATATTTAAAAAACGGATTTTGCTATGCTGGGGGGAAATTGGGAGAATGAAGGTGTTACACAAACTGATTGGCAGGTTAAAAAGTTTCATTTTGGAGCCTGAAAAAACTTTAGCGTTGCTGAATTTTGGTTATAAAAGCGTGATTTGGTTTAATTTGAACGCTTCTTTGAGCATATTTTGAAGCTTCTTTCTTTATTGGATGAAAGCTGGTTCCGTAATACATTTCTAAGGCGACACAATACTGAAATTGAATTAAGAAAAAAACCGCTAACGGACAGTTTGACAGTTCTACTAGGTACCTACCTATTGAACATTTCAACAAGCCCAAAAAGTTCTGTTGTTGTAAAGAACGATATCTACAGCAGAGTTTTTTTCACCGGCTTCGTCCCTTGTGAAGACTTTCACCCTTTGCTACTGTAGGTATAGTTTTTTTTGCGTCAACTGACCTCGAGCTGCTTTCAAATAAACAGCTTATTTGGGGCTACACGTGAATGATGCCATTTCGTGACGTACCAATCATGTAATGGGCGCATTTTTTTCGCTTTGATACTGTATCTGCGTATCTAAAGGTCTTGTTGTGTTAGTATATTGAATATAACTTATTTAAGTACCTACCTAAAAATTTTAATCAGTAAAAGGACAATTTTGGTGTATTTTTAACTTTTTCGGTTTAACGTTTTCATTGATTGCAGTTATCATAATCAGCCTGTATATTAGCTTGTTCATACACAGAACACAGGCCTCCTTGTAACAGGTAGTGAAATATTTTCCACTGCACGAAGTATGTGCATATTGGTGGATGCCACGTCGGATTTTTGAAAGTAGTGGTGTTGAAATATGTGCCTGCCTTTATTGAACCCAGGAGATACCTACGACACTTAAATCTAGTTTGCCGCGCTTTCCACTTTTTATCTATCACTGCAAGGAAACTTCAAAATGTTGTCCATTGATAAGTACCTACGTAGGTAAATGAAGGCAATTTCATCCTGCATATTATAAGGAAAAGCTCCGTTTTTTTAACTAATTTTTTTGTAGACCACTGTACTCTCAATATAAAAACCTCGGACACCAAAGTGTAGCATTGGTCACGGTTGGCGGCAATAGCCGTCTCCATTCGTTCAGAAATTAGATAACGGGACGCCCGGTGGCACCATTGATAAGGAATTAAATACGAACGAAGCCAGTTCACTTCAATACTACAATGTAAAAGAAAATTGGAGTTTTAGAAAGCATATCGATGCGTGCGATAACGATTTGGAGATTGAACGATATGGAATTAGATGAGGTAGGCGCCTTCGCGGAAAAATAACAATTAATGGGTATGGTACAGGGAATACATGAATCTATTGGCGCTCGAATGACGTTTACAGAAGGGCTCTGTTCTGAACATGTTTTCATAAAGCAAGAAGGTGAAGTTGTTTCCTATTTTTGCGACGAGCAGAAAAACGCAAGCCTTCCTAAGCTGTTAATATTGTACTAATCTTTTTTATTCTTTTATTTGTTACTAGCTGTTGCCCGCAACTTCGTCCGTGTGGAAATTCCTTCCCCATTATATAATCTAACTCCTCGCCAAACATTACGATCCTATCAGCCGTTCAGTTGTGAAAAGGTAACAAACAAACAAACAGAGTTACTTCTACATTTATAATATTAAGTAGGTATGGATTATAAGATCAAACTGCCAAGCTCCAAGGAAATAAAATTGACCAAAACAAATGCCTGCAACACGTGACATTGGGTTCGACTGCAGCTTTACAGCAAGAATAAACGGGGACAATAAAATAGCTAACTAACTTTTAAAGTTTGATTTCAATCATGTTTAGTAATTTGATTAGATATAAGTCAGAATTATTTAGGTTCATAATGATAATGATTAGCTTTCCTGTAACAGTGTAGACTAAAAAAAAACAGTTAGTTCCTAGGTAGTTAACTTATAACCAAATATTACTTTGCATTCAATAATCTCAAGATCAGAAATAAACATACATAAATAGCATAATAATTTTATAGTAATAGCAATTAAATCCCGTGGCATACACTCGCAGCGCACGAAACCAGCCCAACTCGTTCTTAGAACGTCTGTAGGACACATGCTCAACATTATTTCTAGAATCCCATAAAAACTAGAGGTCACTATGACCCTTAAACCTAAACGTTACGAGTCAGACAAAAGGTGATTAAGGATTTAAACTTAAAGATTATGTTTCTGTTTAGGATTATTAAATGAAAGGATTTTTGGATAAAAAAATAAAGATTCTTATTAGTACCTGAGGTCAAGAATCAGTCAAGAGGTTTTTATTTTTGATTTTAAATACCTTTTGGCTGATGGACTGCACATTGCAAAACTTGTGTGTAAACTTGCGTCTAATGACATGTATCGTATTTTAGAAATGAAATGCGCAAGTTATCCATTTATTTTATTTGTTCAGTGCATTCATTTGTTTCAGTCTGCAAGAAAAGAAGCAAGTTAATACACCATACATTAACGTTGACTACAAATCCTTCCACTTTTTCGATTCTTTTTTGTCTCAGTAACCGGTAGTAGGTAACCACCTCAGTGCATTTCTCGAATCTTTAAACATGTTCACACGCGATAAACACATTAAGACAGATGGACGGACGTTCTGTAGCTGTAAGGAGGCCCAAATTATGGACCACTCGCTTCTGTAATTGATTTTTTTTCTTGCGTAAACAAAATGAGCTTGTTTGACTCAGGTCGACAAAGTACTTTTGTCCGCCAGTGTAATTCAGTTCAGACTCCCTCGATAGATGGCGTTGTACATATCGTCTCGTTTTCTGAATCGAGTTTCTTCGCCGTCGGTGGACCCCCGCTCGGTTGTAAAGAGAAGTCATACTTACCTGGCGTAGGGGAGACCGTGATCAACGGGGCGGTTCCTCCAGGGCGAGGTCTTTCCCTTGCACTGCGGATAGGTTGACCTTTGCGATTATCCCTAATGAGGATAACTCGGACGCTAAATTTTTGGTAGTGAGAGACTGCGTTCGCGCCGTCTTTCTCAGAAAGTTTACTGATCACTGAAGTTGACTATTAATGAAGATATTGTTTATTGAGCAAGAGCTGCGTAAAATACGGTATACAAGTTCAATCCTAGATAAAAGAGGAGTAAGTCCCATTATACACTGCGAGGCTAAAATGGGACTGGGCGGGTCACGTTTCTATTATGAAGCCGGACAGATAGGCAAAAATAGTCACACAGTGGGTGCCTGAAGACGGCCGTCGTAGCCGAGGCAGGCCCAACGCTGTCGTGACGATCTGGACTCATTCTTAACGGATTAGTCGGAGAAGGCAAATGATAAACAAAATTCAATTCTAAAGTCATGGGGTAGGCCTTTGTCCAGCAGTGGAAAAGAATAGGCAGATATAAAAAAAGAAGAGGAGTAACAGGACTGTGACGCTGATGGTGTTGTAGTGCAGCTTGAGGGAGGCCTATGGCCAGCAGTGTACTCCGATAGGGTAACTTGTTTAAAAAAACACTCCGTTAGAGACGTTTGATATCCTATAATGGGTCTGCATAATATCATCATCTGCCTAGCCTTTTCCCAACTATATTGGGGTCGGCTTCCAGTCTAACCGGATGCAGCTGAATACCAGTATTTTACATGGAGCGACTGCCTATCTGACCTCCACAACCCAGTCTGTACTGGGTAACACGATACCCCTTCGTAAGACTGGTTGTCAGATTTTTTGGGCCACTGACTACCCAACGACTGTCAAAGATCTACAAATGACACCCGGGACCAACGGCTTAACGTGCTTTTCGAGGCACGGAGGAAACTTGGTATGTAATGGGTGGTCAGGTCACCCATCCACAGACCAACCTAGGCAAGCACGGCTTAACCTAAAGATCGATCCGAGCGGCTGTTATTATTTAGTCACGAGCTCCGAGTCTGCATAACATATTATTTTAAAAATCATCACCTACTGGTTGTCGCTGAAAAACTGAAAACCAGTTTTTTTCAACCGAATGTACGTGTGTCATTGCCAAAAATAAAGAAATACTTTTCCTATGTATTTGTAATTAAGAAAAAAATGGTAAAGTTAAAATTAAACTATTAAGCAAAGTATAACAGAAACAATTCATATTGTTACTCACCAAGAAATATTCAGCCGATTAGTTTCGTATTAACATACGAGATGGCGCTACTGTGTTCTACAAAGCAAAATGCTTGACTGAATTACGAAGTTCTTTGGTTCTACTAGTAGGGTTTTTTTTTTATATATACCTAATTGATATTTTCAGTTTTACGAGATGAAGCTTAGAATTTTCCATGTCAATGATATAAAAATCTAAGTGATTCTTGATTTTAAGTAGTGCACTAGCCGTCTTTCACGTTATCGAAGCTTATATACCTATTATTAACTCATCCGCTTTCTTTACAACAGAAGATAATTATTATTAATTGTCATCATCATCTGCCTAGCCTTTTCCCAAC
The DNA here is from genome assembly GCA_963576755.1 of Noctua janthina. Classification (NCBI taxonomy): domain Eukaryota; kingdom Metazoa; phylum Arthropoda; class Insecta; order Lepidoptera; family Noctuidae; genus Noctua; species Noctua janthina. Next base: position 3,099,762 of record OY755067.1, read on the forward strand.
TATATTGGGGTCGGCTTCCAGTCTAACCGGATGCAGCTGAATACCAGTATTTTACATGGAGCGACTGCCTATCTGACCTCCACAACCCAGTCTGTACTGGGTAATACGATACCCCTTGGTAAGACTGGTTGTCAGACTTTTTGGGCCACTGACTGCCTAACGACTGTCAAAGATCTACAAATGACAGCCGGGACCAACGTCTTAACGTGCTTTCCGAGGCACGGAGGAAACTCGGTATGTAATGGGCGGTCACCCATCCACAGACCAACCTAGGCAAGCACGGTTTAACCTAAAGATCGACCCGAGCGGCTGTTATTATTTAGCCACGAGCTCCTCTATATGTCAATGAACTTTAAAATGCCATGCCTATGTCCAGCAGTGGACGTCTTTCGGCTGAAATGATGATGATGAAGATTCGCAAAGTTCTCGATAGCGAAGTTTGAGGGGACCAGCCGTCCAAATCCAGTCAATGATATAAATGATTGTATAAGAACCTAAAGAAAGAACTAACGGAAAAAAAAGAAACTAACTAACTTAACGCACGGGACCGGTCAATGTGGCGACACTTGGGGGTAGCCTATGTCCAGCAGTGGACGTCTTTCGGCTGAAATGATGATTATGATAATGATGAAAATACGAACCTAAACCAAAGTAAAACTCGGATATGAAAGTTCAATTAGATTTTGGAGCACGTACGTAACATCGGAACAAATTAAGATTTCAGCGACTCTTCGTCTTTTTAAAATGCTAGACTTTCTTTATGACGACATTTAATACTAGCCACAAAAGTCATCTAACTTTAATACTTTTTAAAAATTTGCTGAAAACTACGTGCCCATACAAATCCGTCACGTTTCCTACCACAGCTTAATAAGAATCAATTACAAACACAAAAATCACGTTCGATCATTAACCTGGAATGACATTTTTCATCGAAAATCTGCGACATAACAGTATACAATAACAGCTCACGTATTTATCGCGATCTTTTTACTCTGCCCGGGAGTCGAACAGACAATGGGTGTCGGGCTGCGCCTGCGCAGTGCTAACGGTCTTCCACAAATCAGATCGTCATTACACGGGCGACTTTTTTACGGAACATTCTTGAACGCAAAAAGTTTTGATTTGACCGCACTATAGTGGGGTTGGAGAGGAGTGGCGGATTTTGTTCTAACCGCAATCATCAAGCAACGATTAGCAATATAGGTAATGTTCTGTGCTAAACTGCAAATTATGTGGTCAGTAGTGACTAGACTTTTTTCTTTGTAAAATTCCAAAATCAGCCAACATTCTTTGTGTTGTCCTCATATTAAGACATACATCAGCCTGTTCAGCTTGCTGTTCTTTAACATTACTCCAACTTGTTGCAATTAGCATAGCATAATCAGCCTATAATGTTCCCACCGCTGGGACACAGGCCTCCTCTCCATGAGAGGGAGCAATTGCTTCTAACAATTCCAGGCAAGGCAAATAATGCTACTAAGCCCAGTCTTCATTTATAACTTGTCAGTTTTGATTTTCACATAAAGACTAGTTGGAAAGTTAATACTATAATTAAAACTACGGGTATAATATCACTATTATACCCGTAGTTCTTTATGTTATTAATATTATAAAAGTAAGTTTATTTGTTACCTTTTCACGCCAAACCCTTTGAACCGATCATCCTGAAATTTTGCATATAAGTCAGGTGTACAGAAACGGATAAAGGGTACCTTTCATCCCGAAAAAAAGTAAGTAGGTAAACGACACGACGAGGAACGACGAGGAAAACAACAACAACGTTCTCATGATAATATGTAGATGGCACCACGTGTCTTTCAATTCAATTAAATAATTGCAAGCAGAGTACAACCCGAATTGATTGTCAAATTCTAAATTAAGCGCGCGAAGCCTCGGGCATAAGCTAGTTAAGTATAAACTTTAAATCAAAGACCAACGGCCACTTCTAACCTAACCAACAATACGAAGGCGCCACGCCAACGACAAGTGTTAAATTGGAGCTCGAACGAAACAAAACGAAAAAAAGCAAGTATCGGCGACTGAAGGAAAGAAAAACAACGTTTTTGAACGTTGTTACCTAGGCTCAGACACTTTCTAACGCGAAGATATGGACGCAGCAAGTAATTTCTTTGACAGAGCACCTGTAAGCCATCGTTGTCCTGACATCTGGAGCTGGCTTAAGGACTTGAGAAGGGAGGTACTGTTCATTGTAGAAGGATGAAAGAGAGCGATGACCCAGAGGTAACGGCCTCGTCTTAAGAAGCCGTAGGATCGGACATGATGCAGTTTACATTTTAGCAATTCAGAGGCAATTTCCTGATCAAAATAAGATCTAGTGAGAAGGGAAGACTGGAAAGCTAGCAAAACTTATTCAGTGTCGCAGGTTATGGATTCGAACCCATGCACTATTTGTGTTTGTCCACCACTACCCTAATACACGGTAAAGGCAACATGGTGAACATTTTTGTTTCTTAGACATGGAAACACCATTTTTTTTTGCTAGCCTATTTTGTCGCACTGCTGGGCAAAGGCTTCCCCCATAACCTTACACTCTTCTCTCCGTGCGGTTTTCTCCGGCCAATCTCTCACAAACTACATCGACTAACTAAGTCGTCACGCCAGCGTTTGCTAGGCCTCCCTCAGCGATGAAGACCGTATACTAGCACCCACTTCGTGACGACTCGACATCGGTCCTGATGCATTCTATGGAACCACAGCTATCAGATCCCTCCTCTCACTCACACTCTCAATCCTTCAGGGGTGCCGTTAAAATCTGGATTGTTTGCTGAAGAACCTACTTTTGAATACTTATAATAACTTGAGACAAGTCTGCAATTATGAACAATACAAAGATAGTTGATTAAGTTACTTTTAAGTAGGTATCAAAACATGAGTCATGCTTAGAAAGTAATAAAATAGATGACGATAAAAAAGTTGTACTGGCTGTACCTACGTTTATTAACTACTAATGTTAGTTATTGGTCATTCGGTAGCAAGTAGAGACTTTGATCCTAGGAGCAATGATCAGGTTCTTTATAGAAATAGGGAATGTGGTCATGAACTCGGAGGTCTTGGATTCGATTCCCAGCTCGGGCAGTGGGTTTTGTTGTCCATTAAGAATGTCTCAGCAACAACCCGGAATCTGGACTTTGTTTAGAACCACCTGCTGTTATATGGGACTACACATAACCGACGAAATGCGGGAGTTCTAAAGGTAAACTTCTGTTTAATCCTTCGGGGATTACAGGCGTGATGTTATGTTAAACTAGTAGGTATAAGTAGAGAATATAGATAGCCAGTTTATACTCCTGGTGCCAGTAAACAAGCTGACAAGCGCTGACTGGCTAAGAATGGCTGGGGATAGCATATGCGTTGCATAATCAGCCTATAATGTTCCAACTGCTGGGACACTGGCCTCCTCGCTATGAGAGGGAATAGGCTGCGGGTTGGTAGATGTCACGTGTCTTCGAATTTTTGGTTCTAGGACATGCCGGTTTCCTCACGATGTTTACTTTCACAGTTTTGAAGTGTTGCTGAATTTAATTACACAAAGTAATGCGCCTGCCTGGTTTCGAGCCTACGACTTACTGCTCGTAAGTTGGGGCCGCCACCATTGGGCCGCCGCTGCTCTCCGCTGTGGGCTGGGGATGCACTGGACATATAATTTTGTACCGCCAGTTCGCCACATTACGACTTCTTAGGAGTATTTATCAATTTGAAGGGTTTAGAAGCGGCCATTCCTGTTCCACTCATTGTGAAGAAACTTAGGACCTACCTTAATCATGTAACACTATTTCCTCTGCTCTATCAAGCACCATGATTGCTTGACCGAGGAAACACGTGCCTCCTTACAGACTAAAAAGTCTGGTTACAGTGCTTGAAGCCACTTAGCACTTGGTTACCAGACCTGAGGTGATTGAACTTTTGTCATGTTGCTTTACTTTTGTCTTGTAACGTAACTCGCGTCAGTTTCTTTCTTTAAGTTATTAAATAACAATGCAAGTGAAGATTGTTAGGTGGTTAAATAAAAGAGGAAGAATAAATTAGATTTGCTATCATCAAGATAGAAGTGTTAGACCAGGGGTATCCAACATTATTTTATGGAGGGCTAAAATTTAGTATTTTTGTAACCGTAGCGGACAAAAAGAAATGCAAAGTAACCTCAAATTTTAAAAAACAAGCTTCGCCGGACTAGACTGCGATGATGCGGTCTGCGTACGCGGGTAGGTGAGGTGGGGCGGGTAGGTAAATATGGCGCGGGAATAACAGTTTTGGGGACATTTATTTAACAATGTTCGCGCAATATCTATTGATGTCTTATAAAGTTTTAAATAGCTCGCGGGCCGGATGAAAGACTTATGCGGGCCGCTAGGTGGCCTTATGTTGGACAGGTCTGTTAGACAGTGAACACATCGGAGTCAAAACAGTTTTGTCGACTGTCTGAAGAAGAGTTACGAGTCTTTTTTTTAACACAGAAGTTTGATCTTTACTGTTTAAAAGAAGATGAAGTGACAAAAATTGAAAAGAGTATGCTTAGATGGTTTGGTCATGTTTGTAGGATGAATAAAAGGTGACTAACAAGAGCCGGGAGGGGACGTCCTAGGACATACACTGACCTTATTGGTGAGGTTCTTCAGAAAGGTCAGGTGCGTAGTACTCGCTACCGGCGTGCGTGTATGACCAGATGTATGGACGTGGACGCGACAAAAGAAATATGTAAGGATCGTAGCAGGTCGCGTTCTATGGTTTCTGCCTACCTCCAAGGGAAAGAGGCGTGAGTTTATGTATGTGTCGGATATGTCTGGATTTATTCCGTTAGGCTCGAGCTGTAACATCAGGGCTCTGTAGAAGCACGCTGTGGTGTCGGTAGACTTGTAAGTAGGTTGCGTGATGTCAACACCGGCGCACTTGCGATTCATTTTATGTCCATACTAACGACCAGATCCTACATATGTACGTTTGATAGCTTTGACTTGTCTGTTTCTTTGCGAATGTGGGCGCCATAATTCATTTCATAGTGACTGACGAAAGACAGACTTAAAACAAGTCTGTCTTTCGTCTTTGCACAGCCTTCCCTTACTTGGTGCGCAAGAAACTGTTTCCTAGTTATAAAATTTTGCTGTCAAAAGTTTAGGAAAACTTAAGTTTGCCAAATTATGTCGAATACAATTTCTTCTCCCTTTCTTTTGTCCTTTGCTCTCTAACAGCCGCTCCGTGCCGGAAAGTACATTAAGCCGTTGGTACCGGCTGTCATTTGTAGATCTTTGACAGTGGCCCGAAAGTCTGACAAACAGTCTTTCTAATGGATACTGTATTACCCAGTACTAACTGGGTTGTGACAATTCTTCTCCCTTGCTCATGTTTGGGGCTGACTGCTCAAGGTGTGCACTGCCTCCTGCAGTTTTTATAGTTTGCTATCGGTATAAGGTTATTAGTTATTTGATTAGAATGGTATCTTAGTTTCTTACTATTTTTGTTGTTGATCGTTTGCAATTTCCTACATTCTCCATTTTTGAAGTCGGACCATCAACAATACCTACACATACTTGTAAGATTAGATATTTTACTTGTATTTATATTTACATTAGGTATACCTGAAATGACACCTTTTACAATTACATAAGCTTGCAATTCCTTCCGCTACCATTCTAACACAACCAAAAACAAACAAATAAAGCATTTAATAAAGCTATCTCATCAGCATCATCTCACAACTTAGCTTCAATTACGTAACAGCAAAAAACACAAACGGCATACCACGAGCCGACAAATCTTACGACCGGTTGTAGTCGTAATTGTTTCAAGCAACAAAAAGTCGGACATAAGGCAAACAGCCCGCCGCATGAATGGGAGGACCGTCCGCCCGGGGAAAATAAAAACGCTCCATATTCGTGAAATGATTAAAAAAGAAAGAAATCGGAAAATAAAAGAAAAGGCAAGTCCGCGGCACGTACCGTCGTCGTCCCCTTTTTAAAAAGAGAACTATTCCAGCGGAGCGTGAATGAAAAACGCGCCCACTACGCGCCGCGTAACCGTAATCTTGTGATTATTATTTTTATTTTTGAGTCTCGCTTCCTTTTTTATTATTATTTAGTCTTATTATTATGTTATTTTATACGTTTTATCGCGTGTGGCGTCGTATGTAGGTCAGGACGGTGCGCGGGGGATTTTTTTTGGTTTTCCGCGCAAGGTCGATGTTTGCTTGTTTTGGTCGCGGCGCGGCGTGGTAATTGCTGCAGTGCGTTGAACCAAGAGATGAACTTACGAATTTGTATGAGGCGACTCATTATCATTGAATTTATCTTTACTTTCGTTTGGATTGTTTCTTTATAATACGGAGCTGCCTGCCTCAAGCAGGAACGAATGATGCGCACCAATCGCAAATTATACAATAAAAAAATGTGCACAGAAAATCACCTTCTGCAATTGCTGCACAGATTTTTAACTTAACCTAATGGGTAGTATATCGGCTCCTCCTATTGTTGAAGTCGGTTAAAATGTAGCCTATGTTACCCGGGCCATAATAACGAATCGATTGACACCTTATTCATCAAAGTCGGGTGAATAGTTTAGGCGCTACGGAGGAACATACGTAAATACTAACATACATACATACAAAGACTGCTAAAATCATAACCCTTCCTTTTGGCTTCGCCGTGTAAAAAATCGGAAGTCCTTATATTTTTCTTACGAGGATAGAGGAAAAGTAAACTCGGTCATTGAATCCTCCCTTGGCAATAATCTTAAACATTCTTCCAGATGAACTAAAACTACAGAATAACGCTAACAGGTGACATACCACAGGTGCATGAGTATGTACTTATACAGCGGAAACCACGTCGGGTAAGACAAGCATAACATAGTAATTTTTAGTCAATCAATCATACGAAAGTCAGAAAGGAAAATTAACATATCAATCATTTGTCTCAGGATCTGTCTAACGATTGCTCAGTACGTGTGTATTGGTTTCTTGGATATGTTATTTTGTTGTTTGAGGATGATTTTTTTTTAAGTATTGAGAATGAAAGATAATTCATACCTAGCTAATTTAACAATGACATTCAAATATTTACGAGCGATAAACAGGAGAAGGCGAAGACAATCGGAATCTAATACTAATATATCTAATAATAATATCTTGTTACTACTTAGTTGCAAGTCGGTCTGTCTAGTGTCACATGTCCGCTTGTCAGGTAGCATTCGTGTGTCATAATCGAAAATGTTAGGGACCAAAATTTTTGTCTGAAAATATTCTCAATGTCCGCTCTATAAGTCTTTCAAGTCTCTCTAATTTTTTTGATGCTTGTTTTCGTTATAATATAAATTATAAAGAAATCTAAGATAACGGCAAAAATTCCCTTTTCCCCGTGTAGCAACAGACAGTTTTTTAATAGAAAGAACAAGTAACACTGCTCAGTAATCGAAACTAGAACTTTCCGTAGTCGCACTTGCGACCACTGCCACTAAACCTGCGAAGTACTCGTGCAAATTAAATTTTAAAAGCATAAAAACTTTACAAGCCTTGAAGTAAATAGGTACATAAATAATAAATAAAGAGTCAAAATAGGCGTAAATCTAACAGACTTGAAATACGAGTATTTCTCAAATCACAGCTCATAATAAGTTCTCCAACTTCAATTCACAGTATTAGTAAGGAGAAAAGTCGACGGAGACCATAGCTACGTACGGTCAATTAGAATATTGTTGCGACAAAATACAGGAGTATTTAGTCGAAGATGTGACTACAACAGTAATTTGTTTTTAAAGTAGATCATATCGAAAACATTTTGCGAAAGCTGAGTTTACAGTAATTAATCCAACTTAGGTCGTAGTAAGTCGTGGGTTCGAACCCAGCCAGGCGCTTTACTTTGTGTAAGTTATTTCATCACCACTGCTCTCAAAACGGTGAAGGGAAACATCGTGAGGAAACTGGCATGTCCTAGAACCAAAAATTCGAAGACATGTGACATCTACCAACCCGCACTGGGCCCGCGTGGTAGATTATAGCCCATTCCCTCTCATAGAGAGGAGGCCTGCGTCCCAGCAGTGGGAATATTAATAGGCTGATTATGCTTATGCCAGGCCGTTGCGGTCCTTAAATCGACTGTAGAGGCTGTGTTACGGAGCCCCCTCGTTAAACTAGGTTAATTTTCAGTCTGAATAATAGGTCACATCTTTGGCAAAATACAGGAAAAGGCAACGTATTTAAAGTGACTTTATTTCTGTTCTCCGGCGACTTAGGTACTTGTTGTTTTGGAATAAATTGAAATCCTCATAATAAGCTACTATTTGTACATATTTCTATTCTGTTGATCGTTTGCCCAGAGTTCATAGAAAAATGCCCAGGGTCCTTTTCTCATTACCACTTCAAGGTATCAGTGTGGCCCTGGCTCTTGTACTAGGAATTCATGTATCACAAGAGCCAGACCTCTCAATGTACAGGGTACATTATAATAAAAGTGTGATAGAAAAAAGTAACTATTTCATCGCTTAAAAATCAAGTTTTTCACTTTCACGAAGAAACGTCTTTTATAAATCACAACTATCTTTGTAAATTGCTATCGTCTTCATCATCATTTCAGCCGAAAGATGTCCACTGCTGGGCATAGGCCTCCCCCAAGTGTCGCCACATTGACCGGTCCTGTGCGACTCGCCTCCACCTGTGTGCCGGGTAAAACCAAAGGATAATATGATGTCAAAGCTTTGAAAGCTTCCTGATTCATCCAATCTGTATTTACAATCTAGGGATTATTTGTAACTCAATTTTTCTCTGTAGGAAGAAACTTCAACGATAAACCGTTCGGCACACATGAGTCAAAACATAATTATTATCAAGCAATCCTGCATCAGCTTCCCCAAGTGCCACTACCACGGTAGTCAGTGAACAGTGTCTTATCCATTAGGCGAGGATGTTTTTAGGTTTGGTCGTAAAAGCCACCGCATAAGCTGGCCACAACCAGTCTTACGAAGAGGTATCGTATTACCCAGTAAAAAAATGGGTTTTGTAGGCAGTCGCTCCATGTAAAAAACTGGTATTCAGCAGCATGGTTGTTAAACTGGAAGCCGATTCTAACATAGTTGGGAAAAGGCCAGACAGACGATGATAAGGTAGCCATACACGCTAGGGTGTACCTGACAGGGTTGCCTATACAGTTTAACTGTACAGGTATACCGGAGCGTGTATGTTGCAAATCAGATTTTCTCACTTGCACAGGCAACGCTTACCTGACGGGTGTACCTGTACAGGCAAACCTGTCAGATACACCCTAACGTGTATGGCTATTTTGAAAATATTGTTTGGGCCTCGCCTAATGAATAGGACGCTGACTAACGTGCAGTGGTGGCACTTGAGGAAGCTGATGCAGAATTACTTAATAATAATTATGTTTTGACTCAAGTGTGCCCAACGGTTTATCGTTGAAGTTTCTTTCTAGAAAGAAAAATGGAGGTGCAAATGATCCCTAGATTGCCTCGCCTAATGGATAGGACAAATAACTAACTGGTGGTGGCACTTGGGGACCTTTATGATAAATCCGGGGTATCAGCTAAAGACCCCCGGTAGGGGGAAGTGTTATTAGATCAGTAGAAGCCTTTAGTCTGGATTCTTACCCAGTTCATCATTATAGGCTCGTCCCCTACCTATTACATCGAAATCTTCAAAGAACTCACAGATATGGTGATGAAGACTTATACAATAGCATTGAACTGAACATAACTGGCGAAATGGTCTGGTCTCTCTATAGTATGTAATCTATAAGGGATACCAATTAAAGACAAGACGGTATGCTGACAATGAAACTTCTTCGGCGCGAGTCTGCACGTCATAATGTCATTTTATTGATAGCATAGAGCGCTAGTCTGTCTAAAGATAGTCTTGACTCAAGTCTACGCACAGTCTTACTTTTCGAATTGAACAGCAAACAGGTCTTACATTGCTTACGCACGGGGTTTTTCAGAACGAGTCTAGTTAAGTAGCCGTTTCCATTCGTCCTAGGATTCCATTACATCAATGTCAAACTTTTCCTTATTCCACTGCACAGAGTTATTTGATCTGGTTTATCATTGGTGACCAACCCGCACTGGGCCCGCGTAGTGGATTATGGCCCATTCCTTCTCAAAGAGAGGAGGCCTCTGTCCCAGCAGTGGGAACATTATAGGCTGATTATGTTATATGTTATGTTATCATTAGCTTGGGTAAAGAAAAGCTTCGATCACTGATATACAAAGCTATCGAGAACTTAAATATTTTGGAAAATACCATAGACAAAGGTTCAATGAAATCGTTAGTAAAGGTGATTATGATATCAGATAGATAAATTGGAGAAAGATAACTGGGAATAAGTGGCGGTTCGTTTTTCTAAGAATTCTTGCTCACTTTCTTCTAAATATAAATTGTTTAGTATTTATATTTATTCCTGGTATGTACAAGAAAATGAGCGAAATAAGCGAAACGAAGAAGAAAGAAATCTTCTACATTCTTACATTTTGATAAACTATGTCTGCTACATTGCCTCCCTTTCTTCCTTCCATATTTCGCGGTCTAGTGCGATTTTAAGCCAATCCTTGGCGAAACAGTCCAGCTCATCCCGCCATCTCCTTCAAAATTAGTTTGACATTTGTTCCTAAAATGTTACGTTAAACAAAAAGACAAGGCAGGATTGTAATTGTCGACTTCAAACAAATTATAAAACTAAATTGACTGCTCTGATAAACTTTGATTTAAATCCGTATTTGTAGTTAAATTAGTTTATCGAACATCAACATTTTATTACGGTAAGCTCATTCTTTTGGTTTTTAACAAAAAAACTTTATGATGTCTGTGATATACGTTCATTCTAAATCTAAATGTGGAAATATTATCAAAGAATTTTTTTCTCAACTAAAACTAGATCGATCTCCAATAAGATAAATTGACTCAAAAATCGAATATGGCTACCAACGGTCAACAAAGCTACAGATAATAATATGCGTTCGGATACACACACCTACACAAAACACATACCATAAAACAAGCGAAGGACTTGCCACTAGCTTCTTAACGCATTTAGTCATCGTTCCAAGTAAAAAGTAAAAATAACTTTGACCAGACTCTGCATCTTAGTCTCAAGGCCAAATCCTGACTCCAGAAGACAGAGACGCACATATGAAACAAGTAAAGTGAGACAAGGATGCCAAATATTGGTGTCTTCGTCCTTTGAAAAGGGAAAGTGGTAGTTACAGCGGTGGTGAGAGTGAGATAAAAAAATGTCCGAAGGGCAAAACGAGACAGGTATAGTTGTAACACGAATGTTAAAGAAGGATGGAAGATAGGAACCGGTTAATTTTGAAGGGCTCGCGACCGTGGTCCACGGTGAAGCTTAGTTTAAGATATAGGTGGTTTTATTTATGGTTATATATTGATTTAAGATTTTTATGGAGTAAAATGAATGTGGAGTGAACCATAGATTAGATAGCAGCTGTAAAATACATGGGGTAATAGAAATTGACTTCCGATGGAGATTTTTTCTTTCCACTTTTGTAAAAGCAAATATTTTGTATCTTTTTCATTCTAAACTTCTGTTTATATTTTAGTGGTCGCGAGCGCAGTAAGAGTAGCGGTTGCTCAGTAATAGCTGAAAATGAGGATTAGGTTCGGTTCCTAGGTCAGCCAGTTTTTTTGAGTTTTTCTATCACGAATTTATCAATACATATCCCGGAGTCTGATGATGTTTTCGACCTATTAAATGTGGGGTTAGTAAAGGTACACCTCTGCCTAACCCTTTGACGACTACAGGCGTGATGTTAAGTTATATATTCGACCCAAAAACTGTCAGTTTTCTTGTTTGTTTGCTCCAACTTTTCCTTTCAGTCAACAGTTTAATGGTCGTAATTTTGTTTGCTATTGCACTTAGAAACTTAACGACCCGACGAAGTTGTTGAAGAATTAGGTATTAGTACAGACGCCAAGACATCAAGTTATTACAATCTGTCAAATTTCTTTATTAGATTTTCAACTTTAACTCTAAAGCATTAGGTTCATGGTTGATTGGGAAAATTTGACAGTTTGTACTATAGTTTGTGTGTCTAAAGTTAGACTGTGTCTGGTTATTACAATTTTAATAGTTAATTACTGCCTCGATGGCATAGTGGTTATTAGCGCATCTTCTTTAGTTCGATCCTCGGGTCGGGCAATGTGCTCTTGGTTGGTTCTTCCTTTGTTATTTTTTAAGCCCGTGCTCTGAATTTGCAGTCTATGAGATTTTAATAATCGCTGGAAAAACGTAGATCGAAGCATCTCTTACTTTCTGGCAACATATGCATGAGTTTAGGAGCTCGTGGCTAAATAATAACAGTGGCTCGGATCAATCTTCTGGTTAAGCTGTGTTTACCTAGGTTGATCTGTGGATGGGTGACCACCCATTACATACCAAGTTTCCTCCGTGCTTTGGAAAGCACGTTAAGCCGTTGGTCTCGGCTGTCAATTGTAGATCTTTTACAGTCGTTACAGGTAGTCAGTGCTCCAAAATGACAACCAGTCTTACCAAGGGGTATCGTATTACCCAGTAATAACTGTATTTTAAATTCAGTTGCATCCGGTTAGACTGGAAGCCGACCCCAACATAATTGGGAAAAGGCTAGGCAGATGACGTAGCTTTTCATTTGTTTCTTCGAATTTAAGAGTGACCACCTAAATTACCAAATCATTATTGATTTATAAACCAAACCAAGTTCAGAATACATCATCTAAAAGTATTCCGGCACAAGTGTAACTCCTTGCAAAGACATATAGGCCACCCGTCTGTTCAGAAGGTTCCATATAAGGCACTGGACAGCAGGATGCTGTCGTCCAGGCTAAAAACGACTATACAACAAACATCAATCAGCTTGTCAATCAATTGATATTATGATAAATCTTTTAGATTGTTCGTGGGGTCTGTGGAAGGGAATTTAAGTATATAAAATGCAATAACATAACATAATATAACATCACGCTTGTAATTCCCGAAGACTTAGGCAGAGGTCTAACTAATAGTACACCCACATTTCACCAGTTATGTTTAAGTCTCATGTAATAGGGGGCGAACTTTCTATCAACCGGGAACAAATCCTAACTATGTGCCTTTTCAATTTCTTAAAAAAAAAATCCTAACTCTTTCATAATTAGATAATTTGGATTGATAACTTATCAACACCCGCATATTACTTGAAGAGTTAGGCAGAGGTGTAAGACTTAATACACTCCGCCAGTTGTGTTTAAAGTCCCATGTAATAGGGACGAGCCCACTGCCATCAACCGAGCACGAATTTAAAAACCAGGATGCTACTGGGAAATTTCTGAAAAAATACACAAAGCCACTAAGCCGGAGCTGGGAAATGGGAATCGACCCTTGGACCTGAAGTTCCACACTCGCGCTTGCGACGACTAGGCTAACGAGGCAGTCAGGTATCGCCAGGACATGTCAACCACATGTTGATGGAGTCCGGAACGAAGGCCAAAGTTTTATAAAAACTAAAATTAATATGGTTCCCTCAGATGTCAAGGGATGGTGTAATTGCATTTTGTTCTTCCCTTTGTCGAGGGATTTCGAATTGCTGTACAGGCTCGCTCAAATGGGCATTAAAAATAGAATATCACTGTGTGATTGTATTTTGAAATATGTGTATTGGATGTTGTCATTACAGGGGCGATATCTTCAAATTGCTCAAGCTCCTTTAAATAAACAGAGAGAAAAAAGTATTGCTAGGTCATAAACTTATTAAATTAAAAAGGTTTAAAGTTTTTAATATTTTTATACGCAAACCCTGCGTAGGGAACTACAGCTGTTTTGACATGGAAAGAAAAATTCTAGTGCGAGCAGGGTTTGAACCTGCGACCTTCCGATTCAGTACACCGGACGTCTTCACCAATTAGACCATCGCACCCTGCTCACAGCTCTCGAAGGTCTCGAAGGTCGCAGGTTCAAACCCTGCTCGCACTAGAATTTTTCTTTCCATGTCAAAACAGGTTTAAAGTTGTTGAACCTACAAGAGGTACTCAGATGTTGATCATCAACTTACTATAAGCACAAACGAACTTACTGTTATGCATAAACTTACGCTACGCAAGTTTAGTTTAAAGTGGGTTACTTCACTTTACCAGTCGACTTTTATTTTGTATGTTAGATTTTTCAAGATAGTTTACCATATGTTACTAAGAAAATTAAGATGATTACTAAAATTAATAAAAAGGCTTATTGTGAGCATCATAAATATATTTTTTTTATAATTCTTAGATAAATACTTTTGAAGTTATTTAAGAAAATAGGGGAAAATTTACCATTCCCCCCCTCCGAAACTACAGGGCCGAAAATTTTGAAAAAATACAAAAAATACATAGTTCTTTGCCTATAGATTACAGGAAAACCTATACGAAAGCTATAACAACAAATAATAAAAATAAATTAAAAATTAATGGGGACTCACCTACTACGATGGTACACAACCATTCATGCCTGAGTCCGACTCTCACTTGGCCGGTTTTATTTTCGGAAAAACTTCTGCATAAAAAAATTAAACACAACTCAAATCTTTCTACTTTTATTTACCCATCTAACCAACAATCATTGACCGTACTCACGATTTCCTCAAACATTTTCCTCCCATGCATGGCACATGATTCAAAAATGAAATAATGATCATGACAGGCTATGATAACTTTTTCGTATTCTTTTACATTCATAACACAACTGGAGGACATGGTCAAGGAAAGCTAGAGGTAGACAAGAATAGAAAAAGTTAGAGGCCTTGTCCACAGACAAACAGAAACAGGGTGTAAACGGACCCTTCACGAAGCCGTCAACCAAGCATTCTGTACATCAAACTAAGTAATCCTACGCAAAAATTATTGCTGGGAAACCATTTTTTTTTTTGGGTGAAAGATCACGTTTCACGGTAGGACTCTATGTAATCCACTCAAAACATTGTGCTGATGGACGCATTGAATAGAAAACGGGTCATGAAGGCATTTAAAGTAAAGTTATAACCTTAAAAACTAGTATTTAAAAAAAAAATAGTGAAAAAGTTGGAACTTTGACCCCAATATCTCCATAACTAGAAGGGAACCTTCTAATTACGGAGGTAAGTTCCAGAACAAAAAAGTGATCCCAATGATGGGGAGAACAAGTGCCTTTCGGCTTCGTTAAGGGTCTATTTACACCCTTTATAATTGTCAATGTTATAAAGACTTAAGTTATACGGTGTCAATAATGCTAATCTGAATGAAGGCTTATTAATAACAGGTATTATTAAACAAAGCCCAAATCTGTCATTACTATCAACTGTCAAAAGTTTATTGACCCATTACCTTTTCCTCAACCCTTTTCCTCCCAACCTGTCTTAACCCTTTCGATGCTGCAAAGCGCACACGACTCGCACGCTGCAATGTTGCCAACTTGTAAACTAAAGTTAAGTTTACTCGGAATCAGTCCCCTCCCCCGCACCTCGGTGCCTCAACCCCTCTGTGGCCGTGCAAGAGCACGAGGGCAACGTGGCTGATTCGCGGGAACGGGTCAACTCGACTCAAGGTCAGGGGGAGATGAACAGAGACGCCGTGGAGAGGATTGTGGTGGAAAGATTATGTGGGGATGTTGGTCAGTAAGCTAGTAGAGATTCTTTAGATGTTTTTTTTTTGTTTTTTTGAAATATAGGGTGTTTGAAAATTGTTAGTGCAAAAGGTCAGGTCTTGAAGCAATAACGCAAAAATTTAAGAAAACTCAAAAACAGATTTTCACACACACTGGATGGAATTCAAGGAAGTTTGTGAAACTACCGTAAAATAAGGTTTATTTAACGAAATTGCGACTGTAAAATTGGAACCCAAAGTGGAATTCAAAGAAACGATTTTCTTGATTTCATCGGAATTACAGTTTCACTTACATTTCGCAAAAAAAAAAAATACTGAAGAAATAATATTATCAAAATATCATAGTGCATCTGAATCTCTGTTCCCAAGTCAACATTTACCAATAAGTATTTGTGTACACACACACGCGGCGTCATCTCGCGACCCGTGCGTGTGTGTGTGTGTGTCGTACACACTGCACAAGAATGCAACGCGTTGTTGACACAGCCAACTTCGATATTCCTTTATTTATTGCTATAAAAACCCTTTCACTAACATCCATTGGAAATGAAGCCTTATATTGTGAAGTTCAGAATTGAAAACTGAAAGTCGTCGCGAATCTTACGACGTTCATTTATTTTCGCGAATCTATCCTGAATTAGAGGATAGTGGAATGTATTTGCAAGGAATTAAGATAGAATTTTCTTTGCAATTTCCTTGGTTAGTAGGATTATCCGTGTCTATGAAAGCTGCGAGGTATATTTAAATAAGGATTTATGCGTTACGTCTGGCGTTTTGGCGAGATCCGCGGATAAAGGAACGTTTCGACTGAAAAAAGTCGAGATTCGGTCGCAGATTGTGGATTTTGGGAGCCACAATGGGTAACAGTAGACAGTCGGGTGAGGTATCACCTCTTAAAGTGTCTTGACAACTTTTTTGCTGAAAATGCGATCATTAACAGTTTTAGGAAAAATATTTTTGGAGTTTTTTTTTCGTTTTTTGTCTGGACTTTGTCTGGTCTGAAAGGACATGACAGGTTACTGTAAATGTAAACAAAGAAATTGTTTACTTAATTTGTCAATTTATACAACCGGTTCGCTATACTCTCAAGACTCAACCTGCAACTGCAAAGTTTTTTTTTCAACTGCAAAAATAACGGATGTTTAAATTAAATCTCAAGAGATGTTATCCTCAAGCGACTCTATTCTGTACTATTTTAAAAATTCCTTACAAGATCATAACAGTATATGAGTACGGTTAAATACCAACGTTTTACGCAGTGAATGCATGCAAAACGTAAAAATAAGATGCTTGGAAACCCGCTCGTCTACATACCTTGAAACCTGTCTGTCCGTCCGTCCTACGTCCTGTTAATTAATGACAATCACTTGTGGACAGATGTTGAGTGCACAACAACGTTTTAAAAAGAAAAAAGTCCCTAAAAAACCCAGTAATAATTCAACTCAACTGCAGTATAGGCGCCTTCAATGTTTTATTTAAGAGCCGTAATTAAAATCACAAAAAGGAAATAAAAGGAAAAAAAAAAGGTATTATGTTGCAACACGCGAAAAAGGATTAGATTACCCACAACTTTCATGTTAACGATACGAGATACCATCTACACATAAGGAAATATAAATCCTGATTGCCTAAATGTAAACATGTTTAAAAAAAAAAAGTCCTTTAAAACCCTGATTAACTTAAATGAAAACTCCGAGATTCTACATCAACGCATCTAGGGACAGGTTATGTAAAATCTACGTTCAACGAAAACGAGAGTATCTAAACTATCGTAAATCTAAAAAAACACTTTCATTAAATCTTTCCCACCAGTTTTCGACCACTAAACCAGTTCGATAGCATCGCATCTAAAAAAACATTATATTAATTTGGGATCCCCACAAAAAACGAAGATACGAATAAAAAAAGCTAATGGCCAAAAAAAAGAAAAAAGGTTCGATCTTCTTTTTTAAAAAAGGAAAAGAATAAAAAAACCGGCCGAAGAAAGGGTTAGTTTTGGTACAGGTTGATCCCATTGTTGGTTGGTCACTGCCTCTTCGGTATTTATGACATTCTTGATAATATTACTGACAGTAATTTGTAACTTGCATGTTATAAATTGCAATGGATTGTTTTATTGAAATTATTAATAAATAAGTAAATAGCATTTTGCACACAATGTTTTTATCTTCTGTCAGTCAAATTGACACCCTGCCAGTAATTATTAGATTATATTTTTTTAATCAATAACTTAAAAGAATAATGCACGGACGTAATTAACATGCGTGTAAATATGACAGCATTTTTCATTAAGAAAAAAATAATTGTTTACTGTTATTTTTTAAGAGATTTTTATCTGCCGGAAAACACGATGAGGAAACACGGCCTATAATTAACTGATCAAGAGATCAACCTTATTTCTCCTAAGCGAGCAGAAGATGCTGCGAATTCCGTCAGTGATTTGATTGGAGATACTTAACACTTTAATGCCTTATTTTTTTAGATTAATTTATAGTAAAAAATATACCTAGGTAACTTATTAAATAAATATATTCTTTATAAATAGTAACAAACCGTGGATCTCCTATCCATAATTACAGAATTAAATCACAATGTTGATCAGTTTTATTTTTATCATGACAAGACTCGGAATGCGGTTCCTGAGATCGAAAGTTGCAACTTGCAAGACTATTAATAGGAAACAAGACTTAATACCGTTGGACAGTCAGCAACGAAAATTGATTAACACTATGTCTGTTTTTTTTTAATAATCAGGTGGATTCTAAACACAAAAGAAAATACAATGACTCATGTCGTGTGAATCTTGGTTTTTATGCTAAGATAGCTGAGTATAGTAACTTTTGTTGCTAACTTATACTGTTAGCCTGTCATCCCACTGCTGGGCTAACGCCTCTCTTCAAGAGTTCCCGTTTTATCGATCTAGGGCTAATAAAGACCACCGGTCGTTAAATTTGTCTGTTTTTTTGCTAACTGTAGCTTTTTTCTTTTTGTTGTAATAAAGTTAGTATAAGTGCACGTTTTTTTATTTATATTTCCTGATTGTTTACAATAGGTCAGTGGCATTAAAGCAAAGAGATTGTTTTACTTTAACTGTGCGGTAAAGTACAATAATAACTAAGTAGGTAATTAATGAAAAAACGTGATAATATTTAGGAAGTATATTTGACATCTAGAACGAGTAAATGAAACTTATCGTTTAATTTATCCTTTTGCATTATGAGTTTCGTGTCTGAATATAATATAAAAATTCTTAGTTAATTAAAAAAAATATCTATATATTATGTTCAGTACAGTAATTTATTTTTGTAAAAAAAAAATGTGATAAAAGCGCATAAACATTTACCATTAGTTAATAGTTTTTTCCTTTTTATCCTAAACAACTTGTCAAAATAGACCTAGTACCTTTTACTTAAATAATTGGAGATTTTTCTCAGTAATTAGCATCGTAATATGACCATAATGTACCGTTCGCAAATTCAAGTGCCATTGACCTCTTTTTTCAAGGAAGGTAAAAAATAAACGAAATCGATGTTACCGGTTATTTACCTTTTCTGATCATCATGAGTTCACGACAGGGCTCAAAAACAGAAAAAAAAAACCTTTTAATAGAGCGATTGATAAGTATTTTCCTGGATTTAGAATAAATATTGCCACGCTAAAGTACCAAAAATTTAAAATCCTAAGTTGCAATGAATGTACCAGCAGACTGCCTCTAACATAATTTGTTTACAATGTTCCCAGTGCAGGGACACAAGCCTTCCCTCTGTGAAAGTGTTTTGGCCACAGTCTACCACACGAGCCAGAGAGAGAGAGAGAGAGAGTTACAATATTTTCTCCACCGTTTTAAACATTTCTAGCGATTTAAAATAAAATATAAGAACCCAATTAAGTATATCACAGCAACTGTTTTACTTGTTTTGTTTTACAAATGTTAACCCTGTCATTTTAACATAATCGAAATAACATAATTATTTCCCTTGATTTTTATAAATGAAACTAGAATTTTTTGAAAATCACACAAGAATCATAGACGAACAAACACACAAGAAAAAATGAGTTTTAATTGATGTTTCTTATACTCATATTTTTCTACACCCTGTAGATCGTTGGTTGACATGTATACTGTAGTCAATGCTAAGGTCAGAAATTCCTGACGTCCCCTTAACTGCGCTTTTTAATAAATCGACAGGACCATAGTCACCCCTATTATCTTGTGGAGATAGGCAGAGGTGTGTAGGGGTAACCAATACGATGGAAACTATAGAATATCAAAGTTTATATTTAGTAACTCTCAGTGAAATAAGTGTAATTAGAATCAAGCCCAACTTACCATAGCATAATTAAGCACGTTTCCAATAACTAGTTAAGAGACAACTAAATGCGCAAATTAGTCGAGTGGTCGTAAGGGCGACTGCTGAGCATGAAGTCCTGGGTTCTATTCTCGGGTCGGGCTTGTGTTATTGGTTTTTCCATCAGGAATTTCTCAGTAGCAGCCACGGAGTCTGGATTTGTTCCCGGTTTATGGAAATAGGCTCGCGAAAGAACTTGCGAAATGTGGGTATTTTATTAGGTACACCTCTGCATAACACTTCGGGAATTACAAGCGTGATGTTATGTTATTATGTAGGCATTAATTTAGATGCTTCATTTTAGTGAAAACGAGCATTAATTATATATCAAGGAAACTATTCCTTGATAATTAAATGCTTAGGCTTCACTAACACTGTTTATGCTTTCCTGTTCAATACTGACTCTACAAAAGCTTTTCGAAACTCACAAATAAGATATTATCATCAAATAATCTTCTTACAACACAATAAATACCTTAAATAGGTTAAATAATATAATTATTTCTACACAATTTTCCCACGTATTCACCCTTTTATGCCACAAAAACGATAAAGAATAATTATCTACTTTAGATCATTGTGAATAAGGTTTATATTTAACTGTGATAGTGTTGTAAGGGTTGAGCCGAAGTTGTCCGAAGATTGCCGAACGCCCGCAGCGAACAGGTGCTCTATCTTCTACATCTTGATGACCGGACGCAGGAGACCGATGGGTCTTGATACTTTAGGATATACTTTTGATATTGCCAAATTTTATTTTTAGCAGTCTTCGACCATTTAGGTTAAATGTTCTATGCCTTAAATAGGGTTGTTACGAGTGGCATGTTTTTCATATTAAATACTAAACGAAAAAAAAAATCAAATGGATTTTATCGTATGCAGAAACAAAGTAAAAAAGAAGACTAATTATGTTTCCGCCTCACAGGTTTTATTAAATACTAATACCAAATTAATTAAAAATCTTCTCCGTGATATCATTGATTACGTCAATAACATTTTCGTAGAAATCTGTCGACATCCTGACGTAATCTCAATATTATATGTATTTGGCGGAAAACCGGAAACATTAATGTGTTTCTCCTCCCAAGGTGATGCCTGGGTTCATCGATAAATCGATCGCTCCACTTTTAATCATTTTAACAGAGGACCCATGAAAAATGCACCGCTTTATTCTTTCAAAGCATTTTATATTTCTACTGCGACCTACGACCTTCAACAAGATTAGCATAAGCTTGAACTCTTTATTTTTCCACTGACGTTATCGCTGATTCCTCATCATCATCATCATCATGAGCCTACAGCAGCCCACTGCTGGACATAGGCCTCCTCAATCGTGCGCCAGTTGCTACCAGCCACCCTGCGTAGATTGTCGACCCACGCTCGCCTGAGGGCGACCTTACGCTTGCCGATTCGCGGTCTCCACTCAAGAACACGTCTAACCCAACGGTCATCGGTTCTACGGCTAATATGACCGGCCCATCGCTAATCCCTGCTGATCACTATTATTTAAATCTTACTACAGTGTGGACAAGAGAGCTAGAGTCCTGCATAGCTCCATCTCTTTCTACTAATGAAAGTGACATTAAAGTAATACTGCTATAAAAGATAATGGTACAGGCCCAGGTGTCCGTCAAGTATCAAAACATGTAGTGCGTCGTATACATCTCACGTGTACGAGAATGTAAGGGTTAATAAAGAATGTCGGCTGTTGTAGTGTAGGTACCAAATATCGTACTGTACTAGTTTTATAAAGTGATGATATTCTTTTTAAAGGGCCCAGGATATTCTAATACGTAGCATTTCTTTTTTTAAAGTGTATTTTTTTTAATCATTTGACTGTACTGATTGCATCTTAATTTCGTCACTTATTCAAACCTCGTAACAACCCTATTTATATTGAAGTGGATTCCAAATCGTTTGCTTTATATGCACCAACAGTATCTTAAACATGATTGCCAGTCGCCTGGACTGTGTTTACGTGGGTCGCTGCTGTGCTATCACTCATGGGTTGTCGCAGCAGTGATCCACCGTTATTTCTTGTGTTGTATTGTTCAGTGTTTACTAACATAGTCGAAAGTTTTACTAACAGTTTTTGAGTCATGGATACTCGACTAAAGAGAATTCTATTCTATTCTATTCTATATGCGGGGTGGAAGAGACACCGACGCACACACGGTCACCAGGTACTCATTAAGTACATTCATCTGAACAGCCACATCGAAATTTATCAACGGTAATTTAAAACATATTCATCTATTTCCTACAAAAGTGCAATACCTACACGGTCAAAATGTATGGAACAGCTAATATAATATAAGGTCTATCTTTTCATACACGAAATTTTTTAAGAGTAACTTCTATAAGTCGTGAAGTCGCCATAGCAACGGAAAAAAAAATTAACTAAGTGTTTTTTTTTTACGAAAATTTTTTTGAGACTTTTTGCATAAAACCTTTACTCCCATATTCTAACAATGACAGTAGGTTAACAGGACGTAGTAAACTACCGTAATGGATGCTTAAAAATAAGGAGCCAGTATTTATTTTGTGGGTCAAGTAATTTTAAATTATTTATTTTTTATAAAAAAATATACTCAGATAAAAAAAATCCCTTGAAATGGCTTTGTTATAGCCGTTAGATGATTCCCTGAAAATATTTCGTGTATGAATAGTTAGACCTTATATATTTTAATTAGGTACTGATGAAAATTTTCAATGTAGTGTAGGGTTTAAAATGATGTACCGAGAACGTGGTAACCGTTTTCGCGTCTGTATGGCTTAGGGAAGTCATCTGCTTGTGGTCGCCATCACTGCTGAGCATGAGGTTCTGGGTTCGATTCTCGAGTCGGGCAAATTTATTGAATTGATTGTTAGTAGATTTCTCATCAGGAACTTCTCAGCAGCAGCCACGGAACCTGGATTTGTGCCCGATTGATGGCAGTAAGCTGACCCCCTATTACTTAAACATAACTGACAAAATGTGGGTGTATGTTAAGGTACACCTCTGCCTAACACTTCGGTGTTTACAGGCGTTATGTTATGTTATAAGCGCTCTATAGTCCAATGGGTTGGCAATCCGACTCAACCCGAAAAACTTCAGGCGCACAGTAACGTGGTGAAACAGCTACTAAGAAATCCTTGATGGGAAAACCCAATTACACTTTGCCCGACCAGGGAATCAAACCCAGGACCTCATGAGCAGTCGTGCTTGCGACCACAACACCAACAAGGCAGTCATGATGAAATGTCAAGTTTAATACTTATCAAAATAAAGGAGTTTATCTGTGACTTTATTATTTACCATAAAATATAAAAAAAGAACCAGTTCATTAGCAATACAAAATAAATGCTTACCAAATTACCAGAATCAGCGCTTCGGATGCGCAGACGCAGTCGCATCTGTTGAAACGTGACGTCATTCTAATGTCGGTCATAGAGTGAGTATCCTTTCTAGTACCACAAGTGGACAACATCGTTTTGCATCGATTACTTTAAATACTGATATTGATTTTCAGTTGGGAATAATTACACGGTGTAAACGGACCCTTCACGAAGCCGTCAACCAAGCATTCTGTATAAAACTACAAACTAATACGCAAAAATTATTGCTGGGAAACGACAATTTTTTTTGGGGTGAAAAATCACATTTTACGGTAGGACTGAATGTAACGCACTCAAAACATTGTGCTGATAAATGGATTGAATAGTACTTGGGTCGTCGAGGTGTTCAAAGTAATAATCTGACATTAAAACAAGTATTAAAAAAAAAACTTGTCAAAAAGTTGTAACTTTGACCCCCAATATCTCCGTAACTAGAAGGTTCCCAGGTATGGTTTAGAACAAAAAAATAATCGCAATGACGGAGAGAACAAGTGCCTTTCGGCTTCGTTAAGGGTCTTGTTACACCCATTATAATATTTATAGCTGGCATCCACTAGTTGACTACAGAAAGAAAATGTAACGACAGTCAGCTTAAATAGCTCGTGGCTTAATAACAGGAGATCGACCCGAGCGGCTGTTGTTATATAGCCACGAGCTGACCTGAACTGAGCTATGTGACCGATGATGTAAGATCGTTTTTTGACGCGGCAGGGCGAATCTAACGATTTAAATCTTTTGACTAAAAACAAAAAAGTACTTCCCTACCGAAACAATGACGATAGGTAGGTAGTATAACTGCCTAAACAATTACTAATTATAGAAGCACATCTTCCTAAAATTAGGGCATTTTTAATTAGTCCCCAAATACTATTAGGTGCGCGTCGAATGCTCAGACGCAACCAACCACGCGTGACGTCACGGCCGCCATTGTCTTCTCGATCAACTAAGTAACGGGCTGGTAATAAGCGGTCACCTTTAACTTCACGCTTGTTTCGGCTTTTAGGGTGAGCAGTGATTGGAGCCAAGTTCATGTTGAGGATGAAAGATTCCTAATATAGGTACCTATTAAACTTTTAATAGAGAGTAAGAGATTATTGATAGAATGAGCTCATCTATGGAGTTTCTTGGTAGAATCCCCCTGGAGCTATGAGACACATATATATGATATACTAGCTTAGTACCGCGGCTTCGCGCGCGTGGTGTTCCGTAATTGTCCCACGAGATCATACTACCGGGATAAAAAGTATCCTATGTGTTAATCCAGGTTATAAACTATCTGTGTGCTAAATTTTATCCAAATCCGTTCATTAGTTTTTCCGTGAAAGAGTAACAAACATCCATTCAACCATCTTCACAAACTTTCTCATTTTTAATATACTAGATTATACCCTTGGCTTCGCTCTAAGATTAGTAGGAAGTAGGATGGGTTTCCTTATGGCCTACGTCCTCATACAGAAGGGAGGTACCTGTTTCCCAGCAGTGGGAACATTATATCTAGTTCTGCTGCCTACCAGCGTTGCATTTTCGTTTGAATGGTTTGGGTGCTGGTGTAATTACGGCATACGAAAAAACCCCCTAGTAGGATGTATAAAGACTCTTGTACAGACAACTACTGTACAGTTGTCTGTACAAGAGTCTTAATTTTGTTTTATATACTTAATTAGAGTCGCGGCGTTCGGCAGCACTTTTGTATTGTAACTCTAGCATTATGTATCACTGCATTTTATCATTTCTATCAATAAGTATCAATTAAATACTTATCGCAGGATGTTCTGCCGTTTATCATTTATGCCTATATGCTTTTCAGCAGTCATATTCTATATCATTAGCATCCAAGTGTAGGCGTGATCAAGAACCCGTACAAGTCTTAATTAAAAACATCATGCAAAAAGATCGCCTCCTATTAGGCACAAAGGAATTACAATACAAAAGGTCCAACTCTGTCTAACCCCGAGCGATTACAGGGGTGATGGTATGTTTAGAAAAAGCTATTTTTCTCCAAAATTCATAATTGAGCCACAAAAATACCGTTCAATAGCCTAAAACCTAACACAATCTAGAAAGAAAAAATACAATACATCCTAAAAAATACAGTAAGTAGGTATATAAAATATATAACCTAAATAGGTAACAGGTTTCACGTAAAATTTAAAATATAAGTGGTAAGGTACAAGGGCGCTGGGCTGAAATGGTAAAAAATATACATTTGATGGAGTGTAGTTTATCTTACAACTGGGAAAACACGCTGAAAAAATATCGTGCGCCAAGGAAAATATTCGTAAATGAAAAAACAGCAGTCGCCGGCAAGTGGCGGCCAGGGCTGTCGCACAGATGAAGAGGAATTATTATTTGAGACATCATTTTTATCAAACACTGTTATAAGCTTTCGCAGTTTAAAACTAAACTTATACTGTCACTTATAAGATATCGTACACATCAGGAATTTTTATTTCTTTTATTTCATATTGTGTTTTTGCGGCATATGCTAAATAAACTTTCTTTCTTCTTTCATATCATTCGTATCGACGACGACGTCCACGACGACTTTACAGCATGACTTAGAAAGAACGTAAACTGATTTGTCTGCACCTAACAATTTATTTTCCATCCACCCGCATTCTCCAGTCATCCCGCGATCATGGCGCTTGCAACAGCGTCGAAATATCGGGAGCTCAAAATAATGAACAATCACGAACGATATCCCGTTAGTCAAGTTTATAATTTTTACCATTTTAATCTTTTGTGTGAGATATTTAGTAGCATCTTCTTGTTTCTTGAATTTATTGTATTAGTAGAACCATAATAGTAATCATTACGTTTTCACTATTAAGTGGAAAGCCGGGTAGCCCGCGAAATTAAAATTTTCTTACGTTTTTTACAATTTGCAGGTCAGTGTCAGGTTGTATGTTGATTAAGATATGATTCGCGACCGTAACAAATATTGCTTTACTAAAATTAAAATCACCAATACAATCCAACTTAGTTCATTAAATCTCACTGAATGACTATTTCATGAAAAAGTCCACATGTCAGGTGGACTTTGACTGACAGGCAAATTGCAAAAAACTTAAGAAAATTTTAATTTCGCGGGTTATTCTGGGGCTTCCACCTTAAGACATAGGACTCCTTTCTGGAAGCGGGGACCCAGCTGTAAGGAATGTTCGGGTTTGTGGGCGTCACATGATTTCGAATTTTTAGCACTTAGAGTTGTTTCCTTACGAAGTTTTCCTTCAACGCTTTGAGAGCAATGGTGATGAAATGAGTCAGGCAAAGTAAAGTGCCAGCTTGGGTTAGAACCTAGGAACACGTAGACGGGGCCATTATTATCGCTAGGCCACCAGTGCTGTTTATTGTGTGCCATCAAAAAATGGAGGAGGTTCTAACTCATTAAAATCAAAGAGCCAGAGGCTTCATGAGATTTGAAATCTCAATAAGACTTTGTCATATTGTCTTCTACTTTTAAATGCTAAAACCCAACGCTAACTACCAATTTTTGTATTTTTTTACAAAATATGGCGGCCAATCATTTTCGACCGCGCACCAGCCCTAGAGGATACAAAGTATAGTCTCTATGTAAACGGTGCTCCACGTAGAGACGACCGCGACACCTGCCCGCTAAATGAGAGTTAACTGTGCTCTCTCTTGTACAGATAGAATTATAGAAAGAGAGTGTTTTGTTTTTGCCGATACTTATGGTGGCTTTGATTGATAACTAGGGTATTAAACCCTCGAATGGTTTAACACAGATGTTTGATACAGTTAGGTCGAAATAAAATGCCTTATTCTTAAACACAAGATAGTAAATAGACAGTGCTTATCCCTGAACATCAATGGTTACTTTACGTAGAAACAGCTCGAAATAAATGAGAGGTAACAGCACGACCTGTTTTTAAGGCATTGATTTGAAATATAGAACCTCTATGGAAACTATATTTTCTAGCCGTTTGGGGTCAAAACTCTGGGGCCTTGGGGTCCGAGTGCTCATAGCCTGTTTAAGGAAATTTCGAAATGCCTAATTGACGCTTACCGTGACCCAAGGGTTGGCTTTTGCTTTGGCCAGAGGCTAAGTGTTGCCATACAACATGGCAACGCCGCCAGTTTCTTGGGCCTATTACCAGCTGTCAGTTTTGATGAGGAGTTTTTTGTTAGTTTATTGAATAGTTTTTAATTAATAATGTCTATAGTTAGTTTACTCTTCATTGATTTTATATAACAGAATTGTCTAGACCTTCTGAGGGTCGAGGCCTCCTCTATGTAGGAGGGTAGGTAGACCACGCGGGCCCAATGTGGGTTAGTAAAACATGTCACATGTTTTAGAATGTTTCATTCGAAAACATGTTCTTTTCCGGCACCGTATTGAGAGCAATCATGATGAAATTAAGATAAATAATTAAGATTAATTATTTATCTTAATTTCAAGATTCCGCTCATTGTCGCCGGAAAAATAGCATAAGCATAAGCCTATTAATGTTCCCACTGCAGGGACGCTTGCCTCCTCTCTATGAGAGGGAATGGGCTATAATCCACCACGCGGGCCCAGTGCGGGTTGGTAGATGTCACATGTCTTCGAATTTTTGGTTCTAGGACATGCCGGTTTCCTCACGATGTTTTCCTTCACCGCCGGAAAAATAGTTCATTACCAAAACCACAAAACGTCAAGTTAAAAACATTACACATCCTTGCAAAAAAACAACACCGCAGACAAAAGCAAAATTACCCACCATTTAAAAACATTCGTAATAATAACTAAGCCCAAAAAAATATCCTAGGCCTTCCACATAGGTACAAGATGAACTTAGATAATAGCTACGCGAAATGAAGCGTTCCCGTCGCGATAAAAAAACACTGGTTAAAATCTACCGCTACTCTGTGTTGTTTTAGGCCCTCGCAAAATATTGGGCTCGCTAAGCGAAGAATAACAATGGCGCCGGCGCACTCCCCCTCTCCCTCTGCCCCCTATGGGTGACGAACAGACGGTAATTATGCTTATTGATCTTTTTTTTGTTCAATTGGTTTGCTTGTAGGTCTTCTATGCGGTTTTTAAGGGACCAGACGAGCTCAAAAAATGTCTACCTCTGCGGGCTTTCCTGCTCTTGACTAGTTCCCGGCTGTGATTCCGAAGAACGAAAGGTCCATGTCCCGAATTCTGCCCCTGATGGATGTCGACCCAATATCTGTATAGCAAATAGACACGAATTACTAATGTGGGTAACTACCTATTTTCTGGAAACTGTGCGATTTTATGGATTATTCTTTATCGGCAACATACTTTGTCCTTTTTTTATCACCACTTGACTGCTCTCAAAACGGTTAAGGAAAACATCGGTGATAAGCAATGTCTTAGAAGCAAAAAATCGAAGACATCTGACTTCCACCACCCTGCTGGGTCCACGTGATAGATTATGGCTCACTCTCTCTTACTGCAAAGACAACTTTATTAGTTGATTCCGTTTTATCTCTTGCACTTTATTAGAACAGCTCGTTAGCGAGAAAAAGCTATGGTAGGTATGAATTACCTTCGAAGCTTCTTAGTATTTTACAATGAGTCATACTGTTCTGTAAAGCCTCATTCTACACAACTAAACCAGCATGTCCGAGCTGTAAGAATTTCCAAACAGGAAATTGGGCCGGTTGCCTTTGTTCGATGACCATTTTTTAATTCATATTTAAGACTTCGATTTAAGCAGTTTGCTACCACGCAATATATATCGAAAGATTCGAAAGATCATCATCTTCCTAGCCTTTTTCCCAACGATGTAGGGGTCGGCTTCCAGTCTAACCAGATGCAGCTGAATACCAGTATTTTACATGGAGCGACTGCCTATCTGACCTCCACAACCCACTTAGTACTGGGTAATACGATACCCCTTGGTAAGACTGGTTGTCACAGTTTTTGGGCCACTGACTACCTAACGACTGTCAAAGATCTACAAATGACAGCCGGGACCAACGGCTTAACGTGCTTTCCGAGGCACGGAGGAAACTCGGTATGTAATGGGTGGTCACCCATCCACAGACCAACCTAGGCAAGCACGGCTTAACCTAAAGATCGACCCGAGCGGCTGTTATTATTTAGCCAAGAGCTCCTCGAAAGATATGGTTATTTAAATTTTTGCACAGCCGCAAAATAAACTGTGTTTATGGTTAACTGTGTCTTTTCAAGTATCATTTGAAAAACATGTCGGTAGGTAGCTAATGAGCGATAAATCTAGATTTTCAAACCGGCCGAGTTCAAAAATCGATTTTTGCATAGACTCGGTAGCCACGCGCCTTTCGGATCGATTCTACGCGCGTGGTTGCCGTGGACAGTCACGCACGTTCCATCTGATCTCGATGCCCACTCGATTCGATATCGAATCACATTTTTTCTCATTGGCTTCGGCTTTTTTTCCAACCTTTTGTACAAGGCGCCCGTTTTTTGGCTCGCGACGCGCTTGTCTCCGACCAATCTCTTTGGTAATTTTCTTTTTTTTACTTACCTATTGTCGACGGGCCAGTGCAACTTGTTTTTGGATTTATATAGACCGTTGATTCTTAATGGTTGAATTAAATGGCCGCGGTGACCGTTACGAACGTTTTTTTGTACGAAAGTGAGGTGACTTTTTCTAAATTTTTCGCCACGCAAATTATTGAGAGAAAATCTTGTGAACCTGTTAATAGTCGGTTTCTTAAACTTTATTGTACAGTTTTTTTTAAGATTTTCAAAAGATCTAATAAAGTCTAGATAGTTTTAGGAGTTTATTTTCTCAGTAGGTGAACGGTATAGTAATTTACGGGTGAAACTAGTAAAGAAATTCGATTTTACGTCTAAAATCGAGTTTCTTTAGTAAAATTAGTAACACTTTTCACAACTTTTAGATTGCTTCTGTAATAGACTATAAATATTCTCAAAAACCTTTTCCTATTGTCAAGAAAATGTGGCCAAACACTACTAGCAAAAATATGTGGCCTTATGGTTAAGTGTGTTAGTAAAGAGGTCGCAAGTTCTACCAAAAATTATCACCGCCCGAACTACTCTTCATCCATTCACCAAAACCAGAAGCTGTGTAGCCTTCACCATCAAATATTTCACTAACCGCCTCTGATAACCGCTGGTGGCGTGCCGTTAACCATTGGTTGCCGAGAAGGACAGGTGCACTGCCGCAGGCGTTGAATCTCAGCCCCATGACGTAATGTCTACGTAACTGTGTGTTTTCACTGGCGAAACATTTATAATGACATATATATTTTTATTTTTAGACCCTTCTTTTTGCTTGGGGATATCAAACATATTGCCTGACGAGATAAAAGACGGTAAAAGATTTCAACCAAGAGTATAGTAGGAGAAATAGAGGCTCCTACATGTTCTATGTGAATTGTGTTTCCCAAGTAGGAACCGCGGCCCTGGAGCACAAAGGGCAAAGAAGGAACATGGATGGGTTTTAGTCAGTACAAGTCTGATACTCCCTTTCACTCCGCCAGAGCGGGAGGGGTCATTTGATAGATGATTTCCCATAATAAAAAAAAAGTGGGAATTACAATATAAATATTTGAACAAAAAGTTTAGTTATTTATTGTAAAAATTGGGGAATATTAAATTGGAAGACAGATAGCTAAAAGATGACAGTTACCGTGAATTCGCGACGTAAGCAATAGTTGTCGTTAAAACTTAATTTAATTTCTTGATGCTTTGAAAAGGGGTCGTGCGTCGCCCTGCAGATGAGTAAATGATAATAAGATTACTTGCAAAAGGTGTTGATAACTTCTATCTGTTCTTTGCAACAAAGATGTCTGAAAACCCCTAACGCAACCGATTTGCTAGATTAGATAGATTGCCTTGATAATCACGAGTAGGTCTGAGGTATTGTAAAGAGTTTCATTATAATTAGGAACATTAGCAACAGTCCTAACGTTATGTCAGTTATTCATGACGGTTCTAAATAGAGAAAAATAATTGCAAAATGAATTAAATCTATCCACGGATATAAGTTATGTTGCAATCACTATAAATCTCACTAATAATTTAAGCAAGATTAATAATAATGATTACAAATCCAATTTTAGAAACTAAAAAGCATCCATCATAGAAATTAACTCTTACCGAAAAATCAGGTTGTTGTAAATCGCCCAATTAGTCAGTCTGTACTTTTGAACGCGAGTGTACAAGGCGTGCTAACTGTAATCGGTAATATTTCGCTAATGTCGTAATCACATGTCTTCGAGAAGCGTTCTTCTTTACTCCGAGTGATTCTCGCGGTTACCACTACGGTGTCTGGGAGGTGTATTCTGAAGGTTACCAGAAATACCAGATTAGCTTTATGTTGTGTTATCGTGAGGTTACAGTGTCTAGGTTAAGTCGAAACTATAAGAGCGTCACCAGTAAGAGCTAAACACATATGTGCTAATCGGTGTTAAGCTTTTTCGGTTACAGAACTATAATACTATTCATCTTCTGCCTAGCCTTTTCCCAACTATGTTGGGGTCAGCCTCCAGTCTATCCGGATGCAGCTGAGTACCAGTATTTTACATGAAGCGACTTCCTATCTGACCTCCACAACTCAGTTGGTACTAGGTAATACGATACCCCTTAGTAAGACTGGTTGTCACACTTTCGGGCCACTGACTTCCTGTAACGACTAACTTTCCGAGGTACGGAAGAAACTCGGTATGTAATGGGCGGTCTCTCATCCACGGACCAACCTAGGCAAGCGCGGCTTAACCTAAGGATCGACCCGAGCGGCGGTTATTATTAAGCCACGAGCTCCTCAATAATCATTTGCAAGTAATTACCAATATTGCAGGCACCATTTGTTATTCATTTATTAACAGAGTAAAAACAGTACTTTCAGGAACTTCAATTTCCCAAACTCACAAAACGGAATAAGTCTTCTAGTTCACATAAGACCAAATTGCGTCGAGTCGTTAGAAAGGCTGCCATTAATTCATTATCTCGGATTGATTGGGAAGCTTTTAGTTATAATGTTGTGAATGGCACGCCGGCTGCTGTGGTGATCCGGCAATATGGAACTGGTAGGTGTTAGTAGAAATTGGTACTTCTGTGCCAATACTGGTACTGTGTAGACATGTACCTCATCACCTTTCTACCCTTGTCCTGTGTTACTTGGGGTCGGTGCAACACGTTTTTTTCTTCCATTCTCCTCTGTCAACCGTCACGCAATCATTTACTCCTTTTTCTTTCATAGCATTCCTCACAAAATTCATCCATCGTTTCCTTGGTCTTCCTCTCAAGGCTATCTATTTATATATATAAAATGGTAAACTGACTGACTGCCTGAGTGATATATCAACACACAGCCCAAACCGCTGGTCCTAGAGACATGAAACTTGAAGGGTGTGTTCTTTGTGAAGGGAAGGTCTCCACTAAGAAACGATTTTTGGGAATTCCACCCCTAAAGGGGTAAAATAGGGGATGGAAGTTTGTATGAAAGTCTGTCAGTTTTGAAGTTAGGATCTTCAAATATTGTGTTTAGGCGGACGATTGAAAATTAATTTATACGTGTCTCGGCGTTTTTGATAATTCTACCCCCGAAGGGTTAAAAAGGGGGGTGAAGGTAAGTAATCGGATATTTACGACACCTACGCCGGCGAAGCCGCAGCTAGTAGGTTATATAACATCACGCTAAAACCAATAGGAGCGGAGCATCAAAAAAAAATGTTGCAAAAACAAAAAAAAAAATTATTTTTTTAATACAATCTCGCGAAGGTCGCGGGCAACAGCTAGTTTAAAATAAAGTCATAGAAATAAAAACTAGTATTTGAATTATTTTTCATCCATTCGGTGGATCATGCTAGTGGACTGACTCCCCAAAAGCCGGATATAGGCCGACTTTACTAGAGTGAAAATGAAGTAGTCGAATATAACGAACATAGTTAACAACTTCATAAACTAACTCTCCGCTCTTTCACCGTCCTGCGTTCCATTTAACCTGCCCTTTGGAAGACACCGGCTCAGCATCACTGCAAGCCATCAGCTAATGATTGAAGGCACTTAACATTCGTGATCTGCAGACGTTTTGGTATGAGCTTCCGTCTGACGGAGCGTGACTGGCGGTAGGGAGGTGGGGTAGAGGAAGCGATGCTATGGCGATGCTTTAAAAAGTATGTCCCAAAAGCTCTTTGGAAATGCCTGACTTTGTTGCTCACTTGGCCTGGGTGTAACACGTTTCTATACATATATGCAAACTAATGTATTGAAGTCCAAAAGACAGCCCAAAAGACAATGAAGCCCAAAATGATTTATAGATCATTGTTATAGATCTACTTATATTATCAGAATTATGGGAAATCAAGTTATAAAAATATGCATTGGTCACTATACACCGTGTCTTTTTAGTCGTCTTACAATGGCAGCCCACTTCATGTATCCAATGAATACTAAACATTCATAAAAAAAATAGGTATTTATGAGTTTTAAATCTTTTAAAAATAAAAATATTATTTAGTATTATGACGCATGACGTAGTTAAAACACCCTGTTGCGAGCGATGATCTACTGGACTCGAGTGCTGGGTAGGTAATGTTCTCCCGTTTGACACGTAAACATCATTAACAGGATGTTTCATAATTTTATTCTAATTTTTTATTATAATATTTCTTTGTACCTACTATGGAAGATAAAAAAAAACGCGCCTAGGGCTATTTTATGTCAGGTACATTGAGTGGACGACCTTTGTAAGACGACTAAAAAGTCATGGTGTATATAGTGACAAAGCTGGGTAGACGCAGAAACGGTTACCACGTATTCAGTACATCATTCTGAGCTCCCCCCCGAACGAAGTAACTTTTCTTTTGTTTTTTCGTCGGTGTTCCCTTCCACCCTGTATTACTGCTTTATATCTGCTGGTAATGTGACAAACAAATATTATATTACCGCCATAGCTGCTCTCTCACTGCACCACAACCTAACCAAGCTACCGGTACATATCTAAGAGCATTTTATGTCTTCACTCGCTTGATAACCGCAGCGCTATGTACCTACCTACGCTTAACAGTCGGCATCTAATCTACTACATCTCAATAGCAGATCAGAATGGACGTAAAAATTATAATGTACTTACTAATAGTAGCGTAATGATATGGGTTTTCCAGTGTATTTTGGGAATTTGGATAGTACCTTAGGTTAAACCGCGCTTGCCTAGGTTGGTCCGTGGATAGGTGACCACCAAGTTTCCTCCGTGCCTCGAAAATCACGTTAAGCCGTTGGTCGCGGGTGTCATTTTATAGATCTTTGACAGTCGTTACAGGTAGGCAGTGGCCCGAAAGTCTTTCCAAGGGGTATCGTATTACTCAGTACTGACTGGGTTGTGGAGGTCAGATATGAAGTCGCTCCATGTAAAATACTGATATTCAGCTGCATCCGGTTAGACTGGAAACCAACCGCAACATAATTGGGAAAAGGCTAGGCAGATGATGAGGGTTTAAGAATACTTGAAGGTGTTCGATTTATTAAGATGTCACCATCATTATCAGCCTAAAGCAGTCCACTCCAGAACCTCTTCAATCGCATGTCGTTTAACTCGATTCTCAGCTACGCACATCCAGCCACCCTGTAGAAGTCTCTCGTACATTACTTTTGTCGTTTTGTAACACGACTAATTTAGCCGATCCCTTCAGCTTGCTTATTCTGTGAGCTTGGTACTCTGCGGGATCACAAAGTACCATATTCGAACAAAGAGACAATTTTATTAATAAACAAATCAAGAGTTAACTTTTTAGTTGTTTTTTAAGACTTCAAGAGTTCATTAATTCTCCATTTGGACTGTGAGCTGTCACAAAATATGTATTTAGTTAGAAAATTAACAGAAAACCACGGCATTATTCGGTAATCCTAATGTATTTTTACAATGACTTATAAGCGCATACCTACCTTTCACAAAAGTTATTTACAGCAAAGCCACCATACCTAATTGCCTGCAAGTAGGTACATCAGCTAATTAATGGCAATTTACTCACAGCTACCTACCAAGCTACAGTCATACGTTGTTAGAGATTCCCACCGCTTTTTATCAATCAAAATCTAATAAACTGTACATAACAAGGGCTTTCAGACCCCACAATCAATTTTCCAAAAACTATTCGTCTAGCCATCACAAAATCAACGCCAGACTAATCCAAATCCCGCGAAATGAACTGTCAAATATTTTTTGCGCGCCAAATCCACGCGTGTCTGTCATAATCTGTGGTGGAATAATCGTCGCGCGTGCGAAAACGAACGAGAGTTAGTTAGACCATAGAGAATATTAGTCCAGAAGGCTAGTGTCTAGAATTTCGCTAATAATATACAGACAACAGTTTGGATTTATCGACTAGCAAAGAACTTATGGACAAAGGCTACGTTTTAGGCCGAAACTGGTTGGACAATCTCATTTTTTGTTTCTTATTTCACAAAAGTATATTGCCTCGCTAATAATACTGCAATATAAAAAGTTTATCCTCATAAGTAAGTTCTGTCTGTGGCCCTACTGTATAGTCTAGTGCTCATTAATCGTTCATTCACCTTTTCATCATACTGCACCGAATTGCTATGAAAAAAAGCCAAAGGCAAAAAATCTTAAGTCCTTGTATGTTTTTGTCACTAGTTGATTCTCTGTAAGCATCTTTCTTATGGTCACACTCCACGAATTGCCACAGATACAAAATGCAGAGGTAATTAAGGCCAAGAGCTCACCTGTTCGGGGACCCCCAGGCTGAGACATCTAATTGTCTGTCAAACTGACAGATTAGGCTGAATACATTATTACTGGAGCTACTCTTGTAAGCGCTGACAGATGAGTGTAAGAGTGTGCTTTTGCATTCTATTAAAGCTCTCTAGAAATCATGAGGTCTTTAATTTGAGTAACTAATTAACAGCTACCTATCATACAGATAAATACTGAGAGATATTTTAAAAGATTCGCAATATAAACAATTTAGGTTCGATAGTGTTTATTTTAATATATTATTACTGCTAGCCTGCGTCATCCCACTACTGGCCAAAGGTACTCCCCATGGCATCCAGTTTCCTCGACTCAGGGCCAATGTGGACCACTGGTCGTAACTTATTTTAACACAATCAGATTAATCTGATTGCCGCCCAGGCCACCTATCTGTGGGAGTGAGTGGACAGTAATCTACTACAAGGACTATGCAGGATTTTGAATAGCATAATATATATTCAAATCATCGAATTTCTGGTCCTCGGACAGTTTACTGACTAGACTTGTGTTGTTGGCTCAATTTTCCAGGATCAACTACTTTGAAAGGAGATCCACGAAATCATTAGATACCAACAGTGCATCTACAACGAAACTAAGATTATTGCCTCCAACCACCATATGAACTAGATACCTACATTAAAACACGAATTTATATTAGAACCTCGAGAGTAAATTGCGATACACCGAAATCCCGACTGTTAGAAAGCTGAGGTAGACCACAAAAGAATGTGTGCTGCACTTTATTCAGGTCACTTTTATCACTAAGTGCGATGTTTAGTCTACTTACAGGTCTACTAGTATTGTTACGAAGAATTATATTCTCTTTTTTTGGCAACACATTCGGATAATTGCTACAACAGTCGCGAATAAAATAAAGTTGTATTCTTCCGAGGTAAGCAAAAAAAAAAAAAAATTTTACTCAGTTCGCGTGACAAGGTGCAATATTAAACATCTAGTAACAAATGACAACGATCATTAACCGCTAGATTTTTACACATTCCCTGGACTCCACACTAGGATTCCCTGTGTCGTGGGGTCCAGTCTCTTCCCAAGTAAGGGTAACATGCTTTAACTGAACTGATTATAAAAGAAATAGAAAAATTTAGATAAATAAGAATAATTAAGTTAAACTAAAAATAACACTGTATATGTACTAAAAATAACAAATTAAAAACTGTTCTAAATATAACAATATTCAATAAAAGTACTCCTAGGTAACTACAGTCATAACAATGCATGAAACAGTTCCTGTGACAAGGCCAATGAACTCACTAGTAGCACCTATTGACATTGGCATCTAGGGCCAAGAGGACACTGAGAAGTGGCAGACGCTTTCAAAGTGAACCATGACATATTTGCACACAGACTTCCAACAGGATCGACATAAGGTTCTGTGTGACTTATGTCAATTCAAACGTCATCATAGATGATAGAATGGTACTTTGACTAGATGTTCCGAAACTGGTGATTGAAGTCATAATACATCTAGTGCGAGAAACGGATGCTGTTTTTTTTGTACGTCGCATCTCGCTGCTTAACCGGACTATTCTGTGGGTGCCTTGAGTGTAAGGCCTCCAGCCAGGGCAAGAAACTTACTAACCGAGCGACTACACGCTAAGGGCATGTGGTACGAGCCTCAGTTTATTTATTTAACACTTCAAGCACAAAAGTACAGACGGGGAGTTAATGACATAGGCATTTTCTACCAGTCAACCTTTGGGTGATGCAGAGACAAGCACTGGTGGTGGCAGTTTAGGGCGTCGCTGGGGGACGACAGCAAAGGGTCAGGCTGGATCGGAACGAGATCATTCTCTTTCTTGAGCAAGGGTCGGGGAGGCCAAGGACAGGGCCGTCGGAGCGACGGAATGAAAGGGATGCTGATATAGTGTCATCCCTTTTACTTACAGCAGAAGCAGAACCACGATGACTTTAGCACTTTCTCCCACAGCCTTTGGCATGGTTTTCACGCAAGCAAACCCGCAGGCACCACCTAGTTACGAAGCTGTTAAAGCCATTTGCTTTCGGGGATTGGTTGGCTATTATCGAGGCATCCCCGTATCTCGATCTATAACGGTACCTCTGTAATTATTATCTTCACTTTGATGGAATAGATTCGGCAAATATAGATGCCCACTCACATGTACGGATAGCAGATATAAGAGGAAAGTTTGCTTGGCTTTGCTGGGTAAAAATATTATTTGACTTGGTAAGGAAATTCAGTGTCCATCTAATAAGTATGGCATCTCTCTCATCTCTCTCTTAAGTATGATATCTTAAGTATGGCATAAAGCTATATCGAACCGAAAAACCGGGACCGAAATTGAAAGTAATGCCACCATTTTGTTTTTTAATATAATTTGTCATTGCCTTAAGAATATTACAGAACTATGGAAGAAGAAGATTCTTGTAGTAGTGTTAAGTTAATTGGGCTACTACATTTGGTCACTGACATTAGTAAATCTTGTCACCTTTATTCCACCATAAAATATGAAAGTGACAGAAGAATCTGACAAAATAAAAAATATTAAGTTCGAATTAAGTGATTCTTTCAAGAGTTTCGGTATATTTTCCACAAACTACCTGATACTTTAAACACTATGATCGTTAAAGGTCAGGTCGGGTTGGTCGGTCTTAAAAAAAACGACCGTGCAGTTTGCTCCAGTTTCCCTGCTGTCGGTACCGACTGGCCACTGGGCATGCGTCAGAGCACGTAAGGAGATGGGCATGACATGCACAACCTCCGCCGCGCCACTGACATTACTTCATTAAAATTCTATTAACGGAAGCATTCTCCTTAAAAAACTCATCAAAAAGAACCTAAGACTTATCCGCCTACAACGCAAACATAACTTTAACGTCTTTGTAACAAAGTTCAATTTTGCGTTTGCTCCTTTCTGCAGTTACGACGAGGAAGCATTTAAGAAAACGAGTGAAATATTTTGAACTTTATTGATAGGAAAGGAAGGTGTGAATTTCATTGTAGCAGCAGTGGTCAATCATGAAAATCTTCGCGAGATGAACAGGTAGTTTCCACGATCGCAAATCGAGGATCGGAAGTCAATTTGTAAAAAAAAAGTAAAAAGTTTATAAGAGAAAAGTTTTATTTATTTTGTCTATGTTTTTAGAGATTGTTTATTGCGTTCTAAGTATAATGTTTTGTTAGAAGTAAAAGCTTTTAGATGCATATTTGACGAAAAAAGTGCAAATCGTAATATTGACTTATGATCGATGTGATAATGAGATTCTCTCTTTCTGTGAGGATTGAAAGCGAAAATAATCGTGTTGATCTCAAAATAACCACTTTTAACCCTTTTTTCGCTATACAAAAAAGCCTATTTAAGAACCAATCAACTCAACCCCAAACAAGTATTTAGCTGTACATCTCTGCAGACCTCAGCAGAATTCATCATCATCATTTCAGCCGAAAGAAGTCCACTGCTGGACATAGACCTCGAGGACCCTGTGCTAACTATAAAAACCGTAATTTTTATGAATTTTTTTATGTATATTTGGTAGGTATGAGAATAGGTCGTAAAGTATATTTCACGCTGCTAGGTTTGGGGGGTAGGTAGCTTGGGTAGGATAAAAAAGGTGCATTGCAACGCAGAGCTAGTACCCATACAAAAACAAGGTGCCAATATATAAAAAAAAAACATATTTACGAAAAAAGTATAGTAACACCATGACATACTTCAAATAAAATAAAATACGAACATACAAGGTGCGGTATGCGTCTTAAGGTTACACCAAATGGGAGTCCAGCATGTGTCAGGCATGCACCTGACGCTGATATTCTGCTGGAACCCTGTAGTGACATACGGACGTCGGGCTGACGAGATAAATTGGTATCTCTCTACCCTTTGGGTATTGCAGAGAGAAATCAGGCGTAACATTAAAACTATGTGCGTATAACTAAAAGATGTTCCCACCAAGCCAAAGAATAAAAACTTCCCAACGAAACGGAAGAGGGTTATTGAAGAAATCAGCATAAATCTCCTCGCCATGGCACGGGGGCATGCGTCTTGGCACGCCAAGGGGGCGCAGTGCCAACATCCCTTCCGCTGCCCGACAGACAACAGACCCCAAGCAGAATATTTACACAACATAAATCTTATTGTTGTTGATTTATGCGGATTTGAATGTGGATGAAATAATCGGTTAAGGCTTGTAAGGCTGTGGTAGAAATAATTAAGACATCAGTATTCACACCAGGAGGCCCAGCACAACCTCATTTAACTTAGAAATAGAATACGATACAGATACAGGAGAAATTCCTAGTTTACTCTAAAGAAGAGTGAACACACTTGTCGACGTCAAATCAGCTTGAGCCGGTCAGAAGGAACCTTATGTCCGTGCAATAAAAACGAAAAAGGCACGATATTGGCCTCGTTTCGGTTTGGAACTTCGAATGTCGCGATTTGACACAGCGTCGATCACCCTAAGTAACAAGGAAACTAATAACATTCAAATAATCATCAGAAAGAAATGGAAAGAAATTAAACAGTTAGCATTTCAATAAATTATTTATTTTTATTAATTTGAATAAACTAACTAAATACATTATTAATTAAAAACTATTAAATAACCTAAAATAAATAAACTAACTACAAAAGGGCATCAAAAAACTCTGCTGTCAGCTGGTAATGTGCCCAAGAGACTGGCGGCGTTGCCACGTTGTATGGCAACACTTAGCCTCTGGCCAAAGTAAAAGCCAGCCCTTGGGTCACGGGAAGCGTCAACAAGGCGTTTCAAAATTTCCTTAAACAGGCTATGAGCACTCGGACCCGACGACCCCAGAGTTTCAACCCCAAACGGCTCGAAAATATAGTTACCACAAAGGTTTCTATATTTACGCCGCTTGAGGTTGTTTAATGTCTTTTGCATGAGAAAAAATAAAGTAATTTTATTTATATTATTTAACCCGAAGGTTGACTTATAGACAATGCCTTGTGGCATTATGTTCACCTATGTATGTACCACTATTGTACAGACGTCAGCACCTCAAGGTACTACAATCTGTCAAATTTCTTTATAAGATTTCAACTTTATCGCTAAAGCATTAGGTTCAAGGTTGATTGGGAAAATTTGGCAGTTTCGGGTAGCTTGATGTGCTGGCGTCTCTGTGCATGAAGTTTAAATAATTAGCATTAGCATTATCAGCCTATTAATGTTCCCACTGCTGGGACGCAGGCCTCCTCTCTGTGAGAGGGAATGGGCTATAATCCACCACGTGGGCCCAGTGTGGGTTGGTTAAATAAATAAATGAGACATAATAATAATTTTCATCATTCATCATTAGACATCACTACATAGTATAAAACAAAGTCGCTTCCCACTGTCTGTCTGTCCCTATGTATGCTTAGATCTTTAAAACTACGCAACGGATTGTGATGCGGTTTTCAGTAATAGATAGAGTGATTCAAGAGGAAGGTTTATATATATATTGCATCCGTGCGAAGCCGGGGCGGGTAGCTAGTAACTCATATTTCCGAAATTCAAATAGTAACAATCCATTAAAAAAAATATTTACTTAATTTTAAAAAAACATCCCATCAGCTAATGAGGCCCAAGAAACACAGACTTCGCGTGTAACTCGTCGATACATATATATTTCAAACAGCCTTGACAATCTAGGCAACCAGTGTTACTGCCCTCTTTACTATTTATAGACTAAAAAAAAACTTTAAATAAAAAAAGTAAGTAGTGTGTATGTGCTGTTACCGCGACACAGTAGTGGTGGACCGGTCTATGTGAGATCAACGCAGTTAATTATATTGTTGTTTATGGCACAAGTGTGTAAAACAATTGTTTATTGTGCGACTAGAGCCATAGAAATGATTTTGGTAATATTTTCGTTAATATTTTGATTGAATTAACAGTTTATCTCTCTTATTGTAAAAGATGTCAAGTGCAATATCGAAACGGATTGATTGATCCATGTGGATATTAATGCAATTCATTTTGGGAAGCCAATTTACTTCCTTTATCTAATTCCACTGAATTTTGTATTTCTACAACGTTTGTCTATAGAATTTGACTAAAGCATTTTGGTAGCATAAGTCAATTCATCACATTTTTTTATTGTTCCATCATCTACACTAATACTGTCACTTACGGGATATCTTCCGTGGTTGTTCATTATTTTGAGCTTCCGATATTTCGGCGCTGTTGCAAGCGCCATGATCGCGGGTTGACTGGAGAATGCGGGTGGATGGAAAATAAATTGTTAAGAGCAGACAAATCTATCTACCCTCTTTTTCTGTCTTTTGCTACGCGCACTACTGGAACTCGACACGATATCGGGAGCCCAAAATAATGAACAATCACGGAATATATCCCGTAAGTGACAGTATAAGTTTAGTTGTAGACCGTGAAAGCTTAAACCAGTGTTTGTTCCATCATCGTGTGATCAGCTGACAAATAATCCGTCCATTATCATTATTCGCTTGCCCTTATCCCAATTAATTTAGGGTCGGCGCAGCATGTCCTCTTCTTCCATACTTCTCTATTACTAGTCATCTCATCAGACAGCTCCTTTCTTGCCAAATAATAAATAATTGCTCCATCTGGTCAATAAATTAAAAAAGAGAAGAAAATTGGCTCTTTAGGTTGAAATAAAATATTCAAA
The DNA here is from genome assembly GCA_963576755.1 of Noctua janthina. Lineage (NCBI taxonomy): Eukaryota > Metazoa > Arthropoda > Insecta > Lepidoptera > Noctuidae > Noctua > Noctua janthina. The sequence goes on from OY755067.1 coordinate 3,142,416, forward strand.
CAGGAGAGAATATTCCCAGACAGTAAAAATATATGTAGCAATAACCTGACCAGCATCATAATTCACCAGCCCATATCACAATTTATTTGGGGTCGGCGCAGCATGTCTTCTTCCATACTTCTCTATTACTCGTAGTCTCATCAGACACCTCCTATCTAGCCATATCATCCCTCAGCCATCCATCGTTTCTTTGGTCTTCCTTTACTCTTACACCACTAACGTCACCATGCTGACTAAAAGCCACTTCTGACACACAGAACCTGAAAGTAAGCCAAATGATTCATCTTCAAAAAAATCTTGCCTCTATTTCGAGTAACACCTTGCTACACGCGTCGGAATTCCCCGGTCATGTAACAATAACTCCCAAATTATAAATTCATATGTATTATGTTAAAACAGCCAGTAATGATGCACAATCTACATACATACACCCATCAAAAAATGTTTTGGAACGATGAGAAATTGGCTAGACGTTATAAGTCCGAATACTATTATTAGCCTGCTGGGATACAGGGCTCCTCTCTGTAAGATGTGGAACTGGAAGTGGGCCTTCATTTGTCCAGTACGGGTTCTTGCCTTGGTGGATAAGTTGAAACAACTTGCTTGAAACTAAACGCATTAATTTTAGCTTATTCACGAAGTTAAATTACGAATTTTTTTCCATAACTGGCAGAACCGATGTGATGTCCGTTAGGGTAGACGTGTTCTTGTGTGGAGACCGCGAATCGATAAACATCGGCCGACGCTCTCTATAGTGATGATCTATCTTGGTTGGCTGGTAGCAAGCGGATGAGAGTAGTCGAGGGTTGAGTTAAGTCCAGCAATGTAAAGACATCATCATAGGACCCCACGCACAGTACAAAAAGGGAGCCTATACCCAACAGTGGGTGATTCCGGGCTGAAATGATCATGATTATGACAAGGTGGTTCCTTGGCACATATTCAGCCTGTAACGTTCGAACTGCTGGGACACCAGGCCCCCTCTCTAAGCTTGCAGAGGAGGCCGTAATCCTAGGCGGGTACAGTGCGGGAGTGTAGACGTCACATGTCTTCAAATACCGATTTCGTCACGATGTTTTCCTTAAGAAGTTTCTTGGGCCGTGAAGCAAAATACCTTGTTGTTTAACATGGTAATAAACTTTTTCATATCAGTGTACTATACTTAGATGAATCTCGTACCGATAGAGACATAAAATTAGCTTGCCAATGTAATTAAAACCTTAACTACTGGTATTTGCACGTAGTTATGTGTTCTACGGAATTAATTAACGGTTCTGTATACATTAAGACGTATTTATAGGTTTAGTGCTTGGGAATTGAAATTTTATGAGAATTTGAGTTGCAAATGAATGATTCCGAGAAATCTCTACCACTAGTATTTTATTTTTTCGAAAGAAAGTCGTCCGTTGAGGAGCTCGTGGCTAAATAATAACAGCCGTTCGGGTCGATCTTCTTCGCGTTTACCTAGGTGGGTCCGTGGATGGGCAACCACCCATTATAACCGAGTTTGCTCTGTGCCTCGGAAAGCACGTTAAACCATTGTCCCGGCTGTCAATCGTACATCTTCGACGGTCATTACAAGCAGTCAGTGGCCTAAAAGTCTGACAACCAGTCTTACCAAGGGGTATCATATTACCAAGTACTAACAGGCATCACTTAGGGCCCTATCAGATTACCAGCGCTGTGACATTTGATAAATGTTACAACACCATGCTGGGATAGGAGCCTTTTGGCCTCGTCCTGGACCAACTTAGTGAAATGAGTCATTTTTATAATGAGTAAATTTTTTTTCTTATGTTTAATTTTTACATGATTTTGTTTTATTGTTAATTTAATCATTTTGTTTTGTCCTTTATGAGACAAATAAATACTTTTTCTTCCTTTTTTTCTTTCTAAGTGAGCTGTTAAGATTCTGCTGTTGATATAATCATGCCTATCGATGCAGAAGCTCGAACATGACTGCTTGTTGCAAGTGTAGGTACTACTATAACATCACGCATTCTCATTTCTATAATTACTTCGTGCTATTTTAATGCTGATTACTTTTTGAGAGACTGTCTGGTCTGCGCCCAGTAATTACATACAATGATATTATAAAAACTTTTGTATTGACTGCTGTCTGCAGTCTGAACCTGGTTTTATTGCATTTGTATTTATAACCTGTAGCTGGATTAGTGATGGATACTTTAATGATCGTTTGCAGTTCTTAGATAGTCTAGGCATCGCTAGTGCGACTGCTAAACATGGTGTCTTGGGTTTGATTACCAGTTCGCCAGAAGGTTTCATTTGTACAGGTAACCTAGTGAAATGGCTGTAGCACCACAACCATCCGTGTAAAATGGTGATTTCTCACCTTAAAAAAAATGTTTTTCCCAGTAATAATTTTTGCGTAGTTACTTAGTTTGATGTGCAGAATGCTTGGTTGGTGGCTTCGTGAAGGGTCTGTTTACACCCTGTATGTATTTTATTAGAACAAAATAGTAAAATTGGTGACTGCTGAGCATGGGGTCCTGGGTTCGATTCCCGGGCAGGACAAATTGATATTGGGTTTTTCCATCAGGAATTTCTCTGTACAAGCCACGCAGTTTGGATTTTTGCCCGGTTGATGGCAATAAGCTCGCCCCTATTACATAGCATAGCATAAGCGTAATCATCTTATAATGTTCCTAGTACCTCTATTACATGGCACTTAAACATAACTGACTAAATGTAGGTGTACTATTAAGTACACCTCTGCCTAACCCTTCAGCGATTATAGGCGTGATGTTATAATGATGAAAATAGTGAAACGTCAAGACATCCAACTTTTATTACAAGCACAAACCAACAAAATCTTTTAATAAATGAATTTCACGTTCGTTAACTACATACATACATAATAATAAAGCTCCAAAATCTTACATTTCAGCCACAAATCATACACACTCGACCTAGCTAATCCTAATCCGCCTCCCATCTCTTTCTATCACACTAACAAAAGCGAGATGGAGACATAAAGTTTATAGAACCGCTAAACTCAGGTAGTGTGTAAGTGTTTTTAATATTTTTTTGGATGTCTAGTGTTCAGTCATTAATTCACGATTATGTCTGCCGGCTGATGGTACAGTTATTCGGTTATATGTCACGTTTCATGGCTATGAGCATGCTGAAAGCATAAAACTACTTATATACAATGCTTTTTGTGAGTCTGTGCCACAGAGTAGAAAGATGCAGTTGGTTAAGTTTGTGTTATAACTTTTTATCTATACAAATAAATAAAATTGAAATGTCTGTTTGTAATTTCAAAATAACAGCTTTTTACTAATTGCTTATGGAAGTATACCTAAACGGAACTTATAAAAAGAAAGAAAATTTAAAATTTTTGTCTGTCTCTCTGTTTGTTCCGGCTGATCTCCCAAACGGCTGTACCAATTTTAATGGGACTTTTACTGGTAGATAGCTGGTATATGGAAAAACTTATTTTCTAAAAAGTATGAGGGTACCGTGCAAAAAATAAAACCCTTGAAATTGTTAACAAAATTTGATTTAAATAGGGGAAAAATATTTTTTATAATTATATCACGCGGACGAAGGTCACGGGAAACAACTAGTATGACATAAGATAACACCACGTCTATAGTCCACACCCACATTTCGCCAGCTATGTTTAAGTCCCATGTAATAGGGGGCAAGCCTATTGCCATTTAACGGGCACAAATAAAGACTCCGTGACTGTTACTAAAAAAATCCTGATGAAAAATCCAATAACACTTTGCCCCACCTGGGAATCGAACCCAAGACCTCATGCTCAGCAGTTGCGCTTGCGACTACTTCACCAACGAGGCAGCCTCACAAGAAGGAAAGTCACCCAGATGGCAATAGAGACGGCTATGGTTGGAGTTTCTATGCATGCTCGGAAGAAGAAATCCGCAGCAGACCGAAGGTTAACGACAAATCCCGAAGAATTACGAGCTAGCCTCAAATTTTACGATTACTCTAATACTGCATCAAAACTACGATGATCTACTTCAGTATTCTGTTAATATTCATAGTTTATTTCATACACGAGGTAATAGAATATGCTCTATTTTTCCGCTAGCATTACCTCATCATCTGCCTAGCCATCCCACGTTAAGGCCGGCTTCCAGTAACGATACAGCTGAATTCCAGTGTTTTACAAGGAGCGACGGTCTATCTGACCTCCACTACCCAGGTTCTGGGTAAAACGCTACTCTTGGCAGAACTGGTTGTTTGACTTTCGGGCCACTGACAGCCAGGACCAACAGTTTAACGTGTTTCTAACCAGACGACTTTCTGTGAAAATCGGAAAGTTAGTTTTTCTAGTTATTATAAGTGCATTAACGAACTTACTGACGAATGGCCTCAAAAGTTGCATTTACAAAAAGTTTTTTTTTTTAAAGTTTGACTGCGAATTCATCGCTTGCCAATTAGGACATAGGTAGGTAACATTATGCTTTCGAAATATCCTTTTGAATTTCAAAACATTGAAATTAACTGCTTAATATTTTTTTTTAATTTGCCAATCAATTAATCACATACACGGATTCATGAGAGGAACAGACACAAAAAGAAGAAAAGAATCATTCCGCGTTTTTCTATTCATTTCAGTAGCTCTCATAATTAGCAATTGCTGCATTCACCGTTTTAAAATTACTTAAAAAGTAGAGAGAAACTTGAGCATGATATAACGACCATTGGTATATTATGCAGTAGGAATAGGAAGTCTCTGCAGAGCCCTAAATTTGGTTTGCCTACTCTTTCTCACTTCTGGACAAAGGCCTCCTCCATTGTTTTCCTTTCTTTTAACATTTGCCTTCTCCAACCAATCCGTTAAGAATGAGTCCAGTTCGTCACGCCAGCGTTTCTTTGGGATGCTGCGGGACTGTTCGAAAGAGATACCGCAGCCCTGGAACACAAAGGGCAAAGAAGGAACATGGATGGGTTTTAGTCAGTACAAGTCTGACACTTACTTCCGCTCCGCCCAGAGTGGGGAGGTCATTTGATGATTACAAATCCGAAAAAAAAAAAAAACGTTTCTTTGGGATGCCTCGGAAAAATCAACAACTTCCGCATTTTTCAGTATCATGTTACTGGTATAGCTAGGGTTTTCAAAAAAAGTTCAACACCAAGAGTTTAGCCAAAAGTCAGGCTCGATATAAAGTTGCAAAAGATTTAAAGGCTCACCCTGAATTCAAGTTAGGTAACTTGAATTCAAGGTAAAACCTTTATAACCAAAAATAACAGGTGTTTCTTCAAACAATACCAGCATGAAACGTGACCTAAATCCGTAAAAACGCAACACACTGTACGAGTTAATATTGTAACAAACATCTGCGTCCGCGCATTTAGATTTATCTCCATTTTCCGCTCGTGCGTCGATTGCCGATGAATCCCGATATCTGCCGAGCGTTTTCATTGGTGAATAGACCCCGCGCTCTTTGCTGATTGGCTGAAATGCACCTGAGGCGTTCGATGTCGGATGCTCACTGAAATTAAATTCGTTATTATACACAGTTTGATATTAATGTGTATTTATGATTGGCGATCAAATTATGGTGTTTTAATCGCTATGGTAAACATAGATGTGATATTTATTGATCGTTTGGTATCTTTGTTTAGGGAATGCGTGCTTTTACTTGCAGTGTAGAATGGGTAATTAAAGGTTTGGGCATGAAGCAACTAAGTAGCTTTGCTTGTGTGCTATATCTTCCATGTTGTTGTGAACCAATTTGCGTCGGTTGTTTAGACTACGACCTAATGTTATTTATATGAATCATTGCAGACTTGTAAATTCATAATCGTGACTGGTAACATAAAGAGTCACAACATCAATGGACAGTCCTGCATGAGTACCTACTCCTCCTTCATTACCCAACCGTGCACTTGTCATTTATTTCTGACTTTTAGGTTATTTGCTATTTATTAACCGCTGAGAAATTCTTCCGTGAGGTGCAAGATCAAGTCATGTCTGACATAAATATGTATTGTCACCAGACCCAAAGGAGTGTGCAAAATTTCAGCTCAGGAATTGGAGGAATTGGCTTGAAATTCAGTTCCAAGATTTGACCAATACGACAAGGCAAGTTAAATATACATCTAAAAGCTTAAAAAAAACATGGTGTGTATTTTTACCAACCAACCTAATAGGCCCCCTTATAGGTAAGAGTAAGTGAAGTCTTCATACCCCAGCTACCACCAGCGTCAGACTGCCAGTGCTTTAGTAATCGCCGAATATCAAAGAGTTTTTCTATTGTTGAAATGTTGTATGAGAAATCGGGAGTTTCTCCGCCTTCGAATCATCAACGTCTAGCTAACTACCAAACTACTTACCTAACAGTTTTTAGTCGACTTTTAGTCTAGCCATCGACAAAAGCCGTTATTTTGAATTGACTGTAACGTTTTTTTTTTATTTTAAATTAGTTCTGCTTAGAAATAATCACCAGCAAGAAGCACTTACTTTCTAACAAAAACTTTAAGTTAGCTGTAAGTATCAACACGTACACTAGTCGTTCTCGTGGCTAAATAATAGTGACTGACCTTCAGTTTAAGCCGCGCTTGCCTAGGTTGGTCCGTGGATGGGTGACCACCAATTACATATCGAGTATCCTCTGTGCCTCGAAAAGCACGTTAAGCCGTTGGTCCCGGCTGTTAATAGAAGATCTTTGACAGTCGTTACACACAGTCTACGTGACAACCAGTTTTATCAAGGGGTATCGTAATACCCATACTAACTGGGCTGTGGAGGTCAGATAGGCAGTCCATGGTACTCCGCTGCACCCGGTTAGACTAGTAACCGACTCTAACATAGTTGAGAAAGGCTACGCAGATGAACAATAAAACTTTGCCCAAACCAAGAAACGAAGCCAGGATCACATGCTCAGCAGTCGCGCTTGTGATTACTAGACTAACGAAGCATTACCTCCTACCGGTAACTAGAATAAAATTCACCGATATTAGTAAAGGTGATCCGAAAAATACATTTAAAGATACGTACGTCGAACAGACTCCAGCACATCAAGCTATTACAATCTGTAATTTTTTTTTAATAGATTTTCAACTTTATCGCTAAAGCATTAGGTTCATGGTTGATTGGGAAAATTTGACAGTTTCGGGTAGTTTGATGTCTGTACCTAATTACCTATGTATTAATTTCTGTACAGATCTGTTAGCGCGTGGACAAAATCAGAACGAACGCAGCCATCTTTATTTTTCAATTCATTTCACGTAACTTTTGTACCAAAGTTTATCAACTCTGCCGCCCTGTCGACGTTATTTGAGTAGCAAAAGATTCTTGAAGAATTAGTAGTTATTAAAAGTAGTAGGGAGTGTAGACCTGGCAAGTTAAAAAAATGGTGGATTGGTCGGTTGAACATTAGATATGATCCCATATCGGGAAAATCTAGTAAGTACTTTTTTAACAAAGCAAAAGAAAACAGAAAAAGGCTGTGGCCAAACAGTACTTACTTATTAAAATAAGACCTATTTTAAAACTGCACATCAATAAAAATTTCACCCGTCAATTTATTCACATCAATTATTATTGACACGAACTCAAATTGTTGCTAAAATAATAATATTTTGATGTAACTATTTTGCTTTGCAATCAATATTTTTTATTAGGATAAAAATAAAATACTCCCATATTTTATTTTTAGCCTTAAAATAATAAAAAACTAATATATTTTTCCGAGCAATAAGACAAGCAGGTACCTATCTCGATCTCGATTGCTCCTCTGAACAAAATACTTAACGTTTTGGTCTGTGTATCTACTATATTTTTTTCTTTAACAGTTCTATCTCCAATTCCAATTTAGATTTGAAAACAACTAGATAATTACACATTACAATAGTTTAAATGGAGTCTGTAGTTGCTAAGCGCTAGACCACACAAGAATATTTTCTTATTACCAATCTAGTTGTTATTCTAAAGTTTACGAACTCCATAAGAGCTGAAAAAAAAAACTACTAAATTACTTACATACTGACTTACTCGTACATAACATTACGCCTGTAATCCCCGAAGGGCTAGGCAGAGGCGAAACTCATAGTACACTCACATTTCGCCATGTTTAAGTCCCAACAGTCCTTAGTTATAGGGGAATTCTCTCTATCAATATTCTCCTATTGACAGAAATAAATGCCAAATTCAAACTCCGTGGCATCCAAAATCCAAATTCCTAATGGAAAAATCTAGTAACACTTTGCCCGATTCGGCAATCGAACCCACGACCTCATGCTCAGCGGTCGTGCTTGCGACCAGTAGACCAAAGTGGCAGTCTACTAAATTCTGCAAAGTTCATACAAATATGTCAGTTTTTTCAATATTTCCATTAAAGAACCCATGGTATTCGCATGAATCAATTTGGTTTTGGTCCTACAAAACTTTGCTACCCGATATACAACCCATGACCAATGGCTTAAGCCTCAAATATCTTTATCAGTTGCACCTCCTGTATTATAAACTGATTTGTTGGTCGGTCTATTAATCAGCTTTAAAGAATTCACTGATGTTGATAGCTCTTCTAATGACCGCAAAAACAGTTGTATGATATGGCATTACTCATTGAATATTTAAAATGTATGGAACGAATGATAAATCACCATCATTTCATTATCATCATATTGTATAATTATCACCTGCTTCGGTGCAGGAAAACATCGTGAGGAAACCAGCGTGCCTGAGAGATATATCTCGACGGCATTTAAAGCCAAGTCAGAGACGCACGGGTGGCATAAAAACTCTGACACGATTGTCAGCTTAGGCACTAATACGATAAAAAAATTATCACCAAACGAATTGGTAAGAAGTGCAACTGTGACTGTTCGTATAGGAAAGTAACAAAAATAGGGGTAGGTCTGTCATTTTCTTGGAATTGAACAGTAATGGATGACCTATTGCAAGAAAAAATTCAAATGTGTTCAGCCACTTCGCGACTTCCCAAGACCAATCCATAGAAAACCTCATTCAATTTCTACCACAAAAGAAATGGATTCATGGAAGATTACTAAGTTAACAACAATCAATGTTTTGCTAAAAGAGTTAAGGATGATTTCCACCAAACGACTCGCATCGCAACGGATCGGAACGGATTTTACAATCTTTAAACGATATTAAATCGTGTACATAGTATTTAAAGTCTATATTACCAAGCCACGCACAGCAGCTTAACCGCGGGCGTCTTCCGCGAACCGCGATCGTAGCCGAAAGTATGCTGCGACAAGCGATCGGCTCCGTTCACCTGTCTTCGTATCCGATCGGATTAACTTCAACTATTTTCAAAAATTAGAACACGTCAACACGGTAGGAATTGCTATTTGACTGAAGCAGAAGCGGATACGTTCGCAAGCGAGACGGTACGGAGCCGATTGTGTGCATCGACATCCTGCCAGATGCGAACGTCTGTCGCCGCACCCGTTCGCATGTCTTCCGATCCGATGCGATACATGCCGTTTGGTGGAAATCATCCTTTCGTAAAAGTTTTTGCAATAGTAACATCTATTTCACACGTTAAAGTTTTTGCATGATTTGTGCCTGTTACTTTGTAAATCACTTGTTTGATTGACCTCAACCTCTTGATTGATTGTTCAGTTAAGTACTTTTTGCTTTCACATTTATTTTATTATGGTTATTAGTAGACAAATGGATGTTGATTGTAGCTGTTTAACGTTTTTTTTTTTTTGGGTGCTTTTTTATTGGCATAATTTTTAGGTGAAGTTGGAATCACGATTTGTGGTGCGGTCCTCCTTTATAGAATAAATCAAAGTGCAGTATATTTCTAACGATTTAAATAACTCATTTTGAATTTCGTTTATTTCTAACTGTCTCGATTGTCATGAGGTTCTAGGATCGATTTCCGGGATGGGCAAAATGTTAAGAGTTTTCTATCGCGAATTTTTCAGCAGGATTCTGGATTTGTGCTCGATAGATATTAAAAGGCTCGTCCCCTATTACGTGGCTTTGCAGACGATTTCTCTAAACGTAACATTCCTAACTGCTAAAACCCTGGCCTTCTCTCGACATAAGTTTCAGCCGTTACCACTGGGCTACGCTGTGGGGCCACGACTGCTCCCAAAGCATGGCGTGTGTAAAACCGTCAACTATAATAAAAAGTACAAATGATATTTGTTTGCAGTTAATTATAAACGGCAAATAGATAAACAGGACTACATGATATTCCCATAGCTGCAGCTAAGGTCTTATTGGCAGTAGCTATTGGCCTGACGCCAGGGTTTGCCTGACGAATTTATGTGCGTACGCTATACAGAACAGTGTGGCGGTGTGCTGTGATCACGTAGATCGTTGTATGGTAGTTTTGTTTCAATTTATTAAGATTTTAATTATTATCTTGTAATCCGATTAATTATTTATTTATAACTTATCAATTTTATAAATTCGCCAATGTAAAATAATTATTGTCTTTATTTATTTACAATGCAAAATATTATAAGTGCATAAGAAATCGATCAACGAAATTTTTTTTTAATCAAATGGCTAATGAAATTGGTACAAAAATCTTAAAAAAGAAATTTTGTAGTTCATAATAAGACATTAAAGGAACTTCACGAGCTTACAAATGAACTGTTGCAAGTGAAGTAAAGTCCAACTATTTCTTTGTTTCAGCGCAGTTGGGTCAAAACAGAGTTATTCACTTGGACGTATTTCGGGAGGATACTTGCAAACCGGTCTACTGGACTCTTACTGATACTGATACTGCTAGCCTGCGCCATCCCACTGCTGGGCAAACGCCTCTCCGCATGACTTCCAGTTTCTTCGATCCAGGGCTATTAGAAGACTAAGCTAATAGAATACTAAGCTACTAGGTGGTCTACTGGATCTTAGTTTATTATAATTTGGTTTTAATTTTACAGTTTTAGATTTTTATTTCTTCTTTCATACAAAAACCCATTCAGCCCAACAACAACACTGATATTATTAATTTATACACCAAAACTTTAAAAAAAATCTTAAAACTCCCAAAAACGCTTTACAACAGGCAAACCCGACCACAAACCTAGTGCCAGCCGATAATAGCGGTGTATAAGTAACAGTGCACACTATAAATCCATCAGTTTAGTTGGCGAGTCGCCAGTGTGCGCCGCACTTAACGCCCCGACACTCCTCTATTTCGTTACTCATAGTCCTTTAAAAGGAGTCCTATTTATCCCAATGCTGATTTACGTACTGAAAAATTTGCCATTGTTCTTAGGAGCTAATTTAGAATGAGGTCCTGGGTTCGATTCCCAGATCGGGCCAAGTGTTATTGGGTTTTTCTATCAGGAATTTCTCAGTAGGAGTCATGGAGTCTGGATATGTGTCCGGTTGATGGGAGTTAAACATAATTGGCGAAATATTTATTTATTTATTTAACACTTCAAGCACAAAAGTACAGAGGCGGACTTAATGCCACAGGTATTTTCTACCAGTCAACCGTTGGGTGATGCAGAGACAAGCAGTGGTAGGTGTAATATGGGTGTACTATTTATAGGTATGCCTCTGCCTAACCCTTCGGGGATTCCAGGGCTAAGTGAGTACCCAGTATGACCTAGGTTATGCTCCTGGAGACTGATTTTAAAACACAAAAGCCACAATACTTCTTCATTTCGTTACTCATAGTCATTTAACAAGACTCCTATTTAATATAATGCTGATTTTCGCACTAAAAATTTGCTATTGTACTCTGCTTATTGAGAACAAGCTCAGAATGGACATGGCATGATTCGACTTAGTTGAAGAACAACTATAATGAAAACACTTCATAGATTGCGATCTTGCTTCCAGTTGCCGTTTTTATCGAGTTCAATAGGAACCGCTCGTCTCGTTGCGTTATGTAATTGCATTGCGTTTGGTCGGTTTTGCTGTTGCAGCTTGCAGTTACAGTCGTCTTCGTAAGATCATATATAGGGTGTAAACAGACCCTTCACGAAGCGGTCAGCCAAGCATTCTGTACATCAATCTAAGGAACTTTACGCAAAAATTATTGCTGGAAAACGACCTTTTTTTGGGGTGAAAAAACCCTGGACTCGATGGAAAGCACTCAAAGCATTGTGCTGATAGATGGATTGAATAGTACGGGGATCTTGGAGGTGTTTATGTAAAAATCTTACATTAAAAACAAGTATTAAAAAAAACTTGTGAAGAAGTTGGAACTTCGACCCCCAATATCTCCGTAACTAGAAGGTTCCCAGGTATGGTTTAGAACAAAAAAATTATCGCAAAGACGGGAAGAAGAAGTGCCTTTTGGCTTCGTTAAGGGTCTATTTGCACTCTTTATATTGTTCTTCTCTCGTATTGTACAAACTTAGTTTAACTGAGGATAGCTCATGCTGTGGATTAAGGCTAGTCGAGGCCAGGAAAAGCTGTCCTGGTGATTGAATGAACTCTGCCACTGTAAGCCCGCCACACTATTCCCAAACCACTGAAACTCCTGAAAGCCAGAATCAACTGTGGTGACCACCAGAAAAGCACCGAGACAATGAAGCTCGACGAAGTCCCAGAAAAACAATTTAAGTGTCTTGGATCCCGCAACGAAATTAATCAGAAAAGAATAGCGGAGGAGTAGGCCACTGTAAGCCACAATACCCCTTAGCACTTAGAGAGTATAGCTGATAAACATAATAAGCCTATATCATCTGCCTAAACTTTAGCCCAACTATGTTGGGGTCGGCTCCAGTCTAACCGGTTGCAGGTGAGTAGTATTATTCATGGAGCGTCTGCCTGTCTGACCACGACAGCTTGGTAAGACTCGCTGTATATCAGCAGCTTTTATCCGCTAGCCAATTACAACGAACTATCTAACCGGGTCTCAAGGATTCGGCAATGGTTAATATTATTATCTTTTGATTCGGTTTCTTTATGGATGGATTCATGGCAAGGCCTATGTCAACTACTAGACATATCCAGACATATTCTCTCCCATAAGTCCAAGAAACTACACATACGAACAAATGTATAATAATACATCTTAATGTATGAGTCCAGGCGCTAACGCCGAGCGGCTGGCTCTCTGCCAGTGACGAATTTATGGACAAGTGTGGTCGCCATGGCTTTGGAGTTCTGCGGCCATTTGTCATCACTGAACGCCTTTTACTTTCTCCGTAATCTTCGTTAAAGAAGGGATGGGTAGGTTCTCTAGATTTCTTTTGTCAATTACCTAGACAATATTTTGTTATTAGGTATTATTTGTCCGGAAATAATACCTCATCATTATCTGCCTAGCCTTTTCCCAAACTACGTTAGGGTCGACTTCCAGTCTAACCGGATACCAGTATTTTACGTGTAGCGACTACCTATCTGACCTCCACAACCTTGTAACTGGGTAATACGATACCCCTTGGTAAGACTGGCTGTCAGACTTTAGGCTTCTGACTAGTAACGACTGTCAAAGATCTGTAAATCACAGCCGGGACCAACAGTTTAACGTGCTTTCCGACGCACGGAGGAAACTCGATATGTAATGATGGTCACCCATCCACGGACCAACCTCGTGCAACCACGGCTTAACAGGAAATAATACCTAATAAGCATGGGTTAACCGGGAGTAACACCTAATAACAAAAAACTGGAGCAACGAAACCTGCATAAGGACATGCAGGTGTCTTACCGATCATTCCATATGCTACTTTTTAATCGAAAGTTCGAAGACTGCGACGTACTGCGAAAAGCTCGCACTGGGCCCACGTGGTGAGTAAAGGCCCTCTCTGTCACTGAGAAAAGGCCTATATCCCGTGGGGTAATGAGAATGTTATATTATAGGTCAGAAACGCACCCAAAGTTCCATTTTTCCAGTTTCAAGTAATACCATACCCAAACCAAACCATAGGATGCTGGTCGAACTTGAGAGGTCTTTCTGTCGTAAATGTCAAAAGACTATGATGTTACGAAAAAATACTAATATTCGACTGTGGTTAGACAGGAATCCATCCAAACCGTTGCATTTTGAAATGGCTAGACAGATGACGTGAGAGACTGACATAAATCACGCAATACAAACAGACAGACTGCAAACAAATATCTATAGATAAAGTGTTATTTTTAGAGATAAATAAAAAGCACATATTATCGACTCTGCTACTTAAAGGTTTTGGTAAGTAATACAAATCTTTTTTTATTCTTAGTTTTAATATTAAAACAAAAACCTTTATTTATCATGCCTTTTGGTACCTACCTCAAAAACTGTTTTCGGTACCCCATGTCCTAACTTATCAAAACGGTCTAAAGAATGAACAAATCTAACAAAATTTTTACTTTTAAAAATGTTCTATTCCACTTCGATTTTATTCCACAGATTAAAAAAATATCTAACATTAGTATAATCAGCCGTGACTGCATTGTCACCCTAGTACGCATCTACAAATAGCAGGGATCGTGTACAAAATATTAGAATGATGGCCACCATACACGCATGTAATGTCGTTTCGCGACGCCCTCCCCAAAGAACTAGGTTGTAAACTACGTTTTACATAGTTGGGAGACGGATGCCTGAGTGTGGTATTGGATTAGTAGTTATTAATGGCATTAAAAGACCGTTAACTATTTATGTTTATGATGATTTTATTAGTTTTCTTTGAGTCTGATTCCTTCTGTCAGTCCCTCATGTGTGAAGATCAAAATAATTACGAAACGGCACGTTTGTGATGGTATTTTGTTTAGTCGCGAGTTAATTTTTCGAGGCTTCTTTTGGGTTAGCTCGTTCCATCGTCGACCTCATCTCTGTCCTCAGGACTAGATTGAGGTCAAGAGTAGGCTTAATTAATATTAAAAAAAAACTTGGCGAAACGGGAAAGTTACCCTTTCTGTGCACTATGGTAACTACCACATATGCAATGCAAATGTTTACTCAAACGACACTTAACTGGAATACCATCACGTCTTTCAGACAATGACAGCATGTGATTCAAGATTGCGTTGTGTTTAGAACCGTCAATGGCGTTAGAACTGGACCTGAGGAATTCTCCGCCGGCTTCTCTGTTCCCTGATCATTATAATCTGGATCTATTCAAAGTTCGAGTGGGTCGGTTTCTTCTAGACAAGCGTGCTTCACCCTAGGCCGCATCATCGCTTTATATCATACGAGTTGACAAAACTTAGTGACGTTTGGAAGAAATTTTATAATACATGACAGATACCCTACTCGTACTCCTAATTTTTGTTTAAACTAGTTCCTACGACCGTTAAAAATAATACTGCCGATCTATCAATAATTTTTAGCATTGCAGCCTGATCCAATCAAGAATTTTAAAACGCATTTCAGTAAAAAATACTGAAGTTATAACTGCAACGCAACGTGAAGTAGTGCAGAGAATCCACTGAACTGCAATTATCGCAAAAATACTTTCATTAATTTCCGCTATTTCTCCTACCACAACTCCACCACTGAAGCACCTGCTCCAATTACATCACCAACAAGGTCTAATTAGAGCCTAATCTCAAAACCAACTAGGGATCGTCATAGTATCGCTTCGCAGCATCAACAGCATCAATTAGAGAGGGCCGCGCATCAAAGTTGAGGCGATTCCCCCCCACCCCCCTCGTGGGCCACGGGAGCGGTGCAATTTTTTTAAGGGGCCACCCCAGGCCCCCAGACTGTTTGGTGACGGTTGCAGCGGTGTAGTGCGGTTGGGGTGGAGTGGCCGTTCACAAAGAATGTGAATTTTTGTTGGAAGGTGAATTTTAGTTTTTGGAAGTTCGAAGATTTAGGAATTCTTAAACTCACGCCTTTTTCTTATGGAGGTAGGCAGAATGTACAGAAAGCCTCCTAGTTCGATCCCTGCATACTCACATTTGTAGTTTGTATTTGTAGTCCTTCATAATCTATCTGGCTTTTTCCACCATGTTGAGGTCGGTGTCCAGTCCAACTAGATGCACATTTAATTTGCGTTACATTGATTCTACCGTAAAACGTGATTTTTCACTCCAATAAAAAGTCGTTTCCCAGCAATAATTTTTGAGTTGAGTTACTTAGTTTGATGTACAGATTGCTTGGTTGACGGCTTCGTAAAGGGTCTGTTTACACCTTGTAGGTATTGAACTTTAATACTATTGAAAATTGTATGAAAGAAGAAGTTCTTAAATCACCAGAAATAGAAGAACTACCGAATACAGTATTTTTTTTTAATCTAACCGTTATATAAAAGTTATCTGAGTAATTTAATTTTATGAACCAGATTTTATGTGTTTTAACAATAGTTATAAAACATAGCATCCCGCCTGTAATCCCCGAAGGATTAGGCAGAGATGTACCTAATCCAAAAAACACCAATTTTTATTTATTTTATACCTGTAATTCACACAACTGTCCAATCAGCGAAACTGATCAATGAAACTGTTGAATTAAGTAATCTGACGAGTGTTCGGGCTCATTTAACCAGCTTATAATTATAAAACCGTTTCCATCCCTACAGTGGCCAACTCTCCACAACCCAACAAAACCCGTGTCCATTTTGACGTGGCGATTTTTTCCACCCACTGCGTGTTTTCGTTTATTTCGTTGCACACACGCGTCGATCGCGATCGATTCGTTCATGTCTCTCACACAACGACATCAATGCTCTATTTTTTCATTTGCATGGGGATTATTAACGTGTACGGTGTCCTATGAGTACGAGCGAGAGGGAAAATATTGGGTATATATAATGTTATTTATATAAAAGCCAGGATGCTGATCGATGTGGTGGGCACTATAGAGATATGGATGGCGGACTGACTGGCTGAAATGATGGTGTAATTACTTTTGCGGATAGTGCCGTATGGTTTTCAGCAAGCATATGCCACAACCTTTTCCATATATTTATCTGTTGCAAGGATAAAGGATTTTATTATGAGGATCAGCAGTATCCCAGTAATAAACATACATTGTTCTCGATCCTTCTTCTTCCGTATCGATGCCTAATCAATTTCCTTAGACTCAGTTGATAATCGTCTCGACAAGGTTTATATGCTACTGTAACCTGAAAGCTTTGGTGACAACCAACTTTTCAGGGATTGTCTATAAGAAGGAGAAGACGACTTCACACTATACAGGGTGGTACGACCCACAAACGGTTACAACGTATTTAGTACATCATTTTGAAACCCCACAGAAAATCACCAATTATTAAAAAAAAACCTATTGACCGTGTAGGTATTGCACTTTGGTGGGAATCAGCTGGTTTTTTCTGTAATAACTGATGAAAATTTTCTATGTGATATACTACATATACAGTCACCCGGTTGTGCGTCGGTATCCCTCCCAGCCCGTATACAAGCTAGAAGAAAGAGGTAAGAATTTGAGGTCACCAATGACCTCCCTCCAAGGGAAGTTAATGTCTATATTATGATTGGCTTACCACTAGAAGAGGTAGAGGCAAAAAAGCCAGGTCCCAGTGGTGGCCAAGACACTTTTAACTTTGTAACTGTTCTTAATCATTATCTATATTAAATAGGTATAACATCACGTCTGTAATCCCCAACGGGTTAGGCACAGTCTAGGAGTACAGCCGTGTAATATGGGGCGAGTCTATTGCCATCAACTGGGCACAAATAAAAAAGAAATAGAAAAACTCATTAACACTATTTTTTTTTATTTATTAAAAATCTTGAATTCACATTTACAGATAAAGCATATCCTAAACCAAGAGCATATATCATATCTAAGAGCCTGAAAAATCTTGTGAAGAGTTATTTTTTAACTAAGACACACTTTACATTACTTTACTTTACATTCATTCCCAAAAGGGGTTAAATACGAGATGAATGTTTGCGTAAAAGTTCTTATCCTTTATTGCACTCAAAATTAAAGGACATACACACAAATTCCAATAAATTGGTTATGTATAACAGAGAGCCTTCAGAGAGCCGCTGCTTCTTGCATTGCTTGCTTTCGGAGAGCTTTCTATTATTTGCCAATATGTACACACGGCTTGTACAATGATATCTAATTAATATATGAAATGGATATTGTAATTATTATATTCTGATATAAAACAGATTCCATTTAATTATTCTATTCTTACCCAACAACCACAGCACGGATCATTGAAAATAAAATTTCCTGTTTTTAAACACGAGGGGTGTTTAAAAACAGTATATTTTATTTTCAAGCACAATGAACGACGTCATTGATCAGTGCGCATATGTTCAAGTAATAATATCCGTTACATGAGCTTGGTGTCTGCTGGTGACATGTGACGTGACTTGACGTCAGAGTACAGTATAGCACCATAACCGGTGACGCACCACTTATTTGTGAATGTATAATGTTATTTCTGCAGTTCTCTGTTTGTTACTTAATTAGAAAAAACAAAATCTATTTTAAAGAGCAGGGGAAGAGAAGGAGAATTAAGATTATCACATAAGGTTAATGTAAATTTTCTTATACAACATTAGTTTTAATTTATGCGAAACCTGAAACACGTGTCTAGTATTTTTATGTAAAGAATCTATGTACAACATTTCAAAACTGTATCATGAAAAATCACAAAGTTATAAGTTTGTTCTGTTACCTGGTTGTTAGCAAAAACGTGGTCAACACGCGGTGCCACCGCGCACGTGCCTCCAGCGTCGTCTTGAGCTCATTGATAATAATAATTTGGCAGTAGGTACATAAATGATTGCGAGAGGTACTTAGTGTCACTCGGTGTCCAACTGTAACCTTTTTTAAATATTTTTGGGATAAAATATAACATGGTTTAAAAATTATTGGATTCGATTCAATTACTTATTTTGAACAAACTATATTCAGGTTTCGCCTATACTAAAAATAATGTTGTATAGACTGACCGCTTTAATGAGCCCTCTCGAAGGTATCAATTTAAATGAAATATCCTGAAGGTTGATCACGTTGATATCGATTATGGTTATTTTAAAGCAAATAACCTGTGGGATGTTAATGTGCCTTTGATGGTGCAAGGTGGAGGACTCATTCGTCGGTCTATAGCGTTCGACAGTTCAGAAATACACATCATATACTAGAACGGTGTGGTCATAATTAAGGCTGTGATTATTTCTTCATGATTACAA
Organism: Noctua janthina; assembly: GCA_963576755.1. Taxonomy (NCBI): domain Eukaryota; kingdom Metazoa; phylum Arthropoda; class Insecta; order Lepidoptera; family Noctuidae; genus Noctua; species Noctua janthina. Next base: position 3,161,413 of record OY755067.1, read on the forward strand.
TGTTGTTGTCATGGACAAAGTTATTCCGTTTGATTGTCTATACTACACCCTAAGATACGGCCACACCTTTCTTATTATTCAAGCTGTATATTCTGGCTTGTAGATCACAACGACTAAAAATCAATCTTTTATTTTTTAATAAAAAGAAAAGATTGATTTTTATGATCTGTCCCACTCCTGGGCACTGGCCTCTGTCCATTACTTCCCATCTTAAATGCATGTAATAATATCCGGAAGATGAGCTTGGTGTCTGCTGGTGACATGTGACGTGAAGTGACGTCAGAGTACAGTATAGCACCATAACTGGTGACGCACCACGATTAGATTATGCGAATCTATTAATGATTTTAGTGTTAAAAACAGGTATAATGTTTATTCCTGCTGTAGGCCGTTTGCAACATGATTTAAAATATTTTAGTAGCAAGCAAAGAAGAAAAAAAAAATACTAAGGCGGTTTAATCAGGTTGGTGTAAAGTAGCTTTTGAAACTTTAGAATATATATTCTAGCTTTTAGGGCACGTTCACTGAAGATGCCAAATTCTAAGTTAAAAATCACAAATACTTGATTTTACATGCAAGTAATAATATCCGTCACATGAGCCTTGCTGCTGATGACATGTGACGTGACGTGACGTCAGAGTACAGTATAGCACGGTAATAGTTGACGCACCAGGTTGGTGTAAGTATACCAGTTTTAGAGTTGCGTCTATCTGCTGCATCTATCTATTAATGGTTTTGGTGTTAAAAACAGACGTAACGCACTGGATCAACTCAGGAGTGATGAAAAGGCGACGGGTCACTGGAACAAATTGCGACCCACGGATGCCCTTCAAGTTAAAAGTGAAAATATAGATGTCCGTGATTAGACCTGTCGTACTGTGTGGATCGGAATGCTGGGCTGTGAAGAAGATGGATGAAAAAATATTGCATGTAGCGGAGATAAGAATGTTGAGGTGGATGTGTGGTGTAACAAGAATGGATAAGGTAAGGAACGAGTATATTAGAGGAAGTTTAAAAGTTGCGCCAGTTACAGAAAAATTGAAAAGGAATCGTCTGTCTTGGTATGGACATCTGATGAGGATGAACAACTCGCATGTGACTAAAAGAATGATGAATATAAACGTTGATGGATGGAGAGGGAGAGGAAGGTCAAAGAAACGAAGGATGGGTTGTGTGAGGAATGATATGAAAGATAAAGAAGTAAATGATAGCGTGACGGTTGACAGAGAAGAACGGATGAAAAAAACGTGTTGCACTGACCCCAAGTAACATGTACCCCAAGTAACACGTAAATGATGATGATGTCAAAAACAGGTATTGTATTTGTTTCTGCTGTTGTCAGTCTGTATTATTACTTATTTTTTTTGACGGCACGGTTGGCGCAGTGGCTGAGCGATTGAGTGCTGCGCTTCGTGTCGCAGGTTCGATTCCCGCACGGAACAAATATTTGTATGGCCTATAGGTAGTTGTTCCGGGTCTGGCTGTTTGTGTTTGTGAATTTAAGTGTTTGTAAATGCACCCACGATACAGGAGAAATTCCTAGTGTGGGGCAAAGTTTAAAAAAAATTAAAAAATTAAAATTACTTTCGAAGAATAAATGGTGTTTCATTTGCACGTAAAGAAAGGAAGGATGCTTCAACAGGACATCAGTTAGGTGTAAATATTATGTCCCTAATATAAGGTCTAACTTTTCATACACGAAATATTTTAAGAGTAACTTCTACAAGTCGTAAAGTCGCCATAGCAACGAACAACAAAAATATCTGAGTGTTTTTTTTTTTACAAAATTATTATAATTCTAAAATTTTATGAGACGTTTTGCATAAAACCTTTACACCCATATTCTAACAATGACAGTAGGTAAATACGACGTAGTAAACTAGCGTAATGGATGCTTAAAAATAAGGAGCCTGTATTTATTTTGTGGGTCAAGTAATTTTAAATTATTTATTTTATAAAAAAAATACTCAGGTAAAAAAAAAAATCCCTTGAAATTTCTTTGTTATAGCCGTTAGATGATTCCCTGAAAATATTTCGTGTATGAATAGTTAGACCCTATATAGCTGTCGACATTTCGGAATGTATAGTCTGGGTTGTATGGCACGTCCACTTGAGATACTCCGTAATCCTAAGCTACCAGCTAAAGATCACGACAGATACTAAGTTAACAGTCTCCTGCACCTGTAATAATATCCGTCTCATGAGCTTGGTGTCTGCTGGTGACATGTGACGTGACGTCAGAGTACAGTATAGCACGGTAACCGGTGACGCACCACGTACGTAGTGTGAGCTTAATTTAGAGTTGCGTTTGATAAAATTGTGCGAATCTATTACTGGGTTTGGTGTTAAAACAGGTATGATGGTGTTTGTTTTTCTGCTGTTGACAGTTTGTATTATTGCTTGTTAAATAAAGGGAGAATTCAGATGATTCTGATGTATGTATTATATGTTGATTTCTATTATATGACCTCCACAACCCAGTTAATTACCCCTTGGTAAGATTCGTCGTCAGACTTTTGGGCCACTGACTACCTGTAACGACTGTCAAAGATCTATAAATGACAACCGGGACCAACGGCTTAACGTGCTTTCCGAGGCATAGAGGAAACTCGGTATGCAATGGGTCGTTACCATTCCATGGACTAACCCACAAAAGCTCGGCATAACTTGAAGATCCACCCGAGCGGCTGTTAATATTAAGCCACGAGCTCCTCCTCCGTGAACATATAACACAATAATACAAATGATTAACCCAAAAAGCATTGATGGTATTACATAAAATTATACAAACATACGGCGGACATACATCGGGGCCGATCTGCAAATTAGCAATTAATGAATGCAGTAGGGCCGGCTGCCTCCGCGGCCACCCTGGGCCCGGGTGACGGGCCCCCGCTTTTTTTGTGACTATATAGGTAGCCTGCGCTGGACTCGTGCGGTATACACGGGGGAAAGTTCTAGGGGACATGTGTCAAGATTTTCGGCTGCTTTTTCCTTCTTTTTGTGAGTGAATCTTGCGTAACGAAGAATAAGATGTATTTTAACAATGAAGGAATATTTCCTTCCCTTTTTTGCAAGAATCTTTTTTTTCAGACTACATCAGAATCTGTTCGGCAAGAAGTGATTTCAGGTGTCATAGCATAGTACTTACTTTTGGAAACTAAGATAGCACGTCTGTCACTTTTCAAAATGGATAGTTGAAAGATATAAAATCATTTATTTATTTATTTATTTATTTAAACTTCATGTACAATAGTGATACATAGGCGGACTTAATGCCACAAGGCATTCTCTACCAGTCAACCTTTGGGTTAAATAAGAAAACATTGTGATAGGGTACAAAATAAATATATAAAAATAACTTCAAAAAAAACAATAAATAATAATAATAAAAGAAAACTTATAAATTGGGCTTCTTCTACAAACTGTTCCTGACTGAGTCAAATGCACTAGCTGATAAGTTTTCTTAAAATTAATAAAATAATTCATATCATACTCAAGTATCAAGTTTATTATGCAACCAAACTCATACCCGAATCGCTCATTTCCTTTAAAACAAGCCCTAAATATAGGTCATCGAATAAAATAATTCACATCCAACATCGGAGAGATATCGGCAGATCACTAGAGCTTGTGCACCCGTCATTTTCAGCGTTTTTTCGCAGAGAGCCCGCAGCATTCGTTTTTCCGTGCACCCCCTGGGGGAGGCGACCCCCATGACCCCCCCTCCCAATACCGCCGTGCACGGAATTTGATTAATGCAATGTTCGCGATAATTATTCCTGTTACTATTTTTTGACAGGATAAAGTTTTTTCGTTCGACGTGCATTGTTTTTTTTTTAACTCTTTTTTTGTATTTTTTTTTGCGTTGAGCGCTGTTCCGAGCGTGATGTGAGATTGCGTTGTACGTGAAAGCCTGTTTTATACGAATTACTGAGTTTTTACCAAAATGTTTTTGTGAATTTTAAATGCTTGATTTTTCATGGATTTTTTGTTGAAGGATATAGATAACTTTTGTAATGGGCTTTCCCTGTGTGAATAGCATTTCACTTGTTATAACTTTAATAAAAATATCACAACTATCATGATGGTTTGATCCGAGTATAAAATATGATTAAGCCTTTGTATTCGTGCGATATGAAATATTGATTGTTGCGTATTTCTGCATAATTTATGCAACTTATTAAAGTAAATAAAATATTTTTTTGTTAACAGTTTTTCCGAAATCATATGCTTCAAATGAAATCTCTGTTCTGATGAAATTGTATTCATGGAAATGGGAAATTGAAATCAAATACCGACAGTGTACCAACCCAATCAGGGTTTCTCAACCGTTTGCCGAAAGCATTTGCCAAAAGGCCTGTTATGAAATCAAAAACACTAAAGATAAACTAAATTAATATGTCTTTTATGAGTTCAAAAGATTCATGACGAAAGAAGAGACCGAAAACCTTTTGCGTCAACGATCTAAATGTGGTGATGAAGTTTTTTTTATAAGTCACTAATTAATTTAGAATTTGACAATCAATTCGGGTTGTACTCTGCTTGTCTGCTTGTGTTAAAACGTGGCGCCATCTATTATTATTATTGTTGTTTTCTTCCGGAACAGTACTTTTTTCGTGATGAAAGGTACCCTTTGTCCGTTTCTCTACACCTGACAAGGTATATGCAAAATTTCAGGATGATCGGTTCAGTGGTTTAGGCGTGAAAAGGTAACAAACAAACAAACTTAATTTCGCATTTATAATATTAGTTAGGAGTACCTGTCTAACAATAATGTACATTTACTTAACCCTTCAAACATAATAATCATCCTGAAAAGTATCTTAAAAAGCTAAACTTCACAAGCGATTAGCGTACCCTTCCGATCCAGCACCGGTATGCAAGAGGAAGCCATGAAAAAAATTAACTCAAACGTTGAAATAAAACGACCAAGTCCAGGTAAGAAGTACTAGGCGAACAGCGAGTACAAGTGCTATCTTAAACAATCTCCGCAGACAATATCCGGGCTGCCTCACTCCCGCATACACCGACCAAACTTTATCTACCACTTTTAAAGGAATTAACTTAGAACCCTTTCCAAGGTGAACTCTACCTTCACAGACAAAAAATAGAGTGGAAAATTGAAATGTCAATATGTGTGTCAGGAAATAATGTGGTGCGTTTTTTTTTTTTTAGTGTTTTCTGAAAATATTGAGAATTGAATACGTTTTGAGAGGGAATAGGAAATTGATATGAATTGTTGTATTCTTGGGTCTGTTCAACAAGTGAGATGCGTTTTGAAATGTACGGTGAGCTACGTACAGGATGGGCTTTCTTTATGATTGCAGGACTTAACTAAAAGTGAACATGTATACAGCCAATGAAGATGGTTATTTAATTTTATTAAAAAAACGAAAGCATAATTTTGCAGTTGGTCTAAACAAAAATCCGGAGCCTGCTCTTTAGGAAAAAAAACAGCCTGTTTAACAGAATCCATAATACTAAACAGGCTGGGTACGTCATGTAGGCATCGATTGAGGCATTGGCCTAAATCGATAATGATGCTGATTAGAAACAAATCCTACAAAACGAAAGTTATGAAAATCCTGACCTAATTAATTCTTCAGTGCACATGTTGTACATTTTTGCAACCAGTGTTTCAAAACAACGACCATCAGATGCAGTTACTCTTATCACCACTCATTATAAAATAGTCTTTCAAAAAACTATTAATTACTACAGAGATCCACCAAAAAACCGAGACTACACAATGCAATCTCTCGAAATTTCGCCTTCAAGGAAAAATAAACACTACAAGTACTAGGGACACATAATTAACAGAAGACCAGTAATGAACAGCAGACAATGTGGTACTGTCGCAAACAATACCAGTTGCTATAACGAGATGCCATTTCTTTAACTCCAATTTTGGTGGATTAAAAGTGAGGAAAATCGTTTTTTTTTACTACACTAAGTAATTATTTCGGAGTTGCATTCACTGAGGGATTATTTAGTCCGAAATAGATGATTAAAGAAAAAAGTAATTGTAATGAGTGTTTGATTATTGTGTGGCGTCTTCCTGACTGTGTACCTCATCATCATCTGCCCAGCCTTATCTCAACTATGTTGGGGTTGGTTTCCAGTCTAACCGGATGCAGCAATACCAGTATTTTACATAGAGCGACTGCCTATCTGACCTCCATAACCCAGTTAGTACTGAGTAATACGATACTCTTTGCTAAGACCGGTTGTCATACTTTCGGGCCACTGACTACTTGTAACGACTGTCAAAGATCTACTAATGACAGCCGGGACCAACGGCTTAACGTGTTTTCCGAGGCACGGAGAAAACTAGGTATGTAATGGGTGGTCGCATCCACGGACCAACCTTGGCAAGCGCTGCTTAACCTAAAGATCGGCCCGAGCGGCTGTTGCCTACACTGTCGGAATAAGGGGCCCTTAAGCCACGAGCTCCTCTTTAACTATATTCCTCATCATGTCAGACAAAAGATCTTCACTGCTGATCATCTCAAGTGTGTCATCCGTTGGATGGGAAATGCACAGGACCGATCGATTTGGGAGACACTTTGGGGAAACTTTATCCAGCTGTGGAGTTCTTTCGGCTGATAATTATGATGATGATGATCAGACTTGCACTGCTGTCGTATGTTGAACACTATTTCCGGTAATCAGACTACCTTGGGGCTCCTCCCAATGGTACTTAGTAGATCCACAAAATGTTTAGATGAGAATCTCATCAAAACCAAATGCAAGTATTATACTGCATTTTTGAAGATTCATTTCCTACCAATATTTTTTAAATTCTGACAAAATAATACCAACAAATTACTAAAGAGTTACTAGGATGGCATGAGCGTGCAGGCTGCGTTGCATAAGATTGATGCGCCGGGGCGCGGGGAGCTCGAGGCGCGGGTGCGGGGAGGGGTGATGGATGACCAGCCTGCCATTAGTACTAGGAGACTATAGATGCATCGGGAGTAATGCGCTTATATGCTTCTTTGAAATATTCGAACAATTAAGGGATCTGGAATGTTTTGTTGAGGAGTCTGTGATGTTCGAGGTCTTAAGTAAATGAAGTGCTTATATGTATGAAGGCTCAAATATTATGCCTAACCATTCAAGTTATTCTTGATTCCTGATACTAGATGAAATTCTCAGATTTGATGATTTGTCAGATTGTAACACCAAGTGTTTGGGATATTTTTTGAGCCATAAGGAAAATATAAGTTTAAACAAATTTTCCATTGTAGATTACGAGACTTTATATGGATTTTTTTTTGTGTTTGTGACACTGTTGACGTTGCACTCGACAAGAATGTATTTTTTTGTTATTTAATTTGATCTGTCGGAGGAAATCGCCGTCGAGATAGACCGCGACGAAGGCTGTGTGATGATCTGATCTTATTTGGGGGACGAATAAGGCCAGATATCACACAGGACATAGAAAGGAGAGGCCTTTGCCCAGCAGTGGCACAAACATGGTAACAAAAAAATAAAAAATATTGATTAAAAAAAGAGGCAAAGGTCCCAACACGACGGAGCATGGACAGCGCCGTCGAGGCCGGCCTAAAAAGAGTTGGCGAAATGATCTGGTCGCGTATCACGAGGGCTGGTTCGAGGTGGCACAGGAGAAGAGTACCTGGAAGGATATGAGGGAGGCCTTTCCCCAGCAGTGGGACATACAACGGTAATAAAAAAATAAATCACCAAGTTTCTTGCTACTAACATAGTTCTTAAGTTTTCACTTGTGAACCTTGTAGTTGAACTTTGAAATAATATTGCTCTCGTTTAAGACAATTCCATTCACGTTCTTACCAACGCACAGAAAGGGATGAAATAAAGGGTGTAAAAAGCCCCTAACGAAGCCGAAAGGCACATGTTCTTCCCGTCATTGCGATGACTTTTTTGTTTTGAACCATACCTGGGAACCTTCTAGTTACGGAGATATTGGGGCTCAAAGTTGCAACTTATTCACATTTTTTTTTTTTTAATTCATTTGTTTTTAATGTAAGATTTTTAAAAAAAGTCGTTTCCCAGCAATAATTTTTTCGTAAAGTTACTTAGAATTGATGTTTATAATGCTTAGTCAACGGCTTCGTGAAGAGTCTGTTTACACCCTGTATGTACCGAAATATCCCACATTTAAACCAACTGTCAGTATTCACACATGGCACCACAGAAACCCATGATTATAACGACATAACCCTATAAATAAATAAATATCATAATGACATAACCCCTTAAATGCTCCAAAAACCCAGTTCTGTCAACGGCATCACCTTTTTGTCTGCTGTTCACTATAAAAACTACGTCGTTAACATACACGTCATATGGTGTGTTTTTTTGGCAATTATTTTTACATTAATCATGGGAAATTACATGGGTTTGTAATGTGGGTGTGTGGTGGTGTTATGTCATTGTCTTATTTTGGTTTAGTTCTTACTTCTTGTCCTGCTACCTTTACTGCGTGCGTTTTTGACTAGGCTAGCTTATGCTAACGGCTACGCCCGCGTGGAGTTCGACATTTGTCCCACGGGATCATATTACCGGGAAAAAAACTATCCTATGTGTTAATCCAGGTTATAAACTATCTGTGTGCCAAATTTCATCCAAATCGGGTTTGTAGATTTCGCGTGAAAGAGTAACAAACATCCATCCACCCATCCATCCATCATCATCCTCACAAACTTTCGGATTTATAATATTAGTAAGATATATGAACGTGGACAAAGCAGAAGGAGTATGTGAGGATCGTAGCAGAGCTTAGTTCCTGCCTACCCCAATCGGAAACAAGTGATACTTTATGTACAGTCGCCTACACATCAAACTACCCGAAACTGTAAAATTTTCCCAATCAACCTTCAACCGAATGCTTTAGCGATAAAGTTAAAAATCTATTTAAGGAATTTGACAGATTGTAGTAATGCTTGATGTGCTGGCGTCTGTACGACGTACGTATCTTTGAATGTGTTTTTATTACCACCTTTTATCATCATCATCTGCCTAGCCTTTTCCCAACTATGTTGGGGTCGGCTTCCAGTCCAACCGGATGCAGCTGAATACCAGTATTTTATATGGAGCGACTGCCTATCTGACCTCCACAACCCAGTTAATACTGGGTAATACATACATATGATAGACTTTTCGGGCCACTGACTACCTAAAGACTGTCAAAGATTTACATTTGACACCCGGGACCAACGGCTTAACGTGTTTAGTACCGAAATTAGTACCACCTTTACTAAAGTCGATTAACGTTAGTCGCCGGTAGAAGTGCCTGCCTCGTTGGTGATTACTAAATCACAAGCGCGACTGCTAAGTATGTGATCCTGGGTTCGATTCTTGGCAAAGTTTTATTGTTCTTTATAGTTAACAATCTTTTAGTACCAGCCGGGAGCATAGTTTTTTACTAGTTTAATGACAGTAGGTTAGCCGCGTATTACATGGGACTAGTGAAAAATGATAATGCAACTCTGCCTAGCACTTGATAGTACATGCGTAATGTTAAGAACATCACCTGGCATTATAATCACGGCAAATAACTATTTAATCGTCTTCCGAACCTTCCCAGGACATTCGACTTGATGGGTCAAATGTACGATAAAAATCAAAGGAGCCATTCATCATGATTTATCACTACAAAATAACACTTTAAAACTACTGTTTAAGATTTAAAATTGATTGGAGAAACGCTTCATCCTTACATTTATCCTTGCTCTTAGGTCGTGACTGTCAAATGGGGATATGAGTAATCAATTTTCAACTATTTGGCTATGGTGCTTAAGGTTCGAATTCGAATGGGTTGTGAAGGACCTCAAAAGGCAGTCAGGTCGTCGGATGAGGGTAGGATCCCACAAAAAGCTGTCGGACCGGTCCTGGCGTCCGATCCGAACTCATTCGGCTGCGAACGAATCAAATAGTCCAATAATGTGTTCATATTTTTTTACGACCGATTACGTATTACTACAGCTTGGAACAATTGACTTATAAAGGTCGATACGGTTTTAAATAGATCAATGGAAAATAGAATCTATCATATTCGATATGAAAAGTTAACGTAAGAATTTTGTATTTTACAGGAAATGTAGCAAACGCCATTGTCAGTAGCAAAAACGGCGAAATTCTATACAAACTTTCGTCCTCCATTGAACCTAAAAAAATCCTTATTTCTCACTTTCGTTGTACGTAGTATAAAGGAGTCTGCCCTCTACATCGTACCATAACATGAACGTGCATTGAACGTATCAGGTATAAAAATATTATTTGTAATGAAAAAAAAGTACGACACTATGCCCACTAGACCGTTCCATCTAATTTGATTTGAAAAGAGTGTCCATGGAGTTACAGCCCATTCTTCTACACGAGATCTAAGATTTGGGAATAGGCAACTACAGTCCATTCGCAGTTGTTATGCCTCTGGCTGGACTGTTGGTAGCTTATTTTTGACTATTCAAAAGTGCCTTTTACGGGTCTATTTGAAATAAATGCTTTGAGTTGAGTTTGGTTTAAGAAATTACGAATAATTAATTCAATAGTAGGTAGTCGTAAGTTGTTGAATTTTGAAAAAATAAGATTTAACAATAAGTAAAGCAGTTGCCACATTGCAAACACGTGAAAGATGTTAACATCACATGACCAAAGAATACATAAAATGTTATATAAATTCTAAAAAATCCAATAATCTAACTGGTAAATCTAGTTTATTGTAAAGAGCTAAGGTTAAATGTGCAATTAATAACAATGATAACAGAACACGTTATCTGTGAAAACCCAGAGTTAATATTAGAATTGGCTCATAGCGATATGGAATGCTTAAATATTATTCTAATCTAACTTACATAACGATGATAATGACTGTCATCCTGTCATTATCCCAATTTATTTGGGGTCGGCGCATCATGTATTCTTCTTCCATACTTCTCTATTACTCGTCATCTCAGCAGACACCTATTTTCTAGCGATATCATCCTTCACAGTCCATCCATCGTTTCTTTGGTCTTCCTCTACTTATAGCCATTTACATTCATACTCAACATTTTCCTCACTACGTTTTCCTCGTTCCTCTGCATCACATCTCCATACCACGATAATCGATGACCATATAACGTTTCAGTCACCGGTGCCACTTTTAGACTTCGTCTTATGTATTCATTTCGTATTTTATCCATTCGCGTTACACCACACATCCCCCTTAGCATTCTCACCTCAGCCACATGTAAATGTCTTTCATTCATCCCTTTTGTAGCCCAACATTCTGAACCATACAAGACACCATACGTCTAACCATGGTTTTATATATATTCCTTTTGAGTTTAAGGCGAATAATAATTAATTCCATCTTGTGTTAATTTTGTGTTTAACATTCCGATCTCGACTACTTGATAGGTAAATCTACGAATGACGATACTCATACTGTCAAGTCTGACGCAATATCCAAATAATCCAATCCAGCTTGTTGACTGGCTAATCATTTCATCACGACATGAGCCACTATTATGTAACTTTGTACTCGTTCTGGCACGAAAAATTATGATGTGCAGGGCATCGTGAAAGAACTACCACGATGCCCTGCGCATCACTTGCCATGCAAAGACCATGGTAGGGCCCAAATAATGAATATTCCTTCTGATAAACTCTTCTACAAATAACTCTATAACAACTTTACATAACTAAAGATAAAAACAAGCGTTCCTTGTCTGTTCATTGAAAAAAAATAGGCCATTTTTTCTGAAGCTGCCTAATGATGTGGAACTAATGAGCGATGCTCATTAAGCTATCCATACCGAGCTGATCTGATTAAAGCCTTTTTTTACAACGGTATATTACTTTCAGTTATGTTTGTCACTTATTTTTTTTTTTAGTTTTTTGTAAGGTGAGGTGACGAAACATGCGGAGATTTTTTGATGGTGGCAATAATCTAAGCGGAGATTAGCCATCGGTGCAGGAAATATTTAGTGCACAAGTGTGTGCGCAGGCACAGGTGCTCTCTCTCTTCCATCACCCTCATAGTCTGACGGGACGGCAATCCGACACGACCAGAGAGAGATCAGGCGCATGACCAACGGCCTTTCCAAGGCACGGGGGTATCATACCTCAAGCTACTGCCCAGCAGTCGCGATTGCGACCAACGAGGCAGATGGTGGTGGTATAAGATAGATGGACTGTATGAAAGATGATATGGGTAGAATGAGTCAACTTATTTCAAGCCATATCTCAACCGTTTAAAGTTATATATCAGATAATTCCTAGACCGACCATTTTCGTAGACACTTTTTCGATCCATCTGCTTAAAAAATTCAAACCAGTTTGTTAAGATACATCAAAAGTCAACAAGAGTCAAAGCAATCGACACAACAAAAGTCAAGCTTAGGAATAGAATCAATTAATCAGTTACATGACGAACATACAACAACGAAAGAAACAGTATTACCCCAGTATGAAGTTAAGCAGTAACTCAACTACAGCCGACTACAAGTAATACGAAGTTTATAGTGGTCGGATTTTCATTGGAGTTTTTTATCGAGTTCCTCGAGGTGTGGAAAAGAAAGCGATTTTTTTTTTGTTTTCCTTATTTTTTTTAACATTACTCATTATCACGCGTGTAATCCCCGAAGGGTTAGGCAGAGGTGAATTTAATAGTACACCCACATTTTGCCAATTATGTTTTTTTTTAAGTCCCATGTAATGGGTGAGCCTATAATAAATTAGTTTTTTTTCTGTATAACTTGAAATTCGACGAATTTATATTGTAGCGTAATAGTATGACCTTTATTAAACAATTTAACACCAGTTTGGTCTGTTTATCTGTCAAAGACATGTAAAAGTTTTTTTTTTTAATTCTGACATCAAACGCGGGTGTTAGGGTTGCCACACTAAACTTTTTGTTATTTGTTAGTAAATAAAGTTTTTTTTATTAAGTAGAGTAAACTAACTATAAACATTATAAATTAAAAACTATGAAATAACCTACAATCAATAAACTAACAACAAACTATAAAAGGGCATCAAAAAACTCCTCCTCGACCCTGTCTGCTGATAATGTGCCCAAGAGACTGTCGGCGTTGCCACGTTGTATGGCAACACTTAGTCCCTGGCCAAAGTAAAAGCCAGCCCTTGGGTCACGGGAAGCTTGAAGCTTTTTGTTATTAGGTTGCACTACACACGTACAACGTAAGCACTTGTCTCGAAGCGAACCCTGACTTACCTGAAACATGCTTACAATTTAGAGGTTAGAGAGCTGATTCTTAAAATTGTTTCCTTGTTGAAATTCTGTATGTTACTATAACTATGTGTACAGCATACGACATTCTTTTCGTTTTGAATGATTCACTGCGCGGGCGCTGATCACCGGTTCATTTGAAACAGTTTTTTGCTATGCGGTCGAATCACCTGATTGCTGATGGGTTTTCCTTTAATAGAACTATCTGTGGAATAACTGTTTAATTGATGAATCATCGTGATCTTCCAAGGGCGGCGCTGTGCTGGGGTGGCGTAAATATGTTTGAGGTGTTGGGGGTTGAACTCTAGGGCCATCGCTGGGGTCCGAGAGGTCCTTGCGTTTTTCGGGCCACCGATAAGCGCCAGAAGCTGGTCTATTGTGTCTCTTAATGTGTACTTGTACAAAATTCTATAAATATAAAATGTAATGCAGATTGAATTTCTGGCATGATACCTCAGGGCGACAACAGAAACTTTGAAAATTAGAGCAAAGTGATGAAACAATTACGAGGACAATTTTAGAGAAAATTAATACATCATTTTAATTTGATAAAGCTCATTGCACCTCGTTGAAATACCTTACACACGTACATCGCCCGACTGCGCGGACGAGCGGCACTCACCGCCTCTCCGCGCGGTGCACTGCCCTGCCGCCACATATGAGAATCGCCGAAGCATTACAGTTGCTGAAAAGGATACTGCAATAAAGCATTCTATATCATCATCATCATCATTTCAGCCGAAAGACGTCCACTGCTGGACATAGGCCTTCCCCAAGTGTCGCCACGTTGACCTGTCCCGTGCGACTCGCATCCAGCGGATTCCTGCAACCTTCACCAGGTCATCGGTCCACCTAGTGGGAGGCCTTCCAACGCAACGTCTTTCAGTTCGCGGTCGCCACTCCAGAACTTTTCGATCCCATCGGCCATCCAAATCATTCTAAAGGGTGTAAATAGACTCTAAACATATCCGAAAGGCACTTGTTCTCCCCGTCTTTGCGATATTTTTTTTGTTCTAGACCTTACCTGGGAACCTTCTAGTTACGGAGATATTGGGGGTCAAAGTTAAAACTTTTTCACAAGTTTTTTTTTAAATACATATTTTTAATGTAAGATTTTTACTTTACACACCTCTACGACCCCTGTACTTTTCAATCCATCCATCAGCACAATGCTTTGAGTGCTTTCCATCGAGTCCTATCGTAAAACGTGATTTCTCACCCCAAAAAAAAGTCGATTCCCAGCAATAATTTTTGCGTAAAGTTACTTAGTTTGATGTACATAATGCTTGGTTGACGGCTATGTGAAGGGTCTGTTTACTCCCTGTATATAATAGCTAATAATCAATGGAAATAGGTTTTTCGATCGGATATTGTTAAAAGTAAAAGCCGTATTTTGATTCGTTTCCCGTTAAAACCCAATATTAGAGTCTGTCAAGCGAGTCTAGTCCCATGAAAAAGGCGGCAAATTCAAAAATCTTTCAGGTGTCAACACTGATATAGCACGCTGAAAACTTGTTGATACTTGAATTTTGATAAAAAAATTACTTGGGATAAATTAAAAAAAAAGCATTTCAATGTACGTATTTATTCATCAGAACTAAAATCAGAATCAAGAAATTCAATGCCTTCAAATGAGAAATCACTGTCAGTAGAATCATTACGCACAGAAATGATGAAGGGTTCCAACTCGGTTTCGGATATCCTGTCTCTTACTTTATACTTATTTTCGACACTAATAGTGTGATCTGTGCATTTTTTCCAATCATTGGCTGTGACACTATTAAAGCATTCTTTTATAAGGTTCTCCATTTCTTTACCTGGAATCCCTAAGTTTTTGCTGGCTATTTTTCTTTTAGCCAAACTCCATATGAGTTCAATTGCGTTCAGGTCACAATGATATGGCGGAAGTTTCAAAACCTCATGGCCATGTTGTTTCAAAAATTCTTCAGCTTCATACATTGGAGTTGTTTTATGTTCATTCACAAGGCACATAAGCTCAGCCTTTGTAAAGAATTCTTCATAATGAATTCCATTTTCAGTTAGCCATTTCTGAATGTCAGCCTTTAAATCATTCATAGATGGTGGCTTATTTATTTGTGTTACATGGTAGCTAGCGTTGTCCATAACAATGACACTGGGCTGACTTAAATTGGGTATTAATTTTTCACGTAACCATTTCATAAAATTATTTCTGTTCATATCATCATGATAATCTACCATTTTTGATTTAGTACTGAATACCAATAATGCATTGGGAACAAAACCTTTTTCGGATCCAGCATGAACAACAATATGTCTTTTGCCTGACGATATTTTGTCAATTACACCGCTTGTTGATGGCCCTTGCCATGATTTTTTAACTTTATAATTTTGGTGGACATAGGTCTCATCAAGATAAACTATTAATTTTCCTTGTTTCCGCTTTTCATCAATAGCTCTGAGATACCTATGTCGCCATGCAGCTAGTTCATACTTTTCAATAAGAAGAGATCTCTCATTTTTATTTTTTTTTAATTCAAATCCATTTTTGAGTAATAATTGTCTCAATGTTTCATGACATCCAGTAAATCCAATTGACTCTCTTAAATCTGCAAGCAAACTTCGTAGAGTTGGAACTTGCTTTTTCACACAGTAAAATTCATTAATTTTATTGCGTATGGCTGATAAGTCAAAATTATCCAGATTGGCTACAGTTGGCTGTTGTGGACGTTTTTTCTCCGGTGTGTTCCACTCGCCTTGGTTAATAGCACCTTCTTTTTTAATTCTTCGCAGTGTTTTCACACTTAAATCTGAAAGTTCAATATGTCAGTTCAGTATCAAACGCACAAATTTTATGATAATATTTGTAGAAAATGCAAACAATGTAAACAAATAAATCTGTACTAACCTGTCATAGCAGCAATTTTTGTCAAATAGTCTGTTTCAGATTTCATTTTTTTATTCTCATCTATGGCTATGACTTTCTTAACTAAATTATCAATTGTGCTTTTTATTAATTCATCATCCAAGGTGGCTGAAAAAAGATGACAACAATCTCTTATAATACTTTTCACTTATAGGTGCCCCATTGAGATTCAATGTCATGTATACGACGTCTGAATCTAAACCAAAACCGAAATCGTGATCACATCATAGTAAAATAAACAAAATTAGACAATTGTGCTAAAAGTATCAACATTTTGTAGCCAACCTACCTGTTGTTGAAACAATTTCATCCAAAAGTCGTCGTTTTTCTGTTAACACGTCATCAGATTCAATCTTTACATGATTATATTTATTAATCATTGTAAACAGCAGGCTCCTGACACTACTTTTAATAGGTTTTGGCATTATAACATTAAAAAATTCAACAAAAACCGGAATGCTTCGAGGTTAGAACAGAAATTGTGACAATCTGTTTGACAGATAATAGTATTGCCATTATAAGAAATCAGTAAAATGGTTGTGGACTCGACTCGCTTGACAGACTCTATTAAACAGACCGACAAACTAAAGATTAATATTTACGATATGTGTCTAGAGAATGTCCTCACGTCACCGTGGGTCAAGTCCACGGTATCGACCTTCACACCGTTCAATATCAAAGGACAGCATCGACTAGTGCAACAACCGGCTAAATGACGTCACGACCCCAGGAAATAACTTTGTACAACTGTTGAAGGATTACTTAAAGTGAAATGGGGGCTACGGAACTGCTGTTCAGGTGCCCTTAGCCTTTCAGAATAGTCATCATCTGCCTAGCCTTTTCCCGACTATGTTAGGGTCGGCTTCCAGTCTAACCGGACGCAGCTGAATAACAATATTCTACATAGAGTGACTGCTTATCTGACCAATAGAATAGTAACAATTACAAAATACACAAACATCTTCCGAATTAACAGCATCTAATGTTTCCACTGCTTTATTCCAGAGGTGATCAATGGTTTACTTACCCTAGAGGGCAACTGTTGAAGAAGTGTTCAGTTATATGGGGTCTAAGGGACTGCTGTATCCTTGTGTCCTGTTCTCTTAGCCTTTTAACATAACATGACATTCATTTATTTATTTTCAGGCAACTTTCTTTAACTTCGGACTCTTTTTTTAATTTTTTTGTTAGTCTGTTTGAGTGTCCCACTGCGGGCCCAGGCCTCCCCTTGCTCCTTCCAAATCTAAAGAAACGAGATCAGATCATCACACCACCTTCGGACTCTTATCGCTTTTAAAATGCACGACATCGCATTATCAGCCACTGACTTTCTCACTGCTCGGAGACATGCCACTTCTCCATGAGAGGATAATATACCGCTTATATAATCTACCACGCGGACTTATACCGGGTTACCTAGGGTCCGATATAGGGCCACGAATTCGATGACGTTTGTCAAGTTATTATTCAAGAATTTACTGAATCACCTTTTAACCACCTGACTAAGCGCATTATTATTTTCTGCTCAATTGGCAAAAATAGGCTTTGACTACAGATTTTCAAGATAAAGCATTGAGTTTCCTCGTAACCTTTACCGAGTAGGTACCTCATTAATCCAGGTCCAGATGAAAACCAGCGTCGGGCACTAGTTGTCCGGCATTTTGTTGAGCTGAGCCAGCCGTTTTCAGCCTGTACGAGATTAGGATGGCTCTAAAACAGCTAAAAAACAACAAGGGTGATGTCGGAATTACGGCCGAACTCCTGAAGGCAGGTGGAAAACCGGTACTTAAGGCCCTTCAGAAGCTGTTTGATTCCGTCATACTCGAGGGGAAAACGCCGCAGGCATGGTGCAGGGGTGTGGTGGTACCTTCTTCAAAAAGGGCGACAATGCCCGGCTGAAGAACTATAGGTCCATCTCACTTCTAAGCCATGTCTACAAGTTGTTTTCAAGAGTCATCACGAATCGTCTCGTGCGCAGGTTTGACGATTTTCAGCCTCCCGAACAAGCCGGATTCCGAAAAGGCTTTAGCACCGTAGACCACATACATACGCTGCGGCAGGTTATACAGAAGACCGAAGAATATAACCTGCCTCTCTGTTTGGCGTTTGTGGCCTTCGATTCGATTGAGACTTGGGCTGTACTGCAGTCTCTCCAACGGTGCCAAATTGACTATCGGTACATCGAGGTGTTGAAGTGTTTGTACAAAAACGCCACCATGTCAGTCCGACTTCAGGACCAGACCTCGGAACCTATCCTTCTGCAGCGAGGTGTGAGACAGGGAGACGTCATATCTCCGAAACTGTTCACCGCTGCACTGGAGGATGTCTTCAAGGTTCTGGACTGGAGAGGGCTAGGCATCAACGTCAATGGCGAGTACATCTCTCACCTTCGGTTTGCCGACGATATAGTGGTCAGGGCTGAGACCATGGAGGACCTCAGTACTATGCTCGATGACCTCAGTAGAGCTTCCGGAAGAGTGGGTCTTAAAATGAACATGGACAAAACCAAAGTCATGTTGAATGCCCATGTAACACCCACTCCTATCAAGATCGGATACTCTACACTCGAAGTTGTAGACGATTATGTCTATCAGGGACAAACGATCCAGTTAGGTAGGTCTAACTTCGAGAAAGAGGTTAATCGTCGAATCCGACTCGGCTGGGCAGCGTTCGGGAAGTTGCGTGGTATCTTCTCGTCCAACTTACCGACCAGTGTGTGTTGCCAGTGATTACATACGGGACCGTGGTCGCTCACCATGGGGCACATCAGAAGGCTTAAAGTCACCCAAAGGGCAATGGAGAGGGCTATGCTTGGAGTTTCCTTGCGTGATTAAATCAGAAATGAGGAAATCCGTAAGAGAACCAAGGTTACCGACGTAGCCCGAAGAATAGCCAAACTTAAGTGGCAGTGCGAAATATTGCTCGCAGAACGGATGGCCGATGGGGCCTGAAAGTTCTGGAGTGGCGACCGCGAACTGGAAGAGTCGCGTTGGAAGGCCTCCCACTAGGTGGACCGATGACCTGGTAAAGGTTGCGGGGATCCGCTGGATGCGAAACGCACGGGATCGGTCAATGTGGCGACACTTGGGGGAGGCCTATGTCCAGCAGTGGACGTCTTTCGGCTGAAATGATGATGATGATGATGAGCTAACCGTAAGGCACAGTGTTACATTTTTTTTTGTTTAGATATAACTTTTGTTTTTTTTTTGGTTTTCTTTTATGTTTTTAAACCATGTATGTACAGTCACGAGCACCAATATACACTATCTATAAATTTAAAAGCAATTTTCACGAGAAATAACGATTTTAACTTGGAGATAGGATTTTTTTCATAAAAATATGAGTTCCAGAATACTATGTTCGAAATGAAATGCAATTTAGAAGAAAAACACTTTTAAAAGTTGTTAAGTGTTTACATATTAGTGCTCGTGACTGTACACATGTGGCGTGTGCTAAATAAATGTATTTACTTTACCTAATCGTTAGTTAATTTATTAGTAGAACACCGCTTTCAGATTCATGGTCACCAAGACCTGCCCCAACAGTTTCCGGTCTTCAATGTCGTCTATACCTACTGTAACCTGAAGGCTCTATGGCCGAGCACGTGGAGCTATTTCTGTCCGTTTTCCTTACGAATTATCCAACCAACCATCCAACCAACAACCAACCAACTGCCAACCAACTAACCAACCTACCAACTTGTTCATTTCCAATCTCGCTGCATATTTCTAAGAATACACGAATTCCTATATTACGTAGCGACATTTAAAAATTTCCTGCTACCATCTTGCGGTCTGGCTAGAAGGTATTATTTTAATAACTTTGCTCTATTTCGTTATTATTAAATCGTTACAATGCCTGACGATCATGTCATATCTATTATCATACATTTCGTAATCTATAAATCTATATATGCAAATAAATAAAACTCAAGTGTCTGTTTGTAATGAAAAATAACAGCTTTTTACTGAATGCATATGAAAGAATGCGGTACTCATAACAATTTTTTTTTTTATTTTTCTCTGTATGTCTGTTTGTTCCGGCTAATCTCCGAAACGGCTGGACCGATTTTGCCGCGAAAATCGGTCCGCCTTTACAAGCAGATAGCTAATATTATAAAGAGTAACGTAATATTTTTATAATAATAATATCACGCGAACTAAGGCGAACTACATCTAGTGATATAATAAGACTGAGATTCGTCACATAGTTCTTAGAATTTACTCAGGATTCCTATTACTGAATGAATAGGTAGCTAGTTAAAATTCCCCGATATCTACCACCTTGTGGATTGGCTGATATTATTACTCTCCATCAATCCGTGATAATTAACACATGATGTCATCTTATTCATTTTGTGATGTAAGATAATAGGAATTAACTTAGACTTTATCCAAATGACTACTATTACTATTATTTTATTATTTATGACAGCTTTTGGTCTAGTGGTCACAAGCGCGATTGATGAGTGCGAGATCCTGGGTTCTATTCCCAGGTCGGGCAAAGTGTTTTTAGCTTTTTCTATCCGGAATTTCTCAATAGCACCCAGACAGCCACGGAGTCTGGATTTGTGCCCGGTTGATGGCAATAAGCTCACCCCTGTTACGTGGGATTAAAACAACTGGCGAAATGTGGATGTAATGTTTGGTACACCTCTGCCTAATCCTTCAGGGATTACAGGCGTCATGTTATGAAGATGTAGGGCCTAAACACTTGTCTAAGCTATTATCACTTGCCAATCGCAGCACGAAGAAGAAGAACAGGGTTAACATAAGCTTTATGGTAGGTAGGTTATCAAAGAATATCTCCAGGTCCTCTGGAGCCATATTATCAAAGTGTTAGAATTATCACAGTTATACAGCAGAGCAGGACATGTTTGTCGCATGCAGAACAAGCTGTGGGCCCGTAAAGCTCAGGATTGATAACCTGAAACAGTGACACGGGGTCGCGGCAGACCACGAAAGAGATGGCGGGACGAACTAGATGTCTTCCGTGAGAATTTGAAAGAAGTAGCACAGAATCGTGACCTTTGGGAGGAATGGAGGTAGGCCTTTGTCCAGCAGCAGATCAATATGGGCTAGCTATAATAAAACAGCCTTCATGATGATATTCAACACTTAATAACCCAGCTCCTGAACAGATAGGATTTTCACATGACACCGCTCGACCGCGCGGTTTAGCGGTGAAGTGGATCTCACGTCGCATTGGCTTGTATGTAATCCGTTGTTGCCTAAGACACCACACCGCATGACCGCGCGGATGAGCGGCGGGCCACCAATATAAAGGGTGTAAAAAGGCCCTTAACGAAGCCGAAAGGCACTTGTTCTCCTCGTCATTGCGATCATTTTTTTGTTCTACACCATACCTTCTAGTTACGGAGATATTGGAGATCAAAGTTCCAAATTTTTCACTACTTTTTTTTAAAATACTATGTAGTTTTAAGGTTTTAACTTTATTTTTTATAATTATCTCACTTTTTAATGCATCCATCAGCACAATGTTTACAGTACGTTACATTGAGTTTTTCCGTAATATGTGATTTTTCACCCCAAAAAAAAAGCCGTTTTCCAGTAATATTTTTTGCGTATTGTCACTTGGTTTGATGTACATAATGCTTGGTTGAAGGCTTCGTTAAGGGTTCGTTTACACCCTGTATTTGCTTCACCGCCTGCGCAAGACCGCGCGGACGAGCGGTGTAGTGTGCAAATCACCTTAAACTATACCAAAATGACAGTATTAATAACTGCATGGTCAAGTCCGCATGTGACGACCTTCGTTCCGTTCATTATCAAGGCAGACACTTATGAGACTGTTTGCGACACCGCACTGTGATTGTAACCTTGTATTGTTACGTATGTTTATAATTTTATATGTGTAACACCGTCTACATGTTGGCAGAAAAGGTTAAAGTAGGAACCACTTATGTACTTACAAATAGCTAGTAATCTGATCTTTTAAGTTTATTTTTACTCACTCGACTGACTCGACTGCGTCGTTGGTTTAGTAGTCGCAATCGCTGACTGAACATTTGGTCCTGGGTTCGATTCCCAGGTCGGGCAAATTGTTATTGGCATTTTCCATCAGGAATTTCTCAGTAGCAGCCTCGGAGTCTAAATCTGTGCCCAGTTGACGGCAATAGACTCGCCCCCTATTACATGCGACTTAAACATTACTGGCGTCCCACACCATACACTAAAGAACATATTTCTACTAGACATAGTGTTCCCCAAATAATTGCCACAACGACCGATCGTACTCTGTCTGAGTGTCCATTGAATCCAGACAAGAGGTGATAGAAACCAAAGTACATCCTAGAATTATTAAATAAGTTCTATTCAAATTCTGAAGCTATGATAATATCTAGATATTCCAATAAAATCGCTAATGGACTTAAAATAAACTTGATTATTAGTATGCGATCACATCTCGCTAATATGGTGCTAGACCAGTTTTAATAAAATAAACTAAAAAGAAGACACATAGTACAGCACACATAGTTGCGGTAGGTCGGGCAAGGTGACTGCTCGATACTCTAAATTAAGGATGATTTCCACCAAACGGCTCGCATCGCATCGGATCGGAAAGGATACGAACGGATGCGGTGACAGACGATCGCGTCGGCTCCGTACCGTCGCTTAATAAAGTATCCGTTTTTGCGCCTAGTAAAATAGTTTCATTGCTATCGTGTCGGATACGACGACAGGCGAACGGAGCCGATCGCGAGTAGCAGCATATTTTCTGCTAAGGCGTGAGTCGCGGAAGACGCCCGCGGTCAAGCTGCTGTGCCCGGCTTGGTAATAAAGACTTTTATTATACACGATTTAATATCGCTTAAAGATTGTAAAATCCGTTGCGATCCGATGCGCTGCGAGCCGTTTGGTGGAAATCATCCTTTAGTCGACACTTCCATATATGAAAGATTTTTATTTGTTTTAAGTTTTAACACTCGTTTGTTGCGCAAGATTTTGTTTTGGACGCATTTATTGCTTTTGTTTTCTGTACGTTGTCACAATTTCGACATGTTTTGTCACTGACAAGCGCAGAAGACTACGATAGCTCTACGCAATGTCTACGCGCAGTCTTCTCGATGGATACAAACGTAAAATCAATATGTCACATGATTATTTATTTTCTATTTAGTTGACTATAATTTTCCCCGATATGTATTTCATTGAATGTCAAACAACGAAATAAATTATAGAAACCGGTACAGAATTATTAAATTAATATGTCAGCCTTATTGGTACTATGCACTTTTAGTAGACGTGCAATGAAGTGCATCTAGGGAAGTACCTACTGCGTATACCATATTCTAGTTCAGAACCCGCGTCTAAAAGTTATCATCTGGCTAGCCTTTTCCCAACTATGTTGGAGTCGGCTACCAGTGTAATCGGATGCAGCTGAATACCAGCATTTTACATGGAGCGACTGCCTGTCTGACCACAACCCATTAACTGAGTAATACGATACCCCTTGGTAGAACTGGCTGTTAAACTTTCAGGTCACTGACTAACTGTAACGGCTGCCAAAGATCTACAAATGACCAACGGCTTAAGGTGTTTTCCGAGGCACGGAGGAATCTCGATGAGTAATCGTCACCCATCCACAAGACAACCGCGGTAATTGTGGCAAGCCACGAGCTCTTTCGGCTAAAAGAGACAGCCTCAATCCACATTCACCTGGGACCTTCAACCATATGCGTCATTTTTATGAACTGATTACGACGTTTTTAGTCCGACCTTCGTAGGTTGAGAGGGTATTCACATGGTTTTCTACTACAGACAAACTATTTAATAAACGACTCTATTTGGAGGACAATAGAGCATGATTTTGTGACACATATGATGCCACGTGCGATTGCTTGTCTTTATAATCTTTATCTCAATCACGTGTTTTAATTTTTAGCGACATTTTTTCAGAAATGGTTGCATGATTAGTGCTCCCTGGAAAGTAAGCCTTGTTGTTTGGCGAATATTTTACTATCATAATCTTGGAAGATACAACCGTGGTGTCCGTTCATCATCTGCCAGCCTTTTTCAACCATGTTGGGGTCGGCTTCCAGTCTAACCGGATGCAGCTGGATACTAGTTATTTTTAGAGTGTGACTTAAGCAGTCGACCTCCACAGCCCGTGGGGCCGTGATGATTGTCAAAGATCTACAAATGACAGCCGGGACCAATATCTTAATCTGCTTACCTAGTAAAGCTTCGCGAATAACTGAAACAAACCCTGCGCCTCAATACAAGTACACAGCTCGAACACAATGCTCTCCAGTGTAAGCATTGACAGCGATGTAGGTGGTTACACTCGGGGCGCACAAAAGTACACACCGGTGAAGTTGGCCGGCCACGCGACTTCAGAGGTTTTCCATAAATTAGCGGACGTCGTTGTCGTGACGTTGCACCCGGTGTACACTGGCGGACGAAATTATTGACGTTTTTACCTCTTGCCTTTTGTCGCGTTTTATGTAAAAACTTGTGTCGTATTTATAGGTTGAACAAAAGTGAATGCTGTTGCAATACTTTGCTGAAAAAAAACTGAAATTCCTTAAAACCCTTACTGTAACAGTTTTATTTAATAATAGATAAAAAACGTTATGTCAAAATGTTCGCAAATTTTAAAAACACAACTTTTCCAAGTGAAACACTAATTTAATGCAAAGGGGTTAAATATTTAACCACCATATTACGATGAACCAACCTCAGCCACATGAAACCAATAATTTAACATAAGAAGATAAACTATTGCTCACCAGCACTTTAAATCCAGCCATCAATGAAGGAACCATCCAAAAATCTTTCCCAAAATACCTTCACTAGGCTCTCAATTTGCTCGCCAGTGTACCGATCTGTCAGTAACTTTTCCCATGCATCGCGCGAAGACGAATGGTCCAAGTTGTTGAACGCAAAAACTGCGCCCGCTTCAAACTCACTCCTGACACAAAAATTCTTACTTCTACATCACTTTAGTTTTTCTTTCAGCAAGCCAAAGAGTTTCGCCACAATGAACTCTTGAACTTAATGAGTTAGTGCCGCCATTTTGTATTTTTTTTTTCTGATGTAGAAATAGCTTTATGTGGTATCGCGATTTTTAGAACTAGTACTTGTGCTCGCAAGTGTAAGTAAGTTAAATATTAATAAGAGTTGAAGTTTCGTTATCATTTAATTGATAATTATATACATGAAAACTGGCAGCTGGGTGTAACAAGGATACCCTTTGTTTGTTTAATTTTTCAGCAATATTGCTTTGACTACTCAAGGACATTGCCGAAAGTTCCTATGATTACATACGCAAGCTGTAACATAATTTCTAATAATATAACCTATATTATATTAAAGGAATCTAAGGTGTTTGTTAATTTGGGCGCGTTCTTTGAGGCGGCAAGCCGCCCACTACCTGAACGCGCCCCAAAAGGTGATAGCCATAAGGCTAATCCGGGGGTACCGCACGATCTCCGGCGAGGCGGCTAGCCTCCTTGCCGGATTGCCGCCATGGGATCTGGAGGCGATAGTCCTCGCGCGCCTGCATGAATGGCGCGCGGAAGCACTATGTCGGGGAGAAACTCCGCTGCCGCGACAAATTGCCGCTCAGCGGACAGACCTCCGGCGTGATCTCATGGCGACATGGAGAGAGCGACTGTCGCAACCCCGTGCAGGGCACGCCACCATAGTGGCGATAAGTCCCCTCTTTGAGGAGTGGCTAGAGAGGCGCCACGGCGCCCTCACCTACCGCCTGACGCAGGTCCTCACCGGACACGGTTGTTTCGGGAGGTTCCTGCATCGAATCGGGCGGGAGGAAACGCCCGGGTGTTTCCACTGCGAGGATCGTCCGGAGGACACGGTGGAACACACCGTGGAGGTCTGCCCCACTTGGGCGGAGCACCGCCGTGTCCTCACAGCGGCGATTGGCGGCGGCGATCTCTCGCGTCCGGCCTTGGTTCAAGCCATGGTCCGGAGCGAGAGGGAATGGGAAGCCGTCACCTCCTTCTGCGAAGCAGTCATGCTAGTGAAGGAGGTGGCAGGACGTGAGAGGGAAAGAACCTCACGTCCCAGCCGCCGCGGGAGACGCCCTGGGCGTCGGGGGTCACGTGGTGGCTTCCGACCACCGTAGGCGCTGGCCTGTGGACGGCGAGTTATGGGCTAGCTCGCCGTCCGGCCGTCTTATGACGACGGGCCGTGTCGACGGCGCGTTCGTGTTCCACGCGCGCCTCAAAGAGATGTCAGCAATCAAGTAGGGGTCCGCATGGGCCAACGCCTGCCGGGGCTGCGGGACTGTTCGAAAGAGATACCGTGGCCCTGGAACATAACGGGCAAAGAAGGAACATGGATGGGTTTTAGTCAGTACAAGTCTGACACTCCCCTCCGCTCCGCCCAGAGTGGGGGGGGTCATTTGATGATTTCCCATCCGGAAAAAAAAAAAAAAAAAAAAAAGGTGTTTGTTAATTTATTTAAATTATTTATTTGAATTCATTATGTACATTACTTACAAACCACAAATAGATCTAAAATTATATTAAAAATATGCACAAGTATCGAAATGGGAATACAATTACAGGGCGTCAAAAAATTCGTTCACATCGTTGTCAATAAGAAAAGTGCCTAGAAGGCTGGCAGCTGGTGCCACGTTGGATGGCAAAGCTGACTCTTTGGTCAACAAAAAGGTCAGATTTGATAATTTAGTCATCATTAAGAAATCAAAACTTGGATGACATGTGTGGAGGTAAAGCACCGTTCTTTGTCTCTAGTTTTGTCTGAATTTAAGAGGTGCCAGTCTATACTGATGCTCCAAAAAGTAAACAGAAATAAATTACAAGAATTTTATTGGTTAAAGTATGTACTATGTAGTACATAATGTACTCTTTCGTAGCAAGTACGTGTGAGTGAACCAGCTACAAATTGGTGAAAGCTCATCACAAATTCAATCGGACTTCATTTGCTTTATTTGCTTCAGCCAATCAATTGCCGAAAAAAATGGTGAAGCGGTGAACGTTGTTAATGCGAGAGGGTTCCGTTGGATTAACGAGTATTGTTTTGAATTTATGGCAGTTAAATTGAGCTAAATATGTAATAACATGCAGCTATGCTGTAAAGTATGCGGAAAACGGCTGCGGGACTGTTCGATGGCTGCGGGACTGTTCTTGGCTGCGGGACTGTTCGAAAGAGATACCGTGGCCCTGGAACACAAAGGGCAAAGAAGAAACATGGATGGGTTTTAGTCAGTACAAGTCCGACACTCCCCTCCACTCCGCCCAGAGTGTGGGGGGGGGGGTCATTTGATGATTTCCCATCCGAAAAAAAAAAAAAAAGTGTTCGGAAAACTGAATGATCTTTATTTCGAGGGTATTTAACTCTTCTAGTTTCCAAAACCTCCGTAAAGCTGCTAGCTTTGCGGCACTCAAAAAACAAGATAGGTCTATTTACTTATAAGTAATGTAAGTTATAAGTCGATTGAGTACAGGAGACCGGCATTTGCAGAATCAAAAATTCGAAACATCCACCAACCCACACTGCCCGCGTGGTAGCAGAGGCCTATGTCCCAGCGGTGGGAACATTATAGACTGATTACGTATGAGTACAGCACACGCTGGATTATATGGCATATCGAGTTTGCAAAAAAGTTCGGTTTTGTTATTTTTCCAAAAACTTTATACACAGTCGTACCTGTGTGACAGACTCTTACAGAAGAGTTAGAAGATACAGCTAAAGACTGATGACTAGCTTAAACTTATAATTACACTAGCTTCTGCCCGCGAATTCGTCTGCGTCGAAGAAACGTAATATTACGGAGCTAGGTAACAGTGTACATAGCTTTACCTACATACATCAATGAAACAATTATTGAAATCGAGCGAATAGTTAGATTACATCTAAATCAAAAATTAAAAACTTTATAATAATTTGGTACTATAGACGTCCCTGTAAGCGTGAGGGCTAAAACTCAACATACTTAATTACTCACGAAAATTACCCTAAAGCTCTCGGTAATTAGTTATAGGTAAGGTTCTACAGCCCACGGAACCCTTCGGGACAAAATACTGCCGATCCGCATTGCGCTTTAATCGGAAAAATCAACAGACCCACTGCAAATGGGTTCGCGTGCATATAATAATATATGCTCAGTCCGGCTGGGTGTCTGTTTGTGCGCGCGTTTAAAATGGAGGTACTCATAATTGCTCTATTGAACTGGAAATGGGAGGTAATTGAATTTCTTAATGTTTTTGATGATTGCTTGTTATTTAACATCAAGGCTTTACTCCGAAGGGGCAAGCAGGGATGTATAGTGCACCAATTTGTCTTCAGTTACATTTAAGTAGGGGGAGGAGCTCGTGGCTAAAAAATTAACAGCCGCCCGGGTCGATCTTAAGGTTAAGCCGCGCTTGATTGGTTGGTCCATGGATTGTTCCGCCATTACATACCGAGTTTCCTCCGTGCCTCGGAAAGCACGTTAAGCCGTTGGTCCCGGTTGTCATATGTAGATCTTTGACAGTCGTTACATGTAGTCAGTGGCCCGAAAGTCTGACAACCAGTCTTACCAAAGGGTATCGTATTACCTAGTACTAGCTGGGTTGTGGAAGTCAGATTGGCAGTCGCTCCATGTAAAATACTGGTGTTCAGCTGCTTTCGGTGAGACGGGAAGCCGACGCCAACATAGTTGAGAAAAGTCTAGGCGGATGATGATTTAAGTAGGGGGTAATTTTGTTGCCACTAAACGCACAAATCCATACACCGTTTATTCGAACACAAATTCCGGTATAAATACCCTTCACCACTTTGCCCGAACTCAGAATCGAATCTAGGACATCCCCGGGTACAATCTCGTGGTAGCTTGACTCAGAGGTCAAGCCGAACCACAACACTAATGCAACGTGGCCAACCTCATTTCACTTGAAAAATGGTACTTACTACAACGATGCACATTACATGATATTTACTTTGTTTATTGATTACTTTATCGTGTTTCAATATTTGTATATTTGTTACGGTTAAAAGCCGAAGTAAGGTTACACCTAGTTCTAGCCGACTATACCTAGGTGCGGCCTAAATTTGGAGGTTTGATGCAGCCTATTTGAATGTAGAGCTCGTTGCGCTCGCTCGGCTTGCACGCGTTTGGTCACAGTTCTGACCTAACCTAAGCTAATCCATTTGGTCGGTGTGCCCTAGCAATAAAAAGGATACACCTAAGTATAACAAACTGTTACTGGCCGCACCTAGGTATAGCCGGCTAGAACTAGGTGTAACCTTACTTCGGCTTTTAGCCGTAACATATACCTACACAGACGAATCAACAGTACAATACTAGTCTAACGAAAACACAATAATGAATTCGCTTCTCAATTCTCGAACGTAAATAAGTGTACTTATGAAATAATTGGTATTTTAATGGATTCCCAATACGGCGACCAATTTATCACTGGACATGGAAAACACGATGATATGACAAAGGAAAAACCGCCAATCAGTTTTAATTAGTAATTAAGTACTAAGGGATAAATTATTTATTTAATTTAAGGCTCTGAGGTTACCAGTTAGTTATAGGTATTTTTCACTTGGACAACTGGATGTATTGGGAAAACTTTCAAGTGATAATTTAAAAACATTAGACTCCTACGTCACCCCACTCACTGGCGAGCTGTCTACGGAAAGACAGAAAGCTGTGGCAAGGTAGTGCATCCTTGCCTAACTCATCCCTTCCACCTGCTGAAAATCTCCCATCTGGAGATGAGTTGCCATGGCTGACTTGGAAGTCTTTAAACTCCGGACCCAGGTTGGTCGCAGCAAGGAAAACCTGCTCAGGTGGAGATTCATTAATGACTCTGCCCTGCAGTGTAAATGTGGTGCTGTTCCACAAACGATGGGGCACTTAATATCGTGTCCTGCGTGTCCTGTTGTTTGTTCACTACAAGAACTGATGGACGCTACCGAAAGCGCCAAACTAGTAGCTCAGTTCTGGGCTGACACAATTTAGATTGCCATTGACACGCTTAGAAGAAGATTAGACTGCTCCTGAAGCGACATCCTTTTTCTTTTGTCCCAGTATTCCTCTTCAGGCCTTGGCCCAACAGTAGGACAAAACAGGCGAGTTAATTAATAAGTTAGTCATGTCTGAGTCTTCGTCGTTCTTCAGGACAGCAAATGAATTGGTATTTGATATCATAAGCTTTGAATAATAATAAATAATAACATTGAAATATTTATTTTGCTACATAAAACATTGGTTTTCTATCAGCATTTATCTAGAACCGGATAGGTGCATAAACCTTTAAAATCCCAAAGGTTATAGACATGATAATGTCAAACCATTTTATCAAATTGTTATTTACGAAGCGCCTGCATATTCTAAACATAATATAACTTTCTTAGTGTTATTCTTTGTTTACTTATCTGAAAGGACCAAAAGGCCTACAAAAGTGGCCATCGCTTTCAGAGTATTATCTACTACTACTATAGACCGACAGCTTTAATAAGTCCTCCGCCTTGCCCCATCAAAGGCACATTAAGTGTCCACAAAGTTCTAAAAATATCCCACAGGTTATTGGCTTTATGATAACCATACGTGATCAACCTTCAGAATTTGCTCGTCTTGCAACTACACATGCAACAACAACTTATATGCTCAAACCATAGGCGAGGACGCTAGCACCCTTAACACAAATTAAATCTTACATTAAGTGCCAGAGCTCATCGAAAACACTCTGTTCCCTAGTTGTAACGCTGCATAGTGCTTAGATAAGTGTTTCTTGTACAACTATTTAAGGTAATAAAATATTTTTTTATTTTAGAATATTCTATTTTAATTGATACCTTCGCGAGGACTCATTAAAGCGGTCGGTCTATAAAATAAATAAAATCAATTTTTATTCAAAGTTAAAATTGATACAATACAGTCAGTCAGTACAGTCTATGTACTAGTTATGACGGCACGGTTGACGCCGTGGCTGAGCGATTGGCTGCTGCGCTGCGTGTCGCGGTTTTGATTCCCGCACGGAACAATGTATGGCCTACAGATAGTTGTTCCAGGTCTGACGGTTTGTGTATGTGAGTTTATAAACGCACCCACGATACAGGAGAATATTAATTGAAACGACTCTCCATTTGAGCTCCGTAACCCTGTTACTCAACATAACAGTATGCCTTGCTGAAGCTAGTTACCAGACTCACCGACTAATCTTCTAGCTTGCAACCGGTCCCGGCTGACGTTCGAAGTTTCGTAGCATTCGTTTATGGTGGTTAACATGAAAACCCCTCCCGATAAGTGTAAGTGTTTACCGTCAGCTGTAGGCATCTGCAGTGCCAAATACACTCATCACCATCATGGGCATTCTTTTGCCAAAGTGATGAGTTCGGCTTCTAGTCTAACCGCATGCACATCAGCCTTACAAAAACTGTTTGTTAGTCTATCGGGCCTCTGACCTGGGGATCACAAAGTGACAATTCATAATATTAACTGCGTCTGTGACCATTTTAAGAATTTAAACGTGAGCAGCATCTACAAGTCAGTGATGATTCTATCAATGATTAGTGCAACGAATGGCGTTCGAATTGACGTCTATCTTGCTATGTGGTCCTTCGCGACCACCTACCAACCTACCAACCATTGCGCTATAACCCCTTTCACCACACTTATAGCAAATAATACATTGTACATAATTAGCCTATAACGGTCCCACAGCTGGGACACTGGCGTCCTCTCTGTGAGGGGAAGTGTGAGTCCAAGCTGGCTCAGTGAGCGTTGATGTATGTCACAAGTCATCGAATATTTGGGTCTAGGTCCTGCCACTTTCCTCACGATGTTTTCCTTCAGCATTTGGGGGTTTTGGTGATAGCATAACTTATAGAAAGTAAAGTGCTTGCCTGAGTCTGAACCGACACCCTGCAATCCTAAGAACCACTGCGTTATTGCAGCTTTAAACATACGGTATAATGCAACAGATATAAGTACTTCATAGAAGACTAACTCCTGTTCATGTATTCGTAAACAATATAATAATATATTCAAATCTAAAGATCAAAGTATCTTAGAAGGACACGCCGAGGTCGGCGGGTGCATGGTCTAGTGCATCTGGTAGAAACGGTGCAACAACGAATAATGTTTTATAACTTGTTTGCGTTTTAGTTATGTACTGACGGATGGCAGTTCCTATATTTGAAAACGAGTCTCTTTTTTAACATAACCTATTATCAAACACTGTTTTAAGCTTTCACGGTTTACAACTAAACTTATACTGTTACTTACGGGATATCTTCCGTGATTGTTCATTATTGCGGCGCTGTTGTAACAACAGAATAATGAACAATCACGGAAGATATCCCGTAAGTGACAGTATAAGCTTATAACCTATTATTATTAATTTTTTTATTACTATCTTAATCTGTATTTAATTAAGTAGAGTAAACTAACTAAATACATTATTAATTAAAAACTATTAAATAACATAAAATAAATAAACTAAACTAACAACGAACTATTATAATAATTACATTTAGTACAGCATTAAGCCATTAATATTAAATTAAGTAATCCTTTTACTCGGTCTTCTGACAGAACCACAAACATTCAATCATTATTGTCTTCCATTCATCAGCAAACAAGTCCAATCCAGGGTTGGTGTCCACGAGCGCGTTGAGCATCGTAAGCATACGCGGTATAGGGGAGGTGGATCTAGCTACAGTGCGACAAAATGGGACATTCAACAATTTCTGCTTTCTAGAGTGATTATAATTAGTTTCATGAAGAAGCAGATACCTACTGTTGAAGTAGCATTTTGTCAAGACTGCCTCGGTCTAGTGGTCGTAAGAGCGACTGCTGAGCATGAGGTCCTTGGTGCGATTCCCAGGTCAGGCAACGTGTTTTTCCATCAGGAATTTCTCAGTAGCAGCCAAGGATCTCGATTTGTGCCCGGTTGATAGGCTCCCCCCTATTACATGGAACTTAAACATAACTGGCGAAATGTGGGTGTACTATTAGGTACACCACTGCCTCATCCTTCTAGGATTACAGGCGTGATGTTATGTTACTTACTCACATAAAAACAAATCGCAAAAACATACAACACATACCGTAGTATTAGTATTACTATTAGCTACACCTCTGCCTAACCCTTCGGGGATTCTGAAATAGACTGGGGTCTGTTTCTAAATAGTGTATATTCCTCTATGGTTCACTTATCTCTTACTTGTCATTTGTTGGTACTCAGAAAAAAAATGCTTTTTTGGCATATTTCAACAAAGGTTAGGACATCAGCTCTGTAATATTCAAGCGTGAAAATAAAGTCATAAATTCAAATCACATGTTAATGTAAAACATGTGAGAGGTATGTAACATCTGAATAATGTTTTCAGGGTCCCGTGAAAGCAATACCTACATTCCTTTCAATTCTTTCAGGCAAAAAATTTTGTAGAGTTATTGTAGAGTTATAAACGACAAAGTACGTAAGTACAATTATAAGCTTTTTCTTATAATTGTACTTACGTACTTTGTCGTTTATAACTTGTTTTTGTGTTTTTGTTATTGTCAAAAGCCATCTTATGTCTTTATTATCTGATAGGAATACTCGGAATAATTGTACAGCTAACTTACGGTGAAAGTTCGCATTGTGATGAAGACCTAATTTAAGGAGTCCCTTTAAAATGATCTTGCAAGACAATAACAGGCTAATATTATAACATAAGTAACAAATATTAGTCATGCTAGTGAAGGAGGTGGCGGGACGTGAGAGGGAAAGAACCTCACGTCCCAGCCGCCGCGGGAGACGCCCTGGGCGTCGGGGGTCACGTGGTGGCCCCCGGCCACCGTAAGCACGGGCCTGTGGACGGCGAGTTATGGACTAGCTCGCCGTCCGGCCGTCTTATGACGACAGGCCGTGTCGACGGTGCATTCGTGTTCCACGCGCGCCTCAAAGAGATGTCAGCAACCGAGTAGGGGTCCGCATGGGCCGATGCCTGCCAGAGCTGCGGGACTGTTCGAAAGAGATACCGCGGCCCTGGAACACAAAGGGCAAAGAAGGAACATGGATGTGTTTTAGTCAGTACAAGTCTGACACTCCCTTCCGCTCCGCTCGGAGTGGGGGGGTCATTTGATGATTTCCCATCCGAAAAAAAAAGTAACAAATATTGGCCACATATAGCTCCATGGAACGTTTCTTAAATACCATTTGGTATTAGAAAATGGTACTATAAACGACCAAAGATCGTTAACATCAGCGGAATTTGGCGCAGATACATCGCCAATCGGAGATATAATGTTTCTATAGCGACATTATACGTAAAAAAATAACATGAATACAACAGAAGACTATAACATGGAAAAGTCTTTCACTGGTATTAAATGAACTTAGAGGGTTGTAGCAATGATTTTATTGATTATAACTCTGTTAAGCCATTTTTGTTATGGTGGCACTACACTTGACAGATCTGGGCAAATATTCGCTTTCTACCATTAAGACAAAGTGAACTTTATCTCAATAGTCATAAAGAACATTTTGTTTCGAATCAAAGTCGCTAAAATTTTGAGAAATACGCCTAGTGAAGTGCCAGCATTACGGTCGCGAACCAAATACATAAGGTCTATCTTTCATACACGAAATATTTTTAGAGTAACTTCTATAAATCGTAAAGTCGCCAGAGCAACGAAAAAAAAATTATCTGAGTGTTTTTTTTTTTACAAAATTATAATAATTCTAAAATTTTTTGAGACCTTTTGCATAAAACCTTTACTCCCAAATTCTAACAATGACAGTAAGTAAATACGACGTAGTAAACTACCGTAATGGATGCTTAAAAATAAGGAGCCAGTATTTATTTCGTGGGTCAAGTAATTTTAAATTATTTATTTTTTATAAAAAATATACTCCGATAAAAAAAAATCCCTTGAAATGGCTTTGTTATAGCCGTTAGATGATTCCCTGAAAATATTTCATGTATGAATAGTTAGACCCTATATATAAACCGCACTGATAACGCGTGGTGGATAACGGCTCACTTTTCTTACGCAGAGAGGGGGCCCGTGTCCCAGCTCTCTCTCTTCAACCTTTGGCCATCCAATGAAAAGTATAGGACTCTTCCAAATCTCTCCTTTTTTGGCGGTTTTGTGTCATGGCTATTCAGTTTTTTCCAGCCACTTTAATCGTCTGTGCACCTAGTTGGTTCTCTTCCCACATTCCTTCGTCCCGTCCGTGGTCTCCACTCCAGCACTTTTTTCCCCCAGCCCACTTTCTCTTCTTTTCTTTCGTGCCCCAGCTGTGGAAACACTATAGGGTGCTTATGCTATCATAACTTCTTTGTCCTTAGACATTACCATTATTTAAATTCACGAATAAAACCAGTTCGTCCTTATTGACATTAATTTTAACCTAGATCGAAATGTCTTTGCCTTTTTTGACTAAATTAATACGAAGGGCAAGGAGACATTTTGTTTTCTGAAACAACATAATATTGAAATTAATTCAAATTAGTGCGTATATGAAGGTCGAAAGAAACGACAACTTATTAAGAATCATAAATATTTCTGATGGAGAATTAAGAACTGGTATAGATATATCGAATAGATGAAAAATAAAGGTAACTACCTCATTGGTCTAGTAGTCGCAAGCGCGCCTGCTGAACATGAGGTCCTGGATTCGATTCCCAGGTCGGGCAAAGTGTTATTGGGTTTTACCATCAAGAATTTCTCAGTAGCAGTCACGGAGTCTAGATTTGCGTCCGGTTGATGGCAAAAGGCTCGCCCCCTTTTACATGACTTAAACATAATTGGCGAAATGTGGGTGCACTATTACTTCGGGGATTACAAGTGTGATGTTATGTTATGGAAATAAAGGTTTGGGTGACGTCTGTTACTCAAAACTGAGGGTCGTACAAACTCATTGCTCTAAAATCTAACGAACGTCTCAGGCTTGTCAACGAAACACTTTGTTATGTTTCACTAATAAAAAGTGTCTCGATGCGAAAGCCCCAAGTAACCTCTTATAACATCACATCAGCCTAGCTTTTTCAAAATTGATGGAGTTGGCTTCCACTCTAACCGGATGCAGGAGAATACCAGTATTTTGCATGGAGTGACTGCCTTTCTGACCAGAATAACCAAGTTACTGGGTAATACGACACCCCTTTGTAAAACGAAGTGGTTGTCAAACTCTCAGCTCAACATGAAAGGCCATGGTAATAATTCGGAATTGAGAGAAGCTTTTGTGACTGTAAGGGAGCTTTTTCAAGTACAAGTGTAAGTACTGGCGCGTGGCGTGCAGTTGTTTTAAACACCGCTTTTATTTTGATTTTCCTGTAACTATGTAAAATGTTATGAAAATATTAGAAGTTTTTGGGTACATCCCCGTTTGGTAACTTTCCCGATTCGTCACCTAAACAAAAGACGTGCAAAACAAGTGCCTTTTCGTAACTACTTTATATTCCATTTCCTTTTCCGATTGAGCTGAAATTTTGCCTACATGTTTAGTTTTGATGACAATGCGTGGTTAGCTAAGTGACGTCATTCTTAATTCAATATAAAGATGGCGGACTAGTTATTTTTATGTATTCCCATGATAGTGGTATCAAATGAAAAGTTATGCTGAGAAGAATACGAGAAATAAAATGACGTCACTCTAAAGCGTGTTTTTTAAACTATATTATTTTATTACATCTCTGTATACGTATGTACTAACTCAAACTCACACCTTATTCTAAGGAGGTAGGCGGAAACAATAGAACGCCACCTCCTTACATGGATCCTGTACTCCTTTCACCTCGTCCACGTTCATACATCTCTGTGTTTGTATATAATGATCCTGAACCCTTGGTTTTCCCATAAAAACTAGCAGTAATAATACTCATCGAGCGTAGATCAAGTTTAAAGAGATCCGTGGCGTGACCGGCGCGAACCCGCGATCATATATTAAGGATCCGTCGTGGGGAGCAGGGATTAATGCATCATGCAGCTCGTGGTGTGGCCCAAGTGGTGGACGACAGCGGGAACACGACATTCCAACGTGACTTTAATTTGGTTATCCAGCGAGTTATAATCATGTCCAGCTACTTTTTATTCGAAGGCCAAAGAAAAGATGGATGGATTGTGTGAGGAAGTAGATGACGCCGTGACGTCTGACAGGGGAGAATGGAAGAAGAAGACGTTTTGCGCCGACCCCAAGTAGAATGGACAAGGGTAGGAAGATGAAGACTATAGGCCCACCACTTAACGGAGAAGACGCCAGAGGTAGCTGTGCGATGTAAGAGGGGTGTAGCAATGTGTCACGAGAGTTCAGTTAAGTATTCGGGCGGAGGAAGTTAAACAGTAGGCCTGTAGTTTCTATTTAGAATTTTCAAATCTCAAAAGATTTTGGTTAGAGTTTTCATGCGTGTTTTAAAAGCTAGTTTGTCAGTATAAATTGGCTGGGTTAAAAGTCAGTAAACTGACCGATACGAAATTTATATTAAACCATAGCTTTGCCAAACTATTAACAGTATTATAAAAATCTGCTCTTTGGTCTACAAACAAATTAACAGTAGTAGTAGCCCTACTCCAATGTACATGACTGATGATGATATCATGATGAATTCTTATGTATTATCCAAAAGTAGTGATGTAACGAGAACATTTACAACAAATAATTGGTATTATTGTATTGGTATTTTATTTGGTTGACTGGTAGAAAATTCCTATGGCATTAAGTCCGCCTCTGTACTTTGTCCTTGAAGTGTTAAATAAATAGATAAATAAATAAATAATTGTGATAGCTAATTGTACCAAAATTACCTATGAAATAAAATTTATTTCTTAGATCACATTATTCTTTGTTTTTTTTGGACATTATTTGCATTTTATTTATCAAAATACGCTGAATATGAATTAACACATAAAAAAACAACAACATTTTTCAAATCAGGACCCGCTCCCGCTACCGCTCCCACCTCGCACCGCTCATCCCCCGCCCCGCACCGCTCAGCCATCGGTTCGTGAAGTAGATGGATTACAGTGCACAGCATTTGTTATACCCTTTACTATAACTTACACGAGCCATCGCATCTTCTACTTAGAACAAATTGAAAAATAGCCCACTGATGAGCTAGGATAATGACTTGGTAATTAGATGATGGTTGGGCTAGTAGAAATTTGCAAAAAAAGATTCGTAGTAGGAATTTTTGAGCTGAATATAACGTGACTTAATATCATGCCTGTTATACCAGAAGAGTTAGGCAGAGGTGTACCTAATAGTACACCCATATTTTGCTAGTTATGTTTGAGTCCCATGTAGTAGGGAGCCAGCCTATTGCCATCAACCAAATCCAGACGCAGTGGGTGCTATTCAGAAACTCCTGGTGAAAAAACCCAATAACACTTTGCCCAGCCTGAGAATCGAACCCAGGACCTCATGCTCAGCAGTCGCGCTTGTGACAAGTTTAAAAAAACTTTTCAAAATAGTCTTTAATAAAAATCTGCTATTCCATACATTGTAACAGGTATTTCTCTTTTGTATAAAACACCAGGTTTTTTTTTTATAATGACCGACGATATCTGCTCTGTGTGTTTTAGAATCGTGTCCATAATATATTGTTATATTTGAATCTTTGTATCGAACATGTTTTAATTTAAGCTTCTTCAAGAACCGTAATATCAAATGACAGAAAAAGAAAAAAGTTAGTAAACGCTAGCGTAAATTACAGCTTTGAAACTTTAACGACAATGTCCCACTGACTCCGCGAACAACAACTTATATCGATAAAGGCGAATGCCCAACAAATGTACAGACAGACACAAAAAATCAAATATTAAATCAGTACTTATATAAAAAGCCAACGAAACAGCGTTAAACACGACGTAACCACTTAATAAGTCTATCGGAGCGCGTCGCCAAATGAATAACACCGTCCAATTTCAAGCATTGCAAGAAGCGCCCGAGAAAAAGATTGTTGCACTCAACATTAACACTTGCTTCGGAAATTTAATTCTACGACACCCTCCCAACCCAAAACCAACATTACCTCAACAAAATAGAGTCTAAAACCACAACAGCAAGCCCAAAACATACATTCTTTCTGAATTTCAAAACTGCTGAATCACTCAGTCTATAGAGAAAGACAGGCACACACAAAAGCTTCATTTGTTTTCTTCGTGAAAGAGCAGGATGGATATATTTTTGTGGTTTTGTCTGCAAACGTCTGGCTAATGCAGTGCGTCTGGGCTCTGACGAAGATGGATGACTCTTCTGGTTAGCAGTTGAATGAGTGCATGCTTTGGATAAAAAGAACAATTAAGCATGCTTGTATAATAACGTCATGAGTATCAAATGAAAGTAAATTGAGGAGTTTTTGATAATTTTAGTAAAGCCTTTTGAGACGAGAGATTTTCTCTGAGTAGTTAGATCGGTTCATTTACTTCGAAAGTTGTTGAAGTATTAGGCACAACTTGAGTGCACATGCATGCACGTTAGAAAATATACTGAAATTTTACGCCACCTTTCGAAATTCTTTGTTGAATTTTATGAAGATTTTTTAATATTTTGTTCTGATTTTAGGTAACAATTTTTATTTACCTTTAGATAATATATTGATGACCTATATACAAGGTGTAAATGGATCCGTCACGAAGCTGTAAACAAGCATTCTGTATATCAAACTAAGTAACTCGTCGCAAAAATTTACTTGTTATTTTGGGTGGAAAAATTACCTTTTACTATGGAACTCTAAACATTGTGTTGATGGATGCATAGAACTAACAGTAAAGTGGTCATGGAGATATTTATAGTAAAGTTAGAACTTAAAAAACTTGTGAAAACGTTGAAACTTTGACTTCAAACATCTCCGCAACTTGAAGGTTCCCAGATATGATCCAGCACAAAAAAAAATGATCGCAATGACGGGGAGAACAAGTGCCTTTTGGCTTCGTTAAGGGTCTGTTTACAACTTTTATTACTCGTATTAAAGAAACCTTCCAACTGACCATAGTGAATAGAGTTGATTCAATATCTTAAGAATAAACTAATAATACCTGTTTACTACAAAATATCTACCCACATAGTAAGGAACCAGTACTTGTACTATTTATTCTGTGCCAGTACTTCAATTATGATTTATTTTTCAATATGCTATTGTTTTATTTCAATACAAAGGTTATTTACGATTTCGGATCACGTTTCCATGTATAATGAGGAACTATTTGAGATAGCATAAAAACCTCCCCTACGCAGACCACAAATCTGAAAATAAGGGACACAAGTTAAAAGCGGAAAGCGGGTTGTAAGAATGTTTATTTTATTAATTTTAGTTCTTAAATTAAATAGAAAAGTAATTATTGTGATTAATATATCTGATTGAGTTTTTGTTCTCCTTAGCGTCTCAATGGTAAAAAGTTCAAATATCTTTGGTCCAAAATTTTGATACGCGAACTCCATTCGCTGATGCAGTGAAAAGGTTATAAGTGCCAGGGTATAGTTGAGTTTAGAAATAGTATACATGTTTTAAAAATAATAAATAAGATATTTATAAAAAAAAAACCGAATAATTTCGATTACTTAATTGTGTAAATTTGCAATTGACTTGTATTCTTTGTTACAGGTAACAAAGAATTTATGATGCTGGTTGTATGTGTGTCTTACTGGGCAAATTACCATAACATGGCAAGACATTTATGTTTTAATCATCATTTTTCTCATTTCTCCTGTCTTTCAATTAAAGTTATACCACATTATAATCTACAAATAGTCTCCAAATTATTACAGCAGCACCATCTGCAATCATAATTCATTCTAAGAATATCAGTTACTTCTGCATTCCTTGTCCTCCTTTTTAGTCCTCGAAAAAAGTCATTCAAAAAACACCGTCTTTACATCTACCGATAATCGCTCATACCTGGACCAAACACCAAAGTCCTATAGCAGGGAAGCACGCAGCCCGGACCGGGCGTCCTTGCGGCGTCCACTTTCCGTTTCTACGGCGCGCCTATCGGACACGTCCACTGCCAATTTACGCTGGTTTTGTTTCATAGTGTTTATCTTTTCATACTTATGTTTTCGAGGAAGAAAATTTCTTAGTACACAGTGTAATTAGGTTGATTTTTGTTTATAGTGGAATTTTAAGGTTTTTGGGGTCTTCGTCATTAGGTTCATTTTTCCAAAGTAGGTGAAATCGTCGTGAAAAGTTTGGCCTATTGTAAGGAGTGTTGATCATGGAAATTAACTTCTTTAAGTCTTCTTCTAGGATCAGTAACAGCACTGACCCACTTATACAGTCCGTGGCACATTAATCCGACAAGACCGTAAAGGGATCTGGCGCTGGACCAACGGATTTAAGTGTTTTTTTTTTAAACACGTAAATCATACAGCTAACTTCAAAACTTAGAGTTTTTACTGAGAATTGTTTTAATGGAATAACATAATAACACTTTGCCTAACCTGAGA
This sequence comes from Noctua janthina, assembly GCA_963576755.1. NCBI lineage: Eukaryota > Metazoa > Arthropoda > Insecta > Lepidoptera > Noctuidae > Noctua > Noctua janthina. The sequence goes on from OY755067.1 coordinate 3,202,921, forward strand.
ATCGAACCTAGGACCCGAAGATGAAATCGCGACTAATTTCTGCCCGTAGCTTTATTCTTGTCGTCTATGGCCGTCTCAAAAACGGCCTGCCTTCCTCGAAGTACACAGATGTGAAAGCAAACAGACAAACTTAATTTCACAACAATCAACAATCAATATGAATAAAAATCTTTAATAAAATAGACTAACAACACTGAAAACGAACACTGAAAACTTGATGGAACTTCAAAGCTGTCAAGTCTGATATATTAGAATGTTATGATCTAATTGGTTGACCATAATTAATTAAAACAGTCGCCCGTATTAGTGATACATAATCATCGAATTAATAATGTTATCAGTATTTTAATTTCTCAGTAGGTACTCATGGCTAAATAATAATAGCTGCTCGGGTCGATCTGCAGGTTAAGCCGCGCTTGCCTAGGTTGATCCGTGGATTGGTTTCCTCTTTGCTTCGGAAAGCACGTGAAGCCGTTGGTCCCGGCCGTCATTTGTAGATCTTTGACAGTCGTTAAAGGTAGTCAGTGGCCCAAAAGTCTGACAACCAGTCTTACCAAGGGGTATTTTATTATCGAGAGTAACTGGATTGTGGAGGTTGGATAGGCAGTAGCTCCATGTAAAATACTGGTATTCAGCTGCATCTGGTTAGACTGGGCAACATGGCTCACTGCAGACGACCCTAACATAGTTGGGTTAAAGCTAGGCAGGCAGTGTTCCAGGTCTTCTAAACATTGAAATGCAGTAGTATTTATTTAGATGTTATTTTCGATTTACCATCGCTTTTCCAGGCCCCTTGAGGGCCTCAACAAGTGGCAACAAGTAGCAACTGTTTTTAAAGCATTTCTCATTTCTACCACTGAGGAGCTCGTGGCTAAATAATAACAGCCGCTCGGGTCGATCTTTAGGTTAAACCGTGCTTGCCTAGGTTGGTCTGTGCATTGTATTCCGAGTTTCCTCCGTGCCTCGGAAAGCACGTTAAGCCGTTGGTCCCGGGTGTCATTTGTAGATCTTTGACAGTCGTTAGGTAGTCAGTGGACCGAAAAGTCTGACAACCAGTCTTGCCAAGGGGTATCATATTACCCACTAGCGACTGCCTAGCTGACCATTATAGGTCAGATAGGCAGTCGCTCCATGTAAAATACTGGTATTCAGCTGCATCCGGTTAGACTGGAAGCCGACCCCAACATAGTTGGGAAAAGGCAAGGCAGATGTGTGTCTCATATCTACCACTAAGGTTGGGCGGGGAGGGGGGCTCAGGCCTGACATAGGCTTTTCGGTAGCTTCTGTTTCGCAAGAATTTCACAGTTATTCTATATCACAGTAGTGAATTACTTTTGTTAGTAAAACGTTCTGAACCCAGGTGAGTTACAAAATCCAATGACACAACATCAGACTTAAATCAGAAAATAGCTTGACAATCCACTTAATCCATACTTTAATATTGTAACTGAGAAGGTAACTGCCTGTCTGTCTGTCTACATGGATATCGAACACGACCTAGGTTTAGTTAGGGTATTTTTATCCCTATTGTCTTACGTGGGATAATTTCCGACATCATCACGCAGGCAACGCCGCGGATCACAACTAGTCTAGCATAACTAGGAGCAGGCTAGCCAAATAGCAACAGGTGAACAAATCTGACGCTCGTACAGTTGTACTAGAGCTACACGTGGCTATATAATTGTACTTTTTGGGAGCGCCGACACTAGGTAATTATGCTTCACTTTGCGCTAGTTTTGTGTGGATGCGACGCGCAAATAATAAGTAGCTCTATTTGGAAGATATGTTTTGATATTCGAGTTTTTTTTTTGTGTAAGTAAATGATAATTATTTTGATCTGAGGACTAAGGCTATTATGATGATGAATAAGTCAAAATGGAAGCAGTTCCTTCCATTTTGACTTATTCATCATAATATAACATAAACTACTGATAGGCTTATAACAATCTCGTAGAAAATCGTTGTAGTGTAGAAATATGAAATGCTTTCCCCGCTTTCCAAACCTCAAATCCTTCTACAACGGATACATTTTTCACGAATTACTTAGGTTGCTTTAGGACTTGGTTGAGGTTGATTTTTTAATATGTCGGGTAGTCTCACCTCCTTGAAGAGTGCAGGTAACTAAATCGCCTGTATAAGGTTTTTGGTAGCTTATGTAAATAGTCCATCAATTTTTGACTCTTCTATCCATCATCTAACTGATAAAATGTCACTTTTCTAAGGCCCACGATGGTCTACGAGTTTTCGTAGACCTTGCGTAGCGTTGTCTACGCAAAAACAAAAACAGTAAAGCGCAACTTATTACCAAGTTATTTTCTTTAAACAATTGTAACTTGTTATTTAAATTGTAATCGAGGGAAGGTCCACTATATGCTCGCTCTAGTGGGTACGTCTGCGTCTTGATCGCGAACTGTTTACATATGTGGAGTACGAGATGACGTACACCTGCAGGCGGAACTGACCTTTCAATATGATTATTTTTATCTGTTGAGGAGACAGGGACTTTACCTAATCTTACCGTATGTATGTGAATGTATTAAGTACTTTAGTAAACAGATAAAACACTTAGTTTTATAGTACCATATTTATTTTAAAGACAAATAATAATGAATTCGTAATTTTCGCTGAAATGTTATTACTTCAAATTCATGATAAAGTTAAGTACATACAAATTCAGTTTTTATAAAAAAAAAATGCGAAGAGGATTGCATAATATATTGCACTTTAAGTAAAATGTGTTCACATAAATCAGGTTTTTTTAAGTGGATATGGAATTATTTGCCTGTGGTAACCATAAAAGTAATATAAGCTACAAAACACTACTTATTGCGACTAAAGCCCTATCTTACCACTATCGCCTGCGCCTGTACTCTCTGCTACCGTACACTCGCCAGTTACTGACCTCTTTTTCACTCGTTTTTTTGTTTATATTTTTGTCTCTTTCACTCCTAATAGCCTAGCTTTCGGCAGATTAATACACCGTCGACTAATGCATATCATTATTTTGAGTGGCTTTTCTTTGCTGATGTACTCCGAATTATGAACGAATGTGTTTCACGACTTTACTATTACTATTCGATAGTTTGGAAACTAAATGGTTTAAAGTTTCTTCATAAGCAACGCTAAGGCTTCTAAATAACATCATAACATCATGCCTGTAATTCTCGAAGGGTTAGTCAGAGGTGTACCTAATAATAATGTTGGTGTAATAATACACCCATATTTTGCCAGTTATATCTTAGTCCTATGTAATAGTGGGCAAGCCTATTGCCAGCAAACAGGCACAAATCCGTGACTGCTACTGAAAAATTGCTGATTAAAAAACTCAATAACACTTTGCCCGACCCGGGAATCGAACCCAGTACACTCTGGTAGTACTAAATACAATCATATTTTACTGTTTACAATTTTCTAATTGCTTTAATATCTTAATTCTATTTGTTTGCCAAGCAATGATACACTCGTGAATCGTAAAGAAATACAACTACATAACATTGCGCCTGTACTTTTTAAAGAGTTAGGTAGAGGTAACTGTACAGCAGGTACTCTCCAAAGACATTCAAATATTTCCGAACGATAGACGGGACAAGACGAAGAAAATCGTAATTCAAAACTTGTTACTACTTTGTAACAAGTCGGTCTGTCTAGTGTCATACGCCCGCTTGTCAGGTAACATTCGTGTGACAAAATTGAAAATGTTCAGGATGAAAATTATTGTACGAAAATATTCCCAATGTCCGCTCTATCATCATCATCTGCCTAGCCTTTTCCCAACTATGTTGGGGTCGGCTTCCAGTCTAACCGGATGCAGCTGAATACCAGTATTTTACATGGAGCGACTGCCTATCTGACCTCCACAACCCAGTTAGTACTGGGTAATACGAACCCCTTGGTAAGACTGGTTGTCAGACTTTTTGGGCCACTGACTACCTAACGACTGTCAAAGATCTACAAATGTCAGCCGGGATCAACGGCTTAACGTGCTTTCCGAGGCACGGAGGAAACTCGGTATGTAATGGGTGGTCACCCATCCACAGACCAGCCTAGGCAAGCACGGCTTAGCTAAAGATTGAACCGAGCGGCCGTTATTATTTAGCCTGGAGCTCCTCCCAATGTAGCGGACATTATAAAGGGTGTAAATAGACCCTTAACATATCCGAAAGGCACTTGTTCTCCCCGTCTTTGCGATCATTTTTTTGTTTTAGACCATACCTGGGAACCTTCTAGGTACCGAGACATTGGGGGTCAAAGTTCCAACTGTTTTCACAAGTTTTTTTTTTTAATACTTCTTTTTAATGTAAGATTTTTACTTTACACACCTCCACTACCCCCGTACAATTAAGTCCATCCATCAGCACAATTCTTTGAGTGCTTTCCATCGAGTCCTACCGTAAAACTTGATTTTTCACCCCAAAAAAAAAAGTCGATTCACAGCAATAATTTTTGCGTAAAGTTACTTAGTTTGATGTACAGAATGCTTGGTTGACGGACATGTGAAGAGTTTGTTTACACCCTGTATGTGTTTTGAATCTTTTTGGAACTCTCCCGTTTTGCCGGTTATGTTAAGTCCTACGTAATAGGGGACGGATAACCTCCAGAATACATCCAGATTTTGGGCTGCTACTGAGATAATTCTGATGGAAACACTCAAATTCAAAGTGAAATCGACTCTCAGACCGAGATCTTTAAACAAATACTTAGAATGTACTTTGTCTAAGCGTTATTCCTCTCGTATTCGCACAACTGTCAAAGTACAATTTCAAGATACAAACGAAACCCTGTGGAACCCTGGTACCTATGTATTGTCAAGTTAAAGTAATTACTTGAGTTTAAGTAAATAGTTATACAATCATTTTTATGAAATACAACACAAGAACAGAATTTGAACAAAGTAAGAACCGTCAAAGAAAGCAAAGCTAACACCCGTATCTATAAACAAGACAAAGTGATTACCTACTTGAGTAAAAGTAATAACTTCAGATAAGATTTTTGTTCTGTAGTTTAGTAATTGCTTGAAGTTAGAACTGTCAAAAGTTACAATTCTTAGCTTTGCTTTCTATGACGGTTCTTAATTTGTTCAAATTCTTGCCTATTGAATAAAAATGTTTACTTAAGGAATTACTTAAACACAAGTAATCACTTTGACTCATTTAAAGATTCGGATGTAAGTCAAAGCACGAGTTGAGTAACGTCTTCGCTTCAGCTCAAACGCTCAAGGATGGGGTTTTGGAGACTGTCTTTTGTAATTTTTGACGTTCAAAAAGTGATGTTTTTCAGTCTGATTTTAATAAATGACTTTAGATTCTGATTGATATCTCGACCGCTGTTAATAAAAACATACTTTATTGTTTTGCTCTGTAAACGTACTTGTATTCTTATTTATCATTTCTACCCTCAACGTCAACAGAAGCCTGAACCTTGGTCCAGAAGCCATGAGCCATGAGCCCCTGACAACAGCGTCTGGTCATAAAGTATGCAGGGGCTCATTAGCGTGACAGTTCGCGGCCCATCGCTTATGTACTGCGTATACAGGGTGGGACGAAATATCCGTTATGTGCAAGGATATATGTAGTAGTTTAAAATTAAACATTTTTAACATTATGTCTTCTGTCTCTCTTCTTTAACCTTTAGCCATCCAATGCTACGTGTAGGTTCTTTTAAATCTCTCCAGTTTTGGCGGTTATATGTCATGGCTATCCAGTTTCTTCCAGCTACTGTTATCAGATCGTCTGTCTGATCGTCGCCTAGTCGGTTATCTTCCCGCATTTCTCCGTCTCGTCCGTGGTCTCCACTCCAGCACTTTCTTCCATCATCTTGTTAACATTGAGTTTAAGTAATTGAATAAGTTTTGTTTTGTCTAAATTTCTCTAATCAATTTACTTGGCCTGGAACAATGTTCACTTTTACTATTTTTATCACATACCTACCTAAATCTATAATTTAAAGCTTTTGCAAGAAATATAACGAATCTAAATACCTAGCCGCAAAATCCTTTTTCATCGTTTTAACATACATTTTATATTGTAGGTATAGAATAGACCGTATATATTTGTGGTAAAAAATACAAACACCTTTTTGGTATCGGTTCGATTCCGAGCTAAAATAAACTTCCACTTTAGAATATTTGAATGCTGCTATATTAATTTTTAAATAAAGGACTTATTACCTTAGTGCAAAAATTGGCTTTCTATAAATGAAATAAACCTAAAGCACCTTTTGTTAAATATGAAGAACTATATTTAATGTGTTTAAAGTCTGTAAAATACCATATTTCAGGCAAATAAATGAATCTAAATCAATAACAAATCTTAGAAAAGGTACTTACTTCCTCCACCACCTCAATGCGACCTTCTTTCGTATCACCCTGTATAACATGTTCTCTGACCCATTTTTCTCAACTGACTACAGCCTGCGACGAAGGATTATAATCTTAGTACATAAGCTTATGTATATCTTATGTACTAAGACTAAGTATTTATGTCATTAAAGACCTGTTGCTATATTTATTAGAAAACCGATCTATAGTTTTACCAGTGGAACTTTTTATGCAATTAATAACAGCTGATTACGGGGTCAACGACCGCTGAAATAGATGTTATTAGAGATTACATAACGTAACATAACATCAAGCCAGTAACGTAACAAGGGTTAGGCAGTAGTGTAAATAGTACACCCACAGTTATGTTTATGTCCCAATGTAATATGGGGTGATCCTATTACATTTACACGCTACAGAGTCCGTAATTGTGCCTTAACTATAAACTATTATTGTAAGACCTTGTTTAACATTCTGAAATGCAAATAAAATTAACTGTTTCGTTGGTCTAGTAGTCGCAAGCTCGACTGCTGAGCATTAGGTTCTAGGTTCGATTCCCAGGTCAGGCAGTGTTATTGGTTTTTTCAATCCTGAATTTCTCAGTAGCAGCCACGGATTTGTGGCCGGTTGATGGTAATAAGCTCGCCCTCTATTACATGGGACTTGAACATAATTGGCGAAATGTGGGTGTACTATTAGGTACACCTCTACGAAGCCCTTCGTGGATTACAGGTGTGATATAAATGTACAGGTAACTAATATGGACTCTGGGAATCTAGTGAGAAATTCCTGATGAGATAACTCAGTAATATCATCCAGAAATACCTAAGAAATAAATTATCTCGCGATAATAGGTCAGGACGTGATCTCCTGTGCATCTTTGTGAATATTATCTGCCATGCGAAGATGTTCGGTATAGACTAAACGTTAACGTATTTGCAAGACATTCAACATAACATCACGCCTGCAATTCATGAAAGATTAGGCTGAAGTACCCACGTGTAGTCAGTTGTCGGGCACAAAAGTAGACTCCTACTGAGACATAAAACATGTAAGACAAGCGACCTGTAAGACATATTTGAGTAGGGCACTACAGGTACTCAGATAAAAAGTCAATTTCTTAGTACTTATTATTAATTAGTCTTAAATCGAAATATGGTAATCAAATGGTTTTGTTTAGCCAGACCGAACCTTCTTGCAACTCAATTCAAATTGTCCTAGCCCATTGGTAGCAAGTAAAGATGTCGGGCATGGAGAGGAAAATGCACTCCCTCAGCTGTCAGCGACGATGATGAGTCATCTTTAATCTTGGAATTTGGTTGCAGGTGTATAAAATCTTTAGAGATTGACTGCCGTACCTAAAAAAAGTAGGCAATGCAGTTTTTCCTGAATTCCAAACAAAATGAACGAAAATATTATTATACCTAGCTACAGTAATAGTAACGCGTTGAAGTCTTTTCAACAAAAACGACAAAAGCTCTAAAACAAAAAAACTATTTGGTCCAACGAACCACTCCTCAGAATCTCATTACTGATCCTATATTCAGAGAGCAATGATGAAAAATGTCGGCTGGGAAAAAAAAGGATTACATTTGCAAATCCCACATCAGATTTTTAGATGCGAACGTGCAGTATGCAGGGGGAGAGTACATACTCGTATCTATCATTCATTAGCAGCACAGCTAGAATCCAATACGACATTTTTTACAATCCCCGGGCACAAAGAACGGGCGGCCACCCCCACACTAGCAAACAGCCCCATACAAACAAACGCGCCGATGTATGGGTAATAAAAACTTGAAAAAAATCTCACTGACCCGCACACACGCGCGCGAACCGCGAAAAAAATCACCGACACAAAGAAAGTCCACCGAAAACTTGTATAGGAACTTTTGTGCGCACACAGCCGCGAGACGCGCACAGAGACACGGTCACAAGGAAGTCGTGCGTGTGTGCGCGCTGCAGCCCGTGCGCACGAGGGCTAAACTTAGCTTAGTATGCGTGTAGTTGTGTCTCACAGTTGCAAGAGACCAAAACTTCCAGTGTGTTAGAGTTCGCGGAAAATCCTTGATTTACAATTTTCTGAAATCGACTCTATATTCCTCGAAAATTAAGTTTAGTGTTCAGTGCAGTTCGCTGGAGTTGCTACGTTGCTCTCCGGAGTAGGAGCTGCGCACCGCGGGTAGTTTTCGTATGAAACTTGGTGGCGCGAGATGCACCAACTGAGACAGGAACACAGAGTCTGTTGCCGTCCCTGTCGCACGCCACCCGCCGCCCGGGGCGCGGGGATGTGGGGGGAGGCGGGAGGGTGTCGTGTCGCGTTGATGAACATTTTTCTCATTTTTTTCTTTATTTTTACGCGAATCGTTTTTAAAAAGGGTTTCGTCATAATTGCGTCGCCGCTCCTGATTATGTTAGCGCGAACGATAAGCCGATCTGTTGGCGTGGCAACTAAACGTACTTTTACTAATAACAGCCCCCCAATCTTGAATTATCACTAAAAGTCAAAAGTATCACCTTCGATTAATTTTGATAAATTGCACGTGATTATCATTTAATTTGCATAACTTGATTACACTGCAAAACTTGAAATGATAATCATGTAGGTAGCTAACTAAAGTTGAATACTTAATAAATTTTCTTACAAAAAGAGCTATTAAAAACTGCAGGTATGTTTAACTAGACGAGTAAATAGACTTGGACATCTGTTTAGAAAAAGGAAAAACGGATGAATGGAACAAAAAAGCTGTAAAAAGCGTGTAAGATGTGAGGCTAGTAGTAAAAAAAGGCACACGTAAACATTGCGTTACGTACGCATGTCTCGAGTGGCTCGTCTTGGCGGGAAACTTATTTTCCCGCGTTTTCTCGCTCGCCGCCATATTTGTTTTTGTTATTGCTAATGTGAATCTAATTGGAATTTGCGAATTTTCTTATCCATTTTTTTTTTTTTGTAGCCGTCCTTAGTATATGGTAGATACTTAAATTGATGAGCTTAATGAGCTTTAGTCACCAGTTTCTCAGTCAAAAAAAAAACGAAATCGCAAACCTACCAAAAAACAACAACTGCACAAAACACTAAAGCATCACCATCGTTTTAGTGTAAACAGTATAATAGATAAACATAAACACAATCAAATAATCGGATAATCAGAACTTATTTCAGCCGCATCCTCCGCGTCGGAGGGAAACAAAAAAAGCGTGTTGCCGAGCTCAGTGTCGCAGCAACGGCGGCGCGGACCGGCCGCATCCAAAACGTTTATATTATTTTACCTTACGTGTTTCATTTCGCGTAGACTTTTGGACAGCGGAGTATGCGACGCGGTAGTGCAAACAAATTGTGACTTTGGACATTAATTAAAAAAATGGAACACCGTGACTTTTTCGACAAAAACAAGAATCATTTTAACCGGCAAAAAAAAATTTCATAACCGCAACTTTACGCAGTTCAAACTAGATTTTTTTTCACTGGTTTCTTCAAGTTTTTCTTTCTCACTTACAAACATACTGATGCAGTTCAATAAGTTTGAGTTTACGTACGTTTTGTTTTGTTTGAAACTTTAACAAGATATACAACAAACTGTATTAGCGACAGACGGAAGAAGAAGAGAAGAGAACATGGCGCTTGCATCTTCTGTCAGCCTGTACTACTCCATAGTGCAGCGAGCTGCTAGGCACTATCTAGAAGATTACTGTCACACAGGTAAGTTTCAAATAAGTATATAATTCTTTATCATTTCCAGATTTTCAGTCCTAAAATTCTATAGAAAAAAAGTTCAGCAACCCTTTTTTTCTTCTGCAGCATTAAATTTTACCGGTTTTCCTGAAAATGAATAGCCTGATCAATATGGATGATATTCATTCAAAATGCAATATTATAAAACTCAACGATAAAGCGGACCGACGGATAGGCTACCGGCTACCCATTAGTATTTTACTCTTTTTCTATTTTATAAAATAAACTTTTGAATTTAACCAATGCTGTCGCAACTAAATAATAATAAGCCGTTAATTTACGGGAGCAGATTTTTTATTAATTAACTTAAATGAAGCTTAAAGCTCATCTAAAACTATCACCACACGAACGGACGGAGTTCACAATACATATTATTTTATGTACATTGCATAGACTACTTTTCATAATGATTTATCACAAGGAAGAAAGATTTTATCTTACCCTTTGCTCGCGGAAAGTGGATGCATTTTCTTCTATCTCGTTTCGTCCGTAATCTTCATAGTTATCATATTATATTGTTTGGTTAAAAAACATCATACTATTAGGTTCTATACACTATGTTCAATTTCTTAAACAACATTTAACAAAAATTAAATACATCTTAATCACATATCTTTCAAACTAATAATGTCAATATTTATATCCTACTTTCTTTAGTGAATATAATATCATCGCATATACCGACGAAAAAATTAATACTAACAAAGTTACTTGTGAATTTTGCTTGGGAAATAATGATTTATGAATATTTCCAAAAGTTTATTAATAATACTTTTTTATGATAACTTAAATCGTCGCTGAAAGTTCCGCACTGTAAAACACAATAAATTCTTAGTAAATAAATATTGACGTTTCTGTCAGTATCTTCTAGTCGTTATTTTTCAAATTCCGTGGTAAGTAAGCTGACACTCTGACCAAGTTATACTTTTGCAGGAAAATTGATAAAGGGACATAAATATGGCTAAACCTATGTTCACAGCTTATAAACCTGGGAATTTTCTGCCTTAATTGGATAAGCAGCTACTTATAGGCAAGCGCACACTATCCTCGATTACACCTTTGCTTACCATCAGGTGAGATATTGGTCAAACGTTAGCATATGGAAACGCACACATTGTGGTCTAAATGTGTCAGATCCCAAAATTTTGTGGCTGCATGTCAAGAATATTAATTAAGGCAATAATGCATAAATCCATGAATTAATCGTTCTTTAATCGAGATGGACAGTGGATACAGATTTTATGCATTGCGGTAGGTCCACAACAAGCTTATAGTTTACCTGCACACAAAAAAAAGATACCTAAGTATATTCTGACATTATAAAGCCCTATGTATAATTATAATCTACATATCTAAAGTATAATTACGTAATTATACATATGAATATTAATTAAATTAACTTATTATTCGTCTGTACTTCATACCTAAAATATAATATACCTAGCTTGCAATACTTTTGTTATTTACAATCATAAATTACATTTATTTAATTCATTGTATCCTTATTGTTTTTTATTCAGTGATTTTATAATTAGATGCAATGTATAATAGCACTTATTATTTGAATAAATTAATTATCATAATTGGTTGCTGATCTGTGCAGGTAGCATTAATTAAAGTTTATTATAATTCGGTATTAAAAGATCAGTAAGAATCCTCAATGATACTGGTTCTTGCAACTGGATGATAAAATCTACAATTACTGTTATTTTGGCTACTTTTGCACTATTTTAAACAACGCTCTCATAGTCACCAAAACCTGCGAAATAACATAGAATGTAATCAAAATTATCTTCAAATTCTAGAAACTGCAAGGTACTCGTATAATTAGAGGGACAATTACAGAATTATAATTAAAAATCTGTTAAAACACCTACCACTAATTCATCTGCATTTTTGACATTGAATGTCGATTTTATCGAATTGAACGGTTCTGGTTACGGGATATTGGCCTTCTGAATTCTTTTTTAACACTGAAAACACTGACAAACACTGTTAATGCTAGAAAAAAAATACTCCTTTTTTACATTATTACCGCAATCATCTTATCTACCTACTAAGTATAGCTTAGTTAATTTTTCACATTAGAATTAATGCAGAATGCGATCTTATCACTAGCCAAATAAAATTAAATAATAAAGATTTTGAATAACCTTTAAATTCTAAAGACATCCTTCAAAATCTCCTGGCAACTAGTTGGTAAAGAACTGGTCAAATTGTTACATACTCCATTATCCAAATACAGTGCATTATGTGGCAGACTATATTTAGACTGCCTAGTTGGTCTAGTGGCCACAAGCGTGACTACTGAGCACGAAGTCCTGGGTTCGATTCCCGGGTCGGGCAAAGAGTCATCGGGATTCATCAGGATTTTTCTCAGTAGCAGCCACGGAGTCTGGATTTGTACCCGGTTGATGGCAATAAGCTCGCCCCCTATTACATGGGACTTAAACATAACTGGCGAAATATTGGTGTACTACGATCGGGTACACCTCTGCCTAACCCTTCGTGGATGACAGGCGTGATGTTATGTTATGTTATATCTTTAAACTGAAAAGAAGCTTAGATCCTTTAGTTCATTTCACCATTTCTTCTTAGAGGCAGTCAAATAGGAAATTTCGATTCTATCTAGCTTACTTTTAAACATGAATTGTCAAAAAGATTTCCTTAGAATAAAACATCATCATTCTCATGCCCTTATCCCAATTCATTTGGGGTCGGCGCAGCCTGTCTTCTTCTTCCATACTTCTCTATTACTCGTCATCTCATCAGACACTTCCTCCTCCTTAGAATAAAACAATTCATTTCAAATGTCCAAGGAGTAAAGTACAGGAGATTTAAAAAAAAAACGCGCGGGTTTTTAATCGGATATCCAGTCTAAAGGCATCCACGTTTGACTTTATTCAAGTTTTTGGAAACTCTGAAAATGTAAAGCTTTTTTGTTCGGCTTTGCCCTCGTGGACGTCGGATATTATCCCACGGAAACGTACTGGGATAAAAGTATCCTATGTCGCAACTAAAAAAAGATAAAAGTATACTTTGGTAGTCATTTTGTGGGGCTGTTCTAGCTCAGGCTCTTTCCTAAAATTGAACAGTATACCAATTATTTAACAACTTATAAAACTTATTTAAAAGCTGATGGGCAATTTTCTGTAAAATCTGAGCGTAATAGATAGGCTTGTACCTCCCACTACTTTGTAGCTTTTTTTTACTAACTTTGTACACACAATGGCATCAAGCTATGCATTTCCATTATAACATGGCCTCGCTTTGTATAGGTTTCCCGTATAATGACAGATCCGCATAAACTGGTATTGGACAGCTTGATTGGCTGTCGTGCGTACGTCATCCAAACCCATTCGCCGTTAGTGCGAGAAAAATCATGACTTTTGTATAAATTTAAATATCGACTAAAATCAAAAGATACCATATTAATTTACAATCGACATAAGTTTCAACGCCCAACAAGACATTTCGACCCACACAAAAATGTTTAGCTTTTTAAATAATGTATTTCTCAACAAAAATACAAACAATTATTACAGAGAAAGTTTTGTTTTGCTCTTAATGATTATCCGAGCGTTTTCATAAGTTTAGTCAGTCGGTCAAACTTATCGGAAATTGTAATTTTCACGGTTTGTTAGTCAGTAAGTATGATTGCTATAGGAGTTTGTGGCTAAATAATAACAGCCGCTCGGATCGATCTTTAGGTTAAGCCATGCTTGCCTAGATTGTTCTGTGGATGGGTGACCACCCATTACATACCGAGTTTCCTCCGCGCCTCGGAAAGCACGTTAAGCCGTTGGTCCTTGCCGTCATCTGTAGATCTTTGACAGTCGTTACAGGTAATGAGTGACTCAAAAAGTCTGACAGCCAGTCTTACCCTGGTAAGACTGGTTGTCAGACTTTTTGAGTCCCTTTTTTACGATACCCCCTGGGGTATCGTATTACCCAGTACTAACTGGGTTGTGGAGGTCAGATAGGCAGTGGTTCCATGTAAAATACTGGTATTCAGCTGGATCCGATTAGACTGGAAGCCGACCCCAACATAGTTGGGAAAAGGCTAGGGATTTTTAATATAATAAAACTACCACTAATTAATACTTCACCTACATTTTCACCAAAGATGCAAAGTTCATTACCTAGTAAGTCTTTGCCGACGGAAAACGGAAGATCAAATAATTAGTTAAGTAAAACAAAAAATACTTGTTTTAGTAGTTTTCTTAATTTTCACAACTACAGGATAGGTAACGGTTTCAATTTATTTCAAAATAAATGTAACGGAGTCTTCATTCGTGCCCGGTGATGGCAATAGGCTCGCCCCATAATACATGGGACTTAAACTTAACGGGCGCGATGTGGGTGTACTATTTGATAGACCTCTGCCTAACCCTAAAGGGATTACAGGCGTCATGTTACGTTATGTTATGTAACAAGGGAACTTATCAAAATCCTATTGAAATAACATCAGGCTTATTTTTGTAGATACTTACAAAGTACATAATTGATACAATTTCTTGTTAAAATCATAATGCTAATAAAGAAAATAATCCTCCAAAGTCTTCTATGCCAGTAGCCCTACGAGTCGATCTTTAAGGTTAAGCATCGCTAGCCGAGGTTGGGCCATTGATAAGTAACCATCTCTAATAAACCCGTGCCTCAGCGAGCATGAAAAGCGGTCATTTTAGGCCCCCAGATAGATGGTCGCTCGATGTAAAATACTGACTGGAAGCCGACCTCAACATAATTGTGAAAAAGCTAAGCTCGATGACAGCAATTTAATTCTACCGCACTTAAACCTTCAAAAGCACATTCTTTAAAAAGCAGCATTTACTAATGTTTTCAGGCTAGAAAATAGCTTAACATTTTGTGCTGTAGTAATCTTGATTTGCCTGAAGAAACGGCACGATTCTTCGTAATTTGTATGAACATAATGTTTTCATAAGAATCTAGCTTCTAGACTGGTAGTTAACTATCTTATAATAAGCACCAGAGACCTAGGTTTGAGTACCGAGTCGTGTTAGCTAATCGTTAATTAGTTTTGATAATATATTGATGTATTTTAGGTATAAAAATGTCGTTTGCCAATACCCATTTTTTTTACGGCGGCATAAAATATTTTTCAGGTAAGAATTTAAAAATAAGTAAATGTGTACCGCTCTATCGTACATACCAAAAGAAATCTCTAAACCCAAATAATCACAAAGTACAAAAATCTTTTGAATGCACAAGAAAAATCAAGGATATCATTTTATGCACTTCGTATGCAGAGATCATTTTATACGTAAGTAATTAAATATTTTCAGCGAAACTTGTTTAGCTATCTTAGCCAAACAATCAAGAAAATCTAGACAGGTAGTTTATTTAATAATCTTTTATATTCACGAGGATTTACGGACAATAGATCTTGTGAACTCACCGTCAGAAGTGGTTCGGTAATGAGTATAATTCTGCTCAAATAAATAAAATTAAAATTTACCGAAGACTCATATGTGTTACAAGAGAAAAATACATATTATTGAACAATCCAATGTTATTTATGAACTTTTGGGGGTAAATATTAAGTAGCTTCCAAAGCTGGACAAAATGAATAATATATCTGTATGCAAGCTCGATGACTATCATCAAATTCGCTGCGGGTCCGACTGCGTTCAATTCGACTTGCCTTCTAATGTTATATTCCTATTAACGTGCTTATTTTCTTAGCGTATCAATCGAAAAGTGTTCAAATAGTGCGCTTTATAGTGCGCTTTATAATATTTATAAAAAATAACAAAAACCATCTTCCAGATTACTTTCTCGCGATTTTTCTCGCCTCCTTTCGTTTTCCTCTCCATAAACGCTTAATCATTCGTGTTCTGTCTTCAATAAATGAGAATGCAAGCGTGAATATTAACATTTTATGCAATATAATAATAAATCAGATAAATAATAATACACTCGTGTCTGTGATTTGATTTGGTGCACGCCCTTTAGCAGTGAGTTAGTACAATCGCGCAGAAAATTTGAACTTGTTTATAATTAAAAATGTACCTACTGGTATACATGGGGCACTAGTAAAAATATAATAGTGAAAGAAAGATCAAATAGTAAAGAAAGCAAACTGTAAAAAATATACTTGCAAAAAAACTCAATACAATAATTGTGAACTATCTACACGATACGTTTAGAGACGTTTTAACTTGCACTCACTCCAAAAGGCCTAATAAGCTTAATAAAAAGATACATCGTTTGAAAACCCTTGAATTCAATACTACAACTCACCCATAATCTACAAACGGACACATTTCCTCCCCAGAACAGGCAAAAGCAAAAAAAAAATAAACTCCACAAACACTTAATCGCTAAACAGTACAAGAAAACCAGTTGCGTTCCGTCCCGCCGTACTTTTATATAACCAGTTTGTCGATAATCGCATCGTCTTGCGTTTATATGCAAATGCGTTGCATCTCGAGACGTTAAGTTCAAGGTCGGCGTGCGTCTAGCGCAGTTTGCTAACACTTGTGTGCTATACTGTACCTTACCTAACATAACACCGCGCCTGTATTCCCCGAAGGGTTAGGCAGAGGTGTTCCTAATAGTACATTTCGCCAATTATGTTTTTTTATGTCCCATGTTACAGGGGGCGAACTTATTACCGTTCACCTAACGCAAATCTAGACTATGCGGCTGCTACTGGTAAATCCTTGATGAAAAAACCCAATGACACTTTGCTCGACCTGGAAACCCAGGAGCTCATGCTCAGCAGTCGCGCTTGTGGCCACTAGATCAACGAGGCAGTCAACTTTTATATGCAAATGCGTTGCACTCCGAGACGTGAAGTTCAAGGTCGACGTGCGTCTAGCGCACTTTGCTAACACTTGTGTGCTCCACTGTACATAGTAGTATGCTAATATCCACTTAACATTATACATGAAGACCAGTTTAGTTTTTTATACTAAGATTGTAATTGGCTACTGTGTAGTAAGGTGATTTTGGATGGATTAAAGTAAAGGATTTTGTTGTAGCTAAGATTTTCAAACAAGTTTATTAGTAAGACAGCTGGGTGTCGCATTGTGAAGTACATTATATTATTTGATTGTTTTAGTATTTGGCTTTTCGTTAACTTTATTTGTAAATTATTAAACAAGACGATATTTAATTATCTTGAAATGAATTAAAGCTACCTATAGAATAATCAAAACTTAATATTTATAAAAAGAAGGACTAATTTGTATAAACTATCTAACTAAATAAACAACAGGATGTTTAGACGTCTAAGTAGCGATGTGGAGGCACATCGATGTCATCCGGAAACGTGTCCAGAAGACTGGCAACATTGTCACGTTGAATGGCAATGCTAACGGTATTTGGCTTAGTTGATGTCGATGATAATTTCAGCTAATGTAACTTACCAACACTTTTTTCTTTATTCCTTTCTAAACCACAAATCACTTTCAGTTTCATTTCAAAACACACACACTACACACGCGCGTCATATTTAAGCACACGGTCGATTTCTTCACAACTTAGTCTATCATAAAACGGCCAACTTCTCTTACCAAAAAAAATAGTAATACAGTAGCTAAACTAGTTACCATTCGTGACAATCACGTTATAATATTATTATTCATGTATTTTAAGCTTAGCGCAAGTTCAGTGTTAAGAAAGTTGAGTCAATTTTCTTGAGTCTACTCAAACTTGAACAACACTTGTGTTCTTGAGTGTACTTCAGTTAACAATATGGTAAAAAAGTAAGGACTAATTCCAGCGATCGACGGAACTGGACAATAATGTGAATGGCTTAGCTTTTACTTAAATGGTTAACTTAGTAGTGTGTTTTGTAAAAGTGCAAGTATGTTTTTAATTAGACACAGCAATGGAATTTTCAGTGATATAGAATCATAATTATCTACCATCAATTCATGCTCTTTCTTTGGCCAAAGATTTAGTATTGCCATTCAACGTGGCAATGATGCCAGTCTTCTGGGCACGTTTCCGGATGACAGTGATGCAGAGGAATACTTTGACGCCTAAGTGTCCTATTGCCGTCGTTCTATATGTAGCTACTTACTTTTAGTCTTAATTTTTATTATTATTTTAGTTCTATTTGTAGTCTGTATATAATGTACATAATAACCTTACTTAATTACCTTTCTTAATTAATAATATTATTTTTTTTTTTAAATAATATTATTTATTAAGTAGACTAAACTAACTAAAAACATTATTAATTAAAAACTATTAAATAACCTAAAATAAATAAACTAACAACAAACTATAAGAGGGCATCAAAAAACTCCTCCTCAACGCTGTCAGCTGGTAATGTGCCCAAGAGACTGGCGGCGTTGCCACGTTGTATGGCAACACTTAGCCTCTGGCCAAAGTAAAAGCCAGCCCTTGGGTCACGGGAAGCGTCAATTAGGCGTTTCGAAATTTCCTTAAAAAGGCAATGAGCACAATATAAAAAATATTAAATTGACTTAATTTATCAATTAATAAATGACTTGACAATAAAAAATTAAATCTTGTATGGAAAAAATTTGGTGACCAATCGGGACAGTGACGAGTCGGGAATAACTTTAAATCAAATATAACATTCCACATTAGTCAATGAACTCTCAAAAAAAGGTAAATTTTCCTTACTCGGGTGGCAGCACCAGTAGTCATCCGCGCACGCCCAATTACTTTTTAGGCAAAAAGCGTCAAGTCATCAGCGCGCACCGAATCACTGCCCGTGACGTCTACCGCGTCTTGTTGCACTTAAATCGACTAATTTTATACTTTCTATGAATTTCGGTGGCTTCAAAGAGGTTAGGATCTTTATGCATTCGTGAATCATCTTGATAAGAATCTCACATCTGGCGATCTAACATTCTAAAGTCTTTTCCATAAGTAAAAGATCCACAAATATTCACATATAGAATCTAGCATGCAAGACCAAACTAGAACATCGCCATTCTTTCTGATATAACCATAGTCACATGAATTTCTCATTCACTGTTCTTCCCGCACTGAGTCAAACAATATGTGGTGCACTACCATAACCCCGACACACAATTGCCAATCATTGCAACTCTTCAAAGCCAGAATACCAGAAAAGCGGCGACCCATAGAGGCATGACGATTCCCGTCCCAAAACTGTTCAACTGTCTTGGGTCCGGCAACAAAATTAATCAGAAAATAACAGAGGAAAAAAAAACACCATAAACAGTTACACTCCACCTTCCTTATTCAAAGAGATTGCAAGCAAATCGCAGACCAACAATTTATAAAACAAACAGCAAGTGCTAACAATCCCAATTTTCTTAAGTAATCACAGTTGAGGTAGAAAGGGCTGGCTCTTAGACCAATTGGCGAATGACCACAGCGGTCAGACCGATCAGGTCCGTTTCCGCTTCACGGTACGCCGATAATCAGGTGTTAATATTTTTACGGTAGCCCGGTGCCGATTATAGGTGCGGTTACCCTAGTTCCGAACTGATTACGCACCTTTTAGCTTGATAAATTGGCTTTGAGAGGTTTTTTGTGACCGGGAGGGCAAGATCTTTCTTTACTTACTGTAAACTAAGACCCCGTTGCCACTAAAGCAGAGAGGAGAGAATATAATGACTAGTGACAGAGGTAGTGTTTTAAAAACAAGATGCCGTTTGAAGATAAATGATCTCCCATCGACTGCCTGCTCTTTACAACTCCACCTACTCCTTGAGGGATCTGACCAAAGTTCTGGTTTTCACGATGAGGAAGAAAAGCGGTAACCTACAGTCAATCAATCCGAACCTAACGTACCATTGCTTTCAAGCAATCTATGAAAGATTTAAAAACTACGTTAACCGTTATTTCTTTCATTCATCAATTGTTTGTAAAACTCACGGCCTACGATACGAGGCTCTCGATAGAAGTCACGTGCACCGAGCTAGTTTCCTGCTCGTTTGTTGATGATCATTCTAATTCAACAATTTTCAGTTTTAAGTCCCATGCAATAAGGCTGGCACACAAATCCAGATAATCTTTTTCTTCTCTATCATCATTAATGCAACCGAGAGATCTCAACTGCTTGACATAGGGCTGCCCAGGTATCACCACAACGACTGAGCCCGTGATTCACGCATCAAGCGGATTTTCACAACCTTCATCAGGTCGTCAATCCACCTTGTGGAGGCCTGCTAAGGTTTCCTATGCCTGCGCAGTCAACGCTCCAGAAATTTTCAGCCCTATCGCCCGTCTGTTTCGCGAGAAATCTACCCCGTTTTTTAACAATTCTTCGGACCATATCTAATCTCAAAGATGTCTGATCTAACCTCATGTGTATAATCAAATGTGATAGTAAATTTTGGGCGTTATTGGCATTGTATTGTATCATTGCGCTGATGGTGTGACCGTCGGACTGCCAAGTCATAGGTCTCGAGCTCGAACCCAAGACACGCACCTCTAATTTTTCGGATGCGTAATGTTGAATTATCACTTGCTTCGGTGAAGGAAACCATCGTGAGGAAACCAGCATCATCATCATCATTTCAGCCGAAAGACGTCCACTGCTGGACATAGGCCTCCCCCAAGTGTCGCCACATTGACTGGTCCCGTGCGTGTCGCATCCAGCGGATCCCTGAAACCAGCATGCCTGAGAGATATTTTTCGACGGCATGTAAAGCCAAGTCAGAGGCCCATGGGTGGCATAAAATCTCTGACACCAGGTTAGGCTGGTTTCCGCAACTCCACGTCTAAAGCACATCTCGTAGAGCCGTATTCCATATTCGCTCATTGCACAAGAAACAAATGCTTATTCTTATAACAGCAGATTCTACAATCATAAACTACCGTATAACTACCGATCCTGAAACTAGGTGTTGAATGGTTGTCACGTGCTCCGACGCACCAACCAAAGTTTACAAACACACGCTTCTGATTAGAATACGTCCGGCTGCGATATGGCCGCGCGTGTTATGCCTCCTCGATAGTTAACTGCGTGTTGACAATGTCATTAAGGTACTTATTTGATCATAAGTTAGTAAGTTAAGATTGGGGGACTTCCGGTTTTCGTTTCGCTGAAAATCTATTGAAACATGGAGGAGCTATGTAACTGTCTGTGAAAATTACGAGTCTAATATTTACGGTTTCATTTCATGATAGTTGTTTTTAACTATACTTCAATATCTTACGACTTTTCCTAAGTCTTTCGTTTCTGTGCCCGGTTGATGGCAATAGACTCGCCCCCTATTACGTGGGACTTAAGCATAACTGGCAAAATGTGGGTGTTCTATTAGGTACGCCTCTGCCTAACGCTTCGAGGATTACAGACGTGATGTTATGTTTTCCTAAGTTTAGTTCATTCAGTTACAAAGATTTCGAGATATGTTTACTGGTAACTCCGAACAAAGCCTGGCATTTGCTTTCTACTTCCTGATTCAGGCGCAGACACAGATAGATAAGACTATTATATCCCAAAAGTGCAACTGTTTTTCATCATCTTCTGTGAAAGGAGACGGGTAAAGCCTATAAAACGAACAATCCTCAAAATAACCGCCAAAATCACACGTATTTATCTAGTACAGTTTTTAAGAACAGCACTACTTAATAATAGCAACTCAAAACATAAAGGCAGTAACACACTGGTAACAAGTCGCGCGAACCATGTGAAGCGAGCCGAGCGGCCCGTGCCCAATTTAACGACTAATTGCGCTCTTATCGCGGTTAAACGCGCGTTATCGCGAGCCAGGCGGCTCTGTTTATAAACATGTGTAGGAATGGACCGTTACATTCACCTCGCATTGATTTTTACTTGTCGTTTTGATAACAGGCACTTACTTAAGTTCTGAGCTACACGATAACGGACAAAAGTGTGCACTGACTGGACAAGTTTACTCAAATCGGTGTTGCTTTTTTCTCAAAAGAACTTCTTAGACGCTAGATTAAAGTCTCTTTTTTACAATTACTGGAGTCTTATGAGGATGGCAAGCCTTTTAATTTTTTTTTATACGTTAATGGCATTGTGCAAATATCTTAATTTTCTAGACTTTATGTTAAAAATCGTCCCCATTTTCCAAAAAACCTCTTTTCTTGAACTATATCTATGCAATTAATTAATTGGTCAAATCGATCGTAACTTAAACTTGAATATTTGAATTCAAATAGTTATGATTACCTCTCGTGTTGTAAAATATAAGTAGTCCTAGTACAGCGAGTCATGGAAGCTTGTCTCCTAAACACAGCCAAACAATGGCTTAATAAAGGGTCCACCGTGAAACAGACATTTGTGCTCCAGCTCAAGGTCGTCGGCTCAATTTCGCATTAGAGCAATAAAAAAATGTAAAGCAGATTTATAGACTCAGGAAATATTATATTACATAGGTAATAGAGTTATTGAGTGTAAAGGTTTAGTGAATAAATTATTGAATGAGGCAACTACATTTACATTAATGTTTTATCACCAAAACTTCTACTTGAAAAACAAAAATCCAACCATCTTCTTGAAATACAACCATCGTCGCTTACGCAGAAACAAAGAACTCCCAAATTGTCATAAACAAACCAAAATCTGACAAACATTAGCCAAAAAAAAAGTTTACACACAAAAAATTTGGTAGTCTTAGTATCGTTGAAATTTTCTTAACTTCCACCTGTAGGGCGCGTTGCGTAAGGGTTGCTCCCCTACCCTTGAACCGGTGACCTTGAGTGCCGGGTCACTACGCAACGATTTTATTGTTTAACGACACCAGTATGTACCACCCTTTATTTAGGGAAGAGCTATCATTCTTGCTTTTGTGTTAGTGATGCTTTATTTTTGTTTTGAGTGTTTTTTGGAACAGATTTAATTTACATGGGTTTCTAACTTGTTTTTTTTTTATTTCTAGTAGTACTGATGTATATGGATCTTAAAAGTACCATAAGCTTACTGCATATCTATCTTACGGATGATTCCATAGCTACTACGAATTCTTATAATTGACTTTCATTATTAATTTTGACTGTGTTATTATTTTTAGCAATTACTAATAAGAATTTATAATTAGAATATTTGTACGCTGTTGACGGCAAGACATAGCGCTCATTTTATTAATATTCACATCTGTACTTTTGTTTACCCATGTTCTACAAATAATTTAAAAAATAATATTTATTTATTTATAACCAACTTATACTTACAGTTTACACCACACATACAAGTTAAATTGAATTTACTCACTCAAGAAAAAATACCCTTATTTTAAGTTGTCCCAACAAAATAGCAAAAAAAGATATCACCGCCTTCTTAATCCAGAATTTCACGGCAATTAAAGCGAATATGTCAGCAATCACATCAACATTTATGTTCAACACACCGTGTAACGCAATCAGTCCAACATATGTTGAACATGAATAGACTCACCCTCATAGATAACCCTCTATTTGTTGAACTTCCTCGTCTATTGGCAGAACGAATTCGTCTGTCCATTTTGGTTAGATGGACAAGTCGAAAAGGAAAACAAAACGAAATAATCACTTACTAAAAAGAACTATTCGTGGAATCTCAACCGAAATGCACATATTCCAAATCAATAATCGTTTATTAAAAATTATTTGAATAAACTAACTAAATACATTATTAATTAAAAACTACTAAATAACCTAAAATAAATAAACTAACAACAAAACACAAAAGGGCACCAAAAAAACTCCTCCTCAACGCTGTCAGCTGGTAATGTGCCCAAGAGACTGGCAACGTTGACACGTTGTATGGCAACACTTAGCCTCTGGCCAAAGTAAAAGCCAGCCCGTGGGTCACGGGAAGTGTCAACTAGGCGTTTCGAAATTTCCTTAAAAAGGCTATGAGCACTCGGACCCCACGACCAAACGGCTCGAAAATATAATTACCACAATTTATTAAAATAAGACTGAAAATCAAAACTTTTTGAACATTAAAATTACATAGCGAAAACGGTTACCACGTATTCAGTACTTCATGCTGAGCCCTACATAGAAATTGTTCATAGGTCATTAAGCTATTGAACTTTTGAAGGAAACAGCTGATTTTTTTAATAACCGATACTGAATACGTGGTAACCATTTT
The DNA here is from genome assembly GCA_963576755.1 of Noctua janthina. NCBI lineage: Eukaryota > Metazoa > Arthropoda > Insecta > Lepidoptera > Noctuidae > Noctua > Noctua janthina. The sequence continues at coordinate 3,226,996 of OY755067.1, forward strand.
CGCGTCGGTGTCCCTTCGACCCCGTATAGGGTGTTTAGCTGGGAAGATAAACCGCAAGAACCTCCCAACTTTATAGGACAAAGGAAATCTATCCAAAATTAGGTTACAAAAACTAATCTTAATACAAGAAGAAGTATAAAACCATCTCGGTAATCACCATCAGCATATTGAGCATAGGTCTCTTGGGTCGTCTTAAGAGATCTCGTCTTTTGATTATGCCAAAACAAGACAGTTTTAACGTAAGTGATTGCACCATCACAGCTTTCATCCAACGCTAGTCTGTCTTAACTTAGATCTAACTTAACAGCCCTAAAATTAAGTCTGAATGGATGAAAAGAACCAAACAAATGACCAACACGCGTGTTAACCTTTTTGTCACAAACGCCTCAACAAATAAGGTTACAAGTAGAATCATCCCCAACTTGACTGAGGGGGAACCGATCTAGCCCTATTCCCTAATGCTAGACACCCTTTGTTTGCCACCCTGTCCATGATACGGAGTTAGCACGCCCTAATCGTAGTTGATTTAATGTGAACTTACATGCCACAAGTAATAGAAATAAGTCAATCATATCTAGTTTTTGTTTCGAATCTGAAGTAGATGTAACTTTTCGGCCTTGAAATACAGGATGGAAGAAATCTCTATATTGCTTTGGGCGATTCCGGGGTAAACAATCTTTTTTTTTCGACAACGCCGTGGAATTGGCATAATCTTAAACATAAACTTAAAAATAAACACTTTTCTCTGAGCATAGGTAAAAATTATAGAGGAGCTCGTGGCTAAATAATAACAGCCGCTCGGATCGATATTTAGGTTAAGCCGTGTTTGCCTAGGTTGGTCTGTGGATGTGTGACCACCCATTACATACCGAGTTTCCTCCGTGCCTCGGAAAGCACGTTAAGCCGTTGGTCCCGGGTGTCATTTGTAGATCTTTGACAGTCGTTAGGTAGTCAGTGGCCCAAAAAGTCTGACAACCAGTCTTACCAAGGGGTATCGTATTACCCAGTACTAACTGGGTTGTGGAGGTCAGATAGGCAGTCGCGACCCCAACATAGTTGGGAAAAGGCTAAGCAGATGGTGAGTTAAAAGCAACAGAACGACACCTGCTACAATCCTACGCTATATTAACCAGTCAATCTAAGGATGTAAAACTCTTTTTCATGAATGTATTACAGAATGATCCTTTTAAAGAATAGCACAACCGTTCGATATTATACTTCTAACATCAGTACTTCATAATTCCAACATAAGTTTCAAAGCCATACCATCGATGACTCACTACCATAAACAAAAACTTAACACCATAAACACAGTTAGTGACGTGCTGTAAGAAATAAAGCAATAGTACATAAATATGCAATAAATAGAGAATGGAGGCTCTAAGTTATTATTTATCTTGGAGGCATCACGTGATGTCGCGTGGACGGCTAGACTTGCAGGTGGGGTGTCAGTGTAGGCGAATAAAGAACCAAAAAAACGAATACACATTCTATGAATTATGGCCCTTGTCTACCACATTTTAGAGTAAACAGGGACAGAGCATTCTTTCTTGCTCTTTTTATAGTTTTATATTCATTTGGTTTAACCCCAGCTTCGAAGGAGCTTGAATTGGGCCAAAGAAAAAGTTAAACCAGTTTTTTGCAATGATGAATATTATAAGAAAATCGTAATAAAATATGAAGTGTGAATTTGGTCATAGATATTTTCTAAAACCTTCTCGGCATTATCTAGCTGACGTCAATAAAAAAAAATGTTAGATAATTTCATTCAAATTCTAACCGGAAACTGAATCAAGTTCCAAACTTTAGACTCATTAAATATGTTTGTGAAAGAATAAGTAGTGTTCTTTTTCCGCCCTCTTTTCTTCAGCCCCGCTCCCCGCTATCACTGAAGCCTAATCTATAAATTTTTCAGCTTTAAAGTTGGCGGTAGCGCGGCTATGTGATTTGATATCGTTAAGTTTATTGTCGCTGTTACACGATATTTATTATATGTGTCGAATTTTAACGTCATTTGTGTCTGGTGACACCTTAGGTCTTGTCAGGTGGGGTGACAAAGAAGGGTCATCAACCGGAGTACTGATTAATGATTACTTTGTGGTGGCAGTACCAGTTACCTTTAGAACACGGGCAGGTTAAAAGCTAAGATATCCATAGGTTGTCGTGCAAAACCCTTTGTTCTCCTGTGAATATGCTCATTTCAAATTCCATCGAGCAAGGAGAACGTTTAATACTACTGAATACTGGACTTTTTAATCATCTATTGGGTTTGTTCTATTGTTTTCTGCGTCATTTTCCAATTCTGTCTCCTATAACTACTAACTAGCAAAAAGTGAATGAATTCACTTCAAAAAAAAACATTTATATAAAAAAGATAGATAGATGTTCTAAATAATATCTCTGCTAAACCGATCCGTGACTACAGGCGTTATATTAAGTTTCCTCTCAAAACTAAACGCGTCCCTCTGCGTACATTACCGGTCGTCGTAAGTAATTGCCATACATTGAACTTGCGACTGTCTGTCTGTCGCGAATTGATGTCAAGTGGCAATATTACGCAACCACGGTCACGGTCGATGCACCCGATGTACTCGGACAAAGGGTAAGCAGAGATATGACACAGATAAACATGGATTTGGTTCTTGAAGCTTGTCTATACAGGGTGAAAGGGAAAGCGAATATCATTCCGAACCCCCCCACAAAGAAATTTCATCGTTACTTTTTAAAAAATTAGCTGATTCCTACACGTTCAAAATGTATTGAACGGCTGATTTTTTTTAAATTACCGATGAAAAATTTTTATGTGGGGTTCAAAATGGTGTACTGAGTACGTGGTAGGCGTTTGCTCGTGGGTGTCCCTTCCATCCTGGATAGTTCAGAGGGCCCTAACCAAGTGGTAAGTCGTTTTCAAAGCTTTTCGCGTTTCTACGACGATTTTGAACAAGAATGACATGAGGTTTTCGTGTTTATTCTCTCTGATAGTCACTTCGTCTAGGCCCTCGGGCTTCAATTTCTAAAATACTTAATTCTGTGACCAGCGCTCCCTGGTCTTTTCCTATATTTCAAGACGATACGAAAGTAGATGTAGAACTCCAGGTTTTTCAAGACTTACTAGGTGACATTCCATCAGCGAAAACGCTCGCTCGGAAGACCTCGTGGCTAGACAAAAACAGCCGCTCGGGTTCATCTTCAGGTTAAGCCGCGCTTGCCTAGGTTTGTCCTTAGATGTGTAACCACCTATTACATACCGAGTTTCCTCCGTGCTTTGGAAAACCGTTAAGCCGTTGGTCCCGGCTGCCATTTGTAGATCTTTGACAGTCGTAAAAGGTAGTCAGTGGCCGGAAAGTTTGACAACCAGTCTTACCAAGGGGTCTGGTATTACTCAGTATTAACTGGATGGTGGAGTTCAGATAGGCAGTCGCTCCAGGTAAAATATTGGTTTTCAGCTGCATCTGGTTAGACTGGAAGCCGACCCCAACATAGTTTGATTGAGGAGAAGCAGATATCCTATCAGCTTCAAGAAAAAGTGTCTGAAAGAATGATCTGGTTTCATGAACCTCCATAGTAACAGCATTTAAAATTGTTTTAATATTTTTAACATCGCCATTTAATTTCTAAGTCATCTGTTAGTGATGTGTATTATCCACATGCCAAAGGCTATGTGAATTAAAAATTAACATAATCAAAGTGCTTCGAAATATTCACCTTTGTACTTTAACGTCAAAAAAGTAAATTATATTATCTAACGGTGATATTTAAAATTCACAAAAAATTTGAAAATACTTAGGAAAGATTTCATTAGATATAAAAATAATTAAAATAATAATATTTGAAACAAAAGGTCGTTTGCCGTGACTGTTACGCACGTGTTTGCGTTTTTATGAACCGGATTAATTATAGCATGAAAACTGTTCGTGACGAATATCGACGTGCGTAAAAAAACGCGCGTAGTCGCGTGCTCATTTGAACCTAGCCTAAGAAAATTCAAGCATGATAAATTCGCTGTAAGATGAATCTATACGTCTTTTTGATGATCATAAAATGCAACACACACGTGTTACAGCCATTTCATTTATCTGTCAAAGAAGAAGACATGCTTAAATAATGATGTATGACGGTAGTGATTTGAATATGCGGATAATTTACGTAGGTAGTACGTTTGGTAAAGAATTAATTATTCACCAGACTTTACCTAAGTTTTTTTAGGAGCTCGGGTCGATCTTCAGGTTAAACCTCGCTAGCCTAGGTTGGTCCGTGGATGGGTGACCGCCCTTTACATACCGGTCTGGTATTACACAGTCGCTCGGTATAAAATAGTAGCATTCAGCTGCATCCGATCAGACTGGAAGCCGACCCCAACATAGTTGGGAAAAAGCAGACGATGACTTTACCTAAGTTTTTCTTTAGTTTTTAGCGAAATTATACCAACAGCGACTCCAGTCTGCCACACTAAACACTGCAAAACCCTGACCTCTGTCGCACAAGTGGTTCAATTAGACCGGACGTGACGTCAACACGCACTTCCGGCCGCTAATTACGATCGTCTGCGTTCACGGGACATCCTGAAGGGTGCGTTATAACTGTATCAATTAGATTTTACAAAAGAGTATTGTTTTTTTTCTTAGTTTGTTGGTAGGGAAATTTAATAAGGAAAAGTTGGTTCTTACGTGTTCTAAGGTACAATTTCAGATATTCTTTTCTATCGTTTTTCTTACATACTAATGACATTTTTAAATATTTTTATCAACAAAAATTATATTAAAAACATTTAAAACAACAATTAGTATTAATTTTTCTTTTATTCATTTCTATACATAAGGTTTACATTTTTAAATATTCCTATACAAAATATTTAAAAATAGATATAAATAATAAATATTGTTTTTATTATTAAATCATTAAAATTTTGTACATTGCATAAATGTAAGGACGATTCTCTCTCGAAGAATTGTTCCTGCGAGTATTTAGAGTGTACTTCTTGAAACACGTTGGGTTAGGTTAGGTTAGTTTAATAGCAATTATCTGTATAAAAACGCAGACTCGAAATCAGAGCCTCATTTCTTCTTTGTTACTGTTTACAAACTTTTTTTTTTTTTTTGCGGATAGGAAATCATCAAATGAGGGGGTCATTTGATGATTTCCTACTCTGGGCGGAGCGGAAGGGAGTGTCAGACTTGTACTGACTAAAACCCATCCATGTTCCTTCTTTGCGCTTTGTGTTCCAGGGCCACGGTATCTCTTTCGAACAGTCCCGCAGCCCTGGCAACTGTTTGGCAACTTCAGATATTATTTAGAATTAAATTACTAACTGCAAAATCTGTCATTTCAAAAGTATTGAACTAATATTTCTTAGTTTTTCTAAAAACGCAAATTATAAAACTGGAAGCAGTCGCCATACTAGCACATATATATTTTTTTATTTTTTTCTTTCTTTCTTTCTTTTCACATTGGTTCTTAGAAAACATTTTAAGAGTACTTTTACTTGAATGCACGGCTGAAATGAAAATGGCTTATACTATGAAGACACTATTTGTATAAGCATGTTAGTTTTGTAGCGATAACTGTCGGTAAGATACAAAAACCAGTCGGTATTGAGTTTTTGTGAAAAATTCACAAAGATCTTAACAAAAAGAGATAATTCATTCAGTAAGAATTGATAATGAATGTACCTACTTATCAATTACCCTTGTTGGTATCTGGTCAGCTGAACGGTTAAGTGAGGGAACATAGGTTTTATGAAGACATTATGGCGGGTGAAATGGTTACCTACATGAATAACTTATTGAAACCATACATTTACGTACTTACTTATGTTTAGTTTTCCATGAAGTAGGAAGTGTTTTAATTAGTTTTAGTTCGCAGTTTAATATTGATGTATGCCTTATGAGAACCTGCTTATTAGTAGATTCTATTGTCATTACTTTCTGACTAAAAATCTAGGTATCATACCGTATGTGACATCTTCTTTCTCAACATTGAAGTGGCAAAACTCCAAACAAAAATCAAGAAATATGAAAAATTCATCTCGGCTTAGACAGCCGCCACAAAATCTAAACTTGAGATCCCTCACAGCCACGAGTGCACAAACCGTCGCATGGCAACACTGAAAAATGCATTCGCGAAACAAAAGCAGGCTATTACCGCCCCAGGATTAGCCCTATTGACACTACGTTACCAATTAAAAAGGGAGGGGTGCCTTTTCGTCTCGGTTTTTTTCAGCAGACGGTTTTTCAGGCCGCGGGCGTCCACCCCCACATTTCCCCCTAACCCCCTCGTGGCTGTACAGAAAAATCAATAACGCAGCACTTTTTTCCGCGCGTAAAGCATGCACCGACACGGCGCGCGCCTGTGTGTGTGCGCCCCACGCACACACGCGCGCACCGCATTGGGTTGCCAGCTTTTTTTCCATTCGCATTAAAATTTGCTCACAGCGACATTCTCGCTGGAGCCGTCCCTGGCTTTGATTAGTCGGATGCACCTGGAGGGCTTACGCAATATTCCACGGTCCCTTTTAATGCAAATCCTGTACAATACCATGAGCATCTTCAGACAAATAACGACAAATTACTTTCGCACTCTGAAACTACCTTCAAAATGAAAACAATTTATAAACGCTAGGAATATCAAAAATGCTCTCGAACATTTCCAAGACGTTAAAGCGTTAACGGAAAACAATTTTAAAACATTCTATCATCAGCCTTTTGTTCAAATTCTCTACAAGAAATCGCCATAACTTGTGCTCTTAAAAGGATTGCGGTAAAATGAGGAGAGGATTCAACAAGAAAACGAGTGCAGACGTCCTTATGTATCTAGCTGGGTACCGACCATTGTGGGTCTGTTTAATTCTATAAAGCCGCGGAACAGACGACCTTGTAGGTGGACTGAATGGCATCGCTTCCGTGATCTCTATTTGCGGCTCATCCGATAATGCCATTGAATGAGCCCTAAAAGCTTTTGCAAGCATCGTCGGGATTCGGAGCATATCATTTGCATAGATTCCTAACGCTCAGCGCGCGACAACCGCACAACACTAATTGCTAACGCAGACTAACGTAAAAAAAGCATCACATTTAAAAAAGGAACGCTTTGCACATTTTTATTTCGCGTTCGCAATGACAGAGGTGAGTCCGTCCCGCTCGCGCGCCATTGTTGCGCGGGGCTCGTCATCACTCCATCTTTGTCTGCCGCGCGCGTTTTTTTGAACGTGCAAAAATATAAAAACGCCGAATCGCGTCGGTGGTGGGGGCGCGTGTTTGCTGCTGCACTTGTGTGCGTCGCCGCGATAATGCTTGTTTTAGGGCTTTGCCCCGATCATAAGTCAATACATGCCCCAAGTTTGTAAGCGCACCAATAGTGAAGTGCTTAAAAGCTAACAACGCGAAAATTCTTAACGTAAACAACTAGAAATACTGAAATTCGCAAACATTTGAAAGTTGTGCTTACGTAAAAGACGTAGCGTCATTTTCTCACTGGGTAGAATATACGGGTAAAACTTTAGGTGATAGGTACTTCTTAAATTCCAAAATGCTACAAATACTATACTAACGGATATCCATCAAAGTATGTAGGTACATACATTAAGACTTGGAGAATGTATCCTCATTGATTCAATACCTAATTACATCTCGACGCATTCAAGTGCTCTTGAGAGCCATCCAGCGTAACAAACAGATAATAATTAGCTGAGATTGTATCTCGTCTATTTTCCATCGAACGAAAGTGTCTACGACACTGACTAAATCTATTTTCGTTAGGAGAATAAAAAACAGCCGGTACACCTTTCTCTGCACCTTTCACTTACAATTAGCGCTCTGTTAATCATAAGATAACAAGTCCAGACTACTTTTTTCTTACGTGCCAAATTGGACTAAGTCGATCAATCGAATAGTAGACTGCAATTTGGTATGCAGGGCTGACAGTCAGCGAAAAAAATCTTCGAAAAATATGATAGAAGAACAAAAACGGAAAATTTCACCATCAGATGACATAGGAAACTTGTTTTGTAGAAATAAACCGAAAATTGCCCTCATATTTTCAATTTTTTGTTGAAAATCTGAAGGTTCTGACCCTTTCACTTGCATAGGTCCACTTAGCTCTGAGAAATACTGTTGCCCCAACCACAATAGACAACCCTGCCAAAACAGCCCGGGGCCCGTTACCACGCGCGTAATAGTTGCAAATCCATTGATTATTTTGATGCATTACTTGGTTACGGTCACAAACCGCAGACACTGCGAACTGTTCTTTCTCTGAATAAAATAATTTAACCGTGAACACAACGGTTAGTGTCAGCGTTTGAACCACATGTTAATAGCGAGCATTAAAACAAAGACAATGATTGTATGATTGTTATGTTTTAATGTCTGGTCTGCCGGTTCTTTAAATAACGGTAGCTACATTTTTTGTCAAGATTTTTGTATATATTTATCAAGACGCTATATCCTTCAAGTTCAGAGCGGAAATTCTATATCCGTCTGAGGTGTAACTTAAAAGACTGAAACCTAATAAAAAATCTTCGAGATTGAACAGAAAAACGTTCGGTTCAGATTAATCTAATCTTTGCATGCAACGAAATCGTTGAACTAGAAAATGATTTAATAAAACCCGCGCTGGTTGCACATCGCAGAAAATTTCCTTCTCTCTCTCTCGAAAAGCGACAAAAAAATCGCCGTCTCCGACGCCGACCTTACGCAGACATCTTTTTATTGCGAACGTGCCCCTGGCCTCACTCTTTCTTACCTCATAACACAGTTTCTCTTGGCTTTTTCCCGTTTTTTTACTCCATTCAACCCCCCGTCGGTGTGTGTAGAAAAAACTTTGTGGCCTCGTAAAAGTCCACTTCTGTGCGAAAACTTGCGTTGTTTTGAATTTAGAACTTTTGTTTCGACGTCGTTGATTTTCTTTTTTTTTTGTTGGTGACTTTGGAATTATTTAGATTACAGAGTTCGACGTCTGTCTTGGCGTGTTTTCATTATTTGTCTTTTCCTTCAACGCCATCATTCTGGTCAGTGGTGCTTTGGGGAAATTGGAAGTCTTAACTTTTCACATGATTTCCGCTTGCTATCAACTTATGAAAGGTCAAAAATTTTCTTTCACGTTTTCAAATTGTTTGCGGTACGGGGAATAAACAACATAACTTTTTTTAAATTATCGATTCAATTTATTCTATGTTATACCCTTCATCACTTCATTAATCAAAATATAACGTTGACGTTAACTGCAGCAAAATTAATGATATGTAACCTTACGGAACTTTTTAAACTCTTGCGTAATTGCTAGGTTTATTAAAAAATCGTATTTAAATAGGTACTAAGTCTTTCATCAAACTTTAATGAAAGGTATTTCATTAGTGAAAAAGGGGAATTCTTTTGAGAATTATAATTACGGCTTCGTTAAACTACGTTCCTGAGCATAAGTAAAAAAAATCTTTTAGCTTGCTATATTAAAAACTAAAAACGGATCTTTGAAATGAATCTAGTCGAGTTTTAGACATCAAAATGCTTTCCATAGATTAACTAACAAGCGCTACATTTTTATCCGTTTGATATAGTGCGCATTGGCAACAAAACAATTTCGTTATTAGACGTTTTTTCGAAGCCTTGGACTGGAATTAATCCAGGGGAATGTGTACAAGAACAAACGAATAATTTTCAAGTAGGTTTCATTTTAATTAATCTCGGTGCTGGCACACGCGTGCCTGCTTCCTATTTCAAAACTAAACCCAAAACAATTGCGCATCGTTCGAATTTTAAAAACTGGATACGTGATACATGACATCGGAGGGGCCCGCATGCCGTTATCTAACTACCACTAGCACATCGACCAGTATAAAAAGAGCTATAGGACAGCGGTGAGTCCCCCCTCGCTTGCCTTATTTTGTTGGGTTTCGGGGCGGGGCGGGAGGTCGAGTGCTCCTGGTGTGTAATGCACATTTTTGCATGGAGCTCCGCGATCGGGCTGGGCTCAGCTCAGCCCTGCAAAGCACGCACACTACAACGAGTGTTGTCTATGTGTGGGGTGGCATATACACACATACATCGTGGATAGATTCTGTTTTGTAGGTTTTTTTAATGACCAAAATTTTGTACATTCCCTATATAGTGCTTTGAAACCTATCTATCTAAAGTAAACACATGTGAAGTTATTGGCTATCTGATAGGTAATGGAAGAGTTTTTTGAATACAGCTAGGTACGCTGACTAAGCCAAGTATTTTAGAAGAATCTTCCGATTTTAGGACCTATGGGAATTGTGATAAGGACAGCATAATTATGCTAAAATAAATTGTCATTACGAAACTAACACTGTATTTTAAATCAATCTTGGAACCTTACCTTAATTACCGTGTATACAATGACAAATCTTACTTAATTAGTAGCTCCTCTTACGCATTACCAAATAAAAACATACATCATCTTCAAACAAAGAATAAAAGTCCCAACTACATACATATTGCAATTGATTTCCCGAATACATACATATACATAGGTAAACCGGAGTCATACTAATCGAGAGTGACGCTCGAAAAAATCACAACCCCTGGACGCAGACGAGAGGGGGGAACGGGGTGGCAAAGAGGGGGATGCAGGTGGGGTTGCCAGTGTTTTTATTTTTCATGATTGGTGGATTGCAACGGGAGTAATGATCGATGGAATTAACGTGCGCCACTGGCCACCACGGGGGCTTCAGTTTTTAAAATTTCGAATGCTTCATGTTTTAAAAATGGAATTCGACTGGAACTGCAGGTTTTTAAACGGTTTTGGGATGTCGAATGAGCAGTAAATATAGGTTTTTTTTTGTTGAGGAAGGTTAATGATGAAAAAAATCAATGAGAACAATAAATGAAATGGAAGACAAAAAGTGTTGCATCGAGTAACACTTGAGCAAGGGCAGTAAGGTGATGATAAATTAGAATTATTAATGAGATGTAACAGTTCCCTTGTCAAAATATTTAGATTGTTATCGTCCAGTAATGCAGAATCGAAGACGCCTATGTCACTTTTGCAAAGCAAAGATACTCGATGAACTACGATGAAAGGCATTAGTATTTTCAGGTTTGACCCAATTCGCTATCTTCTTAATAGCAGATTGTCACCTCTGATTATTGACCTATTTCCCTTTGATTCAAACACAGTTATGCACGTAGGTACGACCTAGCTTTGTACGTAGGTACCTACATCAGTTATCACTGTTTAAAACTATGCAAATTGCAAAATCATATTTAATGCATAAGTAGAGCTACAGAGAGAGCTATAAAAGCCACAAAATTCAATAGAATCCGTCCGATTACGTTTCAATCCATAAACCGAGCCGTCGCCACTCATAAAAATATCCAAACGCATAAAAATTTTCTACCGCGCTGCATTTTTTTTTATTTCCCTGCAGCACAGACTCAGGCACAGATATTGGGTATACAATTCCTATATTTCGATTCCGTTTACAAATTAAACAGACGGGATGTTTACATACCTCCCTTCCACCCCTTCACCCCCTGTATGTACCCGTATAGCCATACATTAACATACATACAATGATTTATACTCCATACACATTTGGCATAATTGAAAAATGGCCGGCGTAATGGCGGACCGCGGGCACTGCAAATAATAAGCTTTTAGGGTGACGTCACAGAATGTTTGGACTAATTAAGCGATTAATGTGAGGTGACATGTTTTGTTATGATTATAACTGAAAAAGCTTAAAAAAACCGGTCAACGCGTACTTTTAGGGAGATAAAGCAAGTACGCTTCCGTTGGCGAAACACTAAAATGGATTTTTATTCTTGAGATTCATAGGGAAAACTTTTGTTCTCAAATTATTGACATTACAAAAGAAAATCCTTTATATTTTACACTATTGAGAATTTGTGTTCATTAGTCTTTGGAAAATCTGAGCGTAATCATCGGAATCCTTCTTCTTCTTAGCGTGTCGATAACAATTCAAATTGAGTCAGCCCAAAATTTGGCCACGAATTTGGCACTTTCAGTAGCGTCTAGCAGCTTCTGTGATGTGCAAAACAACACGACAGGCAGGACACGATATCAAATGTCCCATCGTTTGTGGGGCAACACCACGTTTACACTCCAGGGCAGAGTCATTTATGAATCTCCATCTTAGAGACCTGTGCTGGACAAAGTTACGTTCAACCTTTAAACTCAACTTTACTGGCAGTATTAGTCTCAAATAGGGCTCAAAGCCGCCAAAGGTATTAATTAGGTCGCTTAAAAACCATCAATGTCACTTAATCATCCTAATCTTTACTCATCTAGTTCTAAATCGATACTCATCTTGGACAACATAACAGCCGCACTGGTCGAACTTCAATGTTAAGCAACGCAAGCCGAGGTCGATCCGTGGATAGGTGCCCAACCATTACGGTACTTAGTTACGTCTGTGCTTAGAAAAGCAAGTTATGCCGTTGGTCATGCCTAGCCGTTTTCCCAACAAAGTTGAGTTAAGGCTAGGCAGATGATGATACAATAAGTTCCAGTTTTCGCACATTTCATACTTCGTTGACGTCCTTGAAAACTGAAAACACGTAGGCTCAGTAAATAGTTAATGAACGACTGACATTGTAAAGTTGCAGTTCGCGTCCCGAAAGGGAAAGTTGCATACCGAGTGCTTTATCTGTAGGGATGGCGATCTTGCGCGATATGAGAGGAATTAATTTGTTTGATAAATTGGGGAATTCGTTTAATCAGTGTCAAGTTCTTGCTGTATTTAAGGTGTTGAAATTTTGAGGTGCTGGTAACTTTTCTTAAACGGAGTTGGTCCAGTTACAAACCCATTTCGTAAATATGTTACAGCTTTGAAGTAAAAATAATGTGTGTACGTTGATTCACATCATAATATCTACTAGTTAAAAAATCTTAAATTCACTGACAGACGTGCAGCTTAAAACACTTGGCCTAGAGACAGAAGCTTCAAAATTTTCATAAGAACTCCATATAGTGACGAAGAAACGAAGGTGAGCTTTATGGAAATATTTAAAAATTAGACCCTTAAATGGGTTAAAGAGGCTTTGAAAGGTTTTATTCACTACATCACACTGGCAGAATAGTCGCCATCGTCTCAGTTGCCAAAGAAGAAAGATAAAATAGAATAATTAGGCACACGGGCTTCTGTTACATTTCGGTAATTCCTTGAAGTATCCGATCTTACGTCGAAAATTCAAATGCAGGTAATGGTCTAAAATCTCCCTTATTAATAATCTTGAACGCGCCAGCCCTAGGATAATGTGGCTAAAATACGATGCAAGTTGAGTTTGCAACTGTAACTGACAAATCACTTAGTGAGTCTACTGAAAGTGAGTGTTACTAGATACAATATTGAATGTTTTGTCGATATATCTATGTACTTACTTATGGTTTATTTTTGGAGACTAGAAGTTTTTAGTTTAAAGATGCTATTTAGAGAAACATTGCGAAAACTGTCCTCGTAACTGAAAACGATAGCAGCAATGATCAAGTAGTTTGTTAGTGTTACCATATTCAGTGACTTAGGTAGATTTTAATCATCGTAACACAAGCCATTGACTATTTTCTAAAGCAGCAAGACTACATATGGAAGAAGAATGCCAAATTACCTAAGTAGAAAAAGTCAAGGATAAAAAATGTCGTCTGCCTGTCTGTAGCGACTGCTGAAAAAACTCATTAAGAAAAACAATGCATTTAAAAAAGTTGAACACAAAAATGCACGACATTCTAACACTCAGTGCTACAGGAAGCGATGCCGTGTCAAACTTCTGAAATGTTCAGCTTTCAGAGGCCGTTCACCCCAAGACGCCACCTTCCCACACCTGCACCGCCCTTATTACACCCACAAATAAGGCACACTTTCCTTTGACACTCAACGAATGAGGTTCTTTTAATGACCGTCTTTATGCATTCGCAAAAGCCCTTAAGTCTTACCTGTTAAGGTTTATTTTGGCCAACTCTAGATGTTTTTATATAGTCTCTTTGTATACGAACGTTATGGAAAACGCTTAGTTTTTCTTTTGACGGATTTCGCGTGAAAGAAATTCGGCTTTTAAGAAAGTTGCTGACATGTTTGTGTTTTTTCTGTTTTTCGAGTTGAGCTACGGCTTTAATTATTTTTGCAAGTGTTTTACCTCCTGACTCCAAGCAATTAAGTAAAAATGTTTTACTCTATAAAAAATTATGACCTATTTCACAAAAACTATTATAATAAGAACAAAAAAGAAGAAAATACATTTATTTGGCACTTACCTCAAGTGCACACAGTATAAAAAAAAATAAAAACTTAAACCTAAACAAAAAATAATCAATCGTGTTCAGTCAACACCCTAAAAGCTTTGTCTGTAAAAGTTAAAATGACTCTAATGACACCAACATAAACAGGGTAATTCATTGAGATGAGTCTGTATGTCTGTAACACATTCTGTTACCCCGGAAAACTATAATGCCCAATTTGACTAGTTACTGAGGACCTCATGTCATCAATTCACAATAATTTTGATTTTAATTTCGTCCAACTAAAGTACGAAATAAAAACCTTCCGTAACTGAAGTCCAGGATCATACCTATCTGAAATGTCAAGAAACAGAACTAAAATAAGAAAACTATATTTTTTTGGCACCGAATTTGCTAGACAAACGCAAACAAATTAAGAAGTGTCAAAATAAAATATAAAAAGAGGTTTTACACTTCTTATTGAGTCAGTTGAATCAGTTATGAATTTCATCCACAAGTTATTTTAGATAATAATTAGGTATCTGCCCCATAAAAACCGGCCAAGTGCGATTCGGACTCGCGCATTAAGTGTTATGATAGTAGGGGAGCCCCCTTTAATTTTTAATTTATTTGTTGTTATAGAGCATTCTGTAAAAATTTCAACTTTCTAGCTATTTCGGATCATGAGCTGACGGAATACGGACGGACGCACAGCGGAGGCTTAGTAATAGGGTCCCGTTCCGTTCCCTTCGGGTACGGAACCCTGAAAATAGCTGCCTCGACTGCCTCGTTGGTCTAGTGGTCGTAAACGCGACTGCTGAGCTTGAGGTTCTGGTTTCGATTCCCAGGTCGGGCAGTATTATTGGGTTTTTCCATTAGGAATTTATCAGTAGCACCCACGGAGTCTGGATTTGTGCCCGTGACTTAAACACAACTGGCGAAATGTAACCACCTAGCATGGGGATAACACCCCGTGATGTTATGTGTAAAAAAAGAAAACAATTTCTTAAGGACAATGACGTGATTAAGGCCACAAACACAATAAAGCATTCTGTAACCAGTTGCAGAATGCAAAACTTAACACAGAAGTTAGCGTGTAAAGTTACAAAAAAGGTTCAATGGCTCCCAAGCTTATTTATTGCTTTTACTTTTTAATTTAACGACGAGAACTTGGCACGCGAGCTTTGGTATTAGCCTTAAATGCCCCTACGTTTATTTTCGACGAATTAAAAGGTTTAAGAAAAAGGTAAGCGATATGTATCGTTAATTAATTTGATTTCGATCTGAAGGAATTTTTGTTTTTTTTTTCTCTTACGATATGTTGACGTGTGAGCATAGTTTTTTTTTTTTAAGATGATTGCTTTTATGGTTATGTAACACGTGCGAATTCTTATTAAAAAAATATTCTGTTAAATTACACCAAAATTGCTTGCAACTTAGCATTACTTGACCCACCCCCTCATATGCACAGGACGCCAGTGTCCCAACAGTGGGCACGTTAGGCCCTGATTATCATTATCGTTATTCAAGTAAGTATAAAACGAATATGTCTTTGAGTCAAATTCTTAAGAGAAAATAATATTTTAACCTATAATTTCTAACTTTACGCAAAAGTCATTGATGCAGTCACTAACGAAGCATCCAATTTTAACTTTAAACCTTCCAAAAACGACAGCACCTTTAAAACAAACCCTCTATTAAAAGCCACCCAACTTATACACCGTGATATAACAATCAAGAGTGCATCCAAGACCCCATTCTTCATCACGTCTCGTCGGAAAACTTGCGGTACATAATCTGGTAAAAATACATCCTTCGGCACTCAAGCGCCCTCTGGTTCGAGCCGGCGTTACCAGCCGACGGCGTTTACGTTTCAATGGTGCCTTGTTTGAGGGAAGTTTTGTTGCAATACGGCTCAATAGACTAGTGGCGATAAAGCATGGAAGATGGTGGGGAAAGAATAGTATGGGGAGAAGGGTTGTGTTTGTTTTTGCGTGAATGGGAGAACGATTGAGGACAAATTTGTGAATGTTTTCGCTATTTTAAGGACTTTGAGGTCATTTTTACAACTTTTGGTTTGAAAATAATGGTTGTAAAAGTACCCTTAAGGGACTAACCACACTTATTCAGCTCTGTTCAGCTTTTGTCCATAGAAAACAATGATTTTGTATGGAGATGCGTACGCATCTGAATAGACGCGGAAAGCTGAACGGATGCGTACGCATCTCCATACAAAATCATTGCCGAACGGTACTTGTTTTCCTCGTCATTGTGATATTTTTTCTGTTCTAGACATAACCTACTCGTATCTACGGAGATATTGGGGGTCAATGTTCCAACATCGTAATAAAGAATCGCTACAAATCTGAACAAAGTTGCAAATTGCTAACATTTTTCTACAATTAGTTATGACATTTCAGACTCTTCTTGAACACCAAGGACTCAAAGGATTGTATTACAGAACCTCACTACACAGGTTCTGTACTAATAAGTTTGGTTAACAGACGACACTTACCACAAAAAAAAAAACAATTTACCAATTACCTCCCTCGAAAACCAAGGTATCCCACCATTTCACCCATTACCAACCTGATGGCACGACCACAACACGAGGGATCATTATGCAGGGCCCTTAATTAAGTCTAGCCACTTCAGGTAGGCTGAGTCTTCGGCACGTACGGCCAGGGGGCGCGCGCGTCGCATAATTTGATAGAAGGACTCTCTATGACAGGGTGGACTGATCTTGATTTTTGTTTTTCTGCTTTTTTGCTACTTAAAAACTATCAAGACCCTCCGTCTTGATAGTTTCTAAATTAAGGAATTGCATTTTGGAAAGAAAAAAATAACATAGGTACCTACGTACCTATGTTATTTCCACACTAAGGTTTAGATGTACTTCAAAAAGCTAATGACGACCAATGATGCTGGTATTAGATAACAACGTTACTTATAAGGCTAAAAAAATTCTAAAAAAGTTCTATCGGTTGGAAAAAAAGAAGCAAAGCTTACGGTTCGATCTCCTAAAATCAGCAAACAATAAAAATTGTGCATATTCCTAAATTTTTAAGGTAAACCAGTAATATTCACTTTCAGAGCGTTTCGAATTTCGGTAAAACAAAAAAAAAAAAGTTTTTGTAAAAGCTTTTCGCTGGCTCATGTCAATCCAGTATTTTTTTATTTTAGTCCTCGTTATTACTGATAGAATTCCACCTTTGCTGTATAACCACCACCTTAATCTACCAGGTCAGCTTACAGGCCAAAACCCACGCCCTTACCACGTAAAAATAACCCCACCTTACCAGCATCAGCAAGGACATTCCGAGAAGTAAAAACTACTAATAATTAAATGAGACATATAAATCGTATGAGGCGTAGGCAGTCGCGTCCGTCGGCCGATGATTATCTGGAAATAGACGCTGTTCGAACGCGGAGACCAGACCGGTGCCCCTCCCTAATTATTACCCAGCTTTGATATACGCCATGACAGTTGTCGGTACATACTTGGGATTATTGTCCTTCATCTTCAGTTGACGAGTGCCTTTTCTTCAATATCAGGCAAGAATTCAGGCCAGATACCAATATTTAGTCTGGTTTTCAAATGTGGACTTGTGGAGCCATAAGCCAATATATTTGGTATTCATTGCTTTTCATGAGGGTTTTCGCATTCAACTGCCCAAGTAACTGACCCAATGAAACTTTGAAAAGTAGATTTAAAACCTTAATAGTTAGTTTTACCTAAGATTGCAAGCTGCACTTGTTTACAGGACAATAAAAAGTTTGAACATTACAGGTTAAAAATACAAGAATCCTGTAAGAAAGGAAATGCCTAACATTTCATCACAATGATACCGGAAACGTGTTTAAGAATTCTGAGATACATTTAAATTCAAGATCCACTCTAAAAATAACTCGACTAGTAACATAAGTAACGGAAAAAATAGTTAATTAAAGCAAGAGCATCATTATAATTACTATTAATATTAGACAAAATCTCAATAGATTAACTAGTGCACCCACGCCGTCTGGACTAACTAACTTTCATTCTCAACTGTATATAATAACCGAGTAATGAGATGTCTGCTACAATAAATAAGAATCTTAATAATAAACGCATTCCGCTTCCTACCTCAATGACCAAATGCAAAATTAATGAACAAATTATCCTTCCAAGAACTGTAGTCATGACCTTAGGCGGCCATGAGTCATTATAAAACTAGTCAATCTAGTTCCACAGGTACCAACGCAAATTAAAAAATATGCAGTATTTATTTATGGTGATTTTCGAGGGACTTTTTTAGTCTGTTGCACAAAAAGTGCATAGATAATGGAAATGCATCTTGGGTTTTTTTTGTCTTTGGCTGGAATTTGAATAATTTGATCTTAATAATAAAATTATGTATTGATTTGATATTGTTTCTCAACTTTAGTAAATACTTTAATATTTATAAATGAAAGTAAAATTAAATGAACTAATATAAGCCATGGGGAGACCTTTGCCCAGCAACGCGACAAAAGATATAAAGACAATTGTAAAAAAAAAAAAAACGCAGATTTGCTCCATTTGTTAATCCATTTTCAGTACTGAAACTGCATCTTGTGCACCAGTTTCCACACATGCTGCTACTGCTTGCAACCTATCATAATTAGCTTCGTAAGCTAAAGGAATCTGAATCCTGAATAGAAAGGATCCAGATTCCTTTAGCTGCTTGTCCACAACATAACCAAACATTCTTCTTTGGACGGATGGAATGAGTTAAGGCCTAAATGTAGACCAGGTACCTATGACGTAACGCTTGAACACATACTGATTTTTTTTTAAATCTTTCATAACTTTAGTATAAGTATTAAAGTTTCTTTTGATAAAATAAATGTTAGTCTAGTGATAATTGCTTAAATATGATTTTAGGTAGGTAGTTGGAATATCACAGAGCAATGTCAAATCAAAGATTTCTAAATGTCAAATATTGATTCATAATATTAAAAGACAGATGTATGATACCTATGTCAACATAGAAACATGTTTTATAATTGTTTTTAAGAATACCAGGCATGACATAATGCACATTCATGCAGGTGTTGCAAACGTTTGTTTGCCCTAGATTAAAATATGGGATCTTCCTTCAGTGTGTTGAAGCTACGAAGACCTTTATGTTTGGAAGTTAAAACCGAAATCCGCAACTTCTTTCAAGAAAATCCTAATTCCTTTGAAATTGAAGATGTCTTTAGAAGACCGAATAGCTGATCAACCGAGAACAGGATATACCTACACTCCCAAGAGTGAGTTGATGGTTCAATCTACATCTTATAAAGTTTTTGTCACGAACCAAGTTGTGTACATAAACTAAAACATATCCTTAACTACCTACGTAGAGTGTGGTCTATTTTACACTTTTCCTTTAAATAGCTAGAACAGTCATGTCCAAAGCCCAGTCGGACACAAAAACGTCTACCCATAATGAGATCATAATGAATCATGTCGTTCACACATTACAGCTGTATGCATCAATAACATGAGTTTAATGTTCACAAAATTATTGTAAACCAAAGCCAATAAAATCTTATTCTCCCAATCTCTTTCAATAATAAAAAGGTTAGGCATAATATGTGTCACGAAATTGATTGGCGATTGTTAACCCTGGCAGCCGGCATTGAAATAAACAAATAATGTAGGAAAGTGTAGGAATGAGTGTTGCGGTGGGCCGAGTCTGTAGTCTGTGGTGAGTGGTGTCGGGAGCCCCGCTGGAGTGTCCTAGAGGCCGTTAGCATTTGTCGGGCGGCGTCGTGCACTGAAAATAGCGCGGGCGGCGCGTCATCAATGCGCTTCGTTTGCTTTATGGCCAGTTATTGCGCGCGTTTAATTACCACCGCACGCCATTTTGAAGATTTGTGAAACGTCACTTTTGGCGCGAAACGTGCACTTGACAAATTACCGTGCACAGCCGCGAACAGACTTTACACACACACACAGCTACACTTAGACTACTGAATTAATAGATTTTTTATTACCACCCACTTGTTAACAAACAGGTTGCGCAAATAAAAATAAGTTTTGAATTAAAGTTGCTTTAATTAGCATACTTTGAATTGCACTTCCGTGCTGCGATACGATTTGGGCGAGTAAAGTCCACTTGTTTCTGGAATAACAAAGTGCGCCATGTTACATCGGCTGTATTAAACTTTTATTGCCTTCAGTGCCATTCTTTAGTCGGTGCGAGTGTGCGAACATGCCATTAATTACAGCCGAAACCATTTAAAAGATTTATTATATTTATTCTGAAAATTTAAAAGAGCATAAAATTCTGCAATACTTTTAGGGACATGTCGAGTTATGGTGTGGCTATAAAATTGACAAACAAGTGATTTCAATCAAGCTTGGCGTGTGTGAGCTCTCAATTTCATGCTAAACATTAAAATTAACATTTAACGGTTTCTCTATAGATAGATGGTGATCTATAACAGTCACAGGAAACATGAATGGAGTGAAAGGTCTCTTGACAGTCGTAGGCACCCCTTGCACGTCCAGTGGTTACCAATAAGTGGTCCTTCGAGTGGACAGGACCCGAGCCGTAAGCACGTCAACTAATTTGAACAGCCTTGATTTGTCGCCAGCTACGAAGTACGATGCATTTATTTTTTCCCTTCGCGTTTCATGTTTACTCTCGTTTATTCGACGCGCAGATCTCAGGGCTGCGTGCGATAAGTGCATTGCCCCGAACCGAAATAAATTGTCGCGACGCGGCCGAGTGTCGCGTGGTGCGTACAACCGGTACCGATGTCGTGTAGATGTTATAAAGAACCCAATGCCAGACATGGCGGGCGGCCGGTCTCCCGCCAAAACGACCTGTCACTTTCGCATCGTTACGCACTCGGCTTCACTCGCATGCTGCACTTGCCTGAAGTAATGTATATTGAAGCGCTGATGACGCAGCGATGAATGTTGCTTACACGTATAATGTCGCAGTGAAATTTGTGAATGTCCGACGACTTTTTATCCGTTCGCTGACACTTGCGCGGTTTTTTGTAACGTCTTCATTCACTTGTCTTTTCCGCGTTCGTTCTCATGCGTGGTATGATTCATAAGAAAGGAGTTTCTTGGTTTTTGTAAATAAATTATTGATGTGTCAATTTGGAAGGCGCCTTGAGTCGGGCAATGTCAATGTTTTTGTCGAATGAACTCGGTTTGAACTTTTTGATGCAATACTCTTTTATTGGAGAAACTTTGCATTGGATTTCACAATGACAGATTCCGTAATCGAACACCATAGACACAAAAATGACAAATGATTGTTGTCTTTGGTATACCATGAACAAACCGGCACCTGTACAAAGAGCTCGCACAGAATCTGCAAAAGGCATCTAAACAGTCACAAAGACTCATGACTAAGCGTTCAGCATCCTGTTTTCATTGTCGATACAACTCTGTAACTGGATGATTCACTGACGCTAAAATAACAGCGAAGTTAATACAAATTGTAGCAGTCAAAACAGTAGTTAGAGAAAATGTTTTTATTTGAAAGTTGCTTTGTATATGATTTTTTTATATTTAAAAGCACGGATGGGAGTTAAGCTTTTGGAAGCTTACAGACCTAAAGTTAAACTTAAAGATTTCTTTTAAATAAGTGACATTATTATTGGTGGGACGCCTTGGATGGCTTCCTCTTGAATTGGCGAGAAGAAGCACACCATAGAGAGTAATGGAAGTAATACGAGGAGGCCTTTGCCCAGGAGTGAGACAAAAAGGGCTAATTAACAAAAAAAAGGAACATTATTTTTT
Organism: Noctua janthina; assembly: GCA_963576755.1. Classification (NCBI taxonomy): domain Eukaryota; kingdom Metazoa; phylum Arthropoda; class Insecta; order Lepidoptera; family Noctuidae; genus Noctua; species Noctua janthina. Next base: position 3,248,960 of record OY755067.1, read on the forward strand.
ATGTCATTGCGAAGTAGTCAGAATGATTTTTTTGTAACTTTAAAAAGCTCAATATGTTTGCTTTTCAATTTTTCAGGAAGTTTTATGAAATAAACTCAAAAACACCCATTGTTACTAAACTATGCCTTAGTTGATTCGCGAAAACAATAAGAAACATTACGAGACAAATATCACAAAGATCCGAAACGCATTATAAACATCTATCATCATTATCATCATCAAATTAACTTGATATAGGTATCAGATTTTTATTTAACTCTAAACCCTGACGCTGCTGCACATCCCGTATATTAGAAATGCGTCATGGTCACGGAATGGGTCGCATACCATCCACCATCTCACCCGTAATATAAGGTGCAATCAAACATAATTGTCCGAAAATCTCCGTACAAAACCAACCACAAAAAATCATGTAGATTATATTTTATACGCGTTCGATTCTCAACCTCTTACACAAAATTAATTCTGCTAGTCTAAAGTACATTATCATGGAATTTTGAACCTTCTGTAGTTTGTTTTCGGGCGGTGTGGTCTGTTTTCGATGGTATTGTGGAGTTGGTAAGGGATTTAATCCGGTGGATCGCTGCTGCCAAGCGGGTGACGGCTCCGACCATCCGTGAACCCTGTACGGTGTGCAAGCGCAGTTATTGGGATTTCTTATTAATATTTAATTGATTTAATATGATGAATATTAGCTCTCTCGTCTCTTGAATCGCCCATCACACTTAACAAGCGTCTCTTTATCCTAATTTTTGAGCTTTCAATGTTAAATCATTTTTGATAATACACCAATGAAACGTCATTCATCTCATGATTCGATCCCAGTTTTAGCCACTGATTATTTCTGATCCTAACTGCAGCAAACATATTATCAATATTTATCACCAATTCATTAAGGATCAGCGCATCATTACGTCTTCCATACATACCTTCACCTCAGTCATTCGAGAACTGACAAAAAGTGAAATCAAACTCTACAAATCATCGGAATCATCTTTGCCGTCGGTACGTAGTAGCGTGCGCAGGAAAGGGGCGGTCTGGCCGAACCAGTTCGAGACGCGGGCGCACCGGGCAGCAACCGCGCTCCTGCAACCATTGCCTACTGCCTCATATTCCGAACGACATTGTTTTACAACCTGCTTCTATAATCTAGAGAGTGGAGTGCAAAAATAATCATTATGTGGATATAAAGTAATTCGAAAAGATTTATTTTACACGCAAGCGGTTCCCTAAACAGTTAGAGAGGTATCTGCGGTCCTACACAATCAATTCATCATCGTGACTGAGTCGATAGATAACGAAACTAATACTCTAAATAACAATAATGCAAAACAGTAACAAAACGAATCCACCTCATTTATCTCCCAGAGACAATAAAAAAAACAACTGTTGAATGAGGAACACCAAGATGATCAATGATCAACAATATAAGGTGAAACTATAGCAGGAGTCAAAAAGAAATCAAGCTCATCAAGCTACTACAACCTGTCTAATTTCTTTAATAGATTTTCAACTTTATCGCTAAAGCATTAAGTTTAACGTTGCTTTGGAAAATTTGACAGTTTCGTTTCTATACAATATGGAAGACGATAATTTTAAAAATGCAAAGGAACAGGATCACACACCACACACTTCCTCCAAAAAGCATCAATTAGACACGTTAATTACGAACTGTCTCCGTACAGTCCATACGCTCACACGCATTAAATCACAAGAATAATCTTACAGGATGTAGACCCCTTTCATTTGATTCCCATAGTCCCATATGTCCTCGAAGAAAGAGTCAACACGTGGTCAAAACCATTGCGTTAACGTTACCGTCACTAAAAAAATTATATGAGAACGCATCAGAAACTAGTGACGTATGTCGGACTCGGTGGAACCTGGGGGTTAGACAAGTGACAATTGGTTTCAAAGCCTTTTGTATGTATACTCGTTACGGTCAATCCAAAAAAAAATTGATTTCTCCAGCATAGTTATCTTAATTGAATGTCAGTTTATCTTGGCTTTCGGTCTTTCTAGGATGCTGGATACTCGGCTATGCATGATCAGTAATAGTACTTAAAACTTACAAAGATTTTATTCCAAGATGGTTAACAACTATTTTAAGATAAAATTTAAAAGAGCTTGTGTGGATTTTGTGAATAATAAATAAATAAATTACGGTTTCTGTAATCTTAATTAAGTCTTCCAAAACAGTAATCCCAAGTTAAAACAAGAGCATTACTGATCCCAATAAGTTTTTTGAAACCGAAATTGTGTTACTAAAATATCAATAAATTAAAACTGAACACAACCCAAACAAGATTTGGAACTACGCTGTTCACATTAAAAACATTTCCGGTCAGATCAAATACCTCAGACCTTAATCACGCGTTCAGATATTCAAATCAACATCCAAACTATCCAACTTGACATTGAAAGGGTTAAGATTCCCATAAGATACGAAAGACCGAACGTCCATACGTCATAACGCTATAATTTAAAAAAAGGGTTAAGAGAAAAAAGTTTTAATACAAAATGACACCCCACATGTGCAGGCATCCGGCCTGCCTACGCGTCATTAAAAACTTTGGCTGTCAAATGAAGAAATGGTATGGTTTCATTCGTTCATCGTTCATCCAGAATTATTTTATCTGTGGCTCGATTATAAACAGATGTTATTCGGCGATAAATCTTTGTCTTTGTGCTGCATGTAAAAGGAATCGTTGTCGAAGTAAATGCGTTATTATTATTTGCAAAACAAAGCGTTAAGTTTTGCGCTCTTGTCGTTTATTTTTTGTGTCCATTTCAGTAACGCTGAGAAGTTGTAGTCGCATCCATTCCAGGCCATAGATTTCAAAACCGTGCTACCATATTTTTTTATAATGGCTTTCGACAGAATTGACTTATGCTTTTGAATAGCATAATTATGTCATTCTAATACTAAGTTTTGGCTTTTCCACTATTTATCGCTGATTTAATGTCACTTTATCTAGTTCCAATGTAAAAAAAAGTATGCCTTCAAAATGGCATTCGTAGACATACCTAATCATTACCTAATTAGCCTGAATATTTATATCAATAATCTATCTAGTCTATCTTCTAGATCTCTTCTATCTAGTTTTCTCCTATCTAGATTATAAATGCGAAAATTTGGATGGATGGATGTTTGTTACTCAATCACGCCAGGACGGCTGAACGGACTTGGATGAAATTTGGTCCAGAGATAGATTATAGTCTGGAATAGCACAAAGGCTACTTCTTACCCCAGATCAACACAAAAAAATACAAGCGGACGAAGTCGCGGGCAATAGCTTAGTACGTATAGTTGGTATTCCTTCAATAAGTACAATTCTAACTTTAAAAAAAAGGCGCGAAAACAACAATTATTAGAGAATTATTACGACAAAGCTTCTCGCTACACGATCAAGTCATCACAGTTAGTCAAATCGATTATGGCATCGATAAGTTTATAAAGAAGCATGATTTTATCATCGGCTAGTCTATGGTCGTTATTAACGATGCTGGCCGGACCAAGATAGATGGTGCCCGATTTTTTATAAGGCTGAATGCGTCGTTCCAATGACGAATGACGTTGCTTCGGTTTAAAAACCTTTTGTTTAACTTCTTAAGCGATAATGAGGTTTAAGCTGCCATGATTGATTTTGGAGGGAAAATATTAAGAAAAACACGGGGGTATTTACCATGCCTAAAGTTTAATATTGTATTATAATAACGTTATTATTGAATACATTTTGTCGTTAAAAAGTCTTTTAGCGTTATAAAACTTTTATAAATAAAACCTTTGGAATTTATACTCAAGAAACTAAAACAATGACATAATTCTTCTAGATTAACTCTTTGTTTTGCAACTATGAAATTAAAAAAGATGTTGTTTACAATGTAAGACATAAGTCCAATTGAGTTGAGTTGCTACTGACTCAATACAACTCACTACTCATGTGTCATAAACCGTTGGTCTCAGATGGAGGGAAACTCCGAACATGTACAGTCGAAAACGACAAGCTTACGCACTAAGCTATACGATTAATCAATTAAAATCGCTTTCATGTCTGTCTGTGTGATCGCGTTGTTCTTCAAAACTTCGCAACAAATTTTGATGCGACTTTCGCCGTCAATTAGATAATATATTAGGGAAGATTTATAACAACAAAAAAGCAACATCATTTATTTCAAGTCACCATGGCCCATAGATATATACCTTATAAACTAAAATATAAAAAGTAAATACAAAACTTGTGCGTACTTGTGTGTTTATGCGTTAATAGTTTAATATTGTTTGCTTGGCTTGCAAAAAATGATAAATAAGTATCCATGTTTTTTCAAGTCGTAGATAATAACGGTTTGAAGCAAAGGCGAATAAGTAACTAGTTATTTCATAAAGACCTTATATTATTCACGTATCCTACAATAAGACTAAAATAAAAATTATGCCATTTAAATTTTTACTTCGGTTATATCAATTGTAATGAATAGTTTCGTAGACTCGTAGCAAATAGATACTTTTGTGTCCGTAGGGCGTAGGCTGTAGGCCCTATGGCCTACGCCGTAGACAATGCTACGAATATTTTATTTGCATCTATTGGTACTAAAGGGTCTCCAGGGTTAATTAGCTTGTTTAATGTGTATTTATAAAAGATATGAATAAAAATCAGTTGACAGATCATAACATCAAGCCCGTCTCCTGAATGGGTAGGCAGAGGTACAACCAAAAATCATTTCCTATAAATTTTTATCGGTTAATCGGTTTAAATTTTAATCGGTAAGTTTTATTGGTTGCGGGATCCGCTGGATGCGAGACGCACGGGACCGGTCAATGTGGCGACACTTGGGGGAAGCCTATGTCCAGCAGTGGACGTGTTTCGGCTGAAATGCTGTTGATGATAAATTATCTACATAAAAAATAAACTTGTATTTCACATTGGTATTCGACAGTACATAGCCAGAAACATGAGAAACCTGATACAAGTTCGGTGGCTGTCAAAAACGTCAAGCGTGACCGCAGAAGTGAGTTCCCATTACTCTCAAACTACCGTAGACACGTGTTTTGGTCACCTGTGACGGTTTACAACTTGAAACGCAAGTTTATAACACTTCAGTACATTTCTTCACGTTGTTTACTCTTAATCCCTTGTGATAATAAAGGGTGTAAATAGACCCTTAACATAAACGAAAGGCACTTGTTCTCCCTGTCACTGCGATAATTTTTTTGTTCTAGACCATACCTGGGAACCTTCTAGTTACGGAGATATTGGGGGTCAAAGTTCCAACTTTTTCACAAGTTTTTTTTTTAAATACATGTTTTTAATGTAAGATTTTTACTTTACACACCTCCACGTCCCTCGTACTATTCAATCCATTCATCAGCACAATGCTATGAGTGCTTTTCATCGAGTCCTACCGTAAAACGTGATTTTTCAACCCAAAAAAAAGTCGATTCCCAGCAATAATTTTTGCGTAAAGCTACTTAGTTTGATGTACAGAATGCTTGGTTGACGGATATATGAAGGGTCTGTTTACACCCGGTATATGTGTGGTGGAAGAAGCACTGAGAAATACCTATATCTAGCATATACCTATTTGTTTAAGTGTCTACAAAAAAAAAAACTCAAGATATATACTCGATTTGATGACATCATTGTCATATTATGGGTTAAAGTATGAAATTGCCGACTTGTATGGACGATTTCGTGAAAAGGGATATTTCCATACTATTTTTTTTTTTCTTGGAAAATTTTTGAATCAATTATGTATGATGCAAATGCAAACAGTTAGAGTGAAAAAAGCTACGCTGCACTGCGTATCTTAAATTCTCAAAACACAGTCGATGACAAAAATATACCTTCTTGAAGTGGTGAAACCGACGGCACATTGTAACAGGTATTTTGACACACTACCCTACGAGGTAATATGCAACTACTAGTACGGTTTTTAAACTCTAAAAGGTACGTAATTTAACAATTAATCCAATAAAAATGCTATTAGGAAAAAATACAACTAAACGTCAAAGTTGCATACAGAACAAAATGTGAGAAAAAAAAAAGCAATTTCGTAGTTAAAGACCTATTATGAGCTGAAAGAAGTCCAATGCTGTGCATAAGCCTACCCTAATCGTTGCCACTTTACATGGTCCAATGTTACTAGCATCCAACAAATTCCAGCGGTCCTTACCAAGTCAACGGTTCACTTAGATACTGAATTCGAACTAGTTACATCACCCAGACAACCATACCTAATAAACTAACACTTGTATCTATAGTCAAGTTATTAAAAACTTGAGTTTAAGCAATTACTTATGCAACCATTTTTATGCAATAGACAAGAATTTGAAAGACGTAAGAACCGTCAAGCAAAGCAAGCTAAAAATTCTAACTTTTGACAGTTCTAACTTCAAGCAATTACCGAATACAACAACAGAATAAAAATCGTATCGTTTGTTTATAGATACGGTTGTGAGCTGCCAAAGTCTGTCAGACTACTAAAATCGGAAATATTGCTGCGATAATTTTACTTAACACCTATAACATACGCCTGTAATCCCCGAAGGGTTAGGTGGTGGGAGTACACACATTCCATAGTACACACATTCCAGTCATATAAAGCAAGCCTATTGCCATAGACTGGGCATAAATCGAGTATTTCTGCAATTATCTCAACCAAACAAACAATTTGATTATAGTAAGTCTTTTCAACGAAATCTACAATTTAATATTACCTTCTAGATAAAATTCGATCCACTCGCCATTTGCATTTCCCTTTGAACGGGAAAAGAAAATGGTCGCATTTTCCCGCGTTTTTTGTGATGCCACAGACTCAATACGTCGAGAAAGTGAATCATTAGAAACGTGCTCATTTTATAAGTTCCTTTCATTATTATCTTTGATGATTTCACTCAACTATTAAAGGCGTATTATAGAATATACAGTCGTATCAAAGTATTACGTAGATGGTTCATGGATTTTTATTTGTGCTATCAATGCACGGTTTATTCCACTGAAAATCAAAACGATAATAGAAGCTCACTTATTTATTTCCCTAAAAATTAAAATTTTAATATAGTATCGTTTCTGTTTCTTAGCTGTATTTATTCAATCAATAGAGAATAAAAGCATCTTGCACCATACTGTGATCGAGTTTCAGTGACTTTCTCATTTCACGGGGTCCATCACATAATGTTCTCTGGCTGAAACTACCGAAACGTCTCGCACACAACGTGACATTTTATTAAATTCTCATTCGTTTGGCGCAGCGAGTGTTATGAATCGCGCGCGACACGCGATGTCGCGAGTCTGCTGTGCACCACCCGGCCACCCGGCATCCGCACGCCACCGCCCTTTGTGGCGATATGCTCACCATTTATCACACGATACCAACGAGCCACGTTATTCCTACGATTAACCAAGAATTTCGGCACATTTGGTTACGAATTGACATGCTCAAATACTGTGAATCATTCACCAGCAGTAGTAAAATTGATTTCATTTGTTTTCAGACACGACAACACCGTACGTCCTCTACAAAGATGGCGTGGAGCGAGCTCCCCCGGGAACGCAGTGGGGCGGCGGAGTTCTGGACGGGGGATACCAGCCCATGCAGCACCAGAGCCCCGGCGGACCCTCACCGCAGCCGGAGCCTCAGCTTGCGTCACCCGCGCCCTCGCCCTACCCTCCTGCGCCGCCGCCCCCAGACCCCACGGGCGCTGCAGAGGACGCTGCCCAGCAACTCGCGCAACAACAGGCACAGCAGCAAGCGCAACAACAACAACAACAGCAGCAACAACAGCAACAAACTTCTCCTGAACACATGCAAGTGGAGCAACAGCTCCAGAGCCAACCCCAGCCACAGCCTCCCTCGCAGGATCACCTGGACCGCACGCCATGCTTCGTCCCGCAGCCGGATCTGCAGCAGCAGTACACGCCGTACTTTAAAGAGGCGCGACCAACTAGCCACATGCTCGGCACGGGCGGCTTCCCGTTACACTATCTGAAACAGAACGGTGGTGTGCTGTCCCTCGAAGGTCCTCTAGACCAGTATGCGGCGCCTGACCTCCGCCATCTGCCAGACATAGTGCAGCCTGAGCAGCCGAAGCCGCGGAAGCACAACCCGAACTCAGAGCTCCGCCTGTTCAAGTGCCTGACGTGCGGCAAAGACTTCAAGCAGAAGTCAACGCTGCTGCAGCACGAGCGCATCCACACGGACTCGCGGCCGTACGGGTGTCCAGAGTGCGGCAAGCGGTTCCGGCAGCAGTCGCACCTCACACAGCACCTGCGCATCCACGCGAACGAGAAGCCGTACGCGTGCGTGTACTGCCCGCGCTCGTTCCGGCAGCGCGCCATCCTCAACCAGCACCTGCGCATCCATTCCGGTGAGAAGCCATATACGTGCGGCGAGTGCGGCAAACATTTCCGCCAGAAGGCCATCCTGAACCAGCACGTCCGCACACACCAAGGCGAGCGCTATTCACACATATATACCCCCCGCCCCGCGCGCGCCGCCCGCACTGACCCGCCGGTCACTGCCGCCGGCGCCCGCGCTCCCCGCCGCCCCCCGCACTGTCGATTCGGTCTCGCATCCATTGGCCTTCCTATCAACCAAATTCTCGGTTCCCTCGTCGCCCGTGTAACGCAGGGTGCCCGCGAGACGCGCAACCGACCGCCGGACGCTCCCGTAACCGTTCCCAGTTTGATTAACCCACTCGTCGGTTAAACCCTTGCTTTGACTTGCCCCACATGTGACTGACCATTTTGTTCGATTTTACAGATGTTTCGCCGCATCTCATCTTCAAGAACGGGACGACACCGACGCTGTGGCCCCAGGATGTGCCATTCCCGGATGAGAACAAGGAAGAGATCCAGTCGACGTTCGGCGACGCGGACGGACAGAACGGAGATCCGCGCGGCTCCTGCTTCTCACCAGGTGACACGGCGCAATACCCTGCTTACTTTAAAGATACGAAAGGTCTCAATCACTCAGTCTTCACCTCGGGGCTTTCTCTGCAATATTTAAAAGGTGGCAAGCTACCAGACGTACTCGGAGGGCGGGCGATGCCCCTGTATGTACGCTGCCCGATTTGCCAAAAGGAGTTCAAACAGAAGTCAACGCTGCTACAACACGGGTGCATTCACATAGAGTCACGTCCATACCCCTGTCCAGAATGCGGCAAGCGCTTCCGACAGCAGTCGCACCTGACGCAGCACCTGCGCATCCACACCAATGAGAAGCCGTACGGCTGCGTGTACTGCCCGCGTTTCTTCCGCCAGCGGACCATCCTCAACCAGCACTTGCGCATCCACACCGGGGAGAAACCGTACAAGTGCACCCAGTGCGGCAAGGACTTCCGGCAGAAAGCGATCCTGGACCAGCACACGCGGACACACCAGGGCGACCGGCCCTTCTGCTGCCCCATGCCCAACTGCCGGCGGCGCTTCGCCACGGAGCCGGAGGTGAAGAAGCACATCGACAACCACATGAATCCGCATGCGGCCAAAGCGCGGCGCGCCGACGCGAACAAGACGCCGCGCCCGCTGCCGCCCGCCGCCGCCGTGGTGAAGCCGGAGCTGTACTTCCCGCAATGCTACGCGCCGCCGTTCCAGCAGTTCGGGGGCGCCCCCGAGTTCAAGCCGGCCGTGGGTCCCGGCGCGCCCGTGGCCTGCCTGCCGGCGCAGTGACCCGCGCCGCCGCCGCGGTGGCACGCGGCGCCCACGCATGCGCACGCGCACCACGACCTCTACGCCGCCGAGCGCCTCTACAACTAGGCGCCGGCGACACAAGTATACGATGCGCGACCTGCCCCTTCAGCACAGTAGTCGATGTATGTTAACCGGATCGCTGTAAAACGAGCTTCGATCTGTAAATAACGTCCTGTTTATACTCCATTGGGAGGTCAGTCGCGATGTACAATTTTCAAAGTTCATCACGTGTAGTGTTACCGTCGAAGAAGCGAGTACAGTTAGCGTTTTTGCCCCGTAATCGTTAAGTTACCACGTAAGAGTTAGTTTTCTCGGTGATTCTCGATTCTGCTAAAATGTTCGCAGACGCTCCGAGCGGATCTAGCCGGAGTTTAGGATTTAAAACACTTCGTTGAAATCTAAAAATTAAGAATTGATCTTTTACCACATAACAATATTTCGCGATGAATGTTTCCGGCGCGACGATGTGCCTAATTGTAATAAATATACATACATATTTTGTAGACGTATTAAGTTAATTTTATTTACGAGTATTAAGAGATAAAATCTGGCAAAAAATGGGGATTTATACGGGAATCCGTGATGCTCAAAATATGTTAAAAAGTAACGATAAAGAATGATAAGAATTTATGAGTTAGCTGTAAACAGAGTTCGAACGCAAGTTCTTTAAGGGAGAGATAGACGAACATCGTCGGTGAAAACACAATCATGAATGCAAACCAAAAACGTAGGTTACCTTTTGCCATCAACATTATACTTTGTTAGTGTGTACTTACACAAGGTTCTGTTACATTAATGAATGCATTTACTCTTCATTAACATGTGAGATAACTGAGATGTCTTCGTAACACTATAGGTGCCAAATAGTGTAGTGATTTTTAAATTTTTTCTACCAGCTTGTATTATAGTTGGGCTAGTTTAGGTTGTTACCAGTTTTTTCAACGATGTGACAAAATGAGATGCATTTAAGAGGAAAGGGTCAGACTGAGAGAGGACTGTGATAGCTAGGTAGGTTAGGTGTCTATTTCGCTCATTTTAGCGTTTAACTTCGTGTGTCGAGACTTGACGAGCTCCCGCTGCGGGCTCGAGTGAATGGTTAAAAGATTTCCTTTGCTGAAATTTGATTTTTATGTGAGTCGAATTGATATCGAAATCATTTATGTTCCTAAATTTTAATTACCTAAAATGGTTTATTGTTTCGGTGGCCGGCTAGTCGGGCCGGCCCGTCGCCTTCTTTTGCTTGACTGATTTGATAACATTAACATTATAACGATGAGTGAGATTAGTAAAATTTACCAATTAGGTAACGTGTGTGATGACGCAAAGTGCTTTGTTGTAGTTTGATCCATGGGAAGGAGGGTACGCCAGAGTAAATCTTATTTCTAATTTAGCTTAGACTATCGATTTTCGAATTACCAAGCAATTCGATCATTCATCGCGAAATAACTTAGAATTTAGGAAGAATAAAAATATTATATGAATTTGTGACATTGTTGGAGTATTCTGGTGATGAGTTGAGTCTTTAGCGTTACCGCGTCCACATTTTTGGATTAGAAATTAATAGAAAAAAGCTCAAACAAACTGTATACGTGGATTTATAAATTGATTCGTACAGTCTGAAGACTTGGATGATACAGATATATTTAATATGTCTGCTGAATGAATTTGATGAACAAACCGCCAGCGCCCGCGAGTCTCACAGACTATAAACTACAGAACATGCCAGGATAGTCCAGCAAACTTTTAACATTTTAATATCTCTGTTTGTATGTATAGACAACTTATATAGCTTATTTTACTATATTATTGTGATGGTTTCGTTTTCCTACCGCATAATATGAACTGTTAATTAACTAATAGGTGTAATAGTAAGGTGGATTTGTGGGAGTCACATAACATATACCATTTTATTATTTGTCACTACAGAGTGATCGATGCAATATTATTATTTAGTGGGTTTATTGTGTGTTGATTTTACGACGAATTTATCGCATTGGGCAATTATGAAAATTAATCGGTTTGCTAGTTGTGAACGTCGCAAGCGCATGCCGTCAATCAATCTACACGAACGATTGTTGCGAAATTGTAGTAACGAACCAAATAATGTTGTATACGAAACTTATCGATTACAAATCGAGTAACACGCACATGGTAGCTTTAGCTCGTAACCATCGATTAAACAAACAGCGCTTAGACAGTCGCGTGCGCTTCTAAAGCTGCGTTCACAACTGCCGCCACCACTAGCATTTTATTTTCCATTTTGATTTTCCTATCAAACTTTCGGAGGTTTACAATTGAAAAAAACATCGTTATCGAAGAAAATTAGAAACATTTATCTTCCGTGACTACAGTTTTCCACATTGTTCACACGTCATGTGATCCTCCTGTTGGGCCGCGCGCGCCGCTTCCGCCACCACACTACAATAGCCTAAGATTCAGTTCTATAGTTTATAACCACAACACAAGCAGCCTTAAACAATAATAGTTGATAAGTATTTTTATACAATAAACGATATATTTGTTCCACATTGGCGGGGGTGGCGCGACGCACCCTAGTACAAAGTTTGAATACAAACATACAACACAGTGCCATAGCCGAGATATAACCTCAGATTTATACTTATTAGATTTTTATACCGATACAAATGGATTTAATTTTTAAATATAAAACAAGAAGTGATTAAGTATACAGAGATTACAGATGATATTTTATACATTTATTACATACAATATTATTAAAAAGGTAAATGTGAAATAGTCTTAAAGTTAGTGTCGTATTTGCAACGTGCTAGGTACCTTAGTACAGATACTTGTAACGCGTGAGTTGTGGAAAATCGATTCGAATCAAACTGCTATCCATTTTGCACAACTTTATAATGATCAGTAATGCACGTTGGTTTCTCAAGATTTTTTTGTCACTTACTACTTACATTCAGTGTGGTTATTGTAAATACATATCATTGGGAATTTTTGGCAGTGTCGCAACAAAAACATTTGCTTTGGTTTTTATTGAAACCGAAACGTTGCAGACAAAGTGTAAGCCAACAATGTACCATCGGTTTCAGTGAAGACGCAGACCTACTTATGAGTTTAGTCAATGAACGCAGATTCCGCGATTGTAACCACGTCCCAGGCTGTTCTGTTTGAATTGCTCACTGTTTTGTTAAGTTTTGCTCAATTGAACGTGTATGTATACCTATAAAGTTAATCTTATTAGTTTTTATTGTACGAAATGATTTTTGTAAAATATTTTTTTTGAGAGCACGGTTTTGCTTTCTTATGAAACTATTTTTAAGTGCTGAAAAACTGAGGTCGTCCTTGACGATCCGGATCTTATATTTGAAATTTTAAATGGGCAAATCTTGTAGTTTTCGATATTAAAATCATAATAAACAGTATAATGCCGTATATAAACGAGCCGTCCAGTTCTCACCGGATATCCATACAGTATGTACGTAACTCTTGGATTATGTACCCCGAGGATTCATTTTATAACATTAATTAGGTTTCAAGCATGTTCCTAACCTTTATTAATACGTAATGTTTATTTATAATTACCTACAATGACATTTCTTACCGACTACCCGTAGGATAGGAGATAGAATCTGTAATCATTTTGCCAATTCTTGTCTAACAAAAGTTTCCTTCATTGGAATTAAATTCCAGCACACGTTTATATCCACATAGCGTCTTGGAGTTTGGAATATAGATATAATAAAATTCAATAGCAAAGTAATGCAATTTTACCCGTACATAAGCAAGAAAGTCCTCTTCGTATTTAACGCAATATCAATATCCCTACTTAATTTTGTATATTTTTAAGTTGTTAAAAATATTAAAAGGAGAGAATAAGATTGCATTGTAAAACTATACTTTGCATATTAACATAATAATTATCAACATAACGTCATTTGTATTAAATACAATGTCAGCGCGATGTAAGTGAAACTGTAGCATTGCTGCGCTTGTAACAATATGATAGTTTAGTCTAACTAGATCCGAAACTTGACAGTTTTCACTAATTCCTTCGTTTAATAATGCATTTAATTGTGATCTCATGATGAAATTGTAATGTCTTATTGTCTTACATATAGGATATAAATTGGCGAACGTTAAAGTCGACCTACCAGTTCAGTTTCTTCATAATTATCTAACGATTTTACATATCCACATGCTTAGTAATATTAAACTTGCATGAAGCAATATATTGTAAGTTATTGTGTACTGTACATTACCATTTACTTTATGTAAAACAAAGCCAAGTTTTCCCATACATTTGGATAGTACTTATACACTAGGATACTTCTTGGTTTGGTCGCAAATAAAAACAGTAAAACGGTACATAATTGGTGCCGGTTTGTCAATGCATGTTATAATGAGCTTAGTGTAACAGATTTAGTTTCATAGAGAAGTTGGCTACGAATTATTTCTACGTCTTCCATTTTCAACGTAGTATACTAATTAATACGACGTTTGACATGTGTCACTTTTTTTTTTTTTTTTTTGTAAATTTGGCTTCACACATCGGGATACAACCACTCGCGAGAGGTTCATGAAACATTTTTCTGACTTCTAATGTGTGAAACCGAGCTTAAGTGTTATTCGCATTAATTGTATAGTTTAAAACATAAAAGCGTTTACCTGCAGTTAGTGCAGCTCCAGTGCAATACACTTGATTTTTTGGCGATATTATTGTATAATTTATTTTATAAATGACTTATTTTAAAAATAGTTGTTAGTGTTTATAAAATAATTGGTAGCCAACATAAAAATGGCCTATAATAATTTCATAAAGTTAGTGTACTCGTATCATTGTACCCACTGCCACTCGCCAACCGCTGTCAGAAATAATAAGGATACAAAGTAATAATTTTTTATCACAATAGAGACTTGTTGAAACAGTTCCACAGTAAAATAAGTGTTGTTGAATTTTTTAATAAAATATGGACATATTTAGATTAATGATCTTGTAGTCTGGATTGAGTTTTTTACAGATTTTATTGAATGCAAAGTTTTCGTGTATAATAATGATGAAGCTACGTCGCCTATTCAGCTTATTTTTGCTACAATACTTATTTTAAGCCATACAATAACAGTTTTAAATAATAGTACAATACATATACAGAATATACAATTATATACAATACAATAGACATATACAATAAAGCGGTGATATTATACATATTTGATTTAAGAAGCGTTGTAGGCGGCGTACCTTGAGGCATAACTTGGTTTCATTAATGGGTGCTGTTATATCATTAATTGTACATATTTATTGTAATATACAATAGACTGGTAATTTTACAATGTTGTTAGGTTTCTACAGAGTTATCACTTGAGGCTGTTCCATTACTGATTAACTAACTAATGTTGTTTCCGTGATTCAAACATATTATTTACGTGGATTACACACCTTCATTAGTCATAGTTAGAAAACTATATTTTTATGTTGCCACAACTTTATAACAATAGAACGGTGATTGTTTATAACAATAGAACGGTGATTGTTTATAACAATAGAACGGTGATTGTTTATATTGCAACAGTGACATAAATATAATGATATTCAATAAGATGGCCTAAGTGAATCAGTAACCGAAAGCCTCAGTCCATATGTTACAATAGAATATATTTTCTTACATAACTACAGAGACGCCGATAGTAGAATATATGAAATTCATTTTAGACAATCCCAGAATACAAGATCGAACTTTTTACACACGACAATTAACAACAAACTTCAGTTATTTTACATAGCATTATTATCTACATATTTTGTTTTTCGGAGAAAACAGTTGGTTGCGAAATGGTCACAGATATCCAGGCGAAAAAATTGTAAACGTTGGCATTTGTCAAAAATTTAATATTATAAAAATTGTAAATATATTTTCTAGTTCTTCCAAAATGAATAATATCAGTATTAAATACAAAATTCAACTTTGGTTAGGTCAAAAGTGTAAGCGTGTGATCTATAGAGAATTTTTGCATTAGAATTTTTCTTGATATTTAACTTTAAAGATATTTTAATTATTTTTAGTTAAGTACATTATTTTCTTTTTTAGATTGTATTTTACTTGAATTGTAATGATCTTGCCTAGAATTGCATTTATGTTAGTTTATGATACGTTTGAAGTTGATACCATCGTATTTATGTATATTATTATTGTATTAAGGGTTTTGTTTGTTTTTTTTTTGTCATTAATAGAAGTAAAATGTTGTAAAAAGTAAGCTCGTTGTATTTTATCAAATAAACACTTTTTAGTCCAACTGAAGCAATACGTTGCAGTTTTATTTCTTTTTTATATTATTTTTATAACTGTCACTTCAGCGAGGGTCCTAATGTACAAGAGGAGGTAAAACACTGCCGTGCATAGGGTTCTGGGTTTGAGCCTCGGCCATGGAATGTTATTAGCATTTTCCATGAGTAAGTTCTTAATGGTTAAGGTGAAAGTGCCAGGGCAGCCCGCGAAATTTAAATTTTCTTACGTTTTTTGCAATTTGGAGATCAGTATAAGATTTTAAACTATCATGGTCACTAACATTATTATAACTAGAAGACGGGATATAAACATGGTAAACATGGTAAACATCCCGTCTTCTAGTTATAATAATTCAGATCAGTGTCAGGTTGTATGATGATGAAAAATTAGTCACGCAAGTAACACGTATGGAGTTACAGAATTATAATCGTTAAAAGCAAAAAAGTAATAAATTTTGAATTTCGCGGGCTACTCTGGCGCTTCCACCTTAAAATGATGGAAGTAGAGTGGCGTAGCGTAAGTGAAACCATAACCATAACCAAACGAAACATAACCCATAACCTAATGAAACGTTCGGATGTAAACCACAGAGTACAGTATATTTCACGTAAGAGTATCGGAAATAATAGTTTTACATTTTAATAACTAGATGTCACTAGTATGCACAAATAAGAAAATTAAGAGTTATTTCGATACTATGAACACAGCAGCACAGAATCTGGATAATTGGTTAACGACAAAAACAATTTGTACAGGGCCCACATAGCCGGTCCTTTTTACAGACTGGCCCAGTAGTGGGAATATCACAGGCTGATTAATTGGTTATACTGTAGCGGCACTACAAAAAGTACTACAGCATATAGATGGCGCTGTAGTATTTTTTGTACTTTGTTACAAAAATTACTACAGCGCCATCTATGATACAAATGAAGAACTAACATCAACATTCTGAATCTATATAGAAAAACCTGACAACTGTCGGGCAGGCACCAGACACCCATTTGATCGGATCCGTGTGGTCTCCTTTTCTATTGAGTATTGAGGAATTTACACCCTGTTCCTCTTGATACCCCTAAAATACTAATGGCAAAAGGCGCCCTCTATTTGATGAAACATTAGACCAGTCAGTTGTAAATAAAAATACCCTTGTACGTATATCCAACAATATATTTAAAAAAATCACAAATACAAAAGTATTACTCACCACGTCTGCTCAACTTTGCAATACGCTCTTGATTCTTATAAATACACAAGTCCATGAAGGTAAGACTTAGTAGCAGACAGTGACCTAACATGTCTTTTTGAAGTTCCTTCTTTGATCTGAACATGGTCTGCAAGGGCTCAGGGATGAAGGCATGGGCGTTGGTTGGAGATCTGCCGTTCAGGTCCCGGAGTAGCATTTCTACTGTCTGGTCGGTAGAAACTCTTTCATTGCCCACTAAGGTGCCGTATAGCCTGTAAATTGTTTTAAATTAGCAACGACAACCTTTACAGCGTTACTGGTAGCAGTAGGATGAGAGTAGTCTAGGATCTAGGTAATATGCGGATGTAGAGGTCTATACTGCTGGAGCAGAAAACTGCTATAGGGCGATATTGATAACCAGCCTTTTTCAGTCTTATTTTATTTATGGATAAGTTAAGTTAGCTTTGACATATTGCGTCGGCAAATGTGACTATGTCGAGTTCATGGTGTCAACTTAAACGTCAGAAACAAAGGCCTCTGGATGCCTTAAAATAGCCACTAAGCCGATTCATGTGAGACAGGTCAGGCGCAAACTATTTTTTTTTCATAGAAAAACGAACAGCCTGTTTAATAAAAAAAAACATTATTTCAGGCATAAAGAGTATAAAAAGAGAAATTCAATCTCTGTCTAGTAAAAATATTCATCCAACGAGACTAGTATCGCCATCTATGTTTATTTACTTGCAACTATAATGACTAGTAGCGACATCTATCTTTGCTACGAGAGCAAGTCTGAAATTCTACTGAACTGTAACCTACACCTTTCTATGCCTACCCCGTTGAGTAACAGAGGCTTTATATTTTTTTAAATATTAGGGGTTAAAGTATGAAATTGCCGATTTGTATGACAATTTTTTTTATTTTTCTTGGAAACGTCTGAACCAATTATGTTTGATGCAATTGCAAACTATAGAGTGAAAAATATCTTAAATTAAATTAAATAAATAGTATCCTAATTCTGAAAACGCAGTCTATGACAAAAATATACCTACTTGAAGTAGTAAAACCGACGGCACATTGAAACAAGTGTTTTGACACACTTCCCTATGACGTATTATGCAACTACTAGTACGGCTTTTAAACACTAAAAGGAACAACAACAAACAATAACAACAACGTTGTTGTTTTTCAACAATTAATTCAATAAAAATGAAATTAGGAAAAAAATATAACTATAAGTCAAAGTTACAAACAGAAGAAAATGTGAGAAAAAACGGCAATTTCATAGTTAAAGATCTGTTATAATATTTCTTGTCTATACATTACATACCTGTACGGGAGAGTAGGCCTCAAGAAATACACTTTTTGTTTTAATACATCTTGATCTTGTTGTTCGTCACTTTCTTCAGTAGACCTGGAAAGAGATAAAGGATATTTTTATCAAATCTTTTATTCAGTCTTCACGTCCCTAGTGGGTACAGACAATCACATGTCCAAGGTTACAATATTTGACATTGACAGCATACAATGTGTATGCGGAAGATGTATTCTAAATATTATTATTTTAAACTATAACAAAATGTATATTATTACTAGCTTTTAGCCGCGGCTTCGCTCGCGTTAATTTAGAATTTGACAATTAAAATCTTAACGCACTATTAAAGTTCGTCTAATAAATAACATAATTCAATCATGTTTCGAAAGTCACGTGGCGCCATCTATTTTCATAAGAACGTTATTGTGTTTTCCTCGGGATGAAACACCTGACAAAGTTTATGCAAAATTTCAGGATGATCGGTTCAGTGATTTAAACATGAAAAGGTAACAAACTTACTTTCACATTTATAATATTAGTTAGGAAGTTAGGATTACTATTACAATGTCTTAATGTAAGCCATCTCATCCATATTACAACTTTTTTTTAGAAACCTTTCTATGTCTCACTGCTGAGCAAAGCACGCGTCCAGATCATCTCACCATCTCTTTCTATGCCGACCTCGGAGACGACGTCCATCCTTCCATTGCGTTGAGACCTTTGCTCAACGGACTTGGTGCATGCGGCTCACGTGACCTACCCAATCTCATTTGAACCTCACAACCTTTTTTCCTACATCTGTAATTCCTGTTTTTGAGCGCAGCGTAGTTTTCCGTATTTTATCTGTTCTCTTTACACCCAGAATGCTGCGCTCCATTGCTTTTTGGCAGACTCCAAGGCGGAACTTTTGCGACTCGGCAAGTGACCAGGTCTGAGCACTGTAGGTTAGGACAGGCACGATACACGTATCAATTAGTTTGCGCTTAAAGGAGATCTGCCTTCATTAGCGTTTTCATGGACCTGGAAGTCTTTAAATAGTCTCCGGACCCAGGTTGGTCGCAGCAAGGAAAACCTGCTCAGGTGGAGATTCATTAATGACTCTGCCCTGCAGTGTAAATGTGGTGCTGTTCTACAAACGATGGGGCACTTAATATCGTGTCCTGCGTGTCCTGTTGTTTGTTCACTTCAGTAACTGATGGACGCTACCGAAAGCGCCAAACTAGTAGCTCAGTTGTGGGCTGACACAATTTAGATTGCCATCGACACGCTAAGAAGAAGAAGAGCGTTTTCATGGACCAGTAGTTTTTAAAGGCGTTATCGATTCGTTGATCGATTTCCTTTTCCTGCCTGTTTTCGAAAGAAACTAACTGGCCCAAGTAGATGTACTCATTGACATAGTAATTTATTTTATTTTTAAATTTGATTATTACTTTTTACATTGTTATTTGACGAAGAATTATTGTAATTTTATTTTGTGTACTACTTAGTTATAAACATTATTGTGTGGTGTGTATTTGTCTTTGATTATGTGATCTAAAACTAACATTATTTTTAAGTGTACTTACTAACTAAATTATGGATCGTTGTGTCTGATGCAAATAAATAAATAAAATAAAATAGTGTTTTTCATGTGTACCCCTACGTTTAGTACTATTAGTCATCGTTTTAGACCGAGACCTACCTTGAGGCTAGCCGTGCTCAGGTCTTCGAGCATGCTCTGCAGTTTCAGAGCTGTAGGAGCAAAGAGGACAATGTCATCGGCAAATCAAAGGTTAGTCAGCCTCTTATAAGCCGACTTCAACACCCTTTGTTTTACATGACCATTTACAACATTAATTTCCTTAAAATAATCTAAGTGCGCTCTCAGAATAATGGATGACGTTCATTTATGTTTACCTGTATTTCAACCAGAGCACGGTAGATATATGTTTAGTAGTTATTACTGCACTCTGAAAAAATCTTCGAGACTTACTGCTCTTCCCCATGACTCCTCGCATTAATCAAGGCGACGATCATAGCAACCATTTGTGCCTTCTGCAGGTTGACAGCCAAGACTTTCGGGTTGTTAGGATCACTGCCCGCAGCCCGAAGAGTTGTGGCTTCCGCTTTCATCACGTATATGTCTGCTAGTGGCATCTGCTGGGTTACGCGCCAAGCCTGAACAGACAGAAATGAATAACTTTTAAGAGGATTCTGGATGAATATTC
The DNA here is from genome assembly GCA_963576755.1 of Noctua janthina. Lineage (NCBI taxonomy): Eukaryota > Metazoa > Arthropoda > Insecta > Lepidoptera > Noctuidae > Noctua > Noctua janthina. Next base: position 3,269,617 of record OY755067.1, read on the forward strand.
CTTGGTGACGTAACAGGTTATTCAGCAGGCCATTTTTTGAACATTGATTGATTAGAAAATGGGCCCTTACCCGAAGGGCTCCTCCGTCCAAAGCTTTTCACAATATAATCTTAGCGTTGTCTCATCATACCCTAGGGGGCGTCCATAAATTACGTGAGGCATTTAAAGGAGGGGGGGAGGGCGTCGAGACAAACCTCGCCCAATCTCACGAGGAAGAGAGGAGGGATCTCGGCAAATATCAAGTAATTTTTTTTTCCCACAAGAAACATTAAAAATTGCGAGAAAATTAATTAAATACACATGTTTCTCCACTAAAATAATGGATAAATCAAATCCTACAAAATATTTTTTTATTAATTAGGCAAATTGTGTTTTTTTAAATAAAACCAACGAAACCAAACACTACGCAATGTGATAAATCTCACGTGAGATTGGACCATAAATATGCATTATGTAAAAAAAGTATTCAAGATTTCACAAGTCTTAAAGAAAAGTAGCTATTTATTTAATTTTCATCATAAAATAAGAAGAAACAACATTTGGTATAAAAAAGCAGAAAAAATGAGCATACCCATGGTATAATAATATATATAATTATACCATGAGCATACCTACCTAAAATATGAAATGTTCTGCTTTAAATACTAATCTTGAGACAACTGAAAGGACAAAGAAACGACCGAATAAAATACTGAAAATTCCGAAAATCATTACAGCATTTGATGACGTACGCACGACAGCCAATCTAGCCACAAAAAACTAGTTTATGCGGATCTCTAATTGTATAGGAAATCTATACAAAGCGAGGCCAAGTTATACTGGAAATGTACAGCTTCATGTGCCACCGTGTGTACCTAATATTTTTCTACCAGCTTAAATTGCGTTTTAACCTATAAAATAAACAAAACAGGAATAAAATGAACATCAAGATCAATATCAAAATGTAATAAGGCGTAGTCGAGGTAGCCCCGCTACACGGGGCTTCTATTGCTGTCTGTAGGGTCCAATTCGAACCTGACCTGTTCGTAGTCGGGGTGCCCCAAGTCCCGAGCTCGCTTCGCTCGCTCTCGCATTCATACTATAGCTTAAGAAAACGATTATTTTAGCAAACAAGTTTTCGGAAACTTTGTATTTTTTTCGTAAACTTAGTATTTTTTTCGCAAGTTCAGTATTTTTTTCGATAGTTTGGTATATTTTTTGGAAATTTAGTTTATTATTTTTCGTAGAATTGTAATTTGAATAAGCTCATGTTTGTTTGTTAAATGCAACATTTTTATAAGTTTTCGGTAATTCATTTTAAGCAAGCTTAATATTAAGGTCAACCACAGATCGTTTGGAATATTTTTTTGTTTTTCGGAAGGTTTATTATTTCCGAAAAACATTTATACACAGCACAGTCAGAATTTTTTTTTTAATTTATTTAGAAATTACAGATGGAATATAAGAAATAACAACTTACAATATCCAATACATCAGTGATCTGGAATTTCTTGCCGTCTGGATAGTCAATGCCATAGTACTTCCAGTCTTGCACCTCATAGTTACTCTTGTCTATCAACGTCCAGCTCACAGAGTTGACTGTTATGTACACTGATAACACGGACTTACAATTCTGTAAAATATATTTTTTATATTAGCTTTTGAACACAGCTGTTATCAGTTAACGTAATACCCTAGCTTTAGCCTGCGGTTTTACCCACGAAGGTGTCTGAAATCACAATCACCCCACAAGAACATACTAAATTACTGACACCAGTGCGAGTTAGTAAGTGACACATATCTTCGAATTTTTGGTTCTAGGACATGCCAGTTTCCTCACGATGTTTCCCTACACCGTTTTGAGAGCAGCACTGAGACCTGCCTGGGTTCGAACCCACTACTAACTGTTCGTAAGTCGGGGGCACTACCACTGGGCTACCGCTGCTGTCCTCAATGGCTAAAGTGGCTAAAGATACAGTTAGCACCCTAACTTATTATTCTGAAAGTTTACTACCGTCTGATAATTTTCAACCACCTTGCAGACAAAACCGCGGGAAAACGCTAAATTTAGTTAGCGTTTAAAATATAATTTTTTAATAAATTAATAAATAAATTGTGGAGATGTTTCTAACTCCATCATGCAAAAACAGCTCAATGGAATTAGATAGACTATATTCTGAATTAACCATGTGCCTATCCTTTTCCCAACTATGTTAGGGTCACCGGATGCAGCTGAATATCAGTATTTCACATGGAGCGACTGGCTATCTGACCTCCACAACCCAGATAGTAATAGGTAATATGATACCCCTTGGTAAGAATGGTCAGGGTAACTGAGAATACTGGTAAGGGCCCTATTAAGAGAGACTCCAACAACACAAAAATGAACTCACCGTAACTGCTAAACTCTTAATGTTTGTGATTGGTAATTAATAAAGAATTTGTGTGGTATACTACCACTTAAAAAACCCGACTTCTGAAAAATCACGCTCTAATAAAACTCCTTCTGTTGTTGAAATCGGTTAAAATGTAGCCTATACTTATACTGTCACTTATGGGATATCTTCTGTGATTGTTCATTATTTCAAGCTCCCGACATTTCAATCACGAAAGATATCCCTTAAGTGACAGTATAAGTTTAGTTGTAAACCATGAAAGCTTATAACTGTGCTTGAATGTAGCCTATGTTACCCGGGCTTAATAATGAATCGATTGACACTTTATTCATCAAAATCGGATTAATAGTTTCGGCGCTACGGATGAACATACGTACATACATACATACATAGACTGCTAAAATCATAACCCTTCCTTTTGGCTTCGCCGTAGTTGGTTGAAAAGGAATAATGAAAGAAATAAATTAATATTATCTCACCTTTATGACACTTTCACTTAATGGTGGGTGTAATATTTGCCCTTTTATTTTACCATTTACTTTCTTTTCCGTATTAGGCCCACTTAATATACTGTTGAATAGTTTCTTGGCAGATCGTTCCGTGAATCCCTCAACGTATTCTATATCAGAAAGTGTTTTTATTTGTCCATTACTACTCTTCCACTGAGAAAACTTCTTGATATTTGTTTTACTTACTTCATAACTAAAATAAATTATAATTTAGGGATGGTGTAAACATTATTTTATTATTATTTGATAGTTGTTTGTCAATACTGCCGCATACTGTGTTTCAATAGTAACACTGAGAACAACACTTGCAGAATGAAACACAGAGACTGTCAAATTCAGCAAGTAGGAACTTATAAAAATGGCCTCCACTTTTGAAAGGGAAGGTGGTCTTGATCTATTTTTTACAAACTTTTAATTAGTTTCTCATGTCCCCTTGTCTGTCTGTCTATCTGTAATCAAATCTTGAGAACCACTTCCTGATTTTCGATTGATTTGACATTTTGCACAAACCTTTACTATTTGGAGAGAAAGGCCTTGCTCATAGCATCAAAAATGCAAGTGAATGAATGAATTTAAGACACTCCAGCAAGCCGCACATAATGAGAATAAAATTGGGCTACGTGAAATATATCTCACTATATTCTTACCTAGAAAGAGTACCAGTGTCGGTGTTGTTGATAACCTGTAATATTTTCTCCCTTTCTGTGTCATTGTATTTACTATCTAAACCTTCGCTGAAATAAGATTTTGAAACGATGGAAACTCGACAGCTCAGGCATAACGTACTCTGAAATGATCATAAACTTAGAATCTCGCAGCAATTTTAAATTTAAGTTACTAATTTGATGCAAATAACCAGTACCTTTAAGGATCGATTTATAACATTAAGGATCATTTTAAACTAAACCAAGTTAAACATACATAAATTGTACAATAAAACAACTATTTTTAATAGTCTCTACAGTTTCAATGATAGTTCATTTAAACATTTTATCAAATAATTAGAATTGTTTACAATTTGCTTAACCTATTCAGAAATGTCATGTAACTGTGACATTGACAGTCAACTGACAGCAGTAAAGAACAAGATTTCAATACAGAATTCAATCATTAGGTTATTATTTTATTGCTCTGCACCACATTATGATTATTAGTTTTGCCATTATTACCTTTCAATTAATAATATCCGTTTGAACTCTAAATTGATATTTTTATAGATATTCCAAAATAAGAAAGCAGCCCAGGGACACTAGCTATCGGCATTGTTGCAACTGGATTAGTGAGCTTCGTATCAGTCTCAAAGGTATGTTGTATTGTTAAAACTTCAAGATAATTCCAGAGGTCGAAGAAACTCCTTAGAAACTTTATTGTCATCATATTAATCATATTATGCAAAAACGGTTTTACAAATTATAACAGCGCCATCTGCTACTTTTACTTTAAACTAAGCCAGCTCATGTAAAGTGAGAGGCAGTCAGTCATCTGTCACTGCGATACTTCCTAAATTTCTACAATAGATGTCACTAGTAGAGACCTCAAATTATAAATAAACAATCTACGAAACAGCAATGATGATTGTGTAGTCCAGTGTAGTTATGTTATGCAGTTGTCGATAATAATGTAAACGATGTTTTTATTTTATTATTAGTTACAACTAGTGATTAATTGCAATGGATTAGTTTAACTGGCACAGCTACGTCAAGCAAGTTGAAATAGTCAGAGTCCCAATAAATGAGATGCTGCTTCGTAAACATTTTTGCCTCGGCAATCTGAACCGGCAAATATAGCAGAAGTATTTTTAACCGACTCCTAAAAAAGGAAGAGGTTATAGCTAGCAGTACCTACTTATTTTTTATTACTAACCCGCTATTGCCACCTTTAGTTGAATTTGATTGCACAATGAAAATACTATTGACAGCAGATTCAAAAATGGAAAATAAACAAAACACAATCAAAATGTTGATAACAAAACAAAATTGGAGTAGGTACCTATGACAATGTCAAAACGGCTTTGAATCTTTCCCCAAAACGTAATAGCTGCATAGGTATTCTGAGAGCAAACTATTAGATTAACTTTACTGTGAAGGAGTAAGGACATGGAAGAAGTAAAACATTTTAGAGAATAGAAGTGAACCTAGTCATTAGTGAATTTATTTTTTGCACGCGTGAGAGCAAGACAAAATTATATTGTGTTCTCGCTTAAACTCACGAAGCGATTGATAACAAAATGGCGTCGGCCCGTCGCAATTCGCCCGCGAGACAACCTACACACGCACGAAAATAAAATCCATTTGAATATCTGCTTTCCTTCGAGAGAGTTCGTTGACGGTTGGCGCCCTCATCCTGTTTTACTGCTTAACTGCAGTTTCTGAAGAAGACTGGTAAGTTCACTTACCTATCTTGTTTAGTAATATTTAGGTAATAATTATTAAAAAAGAACCCACAATGATTTTCAATAAATAGGTACAAAAAAAGAATCCCAAGAAATATATGGCAACTTCAGAGAAGACTAACAAATCTTCTTTCAGGTATTCAAGGCCAACCGGACACGGTAGCTCTTTTTTTGGAGAAGTAGGTAGGCAGACCTACTAGGTACCTACGTGTCTACTTATAATTATTTTTGCATCAGCAATGTTGGTCCGAAAAATGGCAATGAATTAGGTGACTTTTAAAGTCCTACTGCACCTTACAAGCATAATCTAGTAGCTGTTGTTACATTTATATCAGCAGCTATTGAAAGCGTGGCAAACTGGCAACGTCGCAATTGTTCAACCGACCAGCCAACGTTGATATTTGGTACGCGGTTCGCCACGAAATGGACGCTTCGCTTCATCTGATAATTTTATAGATTCCAATGTTTATGAATTTCATTATAGTTTAGTTGCCAAGCTGAAGCGTCAATTAACTGTATTTTCTTCAATCAGTTTAAATCTTGTCCTAGCCACTCCTAGCAAACATGACATTGAGTGTGCAAAATTGATATGCTGGGTGTCTGGCGGGCTGGCAATGCCGATGCCGTCACGAACTTGTTTGTGCAGCGTTGCCAAACCGCTGCCGTTCTGCTAACGTTACCTACCTAACTAGGTACTTATAATACCTTTGTTTCTGCCAGTTGTGATAGGTGGTTATGATATGCAGCTTGTCCGTGCTGTTCTATTGATTGATAGGTCTGTTGGCTATTCTTTTCAGTAAAACAAGCTGATTCAGTGTTTTGTTTTACAATTATAATATCGAATGCTACGTATTAATTCTCGCGAACTTATGGTTCATACTATACGGTAATAAGATTTTTTTCGTTTTCTGAGCATCACACTGTATGTGATAAAGTCCTAAGCCCATAATCATTCTTCCAAAATTTGGAAATGTCAGATTACTATTAAAATGTTTATGTTCAGCCATCTTGTCTGCTGTCAAGCACATAGTATTGTGACTGACGTAACTCCTCCTATCTCGCTTACTCCTACGTATTTGCGAATGTTCAGCCTCGCTTTATCATTTGAATGCGCCATTTTTGTTAATTTCTAGTTATGTACTGCTTGTTTTACTTACATGCGTAGGTACCTATCTAATTAGGTTAGGTTATCATTAATTTATTAAAAACGGTTCGTTACTCTTTTCAGTCACTATGACTAAAAAAGGTGATCAGGCAGTTCTTTAAATAGAGTCAAATATTATTATTTATTTTTCAAATTCCAGCACTAATCGTTCTAAGTATTCATTTCTCTATCGCCGATAGCTTTTGTTGTTTTGCGTCCATTGCCGACTCTATCTAAACAATTGTTTCGCGCACCCCAACATAAAATACAATGTATGCTGTGTTCATAGTTTTGTACCTTTTACATGATGGTGTTAACGGGGTTCAATGTGTTCGCAAGCAAGGAGATAGGTCAGAATAATTTACTATCGATCAAAATTATACTTGTCTTTTGGTTAAACTATTTTGTTACGTTATTTAGATCGATAAATTATGGAAAAGGAAGACGAAATTATTTGAACCACAATCATTGGAATGACAAAAGTTGCACTTGACAGGCAGGTGACAAGAGTTTACCATGAGTTTGTTTGAGTAATATGGATCAAGTCAAAATAAAATTCTTCCGAAGGTCGCCGGATTAATATTAGTCAAGTTAGTAATAAATCATTCTTTAATAACAGATTGTTTGGCATGGCATCTCCCTTGTCCTTATTCCTGAGATTCTGTAAAGAACTGTCTATTAAAAATAAGAAACTGGATGTTTTCGTGGTGAATTGAATCAAGCCTTTTCTGACTTCCGAATTCGAAAATGCGTATTTGGAGGACCGACCTGCTGATGGGAACAAAAATTTAGGTTTTAAAACACTTACAAAGCATTTGCAAACATTCTATTTTATAAAATGACGTATAAAACTGACGTATAGCGCTGGTCGGGTATGCTCGGCTTCGATCGTGTGATCTCGGCAACGAGTCAAACGACCCACTCGACTTGGACGGAGTCGTAAGAACGGCAACGTGTTGCCCATTCTCGTACAGTTCATAATATAGAACTATTTTTGTGATTTTTCTTACATTTTACTTGTTATTTTCTTAAAGAAATGTGTGCTAAAACTATATAGACTTGAGTGGCCTAGTATTATCTTATTTTTTCGAAATCTGGCCAATAATAATCAAAGGATTATAGATCGTTTTAGGCAGAACCCAAACGCCATGACAGCGCACGGTGTCTCATTGACATTGACTCTTAATTTAGGCTCAGAAACTTTGCAAATTGGACTACAAGTTAATGCCAAACAAAATATAATGGCTGATACTCTTTTCCGTAGTGATGATTCATTTACAGAGTATTTCGAGGAAAATATTTAATATTTTCCATTAAAATGAAAATGTAAATTTCAAAAGCTTCCATTTTCAATTCGTGTGAGCTCTAACATCACCCTTTATCAACTGGAAACAGAAGTAGAACGCAAGAGAACGAGAGCCCGATAACGTAACGTGACCTCGCTGTTATTGTACAGAGTAATGAACAAACCTAGGGGCAACACTCGCGGCTTATCGCAAGCAGCTTGCTATTCCTTTCACCCATTAGGAACGGTAATATTGCTATCTCGCTCTTGCGCCTCCATCCGTAATTCACCGGCGCAAAACTCGATTCTCTACGGATCCACTACTCTGTGCATTTAGTTCGTGTTTCGTCTGACGCTCTCTGTCGGCCACGCTCGCCACAATGCGGCCGCCATTTTCTTCTCTCTCTATCTGCTGTCAGTGTCGCTTCGGACGCGGAACCGGACACCCGTATAATTTCGTATTTTGTATTCTTCTCGTCTATTCTTCTACTTCTGTTATCTCTTGCGCAGTCATTTAGGTGAGTGATTGTAAACATTATTATTATTTCTGATTAGTAGAATTATTTATTGCTTTTTTAATTTATGTTTTTATGTAGCGCTATTTGTTTTGTTTGTTTTATTTTTATTAATCAGTTATATTGTTGTTTTAATACTGATTCATTATTACTTCTTGTTTATTTTATTATTATTTTTATTTACTACACATTTTTCAGTCCTATATAATTTAGATGATATTTCATTATTGTTTATTTTTGTGTCGTAAACGTTTGTGCTAGTTTTACCTGTCAAACGTAACCATGCGATTATAGCTTTTATGCAGAAGGCGTAATACTCATAATTGAATGCACTAATACAAGTTTATCGCATGCTTTATCACATTTTTTTATTTCTTCTAATTTTTCACTTGTCTGATTGAGAAATAGATTGTACGCGTATTATTATTGTGTTTAATGCAATAGTTCTCAATCAGAATTAGTCATACCTACATGAGTTTTTTATTTTAATTAGTTTTTTTTGGCATGACCAGTCATAACATTCTGACAATTTCTCTTGTTTTTTTTTTAACTTACATATACCTAATAAAGAATATTAAGTATTGAAAAAAAAAATTGCAAAAATAAAGTTTGTTCGCTCGATAGTCAGCGGACCATCATTACGGATAAATATGCAATTCTTCTTTTATAACAACATTTTGAAATTTTCAACACTTACTACTTTTTTTTTTTTTTGCTCACACTGACTCCCGTTCAATAGCCCGTACTCACTACTTTCCACATTCACCTCGTTCCGTTTATTTTCGTCCGTTCTCGAGGAATATCTCTCTATCTCTGTCTTGCTCGCGTTGCGCGCGCTAATGGTGAATGCAACAGCAGTCTGTCATGTGTTTAGTCTTTGAAACGCTGGTGCAGCTCACCACCAAGCGAGCGGGGAATTTATTCCGGTATTTCGCACGACAGAACGGATAGCCGCCATCTTGTTATGATGATCGAAAACATTGTGTAGTATTTTTTAGATTTTTAACGTTTAATCGGGCCCTCTTTTAACGTTTTTTGGTATCAAGATTGTTTTTGAGTTTACGGTAGTGCACCTGACACTTCTGCCATTTTTTATATTGCGTACAGGGGGACTTTTTAGTAGAAAAGCCCACACTACTTGTGGGACCACAAGGGTCTAGTCCGATCACGGGGGCGCTGCCGATGTCGGCAGAAAATGACAGACCTCACCTTATCACTTATCATAGTGATTTCGTTAGATCCATTTAAAACCACTGGATCAGTTAAGTTTGGCACTAAGCTATCATCATACCTAGGTACTAATCATGCTATTATTAGAATGACGAAAATTGGTAATGGTAATAAAATTAGGTACCTCAAATAATATTTTAATACCTTTAAAATAAAAGATTCCCACACCTATAGGGGTTGATGTTGATCAGTCTAGGTATTGATATTAGTTTTAACCGAATTTGGATCCACTCTATATTATGTTGGTAAAAGAAAAAAAAAAAACATGTTTTTTTTTTCTATAATTTGTAATGGAACTTAAAAAAATTATTGGATCGTCAACATTTTATGCGTAAAAAAAAAAGTTACGTAAGTTTATACATTATGCGGTTTTCAATAAATGGTGGTCCTCAACATTTTGATTACCTACTCTTATTCTGCCCGTGGGTATTTCTTGTGGTCTTGTGCAGGGGGAAGTCCAAAAAAAAGATAAATGAATTGTGTGATTGATAGGCTGACAGGAGGGTATGGAAGGGAAATACATTTTGCGCACAAGTAGGACGAGGGCGGGACCAGGGACTATTTAGATGTAGGATTAAATATTTCACTACACTTTTCTATGTTTATGATGCTTAATGAATTATTGACACAAGTTCAAAATTAATTAGTCAGCGAAAGTTGACACATGCGAGGAGTCGGTATATTCGATATTTAAACACGGAAAAGTAAACAAAAAAAAGGTCAATGACCGTTGGTAGTAGTTTTTCAGTAATGTGGTAAATTAAATCTTTTTTTTTGTCGTGTTTAGACATATCAGTGCCCATCAGGTCAGTAAAGTAACTTGCGTTAATATAATTTATTTAAGGAAACCTGCGGTCATTAACCCTCAAAATTTCACCTACCACGTCTCTTGTGTTTCGCTAGCTTTTTAAATTTGACCCTGAATTCAGGCAAATATCAAGTAATTTATTCAATTAGGCCAATAATCAGCAATTTTTGAATGTCAAAGTTTACAAGAGTTTGTCCCCTCCCCCCCCCCACCCCCAAACGCCCGCCCTTCTCCAATTCCTAGTGTTTTAGCTGGGAAGAGATGTGGCGGACTCCCCAGTGTCAAGCGTAGGGTAACCTATTGGACAAATAGGGTGTAAACGGACCCATCAACCAAGATCGGGTACATCAAACTAAGTAACACTGCGCAAAAATTATTGCTGGGAAAGAACTTATTTTTGTGATAAAAATTACTGTTAACGATACCGCTCAATGTAACGCACTCAAAACATTGTGCTGATGGATGCATTTTACAAGGACTATAACAACATTGAAAAAAAAAATGTGCGAAAATGTTGTAACTTTGACCTTCAATATCTCCGTAACTAGAAGGTGCTCAATTATGTTTCAGTACAAAAAATGATCGTAATGATGGGAAGAATAAGCCCATGGGCTTCGTTAAGGGTTTTTTTACACCCCTAATATGTATGGTAAAATAGTGACCGACTTATTAAACAAATCTTAGAGGAAGGAGGACAGTATATCACAAGCGTAACAGTAAATAAAATAATACAAATCAATACTCCCAGAAATAACTACTTTGCTAGGCAATCCTACAACAAAAAGAATTTGAACTTTTATAGGAACCAATCCGCTTATCACGCTAAGTTTTAGAAATATAACAGGCTGTTCATATATCTAACATCAGGAGAAAAAAAAAACAACTCGTTTCATAGTAAATGATCAGCTGATCGCGTCAATTTGTATAAGAAATCAAAATTTTTATTGTGAATTTTCAAATGGCATAGTGCAAAAGTTATTAAATGTGATGTAAATGTTACGGCTAATAGCCGAAGTGCGACTACACCTAGTTTTAGCCGGCAAAACCTAGGTGCGGCCGGTTAAACTTAGATGTATCCTATTTATCTTCAGTTAGAACATGCAACCAATTTGGATGTAGCGCTCGCCGGCCGCTGCCGCAGCACCGCTCGCTGCACTCGCTCGGCTCGCACGGTTTGGTCACAGTTCTAACCTAACCTAATCCATTTGGTCGGTGTGTCTCAGCAATAAAAAGGATACAAAACTGTTACCGGCCGCACCTAGGTTTAGCTGGCTAGAACTAGGTGTAGCCGCACTTCGGCTTTTAGACGTAACATAAATAAATCACCTGTAATAGATTGTTAGTGTTTTATCAATAACCCTATAAATACACGTTTTAGATATTTTACAACCTTGAAATACTTGCGACTAAGCAATCGAAGGTCGAAGGAACAATACTTAAGGATGCAAAGCTTTTCCGTTAGGTGCTAATGTAGGTCCCATTGGCTATAGCGTGTACCTAGTCTTAATTTTATTGTATTTCTTGATGCTGCATCCAGAGATGCTGCGGGTTTTGCCCTCGGCATCTCTCGGAAGTTAATATAACCTGGATTATGAATGGAGTCTCGTTTCTCATATAACATGGGGCTAAAACATATATGGCGAAATGAGAGTGTACTATAGGACACCTCGGCCAAATCCTTCTTGGATTACATGTACGATGTTAAGTACTATAGGGCTACTATGGCACCATGGCTAAGTAAAACTGATGAAGTGACTCTTGAAAATTTGCTTAACGGACATAGAATTGGTGGTTACCTTTTACGGTTCCGTACCCGAAGGGTAACCAACGGGACGCTATTACTAAGCCTCTGCTGTCCGTCCGTCCGTCCGTCGTCTGTCAGCGGGCTGTGTCTCACGATCCGTAATAGGTAGACAGTTATAACAACAAATAATCAAATTAAAAGGGGCTCCTTCTACGATGGTACAGAACGCTTCTTGCGCGAGTCTGACTCGCACTTGGCCGATATTTTTAACCATGACGCATCAGGTATTTTGAAATCTTAATAGGTCTTTTTGTTTTGCATAAGAACTACTTTTTAGCAAAAATTCGTTTCTACTCTAGTGATGTGAAAACAGCATAGTTTTTATTCCGTTTCACGCCATACTTCCGAAAGTAATCCTGTTTGTCTTACTACCTTTTCCTGCCTTAACTATTAGATGGATAGATGTGGCTAAAGAATCTGACTTCGGAGGTAGTACGTTCCCGTGGGATGATTTCCGACCCCCACGCTGCCTTAATCCAGTGGGTTGAGTTTGATTTTAGCTTCGAATCTTATTAGGGGCAAGTATTCTAATGAAATGGTAATAGTATATAGTATAAGAATTCTACTAAATTCTGTTACAAATTCTCATCTATATTTCGTTACCGGAAGGGTCCCATTTCTAATTCGACACAAAAAAAACAAGTCCATCTTTCTCGATCTCATGGAACTAATCAGCGTAGGAATCTGGGTTGTCGAACCTCTTAGCTGTGTCTCCAGAATTAAGGGCGTCATAGTCAATTAATTGTGTTCCTCTAATCTTTTTGTAAAGGTTAAGAAAATGGGTCTTCCCAGATTTTCTTTTGTGGCAGATACTGGTCGCTCAATTCTTTGTAAGGCATAGTTTGTTTTGCGCAGTGCGTGGTTTTAATGGAACCTGTTCTACTACTTTTTCCGTCATTTCCTGGTTCATCTATTCTGTAACCGGTACATTTAGCTAATTCTTGATGTAGCATACAAGGGACAACCTGCGGAACAAAAGCTTCTCCTTTCAATTATCCAGGTTGGATTGATTTTTTGTATAATAGAAGCCATTGATCACGAGGCCGCGTTCCGCGCATGCGGTGTCGGGAAATGCAGAGCCAATGAACAGAACTGTCTACTGGTTGAGTTCTTGGCAGGTTTTATCACGGAAAGGTTTTTGCTCGGAATGCTTGTTTCGGTCTTCGTCTCATAGATGGCAGTAACCATAATTATCGTAAATGATATCAGGAGATTGAAACATGAAACGATTCGAGTCGGCTTACTACTCATTTCGTTTGATAGATAAAATTAAAGATTTACATAGATGATGTCATCACTATTTTTTTTAAATTGCAATATGGGTCTGCTCTTAACCGCGTTCACGCCTGATGGAAAGCGATGGATGAGGTCTATGATGGAATGAGCGTGGTCAGAAGATGCCTGTTCGGTAAATAAATTGCTAAGATCTTTTTTATTTCTGTTTCAGGTGTGGCGTCTTCTTCTTTGAAGATAAGGAAATGTTAAACAATGCAATTAATTCTCAATTCTGAGCCTGCTTTAGATATACAAAGAGACATGTCCGCGGTCGAAGAAATTCATACTGAGAAAATTGTCAATGGTGATATTGAAAAACTTATTGAGAAAAATTGCAACGGGAACAAAGAAAACATCCGAGAGGACAATGTTATTAGTAGTGATGAAAAAAATAAAGATGTCATAAATACAGAAATAGAAGACTTACCCAACTTGCCAATTGACACAAAATTGGAAAATACTGAAGACCAGTCGAGTATCGGGGTTTCAATTACAGAAGAAACTTGTAAAGTAAACATTCCGGACACGAATGGTACACAAAAGCAAGAATCTCAGAAATGTACCACTAATGAAGAAATTCACTGCACAAGCCCCATTGAAAAGGAATTCGAAGAAAAATCTGCAGAAATAGTTCAAGAAGCTATTGTGGAAGATAAAGAAGAAATAATTAGCCTTGAACAGGAAAATGTAGACGAAATTCCAGATATCACAGAAAATAAATCTGAAGATATTAAACCAGAAAATAATGAAACAAAAATTAAAGAAGATTTACCTGGAACTAAAGATGACGTGGAGGTTATAGAAGAACAAACTGAAACTCATACTATATGCGAGACTACACCTGTTGTAGAATTAAAAGAACCGGTGCCTGATGTACAATTAGAAGAACCAGTAAGTTCTACTGAAAATGACGACAAACCTTTAGAGTCTTCTGAAAATAAAGACAAACCAGAATCTTCTGAGCATAAAGAAAAACAATTAGATGAGATCAAGAATAAGATAAAAGAACCAGTCTGTGATTCTACTGATGAAATATTAGGCAATGATGCCCGTGAGCCATCGCCCATCGAGTTAAAAGATGACATGGACGTGGAAGAAATTGTGGAAACAGCAAAGAGCAAAGAAAAAGATACCGATTCACAAACAAAAGAAAATACCTCTGCTCCTGTTAGTAGTATTATAGATAAACCTATTTTATGTAAGCTTTCTAATACACTAGACATATTGTCCGATGATGAGGAAGATGCAGATGAGCCTCTGAAAGAGGAACCCCCTAAGCCAATAGATTTAAATGAAAAGCAATGCATTAATATAGAAGATGATGATGATATCATGCTCATTGATGAGGACACAATTAAGACTGAAACACCCCAACCTGTAAATATTAGTAGTAAAGAAGATACTCCAATCACCACAGAAGACAAAACTGATTCAGAAATAAGAGAAAAAACTCTTGAAATGACCGACTTCGGTGAGGAAGGTTAGTAAAACTTCTTTTAAAAAAAGACCACTCAGTATAATAATATGAATATGTTTTTATAACTGATTGCTACTTGGGTACCTTTTAAATAATCAACCAAAAGGAGTAGTCAGTCTTCTTCTGCTTGAACTCTCTGGTTTCAAGTTATTTTCAGACCTTTGTTAGCCCATATAGTTCATTCCCCAAAGCATTCAGCATAATAATAAATTATATATTTTTCTTGTTTCCTTTTCCAGATTTGACGCATCCAGAAAAGGTAAAGGATACTAATTCGCAAAGCAATATAAATGTTAAAGAAGAAGACAAACCATTTGAACCAGTCTCATCTGACTTGCCACTACTTCCAGACAATTTCCTCAAATCTGCCAAGAAAAGTGTATCTGATATGACGCGGGAAGATTTAGAGGAATTCTGCATACTCAGAATAGTAGAGAGTATCGTTGACAGAAGCAATTTAAGTGAAATTAAAAATAAACTTAAAACAGT
Source organism: Noctua janthina (assembly GCA_963576755.1). NCBI lineage: Eukaryota > Metazoa > Arthropoda > Insecta > Lepidoptera > Noctuidae > Noctua > Noctua janthina. Next base: position 3,284,920 of record OY755067.1, read on the forward strand.
AGCTCAGGGTATGGATGAATACAGGAAAAAAACCATGACGCTAACAAAACAGAATCGAGATCTACAAGTCGTTTTGAAGTCCATACAGGAGGAACAGAAAAAGAATTTACCAGGCACACCTATAACACCCCTAAAGATAACCCGGTCTGTGGGGATGCAAGTGTATATGGAAAAAACAGGGCCTCGAAGAAAAAACCTTGCACAGCTACAAAACTCCAACAACTCCAGACAAAGTACTAAGAGTTTTCCAAATACAAACCTTCGGCCGAAACAACCTGCTGCCACCACCCAGCCTATACCTGTACCTAGACTTGTGCCTGCCAGCCCCGCTATGAAATCTCCAAGTACGATACCATTGGTAAATCAAATAGTTGCTGCCAAAGTTGTCCCTCCCATGCCAAATGGAATTAAAAACCCATCACCTTCTCAGAAAGTAGGTGAAAAAAGGCAGCGTAATAGAAATTTGTCTGTGACAGTAGATCTGACGGAAGATGAACCACCAGCTAAAGTTAACAATCGGACATCACCTGCACCTCCAGTTCGATTAGTTCCTTCTCAAACTCTGATGGCAAACCCAAGACAGGCGTTCCCAGCAGCTGTTAGCAGTCCAAGAAAAGTGTACATTCCTATAAGTGGTCCACAGAATCAAAATATAAGGTCTGGACAGACTATCATGTTAAAGACTGTTCCTACACCAGGTAAGTCATCTACAATAATATAACATAAGACACTCAATTGTTGTTCGGAACTAAATGATATTTATTGTGCATATTGTGTATGTTTGTGTTCCAGGTTTAAGACCAAGGATTCCTCATTCTCAAGTGGGAAGACCTGCTACGACAGTAAGGGTAACTAAACATCCAGCTCCTTTGCCTGACGCCATGAAGCAGTACCAGCCACCAAATTGGAAAGCGTTACCACCAGCGCCAGATCTCAAACTATCAAAAGTAGAAAACGGAATAGTCATTTCATGGAAAATTGAAGGTTATCAAGAAGACAGTTACGAAGAAATCGCGAGTTATCAGTTGTATGCGTATCAAGAAACGTCTTCTCCTCCCAGCACAGCGTTATGGAAGAAGATTGGAGATGTAAAAGCACTGCCTTTACCCATGGCGTGCACCTTGACACAATTCATGGCTGGCTTCAAATACTTCTTTGCTGTTCGAGCGGTAGATATAAGATCCCGGCTTGGACCGTTCAGTTTACCCGGAAGCATACTCTTGCTGAATAAATTGTAAGACTGATTAAGTGAATGGACCATGTGTACGATGTGCAAGTGTAATTGAATATAATTATCTTCTTGTTGTGTTAGTTATTTATTTATTGCGTAAATGTCAGTCATTCGTTTAAACATTTTTAAGTGCGGTTTTTGCTTTTTTTACCTAATGTCATCACCATGTGGCACTAACTAGATAAAAATATTTTACTTTTTGATTAGGTCGACAAACTAAGATCCAGTGATTTCTTTTAGTTGTTAAATATCTCTGTTGAATTTTATTTTTAAATAATTGTACTGTTTTCTAACGAAAAGTCTCACTGTTGACTGCAATATTGATCTTTTGAACAATTCAAATAGTAGTGCAATGTAAGTAGTTAATATTAAATAGGTAGGTACGGTATTATCGATAAAAATAATGTAAAATTGTAATTTACACCTAGGCATGTTTAGACGAAATATTGAATTGTAAAATTATTGTCTTACATAATTTTGTCTGCAGTACCCTCGGAGGACCCTCCGGAATTTGGGAATCCTACTCATGATTACAGATTTAAAATCTACATGTTTTTTTTTTATTTTTACTATTTGGAAGTGATATATGAATCGGTTCTATTTCAAAAAACTTAAGAATGGCGTTTAGTAGAAATTTATCACAAAAATGATGAAAAAAAGTCTTCAAAGGACCATAGCGTGATACCGAAAAAAAATATTGTTATTTATTATCCTCCCTGGAACGCATAAAATCAAGGATCATCTTAACACTTCTAGAGATAGGGTTGCAGATATAAAATCATCATGGACCATTTATCAATAAATTGTCTGAGCTAGTCATTTTTTTTTTTTTATTTACCCCGAAGGAAAGGCTATAGTGTTTTGACCATACTGCCTAGTCTTACGTCCATAGATATTTACTGCCGTGATAGATTTTATACAATAATGTCATTTGTATTTTTCCATATTTAGTTTTTTTTATAGTACTGTGCTAGTCATTTAAAGCCCATAGTTGTAAAATGAATTTATTATCTGTGAACCTTTGTTATCGAGTGACGTCATGTGACGTTAAACAGGGTGGACTGGAAATCAAAATTATACCAATTTAGTATATTAGGTTGTTTCAAAGTTGGTCAGCACATAATAATATTGTGTTATCAACAATAACAAGTTATATAAATAAATACGCACATTTATTAACACTATCAATCATCATTCTTCTTCTTCTTCGCGCTGTTAATCTGGTAAACCGTTACTTTGCGAATGTGGGCAGTACCCTTGCATCCAAGTTCCCGAATTCTCCATCCCAAAGTAGCTGTCCAGACCTTCACATTTTGCCCCAGGTGACCAGCTCCTCCATGACAGCCCCGTTGGAATCGATGGTCATGTACGACGTCGATGACACCGAAATTGAAAGCATTATTTTAACCCTCAAAGATGAATGCGCTGTTGGTTATGATGGAATCCCATCCACAATAATCAAGGCCACAAAAGATACAATTATCCCTCTTCTTGTCCACATTTTTAATCTTTCTCTCTCCACTGGTATTTTTCCGGATGTCTTCAAAACTGCCATAGTTCACCCTATATACAAGGGAGGAGACAAGGATCTTGTTTCTAATTATAGGCCTATATCCGTCCTTTCAACCATCTCAAAAATCTTCGAGAAAGTTATCAACGTCAGGCTTGTGAAATTCTTAACTAAATTCAACATCCTGGCCGAAAATCAATATGGGTTCAGAGCGGGAAAATCAACAGAAGACGCTAACCTGGAGCTTACTAGTACAATAGTCGCACACCTTAACAATAAGCAGAAGTTTCTTGGTGTCTTCCTAGACCTCTCGAAGGCGTTCGACACCGTTTCTGTCCCCCATCTTGATTGATAAGCTGGAACAGTTTGGCATACGTGGCATTACCCTCGAAGTCTTTCGTAGCTACCTATCGAGTCGTAAACAGGTTGTGAAGGTTGGATCGTTTGTAAGTGATGAAGAATATTTGTTTTATGGGGTTCCCCAGAGTAGTGTCCTAGGACCAACCCTCTTCATCATATATGTCAATGAGCTGTGTCGGTTATCTCTTCCAAACACAAAAATTATTACATATGCGGATGACACAGCTCTTATAACTCATGGCAAGGACTGGTCTGAGACTCGTGAAAGGGCAGAATCGGCACTGAGGATGGTAATGATGTGGTTAACTTCAAATCTGCTCACGCTCAACATCTCCAAGACTAAGTTCATCTCCTTCACCCCGAGTGTCCTTAGCCAACCACCTTCGTCGTTTGAAATCAGGAGTCATGTGTGTGCTAGCCCAGTGGCCAACACCTGTAGCTGTGCTCTAATAGAACGGTCCGATAGTATAAAATACCTTGGTGTTATATTGGACAATCTTTTGACATGGAAAAAACAGATTACCTCAGTTGTGATTCGAGTCAGAAGATTGATTTACATATTCAAAAAACTTCGAGCGGCTGCTGATTTCCGGTGCCTTAGAATGGTCTACTTTGCCCTTGTTCAATCAGTCCTTAGTTACTGCATTACCACGTGGGGGGGGGGACGCACAAGACATCCATGCTGCGGCTAGAGAGGGCACAGAGAGCAGTTTTGAAAGTACTCGCTAAAAAACCGATTAGGTTTCCCACTACTGAGCTATACTCAATATGCGAGGTCCTCTCAGTGAGACAGTTGTTCGTGCTGCAAACAGTTCTTAGGAAACATTTACTTCTCCCTTACGACCCTCAGTCCCTTACAAAGAACCGTCGTGCCGACAGAGTCTGTCAGACTGAACGCTGTAGGTTAGCGTTGGTCAGTCGCCACTTCACTCACAATAGCTCTAAACTCTATAATATCTTAAATAAAAGTATTAAAATATACCCTATGACTGGGAATGTACTGAAGAGAAAAGTGACCAACTGGCTTAAGTGCCTGTCCTATGATGAGACTGAACAACTTAGGGTGTCATAAACGCGGTATATACTCACACATACTATCACACACTTCATCCCCACCTCCACTCTACATATACACAACACAGTAACCACGTAAACAGTGTAAATTATTATATTTTTTGTATTATTATTCTCCTTTATTTATTTTTATACATATTAAATACATTTTTAAATATTCTAATATAAAACAATATAAAAAAACATTTAAAAATATAAAAAATAGTAGTCCGCCGGTATCGGGAGCAGGGTCCAAGCTACCGGTGGTTAGGGCTCCAGAGACAGGAACCTCCTCACAATGCGAGCCGTATCGAGGAGTACTGCCTTCTGAATCAGGCCCTTGATCCAACCGCCTAACGAGAGCCTCGAAAGATGGTCGTCGAGGCTCTTGGCTATAAGGCCATTGGCCGTCACGACGATCGGCACAATGATAGCCGAGTTCACATTCCACATGTCGACAACCTCGTGTGCTAAGTCGAGATATTTAATTTGTTTCTCTTTCTCAGCTTTCACGAGGTTCTCCTCATGCGGAATGGTAACATCGACTATCATTACACGGCGCGCTAATCGGTCTATCACTACTATGTCAGGTTTATTGGCGACAATAGTCCTGTCAGTAATGATAGACCGATCCCAGTACAACGTGACATGGTCTTTCTCGAGAACTGGGTCGGGCACATACTTGTAGTACGGTACCTCAGATTCCACAAGTTTATATTTCAAGGCAAGTTGTTGGTGAATAATCCTGGCTACTTGGTTGTGCCTGTGCAAGTACTCGCCGTTAGCCAGACGAGAACAACCAGAAATAATATGTCTGATGGACTCACCCGGACGGCGACATGCCCGACACACGTCAACCGTCCCGTCCTTCATAATATATTTCCGGTAGTTGTTCGTCAACATAACTTCGTCCATAATCGCACAGACAAAACCTTCAGTTTCCCCAAAGAGGTCGCCGAAACGTAACCAGGACACGGACGCTAGAAAATCTACATCGGGCCCATGAAGAGCCCGGTAGAAGCGTCCATGAAGCTCCTTGCCTTGCCATACTTCCTTGCGGTCATCGGTAGTAAGTACTACAGGTTTGCGCCAGTTCTCTTTAGCCATGGACAGCGGGGTGAGTCCCTTGTCCACTGCGACCACATCTCGGTGCATACCCACCTCGGTTTTTAAAAAATATTCTCTGAGACTGCATATCTCGCGGTTGTGAAGGGTCTTCGCGTTTAAAAAACCTCGACCCCCGCACTTCCACGGGATGTACAGCCTCATTACCGATGATCGTGGGTGATGCATCCGGTTTGCGGTTAACAGTGTACGAACTCTTCTATCCAGGGCATCGAGTTCGGTCTGAGTCCATTTGAGTACGCCGAAAGAGTACATTAAAACCGGTATGACCCAACCGTTGAAGGCGCGCACCTTGTTCCCGCCTGAAAGAAGGCTATTTAATACCTTGTTCAGGCGTCCAAAGAAGCGCTCCCTCAACGATTGCTTCATGTCAGTTACGTTAATGCCTAACGATTCCGACATACCCAAATACTTATAGCTTTCGGATGAGGAGAGGGATCTCAGATGTATGGAATCCGAGAGCTGAATTCCCTCGGATTCCATAATCTCCCCTCGCTTTACATACATGACTGCACATTTGTCCACACCAAATTCCATCCTAATGGCGTTACTGAAAGTTTCAGTTACTTTCAGTAGCTCCATCAGTCGCAATTTGTTGGGGGCAAAGAGTTTCAGATCATCCATGTAAAGAAGGTGAGATATGACCTGACCACCTCTCCTCAACCGGTAGCCTAGACCTGAATCCTCCAGCAATGTGCTCAGAGGATTCAGGGCTAGACAGAACCAAAGTGGGCTCAGACTGTCGCCCTGGAATATTTCCCGTTTAATCCATACAGATTCATCATTCCCCTGGATTTGTCGACATCCTGGATATCGAAGGACCGTCCTCCATTGCCCCATACATGACTCAAGGAAGGCACGTAGAGTTGCATCTATCTTGTACAACTCCAGTACCCTCATGAGCCATGTATGTGGCACCGAGTCGTAGGCCTTCTTATAATCTATCCAACATGTCGACAGATCCTTGCGGGATCGACGAACCTGTTGGCTAATGGCCATGTCGATGAGGAGTAGCTCCTTCGTACCGCGGGACCCATTCCTACATCCATTTTGAGAGGCAGACATAATGAAGTTTTTGTCAATGTGTGTATTAATTTTCACTCTCAAAATGGATGTAAGAAGTTTATAGACCGTCGACAAACACGTGATCGGTCTATAATTTTTGGGTTCCGCGGGACTACCTGACTTATGGAGCAGGTGGGTAACGCCTGTTGTTAAAAACTGCGGTAGGGACCCAGACTCTAAGGATCACTGGAATTGGGATGCCAGGCAAGTGTGTGAACTACTAAGCCATTTGAGCCAGAAGTTGTGCAGTCCGTCCGGTCCCGGGGATTTCCAATTCGGTAACGGACGAACTGCTCTGGCTATATCTTTAGGTGTTATTAAAATTGGCTCCATTTCTTGGATAGGTTCACACGCTCGCTCGACATCACGCATCCAGTCAGCCTCAGTATGACAGACGGGCACCGACCAGATGCTACGCCAGAAAGAACTCGTGGCAGCATCATCCGGGCGGCACACGTCTGTCATATTTTGCTCGGGTCGCTCCCAAGCTCTGTATACCCACCTCTCATCGTTCTGGAATATGCGATTCTGCGAGTACCGATCAACCCGCCGCTTATACCGCCGAATACGGTTCGCCCATGCATAAACTTTCTGCTTCAGGAAGTCGATGCGCTCTGTGACACGGGACATGTATTCTTGAGGACTGATTCCAGTCCCCGAGAATGCCCGCCTCACAAAGCGCATCACACGTGGTCGTGTATTGCCTTCCCTGAAGCAGTGTAGTTTGCCGATGAGTACCCTGGCCTCGTCGATGCGGCACTCGATCCTGCGCTGCCAGGTTGGTACGGCTGGTTTTGGTCGAATAGCTACGTCATAATTTGGGAATTTGACATTAGCTAAACGACATGCCGCAACAGCCCCACAGTACAGGATCGAGTGTGTATCAACGAGGTTCTCGCTACTCTCGAAAATATTCTTGAGTTGCGAGTCCAAGGCACACTCCAGCGCCCTATTTTTATTATGCATGGGTAACCGTGGTAATCGGGGTCTAAGTTTGGTAGGAGTGGATCGATATTCGCGAAGCGCATCTTCCAGAGCGCTCCTCAATCGGTCGTTGCACTGGCTACTTACCATGGCAACCCTATCATCTTCCTCTACAACAGCTGGGTTGGACCGCGGCGGGGTTGCGTCAATAGCTGACGCTTGCACCGCGGTTTGTGCCGGAGCTAAGACGACACGGTTGCTCAGTACCTCTGAGCGCAGCCTATCAAGTGCGGCATCGTCCAACATGTGATTGCGTTGGATGACCCGCACCTGATCCGACAGTCGATGGGCCGAGACGTTGACGATTGGTTCAAGTATTATTATTATTATTTATTTATTTATTTTTTTCATTCCCTTTATTTTGTTAATTTATAATTTAACTTCTTTCATATTAATCTGGAACAATGTCTATACTATGTATTTTGAATTGGGCGTTGATAGCTGCGCCACAGTATTTTACTTTTGTAGCTATCTTCGTTTTTCCTGTGTAACCTGTATAACTTAAGTTGTTCCAAATAAACTTTTATTATTATTATTATTGAATCCTCTTTCTGCCCTTGTCACATTTTACTTGGGGTTAGCACACACAACACTTTTTTTCTTTTATTCTCCAATGTCAGCTGATACGCTTTCATATCCTCTTTTTTCTTTCATAACATTCCCTACAGATACCATCCATTTTAAACAATGTACCAGGTACAGTACCAACATCCTTTCCCTGAGCTTGAGTTATTGGTTTTCAGTCGTACCGATGTCCTAGTAATTTATTTTTGCGGGACAGACGAAAAGCTGCGTATGTTTCGTACTTTTACGTGATTCATGAACAATATTGAAGTTTAGTTTAGTTTAGTTTGGTTTGGATTGTTCCGAGTAAGCTCCGGTAAGCCATATAGCCCATGACGCTATTTTTCAAGTGTTCTCGTTTATTCATTTTTCTTACTTACTTTTTACATGTCTATAAATATTCCTACATAAAATCAATAAAAAAAACAGTTAAAAATATATAAGAATATCATCCCACCTATCGGAACAGGGTACAAGGTACCGAGCCAGTCGGTTTCTCTAGAGAACGGAACCTTCTAACATTACGAGCCGAGTTCAGGAGTACCACTTTCTGAATCAAGCCCTTGATTCAGTTGACCAACGAGAGCCTTCTCGAGGATCGAGATCTTTGGTCGAGGATCTTGCCAATAACATTGGCTGAAAAAAATTGTTTCGCATTTTTATCGTCAAAGTAGTAGTATTCTAATTATTTATATGTTATCCCCACAGCCGTCACTGTCAAGGCACTGTCAGCTGAAAGATTTTTCGTTCTGTTTGGTTGGCAATGATATTGTTCCAGTTTGGCAGTTTTCGATAGGTTCGCGAAGCAGTGGTTCGCTTATTTGCTTATCGCAATTTTAAGGTATTCCAAACGAAAAAGACGCAAAACATTCTAGATCATATGTATTTTAGTATTGAATCAAAGTAGTTTCATGTGAATAAATAGAATGTTAAGTAAAACTAGTGTTTTATTCCGGTATACTTGAGATTGTTTGACGTAGGTAGTTGACATATCGTTTCGCAAGTACTCTCACGGAGGTGGTTTATTTGTGTACAATCTGTTTCTGTGGAAGATATCCGCGCAGATTTTAGTGATTTGTGAAAAGTGTGTTTTGTGATATGGTCAAAGGATCGAAGATTCCTTAGTGCGGTCAATAAATAGTGCGTGATGTGAAGGTAGTGGGTGAAGTTAATCAAGTTAGGTGTCCTTGTTGAGTGAGGTATTGGTGTTTGTTTGCGTCCCTGCGCCGTGAGAGCCATGCTGGCTCGTTCGTGCCGCTGCGACGTTGATGCACGACCGGTACGGATACTAGTTTTTTGTTGTTTAGCAAATAATCTTACTATTATTTACTCTTAGCGTTAGAGCTGGCATTATAGATGCTTTCCATAGCTCGATATGCTTGCTGCACTTATTCACACCACTGCATTTTTTAATTAGTAAAAGATAAAAATAGAAAACACTTTAATGTATACCAAAATTTCTAAAGAGCTTTTTTACAATATTGTAGTATTTTTATCGCCCTACAAACAGTCTTATCAATAAACTTGAATAGTTAATTAAATACATTATTATAATCATGATTTAGCAAATCCAGACTTGATTTAGTTTTCTTTGTATTACACCATTATAGGTGTTTATTACAATCAAATACTAAGCTGCCATATCTGTAACTAGATTATACACTAAGATTATAAAGTAAAGATTTATTTACTTATTGTATTTACGGTCTTCTGGTATGGGCTTACTTTTTTATGTTTAAGTGAAGGGTTTTTTGAAAATGTGTTGTTAATCACTTGTTAAAATGTAGTAGATAAAGAGATACCTTGCCTTACTCCGTCGGTTTGTTGTTCGGTTAGTATTGGTTACATCAATCAAAAGGTTACAAATCCACGCACAATTGTCCACTTTAGGACTAAGTGCAGAAACCAAAACCCTTAACATAGAACGTTGCAAATCATAGCTATGGTGAGGTTTTTAAACAAAACTGGTGAAATGTTTGTGTACTATATGTAAACCCTTCGGTGATAACAGTAGTGAGGTCAGTTATTTGTTCTTCTATACAGTCATTACAGTGGATCTCTGTTTTCATACAGCAACAGCTGTCTAATGCGCCTTTAGGTAAAGTATGGAAAGAATCACAAAGAAAGTAGGTAATTAATTCAGCAAATAAAAGGCAACAATGTGTTTTTAATCACTAAGTATATCGACAACTGATTTTTATCAAGTTCTCATAATGATGTTAATTATTACCCTGAGTGCAGTTTTATATGCATAAATACTAACATCTTTTTCGTACACTTGTTCCCATGTTATTTGGGGACAGCACAACATATAGGTGGAAGGCACAATGATAATGATAACGGATAATGACACTAACATTTATTACTTATTCAGTTTCTCATTCCGTACGCTTTTTCATGGGTGACCACTGAAACCCAGCGCTGTGTTGTGGGTCCCCATAGCACAGCATCATGCTGAGTGGTAACCTGCTTGTCGCAGTCACGACGTGCAAGCTATTAACTTTTTTTTTGTTCCGTCCTGTTGAATTTATAGTTCATTGTTTATTTTTTGTAATTTTGTATGATGCACGTCATGTCCCTGCGACAAATAAATATATTTTCTTTCTTCTCTTTCTTTCATTCCAAACCTGGTAATCTGGTAACTGTTTTTGCGTTGATGACACTTCTACACTGCATATTTTTTATCCTCCATTACTAACACTACTATTAGCCATGGCTTCACTCACTTTATGGTCGGAAATTGAACCACAAGAAAATCTAAGTATAGCCAATGACACTAGGGGATCTGTAGCTCCCAGAGTCGAGTCAGTAGTTCTGAATGTTACCCCTACATCTAAGCTTACAAACTACCTAATACCTCTTTGTAGTATTAGTTTAGATTTCTAACTTAAGGCATAAAAATGAATAACAAAGTGTAAACTTACCTGAAACATGCATTACTGATTAGAGAATAAGCATGACTCTGATCTTTAAAACACACTTATCTTAAGTACTCATTACAAAAAAAAAATACAGTTTAGTTGCAAAAAATATTTTATTCTGGTCATCAGTTTCTGAGGAAAAATAACACTGATGCTTAACAAGATCCAATGATAAGGCAAAACTAAATTACTATGGATGAAGTTGAATGGACTGCACAACATATTATATTCAAATTGGTACCTAGAATTGACAGAATGAATGTAGGTATGCATGATTTGTTATGCAAATTGCAATGATATGGTATTTTTGTGTCGTTATTACATCAAAACACTGTTTTATTATAAGGTAAGCTACCTTATCTAATTAGTTTTATTTTATTGTGATTGGGTGGCTTACAGCTAACAATACAAAAATTTATAGCGAGGCAAATATCAACAAGCCATTTACAAGCCTCCACAGTTAGAAATAAACTATTGTTGCACAAACTAATAACTAAGCATAATATCAATAACTAAGCATCATGTAGTAACAAAGAATACTACTAATATGGACTAAATTTAATATTAAAGCGCAGAAGTGTAATCACTATTAAAATCCTCCAATTATTTATTTAACACTTCAAGCACAAAGTACAGATGTGGACTTAATACCAGACCAGGTAGTCCAGTCAACCTATGGGCCAAACCAATTACGTGCCATTCAACTCTATGCTCAGCAACTCCCATCCACCTGCTATCAACCACCCTGAGAAGATTGTCACTCTACCTAGCGATAATTTGTTGTCTCAGATCAAAGTACTTGAATGGCTGTTGTTATTTTTGACAGCCAGTTACAGATGTTAACATAATGTGGAAACAGTATTTTAATAATTATCTATAATAAATAAAAATCAACTGCCGCAAGTAGGATTATAAAGTGAGAATGGCTTGACTGTTTTTTTATTAGTAATGTGAGCGGCAGTGTGATTGAATGTGATTTGATTGAAAGAAAATCTTGTTTTTTTTCTAAGCACCTCTCATTTCCTTCCATAGTTACATAAACCTTTCTGAATTTGCAACAAGTATAACCAATGTTACCTACAAATAATGTCTTTTTATCTTTGCGGTATAACATGCACTCAAATATTTGCTATATCATGTGACTTGCGGGTATTGTACTTGATGTTTTTAAACAGAAGCTATTGTCTCTGGAAAATGTTGAATGAATAAGATTCAGTTATTATCATTTAATTGAGAGTTACAATACTACTGTTGAGTGTTCATTGTGTGTGCTGTTTCGTAAAGTAATATTTATTTATTCTGTGGAGTCTGGACTTGTGCCCATCATCATCATCATCATTCACACTCTGAATTCACCCGCAGCTGGGTATTAGCATCTCTTTCTCTCACATTTCTGTACCAACCTGAGTTTTGCTCAGTTGATGGCAATAGGCTCACCCCTATTGCATAGGACTTTAACATAACTGGCAAAATGTAAATTCTTAATACTCTTCTTCCCATTTATTAAAAAACATTGTTTTGATGTTAGCATCTGTGGAAATATGTAGCTAAACTGTAAAGTCAGTTATTATAATTACCAAAATTTTTGACCATCAATTTAAAATACATCTGTGGAATAACAAGACTAATTCGGCTTTCTGCAAATATAGTTGTTGCTAAGAAAAAATCGATGGCTTGTGTGTGGAGAAAGATAATATGAAAGAAAAAGGAGTATGTATTAGCGTGAAACTTGTTAGCGGAGAATGGAAAACAAAAACGTGCTGCGGCGACCTCAAGTAACATGAGACAAGGACAGGAAGATGATGAGGATGAAATCTTAAATTACAACTGTCACTCATTGATGGCTCTATGAAATGGCTATAACACTGCAAATTGATGTTTGACGTCAATTTTATTAACAATTAATATCCCTTATGGCCCAAGAAACACTGGCACGACAATCTGGACTAATTCTTAATGGATCAGAACGGTCAGACAGGGCAAATTGTAAATAGGATTGGGAAACAAAGGGGGAAGCCTTTGCCCAGCAGTGGGACAGAACAGGCTGATATATATAAAAAAAATACTTTTATGGTATTGTTTACTCAGTAATTTATCTTGCAAGCCTAACAATTTGACTCAACAATTGTATGGAAAAATTTACTTAATTATTAGTAATCCCAGCATCTACCTAAATATTAGCTGTGCCCACTGGTTAGAAGGATGACTGAATTTACATAAAATCAAAAAAATCAAAACCAAAATCAAAGCATTTATTTCAAGTAGGCCAGTTATAGGCACTTTTGAATTGTCGAAACAAAGACAACAGTAAAATAAAGCTACAGTCCCAGTCACATAATTTAGAGTACATTGATTTTAATGAATAAATAATGCTGATCAATGTTTACATTTAAGTAAAGCAATTTTACATACTGTATGAAAAACGTTCCAATAGCTGGAAAAAAAATTCGAAAAAATTCAAAACTTATAATAAAAAAAAATAGGACCACATTATGTGTGATCGTCACGGCCGCGCCAAATAATGTCTGCAAATAATGCTAGACAGATGCTGTGTGTATTTCGTTGATTTGTAAAATAATGTTTACTACAGTATAGATATACGAAGTGTCGTCTAACCAGCCAGCCAGTACAAGTACTTCTTAAAACAGGATATCGAGTGGTACTGGGGGTAACGCAAGAAAGCAGTTCTTCCGCACTCTGCTTTCGTCGCCACTTTCACTTGTATCGGTCCGGCGCAGGCGCCGCCCCTTGCTACTTTCGCCGACACCCGAGCGAATGTTTTGAACTCTGATACTTTGCTAATTAGTTTTAGTGATCGATTCAATAATTAATGTTGAGCAGTTTTTTTTTCTGTTTATGTACCGAACATGAAATCACGCCATCGAGAAAAGTGGAAGGAATGGGGGAGGCCTTTTCTCAGGAGTGGGACATTACTGGCTAACTTAAAAAAAAATGTACCGAAAATAAATTGTGAAGTAGGTATAATCAGCCTGTAATGATCCCACTGCTGGCAGGTCATACAGGCCTCTTCTTGATGTGAGGCAGTAGACCGTGATCTACCACGCTAACCCAGTGTGGATTCAAAATTGAGGATGTCATTTATGTCTTCGAATTTTAGTGTGGTTCTAGGACATGCTGGTTTCCTCAGGCTCTTTTCCTTCAGTGTTTTGAAAGATGATAAAATCACACATAGTAAAGTACCAGGCTGGATAAAAACCTATGATTTACAACTAGCAAGTCGCGGCGTTACTACTGGGCCACCATCACTCATAGAAAAATAATGAAGATGGTCCTTTAAATTATTGGTTTCCACCAACCTTTAGTTAATGCCTGTACACACGGCGGCACATCAAGCTATACATAACCAGTATAACCTGACTTCACTTTGTATGAGCTTCCCGTACGATGAGAGATCAGCTTAATTTGGTTTTGCATAGCTTGATTGGCCGCCGTGCGTACTGTTTGTACAATGTAGGCACAAACAGAATCAGAATATGCAACAGATGATGTCATTTCTTTTAGATAACTTAGTAAACATGTGCGTACTTACTTACGAGTAGTCTGATAGGTTATTCGAATCCCTTCACTGATCCCCCATCTATCTAGCCTTGCAGGCCCGAAGGCGCCTAAATAGCCGATTCTTACCGGCTTCACTTCGGGAGCTAGGCACTCTACGTAGTGTATACTTAAGCCTTGACCCTACTATGTTGGAATCACCATCCAATTCAGCGAATGCAGATAAATGCCAGTATTTTATATAGAGCGACCTCCACCCCATTACTCCTTTACTGGGTAACACGTCGATACCCCTTGTTTTCAGCTTTTCGGGCTACTGACTGCTGTCAAACGGAACGACTATAAAAGATCTTTACCTTTTAATGACATAAAGATCTTTGATAGTCGTACCGAAAACAACAATGTATGACTTTGTCAGTATTGGTAAGACTACTTGACAGATTGTCGGACTTCTGACAGCCTATAGCGACTGTCAAAAAGAATTTGTAGCCAGGATCAACACGCCAACAGCTTATCGTGAACCAATTTGGCAGGATGAGGTGTTCAACTGTATACGAAATATAGCCGCGGTCGCATGCCGCGGCAACAACAACGAACTTGTTTTGCGAATGCAAATACGACTGTAATTACAATAATATTTAGCTAGCTTTTACCCGCATCTTTGTCTGCCTGCTTATACATATTTGGGTTTTAGTACAAAAAAGTTACCTTTACCCGCTAAATGTTTAATGATTGTTTTCCCGCGACAAATCAATTTGCCATCAGTCGTACCTACTATCGAAGCATAGAGAAAAACAAAAAAAGAATTGTTTTTGTTTTTTTAATTAAAAACATATTCATAAACTTGAAAGCGTGAGAAACAATAGTAACGCTAGACGTAACGTGTCGGGACCACTCGAAAAGCACGCGCCGCCGTACGCTGTCGACAAAGTCACGAGCGAATCATAAAATGTGTTCAAAGCTACCTACTTTGTCCTTTTGGATCTTTCTACAGGTTCCAGGCCATCTATCGGTACAGTGTATGGTCATGATAATTTACAGACAAACATTTCGCATTCAATTATATGGATTACGTGGTGATACCACACTCCTTTTTCCCCAACAATATACTTTGATCCAAGTAGAAGCATTAGCGAGGAAATGTTAACTTTTCGTAAAGGTTGATAAACTACAAAGGTTTGTTCGCAAACTGATGATAATTTGCTTTGTGGTTCTGCGACAAAAAATATCTTTACCAGTTGCCAAGGCCTTCAGAGCAAACAATCGGCTTTAAACCCAAAAAAACTTAATTGTCACTTGACTGATGATCTCACTTCATTCATTGTGGTAACTCAGTAACTACGAAATCATTAAGTAATAGCTTCCTAGTACTATCAAATAAATGGAAAATTATTTAATTAACAAAAAACATTATTAAGAACTTTTGTTCGACATTAAGTACTTTCGAAGACAAAAGCGTCTGTCAATATATGTACAGTCGATGAATGCAAACCTTCGACATACTGAAAACATTTTGTCACAAAAAAAAAACGCGCCAACGACGTAATCTTCGAGTGGTAATGACAATATTGACAATAACTTTATGTGACAAAGTCCAAAAGCGATCAACGTTATCGTAAGATCAAACAATCAATCAACTAAACATATCACAAGCATCACAGCCAAAGACATTCAAATATTTACGAGCAATAGACTGGACAAGACGAAGAGAATCGTAATCCAATACTTAGTACTACTTAGTAACAAATCGGTCTGTCTAGTGTCACACGTCCTTTTGTCAGGTAGCAGTCTTGTGTTAAAATCAAAATTAATGAAAATATTCACAATGTCCGCTCAATAAGTCTTTCAAATCTCTTTGATCACAGCCCACCGCTGGACAAAGCGGGAGAGGCTTTGTCCAGCGCCACAACAAAATACAATAAATATATTTTTTTGAATAAGGCTTTACAGTCATGCAACGAAATGAAATTGGGTCATTTTTATGTTAAACTGGAACGGCAAACTAGTTAATAATACATAGTCTGCATGCATGAAACTTTCTGACGTGTATTATAAAACTTAACGGTTGTCGACAGGCCTAGTCTAAAGTTTCAAGGCTGGTTACGTTCCTCATTAAATTGTATGCAGCAAATATGTATGGAGACCCACATTTACCAGTTAAGCCATGTTCGTAGTATCTAGGGGCTAGCTTATTGCGAAGTACAAATCCAGGGTACAAAGCTGCAGGTTGCTACTTCGGGACGATACCGCAAATGGCAACGGCGACTGCTGCTCAATAGCTAAATGGACAGACCGCAACAACGCGCATGGTATCTATAATGTAACGTTTCCGCAGATGGCGACATTGCCGACTGACGCTGCGGGCTGCCGTTGCATTTGGAAATGTACCTTCAATCTTACCCACAGTTCCAATACAAGCATTGGAATCTAAAGTAAATCTGATGGTGATGAAGCCTATAGCCGGTTTCTTTTCCGCACAGAAACACGAGCATATGCTCGTTATCGTGTGCCAATTACTGATTGAGACATCCCCTCAATAGATGTTTATTGCAAGCGCGGGATGTCTAGTACCTGGCGCATTATAAACTGAAACATTTGCGATAGAACTACAGCAAGGATTAGAAGTAAATATGAAGCAGTTACTGAACTGCAGAACTGTGGATCAATCGACTCTGCCTGTCGCAGTTCAATGATAGACATAGGCCTCTCCTAAGTTGTACCACAAAACCTGGTCCTCAGCCTTCTGCATCCAGGCTGTCCTAGCCACCTTATTAAGATGGTGGGCGTCCCACATTTCGCTTGTCCATACGCGGCTCCACTCTAGGACTCCTTCGCTCCATCGGTCCTTAGACAAACATGGCCACTCCACTGACACTTCAGCTTTCCGCAGCAGTATCTTCAGTTGTTTCCAGATAATTCAGATCTTATCCTCCATAGAGCTTGAATCAATTGTCTTATAATGTACCATTAGCTGCCTAGGCTAGGTATACCGGATCGACGAGCCTAGTCGACCAACGAACTCGTAAAATCGAATCGTAAAGCCGCGCAAGAAATTGATCGCTAAAGAAAGATGTACAAAGAAGCCGACGAGTGCTACTAAATTTAACTTTTAACCCACATTCTGTAATAGGGTTCATTGACTTGCTTTTAAACCCAACCATGTGTTTATAGGAGTTGCCCATTTTTTTTTGTAATTGCACAAAACATGGCTGTTACTGTTGGTTTCTGCAATAAAATGTGCCGATATGAATCTACGATGGTCTGAGTAAAGTGAAAATACACTGTGTTATGTAAGGTTTATGATTTTAATACTTATTATTCAATGTTTTATCAAATCAAATCACTTTTATTTAAATATTAAATTAATTATCTACGATTTGATTCAAAGGCGAATGGCGCGGGCGAAAGAATCGATTACAGGAATCGATATGATGACATTCAGCGAGCGGTTAATAAACTAGAGCTAACTGTTTAGCAACGACTTGGGGTAAATGCTTTTAAACCCCTCCGCTTGACTTGCTAAGGGGTTCCAAGTAATCTTTCTTTGGTTAGGAAAAAATCGAAGCGGAAAATAGAACAAACGTATGATCAATGGCTTGACATAACATGATTGTAGAATTTGTAGCTATGTAAAAATAAATCTATTCGGTTAATTAACAATCAATCAGGTAACCGGCAATACGAAGGGACCACGTCTAGGATATCAACACCAAACTAAATGTGGCTGCATGTAGTTTTGATTATTAAGTTTTAAGCGAAATATAAACTGTTTATTATAACTGAAAAATACATATATTGAGGAGTGTCAAAAGACGCGTGGCAGCATTCTGACACTGACAACCAGTCAGCGAACAGTTTCCACATGGCACATAAATCTTAGATGTAATCTATTAAAAATCGTTTATCTTTCAAATTAATTATTTTATAATTAACCGCTGTTAATATCATTCTTGTTTAACTAATTGGTTTTGTTTTATGTTTTTTTAATCCACGTGCAAGATTTGGCGTTAAAATAATAATAAAAATATTCTAACCTGTTAAACATTCTCAGTTCTAACAATTTAAAAAAGTACTAAAGATCATATATTAAGCCCGCTGGCGCCACATATCACTGAAAGCGTGTAACATATTATTTAAAAAACTGCCTGACCATCTTCAAATGATTGACAAAAACAGAACGATGTGTTTAAGTAAATTCTTTTACCGCTACACGTATTTTAGAGACGCGTGGTGCAACTAAGCCTTAGTAGCTGTGCACTGTGGTCGGAAGCAAACCAAACTATCACTTATCTCTGAGTTTCTGAAAGGCATTTAATCATCCACCTGCCTAGCCTTTTCCCAACTATGTTAGAGTCGGCTTCCAGTATTACCGGATGCAGGTGAATACCAGTATTTTAGATGAAAGGCAATTAATAAAGATGAATAATTGTAATTGTTGCAGGGAGTGGAGCGGGCAACGCCACACAGTAGTTTTACTTCATAATGGTAAGCTATTGTAGAAACAAAATCTTTTTTAACACATCCTATATAATATCAATAATGCCCGACTCTAAACTACATTTAAATAATTTCATTATTTAAAAGGTATGCCTGATTTCTGTAATTAATACGCCTAAAGAGTGCTAAACATATTTGCACTGTTGCATTTTTCACTCTTGGTAAGCTAAGCTTTGGAAATCCAACATTTCATTTCATTTATTCAATAACAATTACATTGTGTCTGAATGTAACTAAAAAAAAAAAAGTTTCACTGGTAGAAAATGCCTATGGCATTATTAAGTCCGCCTCTGTACTTTTGTGCTTGAAGTGTTAAATAAATTAATAAATAAAAAAAAAATAGCCAAAGAAAAAAAAACAAATTGATTTAAGAAATAGAAAAAATACACCATGACTATCACAAATTAAATTATAAAAAACAATAATAAAACAATGTCAGCATAATAAACTCGATAAAATATTTGAAAATATGTCATATAACAACAAAAAAAAGGACGCTTTTATTTAGGCATTCCTTTAGGCCTAGTGTTGCTAAAACGGACATTGACCCCCCTGTTTCTGATGACTGATCTCTTTACTAGTACTGGCTGTTGTCTAGTACATCAAACCAAGTAATGGTAGACTTAAACAAAACCTCGGAAAAAAACAAAACAGCTGATTCAAAACGTAACGGCTCAAGTACCATAACAAACCAGCTACACGGCACCACAGCTAACGCAGTGAAAGTCACCGTTGATGACACTTTCCATCTACGCGCTGACGTAACACAGCGTGAAGATAAAACGTCATTAACGACGTTGCGTAACGTTTAAAGGTTCGGTTGAATCAGTCCGGACAGATTTTAGACAGCGGACACTGACAGATACTTTACATTATCGGTCAGTGTCCGTAACTGAGATCGCAATTTTTCCATGCAAGTCGGCTTTTTACTGAACCTTTGCGACGTGCGATGAAGGCCAAAGAAATTGATTTTATCGTTCAAAGGAAATTACGGAAAATTGTTGTTACATCCTGTCGAGCTAACAAGCAGTTCAGCAATCATAAAAGCCACCTTTTATAAAAAATAAAAAAACATAAATAACGTTAAAAATGTACAATCAGGGACATGTAATGTTAGTCAGATTGATAACTTCATAAAAATCTTAAATTAGACATTAATATAATTTTAATTAGACAGACTACCCAAGCATACAATTTTGGACAAGAGTTCCTTATAAGACTGCATCGTTAGTCTAGTAGTCGCCACCGCAAGCGCGACTGCTGAGTATGAGGTCCTGGGTCCGATTCCCAGTATGAGTTCCTAGGTTCGATTCCCAGGTCGGGCAAAGTGTTATTAGGTTTTTCCATCAGGAATCTCTCAGTAGCAGCCACGGAGTCTGTATTTGTGCCCGGTTGATGCCAATAGGCTGGCCCCCTATTACA
This sequence comes from Noctua janthina, assembly GCA_963576755.1. Classification (NCBI taxonomy): domain Eukaryota; kingdom Metazoa; phylum Arthropoda; class Insecta; order Lepidoptera; family Noctuidae; genus Noctua; species Noctua janthina. The sequence continues at coordinate 3,305,168 of OY755067.1, forward strand.
CGGGACTTAAACATAACTGGCGAAATATGGGTGAATGACTAGGTACGCCTCTGCCTAACCCTTCTGGGATTACAGGTATGATGTTGTGTGGTTCCTTACAGCGAAGTTGAGCTCTGTGGAACGATTTATAAAAATTCATCCCCAAACGAGATGGAAAGGGGATGATACTATGTCATTTTCAGGCACACAGCTTTTAAGCTATAAAAGTCATTTGAACGACGTAAAGAATCACTAACTCATATCTATTCTGTATCTCGAACCATCGACAACATAGTGCAAAGTCCAAAAAAAAAACAAAAAAATACGTGTCGACTTGAGAACCTCCTTTTTTTCTGAGACCTCAGAATAGCAAATTACTCACGACTGTTCAAACTTTAATTGCTAGAATGATCGGGTAACACGTTCAACTTAACGATCATAGAGTAGGTACTGGTTTGATTTATCCTCTTATTTTTATTTTTGTCGATTCGTTTATTTTTACATTTAGTACAGCATTAGCCATTAATACTAAATTGAGTAAAGTAATCCTTTACCTCGGTCTTCTCATAGAACCACAAATGTTCTATCGTCTTCCATTCATCATCAAATAAGTCCAATCCAGGGTTGGTCACCACGAAGTGTTACGTAAACAACTAAGCATACGCGGAATTGGGGAGGTGGATCGAGCTACAGGGCGACAAAATGGGACATTTAACAATTTATTCTTACTAGAGCGATTATAAATAATTGACACAGCTGCATAAATATGTAAATAGATTTGCTAAAATTAGATGTTGACCAATAACATTTTTGATCGTTATTACTTTTTTATTTAGCTTAACTGACCTTTAGTATACTTTAGACTAAACTTTAGATCAAGTTTATCTGTAGAGTGATGTTTTGATATTTAGCTGATGCGGTTACGACGTTTATAAATAAGTTGCTGTTTAGGAATTTCATCGAAAAAAGCCTCGATTATACTAGAACTTCATTATAGAAGTGGAATAAAAAATCTTGACAAATGAATGGCCTCCTCCATTTTGTAGTTCATAAAAATTCGGAAATTAAGGTGGTGGTGGTAATTTCTTTGGTATAGAAATTACCATCCCTGCTTGGAGGGTCCATAGCGACCATACATTGTCGTTTCTGAGGACCTTAAAAGATGCCACTGATGCTACATGCCGCCAATGGCATGGTCACCTACTAGTGAACTACCACACTATTATTTAACACACAGTACATACATAGCTTAATTAGCCTACAACTTTCCCATTGCTGGGACACTGACCTCTTCTCTGTGTGAGACAGTGGGATCCATCACGCGGGCTCAATGCGGGAAGATGGGTTTCACATATCTTCGTATACTTTTGGTTCCAGGACATGATGTTCTCCTTGAATGTTTTGAGAGCAGACGAAAATATAGAATTTTGAAGTGCTCGTGCAGGGTGGTTTATTTATCAAAGCTGCACGTGAAGTTAAGTGTTAAAACCAACTTATACACTGCAGTAGAAAACAAACAAAACAGCATAGTTGTAATTAAACCTGTTTTCCTGCAATGATAAGAAGTATAAGCACCCTATTGGTATTCTAGCGGCGTCGCCGTTCTGCTAAAGTGAACAAGACGCCTCAAGGTCAAATAAAACCAACTGGTTTTAGAGTCATCCTCATAGTCTTTAATTATTTCCATTATTATGTTGGAGGCACCATCCAATGCGACATGAGAATCTGCATCTAATAGGAGGGAAAATGTCAAGAAAATAAAATTTGATATACAAAGGCTCCATTTGCTTCCACGTTCAAATTTCCGAGAGTCACGAGTACAATATAATTTTTTAAACTGACGTGCTCACACACAAATGGTCACATTAGTATTAACACTGAAAACTAACGAACGAACTAATAGTAAACATGGTAAACATCCCGTTTTTACTGTTAATGATAGTCGCGAGTACGTTTAGTCGTACCAAAGGATATTTAAGAACGAAAAATACAGATATTCCACCCGATTCTTCTAATTAGCATCAAAATCAAAATAGTGAAGTGCAGAAATAGATCATGTTCAAACAATTTTGAAACTAATCGATCAATACAATAAACCTTAGTTGACAATCGATTTGTTTACTTCCTTAACGAAGCTGGGAAAGTGATAAATGAAGTTAATTAAATCAAGAAAACAAGACAATAATAAATACACCGCAACAATGCTGAGGCGTTTGTAATGTAATTGTGATTGCAGTCCATTTAATTTCTTCACACCTCATACATTCCTTTTGTCATCACACCTAATAGCTGCAAAAAGTATTTACTTTTCTAAGAGCCACTATTATGAACTTTGATAATCAAGCATTACGTCCAAGTACTCAAGGAATCAAAATATTAGTTACCTTTAGGTAATTTTTTCTTGTACCATGCATCATCAACTTCTTAGCCTTCTCCTATTCTACTTGGGGTCGGCGCAACACGTTTTCTTCTTCCATTTTCCCCTGACAGACGTCACGGCATCATTTACTCCTTTCTGTTTCATATCAGTCATCATTATCTTGCCGTGCTTGGTACTGCCAAAGGCTAGCAGTTCCAAAATTACCAATATGTTCGCTATTTCGTTGGAAAAGGAGTGTGTTTAAAATTTACCCACTCATTTCAAATCCCGACCGTACATGATGATCTGCCTAGCCTTTTCCCAACCATGTTGGGGTCGGCTTCCAGTCTAACCGGATGCAGCTGAAGACCAGTATTTTACATGGAGCGACTGCCTATCTGACCTCCACAACCCAGTTAGTACTGGGTAATTAATACGATACCCCTTGGTAAGACTGGTTGTCAGACTTTCGGTCCACTGACTACTAGCAACGACTGTAAAAATTCTACGAATGACAGCCGGGACCACCTGCTTAACGTGCTTTCCGAGGCACGGAGGAAACTCGATATTTAAGGGGCCACCCTTCCACGGACCAACCTAGGCAAGCGCGGCTTCAAGTGAAGATTGACCCGAGCGGCTGTTATTATTTAGCCGCGAGCTCATCAGACACATCCCGACCGTTAATAAGACTTAAAAAACAAACAACACCAGTCAAACTTGTAGAAAACCTGACGAGTAATCCCAACCGTCATATTAAACTCATAATCATAAAAAAACTTGTTTGACGGTAACCACATATTCTGGGTTTAAATTAAAGACTTTACATTGACCTTTTGATGACATCACAGAACCGTCGGCCTTCGTAAACCTGGGTTAGAAAGTCTAATCATGTTTCGGGTGTAAAGGTTTGGTGTGAACTGACTAAACCTCCATTTTTAGGGTTCCGTACCTCAAAAGGAAAAAGGATCCCTATAGGATCACTTTGTTGTCCGTCTGTCTGCCAAGACCCTTTTTCTCAGGAACGCGTAGAGGTATCAAGTTGTTTATATCAAATACTCGGATCTACGGTCTCTTTCAGCTGTGAAATCAAACTTGTAAGTCAAAGCGATTATTTTCACAAGGAAATCAAAACCTATAGGCTAAGTACCCTATAGGTTTTGATTCCTCGTTGACCTAGAATGATCAAATTTGGCAAGAAGTAATTTCTTACTGTACATGTCATGTAAAGGAAAAATATGAAAACCAAAAATATGTAGTTTAATAACAGAAAAACCGGCCTACATTATGAACTTTGTCAGGAACCCTCGGTGCGCTAGTCCAACTCGCACTTGGCCGGTTTTTTATCCGTGTCCTCACAAACATTTAAAATCTTCTTCCAAACAGGCGGGTTTTGCTGGTTTAGCCTAAGGGCGAACGCGATCACCATATTTACACTGCGTTGAAGAGTTGTCAGTATCATCTTAGTTATGGTATAATGACATGCGTTCGCGTTTCGATCGCGTTCAAATTATTTGGTGAAATGCGCTCTAAAGGTGTATACGACCTGCCTTTTTTGCCAGAGCCTCGTTCATTGGAGTGTTCATTGTGGCGATGCTTGGGGAGGCTCATGTCCATCCTTTCGGCTGTATGATTATGATGACGAGAGCAAGTAGGTTCTCCCACAGAGAGGAAGCATGTGTCCCAGCTGTGGGAATATTATAGAATGTTAAACTATGCTTATGCGATCGTATGCCTCGTTTGTAAATTGTTAATATAAATTCAACAACTATTTTTTGAAAATCAATCAGAAAAACCGCCGTACAAAACTCATTAAGACCCACATCAAATATAACTTGTAATACCTACAAATCATGCATTACGATGGCTTCGCGTTAGTTCCGCAAAACAGGTCCAATTAACTACTATTATTAGTTTCAAAACGTTACGGTTTCGCTCCACACATGAAGCGTTCAAATAACAAGGAAAATGGTGAATTAAATTATCTTTATAGCCACATATTCATAGGATCCTATCAAGTATTGCTTCGATATGGGTCCCAAAATAAAAACGTTATAAGAAATATGACTTGATTACATCAATTAAGCATGATCACAGAGCACGGAGATGCTGCGGCGGCCCCTGCTAGACGCGGCATTGCCAACACTTCAATACAAACCAGGCTTGTCACCGTTTACTCTCACTACTAAACAAATTTTAATGATGGAATGAAACTGACGGTTTTGGATGGAGATCTTGCGATCCTTTTTCCACTAAATCGGAGAGTAGTGGAGACGTGCAAGCCCCGACCTTGACTAGTCAGTCACAGTAGAGACGAGATACTCGATGTGGATTTCAACCAATACGATTAATCGATTCCTGCAGGTTTCTTTTCCGCTCCGCTCGTCTCTGGTTCGGTGGAAACCGTGCCAGACAGATCCTGTGTTCTGAAAGCAGTTTAGCCTAATGTTGATGGCTATAAAAGCAGAGGTAGACCACAGAAACGATGGATGAACTGTGTAAAGAATGATATGGCAAGAAAGGAGGTGTCTTTTGAGATGACGAGTAATAGAGGAGTATGGAAGAAGAAGACATGCTGCGCTGACCTCGAACGAATTGGGATAAAAGCAGAAGAATGATGATGAATGCAGTTTCGGGGCTATGAATTTTCTTAGTCCTGCCGTCTATACTGCAGACGCTACCGGTGCGGAGCGACGATTCTATGCTCTGTGGGATGCACCAATATATAAGTCGAGACTTTTTGCTGTTATAAAATCAACTAATGATTTAACCATGGCCAATCTGTTCCTGTACAGTAGTAAAAAGGTCAAAGGCAATACACGTTGCATTGGAATGTAAAAATGTGGGCTGATTTCTCGGGTGTTCAGTTCCTGGAGAGATTTCATTTAAAAATAACTCTTACTGCATAATCGATACACGTGCGATTATCTGATATCAGTTATCTGCAATGCGATTGCAAATATATTGGGATTCGTGATAATATGATAATTTTTTCGTTATTATAGTTATCCGGCGGTAGATTATGTAAATGACGAAGCTAGATTAAAATTGTTGTTTTGAAATTAATTTTTGTGCTACCGGTCTTTGCCATCATCGTTTCACTCAAAAGTGGTGCATATAGATACAATGGCTTTGCCATCAATTCAAATATCTTTAATATTTTTTCTTGTGCATACTTTCTTTAGTTTCTCATATTTGCTACGGCCTGGTGGCTACATGGAGTGCCACATTTTCTGAAGCCAGCGATACCGATGATGGACCAGTAAAAAATGGATTGACATTTTTTTCAATTTCCTACCCTTGTCCTATTTTATTTGGGTTTTCCTTCTCCCCTGTCGTTGAATCAAGCTACGTAAAAATCTTATTTCAGTTCTGTTGAATGTTTTTTTAAAATACGACACGCTTTAATAGCGATTTCACTTATGACTTAACCATCTCTTTGTTTATGCCTCCCAAGTATTGCTGGCCTTCATTAGTTGCATATTTAAATTCCACATGGGAATTAAAGTTCAGAATACATATTATATGTAACTAACTCATTACTATGTACACGTGTTATCACATAGCCGTGCCTTGGAAGTCTTGCAACACTGTCCTAGCTCTACGTGGGTAGTTCATAGCCAAAAGGTCAACACACAGTTATAAACTGCACGAAATCAGAATCGTCTTAATCGTGCCGTTCGAGATTCTTGTTACTTTTTTAGCACCGTCCTAGGTTCGATTTAGGCTGGGCAAAGTGTAATTGGGATTATCCATCAAGGATTTCGCAGTAGCAGCCCCGGAGACTGGGTTTGTGGCCGGTTGATGGTTGTAGGCTTGCCCCCTGTTAGAATAGACTAGAAATTAAGGAAGGGACTTAAAAATAACTGATGAAATGTTGGTGTACTACAGCTACGCCTCTGAGGAACCTTTCGGGGACTACAGGCGTGATGTGATGTGCTGTTACTAGCACCACTTCAGATCGGGATCAGCTAGTAAGATAATAAAATGGGGTAGTGCCGATCTGTTGCGGTGCGTATAAGGGTTGAACAGAGTGTGCTGCCGAGCGCATCGTTGATGCTGCCGCGTGCTATAGCACTGCCGCTGTTTCTCGCTCTAGCAAATGACGGTCCAGAGCGACAGAAGAGGATAGGAACATGGAATAACGCAATTCCGTGCTGATAGAGTTCCGCCCAAGTGTGCTAAGAGCCTATGTATGGCTAGGTGTGTGTAATACAACGTGAACATTGGATAAGCGTGACGCCCAAATTAGATTTAGTCTTTTTGTACATGACTGCAAAGTTGAATGTGCAAATATTGTCATTGTTATTCAAGTGTAGATGTATGATTTGATCTTCCATCTAACAGACAGAATACGATGTTGCTGGGGACGTACCGCCACTTCGGCCGCGCGTTTCCGGGATTTCCTTAAATTTTGACTGTTAAAAAGTACTGAATCCCGGACTAATTTGAATTCATTATGATTTTTTTTTTAAATCTTCGGTTGAGAACGATCATTCATCTTTAAAACATACTCGTGGACACAAAATACTCTGCGTATTTTGTGTCTACGAGTATGTTTTGGTGAAAAACAATGGAGCAATTCTTTTTTTGTTTTCAGTCTAATTATGATTGATAGTAATTAATCAACATTAATATTTGAATGGAAATTATCGATTGTTATTCACAGATATTTTATGAAGTACTGCAGTGCTTATTTCAAGTGCCTGCTCTCGACAATTATTTATCAAAATAGATATTGTTTGCCAACGTTTGCGTTGAATGTCGATTCTGAATGTGGGCGGTGTTTATAAATAAAGGCAATGTTTGCTTGTGTGAGGACAGCAGGACTTGTAATATCAGATAACAACCAATGTGATGCTATATTTAATTTAAACTAGCTTTGCTCGTAGTTTTTTCGTCGGAAATGATTCTACCTGTGTGCCAAAAATCTGAAATTCTGCAGTTAAGGTGGAAGCGCCAGGGTAGCCGCGAAATTCAAATTTCCTTACGTTTTTTGCAATTTGCAGGTCAGTGTCAGGTTTTAGGTTTAATAAAATATGATTCGCGAGCTACCTTGGCGCTTTCATCTTAAGGTGCCAAGGGAAACAGACAGTAACTTTCGCATTTATAATATTAAAAGGATGAGTTGTTAGAATGTGCAAAAAAATATCGACAAACACCAGCTGTGTATAGAAAACAATCAGGTTAAACCCACTGTTCTGATTATTCAGCCAAAAATTATCTCGCGTGCTTAGAATATTTTCCATCGACCTTGAAAACCGAATAACAGGAAATGTTGGTAACTGTTTACTTTCACACATAACTGAGTAGTTAAACTATCTTTACAGATACCTATCAATGTCTGTAAATTATGGGCAAAATCGTGATAATTATTATCTGTTATCATTTTATCACTGAAGAAAGTAATATGTTTTATTTTTAAAGATCACTGAATGGCGTAAAGTCGAATTAATTTTTGTTATCCTGAATATATCGATGGTCGGACTGTGTGAAATATGGTATGGCTAGAAAGGAGGTGACTGCTGAGATGACGAGTAATAGAGAAGTATGGAAGAAGAAGACATGCTGCACCGACCCCAAATAAATTGGGATAAGGGCAAGAGAATGATGATGTTGAAACTATCTCTGATCTACGTCATTAACTGACTTTAACAACAGCTGTCAACCACACGTTTATCAGTAACAGTTCACAGTAACAGTTCACAGTTTCACGGTAACAGTTTTATTTTCCAAGCGCTACGATTTTGCTGCTATGATACTTTATATATCGTAAAGGTGGCTTTCGTAATTCAACTGAGTAAATTAAATAAAAAAGCCGTTTATTCCATATCTCTATCAGTAGAAAGAATCGATACAAATCAGAGAATCGGAAATACAAATGATGTTAGTGGGGTGTTAGTAATTTTGCTTACTGTCTATTGTTAGTACGGTTAGTCTTCTTTCTTATACTATTATATACAACCAACCAAATTCAAATGAGTAGGAACATCTAAATATTGTGAGGAAACCAGCATGTCCTGGAAAGAGAAGAGTTGGTCGTCCGGCGGCGAGATGGGCAGACGACATTGTTGACTTCGCGGGAATATCCTGGATGAGGCTGGCATAAGAACGTGGAGCTTGGCACAAGCAAAGAGAGGCTTATACCCAGCAGTAGGTGAAGTCCGGCTGTGGATGATGATGATGTCATCCACCAAGCCGCACAGGTCTGTGTGGACTCTCACAGGGAGGACCTGTTTCCCAGCAGTGGGAACGTTATTATAGGCAGATTGTGCTAGGGATAAATACGCTTTGTTCTCGTACCAAATCCGATACACGAGCAGAAACTCTTCGAAGTGGTGCTAAATCACAGCCCTAGTTATAGACGGTATAAATGGTGTGGGCGGCTCGCCAGTAAACAAACACGCTCCGTCGCCAGCGTGGCGATATTTGACAAATAGACTGTGCTAAAACTTAAAAATCTATTAGCCGTCAAAACATTATGAATGTAAAATTGGGGAACGAAAAAGATAAGCAAGTTTGGTACTCGTACATGGCAACAGTTTGACTTTGAAAGATTCTTTATTTCGTCGCAGTAATGGTGGTTTTGGGCTCGTGGCAAAATAATAACAGCTGCTCGGGTCGATATTTAGGTTAAGCCGCGCTTGCCTAGTTTGGTCCGTGGATGGGTGACCAGTGACCACCCATTCCATACCGAGTTTCCTCCGTGGCTCGGAAAGCACGTTAAACCGTTAGTCCCGGCTGTGTTTGTAGATCTTTAGCAGTCATTACACATTGTGAGTGGCCCGAAAGTCTGACAACCAGTCTTACCAGAGTATCGTATTACCCAGTACTACCTGGGTTGCCGTGGTCAGATAGGCAGTCGCTCCATGTAAAATACTGGTATTCAGCTGGATCCGGTTAGACTGGAAGCCGACCCTAACATAGTTGGGAAAAGGTGGGGAGGAATGGTGGTTTTCGTAATTCAATTGTTACAAGGGACGCTTAGTTTTCACAGTAAACCTTTCGGAATGGTGGTAAATCACAACTAGTTATAGACGACTCGACGCTATAAACAGTGTGGGCGGCTCGCCAGTAAACAAACATGCTCCGTCGCCAGCGTGGCGATATTTGACAAACAGATTACCTACGCAATAAGTAGGGCTGCCATCCGTCCGGGTTTCCCCGGATTTGTCCAAGCTCGGAGGGCGTCCGGTGTCCTGTTTCCAGGGCGTCCGGGAAAAAATTGAATTTCACCCAAATGTCCGGTGTTTTGAAGTCTTTTTGAGGTTTTTTTCCGGTATTGGCAATATAGGTGATGGCAACCCTAGCTTTAAGTGACCCAACCTTTTCATTACCCTCCTGTATGTTCTAGAACCAGGTGGGGACTTTTCCGACGACGTTATAGCAACATTTTGAATGAAAATTACGATTCAAAAGAGTGCTAAATCACAACTCTAGTTACAGACGCTGTAAACATCGCGTGGGCTTGCCAGTAAACAAACAAGTTTGTCGCCAAACGTGACGATATTTGACAAATAGATTTTTCTAGAATAAACGTACAGTTGGGGAATAAGAAGGCTAGACAGTTTAGGTGTTATTTTTAGCTACACCATGCTTTAGATTAACTGCGATGTGCACCACAAAACACTAAACGTGTTAATTTTTTTTTTTTTTAAGTTAATTGGCCCTACTCTTGACCTCAATCTAGTCCTAAAGACAGAGATGAGGTCGACGATGGAACGAGCTAACCCAAAAGAAGCCTATAAACTCGCGACTTAAATAGATTGGGATCATATGAACTTGGGAACACCGACGCAGGCAGGGAATTCCACTCCTTGGCTGTGCGCATGACGGCTCTGTCATCTTCAAATGAAAGTCAGAAAAATGAAGAAGAGAAACTTCAAATGAGTACGATGTTTTAAATTACGTCGAGCAATCGAAACATCTTGTTATTTGTGGTAATTGTGGTACAAGCAGGCCTAAGTGGTTTTCCGATGACGTAATTTTGAATGAAAATGACTTTCTGAAGGGTGGCTTGGCGCCTCTTGGCGCTGTATGCGCTATGCGGAAAAGAAATGTATTTTAAATTTACTTCTTGACCGTGTTGGTTGCTACTAGTCTTCTCATGCTACTATTCAAGCTGGCTTTTTACAACAGACTATATTTAACCTTAGTTGTTGGAGTTCTGGGTAATCAAATATTTAAAATAGCTCGTTTTAGTGTGTCTAATCTCTTCCAAAAAGTTATTTTTAGTGCACTTAAGCCATGAATTAGTTTCTTAGTGTAAATTTGTTTATTTATTGTCTGCATACCAAACTGTTTGTGAATATTTCGGGCACTCTCGAAATAAGATTGATTCAATGATACGGATTTCAATCCTTATCATGTGTTACGTCTAGCCTTTTCCTAAAATAGCTGAGGTCCAGCCATTCTAACCGGATGCAGCTGTACCCAGTATTTTACATGGAGCGTCTGCCCATCTGATCTCCACAATCTTCAGTTACTAGGTAACATGATAGCTCTTGGTAAGACTAATTGTCAGACTTCGGGCCACTGACTACCCGTAACAACCGTCAAAGATTTACAAATAACAACCTGGAGTTGCTTCCCGAGGCACGCAGATCTCGGTATGTAATGGATGGTCGCCCATTCACGGACTGACCTCGTCGAACATTGCTAAACCTGGAAAATCAACCGGTGTGGCTGTTGTTACTTAGCGACGAACCGCTTGAGCTATGTTCAGTCGCCAGCACATCAAGTTACTACAAATTGTCAAATTTGTCCAAATGATTTTAAACCATAAAATATTGAAGCTTAAGTTCAAAATCGAATGAGCAAATTTGACAGTTTGTAGTAACTTAATGCGTTGGCGACTGTACTAGTATAATTTAATGTTAATTCACAAAATACAAAAGAAATCTGTCATTTTGTCGATTCTTCCGTCGACAAAACGCCGTTTCTATGACGGTAATGCTACGCGTGCTGTGGGAGGGAGTGTACATACCGAGAATATAAAAATACACGACACCTTGAATTTTTGCTAGCCTAGTACTTTTGGTGGGTTATCAACGTATTTATTAAAATACGGTATCATCCGATCAGCGAAATTACTTTATTAATTAAAAGCACAGCCGTAATTCATTTTTAATGTGACTGTACTCTGTGACAGCCATGTCGAGGCGAAACAAAAGACAATACATCAAAACCAAGAAAAATCACGAGTCGACGTAAAGGGAATCGACGTAGCAGGAATGATTCCAATTATCTACACACGACCCCAGTGCGATTTTTTTACTTAGGACATTGGGTTCCTCAAAATTGACCTTCACCATTTTGAGACATACTTTACTCGCAACTTACAACACACACATCGTAGCAACAAGAGCTTAATTTACCTAATCAATTAACTTAAGGTGTTAAAAACATTAAATGTCCATCTAAACTCAATGTCAAACATTGGGGCCATGAAATCCAATACCAAGCTCAAATACGATACGTGGGCAGTACTGTTGGAAAACAAACAGACATGACGGCTAGCGTGCAAATATTTGGTACTCACTGACAACGAAAATATAACAGAAGATTCACTTAGCTTCAGTTAGACTATAAATTAAGGAATGAATCTACGACAACGTTGCGGTTTGAAGAAGATGAGGAACTCCTGGCTAAATAATAACAGCCGCTCGGGTCGAGCTTTGCGTGGATGGGTGACCTCCTATTACAGACCGAGTTTCCTCCATGCCTCGGAAAGCACGTTAAGCCGTTGGTCCCGGCTGTCATTTGTAGATCGTTGACAGTTGTTACAGGTAGTCAATGGCTCGAAATTCTGACAACCAGTCTTACCAAGGGGTACCGTATTACTGAGTACTAACTGGGTTGTGGAAGACAGATAGGCAGTCGCTACATGTAAAATATTGGTATTCAGCTGGATCCGGTAAGACTGGAAGTCGACCCCAAAATAGTTGAGAAAAGGTGATGATGATGTAGTGATATTTAAATGATTTGGTCATGTTGAGGGGATACAAGGCAGATGTAATTCGCAACGCCGGTAGAGGACGCCCTAGAAGGACAAAACTGACCTTATTGGTGAGGTTCTTCAGAAAGGTCAGGTGCGTAGTACTCGCAACCGCCGCGAGTATGACCATATGAACATGGACGAGGCGAAAGTATATTAAGGATCGTAACATTATTATGTGTTGACTTAGTACAAGTACCTACTGCAAAGTCATCCATGTATTAGTCTTATTGAAATTCAATGCTAATTTGCATTAAAGGTTGATAACCGACCTGTCACTTTTTGAATTGTCATTCAAAACGTGTTGGCAGTATGTAGTCCAAAAAATCATAAGTCACATGCAGGAGTAATCCGCGTAAGGATGCTTACCTTATAATTTTCCATTGTTGTACATGAAATAATTCCCTCCTCTCCTCTGAATGCAAATGGACACTTGGAAAACAGGTGGATCTAGCAATATAAATAAATCTTGCCTTAATTAAACATCTTCAAGCGAAAATTCAAGTCTATTGAATACTAATTTCTGTTTTCAACGAAATCTGTTTTAATATAACTAAATATGTTTACCTTTTTCTCCCAGGAATGTACGCACGACGGCCAATCAAGCTATACAATACCGTATCGGATCTCTCATTGCATAGAAAATCTATACAAAGCGAGGCCAAGTTATACTGGAAATGTACAGCTTCATGTGCCGCCGTCTGTACAAGAAATAGTTCCCCTCTCTCCTCTCGATGCAAATGATATCGTGTGATAACAGGTGGTTCTAGGAATACAATTTATTATCCTGCTTTAAATAAACATCTTCAGGTAAAAATTCAAGTGCTTATTGTATATTCATTTCTTGTTTTGACGAAATCCTTCAAAACTAAAGATGTTCAACTTTTATTTCCACGATTGTACATGAACTAGGTCCGAGGAGCTCGTGGCTAAATAATAAAAGCCCCTCGAGTCGATCTTTGGATTAAGCCGTGCTTGTCTAGGTTCGTCTGTGGATGGGTGACACGTTAAGCCGTTGGTCCCGGCTGTCATTTGTAGATCTTTGACAGTCGTTACAGGTAGTCAGTGGCCCAAAAAGTCTGACAACTAGTCTTACCAAGAGGTATCGTATTACCCAGTACTAACTGGGTTGTGGAGGTCAGATAGGCAGTCGCTCCATGTAAAATACTGCTATTCAGCTGCATCCAGTTGGACTGGAAGCCAACCCCTACATGGTAGGGAAAATGCTAGGCAGATGAAGATGACATGAACTCCCCTCTCTTCTTTGGATGTAATTGAAATCGTGGAAACAGGTAGTTCTAGGAATATTGTTCCTGCTTTAAATAAACATTTGGAGGTGAAAAATCAAGCTGAAAATTAAATATAAATTTATGGTTTTATTTTATTTACCATTCATGAGAAAATCATACCGGTTGAATACATTCTAAATATTGTTCTCTTGTCTGCAATAACACCAGCATTATAAACTTGGAAATATGGCTACATATTAATCATTTCTCATTGTCTTAACCTTGTTTGTTTGGTAAACGATTGTTCTAAAATGATATTGTGTAGGTACGTTGTGACAGTCTTCTTTGTGATTTGTTTTGTTTGTAGCGGTGTAAACAGGATCATGTTTTGTGAAGTCATCTAAAAATGGCGGATAGCGTTAAGTCAACAAGTCGACGCCGAGATTTGTTGCGTATTTTTAAAAATAGAATAGGAAATTGTTTACTATCCCGCACGCGTAACATGACCACCGTAGAAACGGGCTTTGTCGACGGAAGAATCGACAAAATGACAGATCAACAAAAGAAATCTGTCATTTTGTCGATTCTTCCGTCGACAAAACCCATTTCTACGGTGGTCATGCTACGCGTGTGATGGCATAACCTTATATCTATGAGAATATCCGACTGTTTAATAACTCTCAGTATTGACCAAGTTAATAACAATATAATGTAGCTACTATAGTATAAGGCTATGCCATCTCGTGCAAGTAATACGTAGCAGTTACAAATACACGAGAGATGTTACAAGTGACTTAAAATCTATAGAAATAAATGAAATTGAAGTGTCTGTTTGTAATTTCAAAATAACAGCTTTTTACTGAATGCATGTGTATATAGTTACGGTACTTGTAACAAAAAATATTTTTGTCTGCCCGTCTGTTTGTTCCGGCTAATCTCATAAACGGCTAGACCGATATTGACGTGACTTTTACTGGCAGATAGCTGATGTTATAAGGAGTAACTTAGGCTGTTGTATTATATTATTCTTTAGAAAAAGAATTAGTGTTCCGTGAAAATATTAAAACCCTTGTAATTGTTAACAAAATGCAATACAAATAGAGTAGTCATATTTTTATAATAAATTCACGTGGACGAAGATCGCGGGCAACAGTTAGTATTACCTAAAACTAGTTAACATACATAGTTTACTAGTTAACATAGTGTGTGTGTGTGTGTGTGTTAGTGAGCCCCAAACTAGACAGTCTGTATCTTGGGGCTCGGTATTTGATTCCAGAGTCCAGACTGGAGAGGTGATAAGGAATGCGGTGGAGCCGAAAAGTGTGTGCGTGCGTGGAGCGGTGTGTTTGTCTCTATGTGTTTGGGACGTGGCCTTCACAGAAACGATGTTTTTCTGTAGATGTGGAAAGTTTTATTTTACTGCCTTACTATTATAATAAATGCGAAGGTTTGTGAGGATGGACGGGTGGATGTTTGTTACTTTTTCACGCAAAAAATACTGAACCGATGTCAATGAATTTGGCACACAGTTTATAACCTGGATTAACACATAGGATACTTTATCCCGGTAGTACGATCCCGCGTTATTACCGAACTTCAAGCGGGCAAAATCGTGGGCGAAGCTAGTCAAATCTAAAATTATAGCGTCGTTTGTGGAATCTATCTGTGTGACCGCTTAGATGCTCTAATATAGTCACCGGTTTTTAATGCGGTCTTCACCATCATTTATTCTATTTATGTTGAAGATTTTATTATAGTAAACTTATATTGAATATGCATATTGTAATGAAATCTCGATGTTTTGTCAAGTCGTAAAAAACGGTGTGAAACAGGTGGGTGGAGTCGTTTTAGTTCTGTTCTCCATTACGTGGTCCCTCAAACATTTTAAATACTTTTCCTTATTGATAGGAAATCAAAAGAACCTAAAACGTTGTAAATTCTACATCAACGTCTTATACAGTTCGCTGGCAAACAAAGCAATTAATTTCAGTAATCGGCTATAAATAACAAAAACATCTCAAATTCGACGAAAAAAAATACTTAAAATCAATTAATTAAATCATTTACCGCTTCATTGAAATAAAAGCTAAAAATATATATCATTGAGTCACTAGAGAGTTAAAACTAGCTCTGTGGCGAGAAGTCTCATCGCGCATGGCGGTATAGCGACAAATGACGTCATCCGTCGCCCGAGGGAATGTGTGCATTATTGATTACCAGGTGACGAGGTGTGCAGTTATGATATTGTTTTAGCTTGTAAGTGACTCGAGCTCGTTACAACACTGGTTCTTGGGAATTTGATGGAGGTTGAGTGCATAATGATGGCTTTTGGTATCACATTTGCGCGAAGGACACTTGCGCCAACCCACTTGCGCGAAAAGACATGCCCACATGACTTTTCCGCGATTGGACTTTTCCGCGAACGGACATTTGTATGCAAGTATGTTCGCGCAAGTGTCCTTCGCGCTAATACCTTTCGCGCAAGTGTCCTTATAACAAAAGCCCCCAGAAAGTCCCAGATCCATGGCTTTTATGTCACCTCTGCTGGGATTCAGGCCTCCCAAGTAAGGGAATGGGCTGAATGTAATACAGTGCGCAGATTTTGTACAGGTTTTTGGTAGTCACATGTCTTGGTATTTTTGGTTCTAGAACATGTCGGTTTCCTTGCGATGTTTTCCTACACTGTTTATAAAGGTTCACGTTTGCGCTTAGGTATCATAAGTCTCGACAAATTCACACAATTCATCTAACCATACTACAATACAATGGTACTTTTGTTATTTTTGGCAAAATTTTGACCAAGCTCCGATGTGGAGTTAGTAAGTCAGGGCTTCAAGAGTATGGTCATCCATACTCCTAACCTAATCCCGATCCTGGACATCCATAATGACAAATTGACGATGCTACTGCATCTCTTTTCGATGTCAAGATTCATCTTGAGTTTGATCCCTGTAGTCGAGCTCGGTTGGACTGAGTTTTTCAAAATAATAAGAATCTGATCGGAGCCTGAAAAGGTAAAGGCGTAGACTCGTCCTTCTATTGCTCAGGACTTACTAAATGTACCAATGGTATCACTGTCGTTATACCGCTGTCTATATCTTGAAGATTAAAAGCATTTTTCCCATATATAAAGTAAAAGTAATATGGTCTACACTAGACCGCACTTTCTCATTTTATTTCCTTTTGTTATTTTAATTTGACTATTCATTTTCGCCAACACAGTACCTAACCTGGTTTCCGCGCAATTCTTAAAAGATAACACCGTGTTACTAGTCAAGTACCGGTAAAGTAATGCCTAATTAGTAGACAATTACCTGTGGTGTTGGAAACATGCCAAACAATAGATATTCATTATACAAATGAGGACACTTTCTAACGGATAGAAATGGCATCATGATTTCTATCACGGAAATAAACAGCTTACTTGTACTAAAGTTGATCCGACATGGCTACGCTCGATTGAATATTTGACCATGACAAAAATTAAATGTGCGGTTGTAAATAAAAACTAGTAGTATACATAAAATTTTAGTGTTTGTGCAAAATGGATAAATGGTGAAGTGATGTAGTGTGGGGAATTAATGATGTAGACTAGCCTTTTCTTAAGACTGTCAAATCGCGTTGTATTTTAATTTGATCATCCAATTTATGAGGCGCTGCTTCAGCAGTTTTGCTGCTCAGACTTGATCAGGCTTTTATAAATTGGGTGTAATCGATTGTCATGGTATGGGCATTTGATGCGCAGGAATGAGGAAAATATCGTGAGGAATGTTTCGAGTATGAATGTGGATGGCTATAAAAATAAGGAAAGAAAACCAAAAACACGATAGATGGACTGTCTTCACACAGTCCATCTATCGTGTTTTTGTGAAGGACATGGCTTGAAAGGCGGTGACCTCTGCGATGACAAGCTATAGAAAAGTATGGAAGAAGACCTCCAACATGGAAGAGAATGATGATCGTATCATAATCATTTTATTATTCGTGGTCGTGTTAATCTAGGACCGTTAATTGAACTGCTTCCCAGACAGGAATAAAAAAACCGGTACAAAACCGGTATTAAAGATCTTAATAATGATGAAATGTAAACCAAGTTTACTTCTCAGGATATTTCAGTTATTAATTGTTATAGTCACAGTTTCTGCGATCTTGTAATGGTCTATTGTTTTAATGTTAACGAAACTATACTGTGAAACATATTAAAGTCACTGAGATATTAGTAATTTTGCTAGTTGAATCTGGTATTTTTGTCGCGATTCAGGAGAGAGGGTAAAAGGAAGAAGTTAGAGCGAATGTGAAAAAGAGAGACTTGGAAACGGAGTCCCTGTTGCAATATTTTAGGCCAATTTTAGGAAAATTAGAACCCCTACTGGGTTCTAATTTTCCTAAAATTGGCTAAATTTTGTTGGCCCTACACTGATAATTTTCTTTAAAGACCCTTGAAGAAGAAGATAAATAAATAATATCGATTCAAGTACTACCATGAGGACTTTCACTCTCTCTCTCTCCAGTCAGATCTCCTCGGAGATCTTTCTGTTCCTCGCTTTTTGTGCTAACTCCAACAATGTCTACCCAGTGGACATCTTGTCCTAACCTACTAGTTAAATACCTAGAATGTTATCATGTTCGTTCATATTATATGGTTCACCATAGATATCAGTTCTGTTTAAATCTCATGCACTATCGTTAGTGACTGTCGTACATGACTTAGGACACGTTTTCTGAATGCTTATCATTTGTGTATTTCTACATTGTCACAGCATATTATGTATCTCTTTGTAATTACTGTAATGGTACCTTATCTAATGGAGACGTAGACAAACTGTGCTGCCTACAGCAGAAAATCAAGCCTCGTTGATATAGTGGTGGCAAGCGCTACTGCTATGCATTTGGTCCTGGTTTCGATTGTCGCAACGGACAGTGTTATTGGGATTTTCGATCTGGAATGTCACATTAACAGCCACGGAGCGTGGATTTTTCGCCGATTGATGGCAATTGACTCGCCCCCTATTACATAGGGCTTAAACATCACTGGTGAAATGTGGGTGTACTATTAGGTACACCTATGAGTACACTTCTGCCTAAACCTTCGAGAATTGCAAGGAGTGATGTATGTAATGCCATCATTTTTCTAGTGTGAGAAATAGATGGACCTATATCATGACCGATTACATTGTACCATCCCTTCTTTTGTTGAAACGGAATAATGGTGA
Source organism: Noctua janthina (assembly GCA_963576755.1). Taxonomy (NCBI): domain Eukaryota; kingdom Metazoa; phylum Arthropoda; class Insecta; order Lepidoptera; family Noctuidae; genus Noctua; species Noctua janthina. The sequence continues at coordinate 3,323,942 of OY755067.1, forward strand.
CAAAAACCTGCCCCTGCTGTTCCCTAATCATTCTTGCCTGTTGTCGATCTAGGAGTTCAGGTAATCTACGTAGTTTTATGGTTAAATTACCGGTTTTTGTATCAAACGCCTGACAAAGAACTATAGCTGTGAGTACACTATAATCATCTGGAACTATTGTATTACTCGTTACTCTGTGGTTACTTTTGCATTATGTCATCCATGTATCATGTCGTTTTGTTCTTTAGGTAGTTATTACTGACCACTCCGACTTGTTAGTTCTTTGTACGCGTAAATAACCCTTAGTTATATTGTCAATTTTCATTGTATTGTGTCTTAGTACTTAATTGGATTATTGTCATCTTCAGAGCTCAGAAGCGATGAAGAAAAAACTTTAATGAAAATTTGATAAGAAAAGTTTACGGAGCCTTATTGACGGGAAAGCGTTTAAGAAATGGTAAAAGAACTTTGATTATATTGTTAATCATTTTACATAATCTTCTTGAGATCATGGACATCTTAGTTAGAAACAACAATGAAAGTATTTCTGCAACTCTGGTAATATCCACGAGCGTGACGTGATCCATCATCATCATCATCTTCCTGTCCTCGTCCCATTCTATTTGGGGTCGGTGCAACACGTTTTCTTCTTCCATTCTCCCCTGTCAGACGTCACAGCATCATTTACTCCTTTCTCTATCATATTATTCCTCAAAAAAACGTTAAAAAAAACCAAACGTTTAAAATTTTAGCATCAACTGCTACGAATTTCGTTTGTACACACACCACAACCTAATAAAAATCCTTTGAATCTCTGTATATGGGACTTCTCCAGAAAGAGGCTAGCCTAATTCGTAGATGTTGAGCAATTATTTAACTTCGGTCTTTCTGCTGCGGATTTTTTTATAATTAATGTGAGAAGACCTAGTACACAATATGTATTATTGTTTATTTTCAACCGTGCTGTAAACTTTAAACGTGATGATAACCCAGACCTTTGAGATATAAATTATTCTGTGACGTTTCGTATACGATTTTGTAGATACCCGGAGTTATCTGGTGTTTACACATTTCACACTCACATAAAGCGTGATATGAGAATTCACATGTACAACAGTGACTATACTGGAATGTTTGATGTGAACAACGACATTGAATTAATTATATTGACACAGTAATGTCACCGTACCGGCTTAACGAGATTACATTGTGGCGATAATTAATTCTCTAATGACCTGCACACTGCGGAAGGCTGTTCTTTGGTTACACAACAGTAGACCTATCGATACTTGACTATCGCTTAGAGCAGGAAACTAAACTTGTTTTGTTGTTTGTTGCAGGCGAGTGCAGTCACGCGGCAGTTCAGTATCGCCGCTCAAGATGTTGCGACCGGAATCGCCCCTCGCTGATCATCGCAGCCTCCTCCCGCGTCGCCTGCTGCCCGCCAAGGCACAGATAGCGCCAGCGGACAAACGCAAAAATCGAAGATCTCTCGAACTTAACCCACCCTCAAACGACCATGGTCCTTACGATTATTCTAAACTGCTCATATCGAAAACGACTGACTCCTTGAACACAGAGTGTCCGCGCAAACTTATAAACAAACAAGATTCGACTGACAGCTTAAAACGTGCACTACTATCAAAAGACGATAAGAAATCTGCTAGCAAGGAGTCGGATAAGAAAGGTCAGATCTCAAAACAAGATTCTAGTGAAAGTTTGAAAAAGGCTTTACTTTGTCGTCAGGACTCAAATGAGAGTGTCAAGAGGAAAGATGCTGAAGCAAAGCGTGCGCAGAAAGATGAAGCGAAAAGGGTTAATGAGATTAAAAGAGGGAGTGATAAGAAAGGATTGTTGGAGACGGATATAGATGAGCCGTTGAAAAGGATTTACGAGAGGCGGACGGGTTGCGCTCGTCCGACGTTGCCGCCGGTTGCTGAGAAGTCAGCGCCGTCTCCGACCTCTCCGAATGGCAGCCCGAGTACGCCGAGCGTGGCGGCAGTTGCCGAGGGGCTCGCTAGGTGGGGCAGCGGCCTGCTGTCCCCCAGAGACGAGCCCAGGCTAAAGGCCGCCAGGAGTTGGTACGGATATGGAACCCTTCCAACAGATAGCGATAAGGTAAGGATCTCTAGAAGAATTTATGCATCACTTCCCGGATAACTATGACATACAAAATATGCCATTATAATGTAATTGCGTAGGAGCATGGTGCTACTGCACTCAAGCTTGAAATATTTTGGCGAAATATTCCTCAGTATTGTAACTGCATATTTCGTAGGTAAGATATCATTTTATGCCACATTAAGTTGTATTGTTACAGTGACCTACGACAACACGTTGTGGAATGCAGTCCACAAACGCTAACTAATTGTAATTAGATCTTGTTAGCGTCGTTTTCCTTTACATTTACTATGATTCACTTTTGTGCATACCTTGCATATTTCAGCCGGACGTATTATTCATTGTTCTGTAGAACATATTAATTTATTTCGAATTGGTAACCACATACCTAAATGGTTTTTTCCTTGAAGTTAGGTATTCCGTGTGTCCAATTTAAGATAAAAATCATTTGGGATATTCCAAATAAAACGCATTTAAGGTTGATGGTTCTGGTTGCAGTGAACCTAATATGAACCCGGTTTTCCTCTTGCTGGGGTTCTCCCTCAATCACTATTAATATATTAGTATTAATTTTTCCTACATAAGTATAATGTGTAGTTATTTATTATCAGTTATCAAGATTATAATAACTTGGTTTTAATGATATATTTAACATTTCAAGATTATGTTAAATTGTACCGGTGTAGTTACCTACTACTTGACTGGCGCGATTTTCCTCTGTTCAAAATAATCGCACTTCTTCGGACTCAGATTAGATTACTATCAGAATGGAATCACTCTATTGTGTAGGTAAATCATTTCTCAATTTATTTGAAAACCGTGGGAACTAACTGCCGTCCGTTCTGAACTGAATAAATTTCAAATTTAGAACTAGTCAAACTCAACATAAGTTCTAAAGAGCTTCACGGGCTACGTTCCATTAAAAGAATCACCAAAGCTTAAAAAGTAAGACTAGCTAACAGTGGACTGCGGGACTATTGACTATTCGAAAGAGACACCGTGGCCCTGGAACACAAAGGGCAAAGAAGGAACATGGATGGGTTTTAGTCAGTACAAGTGTCTGACACTCCCTTCCGCTCCGCCCAGAGTGGGGGGGTCATTTGATGATTTACCATAGGAAAAAAAAAAATAGGTGGACGCGCCAGGGTAACCCGCGAAAGTCGAAATTACTTTTTTCGCTAATGCAGGTCAGTGTCTTTTTAATTACTAGCATTCTGTAAATACATACAGGGTGTAAACAGACCCTTCACATAGCCGTCCACCAAGCATTCTGTACATCAAACTAAGCAACTACGCAAAAATTATTGCTGGGAATCGACTTTTTTTTTTTGGGTGAAAAATCACGTTTTACGGTAGGACTCGATGGAAAGCACTCAAAGCATTGTGCTGATGGATGGATTGAATGGTACGGGGGTCGTAAAGGTGTGTAAAATCTTACATTAAAAACATGTTTAAAAAAAAACTTGTGAAAAAGTTGGAACTTTGACCCCCAAAATCTCCGTTACTACTAGAAGGTTCCCAGGTATGGTCTAGAACAAAAAAATATCGCAAAGATGGGGAGAAAAAGTGCCTTTCGGTTATGTTAAGGATCTATTTACACCCTTTATGTGTTACGGTCGCGAATCATGTTTTGTTCAGCATACAGCCTGACAGTGACCTGCAAATTGCAAAATCTTAAGAAAATTTGAATTTCGCGGGCTACCTCCACCTGAAGTAGTTCTCTATTTGAATACTCAAATTAAAAACTGGGTGCTAAGACATCATTCACAAGTTGCGGTTGTTATCGGTATGTGCTCCATATTCACGGCATCTGCACAAACAATGACTAACGGTGTATTTTTGAAACAACATAGTTCAACCTGTGAATTGCAAATACGCTGTTTTGAAATTTGCAAGGCATTTATAATTCCTTTTGAAATACTTTCCACGGTTTTTTCGGTTCCCAGGGTATTGTGATGGACAGCTTGATCTACATTCAGTAGATTTTCAGACTGTCTTAGTAAAATTAAGATTAGAGATATGAGTATTCAAAGTAGATCAAAAACTAATTAAATATTCAGGGTTAATGGCCACTAAATATCGAATTGAAATCTTGCAAAATAACTCCAACCAAGGCACATTCTTGATGTATTTTTGTCTTTATAGCAATTAAGGTGAGATAACAAATATAAAATTTATTAGATTTTTCGAGAGCCAATCAAAAATTTTAGATAAGCATCGACAAGTCTAAAAACTACTCGAAACAAGACTGGTAAAAAATAAACGTTCTAAAGCGATTATTTGCTATAAATAACACATGTGTGCGAAAATATTCGTGTGTACTATTACGTTACACATACCACGCAAATCGATGGCATTACAAAGTCGTTCTTCAACTTTCTAGTCGTGGCAAAAACTCGCTGGTGTGGCGCCACGGTCGATCGGACGCACTCATTCATCACATCTCCGCGGAATCAGGAAACTGAATACGGATACGGAACGTTCCGTTTTTCATGAGAACCATTCATTCCCTGTTTTTAGTAAGGAAGCGAGAGGATGCGCGTGCGCCTCACGATGGCGCCTCCACGACACTTGCCACCGGGTTGTTGACGCGATCAGTCGTCTCGAACACTTTCTTATCGCCACGTTCTTGCGACTTTCCGAGCGCGAACCAATAGTATCGACTGTTTTATCAGTGAAGTGAAAATGACGTAATTTTCGATGGTGTTAGTGCTAAGTGATAGTAGTGTGTGATAACACGTGACCCCAGGATTATTATGTTCTCAATCTGACATTGATTTTGACTTATAAGCTGTTATCGGCTATGCCGAATGAGGTATGTCGTGCAAGGGTTATTAAGCGCATTATGCTTTCATGTCCGGTCACGGTTCGGAGATACCGGTGCGGACATATTGCGGTCGCGGCTCCGGATACTGACATATAGTATACTGAAGTCTATCTGTCAGTGTCCGGTGTCCGCAGTCGGACGCTTCGGAGACCGGATCCTGACAGATAGTTCACCGAAGTGTATCTGTCAGTGACCGGTGTTCGTAGTCGGACGCTTCGGAGACCGGATCCTGACAGAGAGTTCACTAAAGTGTATCTGTCAGTGTCCGGTGTCCGCAGTCGGACGCTTCAGAAATCGGATCCTGACCGCTGTCCGCAGCTGGTCCGGTATTTACACTTCTTACTTTGACTGAGCCTTATAGTCTCAAATTCTATAAATTAGAATATAAGAAACAGGCTTTCAATTAATTTGATAGATCTGCTTACGTTTAATTTATTAATTTAATATCAAAATGTGTTTTTTCTCTGCGTTCTGAGAACGCGTGATAAACGACATTAAACTGTAAGGTTATCTTGCTACCTCGTAAAAGCTGATTGGGGAAAATTGTTATCCACAAAAACACACCCTGACGTCATTTCGTGGAAGAAAGCCTAAAAATTCCCCCTGTTATTAAACTTGACGTAATCAGAAACGTCACATTGTGTTGATGTCAATAATTCCAACTATTTGTAAGTAAAACTTAATGTAATCGATAGATTGTGTAGATAAAACAAACTTTTTGTAAACAATAACATCCAGGTTTTCTCACAATATCTGGACCGGAGATTAATGATAGCATTCATAACTTAAAATTTTGATTTTCACCTCCGTACCGTCACTTGCGAACATATCCGTTTCTGCGCCTAGTCAAATAGTTTAATTTCATCCGATCGTATACGACGACAGGCGAACGGAGTCGATCGCGTGTTGCAGCATAGTTTCGGCTACGATCACGTGTCGTGGTAGACGCCCGCGGTCAAGCTGCTGTATGCGGTTTGGTGATATAGACTTTAAATACTGTGCACACGATTTAATATCGTTTAAAGATTGTAAAATCCGTTCCGATCCGATGCGATGCGAGCCGTTTGGTGGAAATCATCCTTTAAAAGTTTTGAGACAAACTAAATAATTATGACGTGGTATGTGACTCTGCTTAGCAATGTATTTCCCTGACGGTATGAAGGAGTAAAGTAACTTTTTATATTGAACCCACAAGGCAATCGTGGCTAAATAATAACAGCCGCTCGGGTCGATCTTCAGGTTAAGCCGCGCTTGCCTAGTTTGATCCGTGGGTGGGTGACCTTCCATTACATACCGAGTTTCTTCCGTGCCTCGGAAAGCGCGTTAAGCCGTTGGTCCCGGCTGTCATTTGTAGGCCTTTGACAGGCGTAACAGGTATGCAGTGGCCCGAAAGTCGGACAACCAGTCTTACCAAAGAAAGGGTATCATATTACCCAGTACTAACTTGGTTGTGAAGGCCAGATAGGCAGTCGCTCCATGTAAAATGCTGGTATTCAGCTGCATCCGGTCAGACTAGAAACTGACCCTAACATAGTTGGGAAAAGGCTAGAAAGCTGGTGATTTAGTACGTCAATTCGCCGTACTTTATCTCTACTTCATTTGACTGTCAAAGAATCAAGTTTGTAGTTTTGATTTTCAATTTAAATTGGTTATCTATTTGTAAGTTGATAATTAATTTGCTTAGCAATCATTGTCCTTGGATTCATCTACTTATAATTTAATTAGGCTGTAATTATGATTATATTTGTTAGCCATACTTACTTACAAATATTGTTATCTAGCATGTTTAGCATTATTAACAGCTGATTAACCATAATTTCTAAATGGGTTAATGGCTGTGACAGATTACAAATGACATACCTAATTGAGAGACCTACATTGTTTTTTATTTATTAATGGAAAATCCGAAACATTACGAATCTATTTATTTACTAGCTGTGCCCGGCCTTGCGTTGCGATGCACCTTTTTTAAGAAAGGATTGCAGCATATTTTTTTTTCGAATGTTGTAACATATTATCTACACTAATATTACGAGTATAAAGAGGAAAGATATGTATGTTTGTAACGAATAAACTCAAAAACTACTGAACCGATTTAAAAAATTGTTTCATCAATAGAATGCTACATTATTCCTGAGTAACATAGGCTACATTTAAGTAAAAAAAAAAAAAAAAATTACCCGTGCGAAGCCGGGCGGGCCGCTAGTTGATTATATTTCTTTTTAATTAATGATAAGGCATAATATTGTCCCACGATATCTGTCTATTAGTGTCATGTTATTACTGAAAAACAGACCCTAGACTAGCTGTACTGTACGTAATGTCCTATCAACTCTTTCGTGCCAGGGAAACTTTAAATGTTCTAATAACAATCGTGACAGTGAAAGCGATACGACACGAAACTAATAAATACCAGTCTATTATATCATATACTTTAATGATATACTTTCATGCAGGGTTTGAACCTGCGACCTTCCGATTCTGTACACCGGACGTCTTAACCAATTAGACCATCGCACCCTGCTCACAGCTCTCGAAATTTTTCGTTCCATTAATAACGTCTTACGGTGATACCATATACGGCTATAATCACGACTCAGATGGGCATCGAACCTGTACTAGCGTTATAGAGCTCTAGGCAAGATTTACACAAACGAGGATTAGACTAGATCCCGGACAATTTCGAGGCAGAATCGTGACGGATTTGAAAAGACCTTCGTCCAACCTTATAGTATCCACTGTTGTAAATGACACCTTCGATACAGACTATTCTAGTCATTTATTATTCTTTTGCCCTTATACCTATTTGTTTGGGGATCGCACAACATGTCTTCTTCCATACCTCCATTATAACACCTCAGTAGTTTCCCCCTTTCTGGCTATATCATCTTTTACACAGTCCATCCATCGCCATCGTTTCTTTGGTTTTTCCCTACTCGTAGCCCCTGAGCAAACGAAAATGTATCCTGTTCATTTGTAACTGCGTTCATTTTTTATCCATTGATTGTTGCAAATTGTCCGCGGAAAGTTGGCCCATCGTATGCTCAGCGCTTTTGATCACCAACTTTGGTACTCACAACTTTCCTCTCGACATTTTCCTTAAATAACTGTCCCGTTGATACAGGTTATTCTAGTATAGAACTTTGATAGGAAAGCGTGTATTCAAATGACTATTTATTAAGTAAAACATCAAGTTTATCGCACTCTGGCTGTTTATAATTATCAGCTGGTTACAAAAGGTTAAGTTAACCGGGTCGTCGGTGAGTCAGGCGCCCTTGAGACGGTTCGGTCTACATTCTATGTGATTTGTTCCTATAGAGCTGAATATCTCGCTTTGAATGACGGATTTTTAATTAGAAGTGCATTTTTATGGCTTCTTCATTACAGCTCGAATGCATATTATGTTCTTTGAATTAATCAATCACCACTGTAGTTAGATAAAGTGTTATATCTACACTAATACATATTATAAAGAGGAAAGATTTGTAGTTTTGTGCGTTTGTAACGAATAAACTCAAAAACTACTGGACCGATTTCAAAAATTCTTTCGCCATTAGAAAGCCAAATTATCAGGAAGTAACATAGGCTATAAATTATATTTATATTATGCAAATTAGCGGAGCTATCACAATTTCTGCGGACGAAGTCGCGGGCGAAGTGCTAGCACTACATCTTCACTGTTTTAACTAAAACGGCAAAATGATGACCGCTTTTTTTTTTTTTTACAAAATAATTGAAAAAAAAACATTTAAAAATAGATATAAATTGATATAAATAATAAATATTGTTTTTATTATTTAACCATTAAAATTTTGTACATTGCATAATTGTAAGGACGATTCTCTCTCGAAGAATTGTTCCTGCGAGTATTTAGAGTTATTTAGAGTTACACCTTGGGTTAGGTTAGGTTAGTTTAATAGCAATTATCCGTATAAAAACGCCGACTCGAAATCAGAGCCTCATTTCTTCTTTGTTACTGTTTGGCAACTTTTTTTTTTTTTTTCTCGGATGGGAAATCATCAAATGACCACTCTGGGCGGAGCGGAAGGGAGTGTCAGACTGTACTGACTAAAACCCATCCATGTTCCTTCTTTGCCCTTTGTGTTCCAGGGCCACGGTATCTCTTTCGAACAGTCCCGCAGCCCTGGCAGGCATCGGCCCTTGCGGACCCCTACTTGTTTGCTGACATCTCTTTGAGGCGCACGTGGAACACGAACGCGCCGTCAACACGGCCTGTCGTCATGAGACGGCCGGACGGCGGGCTGGCCCATAACTCGCCGTCCACAGGCCCGCGCCTACGGTGGCCGGGAGCCACCACGTGACCCCCGACGCCCAGGGCGCCCCGCGGCGGCTGAGACGTGAGGTTCTTTCCCTCTCACGTCCCGCCACCTCCTTCACTAGCATGACTAAATGATGACCGCTAAAGTCTTCAGGCCATGTTTATTGCTCCTTGGGCCCCAGTCAAGTCTAGACAGGATCTTTCCAATATCCAATCATCTTCTTCCTAGCTGTATCCCACTTTTGGTGAGGTCAACTCTCATAATTTCCTGGCGCCAGGACAATCTGTCCTAGGTTGTCGGGTCAAGCAGTATTTCCTCCAATAGAAATTTCGTTATGCTGGTCCACCATGTAGCCAAAAGTCGCCCTCTACCTCTCTTGTGTTCAGGTCGCATTGCTTTCTTCACTACGTGTTCCTCGCCTTTTCGCATCACGTGACCATACCATCTGTAATGGCTTTCGGTTAGTTTTTCTGGTATTGGGGCGAGTTTGAAATTACGAATTATGTAATAATTATTACAAATGAGAAAGTACCTCCAGCTGTCTTGTTATATTTTCACACATCAACGACTGCGACAAAATTTGACACACGGGTAGACCAAAACCTGGCTTTGGACATGCGATAATTTTTATCCTGGTTATACGTTTTTGTAGAATAGTTTATGACATACACGCGAGTAATGCCGCGGGCAAACGCTTGTTGATAATGTTAACAATAATTCCACGTAAAATGAAATCGCAGTAAAGTCAGTGGCTTTAGCGTGACGTACGTGAATAAGTAAATTACTAAACAATCCAACTATTATCGTAGATTACAAGGCAAATATTCTAAACGAGAAACGTCCATCATTTGTGTTTTGTGTCTCGATTGTTCTAGCTAATTTGGATACAGTAGGCTCTGGCAAATAGATACCACAATAAGTAAACTTTAACACTTTCTGGCAAATAGATACCACAATAAGTAAACTTTAACACTTTCTGGCAAATAGATACCACAATAAGTAAACTTGAACACTTTCGAACCCCCTTCTCCGTTCATATCTTTACGTGTAAACACTTTAATGATGTTTAATCCTTCCATTTATTTAGTCCTGGTCCTAAATGTGTTTAATTAAGCCTTTATGAATGCGGAGGAATAAGGAAAATGTTGAGAGGAAAGTTTTGAGTATGAATGTGATGGGCATAAGAGTAGAGGAAGAACAAAGAAACGATGGATGATCTGTGTAAAGGATGATATGGCACGAAAGGAGGTGTCTGATGAGATGACGAGTAATAGAGAAGTTTGGAAGAAGAAAACATGCTGCGCCGACCACAAACTAATTGGAATAAGGGCAAGAGAATGATGATGATGATAGTGAGAGGACTAGTAAGTTAAGTAGGTCTAGTGTTGCTTATGTTTACTTTACTGGCATGACTACTAATAGTGATCGATGGCAGAAGATGATAATGACATACTGCACAGATCCCAAACACATATTTGAGAGAGGGCAGTAGTATAATGATGCATATTACTCTCAGCTTAAGGCTGCGTTTCCACCAGACATGAGCGAGAATGCGTACCGAGGGATGCGTGTGGTACTAACCAATAATATCGCTTCTTTTTAACAGTTTGAGGTATTTTAGCTATGTGATTGGTTAAGCGAGCAGTAAGTCGTGGGTTTGAACCCAGCCAGGCGCATTACTATGTGTAAGTTATTTCATCACCACTGCTCTCAAAACGGTGAAGGAAAACAACGTGAGGAAACCGGCATGTCCTAGAACCAAAAATTCGTGATTGGTTAAGCGAGCAGTAAGTCGTGGGTTTGAACCCAGCCAGGCGCATTACTTTGTGTAAGTTATTTCATCACCACTGCACTCAAAACGGTGAAGGAAAACATCGTGAGGAAAACGGCATGTCCTAGCACTAAAAATTCGAAGACATGTGACATCCAACACACACTGGGCCCGTGTGGTGGATTATAGCCCATTCCCTCTCATAGAGAGGAGGCCTGCGTCCCAGCAGTGGGAACATTAATAGGCTGATTATGCTTATGATTGGTTAGTTCCACACACATCCCTAGCTACGCATCCTCGCTCATGTCTGGTGGAAACGCAGCCTAAGCACCTTCCTTCAGCAGTACGAACAGCCTCAAATATATAGTTAGAGTGATCTATTCTCATGAATGAAGATTTAATAGAAGCCACGTCATTCCGTGTCTTATTACATGTCTGTCGGTTAACGGCAAGCGATAAATTGGCGAAGCCACATACGCTCACAATCTAATAAGCGGTGCTGGCTAAAAATAAACTCGATAAAAAAGCCTAGTTCGATTCTATAAATAGATTTGTGGACTGATTTTCTAGCTCCGTGCTTTTCGATCATAAAGTACTTTTAAATTTATTTACGAACTGGTATTTATAAGAACGGATAATTGAAATAACTAAACCTAAATCTAGTTCAGAATTTGTGGCTAAATATTTAATATCATGGGTTCGTTTACAAACATATGCACTTACATACGCAAACAGCCCCTTTTTTTTTAATGAAATGGTGAAAAATCCCTACGGGGCTTGCACCCACTATAAAAACACCACCGTGAACGTATCGCCTTAGCAGATGAGCCGCGAGAACTCCTACGCTTGACGTTCGCGACCCATCCAGCGCGGCCCGCCTCCGGTCAACTCAAACAGCCACCTGTCACAACTACCTGGAGGCCATACAAATATAAGTTCCGTGCGGGAATCGAACCCGCGTCACGCAGCGCGACAGTCAATTGCTCAGCCACTGCGCCAACCGCCGACAAACGGACACACGAGTCGATCAAAGGTTAAGTTACGCTTGGCGAGGTCGATATGCGTGTGAGTGACCATCCATTACATACCTAGACCCCTCCGTGCGTCATAAAGCACGTTGCCACAAAGATCTACGGATGCCACGCAGGGACTGTTTACTCAGCGGCCATTCATACATCTTTGACAGCCGTTACGGGTACTTAGTAGCCCGAAAGTCTGTCAACCAATCTTATCAAGGGGTACCGTGTTAGGTACACAGAAAATGGATTATAGGGGTCAGATAGGTAGTCACTCAGTAGGCCGACCCCAACATTGTTGGGAAAAGGCGATAAGTATCGATTACATCATCAGCGTCAAAAGAAGAGTGTAATGATTTACAACGTGTAGACGCCTTGAGGCAGGTTTAAAAGTTCTAACAGCTTCCTTAGGTCACCAACTCTATAGCTCGAAAAAAGTGGTGGCTCCTCAGACATCCTCCTCCTACTCACTATGTTGAGCCTGCAGAAAAGCTCCCAGCGGGCCACTAACTGTCCTGCCTCACCTGGAAGACTAAACCGACTGCGAAGCCAGGTGGGCCGTTGCAGGTACAACTTGGTCAGGACCAAAGGGTACTACGATGAAGCAGATCGCAATTGTGGATCCCCATTCTAAGCCATGGCCCACCAACTGACCTGCTTTTTGTGCACTCCACACTTAAGGTCCCTGTCCGAAGCCACTACCAACGTTGTCGATGTGGCTGAGTTCTGGTCAAAGCTAATTTAATTAGAATATAACTATGGGAATCATCTACGGATGCAACAGTGTATGCGATAGGCTGGCTGAGTTGATTGATTAATAACACTGCTGTTGTTTCCTTACTGGCAACACCACCGGTTCGATGACATAGTGCAGATCATAAATTGGTAGGCCTCTGTATACAAAGAACAACCGTTTATTGATATAAGAACGGTTGGCTTACAGACAATAGAGACACCTATAAACATAGTATTGAGAATGTGTATAGGTATAGGTAGTGGTATAAGGAAAAAGTTGCTGCAGACAGTAGTAGGTAGAGGACAATCGGGATAACGTGATTTGTTACCAATTTAAAATTATTTATTCTTTATGTTGACTGTACACTCAGGTAAGCGGTTTATTTACTTTTTTTAATTAGACCGTTAGTCAAACGGATAATTCTGTCTGTGAATTTAAAAGAGCTCGTAGCTAAATAATAACAACGGCTCGGGTCGATCTTTAATCTCGGGTCGGTTAAGCCGTGCTGGGGGCACGTTGCAGGTTGGTTTGTGCATGAGTGACCACCCATTACATACCGACTTTCCTCCGTGCCTCAGAAAGTACGTTAAGCCGTTGTTCCCGGGTGTCATTTGTAGATCTTTGACAGTCGTTAGGTAGTCAGTGGCCCGAAAAGTCTGATAACCAATCTTACCAAGGGGTATCGTATTATCCAGTACTAACTGGGTTATGGAGGTCAGAAAGGCAGTCACTCCATGTAAAATACTGGTATTCAGCTGCATTCGATTAGACTGGAAGCCGACCCCAACATAGTTGGGAAAAGGCTAGGCAGATGATGATGTCTGTGAATTTAAACTAGAACTGTTATTGTAGTCAGTCGTATGAAATGGATGTAACACGGCAAATTGACGATGTAAGTCAATATGCTCAATAATCATGTTCCCTGTTTAACTTGCTCGCGGAGGCAAGAGCTGTATACAAACAATCAAACCAAAAACCATCAGATTGTTTGTAGATTTGAACACAAATCGATTTAAAATGATAATAAATTATGACTCATTCTATCAATATTCTACATACATAATAATAAATCCCGATTCTCATGGCCTTAGTCGATCGTCTGACTATAATGTCAGCTAAACAAGTTGTATGTTGTGTTAAACACAGCTGTCAATAATTTGTAAGCAAGATTATTGTCTCGTTATTGTGCTAGTTGTCTATGTACTCAGATTCCCTTCTTGTATTGATTCAAACATAATATTTGTTTTGCCTGCGGTTGTCATACGTGACATGTCCAGTTTTTAGCGCAGTGTCCGGAATGCGAGGGAAATTCAAAATGTCCGGAATTAGTAAAAAAAATATATTTTCACAAATGGCGTTCCGTTGAAACTGAGAGAGACAGAACTTAAGTTTTTCTGTTATTTTAAAGTTCCCAAATAACCTTGACCTTGAGCATCCTAATTTATAAATATAATACCGTGATGGTCGTATTGTTGTCGTATTTCTAATGCGTTTTTTCTGCCATCGGCTTATTTTATTTTCATTCACATCACATTTGCATACGTCAGCTGAAATATCGAATGTCAACTTAGGCCATAATTATAATAAATATTTCCAATAAAACTTGCATATTTAGCTTGTTTACGTCAAAGGTGCATGTTGACGTCACGATACAGAAACCTTTGTTATCAATAATGTATTTTAGGTGCGTCTTGATGACGTTAAATAAACGCATAATCGAATTTCTTTCATCGTAATCGTGTCTGAATGTGGTGATGCGTCGTTGCAAAATGAAGCACGAACAGTTGGTGGAACTCAACCCTGGTTCTGAAATCCGATCCTTTAGCCTTTTAACCGCCGTAGTCACATATACGTGACAAACAAGCGCGTGCCCTGTGCGCCAAATGACACAAATACGTGACAAAATGGTAGGTGAAATTTTGGGTTGGCGTGGAGGGCACGCGCGTGCGTTTATGCTCTCACGGTCAAAAGGTTAAACGAATTTAATGTTAGGTCTAATACTACGGAGTTCACTGACGGTCGACTACTTTTCAACCTTATTGCTTAGGGCATAAGGGTGAAAGTGGCTGATTAACAAAATAAGATCAGCGTATAATGATCCAAGTGCTATAACACGGACCTCATCTCTGTGAGAGGTGGGTCATCCACCACGCGAACCAATTGCGGGCTTGGTGGATGTCACATCACATGTCTTCGAATTTTTCGTTCTAGAACATCCCGGTTTCCTCACGATGTTTATTATTGGAATTAAATATAACAGCTCACAACTTAGGACCCATTAATGATAATATTTATCCCAGTTGTAAACATTCATTTGTTTGAGACCTTGTTTTGTTCAGTCTCCTGCTGATATGGAGCGCGTGCTTTTTCCTACTCCTCCGCTATACTTTTCTGATTGATTTCTTTGCAGGATCCAAGACAGTTAAATTGTTTCTCTGGGACTTCGTTGAGCTTCATTGTCTCGGCGCTTTTCTGGTGGTCGTTAGTGTTGATTCTGGCTTTCAGGAGTTACAGTGATTTGTGAGATGGCGTTGTGGGCTTGCCCCAATTAATAAAATTACTGACGATGTTTAGCACTTTGATTAGCTGTTGAGATTTCAATCAACTAGCTGATGCTTACAAAAGCAGCTAGATCATCGGATGCCCCAGAAAATTCTCTGCTTCTTCCATTAATATTCATCTAGCCAAGAGGTTTCATCCTAATTGATATTCTGGTCTCAATCAAGAAGGTAATTGATTTGCACTACAACCTTGACCCGTGGATGTACCTGGTCGTATTTCGGCGTTTCTTCTTCGATACTACTTAGGTAACACCGAAATCCCAGTCAGCGTATAATTACTTAATCAACAAATTAGTTATGCAAACTGACTTAATCTTATATATAAAATTCTCGTTTCACAATGTTCGTTCCCGTACTCCTCCGAAACGGCTTGACCGACTTCATGAAATTTTGTGAGCATATTGAGTAGGTCTGAAAATCGGCCAACATCTATTTTTCATACTATTTATATGGCAAAACAACGTTTGCCGGGTCAGCTAGTTTTAATGTATTTTTGACTCATAAATAAATCAGGTCATAAATCATTAATATAATGTAGACCAGTCATGGGAAAGAAACATAGCTATACAGGTCGTCTAGCGCCATCTCTTTCCCACACTGGAATAACTCCTGCTTTTCTTTTGGTCATCCATGTTTTCACACATATTGATATACAAGTAAAAACAACATTTCTTTCCACATGCTTGTCATTCCTGCGCATCACATTTTATATTATCCATATCAAAACAGTAGGAACTTTTAAAAACATTGTTCAATTTAAAAATCTGTTGTTTTCTTTCTTTATTTATTCTCACTGTGTATTAATTATGGTTTTCCTCATCAGTTTGATTGATCATCTTGATTGTTAGTGTAAAGTCCACTATTTAACATCTCTACAAAAACATAATATGTATCGGTTTGAATTGCAATTAGACAGATGGAGTTGATTTGTTGCACTCCACTTTAACAATATTGTTAAATCTATGGGTACAATGGCGGGATTATCGCTGGTAGCAACATCTTCCATTCCAGAAGATATTTGGATGGACTTAACGAATTCTTCTTTCTTTTTAGTTATAATTGTTGCTGACGGTAGTGTCGCAAATTTTTTCATCATCATCTTCAGCCTACAGCTGGACATAGGCGTCTTCAATCGCACGCCACTTACCTCGATTCTCGGCAACTCTCATCCAGTTGCTACCAGCCACCCTGCGAAAATCGTCGCTCCATCGAGCGTGAGAGCGTCCCACTTAACGTTTGCCGATTCGCGGTCTCCACTCAAGAACACGTCTACCCTAACGGTCATCGGTTCTATGGCTACTATGACCGGTCCATTGCCACTTCAGCTTACTTATTCTGTGAGCTATGTCGACAGCTCTGGTTCTCTGTCGGATCACCTCGTTCTGGATGCGATCCCAAATGCGTGTAAATTATTTAGACCAGGGAGGCATAACACAAAAGGTAGGAACCCTATACTCTGCAGGGGTAGAACAAGACTTCACATGATGATGATTTGAGTGTTGATTAGCTTTTCCGAAGAATTCCTGCCTGGTTAGTTCTTCTTTCTGGTTAGCAGTGAATAATGTCCAATCTTCTTTATCGTGTATTTCGTGCCTAACCTGGTGTCAGAGTTCTTATTCCGTCCATGGGCGTCAGACCTGGCTTTACATGCCGTCGAGAAATATCTCTCAGGCATGCTGATTTCCTCACGATGTTTTCCGTCACCGAAGTAAGTGTTAATTATACAACACGCACATGAATCCGAAAAATCAGAGAACGTCCAAAGTCTATGCCATAAAGGGTGTAAATAGACCCTTAACGAAGCCGAATGGCACTTGTTCTCCCCGTCTCTACGATCTTTTTTTGATCTAGACCATACCTGGGATCCTTCTAGTTACGGAGATATTGGGTGTCAAAATTCCAAAAAACTTGTGACAACACAAGTTTTTTTTTAAAAACATGTTTTTAATGTAAGGCTTTTATTTTAAACACCTCCACGACCCCCATAGAATAATCCATCCATCAGCACAATGCTTTGAGTGCGTACCATCGAGTACCGACTACCGATTACCGTAAAACGTGATTTTTCACCTCAAAAAAAAAAGTCGTTTCCCAGCAATAATTTTTGCGTAAAGTTACTTCGTTTCATGTACAGAAAAGTTGTTTGACGGTTTCGTGAAGGGTCTGTTTACATCCTGTAGATACAGACTGCGTCATCCAAGGATCTTGTATAGTCTTTACTCTTTATAGATCTTGTATCGTTACGGCTCCGGCACTCTGCCAACTTGCCCAAGGCCGCTTCAAGGCTTCAAATATTTTCCGCAGGGACTATTACTACCATCTCGAGTTAAGTAATCTCAATTTGTTCCGTTACTGAGCAATCGTAATGCTTGCGTGAATCACGGGCTTGTTTTTCGTAGATTTGATCTTGATTGTTTTTTGTGGTTTTCTTTAAGTTATTAATAGGAAAAAGAAAACCTATTAAGAAAACTTATTATAAAAAGGGTACAAGGGTAGTACTTTCGTATGCATTCAGTAAAAAGTTGTTATTTTAAAATTATGAACAGACACTTCAATTTTTTTTTTTAAATTTTAATTTATTTGTATAGATATCAAAAAAATGTTTAGAAGGAACGCTGCTGCCCATCCTTTTAACAACACTAAAATAAAAATTGCTGTCCTTTCCATTTTGACCGTGTATGTATGGCATTTTTTTTTTTTTAATAACAGACGAAAAATTTCTGTACTCCCCAGTACAGAAATTTTTCGTCTAGTACATAACTTTACTTTTGGCATTAAAAAAGCTGAAAGCAAATTCAGTTTTAAAAGAAAAGTGCGTAACCACTATTTAAGTCAGAATAAATAGCTCTCTCTCTATTAGAAGTCGAGTCATGGTAATTATTATTAGGTTTCTCGTTTTTAATTTTGGTATTTGTTAAAATATGTATTAGTTTATTTTATTTGTATATAAGTATTAGTATCATTATAAGTTATTTTTATATATTTATTTTGTACCCTATCACAATGTTTTCTTATTTAACCCAAAGGTTGACTGGTAGAGAATGCCTTGTGGCATTAAGTCCGCCTATGTATCACTATTGTACATGAAGTTTAAATAAATAAATAAATAAATAACTTGAGGCACCAAGGTGGCCCTGCTTGCTAAGAAAAATGTCACCCATTGTCAAATCAGTAAATCAAAACGTAGTTCCATATTCCCCCGCGTGTCAAGATGTATTGGTCAAGTAATATACTGTCTTTAGTAAGTTTGCGTGATGATGTTCCTAACACCGCGCGTACAACTATCACCTATATCGACCTATAGGTCAAAATTAATTGCCAATAGTACAAGGTGCAGAAAATTGTTTACTTACTGGATTGTTAAACCCATTAGCTTCGATCGACGGCGTATCAAGTTGTCAATTACTTGCTTGATATTGTTTGCTTTCTCGACGTAAACAGGATGAATTTTTCAAGTGGAAAAATACTCAAAGGAGTCCCGAGCACGATTTTGATAAAAACTAAAACTGCATCATTCGATTTTTGAAAAATCATTTGTAGCCAGGAATCGGACCTGTTGTTTTTGAAATAAAAACACATATTTTACTATTACACCATTCGATAGTGTCACTAATATTCTGGGAAGCATTGACATGCGGCTTTCTACCCGTATTGTTTGCAGAATGAGGCGTGATGATACATAGATCATAATAAAAAATCATTAGATGACCTAGTCCTAGTTATAAACAGTCAGAGAAAATATAAATACTATTAAATAAATAATTGACAATCAACTTTAATCGACTAACATCGATACAAATGATAGTTGTATGAAATTACTTTAATTCGGTAAATTAATTAAGTCAAGGGCGCCAATCTACTTATCAATTTACTTCCGTGATTGTACAATCTACCACAATAGTAAATCAGGAGTCTAACGAATTATTTAAATACGATACATAATTGTATAATTTAATTTATTTAATATGATATAGTACTCGCAACCGGCTTGAGTGTATGAACGTGGACGAGGCGAAAGCAGTAAAAATGGTGTAAAAATACTCTTAACGAATCCGAAAGGCACTTGTTCTCCCCGTCATTGTGATATTTTTTTTGTTCTAGACCATACCTGGGAATCTTCTAGTTACGGAGATATTGGAGGTCAAAGTTCCATTTTTTTTTAAATACATTTAAAATCTGTTATAACGACGTCGAAGGGACTACTCATATTCTGTCGTAAAAACCGATAGTCGTAGCAACCGGTGATATTTTTGAAGTTAATAAAAGGGTAGTATTTAAACGAGCGAACATAAATTCAAATTAAAGGTGTCAAAAATATTGAAAATGGGCTACTGAAATACTAAGTGAGCGACAAACAGTGGGCGAATACAAATGTTTAAAACAGCGACTTGAAAATAGAAATTTGAGTTACTAGTTGTTCAGTACGATTATGTGATAATTTAAGGACTCCTGTAAAAAACTTAAAACAAGGTTATTAATCACTAGATTGTAGATAAGGCGTAGTCGACGAACCCCCGCTGAGCGGGGCTCCTATATCTGTTTGCAGAGTTTAAAGTAACCTAACACGAAGGGGATTCCGCCATCCCCTTCGAACCTAACCTGTCCGAGTCGGGGTGCCACAAGTCTCTCTCAGCATTCGCTCGCTCTTGCTTCCTATATTCTCCTTGCTGCAATGACCGGATAAATAGTTGCTTACTTGGTACAATAGTCGCCCATTTAGTATATTAGTCGCCAATTAAATTTTTATTCGCCCGATTAATAATTTCCCTTAATAAAATACAAAGTAATTTTTTATTAAGTAGTTACTAGTTTTTAAGGTAGTATAAGATTAGAGGAAGACCAAAGAAACAATGGATGGACTGTGTAAAGGATGATATGGCAAGAAAGTAGGTGTCTGATGAGAAGACGAGTAATAGAGAAGTTTGGAAGAAGAAGACATGCTGAGCCGACCCCAAATTAATTGGGATAAGGCCAAGAGAATGATGATGAGTAGTTTTTAAGGTATAATAATTTTACTTCAATTACCTCCCTGACCCGTTTACTATTCAAAGCATCCATCAGCACAATGTTTTGAGTGTGCTACATTGACTTTTACCGTAAAACGTGATTTTTCACCCCAAAAAAAAAGTCGGTTCCCAGCAATAATTTTTGCGTAGAGTTACTTAGTTTGATGTACATAATGCTTGGTTGACGTCTCCGTGAACCCGTTTACACTCTGTATGTAAGGATCGTAGCAGGCGGCGTTCTGTGATTGCTGTCTAACCCTATTGGTAAGAGGTGTGAGTTTATGTATGTTCAATACCAGGATTACTATTACGTCTTAAAGCAGCAGTAATTCCAGTGTGGGAAAGAGACAGAGGTATACAGGTCGTCTAGCGCCATCTGTTTCCCACACTGGAATTACTCCTGCTTTCATGGTAGGCCACCAGGCTGTAACATCTGAGAGGTCACGTTTGTGATACCCACCACTTTACCCTACTTATCAAGTCGCCATAAGCCAGGGCCGGATTAACTCCGCTCATGTACGCTTCAATTAAAAACTGTAATACTTTTTCAGCCAATCGGGCTTTCTGTAATCTCGGCTTAATAAAATCCGCCCGCCCTACACAGTGCCGACACATCCCGCCCGCCCAGCGAAGCCGTACTATTAACGGCAATAGGAATTCATGACACGCACATTAAAACGTCAATGGCTTTGATAGATTAATGGAAATGGCAACAAAGCCACGGGTGTCATAAAAGTCAGAATCATAGTAAAATCACCTGCAAAACTGTGGTTATGGTTCCGTGTAATCCAAATGGCAAGGTTATCTGAGTTTGAGGGCCTTGGCTTATATGATTAGAATATTTGCCGCTTCGAAAGCCACACATACCATCACGCCTGTAATACCCAAAAGGTTGGGCAGAGGTGTACCTAATAGTACACCCACATTCCACCGGTTATGTTTTTAAGTCCCGTGTAATAGGACTTGCCATCAACCGGACACAAATTCAGACTCCGTGGCTGCTTCTGAGAAATTCCTGATGGAAAAACTCAATGACACTTTGCCCGACCTGGGAATCGAACCCCAGGACCTCATGCTCAGCAGTCGCGCTTGCGACCACTGGACCAACGAGGCAGTCGCTTCGAAAGAGTTTCATAAAATTAACAAAGAAACTTCACAGAATTGACATATTAAAGCTTTTGTCAATCTGATAGTTTTTGACTTTTCCATAGGTAATCGTTATTGCTGATAGAATGTCACTTTCTATCTAGATTCCAGGCCCTCATGTCCTGGTCCTCATCATCTTCCTGGCCTTGTCCCATGTTCCTTGGGGTCGGCGCAACACGTTTTTTTCTTCCATTCTCCCCTGACAACCGTCACGCTATTATTTACACCTTTTCCTTTCATATCATTCCTCACACAATCCATAGCAAATTAAAAACCGGCCAAGTGCGAGTTCGACTTGCGCATGAAGGGTTCCGTACTGTCGTGGTAGGCGAGCCCCCTTTAATTTTTAATAAATTTATTATTTGTTGTTATAGCTTTCCTGTAATCTATAGACAAAGAACTATCTTTTGCATTTGTTTAAAAATTTTCGGCCTTGTAGGTTTGGAGTTAAGGGGGGAGTGGTATGGGCGTTGGGGGTCACGTGGTGGCTCCCGGGCACCGTTGGCGCGGGCCTGTGAACGGCGAGTTACGGGCCAGCTCGCTGTCCGGCTGTCTTATGACGACAGGCTGTGTCGACGGCGCGTTCGTGTTCCACGTGCGCCTCAAAGAGATGTCAGCAAATAAGTAGGGGTCCGCAAGGGCCGATGCCTGCCAGGGCTGCGGGACTGTTCGAAAGAGATACCGTGGCCCTGGAACACAAAGGGCAAAGAAGGAACATGGATGGGTTTTAGTCAGTACAAGTCTGACACTCCCTTCCGCTCCGCCCAGAGTGGGGGGGGGGGGGTCATTTGATGATTTCCCATCAGGAAAAAAAAAAAAAAAAAAATATACATAACATTTGTTTGTGTACCAAATTTCAACTCAATCGGTCCAGTAGTTTCGGAGTGAATTGGCTGTGACAGACGGACGGACAGCCAGACACGCGAGTGATCCTATAAGGGTTCCGTTTTTTCAGTAGGTACGGAACCCTAAAAAGACTATTGGTCTTTTTCTAAGTTCAAGGACCAAAATTTTGCTGAAACCACTCTCGGTACCACAAAATGCTTACGAAAAAAACCCCGATTCTATTTACTTTCTACTTCAAGTAAAGCAAAAATATCTCGCCCCAATCCTTTTTTAAGCCGACCTTGCCCTTTCGGCCGCTATATTCGTGACCAGAGGGGTTGTTGCCAAAATATTTGGGGCTCAGTGAAAAATTATCAACCATGTGTGTTATGGCAAGTTAAGGGATGCGAGGGGTGAAATATGGGTTGTTTATCATCGTGTGCCTGACGTATGAGGTCGAATTTGGCCAGTATTTGTTGTACGGCCCGGTGTGCGAAGATTTATTAATAGTGGAAATGGCGTTTTTGTCTGAGGGACTTTGATTTAAATGGGGTGCTGAAAGGTTTAATTGAATCATTTATGGACTGTTCTTCGCGAATGCTTCCTGTATGATGATGAACATTAAAGTCATTTATTAAGGCTTATGAGAAAGGGAAAGTCTTTGCCCAGAAGTGGGAAACGTAAGGTGGGACGCCCTCAGGCTCGGTGGAGTGACGATCTTCGCAGGGTGGCTAGTAGCAACTGGATGAGAGTTGCTGAAAATCGAGTTGAATGGCGTGCGATTGAGGAGGCCTATGTCCAGCAGCGGACTGCTATGATGATGACGTAAAACTGTTCCCCAAAACCACCACCCCACCCTCAAATCACTTTCATAGTCTTTTAGCTGAGAAAAGAAAGTGGCGCTGGCACTGGCGCAAAATTCAAAGCAACTTTTTAGAAATAAAATGCAATAGTAAGACGAAATGTAAATAATAACTCAGGGAAACACAGAGTGTAAACAGACCCTTCACATAGCCGTCAACTAAGCATCAAACTAAGTAACTTTACGCAAAAATTATTGCTGGGAATCGACTTTTTTTTTTGGGGTGAAAAATCATTTTTTACTGTAGGATTTGATGAAAAGCGCTCAAAGCATTGTGCTGATGAATGGATTGAATAGTACGGGGGTCGTGGAGGTGTGTAAAGTAAAAATGTTACATTAAAAACATGTATTTAAAAAAAAAATTGTGAATAAGTTGGAACTTTGACCCCCAATATCTCCGTAACTAGAAGGTTCCCAGGTATGGTCTAGAACAAAAAAATGATCGCAAAGACGGGGAGAACAAGTGCCTTTCGGATATGTTAAGGGTCTATTAACACCCTTTATATTGTTCAGCGGTTTTCACTAAGTCAATTCGGCGTGCTACAGCCATTTCATACGACAAGATAAAGGATGACAGTTGTAATAAAAATAATGCGGCAACCACTCAATAAATATAACATTTTAAACTACCATGGTCACTAACATAGAATAGAATAGAATAGAATAGAATAGAATAGCATTTATTTGCAAATATGGGTTGTACATAATTAGGTAGTAGTAGGTTTACATCAGAGTTCTGCCATATTTCACCATTCGGCATGCAAACATTTTTATTATATAAAATTGTTAAAATTTAAATTCTTATTGGAACATTGAATTAGTTATGTCATTCTCATTAATTAAAATTATTAAAATTCAAATATTCACTAAAAATAACTTAATTATTACATTAAACCTCAAAAATTTTCAGTAACAGTAGGTCAACAAGAAATACAAAATCGTGGTCCGAAGATAAATAAAAAACAAACATTAAAATTCCAGGTCATAGACAATACACCATAATTATTCCGTAAGCAAAACAATAATTAATTAATAGACCTAAATAAATTAATCAATTAACAATTCGAGGTAGTTTGATAAAAATTGTCCGTTAAAAACTCAGCTACACTGTAATACGTTTTATCTATTAATAATTTACGAAGTGTACTTTTGAATTGCACCGTTTTCAAGTCTTTCCAACATTATCATTAAAACTAGAAACGGAATATTTACCATGTTTACTGATTGCTATGAGTTCGGGAACTCGATATTTCGGCGCTGTGTTTATCCGTGATCATGGTGCTTGCAACGGCGCCGAAATATCGGGAACTCATAGCAATCAGTAAACATGGTAAATATAATAAATGTCAGTTAGAATTTTAAAATGCAGATAATATAGTACGGTAATGAAACTTCAGAACACCACACACGTGGATGCTCTTTTATGGCAATCGTAAAGCAAGTTATGAATATAATTATGTTGATCTTCGCTATCCTTATCTTTCATGAGTTCATGACTATCGTGTGCTTTCTTTGATTATGTCACTGTTTTAACACTGCAACGAGATAAACTGTATTACTGATAAGACGTGTACGCACGACGGCCAATCAAGCTTTACAAAACCAGTTTTTGCGGATCTCTCATTGTATAGGAAATCTATACAAAGCGAGGCCAAGTTATACAGGATGTAAATAGACCCTTCACATAGCCGTCAACCAAGCATTCTGTACATCAAACTAAGTAACTTTACGCAAAAATTATTGCTGGGAATCGACTTTTTTTGGGGTGAAAAATCACGTTTTAAGGTAGGACTCGATGGAAAGCACTCAAAACATTGTGCTGATGGATGGATTGAATAGTACGGGGGTCGTGGAGGTGTGTAAAAAAATCTTACATTAAAAACATGTATTTAAAAAAAAAACTTGTGAAAAAGTTGGAACTTTGACCTCCAATATCTCCGTAACTAGAAGGTTCCCAGGTATGGTCTAGAACAAAAAAAATATCTCAAAGACGGGGAGAACAAGTGCCTTTCGGATGTGTTAAGGGTCTATTCATACCCTTTACAGGAAATTTACAGCTTCATGTGCCGCCGTGTGTACACAATAATGTTTAATACTGTTGTTCTTTTATTTTTAAATAGTTTTAGTGCAGTGATTAGTGGTGTCTGCCATGTCACTGCCTCGTTAGTATAGTGGTCCCAAAGCGTTATTGTCGAGCATGGGGTCTTGGACTCGATTACCAGGCTGGGCAAAGGTCGTTTTTCCGTCAGGAATATCTCCGGGGCTCTAAGCCTGGATTCGTGCGCTATTGATGGCAATAACGAGCTTATTACATGGGAGTTTAAGCAAACATATCTGCCGAAATGTGTAGTACAATAGGTACACGTCTGCCTAACCCTATTATTTTTTTGATTAATGGTATTTTACAAGAGAAAAATTACGATGGTCGGTTAACTGATGATCGACTAATTTTCAAATCAAATCAAATCAAAAATGTTTATTTGCAAGAAAATACATACAAATTACAAGGAAAGATCTTGTATCCTAAAAGTCACTGTATTCTGCCTGCAATTTTAACCTTATTACTTAGAGCATAAGGATGAAAAGTGGCAGACCGTTAGTGCACTCGGTAGTATTTCATGTTTCATCGCTTCAGTTCATTTTCCCGTACCATTTACATTGTAAATTAGAACACGATAATGTCATGTTAAGTGTCAATTAAGTGCATTTGTATCGATCGATATTAATTTTCCGACGGAAACTAGGTGCGGTCGATCAACCACAAACCATACTTAAATTTAAAACACTGCATATTGATAAAATATAACTTTTTCCATGTAACTGTAAGTGTGGACTGGGTCAACTGATAGGCATGTAAAATACTAGTATTTAGCTGCATCCGTGTAGACTGAAACTGACCCCAACATACTTTGGAAAAACGGCAATGCAGATAATGAATTTACATTAGGTATATCAATTATCATCTGCATTTCCGTGTGTTACGGTGTTAATTATGATAAGAAAAAAACAGCAGGCTAGAACATGAAAATTACTCATTTATAGCTGCGGATAAAAATGCTAACATACTCTTTTATCAGCGAGGCATAAAAATCTAACAGCCCTACAGATAGAATTACGTGCGCGTTTATATTATCAGAATGGATTTCTGAAATAGCGCAAGATTTAGGATGATAAACATCTGTTCTCAGTGCATATCACAAATAAGTGGTTTTAATTTGTTGGACACATGCCAGACGGAAGCCATCAGCTGTGAATTAAAAATAATCCGTTTCAGAATCCTTGGCATTTGATGAGGAAGTGTTTTTTTTAGCCTGGGACCTACCCAGCTTCGTCTAAATCAAAAATAACTCAAGTCCTGCGCAAGAAATCAAGTTTTCGAAAAAGAATATCGTTAATTTGAAAGGATGTGGTCGGATTTGCATAACTTGCTTGTCATAAAGTTATTAATTTAGATGACATATACCAACTTGTAAGTGTAATGCACCCAATTTCAAGGTCAAATTATCATTATCTTGCAAATCTGCAACTGTCCTTAGCTTATCTCGCTCGTCATAATTGATTAAATCAAAATCTTACTAATAATGACAGCTATCATGAACTTTATCACAATAATGTTTGAATCAGAAAGTCTCCTTCTCTTCCGTTTTTCTTCGTTATCTGGTCCCATTATTTGGGGCGGGCCGGGCCTCCTCACTTTTCTGCGTAGGGAAGCTTTGGACTAGCTTGAGGTTTCTTTCTATATTGGACCTGGTGCATCACCATGTCAACTGCGGTTGGCCTCTACTTCTCTTTTGTTCTAGTTTAAACCAGAAATACCATATTATAACAATACTTTAAAGTCGTCCTTTGCAGAAATCTGTCAAGATAACAAAAAAGTACTTTAATAGTCTTAACTTGGTCTATTTTCAATAACCTTGAATGTCCCACTGCTGGGCAAAGGCCTCCCCCAGGTACTCTTCTCCTGCGCCACCTCGAACCAGCCTAAAAGGTCTTTTAAGAACTTTAACATAATTATTTAAAAAAAAAAGTATTTTCTTCTTCTTAGCGTCTGGCATCAGCTAAAGTTTAGTATTATTAGTAAGTAATGAATGTTTTGAGAAAATCTCTTACTATTACTACAGTGTTTTTGTCGAAAATATAAACATTTCATGGCTTAACATTGCATAACTGGCTATCTCCGATGATTTCATGGCCACATTATCTGCGGCAACAATAATAAACGTCCTAATATATCTTGTGTCATTGCATTACAACATCGTCTCGAAATATTCTCTTTTACATACGGAAAGATAAGAAAGAAATAAAGAAAGATTGCGCGGTTTAGTGTCTCCCACACAAGAAGGAAGCAGTTTTTGAGGAAATGTAAAAAGATGACGTCAATTCACCTACCCGTGGGTAGAATGATAACACATGATACGTTTGCAATAGACTGTCCTTGGTTTGTTTTTGGCCCTCAAAAAGTGCTGATTAATCGTGTGGGCGTACCTTCGTTTCGCGTTTCGCCTAGTGACAGTACTATACCGATGATTTCCGTTCTTCACCACCTGTTTATCCACCACTGGTGGACAGCTACATAATTTTTAAAAATAATTCTCGCTGTCCATCATCTGAAGGACACAGAATACTCATGTTTTGTTTAAAATTGTATCGCTGTCTTTCAGTGGTGCCTAAGGGGAACTATTTTAAAAAGTAGTGTCTCTCGCCATTACCTGGAGGACAGCAAGAATTTTTTTATAAGTCTTGTCGCTCTCCACCAGTGGCGGACACGCACTCAAGCAGGTGGACATCGGGAATTATCGTTTTATCCAAGCTTAAAGCTTGGCTTGCCCTTATAACATACTACTCTTCATAACGTTAGGGTTTTTGAACAGTCTGCTTGCCTTATAGGCTTGCCGTATTGTTGGCCCTTAGGCACGCCACTGGTTTCGCCAGTTATGTTGTGTAAGTACTTGTAAGTTCTATTAATAGGGGAAAATCCTGCTATTAACCAGGCTGCTACTTAGATTTTCCTAATGGAAACCCCCAAGCACCATCACCCAGATTCCCACGTCCAGCAGTCTCGGTTGCTATAGCTATCTGTGGACCAGATGGTCCCGAAATATACAGGACAGTTCAAAGGACTGCCTCGTTGGTCTAGTAGTCGTAGGCGCGACTGCTGAGATTGTGGTCCTGGGTTCGATTCCAGGTCGGGCAGTGTTATTGAGTTTTTTCGTTATGCATTTCTCAGTAGCAGACACGGAGTCTGGTTTTATGCCCGGTTGATGGCAATAGGCCCCCTATTACATGGTACTAAAACATAACTGGAGAAATGTGGATGTACTACAAGGTACACCTCTGCCCTTCGGGGATTACAGGCGTGATGTTAAGATGAGTTCAAAGGATCTAGTTTTGCGTTACACCTGTCTCATCTAACAGTCAGACCTAAAGTCTACGCCTATTCTACTTAAGACAACGTATTTAGTCATTATTATAACAAAAAAACATTAATTTCATATTATCCGACAATGGACCAGATACTCCGAATTAGAGGCCCTAATTAACTTAAGTCAATTGCAAATTAAATGTAAATATTGACTCTTCGCTTGTGTACATGGGCCGTTTACCTAAGGGGCGTAGCCCGAAGGCGCTTAGTTTAGTGCGTAGGTACTACCGCGCTCAGTGACGGTCGACCATTTTTCAACCTTATAACTCAGGGCATAAGGGTGAGAAGTGGTCGACCAGGTCTCGAACTACTACGCGGAATAAAGTACAGTTAGGGAATTGTATTGAGGCGGATTGAGATATTTTTTTTAATTAAAAGTATTTAATTCTTCTTCTTAAACAATAAAATCATCATCATCTGCCTAGCCTTTTCCCAACTATGTTCGTCGGCTTTCAGTTTAACCGAATGCAGTTACATACCAATATTTAAAAAAAAAAAACGAAACTTATTTATTCAATCTAAGAATTTACACCTTTTGAACGTTAAAAACACACTTAAAATAGTTCCAAATAAAAAACGCCCGTCCTTCGCCACTTCCTAGCCGGGCAGATATAGTTTGGTATTTCTAGGGGTCTAAAATAGCCGCTTTAGCAAAATAATAATATGAATCACGTTTAACTTCTTAAAATGGTGGTGTCACTTTGTGACCATTTCAGGTTTTTTTTTCTAAACTTTGGCCGCAGCAGCCAATCGCTCAGCCACTGCGCCAACCGTGCCATCCCTGTAACAATTGTAACTTAATTCATATCCTATTATCATTATGCTAAAGCGGCCATTTTAGGCTCCCTGATCGTATTAGTTGGGATTGTCATTACCTTATTTAGTTCTTGTTTCCAGATTCTCTTGCAAAAACGGTACAACTTTAATAACAACATTTTCTCTCTACCTCAAATCAGTTCTAAACTAGTAAGTACAACGGACCACATTATGGGAATAGATTACGCAACAGAATCCCTACATTTGTATTGTGGACAGTCAGTGTGCGCGAGTACACAAAATATAACATTACGCAACTTTCGAGCACTATTGTGTTATTGAATGTACGTTTTTTTATTGTACCGTGTATCTACTTATAACACAAATCTTACTACTATTATAAAGGCGAAAGTTTGTGAGAATGGACGGTTGGATGGATGTTTTTTTTTACTCTTTTACGCGAAAACTACTGAACGGATTTGGATGAAATTTGGCACACAGATAGTTTATAACCTGGATTAACATATACGATACTTTTTATCCCGGTACTATGATCCCGTGCGACAATTTATCTAACTCCAAGCGGATGAAACCGCGGGCATCTGCTAGTTTACAATATACCTTCTACAGATCGACTGTAATCGTCTATGATAATAGCTCTGTTGATATGAAGAGAAGGCTTGGTTCCATAGAGCTTTGTCTCTATAACTTACTAGCTGTTGCATGTGGCTTTGCCCGTGTTACGGTCGGGAAATTATCACATGGGAAAGTTCTAAATATAGGCTGATGATACTCATGAATAATGTCACTTACTATTAGTGAAAGAATTTTGGAAAGGGTTCAGTAAATTCTTGAATTACCTTTAACATCCAAACTTTACCTCTTTATATTATTAGTATTGAAATAGATAAGGCTGTGACCACACGTATTGACGCGGATCGGCTTGAGCCAATCAGAAAGAGTTTAGTGTCCATACAAAAGCGAAAAACTACGTTATTCGTCTCGTTTCAATTCGGACGACGCGACTCGATACCGCGCTGAACTAAATGCGACAAATGTAATGATACGTGATCGGCTCAAGCCCCATCCGCGTCGTTGCGTGTCGTCACTTCCTATTTTGTAAGTTGTCAACTTATCACAGTGGAGAAATATAAAACACGAGTTCAGAATGATGATTAAATAGGAATTACCTTAAAACACGACATAATAGGGATTGTTTTTACTGATAAATAATGCATGTGTTTCGATACAATCATTAGCAATGTTACACGGTTTTGCGTCAACACCCCATTGGAATTCAATAGGTATCGTGGTGTGTCCCATATAAAATGTTGCAAACCAATGTTGGGCGTTGGGGGGAATCTTAATGAGTTTGCGTGTACCTATTATGTATTGATTATTTTGGGAGAAACCAGTATCAACTCATCATCTGTAGACTTTTCTCGACTCTCTTCTTGTTGAGGTCGGCTACTAGTCTAATCGGGTACAGCTGAGCACCGGTATTTTACATGAAGCGTCTGTCTATCTGACCTGCACTGAGCAACTTAAGTAGTTTTATCCTTCACCAGTGCTCTCAAAACGGTGAAGAAAAACATCATTAAAAAAAATTTAAAGAAATGTAGCGTTCACCGACACACACTGGGGTCTTGTGATACACTTCTTCTCACAAAGAAATGCACTGTGTCCGATAATATTTAAGGACTTGATAATTTTGTACTGTGTGCAACAATTTGGAATATTGTCCCAAATTCCCATCAGTAAAAATCAAAACCAACCAACCCAGCAGTGGAATAGTGAGAACGTTATACATAATATGCTGAATATACTTAAGTTTATAAACCTACATGGCCCCTTATAAAACGTCAACATCTAGAGAAACGACTCCAGTTAGCAGTTTCCTATGGGAAATAACCGGCAATCAACTCGACGGTTTCTCTTTTAAAAATATAGCAGCTAAATTCAACAAGTTTGTAACCAGTTCCACCGCATAACCCCACAGTTCGTCGAACGCACTCCTACGCTAGCCCGAAGAATGGCTGTACCAAAGCCAGATGCGAATGCACCCTTAACAAAAGACTCCATATAAAACATTTACAGTACACAATACTCGCTATTTACAATGCAGACGAGCATGGCCGTAAAACAAATGAATACATAATGAGCATGCATGGACCAACTGTAAGGCTTGAAACAGTCAATCGGATACGGCTTAAGTCTTGACTGACAGTCAAACTTAGGGTTTGGTCAATCCAACACAAAATTAACATAATTATGCTGATTCCGAAACCATTTCGATATTTTAAGTTTTTATAAGATGGCGTTTATCGTCGTATCGTAAGTGATTTTTTTCTCGAAATGACTAAACCGATTTAATGAAACTTCGTACGCATAAGCAGGATACAGAAGTCTAAAAACTTGACAGAGAACTTTTCGAGTATCTTTAAAAAAAAAAAGATAATTGGAAATTTCTGTTTCTGTGGAAAATCTAAAATCGGTCGGGAACCTACTTAACTTTTATTTAACCTGCAGATGATGTCACACGGGCTGATTCTGTCTATCCATCTGACAAGTGTCAAGTTTGAAGTTTCTATTATAAAACAATTAACTTCAAATTTTGACGCACGATGCGTCACAATCACAAGTATAGTATCATAACCCGAGGCTGTAAAGGGCGCCCAGTCTCTTCCGTGACATATGGCTGATGTTTACACGTGTAGGTGTTAAGTAACTGACCAGATGCAGCTTCAGTAATTTCCGTGTTTTGATAGTTTGTTTCAAGCCTAACATTGTTTAGTGATGCTGAATGCTGATGAACGGAGCTTTGATCTAGTTACTGTAACCAACGTCCCATACATATTGAATACTCAAGTTCTTTGTTCTATTCATAGCGACAAACTATACTCTTCATAACGGATTTTCTTCGGGACTAAAGTATTTTAGTTTTTTTTTTTGGCGAATATTAACCATGATTATGTGATAGTATAAAATACTGTCTATCCGTTAGTGCGCTCAAAATTTGGGAACTACTGGTCCGATTTACGTGAATTTTGGTTTAAATTGCATTACCCATCGCGTCTGCGGAGTTTTGCTAGCTAGATTAATTTGACCATAAACAACTATTTATTCCATCTTCAAAACAGCGGAAAGTAAAAGCATAAGACTTTACAGTGAATTAAAATTGTTAGAGATCCAGGCAATACAGCTTGACGAACTTGACGCCTATAGGCAGAATTGGTCCACACGAGCTCAAGATAGAGAGAATTGGAAAGAAAAAAGAAACGCTTTTGCCCTGCAGCGGGAAGCCACAGGCTAAAAATAACATAACAACATCACGCCTGTAATTCCCGAAGGATTAGGCAGAAGTGAACTAATAGTTCACCCAATTTCGCTAGTTATGTTTTAAGTCGTCCATGTAATAAGGGGCGAGCCTTTTCCCATCAACCGGGCACAAATCCAGACCCCGTGGCTGCTACTGAGAAATTCCTAATGGAAAATCCCAATAATACTTTGCCCGACCCGGGAATCGAACCCAGAACCTCATGCTCAGCAGTCGCGCTTGTGACTACTCGACGAGGTAGTTAGCTAAAAATAAATAAAAGGAGAAAATCTCCCAGGAATGCTTGAAAACCTTTTATTTTCAACGTCCTCGGTGCTGGTACAAATCCCTCTGGTATACCCACAAGAATTCCTTGCCTGCTCGTGGCATACAACGAATGTGTAAACCGGAAAATGCTAAGCTTTGATCCACAAGGCTCGGAGATACAAAAACCGCATGGCATTGTTTGCCGAGCTGTGGTCGTAAGTAAGTACCATTCATCTGACCCGGCAGAGCTTGTTGCTGTACCGTTATGATAGGCAGGGCTGCCAAGCGCGGATTTAATTTTGAGTTTTAATTTAAGTGTTAATGTACAGTCAGGGAGGAGCTCGTGGCTAAATAATAACAGCCGCTCGGTTCGATCTTTAGGTTAAGCCATGCTTGCCTAGGTTGGTCTGTGGATGGGTGACCGCCCATTACATACCGAGTTTCCTCCGTGCCTCGGAAAGCACGTTAAGCCGTTGGTCCCGGCTGTAATTTGTAGATCTTTGATAGTCGTTAGGCAGTCAGTGGCCCAAAAAGTCTGACAACCAGTCTTACCAAGGGGTATCGTATTACCCAGTACTAACTGGGTTGTGGAGGTCAGATAGGCAGTCGCTCCATGTAAAATACTGGTATTCAGCTGCATCCGGTTAGACTGGAAGTCGACCCCAATATAGTTGGGAAAAGGCTAGGCAGATGATGTACAGTCAGGGACAATATAGCAGCCACGCATTAAAACTGTATTAATCAATAGCTGGCATCAATACAAACAAGTATTGTATGAATCAAAACTTCTATTACGTCACGTTTCCGAAATAATATGGATGTAAAAATACTCTCTACCAAGCCGAAAGGCACTTGTTCTCCCCGTCATTGCGATCATTTTTTTGTTCTAGACCATACCTGGCAACCTTCTAGTTACGGAGATATTGGGGGGTTAAAATTACAACTTTTTCAAAAGGTTTTTTTTTATACAAGTTTTAATGTTATAATTTTACTTCAAATACCTTCACGTTCCCTGCAGTATTCAAAGCATCCATCAGCACAATGTTTTGACTGCGTTACATTGAGCCCTACCGTAAAATTAGATTGAGATCAAGAGTAAGCCCATTAAGTATAAAAAAGTGACTTTTCACCCCAAAAGAAGTTGCAATATTTTTTGCGTAGAGGTACTTAGTTTGACGTCCAGAATGCTTGGTTGACGGCTTCGTGAAGAATCTGTTTACACCCTGGAGCTATCAAAGTTGTACTGACGGCGAAGATAGTAAGTAACTTTGATAGCAATTATTTATTTAAGTAAATTATGATACAGTTTTGAACATCAAGTTTTAACTTGAATTTACTGTTCTCTACTGTTTAGATGTAGAGTATTTTAATTTGTACTATGTTTCAAAAAACAAACGTATTTAAAATAAATTATCGATCGATTTCTGTCAAAAGTTTGAAGTCGACATTTGTAGCGTTAAAAACATTAAGTAATAAATAGTGCAAGAGGGCTTAAATACCGGAACAGTTTGCGTAATTAAATATTAATAACTTTATACGTAGCTGCGCTCAATAAACACTTGAAACTATAAGTTTTTCATGGAAGTGCATTAATACTTGGGCACAAGTTTTCCGGTCTAGATTATCTACGAACTGCTTAAAAGGGCATGTATCATCATCCTGAACAGCATTTATTTATTTATTTATTGGCCTATCTACAATTGTTACACTGTTTACTCTAATAATACAAGCTAAAAAAAAACACACCAAGTGTACAGTATGATGCTTTGTGATGTTTGTGCATTTCAAATAAATATGATGTTTTCACAAAAGAACTAGGGCTGGCTTACAGTAGCGAAGGGTTAATTTTTATAAGAGGTAAGCCGGAGTACATAATCTTTATTGTGATTATATTATTTGCCTATAGAATACTGACTGTGCCATTTTTCAAAGGCAAGCCGGTAGGAATCGAGTTGTATGGAACCTTCGCCACTGCTGGCTTATCCGAAAATCACAAACAATCTTCAAGTTTAATTGTCTGATAACGATAACAGTGTGGGTTGTCCAAAGTATGCGAAAATTTACAAAAACATTTTCATTTTTTTTCCTCTCATTATAAAACGAGTTCTAAGGTCCCTGCTGAAAGCCTTCGAGCAATTGTTAAAACTCCAACCCTTAGCAACTGTGATAAAGTTTTTAATACAAAATTTAACAATTAGACTCGAGTTCAAAGTTAGAAACAGTAAGTTAAAGTTGTGATATCAGAACATACTTTTGCAGAATAAAGTTCATTGTTTAAAAATGACTCAATAGTTTAAGCCACTAAATCCCGACCCGCGAATGAAATGTACATGTACTTTCAAAAACCTTTTTGTAATAAGGCTGTTTGTTTGTTTGCTTAAAAAACGACTGGCAACCCTAACAGCGGCCTTCGCACAAACAAAGGCAAAAACATGCTTACTACGCCTTGGCATATGGAATTACTCTTTTTTAACGTGTAACGGAACAGGAACTGACATGGTAACCTTAAAACGAGAGCCATGAATCCTCGGCTAATTAGCTTAGTACATTAGCAGTGATGTGACGACACTTAGTACACTTTGAGTTTGTTTACATGATTGTGTGTGTTTTGATGAATATGTCACGATAGGTCTACTGCGACGTAATTTGATGTAAATTGGATTTTCTTGCTTTCGATACAACATGAAATTTGTTGAAAATAATAATGTACTAAGCTGAAAAGTAAAGACAGGGAAATTAATCTTTAAACGAATTGACACCCTTTAACATAACAAAAATTAGTCAATTTGCGGTATTATTGCCATTTCATACTAACTGTCCAAAAACGGTAGCTGTGATTTACGGACAATTTAAGTTGGAAGTCAATTTGCTTAACAATTAATTTCCCTGACGGTACATACGTGCGTTCATAATGTGTCTATATAGTTTTTTTTTTTTATTTATTTTTTTTTATTTTTTTTAAAAAAACGTTGCCCCACACTAGGAATTTCTCCTGTATCGTGGGTGCGTTTACAAACATTTAAACTCACATACACAAACAGCCAGACCCGGAACAACTACCTGTAGGCCATACAAATATTTGTTCCGTGCGGGAATCGAACCCGCGACACGCAGCGCAGCAGTCAATCGCTCAACCACTGCGCCAACCGTGCCGACAAAGTTAGGTACATTAAGTTCGTTTTTGCCTTGAATGTCTTCAATCTGAGGTTCTCTACCTTTGCAGTACCTCTGAATAACCAAAAAATATATAATTACGGTATTTAAAGAAATCATTTAAAATGCACTAATGAAGGGATTGTTAATGCATTTCGTATTTTTAGAGTTCCGTAGTCAAATGGTAAAAAAACGGAACCTTTATAGTATCGTTGTGTCCGTCTGTCCCTCTATCCATCTGTCTGTTCTGATGCACACAGCCATTTTTCTCAGAAACTGTGGCACTATTTTGAGGAAATTGGAGATAAGGTCCACCGGACTGTTCCCTTTACTCTGCGTGTATTGGAACACGAAGAGTGAAGGGGACAGTCCGCATGTATTTGGCCGGGCATACATAATGAAGGGTCCCTTATTTCCGTATGGTCACGAAAATTAAAACAGGCTCAATTTATTAAGGTCGCCAAGGTCGAATAAAAATTAAAAAGTCAACAGTTGTCCGCTTGCCCTTCGTTACAGCTCGGTGTTGTTAACCTTTTAGTTATTTTTTACCATTATCCGCATCGAAAAAACGATGAAATAACTAGGTATAAAAACAATTGTGAAAAAAACAATGTTATCGACATCTACTGAGCAAAAAGGCCAATTTATAACACTGTTTTAAGCTTTCACGGTTTACAACTAAACTTATACTGTCACTTACGGGATATCGGGAGCTCAAAATAATGAACAATCACGGAAGATATCCCGTAAGTGATAGCATAAGTTTAAGGCCAATTTATATATTCACAGTATTTTTTTTTTTTTTTTTTTCCGGATGGGAAATCATCAAATGACCCCCCCCACTCTGGGCGGAGCGGAAGGGAGTGTCAGACTTGTACTGACTAAAACCCATCCATGTTCCCTCTTTGCCCTTTGTGTTCCAGGGCCACGGTATCTCTTTCGAACAGTCCCGCAGCCCTGGCAGGCATCGGTCCTTGCGGACCCCTACTTGTTTGCTGACATCTCTTTGAGGCGCGCGTGGAACACGACCGCGCCGTCGACACGGCCTGTCGTCATAAGACGGCCGGACGGCGAGCTGGCCCATAACTCGTCGTCCACATGCCCATATTCACAGTATTACAGTAGAGTCGATATACATTCCCATAGTGATAAGTTATCTAGAAGAAAGCCCCGTTCGAATTCGAGATTAATCGGGTAGGTAATCTTATCTTACTTATACAGGGTGGAAACGACACCGACACACAAACGGTTATCACCTATTCAGTTCATCATTCTGAACCCCTATTCTAGGTAATTAAAAAAAAAACCTTTCGAAGGCGCAACACGTGTCGAGTCAATTACAACTTGTCGTGTTGCCCCGAACCTGTAAAGGTTTGGTTTCATAGATTGCATGTTGTTACTCAGGAGATCAACTCTGATTTTTCGGATTCGTGTAATATGAACATTCGTATAATTATCACTTGCTTCGGTGAAGGAAAACATCGTGAGGAAATCATCATGCGTGAGAGATATTTGTCGACGGCATGTAAAGCCAAGTCAGAGGCCCATGGGTGGCATGAAAACTCTGACACCAGGTTAGGCACTAACCACACGATAAAGGAGAACTCAGCAGATGTTAATTCGTCAACAACTCTGAATAATTTTGTTTTTAGTATGATTGTTTTATTAAAAACCGAGTGATATCTAAAATTATGTTTCCTTTTTCGCCAGATGGGAGCAGGCGCGACCGGGCCGGGTGGGCGTCGAGCCCTGGAACTGATACTGAGTGGGGGGCTCAAGTCCTTGGCAAGGCCCGCGAAGCCAGTCCGCAGGGCAGCTTCCAGGGATTCCGTGCTGTCGCAACCACAGCCTTTGTTAGAAGGTAAGAAATATTTTAATTCATGTGCATTTTGCACAAACCATACATTCTTTTATTTGGTAAGTAGGTACACGAACAGCTGCAAATAAAATATTTTTTAAAACTCTCTAAACAAAATTACTAATTGAGTAATCCCCGGATAATACGTAATCTGAATTAACAACGGTTTCCCCGCCGGTTCTCGTTACCCTGGGGAAATACCGTGAATTGCTATAAATATATAACCGCATCAAAATTAGGTCGGTAACTTCGCACGGCTTGTTTCAAAGGCCTGTGATAACCAATTAGTTACATATACGTCGTGCCGACATATTGTTGCATATTTTTATCTTTTTCATAAAATAAAATCAATACATACATTTTCTGGGTTACATATTATCCATACATACATAACTGCTCTTTCGCACCTTAATGTGTGTTCTGTTTGTGGTAAAAGAATATCAGTTCATACTCAGATTTGAATATCAAATTCTTTCTTTTTCTTGTTTTCCAATCGTGCGTTGACGAGAAAAAAGATAGATAGTCAGTCTTACAGTTGAAGAACAGAGATGGACTGTGTGAGTGATACGAAAGTAAAAGGAGTGAATGTTAGCGTGACGGTTGAAGAGAATCAAATGGAAGAAGGTAAGGTGTGTGGTGCCACTCACAAGTTTTATGGTGCAAGGACAGGAAGGTGATGATGATGTATCAGTCTTACTTCTTACAGTTTTGTCTCTAACAAACACTGTTTTAAGCTTTCCGGTTTAGGTATAACTAAACTTGCGCTGCCACTTGCGATATATCTTTCGTGATTGAAGAAAAGGTCTGATGACGCTTGCAGCAGCGTCAAAATATCGGGAGTTCACAATAGTTGAAAAGGGAGTGACGCTTGCAACAGCGTCGAAATATCGGGAGCTCACAATAGTTGAAAATCACGGAAGATATCCCGTAAGTGACAGTGTAAGATCAATCTCTAACATACATATATGAATTCTTCCAATATTGGAACCCGTATCGTTAAATTGTAATAAAATAAACTGTTTGTTAAAAGCAATATTTTCATTCAGAAGTTTATTTTATTTTATTTTCACACGTAGGCATCTCGACACGTTCTGTAATTGGAAAACATCGCTCCTCGTCGTCAATATTTGTGCTTGTTTGAACAAGTGTCGTATGAAAGTCATAGAATTTTATATTGCCTCTTGGTACTGTTTGAATATGAACGAAATTACTTTTTACAAGAATTCCTGCTTTTTTTTTGAGTGTTTACCTTCATATTGTAGAAAACATTGAAAAGAAAAGCTTCTGTTTTAGACTTTTAGAACAACTTTTGCTGAGCAAATTCTACGCATATGATTGCCATCTACAGGATATTTATTTAATCTTCATGTACAATAGGCGGACTTAATGCCACAAGGCTTTCTCTACCAGTCAACCTTTGAGTATAACATTGGGAAAAAAATTATATCTAAATAAAATACTTCTTGTTTCAATATTTCTAGTTATAGTCTTACTAGATCTTTAATAAACTTTGAACTTATATACTTGGTCTTTTAGTTCTTTGATAAATCGTCATTAATCAAGGGTTCTCCAGAGCTGTCTTTTTCTCTACCATTCTGCTTTTCCTCGACTTTGTACATATCATCATTCTTAATGGCGAATTTATTAACTCACAAGCTTTCACGGAATCCAGTTAGAAGATTTCTGAATTAGCCTACAACTGGCTTGATCTTGTATGTCTTGTAACAAAGTCGATCTGCTAAACATTTACCCTTTGCTTGATTAGATCTACATAAAATATTACATATTATATTACAGAACTGGAAGACGTTGCGTTGGAAGGCCTCCCATAAGGTGGACCGATGACCTGGTAAAGGTTGCAGGGATCCGCTGGATGCGAGACGCACGGGACCGGTCAATGTGGCGACACTTGGGGGTGGCCTATGTCCAGCAGTGGACGTCTTTCGGCTGAAATGATGATGATGATAGTAAAGGCCCAAAAAAATTACTTTCATCTTTTTTTCTCCTGAACGCCACATCGCCTTAATTTGACCGTCAAGTTCGAAAGCGTTAATGATCCTTGAATTTATATAATTCAGGTACTCACATCCTGATACAACAAATCTTGCCTTGGCTACATTGATTTAAATATCGCGCAAGATATTTTTGTGTGATCCTTGCAACGCAACAATTTGTACTTTTCGTAATCGGAATCGTTCACGTACTATCTATACAAATAAATAAAATTGAAGTGTCTGTTGACAGTTTTTTCAAAATGACAGCTTTTTACTGAATGCTTAAGAAAGTATAAATACACGGTACAAATAACAAAAAATCTTTTTTTTTTCAATCTGTCTGACTGTTTGTTCCGGTTAATCTTTTTAGGCGGAAATTCTTAGTAAAATCCGATTCAATTAGAAGTAATATTTTTATAATGATTTCACGCGTACTATGGACACGGGAAACATCGAAACATCGAAAGTCAAAAAGTCAAAATTTATTTCAATTAGACCATCACAGGCACTTTTGAATGTCAAAAAAACAAAAAAAAGCGAAGCTACAGTCACAGTCACAAGACATAATAACTTGAGAACGTACTGTAGTTGCACATTCCAAAGCAAAGATCTCTATGGAGAAGAATGGGCAAGAAACTCCATGGACACTCTTTTAAAACAAAATATTTTAACAAAATCTTGGTTACATCATTCATGTTGAGATTATATGTGAGAACGATGTAGTATGTGCATCCGAGTTGATGCCGTCATTTTGTTTTATAGAAAGAATGGTTATTAACTTGAGTGGAGGCGATGCTTATCCGGTGCAGTCCTTATTCGTGTGCATTACCATTTTACGCTTGAAAAGTTGGAAAACTTAATCGATTCCAACACGCGTAGCATGACCACCCTAGAAACGGGTTTTTTAGACGGAAGAATCGACGAAATGACAGATTGTGTCGACACATTGACAGATTTCTTTTCACTATCTGTCATTTTACCAGTCTCCCACAATATAATGCCCGTCCTATATGTCACCGTAGAAATAAGGTAACTAGTAAGATTAATATTGTGGAGAAAATAAACTATTTTATTATTATTATTATATTATTATTTTGTCGATTCTTCCGTCAACAAAATCCTTGTCTAGTTGGTCATGCTACCCGTGACTTCATTCGAGATATTAGTTTTTGACAAAAGCCATGGCAAGTGTATAACTGAATGGATTTATACTTCAATAAGTTTCAATTGAAGCAGACATTTTAGTAAAGTTATTGAAGCTGAAAGCAAATATCTCTGAGGGAATAACTCCTGCAGGAATATCTCTGCAGGTATTGGGAATTTAATATTGCAGAGGTGGTGGTGTCGGCTCGTGGTTTAGTATAATAAGAGCTGCAACAGTATTGCTATCTCAAGACGAACAGTAATCTGAATGATTCTGAAATCTCAATGTATGTTGTAAAACACGTTATTGTTTAAAAAACTTTCAGATTTCATAATGATT
Organism: Noctua janthina; assembly: GCA_963576755.1. Classification (NCBI taxonomy): domain Eukaryota; kingdom Metazoa; phylum Arthropoda; class Insecta; order Lepidoptera; family Noctuidae; genus Noctua; species Noctua janthina. The sequence continues at coordinate 3,365,321 of OY755067.1, forward strand.
TTAAGGAATGCAAAATGAATGTGGAATGCACTGCAGTCTTGCCTTGCCATACTTGCCTTAAGAGAGACCTTGGTTCATTTACTCGTAATTGAAAACAATCTGTACACCATAATTAATCACTTTATAATATTCCCACCGCTGGGACAAAGCCCTTCTCTCTGTGAGAGGGCGGGGACCGTAATCCACCACGCGGGCCCAGTGCGGGTTGTAAAAGAATCTGTACACAATATATGCTAATTAGTTTCCTTTCATCCACCAGGTCTTCGGAAATGCTCAACAGTACTCGCGCTGACAGACCGCGAGAAGTCTTCCGAGCCCATCAGGGCTCACAACAGACTGCGCGCGCCCTCCGTCTGCTCCCGTTGTTCGTCGCTGCTGTCCCTCGCCGGCGCGAGTGGCTCCAGGTACGTCACACGAGGACCTGGTCCTCCTCAACCCAGGTGCAGCCAGACCTCGGAGGCCAGGGATTACAACATACTGCGTAATTTCCACCCTAACACTAAATTCATGTCTTCGTAGCGTCGTGAGAGTAACCGAAAATCGAGTAGAATTAAAAAAAAAAAAAACGATTCGGGAGACGTATGTACCTATGTCCGACAGTGGCCTAATGTAAGCTGGTGATAATGCCCAGTCAACTCTACCGAAGTCATGTGAAAAAGGTGCTACTAGCATTCTTTGTTATGTTTTGTTCTGAGTAATATATTCAGTCAAGCATTTTTTAACTTATACTCTATTGTCCCACGACTGGGCAAAGGCCTCTTCCATAGCCTTCCACTCTTCTCTCCGTGCGGTTTTCTACGGCTAATCTCTCACAAACATCATCTAAGTCGTGACGCCAGCGTTTTCTAGGTCTGCGTGTGACGACGTCCCTCTTCTGGCACCCAATGCGTGACATACATATACCAACATATAATCTGCTTACCATGTTTCCTCTTCTGAGACTCTCCTCTCTCTCTCTCTCTCTGAAATCAAGTAGTTCGTGGATGTCTTTGAATGTTTGGTCCTAGGACATGTCCGATCACGATTTTCTTGACCTTTTTATTTTTAGCCCATTCATTTATATTTCTCTTCGTCAGGTATTCCCTAGACGGCGCCGGTGGAGGGTTCGTGCCGGCTGCTCCTATCAACTGCAAGCTTTGCTTAGAAGACGCCACGGCTGATAAGGTCACCCTCATCTCCGGCTGCGGATGTACCTTCTGTACCAAGGTCAGTTTTAATGTAATAATAACTTGTAGAAACACGTAGTTTTTTAACTACGTCAAGTATTTTGGTAAAACTGCACTGTAACATGACAATATTGTGTTGTAATATACACCGTGACTTTTAGTCGTCTTACAAAGGTCGTCCACTCAATGTACCCGACATAAAATAGCTCTAGGCGCGATTTTTTTTTATCTTCCATAATAGGTACAAAGAAAAATTAGAATAAAATTATGAAACATCCAGTTAATGATGTTTACGTGTCAAACGGGAGAACACATACCTACCCAGCACTCGAGTCCAGTAGATCATCGCTCGCAACAGGGTGTTTTAATTATGTCATGCGTCATAATACTGCCTTTTTTTATAAATGTTTAGTTTTCATTGGATACATGAAGTGGGCTGCCGTTGTAAGACAACTAAAAAGTCATGGTGTATTTTTTTAAACTTGGTAGTAAAGGTGGAGTGCCTCGGAAAGCACTTTAAACCGTTGGTCCCGGCTGTCAATTGTAAATCTTTGACAGTCGTTACAGGTAGTCAGTGGTCCGAAAGTCTGACAACCAGTCTTAGCAAAGGGTATCGTATTACCCAGTTCTTACTGGGTTGTGGATGTCAGATAGGTTGTCGCTCCATGTAAAATACTGGTATTCAGCTGCATCCGGTTAGCCTGGAAGTTGACATCAACATAGCTGGGAAAAGAAGAAGATGAGAAAAGGTGGAGTTTATTTTTGGCTATTTAAACTAGGATATCTTCATCTTCCTGCCATTTCCTACGTCCCTTGGGGTCAACGCAACACGTTTTTCCCTCAATGCTCCCCTATCAATCATCACGCTATCATTTACGCCTTTTTACGTACACTCCATCCATCTTCGTAGAATATGATTACCAAATATAATTTACACTACACATTTCAACCAACACAGTGCATGTCCCTATGTTATTTGAAAACAATGAGCATTACCTTGAGAAGTGATGTAAAAAGGAAATATTATTGTAATTAATTAAAACAGAATTATTCATGCTACTGAGAATAATGAGCCACACTTGTTTTTAAGTTATAAAATATTTAAATATGTGCATTACTTGGAAAATTTGCTTTGTTTAAAACAGTACGGTTAAGGCTGAGGCCAAACGAGCGTTAGTTTTGGAGCTGTGAGTCGCGTAAAATGAGTCGCGGAATTTACGCTGCATTCGGTTTCATACTAAAGTCCTGTGTGTTATGTCCTGTAAATTCTGTAACTTATTTTACGCGACTCACAGCTCAAAAAATTACGCAGTCTTAAATGTTTGTTAACGCACCTACGATACAGTAGAAGTTCCTAGTGGTGATCTTACAAAAAATAATAGGCCGAAAATCAAAAATGTATGATTGTCAAATTAACATAGGACAATCCTCAAAATGACCGCGCTTCACCACTTCCTGGAGTTTTAGCTGGTGAGAAGAACAGGCAGGACAAACACCCCAGCATCTCTTTCCACCCCAGCATCTCTTTCCACCCTTTTTAATATAAAGCGAGTCTTGCCATGAACCGGACACAATCCAGACTCCTTCGACTGAAAAATTCTCAATGGAAAAACTCCGTAAAACTTGAAAAGGCATATGTTTACGAATGAAGTTATCATGCACATTGTCCCCATCTGTCGAGTTTCTAGCGAGGTCAATAACCCGGCTAGGAACAGACAGGCTCACCTAGAACTTGATAACGTAAGTAGTTTAACTGTCTGTCATCTCAGTTATTTGGTTGACACCGTTACTATTCTATTGCATACTTTTTAAGGTTGTCTAGTGGTTGCAAGTGCGACTGCTGAGTATGAGGGCCTGGGTTCAATTCGTCGGGAAAAGTGGGGTATTGGGTTTTTCCCTCAGAAGCAGCCGCGGCTGTCTGGTTTTGATGATAATTGACTCGCCCTCTGATGGGACTTGCAAATAACTGGCGAAATGTGGAAGTACTGGAGGTACCTACCAGTGGCGAATATTCCATACAACTCGATTCCTGCCGGATTCCCTTTGAAAAATGGCACAGACAGTAGTCTATAGACAAATAATATAATCACATTAAAGATATGTACTCCGGCTTACCTCTTACAAAAATTGATCCTCCGCTACTGGTACCTACACGTCTGCCTAACCTTTCGGGGATTACAGACGTAATGCCATGTTATGTAACTTTTTAAAGGTATGGCAAATCGATGGAGGCAATTGAGAGAAAATAACCTTCTAACAATACGTGTCTAGCACGCGTAGCATGACCGCCGTAGAAGAATCGACAATATGACAGATCAACAAAAGAAATCTGTCATTTTGTCGATTCTTCCGTCGACAAAACCCGTTTCTACGGTGGTCATGCTACGCGTGCCGGAGTACCGCTTTCTGAATCAAGCCCAGTTTATTGTACTACTTATTCTTATCACAACTGTCAGCCGTCAAATTGACGTAGTGTCTCTATGTGCTTAGCAATTAATTTTCCCAACTGTACACGACAGAGTTAAAGGTAAATAACAGATCTATCTAGTTCAAATTCTAATCATTCTTATTTACTTTTCTCTCGACCCACATAACATAAATTTTAACGGTTAGTACTAATGTCACCCACATTGGATTTTTGAGAGATGAGAGTGAAGTGTAAACTTTTTATCAGTTTTTATTGACAGAACGGTTTTAAGATGACCTGGTAGACGATATTAGTTAACGTACAGACAGCACATCAAGCTACTACAATCTGTCAAATTTCTTTAATAGATTTTCAACTTTAACGCTAAAGCGTTAGGTTCAAGGTTGATTGGGAAAATTTTACAGTTTTGGGTAGTTTGATGTGCTTGCCACAGCCTGGCGTCTGTACTATCACTTATATACTGTGTCTATTTACTTACTTTCAAGAACAGTAATATTCGGTTACTGTTAGGTTGTATTGTGCATAAAATCACGCCTGTAACCCCCAAAGGATTAGGCAGAGGTGTACCTAATAGTAAAACCACATTTCGTCCTTTACAGACTCGTATGTTTAAGTCCCATGTATTAGGGGCGAGCCTTTTGCCATCAAGCAGACACAAATCCAGACTCCGTGACTGCTATTTAGAAATTGCTGATGGGAATATGCTAACTAAATTAGGATCGTAAAAGTCTGCCGTTTTTAATGTTCCTAACCAATAATCGAATCTTGTCAAGGGGTTTACTCCTTTTTAAGGAATATAACAGAAAATTAAGGAAACTCACAGACACCGCCTTTAATTAGTAAACGAAAGTTGCAATCAAGTCTTACCAAGTCTGGCAGTTCTGTATATTTATTTTGAAGTTTATGAAAATTTTAAAGGTGATTATTTAATAACATTATCTATACTAAGTCAAGATTTAAGGCTACCATAGATGGCTGCCTCAAACAAAAGACAGAATTGCGTGGAAAAGCAATTGGGGTGCCTTTACCCTGAAATGAGACAATAGGAGCTAGTTTTAGATGGTTTATAACAGGCCCTACTTAGTAATGTTAGGTCGTTCGTATGTCGTATCCTTCTTCAACTACTGAACCGAACTTGATGAAATCTTTGCACAGTTGATCTAGGTTTCTGAAAAAAAAGGCATTGCATGGCGTGTGGCACAACTAAGATGTCAATATCAGACATATTAATCACAGATTCATTGTTCTGATTGATCTATCCGTGAGTCTAAACTTAACAAATTTTCTATTCAAAACTTATACTTTCACTTACGGGATATCTTCCGTGATTGTTCATTATTTTGAGCTCCCGATATCCCGTAAGTGACAGTATAAGTTTAGTTGTAAACCATCATCTGCCTAGCCTTTTCCCAACTATGTTGGGGTCGGCTTCCAGTCTAACCGGATGCAGCTGAATACCAGTATTTTACATGGAGCGACTGTCTATCTGACCTCCACAACCCAGTTAGTACTGGGTAATACGATACCCCTTGGTAAGACTGGTTGCCAGACTTTTTGGGCCACTGACTACCTTACGACTGTCAAAGATCTACAAATGAAACCCGGGACCTAGTTTAGTTGTAAACCATGGAAGCTTAAAACAGTGTTTGAATTTTCTATTCTTTATAGTTACGGAGGTTTCTGCCCTCCACTTCGGGCAATAACTACAAATCACGATAGGGGATCCTATCTACGAGTATTCTATTCTTAGTGGAGACTATTCAGGTAGTCTTATCAATCGGACGAATCACATTTCGGCGCCGGTTCGCTTCTTATCTCTGTCTGTTTTGACTCCACCTGCGGTCAGCGACCCCGAGGAGTCATACCTCCTAATTATGTAGCTATTTATAAGCCAGTGTCTTGTGAACGTATTCAGATTATATTTATAACATAACTGGATTTTGATCTTTATATTCTAGTTGGAAAGTAAAGGTTAACAACCAGTAAAGCTATGACACGCTTGTACTCCCCGAAGGGGTTGGCAGAGTTGTAGAAAGGTACAGAACAATCAGTGTCCTGCAATACCTGACCCCTCTTACAAAGAAGAAGGGCTAAAAGGTGGCAGATAATGCACGGCACTGACTGTACAAGCCTCATCATCATTATCTAGCCTTTTCTCAACTACGTTGAGGTCGGCTTCCAGTCTAACCGGATGCAGCTGAATACCAGTATTTTACATGGAGCGACTGCCTATCTGACCTCCACAAACCAGTTACTACTGGGTAATACGATACTCCTTGGTAAGACTGGCCAACACAACGCGCCACAAGCCAAGCCTATTTTGTCATAATCAAGTGTGAAGTAGGCAATACGGCGAGGGCGTATTGCTACATCAAGTGGTTAAAAACAGAACTCCATGCTGACATATATTACAAAAAAAAAACCACAATAACGCTGCTCTACCCCAGGGGATGGCGGGGCGGGTTGGGTTTAACCTCGCCTTAATACTTGAAGCACACAAATGTACAGAGGCGGACTTTTCAACCAGTCAACCTGGGTGGGTGATGGAGAGACAGAAGTGGTAGGTGCAATTCCGAAAAATTGGGGATTCAACATACATTTATTTAAATTTAAACAAAGACCTCTTAAAAACAATAAATACAATTTACAAGGAAATCTGTGTAAGAATAATTTTACTACGTTTTTTTATTTAAAATTTTTCGATCACTGTTTATTGAAAACTGGGCCAAAACTAACTGTTATGGTAAACAACAAATATTTGTCTCACTCATAGCTAGACGCCAGTAAATAGGTATGTGTGTCATCTTCTCACCGCTGAACCGTTCAGTTTCCAGAATAGGTATTAAACTTATGTGTCAGTTTTATTTCTAAGTTAACCTCATACATAACTGAGCCATTCATGTTGCGGTCTGCGAACTAATGTTTTCACAGTTGTTTAAAACAATACTCTTTGTAAATATATAGATTGTTCGCACTTTACAAGGATACTTCGACAATAATATGATTTCCTGCAATTTGTGACTGTAGTTCTTTTACCTCGGATAGCAAGCTAAGAACATCCTTAATGTAGTAAGAATAAAGATCACTATGAATTCGACAAACTTTACAGATAATTCACTAACATCTAAAACTTTGAAGTGATCTGTCACTAAAAAATCATTAACATGGTTATGTGAACAGTGGTATGCTGGTAAAAAAAAAGTTCGTAAGTACAGTCAGAGAAAATAATTGTTATACAGTTTTATACCATTTTTTTTCGACTGTCAAAAAATGACAGATTTGCAATTTGAAATAGCGGACGCATTTAAATTAAATTACCGCAACAATTTATTTAAAAAAAAATGTTACGCCAAAAGGCCCTCGTCTTACCATGATAGTTGTCATGGTGTGAAGCATTACCCTGATTCACCTTGAAATGATTAGATGTTCGATGTGGTGTTTAACATTTATGGTGTTAATTTGCTAACTTTGCTAATATGTTTTTGTGTGTTAAATAACAAAGAACCGTAGAGGTTGAATACTATGTATTTCTTAATCACACAACTACTTATTTGTATAAATATGTTCATTAAAATTCCATCGTATTATCTATAAAGGCCGCTAGAAAAAATAACCAGTCATAATAGTTAAAAATAAAATAATTATGTCAGTAAGTATGTAATTCCTTGCACGAACGTTTCTTTAAATAAACATAACATAGTTGACCTTAATAGAACGCAGCAATTAATATGTAATAACATAAGTTGATCAGTAACCTTCCGGCAAGACGTCTTCGTAAAGAATCGTGCACTGACTACGTAAAAAAATATGTAAAAGATTAATTATCAGAGTAAAAAAAACTACCAAAACAAACCAGGATCAGACAGGATAGTATTATTTATAAAAAACAGGACTATTTACCAACGAAATCTGAACTAATTGAACTCAAGGATTTAAATCGCTAGATTGTACTCTTTGACCGTACTAAAAACAGTGAGAAAATTCTTTTCAAATTACATCTGAACGAAACGGAAGCGTAGCCTTTTTTGACGCGGCATGCGGCAGGGCAGGATAAGTCTTTGGTTACACTGTGCTTGCGCGGCTTAGACTCGCGTGGAGTCAATAATCGCAACCCGCCATCTAAAAGTATTTGTACGCTTGTTGACTATGTAGACCTTCGTGACATAGGTGTCGCAATTTTGCGGCTATATTAAAACTATCACCTACAGTTAGACTATAGTTATACCGTGTTATAAAAATGGGCCAAAATGTACAGTCAAGGAATGAAAATGTTATGCACCCTAAGTATTTTTTTCGAACTGGATCCGTCAGAACTGGAAGGAGAAGGTTCGTGAGAAGTAGAAGGAGTACAGGGAGGCATTTGACAAAAAGAGGCACAGAGAAGGCTAGAAATAGAAAATATTATTAGCTAAAAATTTAATTGACAGGGACAGTTCAAGTGGGACGTGCTGTCCGCTCGCTGCAACTGTATGGAAAAATAATGTGTTTTTAACTTTTCGCTCCCTGGTCGTACTGGAAAATCATGAAGTATATTGTGGAAAATAAAGCTTACACTCCTGCCAGCCATTATACAATTTCCTTATTCTTTAAAAAAAACTCACAGTAGATGTAATCCACTCAGCATCAACCGTGAATAATTGAAGGCCGCTCCTCGAGTTCACTCGAGGAGCGGCCGTATTGTATAAGCTAGACGAGGAGGTACGGTCTCCGAGCGCGCTGGCTATACGGATGCTGTTTCCTTGTAAAACGAGGGCTGTAACTACGAGTAGTAATAAGGTTTAAAATTGATTATTCTCCCACTGTTTGCTTTGTAATTGTCTGCTGCTTTTTTTTATATCAGCCCATGGTCTCTCACTGCAAGGGCCTTCTTCCACTTCTTGCAGCTGCCTGCAGTCGTGGTCCAGTCTTTCATAAAATGGTCTAACTCTGCTGTTACGAATGCAATATTTTGATACTCATAGCAGTGGCGAAGGTTCCATACAACTCGATTCTTACTGGCTTCCCTATGAAAAATGGCACAGTCAGTATTCTATAGACAAATAATATATAATCACATTAAAGATATGTACTCCGGTTTACCTCTTACAAAAATTGGCCCTTCGCTACTGACTCATAGTATTGTAATATTTGTCTTATCTCAAGAAAATCACTATTAATTATTTTTAAGTGTTTTGTATAGTGCTCGTCACTACCGGTTTCTTGTTTACTACACTCGGCAGGTGTTTGTAAATATTTTTCTGAAGGGGGTCTCTGGCGTTTTATGGTCATCTGTTGAAAATTTATTTTTTAGAATGCTTGAGACTTAACGGTTTTTATTGTTTATGAAAAATGTACGACCTACTTGTTGCCAACTGAGAAGACTACATTGCAATAATGTAAAAATTGTTTTAAATTTAAAATAACCAAAAATACCAGTCCTACATAAAGACTCGAACTTGAAACGCAATGTTTCCTTTCATTCAGAATAGGAATAATTTTTATCATCATCATCATTTGCATAAAATACAGGTGTTACCAGATATAAAATTTGGTGATGTGTGCACAAATCATATTTTGCCTTTTTCATACAAATTTGTTTTACATTATTGATAGATGACTGAAAATTACAAGGACAAGAAGTCTTTATTCTGCATTCATACATATCGTAATATGGCGCTACATATTTATTTTTAGAAAGTATATATGGTCCATTACTCTTACTGCCAGCAACACAAAATACATTGCTCCAATATTGCGTGACTTTTATTTACTATGCTTAGCATTACTGTGCGTACTCACTGGTGAAACATTCCTTCACTTAACTCTTAGTTGAAATCTTTATCACACACTTGATTTATGTGAATGTTTTTTTTTTTGTTAAATGTGCGAATTCTCTCAAACTTACATATCTCGGAGACATGTTCTGTTCCTAGCATAGAAAAGCCTATTTACCCTGTAAGGTGAGGTATAGCGCATAGATATACAGGTCGGACGTATCTTCTGCATCTTTTATCCCCAGATCTAGGTCAGGCCGTCCAGGGCCGTGTTCCTGATATGTGCCCTACATTGCTCTCTAGAGTGAAGCTAACTTTAGTTATACCTTTTTTGTAATATATCTATGGTGGCTATTATTGAAAATGTTATCGTAGAATTCAGGAAATTATTAGATTCTTTTTACGTCAAAGCTGTGAGTGTTTTATTTTTTATTGAAAATACTTAGTCGCTTTTTATTAGAAACAAGCTGAAGCCCAAGACTTCATCTGCAAACTCGCAAGAAAGAAGTCATTGAGATCACAGGCTACCTCTGTCAAAGGGCTTGGAAGATTTTTGTATGAAGACTGGCCGGCCTAACTTTCGCCATTTTTTTTTTTTAAATTGCCACCACGCTTAACACATATTAATCGATAGCTGGTATCAATACAAACAAGTTTTGAAAAAAGGCAAAATGTTCTAAAGTGTCACGTTTCCGAGATATAAGCTATCAAAGTTGTGCTGAAGATGCCAATAGTGAATGGACTTTAACTTTGATAGCTCATATCTTGGAAACGTGACAATTTAGAACATTTTATCTCATGCAAAACTTGTTTGCATTGATGCCAGCTATCGATTAATAAAGGTTTTATGCATGGCCGCAACTTTGGAAAAAATAAAATGGCGGAGGTTAGGCCGGCCATTAAATTCAAACCCCTTTCATAACTATCAGGTCACTGGTTTAGGCGTGAAAGGTAGCATACAGACAGATTTTTTTTCCGCAATTATAGTATTAATATTATACAATTTAGGTTAAACAAATTACCCATTAGGCCGTAGGGGATGCGAAGATAAGAAAGAATGTGCGTTTCTTCAGCATCTAATTAAAATTAAAGCCAACTTCCAAGTAGGTAGTTGTGAAAAGACTTGCAGAGGGATGAGTTCTTGAAAACAATACAACTGGTGGACTTCTTTTTGAAGAACATAGAATCAAAGAAAAAAAACTTTTTTGCAAAAAATAAAACCAACTTCAAAAACACAAGAAAGTGAAAAATAACTTTAGCTTCTGAAGTCGGTGACTTTTGTTTGTTTGTTTTAGTTTTGTTTGCCACCGACTTCTGAAGCTAAAGTTATTTTACACTTTCTTGTGTTTTAAGTCTGTTTTTATTTTTTGCAAAAAGTTTTTTTATTTGTCCATTTTTGGTTGTAATATCCTATACAAATATTTGCGCACTGCTCCATTGAGACATGAGGTTTCGGAGTAAACGAAAATATCATCGATGTATACAATTTTTAAATTTTTCAAAAACCGCTCGATCCATTTAAAAAAAAAAGAACAAATAAAAGAATTTTCCAAACCAGTTCTTTGAGTAATTTGTGAACATACACAAAAAAAAAAGATTACGGCGAATTGAGAACCTCCTCGTTTTTTGAAGTAGGTTAAAAACACCGGTAAAGTAACAAAAATAAATATGTAAACATTTACAATTTGCATTACTTATGGCCCGCCAGTCTCGCCACACCTGTGCAATGTCTGAATATCAGATGTAACCATGTAACCTTGACTACGATTCCGCTTGGCTAGCAACCAGCCTAGGAGTGGTGCCAAATTACCTAGATTTGTTTCAACTTACTTCGAAAGGGATAACATTTTATTGAACTTAAATGGGCTGACTGTTATAAGGTAATTCACCCCTAATATGACTCTCTAACCGAAATTCTCTCTTCAAATACTCGTCTTCTGTCAACTTAATTTGCTGACAGATAGGTCAAATTGACTTCCTTATTGGTCTAGTGGTAGCGAGTGTGACTGCTGAGCAGGAGGTCCTGGGTTCGATTCCCGGGTCGGGCAAAGTGCTATTAGGTTTTTCCATCAGGTATTTCTCAGTAGCAGTCACGGAGTCTGGATTTGCATTTCCATGGGACTTAAACATAACTAGCGAAATATGGTTATACTACTTACTAGGTACACCTCTGCTTAACCCTTCGGGGATTACAGGCGTGATGTCATCTATGTATGTATCGTCAAATTCATTTCGAAGGGTTTGGGATCTTGTTATTGTTTCTATTGATGTTTGTCGAACACGGCACTTAAATCAAGAGTTCAGTAATTAGACAACGATGTTTTGTTTTGGCCTTACAAAAGCTACTAATTAAACTGTTAAAAAAAAGGGTTAAGGTAAAGGAAACGATATTAATCTGAAATGCATACAACATAATCATAATTTATTATGATGTAATTAGATATAATTTGGTACACATAAAATATCCTTCAATTCTCTCAAGGTGCATCAACAATCACTTGAGCATCAAATAAAACATACGAAAATAAAGAAAAAATGTGGTTTTAATTTGTTCTTAAACCGGATCTTAATTAAACGTAGCTTTTTATGAGGGAGCATTTTATATTTTTAATAATTTAGGACTTATTTTTATCAAATAAACATTTTTTACATCAAAATTATTACTGATTGCACATCAAATTTACAAGAGCATACAAACGTTATACTCACACATATTATAACAAAATATTTTTGTAACATGTTATCATCCTAAAAAAGGCATTGCGGCAAGGACAACATAGGATGCAGGAAAGAGCGAAGCGAGCTCGGGAACTCGTGGCACCCAGACTCGGACAGGTTAGGTTCGAAGGGGATGGCGGGTCTAGTGAGCAAGCTAAGTGGGCGAAAAGACCCCTTCATCCACTTCGTGTTAGGTTGCTTTACGACTCGGTTTCACTTAAATAAATTGTCATATGCGTTACAAAAATAGCAGCTTTGTTTTAAAATATTAATTACAAAGTTTATTGTGCGCTAGTTATTCACGAACTCAAATTATTGCTGAAACAATAATATTTTGTGATAACTATTTTGCTGTGCAATCAGTACTTTTGATTAGCATTAGGATTTAAAAAAAAAAGGTTTTTTTTTAATTTACAGTTAAATACTAGCCATAATATAATTGCGACCTAAAAGCGTTTATGAGAGATTGGCCAGAGAAAACCGCACGGAGAGAAGACTCGAAGGCTATGGGAGAGGCCTTTGCCCAGCAGTGGAACTTTAGTGGCTAAGTAAAAGACTTGTCTGTCTTTCACCTTTTCACACCTTAACGGCTTTGAATCTAACTTGGTAGATGGATAGATCTTGACTTAGGTTACTTTATATCACGGTAAAAAAATAAAAGTAGTACATTCTTGTATGATAACATAATTTCCGAACTCGACGTGAGCGAAGCCACAGGCAAAAGTCAGCTTTAAATAAGAATAAAATTTTTAATATTTTATACGCAAACCCTGCGTAGGGAACAAAGCTGTTTTTGACATGGAAAGAAAAATTCCAGTGCGAGCAGGGTTTGAACCTGCGACCTTCCGATTCAGTACACCGGATGTCGGATTTGAAAAATTAGTTTGGTATGGCGACTTCTATACAACATTGATTTGACTGCAATGTCAACGTGTTGGTTTAAGTTAGTTCGATACTTTCTTAAATAGAGGCGCTAACGTCACCGTAAGACGTTATTAATGGAACGAAAATTTCGAGAACTGTGAGCGGGGTGCGATGGTCTAGTTGGTTAAGACATCCGGTGTACTGAATCGGAAGGTCGCAGGTTCAAACCCTGCTCGCACTGGAATTTTTCTTTCCATGTCAAAAACAAGAATAAAATTATTCAAATAACATCGCTATGGTAAGACGCATTAGAGTAATTTGCTATTTGCAAGTAAAAATATTTACCACTTAATGAATACCAATAAGACATAAATCATCATAGCATGTTACGATTAATTAGCTAACATCACGCGATGATCGAGAGGAGCCAATTATCACTAGCATGCTAATCTGAGCAAAAAGATTTTATTGATTTTATCTCACTTACCTAGTACCTAAACTCAGAGAAAATCATGGCGTAGCAAATTAACTATTGCCAACTTTATTGGTTCATAAACTCTCAGCTGTCAATTTTTGACAGCCGTCAATGAGCTCAGCCTTTAATTTCCGTGACTGTAGGTATCCTGTCAGTTTTTTGGACTCGTCTAGTCATTGCTATGCCTGGATTAACATTTTAGAAATGTAGATTAAACTAAGAACTCCCTACAAATTAAATATGAGCCATTATTTACATTTAACGAAGGAACTATGTTTTTTTTAAATATTCTACAAGAATTGTTTCAGTTTTCATCCTCAATGTATTAAACCTTTAAGACCACGGTTTTTTTTAAAGTAAATTACAAACTTGAGCTCCGCTGGGCAATGAGAGCCTTTGTAAACGTCCCTAAGTGCAGTAAACGGGAATAACAAGATGGACTAGTAATGTCTTTGAGACCGTGAAGGACTTTTCTGACGTACACAAAACTATACAGGGTGGAAGTGACATCGAATGATGTGAAATTTGAAAATGATTCAAAATATCTGTGGGAATATTTTTTATCGGTAATTTAAAAAAATATCTGCTGTTCTATACATTGTGACCGTGTAGGTAATTGCACTTTTGTAGGAAACAGATGATTTTTTTTTTAATAACTGATGAATTTCTGTGGTGGGGCTTAGAATGTTGTACTGTATACGTGGTAACCGTTTTCACGTCGGTGTTCCTTCCACCCTGTATGCCAGGCGTGCATGATGCGAACACTGGCTTTAGAACTATTTTTAGATTTTAATCATTAACTTTAAATCTATTTAACCGATCAAATTATCCGTAAAAGTGGATATTGAAACGAAATCAATGATTAAATTAATTCCCAGCCAGCCAATCAGAATTATTTCATCACCATCATTCGCTTGCCCTTATCGCAATTCATTTGGGGTGGGCTCAGCATGTGTACTTCTTCCATACTTCATCACCACTGCTCACAAAACGGTGAAGGATTTTGGGCCTCTCGTGGTCGATTACGGCCAGCTTCCTTTCACGGACAGGAGGCTCCTGTCCGTCTAATTAACGATTTTGCATAATGCAATCTTCAGATATTCGCACTATGGTGGTTCATTGGTAGTCTGTCAAGCAGTCTTACCTAGGGGATCGTATTACCCAGTAAAAACTGGGTAGTGGTGGTCAGATAGGCATCCAGTCCATGTAAAATACTGGTACTCAACTGCACCCCGTTAGACTGGAAACCGACCCCAACAGAGTTCGGAAAAGGCTAGGCAGATGATGATACAAACATACATATATATACATAGTACATTGGTACTACTACTAAGTTTCGCATGGTTATATTAAAATGTAAATTAAATAGTTACGCTGCCCAAGGTTTTTGGTGTAGTCTAAAATATATTTTACGTGAAAACAAAACTTTTTTGCAGATGCTAATTTCATGAGACAAACTTCACAGCTAGCTCGGCTGTGTGAATTGCAAATGAACATATTTCACCGGATGTGTGTTGTTTCAAAGCAATTTTAATAATTTATAGTATTCGTTTTAAAATGGTTTTACTTAGACATCTACGTTAATCCTGGTGGAACCATACTGTAAAGCCTTACTAACTGGTGGTCTTTGTCCAGAGTGGTGTGCATACCATCAGTTTTTTTTTTTTAAATATATTTTAAATGGGCCTACTCTTTACCATAGTCTTGTCCTGAGGGCAGAGATGAGGTCGACGACGGAACGAGCTAACCCAAAAGAAACTTATTGACTCGCGACTTTAATAGCAGTAGTATGCTTACTTGCTTAGTATCATCCGTTATCCCAATTTAACTCCACGCAGTATTACATCTATGGCTGTGTGCAGAAGTGTGACTACAAACATTGTTCAGGCTTTCCGAAAACCGAAACAAACTGCTCTGTTACAGTCTTATCTATATCTGTGGTTACAGTCCTTTGACAGTTGATTTACTTCTAACCAGTAACAATGCAAAGGCAACCTTTTTTTTTTTTTTTTTTTTTTTTGGATGGGAAATCATCAAATGACCCCCTCCACTCTGGGCGGAGCGGAAGGGAGTGTCAGACTTGTACTGACTAAAACCCATCCATGTTCCTTCTTTGCCCTTTGTGTTCCAGGGCCACGGTGTCTCTTTCGAACAGTCCCGCAGCTCTGGCAGGCATCGGCCCATGCGGACCCCTACTCGGTTGCTGACATCTCTTTGAGGCGCGCGTGGAACACGAACGCGCCGTCGACACGGCCTGTCGTCATAAGACGGCCGGACGGCGAGCTAGCCCATAACTCGCCGTCCACAGGCCCGCGCCTACGGTGGCCGGGAGCCACCACGTGACCCCCGACGCCCAGGGCGTCTCCCGCGGCGGCTGGGACGTGAGGTTCTTTCCCTCTCACGTCCCGCCACCTCCTTCACTAGCATGACTGCTTCACAGAAGGTGGTGACGGCTTCCCATTCCCTCTCGCTCCGGACCATGGCTTGAACCAGGGCCGGACGCGAGAGATCGCCGCCGCCAATCGCCGCTACAAGGACACGGCGGTGCTCCGCCCAAGCGGGGCAGACCTCTACGGTGTGCTCCACCGTGTCCTCCGGACGATCCTCGCAGTGGAAACACCCGGGCGTTTCCTCCCGCCCGATTCGGTGCAAGAACCTCCCGAAACAACCGTGTCCGGTGAGGATCTGCGTCAGGCGGTAGGTGAGGGCGCCGTGGCGCCTCTCTAGCCACTCCTCAAAGAGGGGACTTATCGCCACTATGGTAGCGTGCCCTGCACGGGGTTGCAACAGTCGCTCTCTCCATGTCGCCATGATATCACGCCGGAGGTCTGTCCGCTGAGCGGCAATTTGCCGCGGCAGCGGAGTTTCCCCCCGACGTAGTGCCTCCGCGCGCCATTCACCTCCGCGCGCCATTCATGCAAAGGCAACCTTATTGTAACCTATTGCAAAATCGAATGTCAAGTGAGATAAAATAACTGTGAATGGACTGTTCAGACGTCATGTTAACTGTCAGAATGCCATATTCCTTAAGAAAAAGCTAGTTCATCATCATCTGCCTGCCTTTTTCAACTATGTTGAGGTCAGCTTCCAGTCTAACCGGATGCAGCTGAATACCAGTATTTTACATGGAGCTACTGCCTATCTGACCTCCACAACCCAGTTGGTACTGGGTAATACGATACCCATTGGTAAGACTGGTTGTCAGACTTTCGGGCCACTGACTACCGTAACGACTGTCAAAGATCTACAAATGACAGCTGGGAAAAATAGCAAGCAAACTACTAAAAAAAACAAATTCCATGCCTCAACGGCAATTGCTTACACTAGTATCAAGTAAATGAATGCCTATAAAGTTAAAGGCATTAGATTCATGGTCACATAACCATTCGTACGTAACCTTGAACACAGTATTGTATTGTGAATTGTTAGAATTTTGCAATAACTTGCCGTTTTGTAGTAGTAACGATACTAATTTGTGCCCGAAACTGAATGATATATGCTTGGAAATGGAATAATAGATCAACTACAGACTGGCTCAGAAAAAAAGACAGATTTTATTTTTCTTTATCGTGTGGTTAGTGCCTAATCTTGGCTTTACATACCGACGAGAAATATCTCACAGGTATGTTTGGTAACCTCACGATGTTTTCCTTCACCGAAGCAAGTGATAATTACACAATACACACATGAATCCGAAAAATCGGAAGTGCGAGTCTTGGGTTCGAATTCTTGGGTGACAGCACTAGGCTATCACTGATTTTGTTTTTTTTTCTTTTATGACTTATATGGCGGGACAAACTTGATTCCTTCAAAAATCATTGGCCTGCACTTGCAGAGTATATAATTGAAGACATTATTTCAAAAACCACCTTAGTCAAAAATTTCATGATATGAGTTAGTTACGCCATCTTGTAGAGGAATTCGTAAGCTTTCCGATCGCAATTCATATTTTTTCAACAAATAGTCAACTATGATTTCGGCATAAAGCAGTCACGTCAGTGATATAGGCGGTTTATGAAAAAAAACCAAAACTGTCACTAATTCTAAAACTATTTCATATCATGACAGAGGTGGTTTTTGAAATAATGTCTTCAATTGTGAAGAATGCGGTGTAAATGTGTAACAGCCTTATAATCGCAATGCCTATATTTTGACAAATCAAAAAAATTTATTGCGTTTATTAAGGTTGTCTTGTAGATGTTTTTTTTTCAAATATCGGAAGCACTGTATTGCGAATTTCCTTCAAAATCCTTCGAATTGTGATAGAGAAGTGTCTTTCTCAATTAGGATGATGGACGACCATTGCCCAGCAGTGGGACAACACAGGTTAGCTAGATAGGTAACTAGCTACAAAACAGTTGTCAAGCCAGGATCAAAATCTAAAAATAATAACACCAATTTTATTTCTATTGCATATAACGCTTGTTTAGAAGTTAATCTAATACAATCATCCTATTACGATTGACATGCAATTGACGTCAACAGCAAACTGCTCTTAGTATACCTGTAATCTTGGTGTCATAACAGCACTTGGTTAATTGATCGGTATAATGCTCAGTTATCTCATTATTTGATGAGATGGTTATAATTAGGAGCATGACAGGCATGAGTTGCTGGTTGCTGCCATTTGGGCCGTAAGTTGCAAAAAGGCAGAACCGAATTGTCAGTGTCCTAAATAAATTCCTGGTGACTTTATTTGGTCCGTAACTCTCTATGGAAAGGGATAGCCCTAATGTCTGGTTTGATGTCTATGTCCTACGTGTTCTCTTTCAATCTTTAAGTAAGTTTGATTTGTTCCACTAGTGGGTCTAGTGGGATTTTTCAAGTACCTGCTTGCGTCTCTATCTCTACTGCTTAATGTGGAAGCGCCAGGGTAGTCCGTGAAATTCAATTTTTCTGACGTTTTTTGCAATTTGCAGGTCAGTGTCAGGTTGTACGCTGATGAAAATATGATTCGCGCAAGTAACACGTATGTAGTTACAGAATTATTATGACTTTTTCAAGAAATAGTTACTGAGTTTTCATAGATCCAATACACTTTTCTATTTACGTTCCCAAAGTCAGGAATATCTTGTACTACATTGACATATTTCTTTCTCTCTGGTAATCTGCTGATAGCACAATGGAAGTTTCCTTCACCTTGATTTGGCAATTATTCTTTCAAGTGGGAGTAGGTATCATAAAAAGAAAAGATCCGACATCACATAAATAAAAAAAGAAATCATAGTACAAATTGTGATAAAGTTGTTTTGACATTGATGCCAAGTTATTTATTGATTTAAATGCACCTATGATAAATTGACAAAAAATATAATTAGAAACCTACCTAGGTTTCTAATTCTATTTTTAGGTATGAATTTATATGGACACCTTCTATTCATTCTAGCCAGTCTGAAAAAAACAAGATGACAAATCCGCCAAGCGTGTTAATTTCTAAAATAATTGGCACTCTTATGGATGAATGTAGTTGAAGAACGTAGATTACATTGCAACACTTCACACTTACATTATTATCTTATTAACACATTGACATAGCACTTATTCTATGACTAATGCTGCTAAAACGATAAAAATATGAAATCACGCTTCATTTTTGCTAGCCATCGGCCCTGCTGTACGCATTCGTCGGTACCAGGAGCACACGAAATTGCTAGAGGTTTCTGCAGCCGCCTCGTCGAGTCGCTGCACACTTGCACAACCGGTCCGCGTGCCGCACACAGCATTGAAAATTACGTCATGTATTTTATTTAGCCTTATGTAGAGCTTGGTATACCTATCTATATGCACGACCGGCAAGTAAGTCACGACGCACCTCCTACGCGCTCTAACAGCCTGGTACTTCAGAAGCCAGAAAGGATTCAAAAGGACCTTTATTGTGAGCCTTTTTGCGTTTCCAAGGCGATCTTAATAAAGGAGGAAATGGGTTTAAAGGATACTTACGTTTGTTGAACTTGTTTTTTTTTTGGATTGTTCCTTTGTGACTTAGGTACAGGTACTTCACGTTTCCTGTAAGTAGGACTAAGCACTCTTTCACGTGATTATCAAGTGTATGTATCATAGTATCACTTACATAGCTATATTTTCGTTTGCGGCAAAGGCTTGCTTGCGTATTGTGTAAGATTGATTCAATAATAACATTGGTTTTGAACTTTTGATTTGTTTATTCTCTGTCTCTCAAACACTCAAGGTCTCGATTCGACGCGTCTGCTCTTTTTATATTTTTGTCAACACGTTTGATGGTGTCTACGTTCAAAAGGTGATGTCGGTAAATTTCATAATTGCCTACTTCAGGGGTTTTTGTTAAACTCTTGTTGAGAGTTAAGCGATTCGTTTAAAAAAAGTAATGAGTTTTTTTCTGTTTCGGTAAATTGCTCATCTTTTGGTCATGTCTTCAGACCTTCAGTTATCAAGCTGCAATGATTTCAGAACTGTAAAGTGAGGGGCTACAGTGTCTAGTCCACCCCATATAAAATTTGATTGTATTGTTTATGATTTACCTGAAAAATTATGTACTTAAATCTTTTAGATTTAACTAGGTACAACCTCCCCACATCTTATTAGTTTTACAATTAAATTAAACCAAAATATTTCATAAAGATAAGTTCACACCTAAAGGGTTTAAATAGACCCTTAACATAGCCGAAAGGCACTTGTTCTGCCTGTCTTTGCGATCATTTTTTTTTTGTTCTAGACCATACCTGGACCTTCTAGTTACGGAAATATTGGGGGTCAAAGTTCCAACTTTTTCACAGGTTTTTTTTTAAATACTTACATGTTTTTAATGTAAGATTTTTTCACACCTCCACGACCCCCGTACTATTTAATCCATTCATCAGCACAATGCTTTGTGTGCTTTCCATCGAGTCCTACCGTAAAACGTGATTTTTCATCCAAAAAAAAAAGTTGATTCCCAGCAATAATTTTTGCGTAGAGTTACTTAGTTTGATGTACGGAATGCTTGGTTGACGTCTATGTGAAGGGTCTGTTTACACCCTGTATATCAAATGCAACAAATAAACTAAAACTTCTAGAAGGTAGAAAATACTATGGTTTATGTTGAAGTAATATCGTAGAAAACCTTGACACTTAGCTATTAGCTGCATAATAAAGATGAATCTAATAAAATAAATTATCACTAGAGCCCTGACATCAAATTAAACAAAAATACAGGTAGGCAACACAAGCTTGGTAACGATTATGTATTGATTAGTATCATAGACAATTTTTCAATGTCATCTCATGATTAAGTATTCTTCTGTCTTGCAAATCCTCAGTGGAAGTCCAGAAGCCTTATTATGTAAATGATAAAGATAAATGATGTTTTATATATTGCAAATTGGTTTTTAGTTAACTAACACTTTTACACGTCAAGTAATATCTTTTTAAAAACGAAATGAGGCCGGTGTCTGAAGTAGATTAAGTTGATTCTCTTGAGGACCAACAGGCTAAGTCTAAATGAACGCATTTAGACTTAGCCTGTTGGTCCTCATAATTTTAGTCCTGGTTATAAGTTGACCATTAACTCATCATCATCTGTCTAGCCTTTTTGCAAGTATGTTGGGGTCGGTTTCTAGTCTAACCGGATGCAGCTGAATACCAGTATTTTACATGGAGCGACTGCCTATCTGACCTCCACAACCCAGTTAGTACTGGGTAATACGATACCCCTTGGGTTGGTGTTGTTAGACTTTTTGGGCCACTGACGACTGTCAAAGATCTACAAATGACAGCCTGGACCAACGGCTTAACGTGGGATCATTAACTATTGACCAAAATTTAATGTAATTCAAACCACAGCTTTTTGTCATTGTCAACCCGCTTAACCATTAATTTCGCTGATTGTACATGACCCCATAACTTTGCCTATCAGGGCACGGGTACACGCGACAGCGATCGATCGAATCAAATTGCGAATGTAATACAAACATTTTTATTGAAATTCTTTGCCAAACAATAGCGTGCCGGATCCGATAATATTAAATAAGATTTGTCTTTTTATAAAAAAGTCGTTGATACCGTATATTACCTACTGCATGAATTGTAAAATAATGTTCTGCTTAGTTAGTCCAGTGCTCGCAAGCGCTGATCATGAGGTCCTAGGTACAATTCCCAGGTCGTACAAAGTGTTATTGGGTTTTTCTATCAGGAGTTTCTCAGTAGTGGTCAGGAGTCTAGTTTTTTTTAAAAAACGTTGTCCCACACTAAGAATTTCTCTTGTATCGTGGATGCGTTTATAAACATTTAAACTCACATACACAAACAGCCAGACAAGGTCCAACTACCTACTAGGTCCTTTATTCCCGATTCGTTGCCGATTCTTCGATTGCAAAGATTCGTGCCCGGTTGCTGGCAAAAGGGTCGCACCGTATTACATGGGACTGAAACATAGCTGGCGAAATGTAGGTGTGGCTACGGAGGCATGCATACATCTACCTAACCCTGAGCACAATATTATGTATGGTGCTATTTTGCAATTACTTGCTCCCAAAAGTCAAAATCCTAACTCAACATTAAGTAAAATCATAACTCAACATCAACCACGCCAAGACCCCCAGAACCACTTTTCCCAAGAACTCCCAAGCCTAAGTAATAAATTTATTACCCTGTACCTTATTCATAGTTCCAACTGTCCAACACAGATTAGTTCCACATAGAATTACTATATCTAGATAAGCTTTCAGCTTTCCCCTTTCTAAAGTTCACCCACAGCCGTGACACTCGTTTATAAGTTAACAAAAGACGGTTCTCTATAAAACGATTGTGCTGAGTTTCTCTTCATATTGTGTTCGAGCTTGCTGTGTACTTTAGATAAGTAACTTTCCACGGTGTTCTGGGAGTAAGAATACAAAGTATTACTTGAAACAATTGTTTGTATCTGGTCGTAAAAATACCCTTATTTGTTAACACTCTTCGTCTGGGAGAGATTCATAATGGAGGAGGTTTATAACTCCATGAATCTTTTAGTTCTCATCGATTGATATAAAAAGAAGTGAGAAAATCTAAAATGCAGGCCACACCACCAGCTATCGAGCGAGCGAGCGAGCCGGGCGAGCTTCTTTTCTTACTTCGTTTCGGCTCTTTCGGTAGTTCGTGGTGTGAACCAAAGTGTGAAAAGAGGTGAACCGATGCGGGTAGCCTCGTCCGGCTCGTTGGCTCGCTAGCTGGCGATGGCGCTGCGGCATGCTCTTAAAGCCTTTGTATTACCATTACTACTCGCAAAAATAGTGAGGAAACCGACATATACCTGCTGGGCCGGCGTGACGGATTATGGCACACTCTCTCTCTCTCTCACAGAGAAGAGCTCTGTGGCCCAGCCAGCTGTGGTAACGTTACAGATTATTTGTGCTTAAGCTAAATTAAATTTTTTACCTACTGAATGAATGAATCTTCGAACGAAGCCGAAAGGCACTTATGCTCCCTGGCTTTACGATAATTTTTTTGTTCCGGACCATACCTGGGAACCTTCTGGTTACGGAGATATTAGAGGTCAAAGTTAACTTTTTTAAATACAAGTTTAAATGTCCTAACTTTACTTTAAATATCTCCATGACCCATGTACTATTTATTTAATGCTTCCATCAGCACAATGTTCTGAGTGCGTTACTTCGAGTCCTACAGTAATCCGTGATTTTTAAGCCCCAAAAAAAAAATACCCAGCAATAGTTCTTGTGTAGAGTTACTTAGTTTGATGTACTTACATAATGCTTGGTTGACGATTACGTGAAGGGTCCGTTTGTACAAGGTCCAAACGGACCCTTCACGTAATCGTAATCGTATATCAATTTTAAGAATACCGAAAATTCCTTGGCTGTTAAAGTGGTTTAATTTTGAAGCTGTCGAGCAATTTGTAGGGCTGATGGAGTGGTATTTAATTTTAGTTTAGCCTCTCGGGCAGTGAACTGTCGTAGGGAGCAAGGTCGTCCCGAACCTGCCTAGAATCGATCTTTCACTTAAGAAACTTCAAGGTAAAACATGGTCATAAAGACCGAAGTCAATTAAGCTCAGAAAGGAAATCGAAGGATCTTAACCAACCACAAATTGTCTCAGATATAAATCTTTTTATTTCGTGTAAGTAGATTATCACAATTTGAACTTGATTAATGGACTGCCTTATCGCTAAAAGTGATATTTTAAATTTGATTCTCAATTAAGACGGATTTGATGTAGTTCTTCTTATTTATGATATCGTGCGAGCATTTTTCCAGGCGCTTGATGGAATCCTTATTATTTTAAACATCTGGGAAATCCTTATTATTTAAAACAATTGGGAAATACACTTTCAATCACAATCCAAATTTGGAGGAGAATTCCCAATCCATTGCTTCATGGGTTTGAAAAATTCATGCTCGACAACGTGAATAACGCAATGAATATTGTTGAATTTCCAATATTATAAATGTTTTACATAATTACCCCGCAGGATGTTTCTTCAGTTTCGTCCGTGTTTTCATCTCCAGTGACTTAATTGTTTTAATTTCAATTGTTACAGTGTATGAAAGCGTACGTGGAGTTCGAAGTCTGCAATGGTGCCTACGAGGTGTCGTGTCCAGACGCAAAATGCAGGGTGGGGGCAGCGCTCAATCTTGACGAGATATCCGAACTGGTGGAGCCTGGTGTCATGGAGAAACATCTCAAGTTTCGTCTTAATCATGGTCAGTATTAAAACAATCTACAGGTCCTGCAGCAGATTTATTTATTTATTTGTTTAAACAGATACTTGCTGCACTTACAGTTTGCAGATTTGTTGTCCTGAAAAAATCGTAACGAAATGAGAAACATGTGTCCAAAAGAGTGATAAAATAAACGCTGATGGATGGAGACAGAGAGAGAGGAAGGCCCAAGAAAAGATAGATGGATAGTATGATTCCTCATATATGAAAACAAAGGGAATCATTGACACGATGTAGATGAAAGCGGGGACGAAGAAAACTTGTTGCGCCGACCATATGTATAATAGGCCAAGGACAGGAAGCTGATGATGATTCTGAGCAAATCCTAATAGATTCGGAGTCGGCGCCGATTTCTGCTTCTTCCATACATCTCTAATAGATGAGTTGTGATCTCTGTATCTAGTTACCTTAACTCCAGTAATTATCTTCTTTCTGTCAACCCATCCGTTACTTTGACCTTCCACATTTATACCCAAAACTTTCCTTACGGACAATTTTAGAAAAAGTTATAGGCATTAATAAATTTATCAATGAGCTCGGTTCCATGATTCCATCATGCTCTGATTGTGACTTCACCGTACATGGTTCGGCTCGATCATCGCTGATGCGTGTGCGCTCGTCTGCCGCTGACGTTCAGCTCGCTCCGCTCTGTTTCACAGCGATTACTCGCTCCGTAGCTGCACATTATTGAACCATTTGCTCTACTACAGTAGTGGTGTTTTAAGTTGTGTTGTTTAATGCTCTGGTTGGTAACTGTGTGAAGATGACATTTTTGGAAAATGCTCCATAAAATAAATATCAATTACAGACTAGCTTATGACCGGGAACTTCGTCCGCATCGAAGAAACTATAGTACTCGGTAATAGTGCCGCTTTCCATCAGAGAAATCATTTCTGAAATCGGATGAGTACGACGTCATTTTATTCCTCGTATTCTTTTCAGCCAACCCTTTCGTTTGATACCTATCTCATGGGAATTCATAAAAAATTACTAGTCCGCCATATTGGATTTAGATTGACGTTACTTAGCTAACCATGCGTTGTCATCCTAACTAAACATATATGAAAAATTTCAGCTCAATCGGAAACCGGGAAGTGGGTAAAATTTAAGTTCTAAGATTTTTTACATAGTAACCGGTGAACTTAAGGACGCAGATAAGTAAGGAAAGTAAGGCAAAGGACATGGTGACCTCTCAATGGTTCCGGTTTCTGTTTGAGTGTGTCGTTAATTCTGTATATCCTGATCAGGGTGTCGATAAGTGAAAACAACTTGAAATGGAGAGGCTTTAAATTTTACATGTCCTGCTTGCGAGGAACAGCCTTTAGGGCTTCGGAAAAGGATATTGACTTTATGGCTTCCTACATATTGATAACCTGGTGTTATATTGTCGCAAATACAACATTATTTTTAGTATTTTAAATATGTTTTTTACGGAAACCCTGCTGGGAATTACAGCCTTTGATATGGAAAGAAAAATTCGAGTGCGAGCAGGGTTTGAACCTGCGACCTTCCGATTCTGTACACCGGACGTCTTAACCAATTAGGCCATCGCACCCTGCTCATAGCTCTCGAAATTTCACAGGTCGCAGGTTCAAACCCTGCTCGCACTCGAATTTTTCTTTCCATTATTTTTAGTATATGCGAAACCTGAATATAGTTTCTAAAACTAAGGTTGTATACAGTTTCAGAACAAGTTCGGTTTGCAATGTGTGAGAACAGTTATAACTGTGAGTGATAACTCACAGTTATGACTGTTCTCTATCGTATCGTATTTTTGGTAATCTATTTCTTTAATTGGATGTATGAACGTGGCCGTCGCAAAAGGATGTGTATAAGGATCGTAGCAGGTGGCGTTCAGTGGTTTTTTCCTACCCGCATTGGAAAAAGGAGTTAATGTATATATGTAAATTCGATGTGTCATATGTATAAACACCCGGGTAGTACTGAATTACTGACGGTCAAAGAGCCAAAGTTAAATTAACTAAGCAACTTTCAAACATTTTCTTAATATCTGGCGATTACGTAAAATTACGGTTTGAGAAGGTACCTTTTTCATTAATGGTGGTTAAAAATACAATATTGAATCTATTAATCTTGTTGCAGAGGTGGCGATGGACTCGGGGCGCGCGTTCTGCCCACGCGTGGGCTGCGACACGGTGGTACAGGTCCGCGCTGCCAGCCCGGCGCACTGCCCCACCTGCCGGCACGACTTCTGCTCACAATGCAACCAGGAGGTGAGATATCTTATCTTCTTTATGTTATTAGTTGACAACTGATGCCATCCTGACGACAAAGTGGCAATGTCTCCTGTAATACCATGCATTTATTCTCCTGAAAATCTAGTAAGCGAACCTTCACCTTCGAGAAGTGACATCTATGTAAGGTTACATTCCCTCCAGATTTGTTCGACCTTGTCATTTGTCCGGACTTGTAGACTTAAGGGGATTATTTGAAGAAAGTAGAAAAAGTTGAAAAAGTGCTGAAAAAAAAAGATTTAAAAGTAAAATGTCCCGACATTTTTTTGGCAAATGACCGCTATTTTGTCAGGTGTTTTTGAATTTCGAAATGGAAACTCCTGCCCCCGTAGCATGACCACCGTAGACAAGGATTTCTTTGACGGAAGTATCGACAAAATGACAGATAGTGCAAAGAAATCTGTCATTGTGTCGTGAGATAAGTCTCAGTATTTGATTTAGGACCGGTTTTTCAATCGCCAGTTAACTTTTACCCGACGAATAAGTTAGTAATTTTGACAGTTTTCATATGGACATTCTGTTAAAATATCACATTTACTCTTCAGGTAAAAGTTATCTAATTATTGAAAAATCTGCCCTTAGAACCAACCCCAACCTCGTGCACTATTTCACAATCCCGACATCGACATGAAACTCGCACTACTCCCAGTAATGCGGCGGAACGTGTCTTCTCAACGTGCGGCCATTGTCAAAACAAAAAGGTCTCCGTTTCGCTTTCCCTCCTAACCTTTGTTCATTTTACGCTGCATGCTGCCGTGAGCGAGCTCGTAGGCCGAGAGGAATGGAGACCTGAGAATTTTCCTGTGACATTGAAAAATATTTGCTTCGTAATTTGGAATGAATTTTTGACTTCCCAGGATCAATGCAAAATTTTCCAAAAAATTAAAAGAATACACAACTGCACAACTGTTTTAAATCTAGCTTTTCTCGAATTATTAACAAAGTTCTCGTGGAAAATGTTAGTTTATTCTTCGTGTTCTATTCCCCGACTTTTCAAGCACCACTCACCGCGCCGTGAGAGGAACACTTCTAAAACTACATAGGTACTGACTTGAAGGTCGGGTCGGGTGGTGTATATTCCATACACTTTATGTAAAGAAATATGATTTCCCTGTTTACTGGGTTGATTTAGAATGGTCATGACGACGGCGATGCTAATCTATAAAGAAGCCTGCTTGACTATATTAAGAACCTCAACTACTAACTTTAAGACCAATATCGTAGTATTATATTATCTGTGCCAATATGTACCAATAGAGGAGCTCGTGGCTAAAATAACAGCAGTTCAGGTCGATCTTCAGGTTAAGCCGCACTTGCCTGGGTTGGTCCGCGGACGGGACCACCCATTACATACCAAGTTTCCTCCGTGACTCGGAAAGCACGTTCAGCCGTCGGTCCCAGTGGTCATTTATAGATCTTTGACAGTCGATACCCGAAAGTCAGTGGCCTGAAAATCCGATAACCAGTCTTACCAAGAGGAATCGTATTACCCAGTACTAACTGGGTTGTAGAGGTCAGATAGACAGTGGCTCCATGTAAAAGACTGGTATTCAGCTGCATCCGGTTAGATTGGAAGTCGACCTCATCGTAGTTGGGAAAAGATGATGAAGATAGTAACAAAAAATACTAATAATGAGTCTGAAATGATCAGGATTAAGAACATCTTCTTTTATGCTCGGTCCCTCAGTGCTGACGATCGTGAGCAAAAACAGAGAAATTAAGAACTTAAATAAACCAATCCTTATTATGATGGCA
Organism: Noctua janthina; assembly: GCA_963576755.1. Classification (NCBI taxonomy): domain Eukaryota; kingdom Metazoa; phylum Arthropoda; class Insecta; order Lepidoptera; family Noctuidae; genus Noctua; species Noctua janthina. The sequence goes on from OY755067.1 coordinate 3,393,405, forward strand.
ATATAAAGGAGAATCATAAACGTAACGGTGTTGCTACGCCACTGAATGTCTTTCATCACACGACATGAAATGGTTGCTTTCTTTTGCATAAAGGCACTGTCCTGCATCTCCAGTGCCCCCTTTTTACGGTGCCTCTTAGGAAGTGGGTCGAGAAGGCACGGACAAAGCCCCTTGTACCAGTGAGGTCAGCTGACTGAGTAACTGCTGTACCATGTCGCAGCAAGATACTTCAATGAAGAATGATTTGGGACAAAAAAAAAAACTGTTTGCGTAATGTCTGACGTTTCAAAATTTAAAAAGGTTGTATCAAGGCTATCTAGCTAGACTGTTAATCATACTAGATGAATTTTAGACTCTTGTGCCTATTGGCGCCCAATTGGGCCCCAAAAATATAATCGCAAAAGTAACCAAGGAAAATAAACTGTTCGCAATTATCAAACTAACTATCGTGTTTAACGCTATGTAAAATACAACTTGCAACTAAAATACATTTCTCAGCTTCCATTAAAATTGCTATTTACCATAAAGAATCAACCTTTTTCTGCGAAGAGTAATTTTGTATTCAAAGTGTGGCGTTTTATGCTTTCATTTGAGCGTGGCCCGGTTATCCTCGCTTTGATGTAGGGATTTGTCGTTTGAACCAACATTTGCCCTTTAAAAGGCTTACGAGAAAAGATTTATATTTACACTATTTTTAGATTTTTTGTTGATCTAATATCACCAAAGTGTACAGTCACGTTTTGTATATAAAATTCAAATAAGGGCTCTTCTCTTGTCTCGAGCACATTAAAAGAAAATTCTAAAGAGATGTCTTCCATTGATTATGTTGAGCGTGAATTAACATTATGTACATACAACACTAAATATAATAAAAAGCTTTTAATTTACGTAAAGAAGTATAGTTTTATCCTGCTTAGCCTTTTTTCAAATTCGTTGGGCCGGCCTTTAGTCTAAACGGATGCAGCTGAACACGTTAATGGATAACACGAGCCCCTTCCTAATACTGGTTGTCAGACTTTCGGACCTTGAATACGACTGTCAAAAATCTAAGAAAGACAGCTGCGCCCAGCGGCTTAACGTGGTTTTCGAAGTGTACTAAACCAACATTGTTTGTATTTTTCCAGTGGCACGGCAGTCTCTCCTGCGAAGCTGCAGCTGCGTCATCGTCCATGGGAGGGGCAGGCGCGCCGCTCTTGCCAGATTCCGAGCTGATCAAACTCTGCCCCATGTGCCGCGTGCCCATAGAGAAGGATGAGGGTTGCGCACAGATGATGTGCAAACGGTGCAAGCATGTCTTCTGCTGGTATTGCTTAGCTTCCCTCGATGTAAGTACAATAAATATGCATAATTTTATTTTAGGTCTGTGAATGGATGGAGGGGGTGAAAAGAGGATAGGAAGATGGAAGGATGGATGGATTGTGTGTGCAAAGATTTGATAGAAAACTGGATATATGATAGTGTGACGGTTGACACGCGAGAATGGATAAAGAAAACGTGTTGTTCTGACCTCAATCAACATGGGACCAAAACTACAAACCCTTGTAAAAACAAAATATGAACTGTCGGCGCCTCACATATGCATCGATAACCGCGGGGAGGGCGTGGGGCTCGGGGTACCGAACCCGGCTGCGCGAGCGCCGCTGCGCGCCCTACCACGACACTGAGCTCGCAGACGCCGGCCACTCCGGGCATTTCTTTGTACCGTCTTCACACCCTGCACTTTGTTAATTGTGGTATTACACCTGTAAATACAGTCTACTAGTCTGCTCTTATAAAGTCCCAACCGAGTCTATTCAGAACATTAAGGAAGTTATAAGATTTCATGGTCACTAAAATTATCATTAACACTAAAAACGGAATATTTACCATGTTTCCTGTTTGTTTTGAGTTCCCGATATTCAGTAAAAGTGAGTAGTAGTGATATTCAGTGTATCCGTGATCATGATGCTTGCAACAGCGCCAAAATATCGGTAACTCAAAACAAACAGTAAAATGGTAAATATCCCGTGTTTAGTGTTAATGACAGGGCTCGGAACCGGTTTAAAAAGAGCGGTTAATTTCGATTAAATACCGGTAAATACATCTTTCTTTCATTTACCGGTTAAACAAGTGAACTGTTTTATGTAACCCAATTGATAAGACTGAAAGGTTACCGGTTACATTAGCACAGACGGTTTTGACACCCAATTAACCGGTTAATTCCGTAATTCGTAATTTTTTTTCGTTGCCTTTTCATCTCCTTTTTTGCCTTTTTTTCTTGACAGCCAACAGCAACTAGGGCGCTTTATTATAGATGTCTATGTACAGTCAAAGAAATAAAATACGTTAAAAATTTAATGGCAGTTTGACACAACATCAATTTGCGTTAAGTGTTCGTAGGCCGGGGACGGGTCGCATTTAGTTTTCTAACACGTCGCAGAAAAAACAGTGTTCCCTTGACACCCATTGTTCGCATGCTAAATGTTATTTACGTCTGTTTAAACGCACATAAGACACTGAAGTAAAAGCAATAACATGTCTGGGAATTTTTCCCTGCCTGTTTAATTGTAGTATTCACAAAATACAGCGGTAAAGTCAATTTCAGTCTTTTTGATAGGAGAGACCAACTAATTTAAAGCATTTGATAGATTTTATAAAAAAAAGTCTTTCTTGAGATGTATGAAAACATGCATGGGTATTAGAAAAAGAAACTTGAGCAACCGCACTCTCTTATAGCCGGCTATGGACGACCTATTTCATCATCTTATGACCCCGAAATCACCCACTACTGGGTACAGGCCTCCCTTTTTTTCTGCCACACTTCCCGGTCCTGTGCGTCCCTTATCCCCTGTTTCCTGCGACTTTGACGATATCGTCGACCCAAAGAGCTGAAGGACGGCCCTGGTTTTTTGACCAGGGCCGTCCTAAAGCGACCTAGTTACTCCTGTAATAACTCTTGTTCTAATATGCGTAATATTTTGTCGCAGGACGATTTTCTGTTGCGCCACTACGACAAAGGACCGTGCAAGAACAAATTGGGACACTCACGCGCATCGGTTCTATGGCATCGTGCACAGGTAAGACTAATAAAATCAACACAAAACAGAATTTGGTAAAATTTTTACTAAACATTGAAGGTCAAACAAACAGCTGTTTACTGTCTAGTATTGTGAGTTTGGAAAAGCTAAGAAGTGTTCTTCCAAATCTGTCTGTGGTTCTTAGCTCTTCCTTGCATTTCATTTTTACGAATCGCTGGATTGTAGAAAGCAAAGAAAGTAAGTCTGTCTTAGCTAGCCCTAACTATATTCTATATAACGTTAGATTATTAAGTTATTTAAAGTGATCTTTGAATTTACCAGCAACGTCATACATGTGCCTTCAAAAGTGACCTGTTTTCTTTGTTGTTTCCAGGTGGTTGGCATATTTGCAGGCTTCGGACTATTGCTGTTAGTCGCCAGCCCGCTTCTGTTGTTAGCCGCGCCCTGCATCGTCTGTTGCAAGTGCAGGTTGGTTCAATTTTACTTTTATGTTATTGAATGCGAAAAATAACGTGTTGCGCCGACCCTAAGTGATACGGAACAAGGGGGAATAATGATGATCGGCAAACAAGATGCTGATGCTGAAGGCCCACCAGGTTTTAAGTGATTGCACACATACCCGCTGGGCCACTGGCCTCTTTCTTGTGATAGGGTTTTGGCCGTCATCCACCATGCGGGCCCAGTGTAGGTTGGTGCATGTCACATGTCTTTGAATATTTGCTGGTTTCCTCACGATGTTCCTTCAGCATTTTTAAACAATGAGAGTGAGAAAATATGTCACACCTTTTGGGATAATATCTAATAATTGTTTTCTCAACTTCCAGACTATGCAACCCGAGCACGAAGAATCTCGAGGAGGTGGACGAGATCGACAGCATCAGCCCCACTCGAGACGACTCCGACGAGGCGCCGCGCGAGCGCTACCTCTCCGACTGACGCGCCACCAGCCGCACTGCGGCCGAACGCGCCACTGGCGGCACGACTGGCACTAAGGGCAAAAGAACCACTAAAGGCAGAAGTGGCACAAACGGCAAAAGTGGCACTAAAGGCAAAACTACTAAGGGTAAAAGTGGCACTAGAGGCTTTTGGGGCACTAGGAAAACTAGTGGCACACGTGGCACTAAGGGCAAAAGTGTCCTAGAAGCTCCAGCGACACTAGGTACTACGGGCATTAGTGGTGCTTGGGGTACTAGCAGCTTTAGGAGTCCTAGTGGCAGTAGCAGCACTAGTGACACTAGGTACTAGAGACGCTAGTGGCACTTGGGGTACTCAGGCTCTACTGGCTCTAAGGGAACTAGTGGCACTTGGGGCGTTAACACTTTGCAGGACATTTAGACGTGATAACAATATAAAAGTTATACGTAACTAGCGAATTTTGGGTGTACTATAGGTACATTTCTCCTAACTCTTTGGGGAAGTTATATATTCTTAATAGATAAAAATCATGTGACGTGCACGGTAATCTCTGAAACCACCCAACCGGATTCAATGATATTTTATTTTTTTGGTTATACCAGCATAGAAGTTTTGAACCCGATAGATGGCGCCGTGCGAAATAGGGCTCAGGGGCGGATCGCTAGTGTTATTACAAAATTCTACTGTATCTCGTTTAGTGTCCCGTAAAGTGTTAGTGCACTATAGTGGTACTAGGACTACTAGGCGCGTTACACATCACGCTAGACTAGCTACAATAAATCCTAAAGTGAATGGAACACATCTCTTGAATAATGAACGGCTGTATAACCAAAATTATGGCTACCTTTGAAATCCATATTGATGGTGGAACTTTTAAAATGCCGTAAGCGAATTGATTGCGTTGTTGGATAAGCAACGTTCGGCTTAAGGTGGAAGCGCCAGCGTAGCCCGCGAAATTCAATTTTTCTTACATTTTTTTTTTGCAATTTTCCGGTCAGTGTAAGGCTGTATGTTGAACAAAATATGATTCGCGACCGTAACACGCAGTACAGAATTATTTTATTTATTTATTCAGTACTTCAGTAGTACACATTCATTTTATTCGTTTAAGTTGTTGCCAACATAAACTTATTAGAGTTATACCGTGCACCAAAATCATCAACTACATAATTATAATCATTAAAATCATAAATCTGACCCTGTGTAAGTTCATTTAATCCCATTCAATGAATATTTCATGACAAAGTCATTCGATGGGATTAAATGCGACTAGAGGGTTTGACAATTTTAATTATGTTACGCCCTCAAATCATATTTTAATCAACAAACAACCTGACACTGACCAGCAAATTGCAATAAACGTTAAAACATTTGAATTTCGTGGCCTACCCTGGTGCTTCCCCCTAAGGTGTTCCCTCAACTCAACGGGAGCATTCACATGTAATGGGACAATAAGATACGATTTTGTACGAAAACAAGTGAAAATGAAGTGTATCGTGCTGTTATATATTACAGGCGAATGCTACCTATGAGGGAGCGTTGTTAGCTGAAATTTGAAAATCCAACAGCAGAATCAATGTTACGACATTTTTACTGATACATGTTCTGAGGTTTTCTTCCAAACAACATACATATCCTTCATTATTACTGAAGTATGAAAAATATCCATAGGGCAGTTCATAATTGGTCCGTTCCGTGTTTCACAGCACCAACCCGCACTGGGCCCGCGTGGTGGATTATAGCCCATTCCCTCTCATAGAGAGGAGGCCTGCGTCCCAGGAGTGGGAACATTAATAGGCTGATTATGCTATTATGCTATGTGTTTCACAGAACATCTGTTATATTCATAAGTTTCATGTCCCATTAGACGTTATCTCTTCCATATTTTGTGCCACTTGACCGTGCCGTGGTAGAAATCAACAATGATTAAGAGAACTTCTTTTAATACTGTATGCTGGCAACTCGGTCTATAAATAAAGTTCATTGTATTATGCGAATATTTGCGCAGTGTCAGCATTATATTGACTCCAAACTTTACATAGGTGATGTTCATATTGATGTTCAGTGGTCGTGATTTAGAGACGGTGATAAAAAGTGAACGTCTACTAGGAAAACTTTATTAGAACATAAATCTAAAACTGAATCATTATAAGCCTCATAAACAGTTATTCGTAAAGTAATAAATTATTGTCTGTAATTGTTAGTGACTCGTGTAAATGACACAATACATAATTAAGGCGGATTTTATTATTAAACTGAACGCGATAAGCACATGTAAACCGCGTTCAAAACCTGTCTTTGTCAATATTACATAACTAACACACTATTGCATTGGTGAAACCCGCTCTTATTCATTAAACGGTATAGTTTAGAAAAGAAATCCTTACATGTTGTAAAAAACGTATCTCTGTATGTCTGTCTGTTATAGTTATAACTGGAGAACTACTTATCCAATTGCTGTGGGTATAGTTCTGTTCAAACTTTATGGCGGCTCGGAAGTTAGCTGCGAGTGACGGTCTGCGCATTACACAGTCAAGACGATGCGTCCTCTGCGACCCGCTGATACCTAAAATTGTGTTCTGCGCAGCTTTATATTAGATGTTCTGAGCCGACATAAAGTTTGAACCGTTATTCCTGTATTCTGCAGACCGTCACTCGCGGCTAACTTCCAAGCTAAAGTTTGAACAGAACTATACAGCTTATAAATAATAAACAGAATTGTTAATTATAATTACCAACTTTTTTGATGGATATGTTAACAATGCCGCATAATAAAAAAAACGGTGAATTTTCAAAATAAAAATGGGCCATTTGAGGGTACATTGCCGTTTTATATTAACGATATAAAAGGGTGGACCGATGGCTGTCGCAAACAAGACGTGTTTCTGAATTTAAAGATTACATACAAATTGTATGAGGCGTGGCAAGTGTGCATTATGTCTATCTTGCCTTATGGCAGGCGTTTTGTCTAGAATTCTACCTTGCAACTTTATAGTTGCAAGTTAGTATTCTAGACAAAACGCCTGTGCTTTTAAAGTTGTGGGCAAGAATTTATAATTACTGACAAATATACTAGGTCAAATTGAATTAACTGGCGAAACTCGATTAATGATTATGAAAATAAGATTTTCTGAACTATTTTACATTCAATTAACTTCAATATTAGCGGCATGACCACCCATTACATACCGTATTTCCTCCGTGCCTCGGAAAGCACGTTAAGAAATTGGTCCCGACTGTCATTTGTTGACCTTTGACAGTCGTCAGTAGCCCGTCTGACAATCAGCCTTACCAAAGGGTATCGTATTACCCTGTACTAACTGGGTTGTGGAGGTCAGACAGGAAATGCTGCATCCGGTTAGATTGGAAGCCGAATCCAACATAGTTGGGAAATGGCTAGGCAGATGATGATGTAAAATACCTGTCATGTCTGTAAAGTTTTAACATTTAATTTAATTTGATCTTGTAGAATATTCATTGATTTATCATGTACTACTGCGCTCACTGACGGTCGACCTCTTTTCAACCTTATAACTCAGCGCATAAGAATGAAAAGTAGTCGACCGTCAGTCAACTCGGTTTAAAAAAAAAACTAGATTTATAATAACATCCTTTTTGTTTTTTTGGTGTCGACTGAGACTTAATAAGTAAGCGATAGACTGATGACGAATGATCATGAATTTGAAAAAATGATATTTATTTAAATTTGAAAAGCTAGGACTTGTATGACATACATTCAGCATATTATTCGTGAATATAATGGAGAGGACAATGTTTTTTTTTTTTTATTAGCAGAATGCTAGCATATTTTAACAGATTGGGTGATGGATGCAGGATTTAAAGGCTCGTTTGGTTAAACCGGTATGGAGAAATTCCGGAAATGGAGACACATCAAATACTTACTAAAGTATCCGTCAGTGTCCGGTGTCCGCAATCTATCCGTAGCAGTTTTACTGATTCTTTATCCCGGTTGAAAAAGTTTCTCGAAAATTGAAAAACTGGTTTCCATTTTTAACTGAGCGTATTTGAAACAAGGGTAAACAGTACTTATTTCAGTTACTTTAATGAGTACGTAGATATCTTTATCATAAGACTTAATAGAACTGCATAATTCGAAACTCCTTTAACCGACTTCCGTAAAAGAAAGGTGATTGCAGTATTTTGTGTTTACAAACTTACAATGTACAGAATTTACGTAGATACTTAACATCTAGCGATTTTCAAGTTCTCGTACAAATTATCTCTCAGTAAATTCGATATAAAGCATGCATACCTATACAGGATGAGTTTTTGTTTGTTAATATATTTTTCAAAATTAATTAAATTGCTTTTTTTTACATTTGAAAAACTAGATTTCGGAACATTACATCTTTCTATCCTTGACGGTTGGCACATTTGCCATAGTGAACTATACTTAAAAGCTCACCCTGTATATTTAAATTTACATATTTATTTAGGTAAATAAAAATATTATGTGATTATAAATACAATACAGTTAGCGTAGGTTAAATAATAAATTACAAATCAAAATCAATGAAAGTTGAGGAAATGTTTGAAAGTAAGTGTAACTGCAATGCAGTGTGTCAATGTATGAAAAGCCAATAATGTTATTTTGTTATCACCTGCGATGGCCGGTAACGAATAGCTCTTTTATACAGTGACCCATACTTGCGCATCTTAGAGCGAATCACACCATGCAATGCGACCAAGAGCGTCAGAGTCGATATTAAATGAGCTGATTGCCTTCAGCTTCAACGGTAAAGTTCACTGTTATGACAGCGCTAATAAATACGACTATTTCATGAAATTTCATGAAAGCATGGCATTTCCCAGCAAATGTCATTTATATGTTGGCCGTCATATTTCCATGACCAGAAGGTGCGTATCTAAGCCATTGTCTACTGGAGCCTCAAAAATATGCACACTGCTTCCCTTGTCTAGAACATGGGGTCTTAACATTAACTTATTATAGTACATTAAATATTTATGACTTTATTGTAAATAAGAAATAATATTGTACTTAATTTTATAGTTCAAGGATCGATGACGTCGTTTCTTCCATCTGAATATTGTATTTAACTATTGTAATATAAAAACATTGATGACTCCTCTCTAACGGTTTGTAGTATTAGAGTGGCCGCACTTATCGACACGGAATGGTCTTGAGCCGATTAGAAAAAGCTTTATATCTATGCAATAAAAGCGAAAAAGACGTCTTTTGCCTCGATACAGACACAACTCGACATCACGTCGGACTATTCGTTTTCAGTGCATAGACATAGATCTCTTTCATCGGTTGAAGCCGATTTCGCGTCAATAAGTTTGGTCACTCTCTAAAAAGGTGATTGAATACACCTTGTCTTTCGTATAGATTATAAAAAAAAAACTCCGTAGGGAAGTCATATTTGTACCTTGGCTAGATGTATGTATTTTTTTAAACTGATATTAAGACTCCATCGATCCTTCGTAGCTTGTTGTAGCAAGCTAGTAAAAGCATTTGTAGAATTAATCTAAAATTGTCAGTAGGTTGAATAGATGTGATAAGCGACCAGGCTGTTCGGCACTTGCAATATGATTATATTAATGGGACGATTGTGTTTGTTGTTAAAAATAAACTCTTTAATTTACTTACTGTGTTGGATGTGACTGTAATTAGATGGAAAATGGGTCAGATATTACAAAGGCTCTCTGGAAATTAATGAAGCCATGCATTTGTCAATGCCAGCTTCAAATGAACGGTAGTGGGATTAGCATTGTTGGCTTATCGATTGTATTCACGCCTTGAAATGATATACTTAATGTTTAATTATGTTGCAAGTGTATAACACCTTTGTATCTCATTAAGTTGATTGTTAAATGACTTGTCTATGGTAATGAAAGACTTTCATTTTTAATCATTACTATTTTATTGTGGTAGGTGCAAATATAGGTTTAGGATTTTGGTAGTGATATTGGCTGGTCAAAAGATTGAATACACAAATACAGTATACAATATTTGCATTTACCATTAAAAGATAAAATCGGCATATTGTAAATAATAAAAAAAAATATTTTATTTTTTGTTATTGATTGTACTTCTTTATTTTTGTGTTGAGATGAGACGACGTATTTCCGTTACTATAATTATAAAGAAATAATAAAGATTTTTCTGATAAATCTTAAAAGGGAGTTTTATTTTATTTATTTATAACCAACTTATACTTAGTTACTTTATTGCATCACATGTTGTTGGGTCTTTGTTGTACATGTTTTGTGCTATCCTAATAATGAAAGTAGCGAGAAATTCCTAATGGTAAACCATTACCTGACCTGGAATTCAAACAGTACCCCACACTCAATAGTCGCGCTTTCGACACACGCTCTGGGACACGTCTCTGCTTGGGTTGAAGCCATGGTCGAAAATGGTCAGGACTATTACGACAAGTTCTGAGACCTCTAGCTTTACCAGCCAGAGTGCCACACAGTATAATAAAATCACTCCTCAATGTTAAGGGCCAAGAGCTCTCACTGCGACAAAAAGTCGCATGGTAAAGAATCGGTGGTTAGGCACAATTTTGACGAGAATTTTAAATTGCGATTGCGTGTACGTACTATCATGTATGATACAGAATGGCCATGAATTTTTATTGCAGTGCCTAACACCACTACATAGGGAGTGGTTATGGTTGTGAGATGGGTAATCTTTGGAACGCGAGAGCAAAAACGCACGCGCGTGCCCTCCACGCCAAGCCACAATTTTACCGCAAATGCCTAGAAAAGGATTAGGGACTATTTAATTGGTTATTTCGTGTATAGTGCACTGCATTTTTTGTCACATATTTGTGATAATGGCGTTCAAAACATTATTACAAAATACTATGATACTACTGACTGAAGTGTGACACTCAAATGAGTACAATCTAGTACTGTTAGTTCTGAAACTAGAAAACTACTGCAATAGAGGAGACTATACTTAGCATTGGGTGGAGGGTTGAAAATGAAAGAGCCAGAGTGAGATTGCTAAAACTATGTATTTACAATAAATAAAAGCATGAAATACAAAACAACTTATTCATAACTTCATTCACCACTTCCTCATCAAACCAGCTGTAGAGTCAAACAACAAGGGGTTTTTGAACTCTCCCCTCATATCCAACATATAGTGCATCCATCTGTTTTTAATCTTCAAAGGCAGCTGCACTCTGGCTATGTTCCTTGCTTCTTTACAACAGACAGACTCCATAGGGACTGTCATGATGCGGTTTTTACCAAAAGGGGTGTAAGTCACAAATGTTAGTTGTTTGCCACCTTTATTGAGTATCAGGTAACGAACTGAACGGAGAGTGTACATCCAGATTACAGCTAGGGAGCCACCACCTGTAATAAAAGCAATAATTTAAAGAAATATTAAGCTTTTATCAACTCATGGCTAGAAGAGCAGGACCCTTTGACAAAGACTGGGCTTGGGCAGCTCTGTATAAAGAGAGGCGCAAAGAGTGTAGGTAGGCCTCTGCCCAGCAATGGTGTTATAATGGCTGGTTATAAATAAAAATAATATCAACTCAACAACCTACTGTGAATACCGGTTTTACTCACCCACTACTACAGAGACAATTCCTAGAGTATTCCTGTATTTATTTTCTCCAAGGTTGATCTTTCTGAACCAGGGTGTATCATCGGTTACTGTCGATTTGTCAACCGGCGCATCCCTTAATGTAGTGAACGCAAACAAACCCAGATACGTCCAAAACATGTACTGAACTATAGCAAATACATTCATGTACATAAAAAACTTCGGGTTCTCGTATTTGAACAAAATAACATCTTTAATTACGTTCGTATTTACATCATGAATTGTTTTGGTTGTTACAGAGCTAAATGATTTTGTTTTAATGTTATTTACACAGGTTTTGAATTGAGCACTGAATCTTGATGCAGCTGCTCGCTTAAGTACAGTTGACGCGTACGATAAAAAAGACATTTTTCGTACTTAATTCACTATTTAGAATTATTTTTAATAAAAATATAACCCTACATTAGAATAAGGATTGTAATGTCAATTTGACGCTGCCGCGCTGCCAGGCCGGCTGCGGTGGAGTCATAGACTAACATATTAAGGAGTTTTTGAAGTAGATTATACTCATCTATAATACCCATAGATTGCACAGCATAATAAGCCTATTATGTTCCCACTGCCGGGATACCGGCCTCCTCTATTTGAGAGGGAGATTGTACACCTTTATACATTTTAGGCAGATTTACTTTGAAACTGACGTATTTTCATAGAGGAATAAGCTATGTATTTTTTTTAATCCAGCTTTGACAGAGACAGCAGTTCTACTTCTAGCTTCTAAATGCGCTAACAGCACTGCATTGAGGTTATGTGATTGTGCAGCATTCTATATAAGTCATTTAGTACTCGTAGGGTGGAGAGCGGTCCATTTTCTGTGCGGTGCTCCTTGACGGTGCCCTAAGATTGAACTTATATTGTAGGACAAAGCGCTTCACACTATTTCTTCTTCGGTTCACAGGATATTCTAGCTAGATGCAGTTGAGAACAGAGTTACTGATGTTCTATGAAGACTCGGCTTAACAGCTCCATTTTCGAATAGGGCAACAAAGGCTTACAATAGACAAACTTTTAAATTTTCAACAATTTAAAAAAACAACCAGATTGTTTATTGGTAAAATTGGCGTCTTCGTTGTTTCGTTTGTGGTTGTTAAATTGCAAAGAAAAACTGAGATAAAAATGTTATTTTTTAACGCCGAACGTAATTAGCGTGCATTTTGTTCTGGTTGCTAGACAATCACTATTTCGCGTTGATCGCACGCGTTTTAATAGCACCTATAACAAGATGGCTGATATAAAGGTAAGTGAAGCATTTGGCGGCATTTTGATCGTTAACGGCCAAAATGTTATCAAGATTTGAGACTCTTGAGGTTTCTGAGGTTCTGTTCTTGTAATTACATGAAAAAGTTCTAACGGCAAACACTACAAATTTATATATATTGGTCTTCTATGAATGCTTTGGGTACTTAAGAAAAGTACATACTTGCAGTTGTACAAATTCAACATGTTTGAGGTCATTGCTATTAAAGATCAGGTGCTGCACTTCCTTACATTTCTTAATGAGTCATTTTATATGGTTCTTCATCAACAGGCACATTAGAATTGCCTAGCAGATTTAATCACAAATTGTTAATTTATGCACTGATTTACTACTACCTACCCTCATTAATTAATTTTTGAGGAGCTAGCAATGTCTCCATCCTCTAATAAAATAATGTGATTGACAAATGAACACTTGGTTTTCAATCGTATGTAAATTGTAAATAAAGCCCTATGGCCTATGTCCTTATATTCTCATTCTGCAGTGTTAGAATCTCATACTTCTATAGTATCTAACCAGTACTTTAATTTAACAGTTATATTTTAAATTAATAAGTGTAAGTTTTAATCTGAAAATAGAGGTACCATGACCTCTATTTTCAAATTAAAACTTATTTTCTGATGTTATTCATACCTTGAAGTGTGAAAATCATAAAATTAGCATCTTGGTCATCATATGTATAGCTACTTTTCATAACATGATGAAATTTTTTCTTAATTGTTTAGATCAGGATTAATTTTACTGAATTAGTATTTGTTATTCATACATCCCTGTGAAAATCAATAAAATATTAAAAATACCTGTTGGATACCAATTTAAATTTCATGTGGGTTATATATTTCTTTAATATTTGTACCCCAATATATATTTTTTTTCCAAAGGCAAAGGCCGTCCCCATATCCTTACAGGTACTCTTCTCCTGCGCCAACTATAAATTAAGTTTTCTAAAATAAGTCTTTTAGCAAAATAAAGTTGGTAAATTATAATGCCATGGTTGAAAAAAAGGATTTTAATTCACTTGAATTTTTTTTGTCATTGTTGTTGTGGTCTGAAGACAATAAGTATGAAATGGCTATCTAGCATAGCAAATTGTCAGTGACTTCATTGATTTTGAAGTCTAGTGACTCATTCTGTCCTGGTTCTTTAACATTGGAAAGAAATAATAATTGGAATTATAATTGTATTGTTAGACTTTCAGAAAATTCATTAATGGGCCCGCATAGCTTCATTGGTTTTTTTCTTCATTTTTACCTGCTTACATTATAAATATTGAATTAGCTGCATCCCTAATTGCACAATTTGTTTTCTTGATTAAACCTCCTTGTAATCACTTATACAGGTATATTATTAACATAATTTTTCCAGGCCATGTTTAATAAAATGAACACTGCTGGGCAGAATGGTTCAGCGGAGGCGGCGCCTCCCGCCAAAGGATCAAAAGGCACTATTGAGAAAATTTACCAGAAGAAAACACAGTTGGAACATATCCTACTACGTCCTGACACATATATTGGGTCCGTTGAGCGGGCTACTGAGTTGATGTGGGTCTTTGACAAGGAAAAGGACTGCATGGTCCAAAAAGAACTAAACTTTGTACCAGGTATGTTTTATTTACTGCCTTGAAATAAAATGTAGTCCTACTTTCAACAGGAATATAGCCTTACCTAAACTGTTTTTTTACAGGTTTATACAAAATATATGACGAAATCTTAGTCAATGCAGCTGACAATAAACAGAGAGACCCCAAAATGGATGTAATGAAAATTGACATAAATCAAGAAACCAACACAATATCTGTGTACAATAACGGCTGCGGTATCCCTGTGGTCATGCATAAAGATGAGAAAATGTATGTTCCAACTATGATCTTTGGACATCTACTGACATCATCAAACTACAATGATGAAGAAGAAAAAGTGACAGGAGGCAGAAACGGCTATGGTGCCAAACTTTGTAACATATTCTCAACAAAATTCACAGTAGAAACTGCATCTAAACAATACAAGAAACATTTCAAACAGACGTGGGGCTCCAACATGACAAAAGCTTCTGAACCAAAAGTCAAGGAATCTGGTAAAGATGATGATTTTACAAAAGTAATATTCAGCCCCGATTTGTCTAAGTTTAAAATGGAGAAGTTAGAAGATGATATTGTTGCCTTGATGTCCCGCCGAGCTTACGACATCGCCATGACCACACAAGGCGTCAAGGTGTATCTTAATGGTGAAAGACTTAAAATAAACAAATTTAAAGACTATGTAGATTTATACATAAAAGGTAAAGAAGATGAGAATGGGCAACCATTGAAAGTAGTCTATGAGAAAGTAAATGATCGCTGGGAGATCGCACTCACACTCTCAGATAGAGGCTTTCAACAGGTGTCTTTTGTGAACTCAATTGCTACCACAAAAGGCGGTAAACACGTTGATACAGTTTCCGACAGCATAGTTAAGAATGTTCTAGAAATTATTAAGAAGAAAAACAAGGGCGGCGTAAATATAAAACCGGTGCAGGTTAAGAATCACATGTGGGTGTTCATTAGCTGTCTGATTGTAAACCCAACCTTTGATTCACAAACAAAAGAAAACATGACTCTCCAAGCCAAGAGCTTTGGTTCGAAATGTAATTATTCCGAGAAGTTTATAACAGCGGTGTCAAAATCTGGTCTAGTTGAGTCTGTGTTGACGTGGGCCAAGTTCAAGGCTCAGACTGAACTGGTGAAGGCATCAGGAAAGAAACAGAGCAAACTGAAGGGTATACCAAAACTAGAGGACGCGAACGACGCTGGCACTAAAAACTCGCACTTGTGTACACTAATCCTTACTGAGGGAGACTCAGCTAAGTCTTTGGCTGTGTCAGGACTCGGAGTGGTTGGTCGGGATCATTACGGCGTGTTTCCACTGAAGGGTAAACCACTCAATGTCAGGGATGCCTCTCACAAACAGGTTTTAGAAAACGTAGAAATCAACAACATGATCAAAATTGTAGGACTCCAGTACAAAAAGAAATACAATACTGTTGATGATCTAAAATCATTGAGATACGGTAAAATGATGATCATGGCTGATCAGGATCAAGACGGTTCTCACATAAAAGGTTTGATTATCAATTTCATACATCATAATTGGCCAGAATTATTGAAACTACCGTTTCTAGAGGAGTTTATTACACCTATCGTGAAAGCTACGAAAAAAGATAAAGAACTATCATTTTACTCATTACCTGAGTTTGAAGAGTGGAAGAACAATACGGAAAACCATCACACGTTCAACATCAAATACTACAAAGGTTTGGGTACCTCCACATCAAAGGAGGCTAAAGAATACTTTCAGAATATGGAGAGGCACAGGATAAAGTTCAAGTATGCGGGTCCCACTGACGATCATCACATTGAACTGGCATTTTCTAAGAAGGGTGCTGACCAGCGTAAGGAGTGGCTCACTAGCCACATGGACGAAGTGAAACGGCGGAAGGAAATTGGTCTCCCGGAGAGATATTTATACACAAAAGATACTAAAGCTGTTTCATATTCGGATTTCGTCAATTTGGAGCTGGTTCTCTTCTCAAATGGCGATAACGTGAGGTAAGAATCTTGTAATCCGTTTTGGTCAGTAAACTCAATGAAACTTCTTGAAAAAAGTCATTGGTGTGCCTAGGGGTTAACTTTTTGGCAAGCTAGGTCAAGCAGATGGTACAATAAAGGGAAGCTAAGCTTTTAGACTTATATGAACAGAGATATTATAGGTCCCGTCAGGTATAAAAGACGTTTACTTGCGCACTCAGCGATTCATTGATAAAATTGGTGGTATGAAGGGGGCCCGACGGGGAACGCCCTGTCTCTGTAGGGGTAAGTCTGTCAGGGTTTTTTTTGCGTGGCGCGACCTATAATAAGCCACCAATATTATTGTATTTGCAAATTATATTTCAAATTACATAATTAAGATTAATAGTTTTGTTTGTCACACTAAAACTGCTTACTAAATAGTAGCTCATACACCATTTCTTTTTCCAGATCAATACCTTCCATGGTTGATGGGTTGAAACCCGGCCAACGTAAAGTGATCTTCACGTGCATAAAACGTAACGATAAACGAGAGGTCAAAGTGG
The DNA here is from genome assembly GCA_963576755.1 of Noctua janthina. NCBI lineage: Eukaryota > Metazoa > Arthropoda > Insecta > Lepidoptera > Noctuidae > Noctua > Noctua janthina. Next base: position 3,410,314 of record OY755067.1, read on the forward strand.
CGCAGCTAGCTGGTTCAGTTGCGGAACATTCGGCGTACCATCACGGTTAGTAATGAATACAGAATACTGGATAATTACCATGTTTTGGAACCACAAACTCAACGTCATATATGATTAAGGTGCAAGCGTCAGGCTACCTTGGCGCTTCCACCTTAAGTTCTAATTCCTTTGTAATCAAATTTTATGTCCACACTCGTATTTTAGTAACCACTGTTAAGGTGGATCATTACTCCACTTTTTCCTAGCTTAGTATTATGTACTAGCAAATTAGATTTTATGATCGGATAAATAAATGATTTGATTTGATCTCAGGAAGTGGTAACGGGCCGCCATTAAAGGGGCTTTTGATGCTAAAAACGTGCTAATTATCAGCATAATAATTTTTTTGTTTGATTTAAACAGGTGAACAGTCCCTAGCGATGACGATTGTGAACCTCGCCCAGAACTACGTGGGCTCAAACAACATCAACCTACTGGAGCCGCGCGGTCAGTTCGGCACGCGGCTGTGCGGCGGCAAGGACTCCGCCAGCCCGCGTTACATCTTCACTCTCATGTCGCCGCTGACGAGGCTGGTGTTCCACCCGCACGATGATCCCTTACTTGTTGTAAGTATTTTATCTCTCTTTTCCTTGGGGGTGTCCATTGTGTTACCCCGCTTTATAACCAAAGCGATCGGTCATTCTTTCGTCTTAGCTAAACAAAATTAATGTAACGATCGCATTAGTAATTGTGGTGCCTGACGGTCAAACATATAAAGTAAAATCTGTTTTAGTTTAGTATTTAGTCGTCACTTCTTACGTAAGTTTTTACGATTTTTAATAAATTATTTAATTCATGTCATGTTTCTAGCACGACTTCGAAGATAATCAGAAAATTGAGCCGATACAATACATCCCAATCATTCCTATGGTTCTGGTGAATGGCGCCGAAGGTATTGGCACTGGCTGGTCCACTAAGATACCCAACTACAACCCCAGGGACATTGCTGAGAATATTCGGTAAGTCTCTAACCACCTATGTTGTTTGTCAATTCAAATTACTACCTTCATTCGTTGGCAGTCATATGAAATAGCTATTACACTGCAAATTGACATTATTTTTAAATCTACTAGCCAAAAAATTACCCTTAAGTTAAATTACTGTACAAACTTAATTCTGTATTACGTTTTAGACGCATGTTGGACGGCGAAGAACCAAAACCTATGCATCCATGGTACAAAAACTTCCGTGGTACCATTGAGGGCTTCGGCGACAAATACGTCATATCTGGTGAAGCAGCCATATTACCTAGCGAGAAGATCGAGATCACGGAACTTCCGGTCGGAATGTGGACTCAGAATTACAAGGAGAATGTATTGGAGCCTATGTTGGGTACAGACAAAGTGAAGCCACTTATATCTGAATATAGGGTAAGTAGTAGCTTAGATTCTTATAATCCTGTTGTTAAGAGCAAATGTTGCTAAATACTGTTAACATCATCAGTCATCCACTACTAGAAATAGGCTTCGACGCTAAATTAGATCATTAATATTAATTATATTTTGTTGTAGGAATACAACACAGATACGACAGTGCGGTTCGTGGTGAGTCTCCTGCCGGGCAAGCTGGCCGAGGTGGAGGTGGAGGGCGTGCACAAGGTGTTCAAGCTGCAGACCACCATATCTCTTACGTGTATGAACGCTTTCGACCACAACTGCTGTCTCAAGAAGTAAGTAAAAACAAAACACTGATGGGAAAATAATTGAAACTTCACTAGTCGACACGTTAGCAGTGTATCGACTACCGAATCGAATCCTCTGACCCGAACATTTGTATTCAGTCGGATTATTCGATTTGGCAGCACCCCTTTCGGATTATAACTCTCTCAGGGGGTACTCAAAATTAAACAAACATGTATTTACATGTTTGTTTAGTTCCAGGCAAGTGTTACTGTGGTAAACTTGTGGCTTGAAGTTTTGTAATTTTACAAGACTTTCAAGCCACAAATTTACCACAATAACACTTGCCTGGAACTTGCACAAAAACCAGTAGCTTGCATGCCATTGTGCCATAATAACCTCTGATTGGTGAATTGAACAATGGCATGCAAGCTACTTGCTTAGTTTCGTGCAAGTAAAAGGCATGTATATTACGATTTTAAAACCAGTGCCATATAAAAAAGTTGCTAACATTAAAAATACTCCAACAGATACGATAAGGTAGAAGAAATCTTACGCGACTTCTATGAATTGAGATTGAAGTACTACGCGCGGCGCAAGGAATACCGTGAGGGTCAGTTACAAGCTGAGGCTGATAAACTGTCCAACCAAGCGCGGTTCATTCTTGAGAAGTGCGACAAGGGACTGGTTGTCGAAAACAAGAAGCGTAAAGTGATGGTTGAAGAACTTATCAAAAGAGGTGAGTCATTGATAATAGCGTATTTGATAGTTCGTAATAAATCTGCGATTTTGTCATTGCAATCATTTTTTTACTAACTCAAACCCAGAAAATGTTTTTAACTATATAGAAATTCTTAAAATCCACCATTTCCCTGTGGCTCGTGCTATAGACACGTAGGCGAGGACTGATAAGTACGTTACTTTGCGCGCTACACTAACAGCGTCATACCAAAAATTAAAGGCATTCCCTTTAAAATTTTGCACAATCTTTCTGAATATGTTGTCATATACACAGACGTGTAGATTTCGGTTTGATAATGGTCTTTACAACTTTTATACATCAACATATAAATCAGTTTTCAGCAAATATAAATGTTCTCACTTAGTAATCTAAATCCATAACTACAGGTTACGCTCCCGACCCGATCTCTGACTGGAAGAAGCGGGCGAGCAAGATGCAGGGACTAACGGCAATCGATGATGACCCACAAGAATCGGAAGAAGAACCGGAACCTGAGGCTGAGAAGGGAAAACCCGTTGATCCAGGTGAGTGTTTTCGACCTCAAGGAGCTTTACATTCGCCTCTAGTAATAGCGGTGGAGTTAAGTGTTTAAACGTTATTTTCGAATACTCTTAAAATGAAGAGTTGATTTTTGAATACAAACTGCCATTTCACCTACTGTGCGTGTATGTTACAGACAAAGCATTCCAAAACTTGAAAGAGGTAAAGAAGTTCAACTACCTGCTGGGCATGTCCATGTGGATGCTGACCAAGGAGAAGAAAGATGAACTGCTCAAGCAGCGCGACCAGAAGCTGTCGGAACTTAACGCACTGAAGTATGTTGTTGCGCATATTATGTACTATGTTGATCGGAATAGGTCGCAAAGCAACGTATTTTCGGCGTATAAGCTCGTTTTGGGAAGTACTTGTAGGCACGCCTTTTGCCATACGCGCAACTTGTACGAGCGGTGACTCACTTATATGCTGGTAGCGGGAGTACTCGCATTCTGTTTTTTTGAAGCGCAAAATGTATCGCCCTGTAAGCCGATACGAGCTTAAACGCGCGAAAAATGCGCTATTGTGAAATTGCTCTAAAGTCAACGCACAATTCTAATTACTGCACCGGATCAACATAACCTCCTCATTGTTCCTATGGCCCCTCCCTTCCTATAAACTCCACACTGCAACGCATCGTAACGGCATCGCCTTTGAGTGGGATCAGCTTGCAAAAATAGTGGTTTGAAAGCGATCGGGAGCAGAGCTTGTCAGTCGAGGGAGGGAGGGAGTTGAGGTTTAGTTACTGTGTGTGCTTGATAAACGTGACGTACTACGCTAGGTGTACGCGAAGATAATTGCCAATAACAAACCCAGAAATTTCTTGATTTTAACACGACCTCGTGTTAAAATATTCAAATTTTTATGAATGTCCTTGGTATTTATACAAATTGTAACATCATTTTATTGTGTGCAGAGCAAAAACAGCGGCAATGTTATGGCGTGAAGATTTAGACGAGTTCTTAGTAAAATTGGAGGACCTTGAAGAGAAGGAGAAACAAGAAGAACTGTCTGTTAACAAAAAGACCACCAAAGCCGCTGTGAGTACCTTTCACATTTCAATTTATTGGACCTGCTTTACCAATTACCAAACTGAAATATTTTTCAAACAATATTCGTATTTGAAGAGCTAAAATTTATTTGCATTCTGTTTTGTGCTAACCAGATGGATAGAATAAAGGTAATTATTATTTTTTAAACTGCTGTAGAGCTGTGCTCAGCTGCACTATGTATTTCGTAATTGGCGGCCATGTAGCAAGTTTTAAAAGTGTTCCTATAAAGACGAATGGGTAAAAAAGTTCAGGTGTACAGTTCCGGTTCAACAGATTGTATAGTTCCTCATTCTCCATTGAAAAAGGAGGTTCCTCCAACCAGACAGATTTTTTCCCTTGTGTGCCCGACTATTGGCAGGCTGATAATTATATCCTGTTCTACCAGATATGTTTGCATGCACTATAGAGGATTTTGCGTGATTTCAGGTGTGAAGCGTAGTTCATATGTGGCGCTGTAGATGCTGCCACTAAATTATAAATTAGAACAATAATTAATCATTTGTCATCTGTTTAATCACAGAACGCTAACAAGAAGAACCGCAAATCGCTAATGGACATCTTACCTTCGGACAATGGCAGGCGTGTGGAGCCCAAGATCTCCGACGATCTGATCAAGAGGATCCAGGCCGCCGAGAAAGCGAAAACTAGGAAAGAAATCAAGAAGGAATATGATCCGGTAAGTCGGAAGTTGAACTACGATAACCGCCCTAACTGCTACACTGTAAAGGCACTGTTAAACTGCTACATAGACTTGCAATGTTTACTTTTGTTATGTTTCTTATTTTTGGGTCAAATAGTCGCTGTACGCCCCTAACGCATACGTTGGGGCATTTCCAATGGCCCGTCGTAGGTCCATAAGGAAACGCGTCACTGCTCTTATTATTTCGTTACCATTATTGATTGTCGCAAACTAGCAAGAAATTCACTGACGCAGTATTATTCTTATTTAATTTTTTTCTCGTTTGGTAACTAAGTTTTAAGTGCATACATTAAAGTGTTCTTTCTTTCCACAGGATGATCCAACCGGCATCAGTCCGATAAGTGCGGAAAAGAAACCTAAGGGCCGCGTAAAGAAGGAAAAGGCTGAGAAACCTGAGAAGGTGGAGAAACCGGAAAAAGGGGCCGGTGATGGATTGAAACAAACTAAGATTGCTTTCAAAAAAGAACCTAAGAAGGTAGCTATTACTGACTTTTAAAATCAGTTATTGAAAAAATTCGACTACGTCTTTATTACGGTATTTGCTAATTTTCATATAAATGGGTTGAAAACTGATCGTTTTACAAGGGTGCGACTGACAAGACATTTACATGGACTAGTTTTATGTTTAGTGAACTCTTGTCCCACGTCACCTCGAACCAACCCTCGCGGAACGCGTCCAGGTCGTCTTGCAGCTTCTCCCCGTGCCGGAGCCCGTGCAGCTCCCGGCACCCGCGCGTGCAGCCCGCCCAGCGTCACGGCTAGCGTGACCCGCACAATCCCATTCTAGCCTGGCAACCTTCTTGCCCATACCCATTTGCCTTAAAAACAAATTATCTAAATGTTAATGCCTTTATGAATATAATGGAAATACAACAGATGTATTTGTGTTTACAGAAACGCATGACGTTTAGCGGTAGCAGCTCTGAGGGCTCGGGCTCCGACAGCGAGATGCCTGTTGCACCGGCCGCGCCGCGCGAGCGAGCAGGTGCACGCCGTGCTGCCACCAAGGTACGCATAATTCATTACTTTCAGAGTATGAACAGTACAGTTTCAATGAAACTAACCGTTTATATCCGGCTCGAAGGACCATTTGTTCAGCATATCTTACAGAGAGCAATAACTAGTAAACTTAGGCAGAAACTTTTTAATATAAAACTTGTAGGTATTGCCAACATACAGATAACATTATAATGCACAAGAGCTATCACAGATACACACTTTCGTGCCTCACCTACACAGTGCATCTGATTCTGTTATGCACAATGTATGTCTCTTTCTCTGTAACAAAACAAATAAAAGCTGTGTCTATTGTTAAAGGTCTCTAACTAACTTGAAAAAAGATAGCAATTTTAGTTTAGTTGGAATTGCTAGTAAACAAGAAAATGATCTTGCCTTTTGTCCCCACAATGGAAAGATGTACCTATGGTACACGTTTCGCCAGTTATGTGCTAATAAGAAAAATTATTTCCATGAAGGTACAAAAATACAAAGATGGCGAAGAGTCGTCAGAGTCTGGCTCTGACGTGGAACTGTTGGACAACAAGCTTGAATCGGGCGACGAAGTACCGCGAGCGCTGTCCGTCAGTGACGACGAGGATGACTTCAACGTGAAGAAGAATGTGGGCAAAAAACCGGCTGAGATGGATTCAGGTCAGTAAAAACTTTGTTTTTAATAATAGTACTAGCTTTTATCCGCAGCTTTGCGCCCAAGTCTCATCCTGGAATGCGAGGCCGTGGCGTCCCAACGCGAACAACGCTTGTGTGTTTCTGGGCTAGCCATTTTCAACTCGTGGCTTTGAGCCGAGCATTCATGCGTGGAAGAAGGACAAACTTACATAGTGGCGGTACTTTTGCACAAGCCTAAAACTTTGGTTAGGTTTATAATTATATTAGCACCATAATGTGTTGTTGGCAGAAACTAAGTTGGTCATGTCAATAGATAGTTTTGCTTTCAATACACTCAAATTACTGTCGAACTTTCCAGACTGCCTATTCGACTCCCTAATCGAAGACACAAAGAAAGAAGAAGAGGAAAGGGATAAAGCAACAAAGAAGAATGGCGCGCCGCATCCCACAGTGCTCTCAAGTGACGATGAAGTCGTACCCAATTCACCGCCTAAGAAGAAACCGGGCCCCAAGCGGAAGCTACTTAATGATGATAAGAAACCTAAGAAGAGGCCAGCCAAAGATATGCTCAGTGACGATGATGATGACAGCATATTTGACAGCAAAAAGGTGTGTTGAATGTGCTACAATGACCAAGTATTTATTTATTTTACCTAGCTTAAACTATTCAATACATAGTTTTTGTTTTTTAACTTGGTTTCCATCTTTTAGTTCAAATATGGATTTTCTAATTTTTTTTAATGATATGTCTTATCCTCAACTTAGGACCAAAAAAAGAAAGCAGCGCCAAAAAAGAAGCAGAAGAAGAAGGTATCAAGTGATTCCGAGTCAGACGCGGGCGGCGAGACGCTCGCCGCAGTGAAGAGCGCGCGTGCACGCGCGGCTCAGAAGTACACATTCAGCGAGTCGGACTCTGACTAGCCGTGAGTTGTTTTATTACAATTTAGCTTATTTCGTTTTTCTTATTAAGAGCTCGTGGCTAAATTATAACAGCCGCATGGATCGTACTTCAAAATAAAGTCGCACTTACCTAAGTCAGACCATTCATTACATACCGAGTTCCTTCTGTGCCTCGGAAAGCACGTTAAGCTATTGGTCCCGGCTGTCATTTGTTGATCTTTGACGATTTGAGATCTTTTACAGTCTACAGGTACTCAGTGACCCGAAAGTGACAACCAGTTTTACCAAGGGGCATCGCATTACCCAGTACTAAGTGGATTGTGGAGGTCAGATAGGCAGTCCCAGCTATTCAGCTGCATCCGGTTAGACTGGAAGCCGACCCCAACATAGTTGGGAAAAGGCTAGGCAGATGATGATGAATTTATTAAGATGTATTGTTTTGTTTCAGATTCAGTATTGTAACAAAGTGATTTGAAGCTTTACGATGTAAAGTGAGAGAGTTGCTGGAACGACGCAACGCGCATATTTTGTTATCATTAGTATTGACTACGTGTAAACGTTATTTTTATAACACCCGGCCTACATACAATCTGTGACTGATCTGAGGAAAACACATATTTGTAACCTACACCTTATTTGCGTAACACACTTGTAATATCTGTCGATTTTTTAAATTTTGACGTCACACGAAAACCCAGTGTTGCTTGTTTGCAAAATTCGTTTGATCGAAATGAAAACTTTGACTTACGACTGTGCTATGCAACTAGGATGTGTTGCCCTTTTTAAAACATAAATAAAGTTATTTATAATTTAGATCTAATTAGCTCGTAATTAGGTAAAATTTGTCTGGCACATCCTTGCTCAAAGACACATATTATTTGGAATTTTGTATTAAGTATTTGAGCAGTTTCTGAGAATTATGGTTTTTTATGATAAATTGTAAATAGTTGTAATGTAACAAGAACATTTCAGTTTCTTTTTTATTTTTCTTTCTCTGTCTTATTCAGTCTTATTATTTAACGTATTTTGCCAGTTCTTTCTGAATTTAGTAGAATTACATTATCCGTTTTGTAAATGTTCTGTAATGCTAATTTAATTGATTGTTTTTGTCATTTTCAATATTTGGTAATGTGAAAGTTATTTTCCATGTAAGTAATATTTTTGTAATAATTTGGACAACACTATGAAATTGAATTATATTGTTGCTTCATTATTTTTATGTTACAAATGTAATTTCTCAATATTATTTGTTAATTTTAACAATGTGTAAATAAATTAAAAAAATTACTATATTTTTTTTTGTATTTCATTTATGGTTCTCCAACCTCTTTTCTTTTTGAGTTTTTCACAAAAATCTCAAAAACAGATGTCTGTTACTGATCGATGCTCAGATACTGTTTTTAAATATTTCGTAAAATGAGAGCGGCTAAATAATAACAGACGCTCGGGTCGATGTTTAGGTTAAGTTGTGCTTGCCTAGGCAGGTCTGTGGATGGGTGACAACCCAGTACATACTGAATTGCCTCCGTGCTTCGGAAAGTACATTACAGGCAACAAAACCCCTTTTCTTCCTCCCAGTGGAAATATCCTCGTGCACTTTTTTGATGTCATTTAATAAAAGCTGTAATAGTATAACTTAGTATAAAAATTGGGCGTTCGCGCATCCTCGAGCACGCGCGAGGTGACGTTTTGTTTGCAATCTGGGTTGCAGCATGAAGGTGTGTTAACTATAACTAAAAAGTGATTAATGTCGCGCATCCTAAAGTCCCGAGCTCGCTCAAGATCGAGCAAATCAAGCAAGCAAGCATCCCAAGTTATCCTTGCCACATTAACTTCTTACTATACTGCTACTCAACACAACAGTTAGTATTTATTTTTAACTAACTTAAAGATCTACACTCTATTATTTTTCAGACAGAGCATTTAGGTATTTTTAATTTTCAATATTTAATACGTCTGTATTTTAATATTAAGTTTTACTCTCGCCTCGAACTTGGATGTGATCATGAATTAGATATTAATTTTAAAATTTCGCTGTTTGATTTTCGGTACATACATATTTTAATTTTAAGAGATTTTGAGCATAGCCATTGTAGCTTTCGATATTTCAGCTTCGATATACGTGTATATTCTAATACGTACTTCCCTAAAAAATAATACGCCGCTTGGTCTGTGTAAGTACTACGGTGTAAAGGTAATAAAACAATCATGTTGTTACAATTTATACAATATTATTTATTGAAAAAATATTTTGATTTCGTCAATCGAATCACGTTAAGCGTCTACTATTCTATATTATGTCTGCACACTGCTGAAAAAAAGTATTACATCATTTTTGCATCTTCCGGTGCTATTTGTTAACGATTTTCGCGTGCATTAGTTTAGGAACGTTCACATTGTAACTGCACAGTTTGATTGGTAACCAGCTACATACTACAAGCGACACGCGTCTTGCGACAAAGACTGCGAATAACCAGGGGCTGCAGTCTCGACATAGATAGCGACAATAATCGGTCGTTAAGTCATAACGATGTCAATTTTTCAACCTTAAGGTTTCGAAATAAAGTTGAAAATCTGTTAAAGAAATTTGACATCGTTACGACTTAACGACCGATTTTTGTCGCTATCTATGTCGAGACTGCAGCCCCTGATCGTCGCGATATCGCGACGCGACTTTCGGAGGCACGGTATTCACACGACTGGAGCGCTTCTCGCTTGCGCTTGACGCAAGTCGTGAACGAACTCAAACAAATTCTCGCTTATAGCAGTAGAAAGCAGTAGACGCACCTCTAGATTACAAGTGCCAATTTTATAGGATCAATCAGTAGGTTCGTGGAAAAAGTTTTCATAAACCCGAGTTTAGTATTGAGTAGTGTATTAATTTGGAAACCGTAAAAAACTGTAGTGTCGAAGTTTTTAATAATTATTTTTTTTTTTTTTCACAAAACAAAATAGTGCAACACATTCTTTTTTTAATCAGGGTGGTGTAGATACATTGTTGATTATTTATTAATTTACACAGATGGTGTTATTCACATATTTATATTTTTCTGTTCCCTGACGTAACTTAATTCTAAACACTCTAAATAACGGGTAAATTAATATGGCATTTAATTCTGAGTTGCTTAATCAAGATTATTTACATTAAATTAAATCTTTTATAAAATAATTATGTATTTAGATAAGTACAAATTGTTACTAAACATTAACTAAGTATGGATACAGTAAAATATTAAGGAATTATTATAACCTAAACATAATTTCTTTATTAGTTTGATGACAAATATTTTATTAGTTATTTTTATATCAGATAACCACGCAAATATTGAAACCGAACTTAGGTCGGGCGAAAGTGCCCACACTGCATGGAATAATGGAAACGATCCTCAGTATGAGTGAGCAAGACAATTCTCTTCAAATGTCATCGTCAACTGAAAAGATACGTGACCATCTCATAGCTCGATCGGGCGAGTCGTACGATTTAAAACTTTGTTTTCAAAGCTACAGATAAAAGCAGTGTTGCACTGGCTTTAACAAACAAATTGTCAATAAAATGGACAACTCTACAAAATAGAGTGACCAGTGTTTTTAGGCAAAAAGTCATACCAGTGTAAATATCTAAACAATAAAAAGTGATAGGTGTCTATGCCAGTTTGACATCTCTGGTGACTGAATAATTCTAAAGCGCTGTTTACACGAAAGTGCTGTTTAGTGCTTTTGGGGAAATCTACCTGAAGTAGATTATATAAGATGGATAGAATGAAGTTTTATTGTCCAAGAGCATGGGGAAATTACTGAGTAAGTTCTGAAAGAATCTCATTTTCTCAGCCCATAGTCTAAAAAAAATACCATAGTGTAAACAACGCATTAGATCGAACGTTGCGTTCCAAAACCATATTTTTTACCATAAACACTTTTCAATATCTACTAAGTTTGCTTTCTCTATCTGAATAACCTTTAGCGCTTTCCCTGTCTGAATATTTGCCATTGCCATTATATTTATTGTATTTGTCACTGTGGCCATTTTTTGTGTACTGTTTTTCACTGGCGCTGTAATGGATTTCTGAAGGTCCGATGGTCTTGGACCAGTGGTGGGTCCAGTAGAAATCGTCAGGGTAACGAGGGTACGGGTTCTCCCGACATAGTACGACGCAATATATCAGGCTGCCGAGTAACGTGATGAAGCCGAAGATTAGGAAGACTATGCCTAGGATCCTGGAATGGAAAAGATAAATTAATCAAAAGACTGCTTCGTTAGTCTTGTGGTCGAAACCACTACTGCTGATTATGAGGTCCTGGGTTCGATTACCGGGTCGAGCAAAGTGTTATTGGGTTTTACAGTCAGTATTATGTGCAAGTTCCTATTATATTATGATTATATTTCATACTTGGGTGTGCTATACAGGGTGTAACAGAAAGGGTATAGTAATATGAAAGGATATGCTGCAGACCATCAGACTGAACAACTTTCTCCTTGGGTCCAATAACGTAAATAAAAAAAAAAAAATCAGCTGTCCCATACAATTTCAATACCTACTCAACCCAAATGTATGAGACAGCTGATGAATTTTTCTCATTTATTTCATACCCTTTCTGTTACACCTCTACCTAACCCTTCAGGAAAATAGCTGGTGTAGTGTTATCTATGAGAAACTTACCATACAAATAGTGGTTCAAAGAACTGCAGAACGATGACGAATCCCAGAGTGACGAGGATAAGCCCGAGGTTCAGCAGCAGCATCAGGCAGCACATGCCTTTCACGTTCGGGCAGAAAGGATTGGGTGCCGCCATCGCATCTACCTTCACTCCTGCCTGAAAATCAGAGTGTTGTACTTTAGCAAATGGAACACTTAATCATTTTTACACTTAGTGGGAATACGAATAATCGTAAGGGACATGTGTTGGGATTTTCAACTTTTGGTGTTACGCCAAACGTAGCAAATCCAATAGCTTATCAAATTTCGCAGTTTGTCTCAGGCCTATTGTGACTTAATACATTTCTTCAAACACATTGAACGGACGACGGACAGCCTTAAAGCACACAGCCTTCTCGATTTTAAGTTGGACCTGAAACTTTGTCGTTAACTTAGACTTAGCCAAGCTGCTTAGTTTTCTTATTAGAAAAGTGCTTTGTGTGCTTGAAGTGACAAGGATGAATGAAAGTTTCACAACGTTTGACACTCATATCTTTATCATTAAAAAAAACTGTCACTGAATCAAGCGACTTTGATGTGCAAGGGATTTTACTTCCAAGGGAACTGTCGAGCAAGCGAGCAACATTGCTTTTGAGGAAAGTTGTCGGAGAGCTCTATATGCAAATCTTACCTTTCTGGAGACTTTGGATCTGTGTGTAGATGCGACAGAGGGCGCCACGGCACTTCTGTACGAGTAAACACTGCGAGGTGCTCGCGATTGCCGGCTGTAACAGAAAAACAATCACTTTATTAGTATTTTGCTTTGATTTTGTGGCCTCTTAGTATAGAGCCTATAATAACGTTCCCACCGCTGGGACATAGGATAAACAGCGCTAGGTTGGTCTCTAGATGGGTGAGCACCCATTACATACCGTACCGAGTTTCCTCCGTACCTCAATAAGCACGCTAAACCGTTGGTTCCGGCTGTCATTTGTAGTTGTTGACAGTCGTTACAGGTAGTCAGCGGCCCGAAAGTCTGACAACCAGTCTTACCAAGGGGTGTCGTATAACCCAGTACTAAATGGGTTGTGGAGGTCAGATACACAATCGCTCCATGTAAAATACTGATATTCAGCTGGATCCGGTAAGACTGGATGCCGACCCCAACGTAGTTGGGAAAACACAAGGTAGATGATGATGAACATTAGTATTTGCGTAGTATCCTCAGGCTGTTCCTTTGCCGTTTTGAGAGAGTTCGTTACCACCACTGCTTACTCCTCCAGCAAGCCAAAATTTAACAAAAAAGACATGATGAAATGTCAAGCGATTTTGAACCATGTGCGGACAATTATAACTCTTCCCGGAACCTCTGTCGTAGCCATGGTACCTATATCAAAATCAGTTAAAATCTCTCCGTAACCTTACTATCTAATGATGTCAAATTTGTAGGAATATAGCTCAATCCGTGACAGCGGCATTCGTTCCAGCGCCAGCGCGCTGTGTGTAGCCAATGTGCGCACGCGCATCGTCGCGCTCCTAATTTGAGTGCACGTATGTCACGACCATGACACTTGTCCACAAGACGTGCTGTCTATTATTTAGTTATGTTTTAAATAACAAAGATTGAATAGCTGCTAGTCATTGCGATCATTTTCTTTTTCAGAGGTTTTTTTTTTTTAATACTAGTTTTTAATAATATAACTTTAAATACCTCCACGACCCCCATACTATTCAATGTATCCATCAGCACAATGTTTTGAGTGCGGATCATTGAGCCCTGCCGTAAAACGTGATTTTTCACACCCAAAAAAAGTCGTTTCCTAGCAATTATTTTTGCGTAGAGTTATTTAGTTTGATGTACAGAAAAGAGACCGCTTGATCCTGTGGCGGGACTGTTATAGAGTGGTTGGTTGGATCTTTATCGTATTAGTAATAGTTGTTGGTGTAAAATACTGGCATTCAGCTAAATTCCACTTTTCATTCTTTCTACAAATGTACCAATGTCAATGTCACCTGTTTCTAGTAATTTACACCTGGTACCACAAAAGTGATCGTTGCTATTTAAAATGTTAATTTAGTATCTGCGATAATACAACCAATTCCAATTTCACACTTTGACAATGACAGTTTATCAACAGTGGGTTAGCATTTTGTTTGGGCTCTAACTTTTAACGATGAAAAGGGTTACCTACTTTTTATTTTGACATAAACAACGAGTAATCTGTTTTCTTATTTTATTTACCGCTCAACTCCTAAAAAAGGTCTATTAAGTTAAAAGTTCAACAAAAAATAATTGGATGGACATTCCTACTTAGTTTTTTGTTAATTCATTGACAGTTTAGAAAGTTCCGAACAAAATGGTCAAAAAAACCTACAAAGGGAGAAATCCTTAGTCACTGTGAGATGCTCAAATATTTACTTATAAATAAGATGTCAAATACTATAAAAAGTTCATGTACTTAAAAGGTTAAAAAAGGCTCTTGAGAAAGATGTTAACGAGTCCGTATAGTGTTTATTATAGTATAAGCTTTAATTTAACTTGGTTTGTTAGTTATTATGTATTGGTCAAATCTTGCAACTGAATTTCAAACCAGTTCCCCTCAACCGATTGAGCTGAAATTTTGTCAACACTTTTGGCTCTGGTGACAAAACATTTTTATGGCAGACATGACTTGACCCGGCAGCCAGGATATCCTCCTCAAGAGAGAACTCCTCAACAGTTAATAGCACGGACATTAAACTTTGTATACGCGTTCAATGTTGATACAAAAACCTAATTTTCTTCTTTTCAATAAAATAAAAAGTATGTTATTTTTTTTAGTTTTTTTGAATTGGTGATGGTTCGGATAGACACCATGCGACGCACAAATTAACTGTTGTATTTTCAATGCTTTACTAGTTAAAATTCCAACAGAACAATAATATTTAGGCAATCATTAAGTGCCTGTTAGTATTAGAGCAAGTTGGAGTAGGCAACAATGTGGTAGAAATTCGTTCAAGTGTTTCAGAAACGAAAAATCTATAATCTGATTTATTGGTCCTGCTGCTTATATCCATTGGTTCGTTACGAACATATTAATAGGATCATTCTAATAAGCATCACGTGCGTCTGTATTAGGAGCAGGCAGACGTAAATTATCTGCCAGATACCTTAACATAAGAACAAGGTTAGGTAAGGTCTAAATATTATTGACCCTATGGGAATCAAAATTAAGTCTTGTCGGCGAAAGTCAAAGGATTGTGTTGTCATGCAATTGAATTACCAAAAAAGGGCAGTAGATAGCGTCTATTGCCCTACAAAAGAATAGGGCTTTCAACTTCACAATGGGTCTTTTTCCTTTATGCAACTAGATTGTAAACTATGGACCACCAGCCACCAGGATCATTAGTTAGAAGCATCGCAGTAGAGGCTTGTCCCTTACAGAGAATGCAATTACTTCGGATCCTGCCCTTCAAATCAAAACTCAGTAATGCTGTTTGGCGGTGAATTCATCAGCCTCTTTCATCCCACTCAGGTTTAAAAGCCTAAAAACGCCAAAGAGATTTAAAAGACTCATAGAGCAGACATTGGGAAAATTTTCATATAAAATTTTTGATCCCTAACATTTTTGAATTCGATACACGAATGCTAACCGACAAGCGGGCGTACGCGTATGACACTAGATACTTAGATTTAGATAGACCCATTTGTTATTAAGTGGTTACAAGTATTGGGTTATGATTTTCTTCGTCTTGTCCCGTCTATTGCTCGTAAATATTTGAATGTCTTTGCCCCTGGCTGACAGGTTGGCCCACGCAGTTTATCTTGTATTGTGTACGAGTAGAATACCCACCAGAAATGTGGGTGTTCTTAACACACCGCTGTTTTCTCCTTCCAGCCCTTACTTACTTTTGCTTGCCTTTTACTTTACTTATGCGTGACTAGCTTTTGCCTCAGCTTAGCTCGCGTTAATTTAGAATTTGACAATCAATTCGGGTTGTATGTACTCTACTTGTAATAGTATAATTCAATCATGATTCGAAAGACACGTGGCGCCATCTTTTATCATAAGAACGTTTCGTTGTTGTTTTCCTCGGGAACAGTACTTTATTCAGGATGAAAAGTAACCCTATGCCCGTTTCAGTAAACCTGACACCGTATATGCAAAATTTTAGGATGATCGGTTCAGTGGTTTAGGCCTGAAAAGGTAACAAAAAAACTTACTTTCGCATTTATAATATTTTAGGACAATGATGTTCAAAAACCTTAATCAATTACTTAAGTCTATTGTAGGTTGATGGACAACCCTGAACGGTTCCTGTATCGTCACACCATCCAAGGGAACGTCAGAGAAAGTAAAATAAATTCGTCTCGCCCTAACACCGTCGTTACGGCAGTCCATCGAGGTTTTTATATCTGATGGCCTTTTTTTCGTTGACTGTACCGAATTAAGCGTTTTTTTTCTTCTGACGCTACTGTTGATTTAAAATATTAAAATGAATGAATTCTGGAATGTTTCACACGGCCCCTTTGACTTTCTTCTTTAAAAAAGGTACTGATAGGGTACAGGATGGTTACGGCTATAAGTGTACGGAAATACCAAAGAGTGTGGAAATAGCAAAGTATAGAAGTAGAAGATACGCTGCGTCACCCCCAAATTAATTGGTATAAGGATAGGGGATCGGTGTTACAGGAGTCACAGACAGTCCACTGTGCCGAGCCTGCATACAGGAAGACGGACAGCAGCATACTGCCCAGAAGCACATACAGGGCAAAGTACTTCGGGTAACCCAGGTACTCTCCGCGAGATCGTCAGCAACACCAAGGAGTTGCTGGCCTTTCTAGGGAAGCTGGGGTGGATCGAATAATTTTCTCAACCGTACTCAAAATACGCGCTTTGGACCTCGAGTTGCGGACATCAGGCCGTTATACAATACAAAGGGTAAGGTGAATTATGAAATTAGGCACGATATGAAGTGTTGGAACCAGACCGCACAATAGGCTCGCCCCTTATTCCTCGGGGCTGAAACATAACTGGCGAAATGTGGGTGTACTATACCTACACCTCTACTACACACACGGTAATACAGGCGTGATGTTAAGCCCGGCCACGAATGTGTGCAGCGAGACCTTAAACGTTCGATTGAACTCCGTGGTACATAACATAGGGGCCAATAAATCGTGCCCCAGATGCTTGGGTTCGATTCCCGTGTCGCGTCATCATTGCGCTGTCAGCGGAGAATTATACGAGCAATGATTTACTACGTAACTGTACATTTGTTTAGTTTAACCGAGCATTTTGTATTGATATAGCTTCTTGTCGTGTTGCTTCTATGTAATTGTAAGCATTCGCACAAATATCATATTCTAGCTTATGCCCGTGGCTTCGCCCGCGTGGAGTTCAGTAATTCTCCCATAGAATCGTACTACCTTGATAAAAAGTATCCTTTGTGTTAATCCAGGTTATAAACTATCTCTGTGCCAAGTTTCATACAAATCGGTTGAGTAGTTTTTGCGTGAAAGAGTTACAAACATCGCACTTATAATAATAGTGCTAGTGAGATTCTTCTGATACGCTGCTTGCATTTGCACAGTATTCATATAACTAGCTTGTTCCGTGGCTGTGCCCGCGTGGAGTTCGGTAATTTTCCCACAGAATCTTGATAAAAAGTATCCTTTGTGTTAATCCAGGTTATAAACTATGTCTGTGCCAAGTTTCATACAATTCCGTTTTAAAGTTTTTTGCGTGAAAGAGTTGCAAACATCGTATTTAGAATAGTAGTGAGATTTTTTATTTTGATGATGCCAAAGAAAATTGACATAAAGCATTTATACAGGTACTGTTGTATTGTCCAAAAACAGTTATAAACTTGAAGCTTGAACTCTGTTCTAAAGTGTATAGGTTACATATTGCAGAGTTACCTCCGCATTTTAACCTTTTTTTGGTGGAACCTCGAGACAAAATATTTTTTCAATTCTAGAAATAAACCTGTCTTTGGAGAGATGATTATTTTTCATTTTTTCTCATTCGTTTGCCAAGCTTCAAAGAGAACTATCGATTAGGAAAATAAACCCATAATTTTAAAAAGAATTAGTAATGGTGAGAGGCTTTGAGGCCCCGAGTGTGAAGCAGCTTGTTGATGTCATCATCACGCATGTGATGTGAAAAAAACATTTTTATTCCTGGTACGTATTGATGGTTTAATCTTCTAGTTGAACATCCTATTTATCCTGGATTTTTCTCTTCCTGATGATGTTGTCCTTGAAAACTGATATTTTAGACCGAATATTTCATTTGTTATAGGTTGAAAATCAGTGGAAGGGGTCATAATACTTCAGGCCCCTTTTATTTTAATTTCTAATCTAATATATATATATATATATATATATATATATATATATATATATATATATATCAATCCACGCGTTTGATGAACGATTGAAAGTCGCCGGCGAGGTTGGTTGCGTGTCCTGCGACCTGATGCATGCCCTGTGAACGAGATTCCGAAAGGAGCGACGAGACGTTCAGGATCCAAATTCAAAAATTTATCTTTGGAATCGAGGTATTATTTAAGCATATTATAGTCAGCAGCAGTGATCTACATAAATTGTGTATTCTAATGAAGACGTTGAAAATTTAAAAGATAGGTTAATATATTTTGCGTTATTTTGTTTTAGCCATTTTGTCACATGTAATTGCGTATTTTGTTTAAATAAAAAGAAATCCAAAATTAGTACTTTTTTTGCAAAGAAGTACTTCTAAAAAAAACAATCCCTCAACAATTTATTTTTTTATAAAAAAATACGGCTAGGTGCACGAATACAAAAAAATATTTTTATATAGCACTGTATTTTTTTACTTTTTTTTTAATCTAAACCACATTATATTCTATTAATTTTTTAACAAAAGTGAAGTGATTCCTGATGGAAAAACTCTATATCAATATGCCCGAATCGGTAATCGAATCCAGGACCTGATGTTCAGCAGTCGCGATAGCGACCACTAGACTAAAGAGGCAGTATAAAATCTTTTTTTTTTTCTTTCAACAAAGCAATTTTTACTTTTATTTATCTTTTCTGAATCTTTAAGCAAAAGAGATTAAAATAGTATAATTTAATGTCTTTGCTTTCAACGATCACGGTCGAAAAACGACTTTGTTTTATTCGGATTTATCTGAATCTGAATAAAACAAAGTCGTTTTAAAGCATAAACTTATACGTTGACCCGGTCATATAGAAACTCTAAGTTTCCCATAAATGCAGTACTTTGTTGCAAGTTTACCTCTTGAAATCTAGGCAACGTTTCTAGAACAGAAGATCTACGTCTCTATGATTCATACATGCACCGTCAAATTGCCTTTTGAGCAATTTCCCATCAATCCACGCGTTTGATGTAAAATGTTTTGTTCGGTGAGAGGGCTACGGACACAAACGGGCGGTTGGAACGCAGCGGCTTTTTACCATTTTTTTTTTATTTCATACGCTTTTCTATGTCTTTAAAAAACAACTTTCTTTATAAATATTTTATAACATCTTATTGATTGTACGAATCCAATAATAAAACTCGCTAATAGTTCGACCCAGAAAATTGCCAAAAATGATAAGGCCTGCTTTTGAAAGGACAATGTTGATATTAGTAAAAGGGATTTACCCACACCATTGTAAATAGCAACTCTATATTAGCCATAGACTGCGACACAAAGTTTTAAGCGTATTCTATAATTTATGCGGTGCAAGTACCTTTACTGTGACTTAAATGACCTGCCAATGACTATCGTATGGCCCTAGAGCGGCCCAACCGCTCGCCTGCTCCATTTCGGGGACGCTCGGCGCCTGCGCACGTATCGAGGCCCGTTGGACTAAATTAGTGGGATTTAAGGACTTTGCGGGACCAATACTGGGTAACGGTGAATTTACATGATTCGAGCCAGTGAACTGTGCAGTAATACCACCAGAGTTCAACCATGAAACTGTTTTCTACGGGACTTATATGGGAAGTTACTTTATCATGCAATCTTTCTGAAGAGAAAGAATGTTTTCGATGATGTACTTTTTAGTTGATAGTTGGTTGTTTTAAAGGTGGTGGTGGGATACTTGACTTTAACAATAAAATATCATCATCATCTATCTAGCGTTTTCCCACCTATGTTAGTATCGGCTTCCAGTCTAACCGGATGCAGCTGAATACCAGTATTATATATGGAGCAACTGCCTATCTGACCTCCACAACCCAGTTTGTACTGGGTAATACGATATCCCTTGGCAAGAGTGGTTGTCAGAATTTCGGGCCTTTGAATACTTGTAACGATTGTCAAAGATCTACAAATGGCAGCCGGGACCAACGGCTTAACGTGCTTTCCGAGGCACTGAGGAAGCCAGGGCTGCGGGACTGTTGCCAGGGCTGCGGGACTGTTCGAAAGAGATACCGTGGCCTTGGAACATAAAGGGCAAAGAAGGAACATGGATGGGTTTTAGTCAGTACAAGTCTGACACTCCCCTCCACTCCGCCCAGAGTGGGGGGGGTCATTTGATGATTTCCCATCCGGAAAAAAAAAGGCACTGAGGAAAATATAAATATGTATGAGTAATATTTTGTAAAGTTATGGGTGCCTCCCAGTGATATGGACCGAAAGAACCTTAGGTGGCTGGGTACAACTCACTACGACACGCAGAGACCCGGGTGTTGGGGTGCAGCTCTAGAGAGGTATATGTCCAGAAGTGCAGCATTTATTTAAATTAAGCCTTTTACGAGCAGTTTTCCACTTTCAACATGTCGGTTTATTAGTCAGAATGTCGAAGCTCGTTATCCGGTCCAAAATGTAGATCTCTATGAAGAAGAACAGTTAATAAAAGAGATAGCCAAATGTTTTTCCCCTTACCTGATTTCTGAAGGTGGTCTGTAAGCAGCGCTGGTAACATACACGTCTGACCCGGAGTCAGCTCTTGGAGAGCCGTTGGTGTGTGGCGGCCGTCTCCCATTCCTGTGCTCGCCTGATGGGGAGCGGGTCCTCTCGTCCATTGTCTGGGAAATACAGGAAATATCGGTTTAAATAAATCTTAAGAATAGTAATACAGTGCTATACTCGTAAAATTACATCCGCAATCAAAAGATGGATCCTTTGTAGAAATTACAGTAGCAGTGCATTGACCTTTTTTAACTGCCTCGACTTGGCTGCCTCATTGGTCTAGTGGCCTCAAGCGCGACTGCTGAGCATGAGGTCCTGGGTTTGATTCCCGGGTCGGGCAAAGTGTTGTTGGGTTTGTCTGTCAGGAAGTTCTCAGTAGCCACCACGGAGTCTGAATTTGTGCCCGGTTGACGACATTAAGCTCGCCTTCTATTACACGGGACTTAAAACATAACTGGCGTAATGTGGGTGTACTATTTGGTACACCTCTGTCTAACCCTTCGGGGATTACAGGCGTGTTATCTTATGTATGTTTTCCCAAAAATAAGGTTTCACTACGCTGGCCCGACGTGACTTTGTGCCTAGCAAAAGCAAAATCAGTAAATTACCATGTGCGGACCTGCTGGGATACAGGCTTACTTTGCTAGTGAGAATGGACCGTAATCCACCTCGGTAGATAATATGTTACATGTCTTTTATGGTTCTAGGACATGTCGTTTCTCCTCGTGATGTTTTCCTTCACTGTTTTGAGAACAATGCTGATAAAATCTAGATTGATTAGGGTACTTTACAAATTCTAGCTCAGAATGTTAAGAGCCATAAGTGGGTCATTATAATGATGGATTATTGATGACTTTCTTGTGTTTATGACTTTTGAGCACATTGTAAATGTGCAACAAGTAGTAAATGCTGAAGTAGTTCAAGGTTTTGGTTTTGTCGGTAGGAATGTTTGGCGCAAGTTATAGAAGATAAGCTTTTTTATAGTACATGTTTTATTATGTATTTCCCGAAGGGTCAGGAAGAGGCACTCTAGGGCGAGCTCATTGCCATCAACCGGGTTATTATTTTTATAACCAGATTCCGGCTGCTACTGATTAATCGCCTACTGGAACAACCTATTGGCAATAATAAATCGCCTACCTCGCATCCTATTTCTGAAGCTAGATTAAACCATTACGAGTACCTGAATGGTAATGTTAACAGGCGTTACCGTTAGTCGTTTACAACTTGGAGCAGAGACCAAAATAGTTTATAAAATGATATTAGCTTCGTATTCCCTATCGCCATGTTGTATCGAGCCATCATTTTAATTGATAAATTGTGCGTAGTTAAATGAGTATACTCGACAGGTGCGTTTATTTTAACGTAGACACATAATAATACGAGTATGTTAACGTTTATCAACTATGAGACTGGCTAAACTACGAGCGTCATATTTAGATTTCCACATCAAAATCCAGACATTATTAGGCTTGCACCGTCTACCTAGTCTGTCTACTCGTTTATTTGTCACAGACGTGTACCCGGTGTAGTTTTTGATAACCTTTAGCCCATTTGAAATAAATGGTTTTATAGCAAGATGATCATAATGTCCTAGAAGCAAAAATGCGAAGACGTTTGACATCTACCAACCTGCACTGGGCCCGAGTGGATAACAGTCAGTTACTGCCCACTCATATTCATACAGAGGAGACCTCAATCGAATCATTATAGGCTGATTTTCCAGCAAGATGTCTCTCTCCCCCGTGAAAATAAGTATTGCTTGATAACAGATTTCACATCATTCTCTATCTCTTTGTTTTGCAAGTAAAACTTAACACGCCGTAATAGATACAAATGACGATTATCTTACCCTTACCGTGTACTCCGACAGCGTCCTCTCAGACGGTGCCCTGTGACTGTCATTCTCATCTCTGCTCGATGCTCTGTGATGATAACCAGACGACGGTGAGTCCACCCCAGACCGGTGCGTCGCCACGTAGTGGTTGTTTTTCACTTTATGCGCCATCTTGGATTCTCAGTATCATAAGCACTCACACATGCTGGGGTTACAGTCACGCATAGTCTGATGATTGGAGACGGGAGCACATTTTTGTTCGGTGTTAGAGCGTTTACGTCTTTGTGGTCTTGTTATTGTTTTAATTCATCGTTCGTTGTTGTTCTATTTTCCTGGAACAAAGAAAAGACATGGTTATTTTGGTTTTTAACATACAGACGGCACGTAGTTTAGTTGTAAGCAATCTGGGAATTTGAGGGACGGAATCTGTCGTAAACCGAGAAAGGCTAATCCGCTTCTAAAGTTCTGAGAGTTCTAATCAACACATCGATTTGATTTGGAACCCAGGCAGAAATTTAAATTTATTTCCATTGTGCTCTCATAACGGTTAAAGAAAATATCGTGAGGGCGGTGAAACGGTGAAAAAAACGGGCATAACAGAGAACCAAAAATTCGAAGACATGTGACATCCACCAACTCGCACTGGTCCTGCGCGGTGGATTATGGCCCACTCCCTCCCATAGAGTCCTGGGTCTGTGTCCCAGACCTAGGACCATTACCGGCTGATTAGGTACTTCAATTTGATTGGCTGCTGTTATTTCCGTCAATAAGAGTTTAACAACGGTCATAAGGAGTTTTACAATGGTTCATTATTTTTTGTTCTTATTGGCCTATCAGAAACCTGGTGTGAAGTTAATTCTCGTACATTTTCTTACATGTCGAATTACGACGCCGTAAAAGAACCACATACAACATCTGGAAATTCTAAACTATGTTCTATCCAGCAGAATGTAAACGAAATCGAACTGTTTGGGCGACCTTGAACGATTTGTGTGAGCACAACCAATTTGGGGTCTTACCGTTCTAGAAATAGAGTTTATAATCCAATAAAATGTTAGCCAGTTAGAATTATTGCACGAAACAATGGTACATTCCGATCTTAGTCGATTAATGACGCAACGATTGCAGGTATCGAGTCATATTGATATTATTTACCTGTTAAAGTGCGCGTGGACTACTTTTTTTGTAGTTTTTATCGATTACTACGATCTATTGAACGCGGTTTTGAAATTAAAGAAAAAAACCTTTTGTTTGTGCTGATTAAACAATAACAAAAAAAAAACACAGAATCCGTGACATACAAGGATTATAATCTACAACCAGTAAGTAATTACCGAAAGGCGTACAATACCGACATGATGGAAAGTGGTCACGACCATCTTAGGTCATCTGCCATAATCATCAAAGACATCGCAGATACATCGCCATTGCTAACCCAGAACGAAAGCTCAAATGTTTTTCATATTGGGTAAGGTTGAAAGGTATGGACAGAGACCTTTCAATAACTTGCTAAGAACAGAGAGGCTGCTGGACGGCAGTAATATACGAGGGATAGCTCCTTTTTAAAGAGCTCGTCATCATCATTATCAGCATCTTCCGGCCCTTGTTCTATGTTACTTGGAGTCAGCGCAATACGTTTTTTTCTTTCATTCCCCCCTGTCAACCGTCACGCTATCATTAACTCCTTTTTCTTTCATAGCATTCCTCACACAATCCTTCCATCTTTTCCTTGGTCTTCCTCTCTCTCTCTATCCATCAACATTTAGATTAGATCACAATCCCAACTTTAAATGCTACTAAACATTTCTTGATTGTCAAACTCCACACTCTTGGGCTAGTCTCATTCAATTTCCACTTACAACAGAAGAGAGCTCTATTACCTTCTACTGAAACTAAATGAATAGTCGAGCAATCTATTTGGTATTGGTAACTATACGCGTATTATAATGATGTTGGTGCTCTAAACGTGCAGTCCCAGAGTCTGCGTGAGGAAGTAGCTCACAACGGTGAATTGCACACATTTCGCGAATTCCTCTCTCAATGAATGAAGCGGCCCAAGTAAGAAGATTTAAGTGATATCTATTTATTTCGTTTAGGAAACTAAGGCGTACCAAAAGAAAAAGCAATATATCAGATATCAGAGTTCAACTTGTCACTTAAATTATTAGGCGAAAAGTAAAGCGTCTTGCGATTTGTTATGTACGAGGACAGCACCGGAGCTGTAGGTATACAGCAGCACGCGTAGCATGACCACCGTAGAAACGATTTTGTCGACGGAAGAATCGACAAATTGGCAGATCAACAAAAGAAATCTGTCATTTTGTGAATTCTTCGGTCGACAAAACCTGTTTTTGTCTTCATCGTTTTTACAAAACGGGTTTTGCCGTCGGAAAAATCGACAAAATGACAGATCAACATAAGAAGTCTGTAATTTTGTCGATTCTTCCGTCGATTAAACCCGTTTCTACGGTGGTCATGTTATGTGTGCAGTAGTATACAGTGTAGCTCTCATTCTATATAAAGCCTGTACAATGCTAGGTCATCGTGCGTCTCCTTTTTTTGGAAGTCGGTTAAAAACTGCAAGCCCTGCCATTTCAGAGGGGCCAGAGTTATTTATAGTGGTCTAGTATTTATGTGTGTTTATTTCTGTTCATGAATATCTTGCAATCTAGTTAGACCGTAACATTTCACTGTGAGCCTGTGAGCTTGTATGCATACTTTGAACGGGCTTTGTTTTTGAACGTAACAGGTCTCAGGTACAGTATCGGTCAGAAATGGTTCACGTTATTTCACAAGCACCTATAGTAAGGCAGGCTCAAGTAGTGGCAAGTACACCTGGAGGTAGACCTCTAAACTAAAACAGATCAGGCCTGTAGAAAATAATAAACATCAGGAGTTAAGTGAGGATATCAAATCCGTACTTTGGGAATTCATTAGTGAGACCCATACTAATACTTATTATAAACTAGCTGTGGCGCGCGACCTTCAGCAATAGCACAATCAGCCTATAATGTTCCCACTGCTGGGACACAGGCCTCCTCTCTATGAGAGGGAATGAGCTATAATCCACCACGCAGGCCCAGTGCGGGCTGGTGACGTGACCATCGTTCACGTGAAATTATTATATTATAGGGCTTTTTATTTTAGACCCAATCCTAATCTTTTTTCTAAAACAAAAGTAGCCTAAGTTACTCCTTATAATATCAGCTGTCCTCCAATAAAAGTCCCGTCCAAATCTGTCCAGCCGTTTTGGAGACTAGCCGGAATAAACAGACAGACAAAAATGTAAAAATATGTTTTTTTTTGTCATTAGTACCGTATATACTTTCTTATGCATTCAGCATAAAGCTGTTATTTTGAAATTACAAACCGACACTTCAATTTTATTTATTGAAATGTATTAGTACGAATTTCGTTCAGACGTTTACGGGTACACCATGACCTAGTTTAAAACTTAAGGACCTACTCTTATTCAGAAGTATGTTCCCGTGAGAACATTTCCGACACGAAGCCGGGGTCATAAGAAAGTATTCCACAATTAGGAAAAAGTCAATAACACTGCGAACCCAGGACTGCATGCTCAGCCGTCGCGCTTGGGGCGACTAGACCGATAGCCTTGGCAAAATATTTGCAAAGATCGTAATTTACCAGAACTGGTAGGCATTTGAAGTCCCCAGGAACTTAACGCAGTCACGACACGAAATAACACAAACACCTAATATGGTTGAATCTATTTGAATACAGTAGAAATTACCTTCCAAGAGAATATTTTGCCAGAAATGGGAGAAAGGCAATTAATTCAATCGGTTTTACCGTTTGTTTTGGTGCTTTGGTAAGAATTTAGTTGAATGTTCTAAATTACGACGTAGCCCGAAAGTCAAGGGCTGGCAGGGTCAGATAACTATACGTATAATACTGGTATACAATTACACTCAGCTAGACAGGACGCAGACAATTCATCATCATCTGCCTAGCCTTTTCCCAACTTTGTTAGGGTTGGCTTCCAGTTTAGACTGGAAGCCAACCCTAACAAAGTCCGGTTAGCCGGATGGAGCTGAATACCAGTATTTTAAATGGAGCGACTGCCTATCTGACCTCCACAACCTAGTTAGTACTAGGTAATACGATACCCCTCGGTAAGACGCAGACCCCACTTGTAGTTAGGTAAAGACTAGGCAGATGATTTTCTAAATTATGACGTATGTGTCAGCCCTGTTGATGTTGAAGATGAAGCTTTTATCTAACCTGCAATGTTTGATTGTTCGTTTGTTTGTTTAGTCTAAATCTTGCAATTTTAAAACAGTTGTTCCCAACCGATTGAGCTGAAATTAAACACGTTTAGTTTGGATGACAATGCTTGCTAAGTGACGTCATTGTAAATCCATTATGGCGGAGTCCCTAAGATGGCGGACTAGTTATTTTTTATGCACCCCCATGATATGGGACTTTGGGTAACAATTAAAAAAGTTTGCTGAGAAAAATACAAAAAATACGATGTCACACCTATATTTAAGACCTTGTTTTTAAAATTGAAGATTTAAAACAAAAATATAAGCGTGTTTTGTAACCTCACGTGACATTCTCTCTCATCCTCACTCTTCTATAGTTAGCTGCAATGACTTCCAAATTCAACAGAATTTACATAAACATTTCGGTAGCTTATGTCTATCCAATACATGTGTAACTTTTACATCATCGTTTATACTGTCACTTGAGCCTTCTGAGCGAAAAATTGTGTTGGATTTAAGCTGATAATAATGACTTGAATGAATGCGAGGTCGCAAAGTCATGCTTTTATCACCCTTGACAGTGATTTCTAACCGTTAAAACTTGTTGCATAGGCATAATCAGCCTATAACGTTCCCACTGCTGGGATACAGTCCTCCTCTCTATGAGAGGGAACTAAACTAGTTGCTTTCAATACAATAGAGTGAAATAACGTATAAACTTATTCCAAGCCACTGTACCACGTGCAAACTAGTCAGCTCTAAGAGTCAAAGGGCTTAGACTCTCAGAGCATAACTTAAGGGACATTCTAATATCTTCGAGACCGAATTTAACTGCCTTATTTGGCCCCACCCTTATTGTACCGGTGTAAGGTTACTATTGCGAAAGCTATGTCGTTGAATCGAAGTATTGTTTATATTGTGAAACAAGTAAGCTGCTTTTAATCCGATTGTTGACAGTCGTGTTAGAGCCCTCTTACATTTCGGTGTTACGCTAATTTTATAATTTACCTAAAAGGCATATACAGGATGATTGGTAATTAGTGACTGATACTTAAACACGAGAGCAGCGGTGGCCCAGTGGTGGAGACCCCGACTTACGAGCAGTAAGTCGGGGTTCGAACCCAGCAAGGCGCATTACTTTGTGTGAGTTCATCACCACTGCTCTCAAAACGGTGAAGGAAAACATCGTAAGGAAACCGGTATGTCCTAGAACCAAAAATTCGAAGACATGTGACATCTACCAACCCGCACTGGGCCCGCGTGGTGGATTATAGCCCATTCCCTCTCATAGAGAGGAGGCATGCGTCCCAGCAGTGGGAACATTAATAGGCTTATTATGCTATGCTACTTAAACACGTGAATGTAGTCACGATAATAAACAACTTTCCCAAAGAAACAGTTTTTCCTATACACAGACTTTTATCACAATTACACAACAGACGTATGAAATTTGCACGCGCGCGCCTGTGACCTATCAGCTGTTAGCCGTTTAAAAAAATGTTTCTTTGGAAAAGTTGTTTGTTATCATGAGTACAATCACGTGTTTATGTATCGGTCACTAAATACCAGTCACCCTGTTAATTATAACGAAAATGTATTCTATTATTATAAAAGTATAAGATATTTGAGAGACGAAAAAAAATTTGATGGTCTATTAAAATTATGTCTATTTATCTATTCAATCTACAAATCAGCAGGGCTACTGCGTATCTCTGTTGACAGTTCATAGTTACGATTGTTGATATACAACGATAGTTCTGCACGAGTAGCGTCAGTTAAAACTAACAAGAACGGTGATTGTATATCAAAACTCGTAACTATGAACTGGCAACAGAGATAAGCAACAGCCCTGCAGGTCTCCGTGAGTTTTTTACCTATACATACATCGGGAAAATGAGTATTACTAAATTAATAAATAAGTTTTCTAAAATTCGCTTTACTGTTGTTGTAGTAGAGAAATGCACTAGTAATTGTAGTAATTTCTAACGAAAAACATACAATTTCAATGAGGAAACCTGGCAACTTCGCGTTTTTTTTGTAATACCGAGGGGTATTAATTAAGGTTTCGTTAAACCTGTACGGACAAATTGCGGAAACCGGACATTGACGATACTTCGTCCTTTAGTCTGCTGGTCGCAAGCACGACATGAGGTTTTTATTGTGATCTCTTAGTCATGCACTGGTGGAGATTCATTAATGACTCTGCCCTGCAGTGTAAATGTGGTGCTGTTCCACAAACGATGGGGCACTTAATATCGTGTCCTGCGTGTCCTGTTGTTTGTTCACTTCAGTAACTGATGGACGCTACCGAAAGCGCCAAACTAGTAGCTCAGTTCTGGGCTGACTCAATTTAGATTGCCATCGACACGCTAAAAAGAATAAGTCATGCACTATCGACATTTGCGTTTTTTTATTTGGCCATCTGATCGTTAGCAATGAGCTCGACCTCCTTATATGAGACTTAAATAAAGGCTGTAAAAACACCCCTGAAACCCTTTCTAAGGCAAAGCGTCCCACCATATTTTTCCGCTCATTAATTAAATAATGTGTTCCTGGTAGGTATTCTATTGTTTTACAAAGGTTAGTTAAAGACTTATCAATCAGACATTAAATATTCAAAAAACAAAAAAAAAAAAAAAAAATATTTTCTGCCAATAATACCCTTGCCTATTTGGTATTATTTTCTGATTCCCAGATCGTTATGCCTGTTAAAGGGTTAACGAAGCTGAAAAGCACTTGTTCTCCTCATCATTGTGATCATTTTGTTGTTCTAGACCATTCCTGGGAACCTTCTAGTTGTCAAAGTTCGAACTTTCGCACAAGTTTTTTTTTTAAATATATGTTTTTAATGTAAGAACTTTACTTTAAATACCTCCACGACCTCCGTACTATTCAATCCATTCATCCGCACAATGTTTTGAATAAGTTACATTGATTCCTACCGTAAAACGTGATTTTTCACCCCAAAAAAAAGTCTTTCCAGCAATAACTTTTGCGTAAAGTTACTTAGTTTGTTGTACATAATGCTTGGTTGACGGCTTCGTGAAGGGTCCGATTACACCCTGATTTCACCCCCACTATTTATACTGGTGAAATATGAAGGTAGCAACTACATAATCCTCTGCATATCTACACGTCATACTCCTGGGCGGTTGCACACCATCGAAAAAAGCTATTAGCACAGGAGTGTCCCACTCCTCAGGGTTAATTGGAAACCATGTAGCTCAGTCTCACCATTGTATCAACAATCAACCACTTGAGTGTTTCCCAATGGCTCTAGTTAAAACTAAACGGGAGAATTAGTGATAAAGTTCATTCTCCGAAGGGGATGAAAGTTTGGATGGAAGTTCATCGTTTTTGACGATGAGAAATCCTTTTGAATACAGGGCTGGTCCGTTTTTATTATCACACAATAAAGAACCAATCTCAGAGTGCCATTTGATTAAGATCTACATATTTTTCCTCATATTTTAGTTCAATTGTACAACTGACATTTGCCTCGGAACGTACATACTGTAAACAAGGTGTGGCTTGTTCAATAATAAGCCTAGAATGTGGCCTGATATAGTGTAGTCTAGCCAGCTATTACTTACAGTTCTGTGTAGTTTACGATAATTAGAGAAACCTTTTCTATACGAAGAATGTTATTTAAGGTAGCGGGGTTGGTCAGGGCTCCCCTTGATCTATGAATGCCTGGTACCCTTGGAAAGTTTAATCTAAATGTTCTCGACTAAGACTCGAAAGAAATAGCAAGCAAACACCTTATTGACGACAATAATTATTTCAGGCAACACTTGCAATAAATACCACATGCAACAGACATTTTGAAACGTTGATATTTTGTTAGGACTTTTTGAGATGTCAATTGATCTGCAATGTTATTTAGGATGAATAAAGTCCCTATCAGCCTCGAAGTCTCTGTGCCCGGTAAATGGCAATAGGCATCCCCCCTATTACATGGGACTTAAACATAACTGGCAAAATGTGTTTCGTTTTTCGAACTACCGCTTTAATACTCCGAGAAGTTCACGATGACGAGTGACTACATCGATAACATTTTAGGAGGCTCATGAAGTCACACCGAAGAGTTCTCTTACTTTAACACAAAATACGATCACACATTTAGTATCTGATTACTGGGATACAGATCTTAAGTAGCGGGTGGTCGTTGACCCCGGCGTAAAACCGAAGGGCCTGACCACCTGCGAATCTTAGACAAGTGAAGCAGCCAAGTGGATTGCAGTTACTAAGATAACGGGCCGAAATGATAAACTGCCCCGCGGCTGCGGACTATCTAGGGTTGCCAATTTATTAGAACTTAGAAGGTACCGTTTTTTTTGTCGTGTGGCAATTCTCTTAGACACTACTCTGTCGAGCTCAGCCTATTATATAGGTAGATTACATCCCACCATATTTGTGTACTTCTTAGACGGGCTTTGTTTGTGTGATAGCCAGAAGTGTGTTTATATATGGGTACGTATATGTTGGTCCGTTTCCTCCGTGCCTCGGAAAGCACGTTTAGCCGTTGGTCCCGGCTGTCATTTATAGATCTTTGACAGTCGTTACAGGTAGCCAGTGGCTCGAAAGACTGACAACCAGTCTTACCAATGGGTATCGCATTACCCAGTACTAACTGGGTTGTGGAGGTCAGATAGGCAGTCGCTCCATATACTAATACTAGTATTCAGTTGCATCCGGTTAGACTGGAAGCCGACCGCCAACATAGTTGGGAAAAAGGTTAGGCAGATGATTTATGTCCGATTTCTAAAGCCAAAGTCATTTTGTAAGAGTCATAATAAGAAGACATTTTATTATTTCTTTGTCATGAACTTGTGACAACCCTTCTCGCTCCCGTACACATTGTACATTGTACAAACTGCAACATAGATTGCAGACTATTTTTAATCACGCTGTAGCCTAATTCCAACCGTAACTACCGGTGTTAAGGTTGAAAATGAACAAGTTAAGAGAAGTGTAGAGTAGTTGATTGTAGCGGAATTAGGTCGGAACCAAACCTGCTACTATTATGAGACGAAAGTTTACGAGCTTGAACCTATGTGTTGTCGGTGGAAGGATTTATTATGTTTTTAGAGTGATTCAGTAGAGAACTAGATATACAGATTTGAACCACATAACTGACCGTCGTAAGTACACAAAAATATAGCGTGTTTTGTTATATTAAATTCCTGATAAAAATTCCAGGTTTCAATAATTATTAAACACGCCATTGATTAGCTTGGTTAAGGGGTATCGTATCAGGGCTGCGGGACTGTTCGAAAGAGATACCGCGGCCCTGGAACACAAAGGGCAAAGAAGGAACATGGATGGGTTTTAGTCAGTACAAGTCTGACAATCCCTTCCGCTCCGCCCAGAGAGGGAGGAAAAAAATTAAAAGAAAAAAGGGGTATCGGTACCCACTGCTAACTAGGTTGTGGAGTTCATAATTATAGGCATTCGCTCCATGTAAAATACTCAGCTACGTCCGGTTTTACTGGAAGACGACCCCAACATTTACGGGGTAAATGAATAATACTTTTCATATTTTATTAGCCCATTTTTTCCGTAAAAGATGTTTGTTTCTTTATGAATTATTCTAAGTAATATTATGCAAGGTCAGTTTGTTTGTTTGTCACGCCTTCATAACTACATATCAAATCGTCATGTTTGGTGCACAGTTAGACCTGAAACCTAGGAAAGAGGATACTTCTTATCCAGGTAGTATACACCCATGGGATAATTTCCGACCTCCAAACGGGCAAAGCTTTGGGCGATTTCCTGCTTTTGTATGACCATAATTTGGCACCTTAATTATTTGATTAAATAATTTATTCTCAATCAATAAAGTCTCCAGCCCTAAGCAGTATTATTTGCAATATCAAACAGAACCCGGATGGCAGTAAAGCAGCTGTCACATTACTAAGATGTAGCGATAAGCGACAGCGGGCAGGAATCCACGCAATGTCGGTCGTGACTGCGGTTCAGTTACTTTTAATGTGTAGCCAGGTGCTATTTACTTTTTAATTACTGGTCTAATTAAGTATCGTGATTGGTTATAAGTTACAGAGTTTGTTTATGTGAAGATAAACTGTGTTTTATTATTAGTGTGCTAGCGTAGGGCTGTGCTTTCCAGTTTAATGGTTATCTTAATAATTTTTTAGAAACGTGTGTACCAAGGACGATTCTTCATGAATAGAATCATTCCTGCTACGTCGATTCCCTTTTCGTCGACGCGTGATTTTTCTTGGTTTTGATGTATTGTCTTTTGTTTCGCCTCGACATGGCTGTCACAGAGTACAGTCACAATTAAAAAAGAAATATGGCTATACGTTTTATTACTAAAAATAATAAATAAATAAAATTCATTTAATTCAGATAACTTGATCCATACAGTGAAATTAAAATTAAATTAAATTAACACTGAAGTGAAATCAGTATTAAAAATAAAATAAATTAACAGTTAAAAAAAAAAAAAAAAAAATTACCATCAAAATAATTTACTAAAGTAATTTCTCTCATACGGTAATACCATATTTTTAATAATACATTGATTACCCACCAAAAGGTATTAGATGGGTATATGAGTAGAGGAAAACCAAAGAAACGATGGATGGACTGTGTAAAGAATGATATGGTAAGAAAGGAGGTGTCTGATGAGAAGACGAGTAATAGAGAAGTAAGGAAGAAGAAGACATGCTGCGCCGACCACAAATGAATTGGGATAAGAGCATGAGAATGATGACCCACCAAAAGGTATTAGGCTAGCATAAGTTCAAGGTGTTGTGTATTTTATATTCCGGGTATCTGATAGACTCACGTAAATATTTGTATGAAGGGGGAGGTAAATAAAGATCAAAGAAATGATATGATGGAATGTGAATTTAAAAGAGAGACATTAACGTCGAAAGTAGGTAATGGGGTAAGGGTACGCAAAGATGGGGTTTTTAAAGTTTTGCTGTTACTAGACCTAAGTGGAAGATTATATGACTGCAGGCAGGGTGACAGTGGGATAGTGGCCAATAGAGAAGCTCCTATGAAGAAAGAAGGACCGGAGGATGATGATGCTGCTTTGAAAGGCCAAAAATATCAGATTTTTAAGCATAGATCAACATTGCTTCAATCGCTTTTACTTAATCTTCTTGCCCTTACTCCATGTTATTTTTGGTCGGCGTCGGCGCAATACTTTTTGTTCTTTCCCCTGTCAATCGTCACTCTATCATCTACTGCTTTTTCCTTCATATCATTCCTCACACAATCCAGACATCTTTTCTTTAGTCTTCCTCTCCTTCTCCATCAACCAACATTAATATTCATCACTCTTTTAGTCACATGTTTTGCATCCCTCCTCATCACATGTCCATACCAAAACAGACGACTCCCTTTATTTTTTTCTGTAACAGGCGCCATTTAAAACTTCCTCTTATGTGCTCTCCACACGTCTATCTCTGCTGCATGCAACCTTTTTTCATCCGCCTTCTTCACTGCTGTGTATTCCGATCAATACAGTACGACAGGTGGAAACACGAACTTCTAAATTTTATCCTTTAACTTGAGAGATCCGTTTGTTGAAAGTTGTTCCAGTGACCTGTAGCCATTTGATCCATCCTGAGTTGATCCAGTGCGTTACGTCCCGGTCTAATTCGCCATCCCCTTGGACAAGCGAATCGAGGCACCGAAAATCGGAGCAGATCGGTATGGGCTACCTGGCCAACCAAAAAGGTACAGACACCAGCACATCAAGCTCCTACAATCTGTCAAATTTCTTTAATAGATTTGCAACTTTATCGGTAAATCATTAGGTTCAATGTTGATTCGGAAAATTTTACAGTTTCGGGTACCTTGCTGTGTTGGCGTCTGTACAAAACCGCTATCGCTTCCGCCTATTCAACGAACGTTTATTAGTTAATCACAAGGTCGTTTGTGCGTGGGAACGGACAACTATTCCGTTCAATATTAAATAGATCAGCTTAATATATATAGTTGCGATTAGCTTTGCATACCATTGAGGAAAAAATATTAGCAAGAACTTATAATTTTGGTTTGTTGTGACTCTTGTTTTGTTACCTATTTTAGACCCCTGCTTTACCTATTTTAGAGCCCTTCTAGATACACAGAAGATGAAGGGAAGTAGGTCCAGCTAATGTAGGATACTAGTGTACGTCATAAGCTCCTCGCTCCCGTTCTTGTGCCAACCTAATCTAGGATATTCCCGCGATGGCAACAATGTCGTCTGCCCTCTCGCCGCTGGACGACCAACACTTTGCTTGCCAGTCGTTGGACGACACTCAGTCACAGCTTTACTCTACCTGCCATCACCGCGCCTTACTAGGTGTCCTGCCCAGCTCCATTTGAGTTCCATAAACCTACTTATTTTGCAAGTTCTACCTTAGTAAAGTTTTAATTTTCTGGGAATTATTTTCAAAAGATCTAGCTAAAGCATTGACACAGCCGGGCCTGTGGACGGCGAGTTATGGGCTAGCTCGCCGTCCGGCCGTCTTATGACGACAGGCCGTGTCGACGGCGCGTTCGTGTTCCACGCGCGCCTCAAAGAGATGTCAGCAACCGAGTAGGGGTCCGCATGGGCCGATGCCTGCCAGAGCTGCGGGACTGTTCGAAAGAGACACCGTGGCCCTGGAACACAATGGGCAAAGAAGGAACATGGATGGGTTTTAGTCAGTACAAGTCTGACGCTCCCTTCCGCTCCGCCCGCCGAGTGGGGGGGGTCATTTGATGATTTCCCATCCGAAAAAAAAAAAAAAAAACATTGACGCAGTCGACTATACTTGTTTCAAGCTATTATTAATTAGTAGGTACTAAACTACCAATTTAAACCTATTAGTTTAAAAACCGAGGCTGCCTCGTTGGTCTGGTGGCTGCAAGCGCGACTGGTGAACAAGGGGTCCTGGGTTCGATTCCCGAGTTGGGCAAAGCGTTATTGAGTTTTTGCATTAGAAATTTCTCAGTAGCAGCCACGGATCCTGGATCTGTGCCCGGTTGTCGGTAATAGGCTCACCCCTTATTACATGAGATTTTAACATAAATGGCGAAATGTGGGTGTACTATTAGGTACACCTCTGCCCAACCCTTCGAGGATTACAGGCGTGATGTTATGTTATTAAAAAAACCCAAATTTAAAATAAAGAATTACGTATAGCAAATCTAGGTTTTGTTACGATACGATGCCCTACAAATATAAATATTTGAGTTCGACTTCAGCATTAGTTTCACAGTCGGTAATCAACTCACTACCTCCAATAATTATAAACTAATAGACTTAACAAATAACGAATTCTTTGTGCTCCATTCATCGATAATTAAGCACAAAAGATTGTAACAGCACTATACAAAGGGCTAGTGATGTGCCGACAAAAGATATCGACACGATGCGTGATTTTAATTTTATAAATAAACGAATTTTAATTGAAACGTCAATCTAGTGATGCGTTTGCTCATTCATTTGGATTTAGTTCTTTTTTAATTTGATAGAGGGCTCTTTTGTATTGTTTTTTTTCTGTAAAGAATATCTTTCTTTGTCAATGATATTAACAACACTACACAAATTATTTCTGTATCAAGATACCATTGATCTTGATACAGAAATAATTTGTGGAATATGAATTTAATTGATTTTATATTGATATTTAATTATAGTTATTCTTGAAGGACCACCTTTGTGAGCTTTATCTAGAACCATGCAAGTTGCATGGTCATCCTCGCGGACGAGTAAATCTGTTCGTGTAAATGAACTTTTAAACATAACATTACGCCTGTAATCTTCGAAAGGTTAGGCAGAGGTGTAGCCATTAGTACACCCAAATTTCGGCAGTTATGTTTAATTCCCATGTAATAGGGGGCGAGCCTATCGCCATCAACCGCGTGGCTGGAAAAACTCAATAACACTTTGTCCGACCTGGAACCCCCCGAACCTGCGGCCACTAGACCAACGAGGTAATCAGGTAAAATTTTACTTGCACTCTATTACTTTTCCGATTATATTTTGAATGTCACGAAAAGGTAAAATGCGACTGCAATGTGAAAACGTGTTTTAAAGTTGACTGCACATATAACGATACCAAAGCTCATGAAAATAATATAACAAATAAATAAACAACTCATTTTATCGCGGACATAGTGCCATCTCCATATTTCTACACGAAAAGCGGTTTCTAGCTCAGAAACAAACAGATACACTGTTATATCTATTTTGTGTACTTTCTCGTTACAGTTTCTTTCAAACCAAAATCAACTTTGGATTTCTCAGTGTAGAGTTGAAATTAGCATAGGTAGTAATACTTTAACACTATCTGGAAGCAATGATCATTATTGATAGTGTATAGGCCTTCAAGGTAGAATGCTTGGAGTTCTTAAATTGAAAACATAAGGGTTTGGTCTGTGAACCAGCTCGCTCGATACCAAATCATCTGCTTCGGCTTTTCCCAGACTTAATAAGCCAAAACTTATGAATAGGTTTAAAAACTGTTAAATACGTAAAAAAACTACTTTATTCCGCCCTGAAATATTTAAGAAACCGTTCGTCAGTTACACAAAAGCCGTATGTTTTTATGGCCTGTTCATATCTATACTAATATTATAAAGCTGAAGAGTTTGTTTGTTTGGTTGAACGCGCTAATCTCAGGAACTACTGGATCGATTTGAAAAATTCTTTTAGTGTTGGAAAGTCCATTTATCGAGGAAGGTTATAGGCTAAAAAAATTCACGCGGACGAAGGCTCGGGCAACAGCTGCTATTCAATATACACGCTCACAAAGACTACAGAATTCCACCCACTGCTGGGTCTAAATAGGCCTGTCTTTTCTTGTGCCAATCTCCACGTTCCTGTGCTAGCCCTATCCAGATTTTTCCACCGATGGCAACTATGTCGTCTACCCATCTCTAAATCCTTATCTGTTTGTAATGTTATGAAAGAAAGTTTAATATTATTAAAGTATTTAATTTACCTTTTAAATGTCTCGTCTGTCAAAACGGAAACCTGAAACAAAATAAATTCAACTATTAGTTTGGAATTTATCACTGATTTAATGAGGTAGGCCGCGAATCGTATTTTGTTCAACATAAAACCTGACACTGACATAATATTCCATTCAAACGTATGTAGTAAGTAAGTAGTACTTCCTCCTGAGACTATGATACCATCTGATATGTTCATATCGACTTATTGAAACGAGTATCAAAGATTTCCGTGCTTCTTGAGCTAAAGATCGCAATGATTACGAGGCCTAGATATCTAGAAGTAGCTCACTTCTAGATGTCTAGGGCACGTAATTACGTTTGAAGTCTAGTCTCTAGGTTTTCTGGCTGGCGAGGCGCCATTTTCCCGACTCATCGAACACTGTTATTTGGTCAAAATAGGTTTGTAGCAGTCATGATGAAGTCTACAATAGGACACTAACGACATCTATGACGCAATTGAAGAACTAGAATAAAATGAAAAAGTCCTGCATCGCGATATTAGAGTTGTCCGCGAGTAAAGAACATAGAAAAACCAGACAACAGTAGGGCAGTAGGTATGTAGCCCACCAGACACGCGGCATGGGTTTTGTCGACTGAAGAATAGACAAAATGGCAGATCAAAAAAAGAAATCTGTCGTTTTGTCGATTCTTCCGTCGACAAAACCCGTTTTAACGAGATCATGCTACGTATGCTGGTGGAAGGATCCTCCCTTTTCAACGGTGTATGAGGCCACAGCCCTTTTATCATATCTACCTCTAAAGGTTGAAAGAAAAAATATACGATAACTGGTGATATGACAAAACCAGCCTATAACGTTCCCACTGCTGGGCTGGGATGCATTCCTTCCCTCTGTGAGAGGGAATGGGCTGCCATCCACCTAACAGGCCCAGTACAGGTTGTTGATGTAGCAAGTCTTCGAATATTTAGTTCTGTCCTAGAACTAAATATCTGGTTTTATCATAATGTTTTCCTTCACTGGCGATTTGGGCGAAAATTAATATTACTACAAATATTAATTATCGCCTTAAATATAATTAACAACTGCCATTCTTGCCAGTCGTATGAAATGGCAATTACTCGGCAAAAATAATTAACTGACAAACATTTTAGAAATTTTGGTAGTCAACCATAAAAAGATTGTGTTTATTAAGAAACTGTTAGCTCTTTCTCGTTCTTCTCTACCCTAAATATAAAGAAGCCTTACTAGATGGACATATCATGTGATACACGCCTTATTTTTAACCGACTTCCAAAAAGGAGAGGTTATCAATTGGTCTTAATTTTTTTTATTTTTTTTTGTGTATGTTCAGCGACATCTTTGTCAATTGTGAACCGATTTTGATGATTCTTTTTTTAATTACTTAAAATTCAGCTTAATGTCGACAAGACAGCTTGAAGGACGAAAAGGAGATAAAAAAAAGAATAGAAACTGTTACCATAAACATAATCAGCCTATTAATGTTCCCACTGCTGGGACGCAGGCCTCCTCTCTATGAGAGAGAATGGGCTGTAAACTGTTAGCATCGTACAAAATAATTATATCGATTCCTGAAAAAAATATACCCACCTTATATACACTCTTTATAAAAAACAGTTACTACCAATGAATCTAGGAAAAAAAATATCTTAGAACTCTGACAGATTAAATATAAATAAAGGTTTAGATAACATTAAGAAACAAAACGAACGTTTTCCGCTGCAGACACGACGGACAATGTTTATTGGGTAGACATCACGTAATGCCGTCAGAGCAAGGAATAAACACGGAGTATTGAGTAAACGGAATGATACTACAACTTACAGAAAACACATAATATCGCGCCTGTGTTTTCCCGAAGGGTTAGGCAAACATAGAATACAATACCCCTAATCGTCCAAATTAGCAGTCAGACCTTTCGTAACTAGAGAAGACATCGTTAAAGTCGCATCGGCCCCTGATTTGGTGCAAGGTCGGCTCGGTACTTCGGAGACTTTACACACACATTCTTATGCACTTCATGCAAACACGGTATGGTGTCATCGTGCAAAGTATTTGAGCAATCCATTTACATACTTCTCCTTGGTTGATAGCAACGGATTGCGCCTGCACATACACATACGTTTTCATTCAGTGGTGTATCTTTGAAATCTTTGAACATACCTTGATATTCGTGTTCACTTGGCTGTGTGTGATTATGTTATAATTTTATTTTAAAATACTTTGGCATCAACGTTTCTTGTAAATATCTATCTGACAATCTATTTGAAAAAAACCTGTTTGGAGGTTCTAATCACGCCGGTTATCCCGAAGGATTTAGGTTGTACTCTAAAGTAGATTTACATTTCCAACAGTCACAGTCACATGATATCGGTGCCAGCCAATCAACCGAGAGAAACAGATTCCTGCAGACGGCTGCTGAGGATTTCTAATGGAAAAACCCAATAACACTTTGTCTTGCCTGGGAATCGAACTTCCCTAGTAGTAGCGCTTCCCACCGTTAGACCAACGACAAAATACATATATCTTACAGGTGGTCCTACAATTTACCCAGAATAATTATTTCGACGAATGCCTCGTTCTTGCTTCTAATCATGACATCCTGGTTTATAATAGAAGACAGTTGCCCGAGTCTGTCTGACTGTCACACGGAAGCCCCGAGGTACTTCGAATCGACCGCTACCTATGATTAAGTAACCTGATAGCAGAAAGCAAGAGTTGGTTTTAATAGGGACTGGTCCTTTCTACGGTTGATTTGAGTTATAAACTTACTGTGGGCCTGTGATTTAGAAGGATGTAAGCTAATCGAAATGTGCCGTAAGGGAAATTGATAGTTAAGCAGCTTGGCTTGATTGGTCAATTTATCATATCATCACTTGGCAGTAGTCTAAACAATAGACTCTGACTGTACAAGTTCATAATTAATAGAACAGTTCACTTATTGACATAGACTATTATAATACTGAGATAGCAAGAAGGCGGCCGAACTGGCCACATACCTCTTTTAACAATATTGCAACAATAGAACAATCCAGTTGAAGCGCTGTTTAATAACTATCAGCACATAAAATGTCAAATTTATTATCCACTAACAACAAAAGACATCACTGTAATTCAAGGCGGCGAAGCAGCAGCCAGATGAGGGGTGCACAAAGTACAAAAAATGGCGGTTAAGACCTGAAGTAGACTTGCACAGACCAGGGGAACGTAGCAGACAAGAGAAGAGGTCTACACTCAGCATTGTATAGAACAAGTCTGCTACTGATGATGGTCACCCCGCCATCCTTTTATACCTTACACCACAATCCAAAAGAATAATGTTTACCCCCAAGAAGTCTGTCTCCAGTTTACAACAGATGACGCTAAAGATATGTCGATGTTTCCGAGCCTATTATATCCCAGCTTTACCGCCAGTTTGATCCCATTACTGTGGGTTCTTGGCAACCGTATTATTACTGAAGTTTATTCAAACGATGGGCTATCGCAGTGTCATTTATGTTCTTAAATTATTCTTCGTGGGATTAGTTAAAGTATGGTTTGTGATTATTAGTGTATTCCTTTAGGCTAGGGTCGTTTGTGGTGAGTCATTGGTTTTAGGTGTTTGATTTTGGACCATGTAGTACGAGGCTCTATCGAGGAAGTGTAAACGGTAGAAGTAGTCATTTTGTGTTATTTCTCTAGCTCTGTCACTAAATACGTAAACTTCTTACACAATGAGGTCCTGGTTTCTAGAGTTCACTCAAACCATTTCTTCCGAGTTTCGTATTTGTGCTACGACTTTTAAAATGATTGATGAGGTTTCTAATAAATTTTTGATTTTACTTCGTCTTCAGGAACGTCTCTACCTAAGCGGAGAACAACAACAAAGTTTCGACCAATCACAGAAGAGACGAGAGACGGTTTCTGCACGTCTCCTCTCCGCTCCACTACTCTCCGCTTTGGTGGAGTCCGGGATCGCTGGTAAAATGTCACTTTGTCTAGCCTTCAGATCTTTAATAAAATTACCGACCCTATCGAAACATACTTTCACTATCATCCCCTTAGAATCTCCCTAACGATTTCATACCAATAACAATATTCCTCTGGAACAGCTCATTCAGTCTTCAATCCTCAGTATCTGTCATCATAGCGTATCGCGACCGTGGATCGTGATTTAAGACTTAGATCTGAATGCGTCACGTACTTGTGACATTACTGCCGTATGGCAGGTGGATGGTGGTATGTTAAGTTTGATCAAGAGTGGTCCACGGAGAAAAAGAAAAAGAATCCAAGGCTGGTAGTCCGACAAAAAAACAACCACTTTAATGTGGATTCCCACGTCATATTTTGTGTTTTCTTAGCCTTTAGCAGTTGACTGCTGGACAAGGGGTTTCTTCTGTAACACTTCATGTTAGCTAAGCGTATTCAACTGCTATGAGCTCCTCTGCGAAGATTTTCGCTCCATCTAGCTTCAGGGCTTCCCACCTACATTTGGCAATTCATTCGAGGTTTCCACTTAAGTATATGTTTAGCCCAACAGTTTTTGTCTTACGGATAATGTACTCCAATAAGATGGACCGACGATCTAAAAATGTGGCTGGGATAGACTTGATGCACAAGGTCAGGGATTGTGGCGCAAAGCTGGGGA
This sequence comes from Noctua janthina, assembly GCA_963576755.1. Lineage (NCBI taxonomy): Eukaryota > Metazoa > Arthropoda > Insecta > Lepidoptera > Noctuidae > Noctua > Noctua janthina. The sequence continues at coordinate 3,452,686 of OY755067.1, forward strand.
GAGAGTTGTCCAATAGTGGACTAAGAGGCTAGGTCGTTTGATCTTTTTGGAATTAACTCCTCACAGAGACTCCATAGCACGATCAGATCACTGAGCGGTAATTTTTCAGCAGCGTCACACTGTTGAACTTCTGCAGCTTTCTTGTACCGAAGGCTTTCAGAGGTACATGTCACGTCTAAATGACACGGCGATGGTGATCTCATTGCGTTTTTGCACGACTCACCTGCGCAAGAGTACTCGTTCACAAAGTGTCATAAATCTCAAGAAACACAAGTGAAATTGGATTCTATGGACACACGTTTAAAGGTGACTATCGTTTGTTAGGAAGGGTGTGGTAAAAAAACGTAGTTGTATATTGAATTTTATGTATGTGAGAATTTTACGCCATCATATTTATGTCGTGTTTTTCTTATGATCGGTTTAACAAGAATTCTAACTACGATGTCTCATCCGTCGGTACATCTGCTGTTAGTATTTATTATGTTATTAATATTTATATTGCGCTACATTACGCCATGGGGTAGTCAGAACTAGAGTTGCGGTAAATTTATCTTAGAATAGTTTTCGCTTTGTTAAGTCTCGTTGGGAGAACTTGATTTTTGTTGCAAAAAAAAGGAGCACCTTCTTATGTCTTTGGCAAACTGGATGGATGTAATAAAGGCGTTCATCATCGTATTACAAACATAATTTGTATTTATGTTTAAGTCATATTATAGTAGTTTTCACACCTATTCGAAAAATCTTTAAGACCATTTTGCAAATCGTTGACAATAGAATTTAATCGTTTTCTTGATCAAATTTTTTGCCTTCTTTAGTGGGAGTAAATAATTTAAAACTTCCGCTTTAAATATCCATTGACTAAATAACTACCTACTGAGATGAAGATTATAGATATAAAAAGATAACCATCGAATTGTTAACGTTTTTATATGAACCGTTGTGATTGTCCGTGGGAAAAATTATCAATGGAGTTAGTTTTTGGAATCATTGAAGGGTTAAGACGAAGATTAGGAATGAAATCATAATTTATTGGTGCTGCTGGACCAAGGGTTCATCTTGTAAAAGTCATACTTTAATTACGTCTAAATATATTGAGTATATTATAATATTGAGTATTGAAATAAGAACGTGAAGCGAAACTTCAAAAACGCGTTTGATTTGAGAGACGCGGTTTTTAAAAGTATTGTTCGCCCAGAAACTGAACCAGCCAACCAGCCAGCTGGGATAGTGGTAACACATTACTAGCCAGCTGTGGGAAGAACATCACCTACCACCACACGACTTCGGTTACCCGGGTAGACCGCCGCAAATACCTGGCGAAATAGGAGATTCTAGACCCGTACACACATTATGTGAATGCGGTAGTTACTGTTCAGAACATGGCCTTTTATACAAGCAGCTGCTGGGCCCTACTGATCTAAAAACTACCATCGTCTCCAAAAGAACATCAAGAATCCCAGCTGGTTCAATGTTCCAGTCTACGCCTGCCGTAAAACCGTTACTTTTATATTTTACGCCATTCATAGCCAAGCCACGAGCCCGTTACGTAATGTCTCAAGTGCGAGGCATTTAATACTAGAATAGCTCAGATATCTAGTTTCGAGCTCGTGTTGTAATCGATCCAGGCGCCACGGCTGAGCGTCTAGAGTTGCGCCTGTGACCGCATCCTGTGCACTTCCGTTTACTAGGATATAATATTCATTGTTAATAAGATTGATTGTTTCCTTCTGAAGGGTAGGTATACTAGTTACGGTTGTAAGGACGGTAGGGTAAACTAAATTTAAAACTGTTTTTGATATGGAAAGAAAAATTCGAGTGCGAGCAGGGTTTGAACCTGCGACCTTCCGATTCAGTACACCGGACGTCTTAACCAATTATACCATCGCACCCTGCTCACAGCTCTCAAAATATTCGTTCCATTAATAACGTCTTACGGAGACGTTGGCTATTCTTTATAAAAAAAAAAAAATATAAAAAAAAGTCGGAATCGGAAGGTCACAGGTTCAAACCCTGCTCGCACTCGAATTTTTCTTTCCATATCAAAAACAGCTGTAGTTCCCTACGCAGGGTTTGCGTATAAAAATATTAAAAATTAAATTTAAAACTTTTACCAAGGTTAGAATCATAATATAATGTAGGTATTATTTAAAAGCAGTAAGCCAGTTGGCCCGTTTAGTGCCAGACCTAGAGACAGCTAGATATGGTTGCTAAAGAGGCGTCCATCAAATTTCTTACTTACAAATTAGCTACAAGAAGCAGAACATCGATAAAAGTGTAAGGAATTGCGTTTTTTTTATTATCAAAATGTAGCTTTGGGAAGGTGAGTGTGTTCCGCAATTACCTCAGTACAAAATGATGACTGATCTTTATGATAAAGATAACATAACATCACCCCTGTAATCCCCGAAGGGTTAGGCAGAGATGTACCTAAAAATCCACCTACATTTCGCCAGTTATGTAAAAGTCCCATGTAATAGGGGACGAGCCTATTGCCATCCAGACTCCGTGTCTGCTACTGAGAGCTTCCTGATGGAAAAACCAATTAACACTTTGCTCTACCCGGGAATCGAACCCAAAAAGAGGCAGTTATGAAAGAGATGATAGCTGTAAAATATATACTCAACATATTTACGTTCAAGTACTTGTACGGCTGAGGTAGGAAGTACATGCCCAGGGTGTCATCAGTCGTGCGTTTCCGTAATTTGATTAGCACCTACCGACACTGGCCGGGGTTCTTACGTAATACCAGTAACGTAGCCGATAAACATAGCTATGTGAAGGTTGGACACACATTTTTGATTTAAAAACTACTTACATTCACTTAGAATATCTAGTCTTCAGCACAAAAGTCTGCTCGCAAAAACGGCGTGGGAAAACATCGTGTGAAAACTGGAATATCATAAAACCCGCCTGTAATCTCCGAAAGGTTAGGCAGAGGTTTACCTAATAGTACACCCACAATTCACCAGCTATGTTATCTCATGTAATAAGGGGCGAGCCTATTGCCAACAACCAGGCACAGGTCAACTGGCTGGTACCGATAAATTTCTGATGGAAAAAATCCAATAACACTTTGCCGGACACGGGAATCGAACCCAAGACCTCTTGCTCAGAAGTCGAGCTTGCGACTAAACTAAATAGACCAACGAGGCAGTCTGGAATATCCTAGAATCAAAAAGTTGATGATATGTGGCGACCAACAACCCTCACTGGACCTTCGTGGTGGATGACAACCTACTCCCTCCTACAAATAGATGGCCTCAGTACCAGCTGTGGGAACATTGCAGGCTGATGCTATGCTATGAGAAATGGCCGCCTATTTTATTTGGTTGTTTTTTCTGTTTTCTATTCTTAAATGAGCATGGATTTTACATTTTAATTCGTGAAAAAAGACTACATCTTGCTTGCATAAAGCCTGATTCCAAAAAAAGGCGAACACATCACAGCAGGTGTCTTGGTTGGAATCATATCTTTTAGGTGGAAGCGCCAAGGATTAGATGAACTTAGAGGTTCGTCATCATAAGTTGGAGGTTGTATTGATGGTTTTAATAATTATAATTCTGTAAGGAATATTTTATATTTTGTTCAACATACAGTCGGACACTGACCTGCAAATTGCAAAAAACTTAAGAAAATTTTAATTTCGCGGGCTGCTTTAGCGCATCCTCCTTTACGAATTCTTTTTATTCTGGTGTCTCACCAATGACCTGCTGAATTTGGTTGAACTCAGGATATTTGTCCTTTCCTCCATTCATTTAATGATAAAAAAGTTAAAAAGGCAGCTAACAAAAGCAGCTACCTCTAAATAAGCTAATAACAATTCAACGTCACCAGCTACCAAATGACGATCTCTTGTCTATTACCAAACAACCGCTTAGGGTCATCGAGCCAACTATAATTGCTGACAGCATTTCGCTACCAAGTACCATAACGCACCGACTTGCCTAAACAGAACCACTACCTTATCTACCGAGTCATAAAATCGAAAATCGTGTGGCACAAGTCAAAGCGGTTGGTAGCTTAAGGTTGTTTTTCGGAGATGGCATTGACACCATACGTGATGGTTGGTACGTGGTCTGGTTATTGGTTTCTGTGTGTTATATTCGGCCCTTGGGCTTGGCTTGGCAGGTTCAGCTGCTTATGCAACTGTGAATTGTTTTAGATTGTATATTGGGAATGGTAATAAGGTGGTGTTAGTATTGTCATGTCTGTAGTACTGTAGTACCTAGTGTTATTCCAATCTAGAGTAGTTAAGTCTTAACTAGCAGAGCTCTATTATAACCCTTACAAAAAACCTAGTGATACTGTGAGTGTGTTTTGCCGTGACTTTGTATCGAGTTCCAGTAGTGCGTAGATTTGTCTGCACCTAACAATTTATTTACCATCCACCCGCATTCTCCAGTCATCCCGCGATCATGGCGCTTGCAACAGCGTCGAAATATCGGGAGCTCACAATCATTGATAATCACGGAAGATTATTATAACTAGAAAACGGGATATTTACCATGTTTATTGTTTTCTTTGAGTTCCCGATATTTCGGCGCTGTTACAAGCACCATGATCACGGATAAACTGAAGTTATTGCGGGTGGGTATTTATGAGCAGACAAATCGGTCTACCCTCTTTCTTGTTCGTTTTTTGCACTCAGTACCGCTACCACTGTCACTCACAACTCGATTCTGTTCCCGACACACGAAACTCACTGTGTCTGCTCGCGAACTTTTTTCGGCACTATTCCGCTTTTTACACAGCTGGACCACTGGTTTTCAGGCTTTCGACAGTTAAAAAATAAAATAAAATGTGTTTGTAAATGTGTGTGTGTGTGTGTGTGTGTGTGTGTCTGTGTGTGTGTGTGTGTGTGTGTGTGTGTCTGTGTGTGTGTGTTGTATGAAATAATGTTAGTGACCATGATAGTTTAAAATCTTATATCACGGAAGATATCCCGTGAGTGACAGTGTAAGTTTAGCAAAGCTCTTTCAGAAGGTACCCTTCTTCACATGCACGGGGCACTGTAAGAAAAAGCAGATACTGCCATGAAACCAATTTTTGCCGGAAAGCAGCGTTGCCATATTCCGGTTTCAATGGGCATGAGTGCCGGCGTAATTTGGGGCACGTGTATGAGACAGTTCAGCTTTGCTAATTTTATATCAGCGCTGACTTTCTTCTGAACAGCCATCGGCTTTTTTATCATTCAATATACAGCAGTAGCGAAGGGTCAATTTTTGTAAGAGGTAAGCCGGAGTACATAATATCTTTAATATTTATGATTATATTATTTGTCTATAGAATACTGACTGTGCCATTTTTCAAAGGGATTCCGGTAGGAATCGAGTTGTATGGAACCTTCGCCACCGATAAACAGCGTGGAAGAGACAATCACGCACAAACGGTTACCAGTGTTACCACGTATTCAGTACATTATCCCTAACCCACATAGAAATTTTTCATCGATAATTAAAAAAATAAAACAGCTGTCGAGCTGTTTCCTACAAAAGTGTAATGCCTACACGGTCAAAATGTATGAAACAGTAGAATTTTTTTAAATGCCCTGAAAAAATTTCTATGTGGGGTGAGTTCGAGATGATGTACTGAAGACGTGGTAACCGTTTGGGGGTTGATGTCCCGCCCACCATGTATACAGGTACTCTCTGTAAAGAAACAAGGAAGTTTTCGTAAATGCATAAGTAGCGAATAAAATTACCTAAGACGGTGTATTGATTATAATGATGAATGTTTAAAATCGCTAATACTTATAATTGTATTTTTAATTTATTTTCACTTAATTTGCAATGGTCGGTATTAAGCTACAAGTGTGTTAAATAAAATCGTGTGTGAATTTATGCGATTTTAAATGCACATTAATTTGGTTGTATAATGTCAAAATTAGGAATATCATGACTGATGATTGAAGGTTGAAATAATTTGTTATTCAAATATCATGTTTATGTAATTTTAATTTGTTGGGGTATTGCAGTCGATTTTAAGGTGTTATAACTCGAATTTAAAGTTCGCTTCAAATGTCACTAAAGTGACCGCAAATAATGCGATGGCGAATTCATTTGTTTTTAAAGAATATTATTGCGAATTCACACCTTCATGAAGTTCAAAAGTGATTCACAAACTGATCTCCACATCCGCATCTTTTAAAATCTTAAATTTTCCATGGTTGGAGATTTCATAAGAATTATGTATCTTGACCCTTTCCAAGTTGAATGTCTATCATTTCACGGTTATATCTACTAGACATTAAAATAGAAAACGAAAAAATAACAACTGAGCCGACCATTCATCTTATCAATTTCAAATCGAGAATCGAGAATCGTTTAAGACCTGCCATATTTATTAATGATATTTCAATCGATCGGACCGGTCAACTCATAGTCATAACCGAGAATATTCAATGATTTCCTTATGTATCACGTCCGTACTTTCCTTTTCATTTACAAATTCACTTTCTTTCCTATTATTGTGACAAGCGGTTATGTTCCATGAACGATTTATTTTTTGTTAACAAATTGTGCGTTCAGATATTTTAATGATTTTAAACAGATATGATACGTGTTTTGGAACGCAACATGGCGAAAGTTCAAAAGTGACAGTTCCATTTGCAAAAAAACGGCATGTTTTGTCTTTGTATTTTGGCGCGTAAATGCGGTGGTTCGTCATTAATTGAGTTTATTTCATAAGTTTAAATCGTCATCATAAATATTTCGACTTCTCCACGTTCTCCAGTCTTACGTAAAACCATCAACCATCACAAGGCAGAATGATAGTTGTTAGTTTGGCCAACAAGCTAGCATAAATTCTTAAAGTAGGTCTATGGTACTAAAAACATACTAACAAGATTCTCACGCCTAGCAAGTAATTTATTTACAGAATTAAATTCTAACGGGCATGTATCTAGGATGAAATTATTATAAATGGGAAACAGACAGACAACGTGTTTCCAGTTAGTAAGCTGAAATGGTGTTTGTAAATTAAAGTTAAAACTACTATTTGAGTTAACTCGAGAAATGTTTGAAATTATGACGGGTTGCATAAATAGAGATGTGCCCGATAAGTTAAATGTTAGGACGTATGTACCAGGTATTTGGGTCTGTAGATTTAAAGAAAACTATTCAAAGTTAGCTGCGTTGGAAGGCCTCCCACTAGACAGACCAATGACCTGGTTAAGATTTCAGGGATCCGCTGTATGCGAGTCGCACGAAACCGGTCAATGTGGCGACACTTGGGGGAGGCCTATGTCCAGCAGTGGTCGTCTTTCGGCTGAAATGACGATGATGATGATGATTCAAAGTTACGACTTTGTCTATAAGCTACGTCACAGTTCCCAGAGGTTTTATTTTACTTTTTTATTGAGAGACAACGGATGGTTCAATATGACCACTTTAAGTGTGCAGTTTAAGGTGTCGCCGCTTGTCAAGAAGAAATGCATCGATATGTCAAAGTTGGTACAATAATTTTAGCTCTGTGTTTTCCCGCCTGCACAGATAAGTTGGTTGAAGCATAACTGGCGCGGTTCTATCCCAGGGATAAAGCTTTAATATCTCATATGCGTGCAACATTTCACACTGAGAGATAGCAATGCTGCGTGTAATATAAAAATATTGTTTTTGGTTTTGGCAAGACCAAACTGTGATGTCTACAACAGAAGAAACTGTTTTGAGTTTCACGCACTGTTTGTCCTCAGGTTTGTAGATACAAACAAACATAGTAGTTATGACTTTAAGAATAGGAGAACTGAAGTAGACAAAAGAATAGACTGTGTGAAAGATGGTATGTCTAGAAAGGGGGTGACTATTGAGATGACGAGTAATAGACAAGTATGGCAGAAGAAGACAAATGCTGCACCGATCCCAAAACAATGCTTTATGGTTAGGCGAATGATGAAATGAATAAATCAACATTTGAAAAAGATTTCGGGAGTATGACTGAATTTTGTTACACGATTCTTTCATTAGAAATATTAGAATCAAAGTCTTTAACTATTAACCTTAATGAAAGGAAAGCCAGGAACAAACAACAAGTATGGTTAGAACTAAGAATTAAAAGGATCTACGAGATGCAGCGAGATATTAAAATGTTTGCTCACAGTTAAACGGCATATTATAAAAACATAAAAACAGTAGATTACGTGACTTCCTGATTCATTAGAGATGCCGCACCCAACTGTCGAGTATTCTAGGGTACCGTTTGTATGATAAAAAACGGAAATATCTTACAAAACGTCATAAGGAAATGCTTATCTATGTAATTTTCGCCTTTTCTTAATTAGCCGTCATAATTGGTCTGGTAGCCGTGTGTATGAGTGTGTGCTCAGGATAATCTTTCTACTCAGGACAAAAATTGAAGGCCTGGATAGAGTGTCATTCTGTCAATGACATCGACAGTGGAAGCGGTAGCCTTAAGACTTAAGCATATTCAGCCTTGTTAGCTGGGTAGGGCGTGATGAGAAAACGACAAAAATGTATTAGTTTCAGCTATGAACCCTGGGGGAAGTGGTCCATTAAAGTAACGGGTTGTTCACTGTCGTTAAGTTTCATCTCAGCGCGGGGCCGGAACCAAAACTACTTAACAATGAAATGGTGAAAATAATGATAAATAATGAATGGCTCTAATTAATGGTTACTGGACCACTATCCTCTTTTGTACCTAAACAAGTATATGACGTAATAAGCCGGTATCGGTGACATTAACGTAAGGCGTCGCAGTTTGCACTGCGCAGATAAGCGCACTGTGCAGTGTAGTGTACACGAATAGTGCAACTTTGAGCTAAGTGACAGAAATGCGGCTACTTGACGAAATTGATGATAACTTTAATGGGTTGCAGAGAATATCGTCAAAAGCTAGTTAAGATCTGATATGAAATTATTCGGACGAGAACTGGAGTTAGCTTGCGAAGTAAGCCAGTTGAAGTGGAAGTGGTTTGGCTCCGAATGTCGAAGGATCGATAGCCGATGGACGAAACGAAGCCTAGAGTAGAGACAGCATTTCGGCAAGCGCAGCGTGTGTCGGCTCCAACTTAGGGGGGTGACGATCTTAAAAGGGTGGCTGGACCACCCAGGTACAAAAGGTTGAGGACAAGGCGTTGTAGCGTAGCTTGGGAGAGGCCTAAAATCAGCAGTGTACTGCGATAGGCTAAGCTAATTGATTTGATTGCCTAGACGAAGCTGCAAACTCTCAATATGTGCCTTCAATTTCGCAGACACCTATTGTATCTTGCATTCACTATTATACTCGTATCTAAAATCATTTTGCTAAATTTTCTTCTCTAGTATTACAGCCCATAAAATACTGCACCATTAATCGCCGTACGCGCAACAAAATGCATAATATCAGCACTTAATTCCTTTTATGTATTGTTTCACACTTTCTCTCACCGAACTGTTGACTCGTTAGATTCTTATACACCATTACACCGATAATTTTCTTGCGTTTTGTAACAATAACATCGATGCTATCGGGACCTGATAACTGAGGCGTTTCTCATGCGTGGTTCTTTACACTTTTTGCTGTTTTAGGTGTGAGCAGAATTTCAGATTAAGGATTGAGGAGACTTTTCGCGTTTCTGACTTTCATAAGGGTTGAACCACATCAGCGGGAATGCTATCGCAGGTGGCAATATCGACGGTGCGCTCAGCAGCACGCTCTGTTTCTCTGTCAAATGACGGTTCTGAGCACTAGAAGAGGAAAGGAGCATATATAAAACTGCGATTCCGTGCTGGTAGATGACGTTTAATCCTAAGAAGTCAGTGATGCGATGACCTACCATCATGCCACCATGAAACTCAGATACATACTCTTAACATAGTTAAACATGGGCTGCACAAGAGGGCCTGGTGAGAGACACATACTATCAGCAATAACGGTCATGGACAAGGTCAAAAACGTTTTGGATGACATAAGGTACCGAAAAGCTCACGTCAGTCTTGATGATGGTCGGGACATAACAATATATAAAGATACGGAACTCTTTGAAAACGATAACCACTTGTCTGGACCCTGGGGTCAAGCAAGGCTATCAATATAATTTGTGGTCAAATCTCTTGTTAAATAACTAATCCCAATTGCACAACAGTAATATAAGCGAGACTGATCGCGTTACCAAAAACCAGTGACAGTATCATTCATAAATGAGTTAAGAGCTGGATTAGGTAATGTGTCAAAGGAAAATCTTTCAAAGCCACAATATTTTCCTACAGAATAACGGCAAACGCATCACACACTACAAGGCTGTACGATGTTCCCACACAATAATTAGTCAAATAACATAATAATTACGTAACAAGCACACATACTGACAAACATACGAACAAATTACGTATATTTTTCAACGACACGTAAGCCAAGTGACATACGTCACTTTGTGTCTGAACAATGGGGTTACGAGAAACGGTACTGGCGCAAACGTACGTTTGAATGAATGAAAGGAATGGAAAAAGAATTGAATGAATGGTTGTGGATTTTGTCGTGATGTGTAAAGAGCTTGCAGGTTTCCTTGTGTTGGTGATGCAACGTTTGGAGACGAGCCGCTAGATATGTTCGGGCTAATACAGAGGGTACTTTTTGGACTGGACAACTAATGAATGAAACTCGCTGCTGGAGTCATCATCTGCCTAGCCTCCCAACTATGTTGGGGCTGGCTTCCAGTCTAACCGGATGCAGCTGAATACCAGTATATTGCATAGAGCGTCTGCCTATCCGACCTCCACAACCCAGTTATTACTGGGTGATACTCCTTGGGAAGACTTGTTGTCAGACTTTTGGGCTACTGACTACTTGTAACGACTGTCAAAGATCTACAAATGACAGTTGGGAGAACGTGCTTTCCAAAGCACGGAGAAAACTTGGTATGTAATGGACGGTCACCCATTCACGGACCAACCTAGACAAGTGCGGCTTAACCTGAAGGTCGACCCGAGCGGCTGTTATTATTTAACTCACTGCTGGATTCTTGACCCGATATCCAGAACCTTGAAGTTTCCAAGTCTAGTATTTCAAAAACTTAAATTCATTCATGAATGCGCTGACATACAAACCAGAGCCACAAGTCTAGAAATCAATAAATTGCACAAGACTTCTATGATGACATTCCATCCAAAAATTCATGCCCTGATGGGGTTTGTTTGTATGTGAGTTCTTTATTTTTGCCGAGGGGAAATCCCATCAGGAGTAGTCGATAATATTAGAAAAACTGGCCAAGTGCGAGTCGTAATTATAGGCTTCCGTAGCACCAATATTTTAGACGCTCAGTCAGATGTAAATTTACACTCAATAGCATATCTATAAGGGTTCCGTTTTAGCCATTTGGCTACGGAACCCTAAAAACCTCGTTCATTTCTCGTTTCGCTTGTACCTACCTATTGTCTCGACTCGTCACATTAACGCCGTAATGTTCGGTAATGGTCACTGCATGGACACATGGCCGTGGTCGTGTACACAATGGCCAACACTTTCACTGATGTCTGTTTGTTTAACATGTACAGTCGACGTGTCAGGTTTTACGATTTTTTTTTAAAGTATGGTTTGTTTTGTAAATTATTGAGAAAATAAAAGTATCTTCATTTAGGTATCAGAGAAATTGAAGCTCCCCTAGCTTCAATTTCTCTGATACCTAAATGAATGAAAAAAATGAAAATTAAAGTATCTTCATTTAGGTATCAGAGAAATTGAAGCTAGGGGGGATAAGTCTAATTAAAATGAAAATCTTAGTTCTAGTCCCGAATTTTTCTAATTTTTTTTATCATTTTCAATTAACTGGTACTGGGCTCGTGTGGTCGATTACCTATGTACCTATGAACCTCTCTTAGTTACGGAGAGGAGGTCTGAGAGCAGTGGCAGTGTGGACAAAAAAACAGGACATGAAACGATCGACTATAGAATGAAACCAGGACATGAAATTGAAAGATATATATCAGGAAACTACATGAACGTAGATAGATATAATGTGTGTATAAAAATTACAATTACGTGTTAAGTAGATGTTAAATAAAGCACGAATAATTCCAAATAAAAAACATACAACACACTTTTTTTTAATATCCAAAAACCTTTAAAAAAACGGATACTGGTCCAATTCCCTAACATTTAAACACATTTCTAAATCAGTGCCGTGCTAGTAATATGTCACTATAATCGCCTAATCCTGCACTTAGCGATTATTTGCAATAGATTACACGGAGTTATGCAAAGCTCCGCCTAACTGGTAGAAACCTTATGAGAGATCTCCATAAAAGGAGGTACTGTCTCATAGATAAGTTGTTGTATTGAAATTCTATTTTGAAACACTAGTGGGATAACGGCGACACATAAATGTGATGTGCCTTAATATTGTTAAAATGGACATTGCCATCATGTTCCCAAACAGGTATCCAGATAAGTTGAATACAGGGTGTTTACGGACCCCTTCACGAAGCCCCTCAACCAAGTATTCTGTACATGAAAATAAGTAACACTACGTAAAAATTATTGCTGAGAAACGACTTCTTTATTTGGGGTGAAAAATTACGTTTTACGGTAAGACACAATGTAACGCACTCAAAACATTGTGCTGATGGATGCATTGCGTAGTACGGGGGCCGTGGAGGTGTTAAAAGTAAAGTTATAACATTAAACACTTGTATTTGAAAAAAACTTGTTAAAATTTGGAACTTTGATCCCCAATATCTCCGTAACTAGATGTTTCCCAGGTATGGTCTAGAACAAAAAAAAATATCGCAATGATGAGGAAAACAAGCGCCTTTCGGCTTCGTAAAGTACTTTTGCACCCTTTATGTTCATGGTTTCGTAAAGTGTTTTTGTAATTGAGGCAAGTAGGCTAGAAACATAATATCATAACATCACGCCTATAATCCCCGAAGGGTTAGGCAGAGGTGTACCTAATAGCACACCACATTTAGCCAGTTATGTTTAAGTCCCATGTAATAGGGGGCGAGCCTATTGCCATCAACCGGGCACTAATCCAAACTCCGTGGCTGCTACTGAAAAATTCCTGACAGAAAATCCAATAACACTTTGCCCGACCCGGGAATCGAACTCAGGACCATGAGCCAGAAAGTAAAGATTAAATACTTTCTCTCTTCCTTATAATACTTATTAAAAGATTAAGTGTCTGAAACCAAAAGTGGATACAACAAAAAGCCTCGTTATACAACATGTCTGCCTACCTTCTTTATTTGGGAGGTTGTAAATGACATCATGCCGTCTCTTGTCAGTCTGACATTATGACTTATATTTATGTATATCCATAAACCGGGTCCACATGAGACACTCTTGTTTTTTTCGAGTGTCTGGTTTTGTATTTATTTCGTCGTTATTTTTATGAACCCCCACCTAGATGTTGTTTGATAATCAAATTGTGTTTTTCTGGAAATTACACAAAACTATTACCATAAGTCAGGAAGTTTGATTGCTGAGACTATCGACTCAAATTGACCGTATATTAAAATTAACTATCGTTCTTTTATGAGTCATACTAATCACGGCAATCTGAAAAAAATAACCCTTCTTTTCTTCTTTAGAGTCAGTTAAAACAATTTGCTAGCACTTTTCCTCTCGACGGTACACAGACAATCTCGTTCGCAACATGTAGTCTACTTTCGATTTTCAAACTACAACCTCGCGATACCATATCACATTACCATAACTACCAGGGTTTGCGTTTAGGGTTACATTATAGGGTACTGTGTGGGCGAACGTGCGATTTTGCGTTACGATTCGAATTTGTAATTAGGGTATAGCGAGGTTTACGTTAAGGGATTTAGATCAAAGAATGCTGTTTGACTTTGTTTCCGTCTAAAATCTATATGATAGTTTTCTCGATTCGGTTCTGGTCAAGAAATTAATAGAACTAGTTCGGAGTTTGATTACTTTGGAACTTTATTCCGGTAAATGTCAATAGCCATGGCCGTGAAGAAAGATGATGTCATACTTCTGCCACCCATCAACATCATTCTCTTGCCCTTCATCATCATCTGCCTAGCCTTGTCCCTACTATGTTCGTGGTAATACCAGTATTTTGCATGGAGCGACTGCCTATCTGACCTCCACGACCCAGTAAGTACTGGGTAATACGATAATCCTTGGTAAGACTGGTCGTCAGACTTTCAGGCCACTGACTGCCTATCACGACTGTCAAAAGATCTACAAATGACAGCCGAAACTAACGGCAACTCTTATAGGCTACACATTCATGGTCAAAAGTTTCCTAACACATCCATATCACACTTATGCCACCCGTTTCAATTAAAAAATTAAGATGATATCTCAAGCAGATGTAAAAATAGAGATACTTGTTGCTAAGGTAGGGCTTGGTTATGTAATATAATTAAATCAATATGACATGTGAACTAACCGGTTTAAAGTCTCCATCAAATGACATCCAATCTTATTTAAATGCTAATCTTTAAATGAATAAAATCAGCTGTTTAGACTTGCCGTCGCATTCACAGATTTATTGACGCTAATGGAACGATTAACTAGCCATTACCTTAGGCGATATTTTTTTTCCTAAAGAACTAAAAAATATATTCAGTTTGTGTACTAAACTGATAGGAGTTTGACTTTCTATATCTATACGGATATGTGTAAAAGATTTTTTTGTAAGTGTTATGCGTCTCACAGCCGATAGAAGCCTCCCTGTCTCCTTTCAAACCTCTCTAACTTGTGGGGTCTCTGTCTGGCCATATTTACCCCGAAAAAAAATACAAAGAAGGTATCCTACTTACCTCTTAAATAACAGAAAAAAAGGTTATTTGAAAGCCAAAAGACACATCCTCAAAATAATGATCACGGAGTCTTACTTCTTACTACTATTAAAATGCGAAAGTTTGGATGGATGGATGTTTGTTACTCAATTACGCTAGAACGGCTGAATAGATTTGGATGAAAGTTGGCACAGAGGTAGACTATAGTCTGGAATAGCGCATAGGTTTTTTATCCATGCGGGTGAAGCCGCGGGAAAAAGCTCATATTGGTCCCCTATTATTTTATTATTAATTTCGTTGCAGGATTCAAGACAGTTAAATTGTTTCTCTGGGACCTCGTCGAGCTTCTTCTCGGCGCTTTTCTGGTGGTCGCCACGGTCGATTCTGGCTTTCAGGAGTTACAGTGGTTTGGGAATATTGTGGCGGGCTTGTCCCAAAAAAATAGCTAGTTGGAAAATATTTCCCAAGTAAGCCCGCCTATTACCACACGATTTTCGTTCGCATCGAATGATATTCATCACAACTGCAGCACCATCAAATAAAAACTAATCTACGCAAATGATTTTCCTAATTCCCACAGCTGGAGAGGAGTGTTGTTTTAGTAACAGTTTCTCAACGTGCGTGGAAAACCCAGGTATTTTCCTGTGAACACTGTGACACCGGCGCCGGCGCAACAACGCGTTAATAGTCTTGTGAAAGGCGGCTGATCTGCGTTGAGTACTCTAGTTTTATTGGCAAGGCAATTATTGTGTAATGCTGTACGTTATGGAGATGATATTGTGTGGTATTATGATGTATGATAAAGACTATTTGAGATGATCTGTGTTTACTTTCTAATGGCCTATAATGTTATAAATGAGAAAGTTGCCCTGATCGTTGATCGGATTTTGGTAAAATTTTGCACACAGATGTATGTACAATGACCTGGGTTCGATCATATGGCAATACGTTCCCGTGGGATAATTTCCGCTCTTCACGCAGGCAAAGCAGCGGGTAGAAACTAGTAGCCTATATATACACCGTGACTTTTTAGTCGTCTTACAACGGCAGCCCACTTCATGTATCCAATGAATACTAAACATTCATAAAAAAAAATAAGGTATTTATGAGATTTTAATAATTAAAAAATAAAAACATTATTCAGTATTATTATGCATGGCATAGTTAAAACACCCTGTTGCGAGCGATGATCTACTGGACTCGAGTGCTGGGTAGGTATTGTTCTCCCGTTTGACACGTAAACATCATTAACATAGGAAAGTATTGCTTAATGCCTTGGGTAAAACATGACTGATATTTATTATATGTTTCATATTTTATTCTAATTTTTTATTATTATTTTTTTGTTCCATAATAGAGAAGATAAAAAAATAATCGCGCCTAGAGCTATTTTATGTCGGATACATTGAGTGGACGACCTTTGTAAGACGACTAAAAAGTCACGGTGTATATCAGATACAGTGTTGATGGTGTGCTAGGTTTTACGCCTAAATTACCTTTTTAATTTATCATCAAACCATTACACCACCCACATTTTGCCAGATGATACCCTCGGTATCAATCTACATGTATACATATAATATCTGCGAGACGGAACAGGGTATAGATGTTAGAAGTGTTGTAATTGGGACATCAGAATCAGATAGGTGTTGACATTATAATATAGTATAATCTCAGAGAGCTATCTAGAATTTAAACTGGAGTTATATGTTCAAACCGCAAGTTAAGTACCCAAAGACTTAAGTACTTACGTACGGTGTAAGAAAATGTCGTGAAGTAATCTGAATTAATGGTTTGAAATTGCCAATATGCATTACGAGTAAGCGTTGTGATTAATGCCTGTCCTTTCAACATAGGAAAGGTATTGCTTAATGCCTTGGGTAAAACATGACTGATATTTATTATATGTTGCTATACTCATACAAATATAGACTCATTTCTTTACAGAACACCCCTATTATGAGCCGAACATACTTATACTTTTTCTTGTAATATGATTCTGAGTTCCAAAAAGCGACATAGCGTGTGTTAGCAACTAATGTTTAGTGTCAGTGGGCCGGCCATGTTTGTCGAAGGATCTATGGTCTTTGGACGAGACGAGTCTAAGAATGGAGACCACGTATTCGCAACCATAGCATGGCAACTCCAGCTAAATGGACAGTACCTGGGTCAGACTGGATACGGAGGTTAGGGTAACGAGTGTTGTGTTGCTCGTGGTGTCAAAAGATGCCAGAGACAGACTGGATGCAGAGAAACGACAGTTTGGGAGAGGCATATGTCTACTAGTGTATGTACTGCTATAGGCTGAGTTGATCGAGTTAACCCATCTGACTCACTCCTCACTACCCTCACAGGACGAGGCCCGCAGGTCAAGCGGGTACCAGTCCGGGGCAACGGAAGTCGCATTAGATCTCGCTGTCCCCCGACGCAAGTGTGCAAGGGAACATCGAGGTGGTAGTCAGTACGTGTCTGATAGACCCCTCCGCTCTCTCCAGGGCAGAGGACATCCATTGAGGCTTTCCACTTCGAGAAAAAATGGTAACCCATCTGAAGGTTTTTTTTTAAGTATTAAATAGTCTTACTTCTGGCCGCAACTCACCTGATGTGAAGCGATGATGCGGCCTAGGGTGGAGCACGGTTGCCTAGAAGAAACCGATCCACTCGAACTTTGAATAGATCCCGATTATAAGTAAATCTACTATCGATGTAGTATTTCAAATAGAATGATGGCCAACAGTGGACTGTTACAGACTAATTTGGTTAAGGTCCCTCCCTATTTGATGCTAATAGGATTTAAAATAGGATCCTTTTACAGTGATGTTCTTCGTAGTCGAGTTTATTTTTTCCCTATCGTGTCGTCATAGAATCATGCTGCTAAAACTGGGTCGGATCCGTGACAGGGACGGTTCTGCAGTACGGCCATCTTACTTTCATCGGATGACCTCACGATGTGACCCCAGGCTAGGGTACTAGACCTCAGTTACAACATGGGGTAAGCGGGAATCTTTGCTTTGGATTAGATGTTTTGTTTTTGCGCTTATTGGTAATGAGCAATTGACATTACAATATTTTTACTGTCCCACTGCTGGGCAAAGGCCTCCCCCAACCCCTTCCGTGTGCTCTTTTCCCCTGCCTCCTCTTAGAATAATAGTGAACTGAAAAAGAAACAGATGTTTCATACATTTGTATTTTACATATATCGACAAAATGTACGGACAGCTGTTTTTTTTGGCGATTTTACAGTTTTGAGGTTGTTCTTAATTAATGTTATATTCAATTAACTCTTTTCTGTTTTTGAGTTATAAATTAAATTCTCTAAACCTTTTTGATAGTTACTATGGTACTACTTACCCTCTTACTCTTAAGTAGCGTTCTATGTAACGTTATCGTGTTTACGCATGAATTACCTGAAAAATAGAAAACATAATTAGAACACGATGAATACTACGATAAAATACGACATAAATAATAACAGAGATAAATTTAGTAGATAATAGTGATAGGTAAATTATATGTTACATACTTGTGTATCTAAAGAACTGATAAAATATAAATATAGGGATTTACAGTAATGACTAAATTTTCACCCGACACCAATTACATAACCGCCTGCTCGCAAGCGCGAATGGGGGGTCCTGTGTTTGAATCCCAGGGCGGGTAAACACTTATGGGGATTTTCCATCAGTGTCTGGAACTCTGGATTAATACCTGATTAACGGCAATAGGTTCGCTCCCCATTTTATGGGACTATAAAAATAAAGGTGAAATGTGGGTGTACTAACAACCTCTGCCGATCCTATTACGGATTGCAGGCGTGATGTTATTATTTACAAGATGACACACGCATCATTTATTCATGAATGTATTTGGTTACGTCACCTTAGCTTGGTGTCTGAAGGTTTCAATTCGAGGTTAAATTATTTATGAAGACTTTGTGTATTGTATTATTGATCTATACCATATTGTTATGAAGATCAATGTTATCTGTGTAAATAATGTTTGAATAATGGCTACCTTGAAATATTATTAGTTTTGCACCCACGAATATTAATTTAGTAGGATGATTTATTAACATTAAAGTATGCTGCGCCGTGTTGTGGTGTACTCTATTTATTTAGTTAACTCACTGTTCGGCAGCTGTCTGGATTTCCGCTTTAACAAGTCCCCTATGCGTACTAGGAGAGCAGCGGTGGCCCAGTGGCGGAGACCCCGACTTACGAGCAGTAAGTCATGGGTTCGAACCCAGCCAGGCGCAATACTTTGTGTAAGTTATTTCATTACCACTGCTCTCAAATCAGTGAAGGAAAACATCGTGAGGAAACCGGCATGTCCTAGAACCAAAAAAATCGAAGACATGTGACATCTACCAACCCGCACTGGGCCCGCGTGGTGGATTGCGGCCCATTCCCTCTCATTGAGAGGAGCCCTGCGTCCCAGCAGCGGGAACATTAATAGGCTGATTATGCTACAGGTACTAAACATAGCAAGCTAAATGTGTCCCAGTTGTAAACGTTACTTTGTACCTATTGGCCTTGTTTTGTCCTGTCTCCTGCTGATATGGAGGGAACAGGAAATTATGTTTTTCCAACTCCCCCACTATTCTTTTGTGATGAATTTCGTTGCGGGATCCAAGACAGATAAATTGTTTCTCTGGGACTTCGAGCTTCATTGTCTCGGCGCGTTTCTGGTGGTTGCACTGTTGATTCTGGCATTCAGGACTTGCAGTGGTTTAGTAGTGTGGCGCACAAAAAAAGTAAAGATAAATGTGGTGTATGTATCCTAGACCACTGTCTAACACTTTGGACCATTCAGGCGTGTTCTTTTAAATTAGGTATAGATATTATTTTACGGTTAAAACCATAAAACAAACAAGCATAAGCATAATCAGCCTATTAATGTTCCCACTGCTGGGACGCAGGCCTCCTCTCTATGAGAGGGAATGGGCTATAATCCACCACGCGGGCCCAGTGCGGGTTGATAGATGTCACATGTCTTCGAATTTTTGGTTCTAGGACATGCCGGTTTCCTCACGATGTTTCCCTTCACCGTTTTGAGAGCAGTGGTGATGAAATAACTTACACAAAGTAATGCGCCTGGCTGGGTTCGAACCCAAGACTCACTGCTCGTAAGTCGGGGTCTCCACCACTGGGCCACCATTTTATTACCGAACAAGGTAATAAAATAAAAATGAACATTGATCGGTGACGCTGTATAATGTCACGATGCAACTGCGCTTCCGGTCATTTCACATTACGACGAATGAGGAAGATAAACCAGCTTCCTGTATTATTTGTACATGTTTATTAAAAGATCATTTTCTCTGTTGAAACTTTGACAGAACGTTGTTTTTTTATTATTATTTTCGGCGGAGTCTCGATCTCCTTGTGGTATTATCGGTTTGTATCCTTGTCTGAGAAAAGTACCGACAATGATGTAATGTTTTTTATGTTGTTGTGTTGTTGTTGTTTGGGGTGGGGGGTGGGGGGTGGGGGTTAGTTATAGTATTTAATATTTCCTTGTAGTTTATCTTAGTAATTTCCAGATGACAGCGATGCGGAGGAGTACTTTGACGCCTAAGTGTCCTATTGTCGTCGTTTTTTAGATGTTTATATTTGCTTATTTTTAGTCTTATTTTATCATTACTTTAGTTCTATTTGTAGTCTGTATATAATGTACATAATATAGTATTTATCATTCGTGATTAAATAAATAAAAATTACATCATTTCTGAGTAATAAATTATTATTAATATAAGAAAGAAAGAAAGAAAGAAAGAAATCATTTATTTGCTGATAATGTAGGTATACATATAAGTTGGAATATTTGCTAAGTGTCCCGATACATTTTACCTTACGGCATGCAACATATTAGGTTTGAATTTAAATATAGTACTATAGATACAGCTATCGATATGATCATTATTAGCCATAGTCGAATTTAATATGTAATTACAGATCGGACTAAAACGAAAAAATAATAATAATAATAGCAATAACAATCAAAATAATCAATGAATTTAATATAAATCTCTCGCAAATTATTTAATGAAGAATATGTCATAATGTGTAATGTTAAAAAGCTTAATGTCAAAATAATCCAAAACATTGACTACAATCACAATTACTACCAGTTATAATTAATGTCAAAATCTGTTTGTCAAATAACTATATAGCTACAATCATAAAAAACAACAAATAAATAACAATGTCATTATTATAATTTAAAACATTCGAAATTGCAAAGACAACGTACATTTATCGATAACATTTTCCTAAATAGTTTTGTCATTTAAAAAGTCCTCAATTGTGTAATAGCATTTCTCCAGCAGTAGTTTTGTTAATTGTTTTTTAAACATTTTTATGGGAAGATCTTTTAAATTTTCAGGTAATTTATTATATACAAGCGGTCCCATGGAAAGGATGCTATTTTTTAATAAGGCTGTTTTATGACCACCTGTGCACAATTGTTTTTTATACTGGGACCTCGTTGGTGCTGTGCGTTGTCTTATGTCAATCATTGAAGTAAATAGGTGTTTATTTATTTTAACGAATACACCTACCACTGTTTGTCTCTGCATCACCCAAAGGTTGACTGGTAGAAAATGCCTATGGCATTAAGTCCGCCTCTGTACTTTGTGCTTGAAGTGTGAAATAAATAAATAAACAAGAGGCATGTTGCTGGTATTGATAATGACATTAAGTTACCGAAAAATGTCATGTGAATCTTGTTGGAAATCGGGGTAGAAATATGGAACACTTTGAAAACGATTGTCTTCTGTTTAGACTGGTTAAGGATCAGCGCCAGGGTAGCCCGCGAAATTAATTTTTTCTTAATTTTTTTTTTTTGAAATTTGCAGGCCAGTGTCAGGTTCCATGTTGATTAAAATATGATTGATGTCACTAGACTTTGACAAGATAATTTACTGAAATATCTGCTAAAGTTCGGTTATAGCAGTCAGGTCGGAGTCTGTCCCGCTCAGTCTTACCGCACCAACACCGCTAAAAACAATATTTAGATTACTCAACTTTCTATTGCTTCGGTATCACGACATAAGTTAGTTTCAAGAAAGCAACGGAAATGTTGCCAACATCCTTTTAAATAAAGTAAATAAAAGTCACCAAGAAAATCTACTCATTACATAAGATTCTTACTTAATCTCTTGGACTAGTGTTAATACACAGGTGACACAAATACTTGCAAGTCTTGCAATCCGTTTTTATAAACACTAGGCGTTATCTAAATTAATTAATCCATAAATAAAACAGCTCTGTTGATTTCTAACCGACTTCTAAAAAAGAAGGAGGTTATGTATTCGACCTGCATCTTTTTTTTAGGGTTCCGTAGCCGAATGGCAAAAACGGAACCCTTATAGATTCGTCATGTCTGTCTGTCCGTATGTCACAGCCACTTTATTCCGAAAAATTTAGAACTACACAGTTGAAACTTGGTAGGTAGATGTATTCTGTAAACCAATTTACGATTTTACAAAAATAAAAAAAAAAAAGAATAAGGGGTCTCCTCACACACGGATCTGAAACAAAATACATCAAACCTATACGTGCGGGGTGTCTAGATAGGTCTTTAAAAATGACATTGAGGTTCCTAAAACCATTTTTTCTCAAAGTCAATCGTTTGAAAGATAATTTCTGAAGTAAGAATAGGAAAATCTTGAAAAATTGTAGGATTGTAGAACGTAAAAAAACTTTCAACGAAAATTGATTTGAACAAGATTTGATGTTTAGTTTTTGAGACATGGGACTTTTGCATCAAACTGCACCAACTTTGTTTTTCATTAACATACTATGAAAAACATTTTTAGTTCTGCTGTTGAAATGTATTACAATAAAACATATGATGAGCCTTCAAAATATTATTATTATATTGTTTGGTGCTACAGAACCCTGTGTGCGTGTGAGTATGACTCGCACTTGTTTTGTTTAAAGTACATATAAGAAACGTTTATTAACAATTTGTTATACCTTATTGCAGAAATTATACAATATTAAAAACGCATACATGACATAGCTGTTTTTTTTATAATAAATAGTGAAATCTTAACTCATTTACACTGTAGGCAAATGAATAGTCATAAAAGGTAGCAAGTTGCAAACTACATTTATGTAGGAGGCATTGCGTCATCTGTATCTTTAACATGCAAATAAATGGCGACCGTGCTCTCGGTACTTTCTAGAAAAAGCCTAATTTCTCTTTTTACTGCAACATACTTGACTTGCATTTTTGTTTGGCGTTTTTCTAATGCACTTGTGTAATGAAATGGATTGGAATGCATACAAAGAGGCTCCTCGAGTACCACCTACTTGATAAAAGGCTGGCGCACCCCGATCATTCAGCCCAGCTACCATTTCATTGTTTTATGTATTATCACCAAATTACCTTTCATACTGCAGTATAGCATTGCTTAAAAATATACTGAAAATTTAATATTTATAAATAAAAAACATCACACGAGGTGTTTGTGTGAGAAAATATTAAATTACATAACATAACATCACGCCTGTAGTCCCCGAAGGGTTTAGCAGAGGTGTACCTAATAGTACATCCACATTTCGCCAGTTATGTTTAAGTCTCATGTAATAGGGGGCGAGCCTGTTGCCATCAACCGGGAACAAATTCAGACTCCTACCTAATAACACTTTGCCCGACCTGGGAATCGAACTCAGGACCACATGCTATATACATAAAGCTACATGAAGCTGCTCTGTTGTTTCTGCCTACACCTATGAGAAAAGACGTGAGTTTATGTAAATACACATGTTTAATTGTTTTGTTCTTGTCTTTGTTTGATGATGATGATGTCTACATGAATTTTCCGGCACGCCTGCCACAATTACCAACAACAGGACCTGATATTCGAAATAGACTTCAAATAATCAGGTTTTATATCCAGTCACCAACCGGGTCCGTATTTGGACCTCAAGGCGATTGAGTCCATCGCCCACATTATGTATTAGCAATACTAGCTATGTGATGAAAATATCAAGTCCGTACCGAAAACTGGTCCAAGGTAACGTGAGGATTATGAATTTTAAATTTTGGTTTATTTGCTTTCGTTAGTGTAGAGATTTTTTGTTTAACACTTCAAGCACAAAGTACAGAGGCGGACTTAATGCCATAGGCACTTTTTTTTGGTTTTTTTTCTGGTTGAAGTTCTTGAGAAGGTGAAGTAGTTTTTTCTTTTAAATACAAAGTCGTGTTTATCTTTAAATATTCGTGGAGGCTAGTTGACAAAATATCCAAATCAACGTAAATAATAAAGAAAAAAATAAGTACCTATTTGGTCTCAAATAAGCCGCATGACTGTAAGTAGCCATAACATAACATCACGCCTGTAATACCCTAAGGGTTAGGCAGAGGTGTACCTAATAGTACACCCACATTTCACCAGTTATGTCTTAGTCCCATGTAGGGCGAGCCTATTGCCATCAGCTGAGTACAAATCCAGACTCCGTGGCTGCTATTGAGAAATTCCTGATGGAAAAACCCAGCCCACTAGAGACAAATCTGAAATGCCTCATTTGCCTATATATCTATTATTATTTGTAACAAAAAAGGTCCTCAAATAGTTTACGCTACTAAAAAATAAAAATGTTGAGTCATTTATTAGTCATTTATATGCACAACAAACAAACCATTTTGTTGTTTTGTATAAATTCGCTCCATTTTACGCAGTTAACAGAAAAAGATTCCACACGGCACTTATCTATACTTCTATATCTATGCTAATACCTAATAAAAGAGGTAAATTTTGTTTGTAGGTTGGTAAGTTTGTATATGTAGGCGGTAATCTCCGGAACGAATGATCCAATTCTAAAAATTCTTTCACTGGCAGAAAGCTACATTATCCATGTGTGCTATAAGAGCTAAATTATATTTATATCATGCATATTAGCCGAGCTATCACAATTTTTCCGGACAAAGTCGCGGGCGAAATGCTAATCTATCATATAATGACGTTTCTATGAACCATCGCTAGGACTTTACTCTAGTTTGTTCTAGAAAAACATATTACTTGCTGTAGAAGAAAGTACTAGAACATAAAGAACACTGTAACAATTTTGACATCGGCACCTCTGTTCGTGATTCAACCAATTTGCCTTTCCAACATCACTAACAGCTTCTTATAACACACCTCCTATAGTTCGTAAGCTAAAAAAAACTACTTTTGACGGAAAGTACTATAAAATCAAGGACACCTTGTATTTTTTCTTAATTCCATACGAAACTAATCGAAAAACCGTTTCCTTACAGCTAGGACATGCGTAACCTTTACTTAGGGGCCAAAACTACTTACAGCTCTTAGCGAAATCATTTTTGGCTTCTCTAAAAATCCTTCTCTTCTTATTATTCCAAATTCATAAGAAAGTTCTAGATCATCATCATCTGCCTAGCCTTTTCCCAACTATATTGGGGTCGGCTTCCAGTCTAACCGGATGCAGCTGAATACCAGTATTTTACATGGAGCGACTGCCTATCTGACCTCCACAACCCAGTTTGTACTGGGTAATACGATACCCCTTGGTAAGACTGGTTGTCAGACTTTTTGGGCCACTGACTACCTGTAACGACTGTCAAAGATCTACAGATGACAGCCGGGACCAACGGCTTAACGTGCTTTCCGAGGCACGGAGGAAACTCGGTATGTAATGGGCGGTCACCCATCCACAGACCAACCTAGGCAAGCACGGCTTAACCTAAAGATCGACCCGAGCGGCTGTTATTATTTAGCCACGAGCTCCTAAGACAGTTCTAGATCATACTTCATAATCACACAGCACCTGAACCCTCTATTCAAGGTGAAAGGGACACCGACCACATATTCAGTACATCATTCTGGATCCCTAACATATAAATTTTCATCGGTACTCCTACACGGTCAAAATGTATGGAACAGCACATTTTTATTTCTCAAGCTCACACGGCACCCATAATAAAACTTACGTTTCAACACTCCTAACTACCCTTGCCTATGGTATGTATGCTAAATAAATAATTCCCTACTCCAAAAGAAAGCACTAGAACGTACAGAGAATATTTATATTCACACGGCACCTAAGCTCTTCAGTCTGCACTCCATACAAACAATGTTTTTCGAATTCCAGTCTCTTGGGCACATTACCAGCTGCTGACAGCGTTGAGGAGGAGTTTTTTGATGCCCTTTTATTGTTTGTTGTTAGTTTAGTTTATTCATTTTAGGTTATTTAATAGTTTTTAATTAATAATGTATTTAGTTAGTTTACTCTACTTAATTAAAAATATTCCACACGGCGCTAACCTTTACAAAATCTCCGTCTCCTGCTTATTTGTTTTAAAAATCCGTATATATTCCCTATTTTATATAAAATTACCAGAACAAACAGCACTAATTTTTTTATTTTTTATTCACACGGCACCTAAGACTTCTTCTATTCAATTTAATACCTCACGCAACCACTACTAAAAACATGTTTTTATCACCCCTTGTAGTCTGTCTAGCCTTTCTGATAAAAAAGTATCCCCAAATTCTCCACCAACCATCAACTAAAAGAATATTCCCTACATCAAAAGAAAATATTAGAATGACCTGGTAGCTGAATTACTGAATTACACACGTTACTATTCATGAAACGTATATTTTCAACATCGCTAGCTACGCAGTTCAATAGTCTGTGTGCAAAAAAGTATCTCAACCTTCCCTAGCAATCCTTTTTCATCTAAAACCATTCCATTCCTTTAAAGAAACTAGTAGAATTATCAAGAATTCACACGGCACTAATCATCAAAAGGATTCGCTTCAACATCCCTAACTCACCCATTTCTATAGTTACTCTGCTGCTGATTAACTTTATTTCATTTAAAAATATTGTTATTACATAATACATCATCATCTGCCTAGCCTTTTCCCAACTATATTGGGGTCGGCTTCCAGTCTAACCGGATGCAGCTGAATACCAGTATTTTACATGGAGCGACTGCCTATCTGACCTCCACAACCCAGTTAGTACTTGGTTATACGATACCCCTTGGTAAGACTGGTTGTCAGACTTTTTGGGCCACTGACTACCTAACGACTGTCAAAGTTCTACAAATGACACCCGGGACCAACGGCTTAACGTGCTTTCCGAGGCACGGAGGAAACTCGGTATGTAATGGGTGGTCACCCATCCACAGACCAACCTAGGCAAGCACGGCTTAACCTAAAGATGGATCCGAGCGGCTGTTATTATTTAGCCACGAGCTCCTCCTGTTATTACATAATACATTCCCTAATTTAAAAGAAAGTTCCAGAAAAACAAGAACTTCTTCATAATATATTTCACACGACACCTAAAGTACCCCCGACAGTGACACGGTCACGATTTGCACCCGTTTCGTTGCGCACAGTACACTTATCTTTTGCACACGTTTTGTCACACCGCTTATTATAAAAACAGTCAGCCCGGCTTATCAGTATCATTACAACTCTACCAGTGATTAGACGAGTTACGAGCTGATAATATTGTAATAAACAGTCCATTACTATTGTTTATTTTGTGTTTTTGAGTGAATCATTTTGTTTCAAGGTGAGTTTTGAAATGTTTTTGTTTGGTTTGAGTGTAGGATAGTTAAATAACATAGCATAACATCACGTCAGTAATCCCCATAGGGTAAATTAGTACAATTCATTAATAGGGGGCAATACTATTGATTTCTATCGGGCGTACATCCTGACTTCTTGGCTGTAAAACCCAATAACACTTGTAGTAAAATAATGAATTGCCATTTCATTAAATAATTATGAACCAACAGCATGATACGATGTATAAATGTATAAAAT
The DNA here is from genome assembly GCA_963576755.1 of Noctua janthina. Taxonomy (NCBI): domain Eukaryota; kingdom Metazoa; phylum Arthropoda; class Insecta; order Lepidoptera; family Noctuidae; genus Noctua; species Noctua janthina. The sequence goes on from OY755067.1 coordinate 3,480,205, forward strand.
GGTACAATGGTAATGACGTATGTTTGTTTACCTACAAATATTTTCCCATGCTATATAACTTATTATGCGCATACTTTGTTGCCTTGTTGTTGGAGGTGGCTTGTATATTATGTAGTAAATAATAATGATAATGATGTTGTTAGTTTGTTCCACACTAATGGTTGTGCCTATTTTACAAATATATCTGTTTTTAAATATTTCAATACTTGTTTAATGAAACTCCTTCTTTATTGACCATCCTTTCTAAATGATGTATTAACGAATTGGTTGTTTATTTCCAGAACCAACCATGCCGTGCTGCAAAGTCTCCGTTAAGAAAACCCTCGTCTGCGCCATGAGCGAGTGCATCTGCATCCCAACTGGCGGGAAACTCTACCTCTGCCTGAGCAAGGACGAGGAAGGGAAGATCGTCCCCTGTTTCGACTGCAAAGCTGTGCAAATGGACGATAAGGAATGGAAATGTGTCGACGCTTCTTGCATCTGCCTTCCAACTCACGGGAAACCTTGCCTTTGTATTTGCACCGACGAAGAAGACGCCATCAAGTCCTGCGAAGATTGCTCTTGCATCAACGCTGAAGAGTGCAAGGAGACTTTCAAGAGATGTGACAAGGCCGGATGCGTTTGCCTACCAACTGGAGGCAAGTCTTGCATCTGTGTCTGCAAGAAGAATGGAAAAATTGTTCTCTGCGAGTGCAACGGCGCTGGAACGTGTGGTAACTCTTGCGTCTGTGTTTCTAGCGAAGGTGGCAAGTGTGTTTGTGTGCGCTGCGATGCAAGAGGCAACATCAAGGTCTGCAAAGACTGTACTTGTGATGCCAAAGAACAGGAAGCTGCAAGCTGCAATAAGGGTGGATGTGCTTGCATTCCAACTAACGGGAAATCTTGCATCTGTGTGTGCATGAATAGTGAGGGGAAGATCGCATGCTGCGATGACTGCAAGTGCGATGATTCTGGCAAATGTGATAAGCCAGAATGCACTTGCGTCCAAACCGATGGAGAGATGTGTGTTTGTGTATGCTGTGATGACAAAGGCACCATCAAGGTTTGCAAAGACTGTACTTGTGATGTCAAGGAAACTGTTGCTCCTAAATGCCAAAACACTGAATGTGTTTGCATCCTAACTAAAGGAAAGTCTTGCATCTGTGTCTGCATGAATAGTGAGGGTAAGATTGTGTGCTGCGATAACTGCAAGTGTGATGATTCTGGTAAGTGTGACAAGCCAGAATGCGCTTGCATCAAAACTGATGGAGCCAAGTGTGTTTGTGTCTGCTGCGACGAGAAAGGCAACATCAAGATTTGCAAAGACTGTACTTGTGAGGCCAAGGAAGCTGTAGCTCCTAAATGTAGCAAAGCTTGTGTTTGCATCTTAACTGAAGGGAAGTCTTGCATCTGCGTGTGCAAGATAAGTGATGGCAAAATTGTATGCTGCGATGACTGCAAGTGCGATGATTCTGGAAAATGTGACAAGCCAGAATGCACTTGCGTCCCAACTGATGGCGCTGAATGTGTCTGTGTATGCTGTGATGACAAGGGCAACATCAAGGTTTGTAAAGACTGTACTTGTGAGGCCAAGGAAACTGTAGCTCCTAAATGTAGCAAAGCTTGTGTTTGCATCCTAACTGAAGGAAAGTCTTGCATCTGCGTGTGCAAGAACAGTGATGGCAAAATTGTATGCTGCGATGACTGCAAGTGCGATGATTCTGGAAAATGTGACAAGTCAGAATGCACTTGCGTCCCAACTGATGACGCTAAGTGTGTTTGTGTTTGCTGTGATGACAAGGGCACTAGCAAGGTTTGCAAAGATTGTACTTGTGATGTCAAGGGAGCTGTAGCTTCTAAATGCAGCAAAGCTTGTGTTTGCATCTTAACTGAAGGAAAGTCTTGCATCTGCGTGTACAAGAACAGTGATGGCAAAATTGTATGCTGCGATGACTGCAAGTGTGATGCTTCTGGCAAGTGCGACAACCTAGAATGCGCTTGCATCAAAACTGATGAAGCCAAGTGTGTTTGTGTCTGCTGCGACGAGAAAGGAACCATCAAGGTTTGCAAAGATTGTACTTGTGAAGTCAAGGAAGTTGTAGCTCCTACATGTAGCAAAGCTTGTGTTTGCATCTTAAGTGAAGGAAAGTCTTGCATCTGCGTGTGCAAGAACAGCGATGGCAAAATTGTATGCTGCGATGACTGCAAGTGCGATGATTCTGGTAAGTGTGACAAGCCAGAATGCGCTTGCATCAAAACTGATGGAGCCAAGTGTGTTTGTGTCTGCTGCGACGAGAAAGGCAACATCAAGATTTGCAAAGACTGTACTTGTGAGGCCAAGGAAGCTGTAGCTCCGAAATGTAACAAAGCTGAATGTGTTTGCATCTTAACTGAAGGGAAGTCTTGTATCTGTGTGTGCAAGAATAGTGCGGGGAAGATTGTTTGCTGTGATGACTGTAAGTGCGATGCTTCTGGAAAATGTGACAAGCCAGAATGCACTTGCATCCCAACTGATGGAGCCAAGTGTGTTTGTGTATGCTGTGATGACAAGGTAAGCTTCAAGGTTTGCAAAGACTGTACCTGTGATGAGAAAGAATTGGTAGCTACTAAATGTACCAAGGCTGAGTGTGTTTGCATCCTAACTGACGGGAAGTCTTGCATCTGTGTGTGCAAGAATAGTGCGGGGAAGATTGTTTGCTGTGATGACTGTAAGTGCGATGCTTCTGGCAAATGTGACAAGCCAGAATGCACTTGCATCCCAACTGATGGAGCCAAGTGTGTTTGTGTATGCTGTGATGACAAGGTAAGCTTCAAGGTTTGCAAAGACTGTACCTGTGATGAGAAAGAATTGGTAGCTACTAAATGTACCAAGGCTGAGTGTGTTTGCATCCTAACTGACGGGAAGTCTTGCATCTGTGTGTGCAAGAATAGTGCGGGGAAGATTGTTTGCTGTGATGACTGTAAGTGCGATGCTTCTGGCAAATGTGACAAGCCAGAATGCACTTGCATCCCAACTGATGGAGCCAAGTGTGTTTGTGTTTGCTGTGATGACAAGGGAAACTTTAAGGTTTGCAAAGACTGTACTTGTGAGGCCAAGGAAGCTGTAGCTCCAAAATGTAGCAAAGCTTGTGTTTGCATCGTAACTGAAGGAAAGTCTTGCATCTGCGTGTGCAAGAACAGCGATGGCAAAATTGTATGCTGCGAAGACTGCAAGTGCGATGATTCTGGTAAGTGTGACAAGCCAGAATGCGCTTACATCAAAACTGATGGAGCCAAGTGTGTTTGTGTCTGCTGCGACGAGAAAGGCAACATCAAGATTTGCAAAGACTGTACTTGTGAGGCCAAGGAAGCTGTAGCTCCGAAATGTACCAAGGCTGAGTGTGTTTGCATCCTAACTGACGGGAAGTCTTGCATCTGTGTGTGCAAAAATAGTGCGGGGAAGATTGTTTGCTGTGATGACTGTAAGTGCGATGCTTCTGGCAAATGTGACAAGCCAGAAGGCACTTGCATCCCAACTGATGGAGTCAAGTGTGTTTGTGTTTGCTGTGATGACAAGGTAAACTTCAAGGTTTGCAAAGACTGTACCTGTGATGAGAAAGAATTGGTAGCTACTAAATGTAGCAAGGCTGAGTGTGTTTACATCCTAACTGACGGGAAGTCTTGCATCTGTGTGTGCAAGAATAGTGCGGGGAAGATTGTTTGCTGTGATGACTGTAAGTGCGATGCTTCTGGCAAATGTGACAAACCAGAATGCACTTGCATCCCAACTGATGGAGCCAAGTGCGTTTGTGTATGCTGCGAAAACGGGAAAATTACCGTTTGCAAAGATTGCTCTTGCTCTAAAGATGAGAAATGTGGCAAGGATTGTGTTTGTTACTTGACCGATGGGAAGTCATGTATTAGTGTGTGCGCGAAAGATGGAAAGCTAGTTCGTTGCAAGGACTGTGTGAATGATGATACTTGCAAATGTGAGGATGGGTGTTGTGTCTGTATTCCAGCTAAGGGAAACGGTTGTGTGTGTGTCCGTAAAGATACAAAGGGTAATATCGTCGTGTGTGACGATTGTAACTGTGTCTAATCAGTATTGTAATTATTGCTATCTTTTTAATCATATTATTATGGATCAATATTATGTTTAGATATTCCATGATTCTAGTGTTTTGTTACTATGTTAATATTATTGTTATTCTGCCTTGAAATTTTATCCTTTATTTTTGTTGTTGTAAAAAACAATACACTTATTTTATGTAATAATTTGTATTTTGTGTTTTAATAAATTCATTATATTCAAATTACAATATCTTATTTTATTTTATTTCCTTGAGAACAGCATGAGAAACTCCGGTTTTGTTTGGTAATTTATGAAGAAAAACTTAATTAACTTAGGACACCAACCTCCCCTTTTTAGGTAGGTGCCTATGATGTAATAACGGGCGATCCTATGCCTATCAATTAGGTACAAACTGGGAGTTCCTGATGGAAAAACTCAAAACAATTTGCCTTTGCATGAGATCAAACCTAGGGCCTCATGCTCAGCACTAGCATTCGTAAGCACTAGACCACATTCTACTTACTAAACTATACACAAAAATGCTCACAAACTAAAATAGTAGTAATTTCTTGTACTCAAAAGTTGCGCAACAATAAAGACCAGTTTAAAACAATTACAAACACAATAGTCAGTTATTCTAACGGACAGTAAGACAATTTAGAGATGACGTGTGACAGAATCCATTACTGTTCGTAACGTCAAGATCAGTGACGTAAGCGCTTGAGATGTCAAAATGACAGGCATGACGGCGGACGGCGGGCCGCATGGGTGGTATTCATAATAGTCGATTTTTGTTTAATGTTCAGTTTTTTTTTTTTTCTTTTCTTGTTTTTAATTAGATAATTATGATGGTTGATTTGGAAACATTATTTAAAAATGTTTATTGTTTTATAAAATTATGGATTCATGGTGTAGTTTAATTGTAGATGTTTTATGTGTTTAAAGATCGTTATTCATTTGTCCAATTAAGTACTGGCCGTGCTCAAATTTTTGGAAATCGCAAATCCCATTGCAAATCAGTAACTCTTGTATAAAGCACACTTCTAGACCCTGGCTTAGGCTGTGTGTGCTATCTTATGTCTAGTTATTATTGTTTATGGGGTTTTTCTTTTTGATTCAAATAAGTAGATAATAATAAAGCTAAAAAAACAACTATTTTCTTACCTACTTAAATTAAATTGTCGAGTTTCTCCTAATATTCATTTACCTTCTAGAAATTTCTTTACACTGATCTTGAACAGGAACACGAAATACCCGCATAACTTACCGGCTCCACTAGTTCAAGTTGGAGGAAATATCAAGACGTTTTACGAAATTGATAGTATTTTGTTAAGGGGGAAATTCCGTCCACCACCCATTACACACCGAGTTTCCTCCGTGCCTCGGAAAGCACTTTAAGCAGTTGCGCGTTGGCCCCGGCTGTCATTTGTAGATCTTTGACTGTCGTTACAGGTAGTCAGTGGCCCAAAAAGTCTGACAACCAGTCTTAATCAAATCAAATCAAATCATTTATTTCTTTGCAAACATGGGTAATAGGTACATAGTTTTTTTTTTTTTTTTTAATAATGTTCTCCACATTTTGCCGTCACATGGGCATGCAAATAGTTGGTTTACTAAATATTATAAATTTAAAATAAGCGGCATGTCATTGAAATTATATAAAATATAAAAAAAAAAAAAAAAAAATGTCAACATGGTCAAAACAATAAAAATAAAAAATATTATCAATGATGTCAAACAAATAAGTGGCATGTCATTGGAATTACAGTCTTACCAAGGGGTATCGTATTACCCAGTACTAACTGGGTTGTGGAGGTCAGAAAGGCTGTCGCTCCATCTAAAATACTGGTATTCAGCTGCATCCGGTTAGACTGGAAGCCGACTCCAACATAGTTGGGAAAAGGCTAGGCAGATGATGCGATGACATGGATTTTATGCCTTTTATGCTTGTTTCCTCATAATGATTTCCTTCACAGGTTTAAGTACTACTAACAAACTAGCAAAAATAATACTCGTTCTAAGGAATTAGACTGGCGTCACCACCATAAAAAAAACTTGTCATTCTATTAAAAACCTTGCAGATTGACTTTATTGAGGAAAATAGCGAAGCCGGTTTATACTTGGAACTATTATGGACATAGCTTATGTTATGTATTAAAAATTTAATGACAATTTTAATGATTTAGCAAAAATTAATTAATAATATAAAAGTTTAGTAAAAAAGAGGTAACATTATCTTAAGAACCTTTATAAAATCGACGAGTAATATATCTGACATCCGGTTCCTATTGAAAATAGCACAATCAAAGATTGAATGTCCTGACCTTCTTTCTATGCTGTCCTTGAATGTTCCACCTCGGCATTCTCGCTTGAGAAATCTTCTTCGTGCTCCTTACGCTCGCACAGTTTACCGTAGCAATTCTTTTTTGCCTCGCTCAATCAAAGCATTTAACCAAGTTGTAATGAACGAACACCCATCAATCGATTTGTTTGCAAGCAGCTTAGCGACAATTAGTACTGCCTTGTCTAAAAGCTGTATTGTTAATGACGAATTTTAATAGTGGTTACGCCTGCGTGCCTGCTTGTGCAGGTATTTAACTTAATTTTATGTTTCTATTCTTTGTTACTTGGTGCCTTATGCTTAGTTACTGATATTTTGCTTAATTATTACTTTGTGCAACAATAGTTTATTGCTAACTGTGGAGGCTTGTAAATGGCTTGCCGTTGTTTGCTTCGCTATAAATTTTTGTATTGCTAGCTGTAAGCCACCCAAACACAATAATAAAATAAAAAAAAAAATCTAAAAGGCTCTTTGTTATCCAAACTTAACGTGCATCTAAAAACTTCAATAAATCAAATGATTTTGGTAGCAGCATTCTAGCTGCATAAGTAAGTAAAGTTTCACTTGACGGGCCCAGGAGAAATTGTCCAAAATTAGCTTGCAGTTAAAACATTCTAACAAGCAAAATTATATAGCCGGGAAATACACTGTATGCCACTGTATATTTGCACCAAAGTATTCACATAGTTTGTAAGCCTTAGTGGTAGACATAACATCTTCTAGTTGGTGATTTTGTAGGTCACAATAGCATCAGAGCTACTTGAACTAAAGATTGCAAGTGGCTCTGGCTCTGGGTCTGGCGTATATTTTTTGGTTAGTCTGTCATATGTCCCACTACTAGGCACAGGCCTCTCCTTTCTCCTTCCAAACCTCTCTATCTTGTGCGATATCTGGCCATGTTCTCCCCGCAAACAAGATCAGTTCGACAAACCATCTTAGCCGCGATCTACCTGGAGGTCGATTTCCTCCGTCAGGCGTCCAGTGAGTGATGATCTTTGCCCACCTCTCCGGGTGTATTCGCGCTACGTGGCCAGCCCAATCCCAATTTAGCTTGGCTGTTTTTCCTCGGGGAATTCCTCAAAGCGCAACTATTTTTAAGCGCAACCTACTAAGCGCAACTAAATTATTCCTCGAAGCGCAATCATTAGTTGCGCTCACAAATTCAAATTAAAAATATTATTTGTTTATTCCTCAAAGCGCAACCATGATTGATAAAAAATTAATGAATCCATCATACCCCTCTCTATTTTTGACGCTTAAAAATAGTTGCGCTTTGAGGAATGTCCCTTTTTCTCGACGTATGTTATTGACGAAAAAAAGCCTTTTCTCTTCTATTAAAAACGCTTTAAACCAACAAAGCTTAAGCCAGAGTCTATTAAAACCAGATTAAGTATGGTGTACCTTAAACGCTTTATGGTTGAAGTTAATTTTAACCGCCATGGCCCAGTTAGCAAGTGTGCCGTCGATGGTAACCGAAATAGTTAAACTTGAACTAGAGACGAGAGTTAAAAGGCCGTGACACTAACTACTCGGGTTTTTCTTGTTAAAAAACAATGTGTATTTTACGAATTGCAGTAATGAATTCTGTGGAAAGACTGGTTTTACTTTAGTTGATTTATAGATTAATATACCTAGTAGTCAATTTCCTTATTAAGTGAATATTTCTGCAGTTTGTTATTTTGCAGATTTATAAACAAAAAGTTAGTTGAAAAACTAAAACAAGAATTGGCAAGGAAAACTTATTGCAAATATTTAACACTATACTTCGCCCGCGACTAGGTCCGCAAAAATTGTGATAGCTCGTCTAACAAGCATGATATAAATACAATTTATAGCCTATTGCACTTACGAATAATGTAGCTTTTTGCCAGTGAAAGAATTTTTAGAATTGGTGATCCAATTCTATAAAATTAGTTCCGGAGATAACCTCCTACATTCAAACTTAGAAACAAATACTTCTTTATAATATTACGATAGACAAAACATGCTTAGGCACTTATATGAAAAACGTGAAACGTACGGTCTGTTCTTCCTTGACGAGAGCAAAATCATGCGAGCTTTCTCAGCTCGCCAGAGTTCTTTAAGTCATCATCATCTGCCTTGCCTTTTCTCAACTATGTTGGGGTCGACTTCCAGCGTAACCGGATGCAGATGAATGATGATGGTGATGAAAACCAGTAGTTACATGGAGCGACTGCCTATCTGACCTCCACAACCCAGTTAGTTAGAGTTCTTTAAACTATAAAACTAAATTCCACCAAGAGGAGAGCATCAGACAGTCGATTCTAAATCCAAGATAGCAATAACTGTAATTTCGATTTCGTTCAAAACAAGAAAATCCTTAACAATATAATCACATTGAAGAGTAAAACATACTTGTAGTAAATTAGCATATTTCCGAGCACAATGTTTGTGACCTATATGCTAAGTCAGCTGTAACTAGCTTCGTTTCAAACTAGATTTTATTGTATTCAGGCTATAAAAATGCAAGTTAAACTTTAAACAAAGGTGGTACCAATGAACAATGGTTATTGGTTTTACTCATAGTTACAATACGTGTGAAACTTTTTTGTAGATAATAAATAGGACAAGTTGTGTGCAGTGCCTAGGGCCCAACAATACGGCGAGCCCATAAGGCATTCAGACTGTTCAAAAACCCAAACATCATGAAGGGTAGTAAGTTATAAGGGCAAACCAAACTTTTAGGCTTGTGTGAAAGTACCGCCACTAGCTGTGTGCGCGGTGAGATTTCCCTCCAGCAACGTCTAAGGAGCCTCTCTATGTTGGGGTCGGCTTCCACTTTAACCAGATGCAACTGAGTACCAGTATTTTACATGGAGCGACTGCCTATCTGACCTCCACAACCCAGTTAGTACGGGGTAATACGATACCCCTTGGTTGTCAGACTTTTGTGCCACTACCTGTAACGACTGTTAAAGATCTAAAGGGTTAACGTGTTTTACGAGGCGCGGAAGTAACTCGGTATGTAATGTCATCCATCCACGGATCAACCTAGGTAAGCGCGGTTTAACCTGAAGATCGACTAGAGCGGCTGTTATTATTTAGCCACGAGATCTCACTACCTCCTTCTTGACTAGCCAATATTTTTACCATGAAACGAACCTATTCTCAGAAATATGATTGGAAAAATCTATGATATCTCTAGCACCATTCTTACCTCGTTTTTTTTTCGCGTTCACACATTCCGGATCGTTTGTTCCCGCATACGATTTGCTTAGTAATTAATTGTTTAGCGCGATAACTACTGTTATTATGGTGTTAAGAGTAGCGGGAATTGTCGCGGGGTTCATTCTAAGTATGGAGGAATTTGTGAAGCCATTGATTTCGTATCAAAGTTTCTAACAAAGAGGGTTGAAAACTAGTTTCTTCAAGCTTTGAAACCAAAGCATGTTCGAACCTATTTGGCAGAAAACTTCAAAATAAAGATAATGCCCAATATTGTCAAGAATTGACTTTGTTTTTCGGGGTATAGTAGCGAATATGTGGGCGGTGGGTACTATACATAAAATAACATCACGCCTGTAATCCCCAAAGGGTAAGGCAGAGGTGTACTTAATGAGTGCGGGATCACCCGTTACTTTGTGACAGATCGCCAAGTTATAAGCGGTAGCGAGTTAAAAAAATGGGTTTGAACATAACATGACATCACGCCTGTAATCTTTGAAGGGTTAGGCAGAGGTGTAACTAACAGTACACCCACATTTCGCTAGTTATCTTTAAGCCCCATGCAATAGGGGGCGAGCCTATTGGCATCGGCCACAAATCCATTCTCCGTGGCTGCTACTGAGAAATTCCTGATGGAAAAACCAAATAACACATTGCCCGACCTGGGAATCGAACCCGGTAACTCATGCTCAGCAGTTGCACTTGCGACCACTAGACCACCGAGGCAGTCACATCACTATTCCTTCGCCTACTACATAACCTTTACGATGTACGTCTATATTTATATATTAATTTATTGCTGCCTCGTGTATATAAGGTCTATCTTTTCATAAACGAGCTATTTTAAAAGTAACTTCTATAAGTTGTAAAGTCGCAATAGCAACGAAAAAAAAAATATCTGAGTGTTTTTTTTTTACGAATTTATTATAATTCTAAAATTTTTTGAGACTTTTTGCATAAAACCTTTGCTCCCATATTCTAACAATGACAGTAGGTAAATACGACGTAGTAAACTAGCGTAATGGATGTTTAAAAATAAGGAGCCAGTATTTATTTTGTGGCTCAAGTAATTTTAAATTATTTATTAAAAAATATACTCAGATAAAAAAAAAAATCCCTTGAAATGGCTTTGTTATAGCTGTTAGATGATTCTCTGAAAATATTTCGTGTATGAATAGTTAGACCGTATATATTATAGTAAAAACGGCGAAAAGCATGAAACAAAGTAATTTCCCTGTCATCATTAAACCGACGTACAGGTTAACTTACTCTATGGATACGTCTCGGCGTCGTGTGTAACCGCACGTCTCGGAGACGTAATGTTGTCTTGTCTATGGATGACGCTGTCGATCGCCTGAGCGGCGTGTAATGAGTGCGGGATCTCCCGTTACTTTGTGACAGATGGCCAAGTTATAAGCGGTAGCGAGTTTAAACAATGGGTTTGAACATAACATAACATCACGCCTGTAATCCCCGTAAGGTTAGGCAGAGGTGGACCTAATAATACACCCACATTCTACTAGTTATCTTTAAGTCCCATGTATTAGGAGGCGAGCCTATTGCCATCAACCAAGCGCAAATTCCGACTCCATAGCTGCTTCTGGGAAATTCCTGATGGAAAAACCCAATAACACTTTGCCCGACCCGGGAATCGAACCCAGGACCTCATGCTCAGCAGTCGCGCTTGCGACCACTAGACCAACAAGGCAGTTAAACAATGGCTTTAGTGCGTTGAAAATATTGGAGTTTGAATTGACGAGAGGAGTGTTGCCATGTCAGGAATACTACACAGTTTGTTAGGTCGATTGGCAAATATCGTTCAGTATCTCCCCTCGCTAAATCATATTTGGGTCGACTTGGCACTATTACTAGTCCGTGGTAGGCTGTGCCCCCTCGTCATCTCAATCAAAAACAAAAAAAAAACAGTATCGACCAAGAATAAGTACACACGTAATATGACGACTAGAAATGTGTAGAAGAAGAAGATATGCTGAGCTGATCTATACAAATAAATAAAATTGAAGTGTTTGTTTGTAATTTCAAAATAACAGCTTTTTACTGAATACGTATGAAAGTATATACGGTGCTTATAACAAAAAACATATTTTTAAATTTTAGTCTGTCTGTCTGTTTGTTCCGGCTAATCTCCGAAACAGCTGGACCGATTTTGACGGGACTTTCACTGGCGGATAGCTTTTATTTTAGAAATAGTGTTAGGGTTCCGTCCAAAAAAATCGAAACCCTTGAAATTATTAACAAAATCCGATACTAATAGGGAAGTAATATTTTTAAATAGTTTCCGTGGACGAAGGTCGTGGTGTACACCTAGTCCTAAATAAATCGTGTAAAGGGTTCTGCATGAAGGATTAAGAACTATGGCTATATTTAGTACAGGTTCCGTGTGTGTGTTCCAGACATAAAAATATACACAGAGTATTGCGGTATCCCTCTTTCGCATAGAGATTCTTAATGTGCGAAAAAGAGATACGGTCCTGACACTTTCACATACAACCCCAGGGCAGTCCGAGACACTAAATTCGCTATCTCTTCATCCATGGCCCACCCATCCCGTATCTTGTTAAGATCAGCCGACTTACGGTAAGTGTCATATAGTAAGTCAAACAAATAGCAGACTACAAGATTATCGTCGATATAGTTGCCGTTATTTAGTAAACACTCGTTAAACGGAGTATGACTGGCCGTAACTGGCGGAATGTTGGCAACTGTGGAACTGATCTGGTGAGTAGCAGTATTGTTGATATCATTGTGAATTGATCGTCTTTTGTGGTGTTTGTTGATCGATTGGCCGTTATTGGCTGTGAAACGGTTATTCTCATATTGTGCTATTTCAATATATCATGCTGCTGTCCTTATCTCAATTTATGTAGAATCGGATCAGATTGTCTTCTTCTTCCCTGCTATTTATTAACTACTAGGTTGTGAACTGCCTCAATAGTCTAAGGGTTGGTGGTGGTAAGCACGACTACTGAGCACGAGGTCCTGGGTCCGATTCCCGGGTCGGGCAAAGTGTTATTAGGTTTTTCAATCAGGAAATTTCTCATTAGCAGCCACGGAGTCTGGATTTGCGCCCGGTTGATGGCAATAGGTGTACTATTAGACACACCTCTGCCTAAACCCTTCGGAGATTACAGGTGTGATGTTATGTTATGTAGGTTGTGGATGTGTAACTGCATTGCAGACTATGCTCACCCCATTTCCTGCTTTCTTTACCCCAGAAGCTTCAGATTGAGGCGGCCTTTGCACTGCCACTGACTGTGCCACGAAAGTGGCGTCAATGAAAGTTAATAGTACCATTGAACCGAAGAAGCCTACAGCAGTCTACTGCTAGACAAAGACCTCGTCTACGTTTCGTCAAAATAGATCTTCGCTCTCCACATACAGCCAGAATGTCTTATTTACTGCTACTATTATCGAACTTTTATGCAGACATGACATCAAAATTTTCTTTGATTTTGACTAGAGACAGTCAATTTGATAAAAGAAAATTTTGATGAAACGTCTAGTCGTCGTCGTCGTCGTAGTCGTTGTATGAGAGTTCATAGCACGTTTAAATTGTCAAAATTAAAACAATGATTGTATTGTAATTGTGTTAAGTAATTAAAAATGAGTGAATATTCTCCCCCTTCCTCTCCACTCTACTAAGCCGCATTACTGGTAGTCTACTCTCCATCCGGAATAAATATTTTTCGTACATAATACTATTGATTGCCAATAAAAAACAAACAGAAATACAAACAGATCGACACTTTTTTTTTTTTTTTGGATGGGAAATCATCAAATGACCCCCTCCACTCTGGGCGAAGCGGAAGGGAGTGTCAGACTTGTACTGACTAAAACCCATCCATGTTCCTTCTTTGCCCTTTGTGTTCCAGGGTCAGGGTGTCTCTTTCGAACAGTCCCGCAGCTCTGGCAGGAGATCGACCCTAATAACAAACAAACTGCGACCAATTAAAATAATTACTTATACTTAATTGTTGATATCACGCGATAAAATATTTTAGATTCGCGGATGCAACGTATGCAAATCATGACAAACCAAATTAATAAGACAGTCTTCTCGTTAAAACTAACATCCTGATTTAGTTGTGATTAATCACGATTCTGCATAATAATTAATTTTGTATTCAACGAATCTTGATTTTTAGATATGTAAACCTGTTTTTGTCTAGACCACACTGTGAGTTTTTTAGGAAAAGGTTTTTGATGTTATTTAATCATTTATTTTAAAGCTGTGGCCCCACACAAGACTGAACCCTGAGACAGCTAGACCTGGTCGCGGCAGAACGAGGTGAAAATGGCGGGACACCCTTGGATGGCTTCACCCATTAATTGGCGAGAGGAAGCACAAGCTCGTGAGAAATGGAAGAAATAGATGGAAGTTTTTGCTCAGAAGTGGGATAGACTTGGCCAATAAAATAAAAAAATAAACATGAAAATTTGCATCATTATTATTTTAAAAGTGGTTTCCTTCAACTGACACCTTTTATTCAACCTGTGTAGATAAGATTACGTAACCAAGGTTTACAGACGTGGCTCAGGACACTGAATGATACTTTAATATAATACCCACCAGAGCAGATTCGATGCAGACCCGCAATTTGTTCGTGCCAGTTTGACAGATCCTTTTAATCGTAAACAATTATCTGACCAGGCGAGATAAATGTCAGAACTGTCAAATAATTAATGACAATCTGTGTTTGACATTTAGCTGACATTCAATCTAGTTTGGAGCGATCAGGTGAACTTTTTGTGACGCTTTTAAGTAATTTTTCGCGCATCGTTAAAGCGCTGCACTTAAAAAACATGCCTAGTTGATTGCGTGCCTGGTTTGGGTGCAAGTTATAGGCGTAAGCGTTTCGCATTCTCGAAAATAATGCAATCAGTGTTAATACCAAAATACTTTCTTTTATGTCTAAAGTAGGAAGCTAAAATCCAAATCTATTAAAGGCATCATAAGGCAGTGAGTCAGTCAGTGAATGTGTCAGTGAGTGACTCTTCAGTGAGATCGATTTCTTTAAAGTATCCGGAAGAAACTGGATAGTCATGACATAAAACCGCCAAAAGTGGGGAGATTTGGAAAAGACCTACACTCAGCATTGGGTGGTTGAAAAAGAAAAAGTTGAAGAAGAACGTTTCATCATCATTATCGTCATTTCAGCCGAATGACTTCCACTGCTGGACATAGGCCTCCCCCAAGTGTCGCCACATTGACCGGTCCCGTGCGTCTCGCATCTAGCCGATCCCTGCAACCTTCACCAGGTCATCGGTCCACCAAAAAACGTTTTACAAAAAAAAAAAAGATATGGACCATTTCTAAGTTTTATGACAACCAAATCGTAATATAGGGTGGTTTTGCAACGATATAATCTGAGATTTCATTTTAAAAATATTCATTAATATCTTAAAACTCATACCAAGCGAGATAGTCTCATAATGGAACCAGTTCTGTTAATGTATGCTGTTGTCTTTATTCAGAACGAGTCCTGTAGGTCACTCTTGTGGTGTGTATGTCGAAAAACGTC
This sequence comes from Noctua janthina, assembly GCA_963576755.1. NCBI lineage: Eukaryota > Metazoa > Arthropoda > Insecta > Lepidoptera > Noctuidae > Noctua > Noctua janthina. The sequence goes on from OY755067.1 coordinate 3,495,305, forward strand.
CTTTAAGACCGGTTGGCTCACCTTCACGCCATGACACCGTGATTTCATGGGAGTAAATAAGGTTAAGAAAATGGCGATTTTATTTTTGCGAGGTTTTTTACATATATATAATGAATACTTGTAGGTAATAAAGTCATATGGCCAAAATAAAAGTAAGCCTTTTAATTTAACAACAATTTTACACATATTAAATTCAAGGTGTATAAAGACTCTTAATGAAGCTGAAAGGCACTTGTTCTATGCGTCATTGGGATTTTTTTTTTCTCTGGACCGTATCTCGGAAACTTCTTGTTACGGAGGTCAAAGTTCCAACTTTTAAGATGAACGGTGACAACCGTACTAGACTAAACTGTATAACATTGACAGAATGGTGCTGTTGGTAGCACATTTGTGAAAATTGTATTAAAAAAAAAAGAAAGATGGCGGCGTCAGTTCCGTTTCAGGGCCTCGCCCTCGCGTCAAAATTACAATACATCATTTTTTTTTTATTAGCCTGCTCTAGTGGGCAGAGTAGACGTATTACTTATACTTTTTTTTGACGTGAATTCGTATTCATGTCTATTAGCAGAGAACTGGGGTGCATTATTATAACTAGTAAACGGGATATTTACCATGTTTTGTTTTTGGGAACTCAAAGAAAACAATAAACATGATAAATATTCTGTTTACTAGTTATAATAATGTTAGTGACCATGATAGACAATTTCACTGTACTTTACGAGCCTTATATCTCGGACCGTATAATATCCCGCCATGGACGGGAGTTATACCATCGTATTAGGCATATGAGCCCAAACGAAAATATACCAGGGGCTGCAGTCTCGACATAGATAGCGACAAAAATCGGTCGTATATTAAGTGATAATTTCTTTAATAGATTTTCAACTTTATTTCGAAACTTTAAGGTTGAAAATCTATTAAAGAAATTTGTCATCGTTATGAGTTAACGACCGATTTTTGTCGCTATCTATGTCGAGACTGCAGCCCCTGGTAGGCGACCTTGTCGCTGGCCTAGCAGCGTTTTTTTAAAGTAGAAACAAGAAATTCCCTTTTACATATGAATTCACGAAACAGTAACAGTGGAAGTGTCGACCAAAGGGACACTGCTAGCCGATTTTTCCATCTACTGGATTTGCGCCCGGTTGATGGTAATAGGGTCGCACCCTATTACATGCGACTTAAAAATAAATGGCGAATTGTGTACTATTAATTACACCTCTGCCTAACCGTTCGGGGATTGCAAGCATGATATTATGTTATGTTGAATAGGTCACATTAATTTGAAAAAAAAAATGGCAAGTGTCATAGGTTACTTTTAATCATTTAAATTAACACTACTACGTGGCTATTTTGATGAATAACTTGTTCTATATGATAATTATATACATTTTTACTATTATTAAACCATTAAGTGATAATTTATCACCATAATCCTGCTGTCAGATGTCTAAAACCTTTAACCTTTTTTCATTAGCAAAGTCAAATAAAAACTGTGCAAAGGAACCTTTTTTCTGAGAACTTTAATTAATCATCAGAGATGAGCAAAGATGACACTATGATTTTGTATAGATTTTTTTTATGATAATTCATAGGCATCACATCACGCCTGTAATCCCTCGAAGAGTTAGGCAGAGGTGTACCTAATAGTACACCAACATTTCGCCAGTTATGTTTTCAAGTCCCATGTAATACGGAGCGAGCCTTTTGCAATCAGCCGGGCACAAATCCAGACTCCGCTGCTGTTACTGTGAAATTCCTGATCGAAAAACCCAATAACACTTTGCACGACCCGGGAATTAACCCACCCATGCACAGCAGTCGCGCTTGCGATCACTCGACCAACATCAACATCATAGGTATTTTAAAGGTATTTCAAATGATGTTATTAGTTTTTGTATTTTTTTTGTTATTTACAGAAACTGATGGACGGTTCTGAAGGCGCCAAAGTCCCTGTTCTGGCTTTTTCTGGGCCGACACAATTTGGATTGCCGTCGACACGCTAGGAAGAAGAATTCTATATTATAAGAATGAAGAAAGATGAGCTGGACCTCTACATGAAAGACTAGACTACAGCAACGGGCAGCCGCGCGAAATGAAAAGAGTGGCGGGAGGCCTTTGCCCAACGGTGGGACCTATATATAATCCTTACTCAAGTGTCCTATTGTCGTCGTTGTTTAGATGTTTATATTTTCTTACTTTAGTCTTATTTTTATCTTTAGTTTAGTTCCATTTGTAGTCTGTATAAAATGTAAATATATGTAATTAATTTAATATCCTTAACTATTAATTGAGCTATATTTGTAATCACGTTCTCGAAAACGGCTCTAACGATTTCGATCCAAAAGAGGGGTTAACGGTGGCGAAAAATCGATCTAGCTAGTAGGTCTCTTATTTGGAAAGAATCGTTTTCTCTAATTTCACCCGAGCTGAGCTCAGTCGCCCAGGTATCTCATCCTACTATCATACTAATATGATAAATGCGAAAGTTTTTGAGGATGGATGTATGGATGTTTGTTACTCTTTCACGCAAAAACTACTGAACGGATTTGGATGAAATTTGATACATATATAGTTTATAACTTGGATTAATACATAGGATACTTTTTATCCCGGTAGTACGATCCCCAGGGACAATAACCGAACTCCACGCGGGCAAAGCCACGGGCATAAGATTATAATAAATATAGCGTTTTATTTTTAATTTCCAGTGATATCAATGCCTACGACAATATTTTCGGCAAAATTAAACGAATTCAACACTTCAACTTTGTACCTAGTAACCGGTCTTCACAAAAAAAAAAAAACATACTTGTAACAATAAATTATTCAAAACCTTTCCATTTTCTCCGACTACGCCGTAGTCGAACATAACAACACGTGAACAGAATAAATGACTATTGGAAATATTTGTATTAATATTCTCATATCCTTATTGCTACCAGTTTCATAACATGTGTGTTTGTAATACTTGTCATACAAGTTTGTATGAGTCAACTAGAGGCTGCTGGCGACTTAATAAACAATTTGGTAATAAGGAAAATAAGTTGTTGTAAGTTAATAGAAGCTTCCCATACAATGCCATAGAGGGAAAGTGTTTTATAGGAATTGAATTCTGGTCATCCACAGCCAGACTCCACCCACTGGTTGAAGTCCTCTCTTTAGTGCCAGTCTCCACGCTCTTGAGCTACCCTTATTCATTCAGGAATTTAATTGGCATCATTCAGGGTGGAACACCGACGCGAAAACGGTTACCACGTAGTCAATTATTCATCGGTTGTTTAAAAAAATCTCCTGGTCCATACATTTTGACCGTGTAGGTATTGCACTTTTGTAGTAAACAGCTGTTTTTATTTATTTATTTATGTACACACAAAATACTCAACAAGACATAACATTAAGATAGAAGAGCACAAAGGTACTGCTTATTTCATGCGAAATCTCTTCCAGCAGACCTGCGAGAGGAAAGTAAAAGAAGAAAAAAAGAAAAAGAAAGAAAAAATATTTATTTGTTTTCAAATCAAATCAAAGAATTTATTTCAAGTAGGCCAGTTACAGGCACTTTTGAATTGTCGAAACAAAGACAACAGTAAAATATAGCTACAGTCCCAGTCACAAGGCACAAAAACTGTGAAAGTACTGTAGTTGCCCATTCCCTAACGTAGATCTCTATGGAGAAGAACGGGCAAGAAACAGTCGTTGTTGTCGCAGGGACATGATGCATCATACAAAATAAGTAGGATTTTCTAATCCTACTTATTTTACCAACCCTTCTAGGTTGGTTGGTTGGTTTTTTTTTTTTAATAACCGATGAAAAATTTCTTCGTATCCGGCTCAGAATGATGTACTACTGAATATGTGTGGTAAACGTTTTCGCGCCAGTGTTCTTTCTACCCCGTATATTGTTTTATTGAAACAACGACACTGCCTGTAAAGATTTTGTAACAACAGTTTCTTAAAAAAGGTAAGCGATCGATGATCTCATTTAAAGTCAGTAAGCACCTTTTTATATAAAGCTAATCGAAAGCATCAATCATAATATGGAATTTAATCATTTATTTATTTAATCAATCAAGTCAAATTCGGATTGATTGATGTTAATCACAGATAACCTCATCAAATTATTTGTATGTTATCATCATTATTGAAGCCAAAAGACGACCACAGATGGACATGGACATCTCGGTCTCTGCCTAGGATTGTCACAATTGGTTCTGAGTAGTCTGTAACATAGCTTAAGGACAGCAGAAGCGGTCCATTTACGCCGTAGACTGGATGGAAGATGGAGAAGAAAGTGGTGGAGACCACGGATGGAACGGAGGAATGTGGGAAGACAACCGACTAGGTGGACAGACTGGAGAAACAGGATAGCCATGTCACAAAACTGCCAAAAGTGGAGAGATTTGGAAGAGACCTACACTCAGCATTGGATGACCAAAGGTTGAAGAGGAAGAAGTCCGTAACCACTGAATTCCCTCGACATTCACTAAATCGTCAGTCCTCATAATCATGCTGTGCTTTCTAAAATGCGAACTATATTCGAGGACTTTTCGGCACTATCGATCGTCCAAGCTCAATCAATGTGGGGGGCCACCCACTGCCACATAAGTTAAGCAACCCTTCAGGCTATGTGTTTACCTTGGTTCCTAAAATGGTTGGAACAATAGTTAAAAACGAACAAATTTCCGCTACACACAAACATGTATGACTAACAAACATACTGAGTGTGTATGAATACTTGAAAAAGTATGCCAAGGTGAGTGCGACCCATTCATTGATGCACACCCACTGATAGCATAATCGATACCTAATTTGTATACGAAAAATTGTATAATTAAGTCAACTAGAAAAATATGAACAAATTTTTGGCTTATCTATTAAATTTTAATAAAAATAAGCTTAACTTCAAACATGAATTTGTGCCTGATAAATGTTGAAATAAGCCGCGTTTGCCTAGGTTGGTCTGTGGATGGGTGGCCATCATTACATACCGAGTTTCCTCCGTGCCTACGAAAAGCACGTTAACCCGTTGGTTCCGGCTGTCATTTGGCGATCTTTGACAGTCGTTACAGTAGTCCAGTGGCCCGAAAGTCTTATCAAGGGGTATCGTATTACCCAGTACTAACTGGGTTGTGGAGGTCAGATAGGCAGTCGCTCCATGTAAAATACTGGTTTAGCCGCATCCTTAATAAAAGGAAGGCGACCCCAATAAATTTGTGAAAAGCCTAGGCAGATGATGTTACTTATTACGAGGTCCTCTGGTGCACCACACACTGCAGAAATAATCAAGGGTGCTCAGCATGAGTATTCCGAATGTATCGAGCAATTAAAATTAAATTATTTCTGTACACGTCGCAAGGTTAAACCCGTAGTAGGTGTCTGATAATATTTACATTCAAACAGATTGGTTGAAGGTTTTGTCCAATTCAAGCCATTAAAGAGATTAGTTTAGAAGGTCAATTCCATGACAAGCTGAACATATCATGATCGTAGTTTCTGTGGGAAAAAATTAAGGGACGGCGGTATACCAGCCCGTATTCCTGAATCTCTTTATGAAATTGAGAATACCCTAAAGCACCCCACTTGTGTAATATCGTAGTTCGAAGGATTGTGGAGAAATTCGTGATACATTGCTTCATATGGGTAAAACATTCGTTTGCTCGGCAACGTAAAAAAACTCAATGAATGTTGTTGAAATTTTTAGTTTTGTAAAAGGTCTCCGAGATAACTCTACTGGGTCAGTGTTTTATAACATAAATGACATCACGCCTGTAATCCCCGAAGGGTAAAGCAGAGGTGTATCTAATAGTACACTCACATTTTGCTAGTTATGTTTAAGTCTAAAGTAACAGGGAGCGAGCCTATAGCCATAACCGGGCATAAATCTGGATTCCGTGGCGGTTACTGAGAAGTTCTTGATGAAAAAACCCAATAACACTTTGCCCGACCTGGGAATCGAACTGAATTTTTATTTTTTTGCTACCGCATAGAAATCAAAAAGATTTTGGCATGACGGTTTTCTGATGTTTTACAGATAGAAGTCTGCAACAAATTTTGCCGATGACGTTCTCCTCTCACTTGTCATTGCACATTCCGAGTAGCAATCTTCCATATTCTAGAGTAAACAGCTAGTTCGCTGCCCCCCAACCAGTAATCGATAATATACCCAAATATTATTTTACGTGCAATTTCAACGAAATTGTTGGATTGTAAAAATAATGTAGGACATGCCAACTGTAGAGGCAAGGGCGGCTAAAACGGTACAGCCTATACCTTGAAAATTTGTAAATCCGCCACTGCCAACGAGGCGTTCTACAGACTGTTATATGCTTTTATAATCTTTAATAATGAATGGACTAGACCTACTGTACCGTTCCTTCTTAGGACCAACTAATATGTATGTCACCTTCGGTCATCGCCTTCGGTGTGGTGTAATTAATGTGTTCACATAAATGAGTCATGGATTGCATTTATTGATGGTAATCATTCATTTGTCATTAGTTTTTAGGGTCCCGTACCCGAAGTGTAACCAACGGGACCCTTTTACTAAGCCTCCGCTGTCCCTCCGTCCGTCAGTCTGTCAGCGGGGTGTATCTCATGATCCGTAAAAGATAAACAGTTGAAATTTTCACAGAATGTGTATTTCTGTTAATAATAAATAATAAAAAATAATAAAATAAAATAAAAAAATGAAAGGGAAACCTGAAAACCTGAACCTTTAATATGTCCTACTACGATGGTACGGAATGCTTCATGCGTAAATCCAACTCGCACTTGGCTGATTTTTAATAGCAAGTGAAGAAAAACCATCAGTATCAATATCGTATTCTGCCCTTATATCAATTTAATTTGTTCCTCATTTTCATATGCCCATACAATGATAACCGATTTATACAACACAGCTTTTCAGCCATTGGTATTTCAAGTATCATTGATTCCCAGTGTAGTAACTATTAATAAACTCTCATTATTTTCCAACGATCCCAAACCCATAAAACTGACCCATAAAATATGGTTGTTTGTCGACAAAATAATGATGTTTTGCTTGCTAACCTACCTGCTAAATAACAAGCACCTACGTTTGCAATCTGACGTACAAGTCTACCATGATCAACTACAGCGTATGGAAGTAACAAATTTTGGAGAAACATCAACAATACTTACTAGCTTTTGCCCAAGGATTCGCCCATGTGGAGTTTGATAATTATCCCAAGGGATTATATTATCGGGATGAAAGTATCCTATATGTTACTCCAGGTATTAAGCTATCTGTGTCATCTGCCTAGCCTTTTCCCAACTATATTGGGGTCGGCTTCCAGTCTAACTGGATGCAGCTGAATACCAGTATTTTACATGGAGCGACTGCCCGTCTGACCTCCACAACCCAGTTAGTACTGAATAATACGATACCCCTTGGTAAGACTGGTTGTCAGATTTTTATGACTACCTAACGACTGTCAAAGATCTACAAATGACACCCGGGACCAACGGCTTAACGTGCTTTCCGAGGCACGGAGGAAACTCGGTATGTAATGGGCGGTCACCCATCCACAGACCAACCTAGGCAAGCACGGCTTAACCTAAAGATCGACCCGAGCGGCTGTTATTATTTAACCACGAGCTCCTCAGTTAGTTATAAGCTATCTGTGTGCGAGATTTTATCAAAATCTGTATAGTAGTTTTTGCGTGAAAGAGTAACAAACATCCATCCATCCCATCAAACTTTTGCATTTATAATATTATTAAGTAGGAAGTAGGATTTGCATACTATCGTATGATATAGGATGATTTAAAAATAATCATGACTGTGAAAGAAAATCTTAGTAGCAGCTTTTAACACGAGTTTTCAAGTGACATCGTCTTCAGTTTTTTCATAACGCAAAGTTAATTGCAAGTTTAATTGGTGGTGTTTTTATCCGTCAAAAATAATTTTAGTGAAAAATGAAGAGTCTGTCATCGGATGCTCATGCTTTGCTTTCATATATTGACTTTGACACAAGCTCCTTCTAGTTGTTGATACAACATAACAATTATATCTTCGTATCATGTTAACAGTTCACCATAAAAGAGATGATAAATTGACGTAAGTAGACGAATTCGTTTGTAAATAAATATTTAAAAAGAGTCGAACACGTCTTTCAATAAACGTTCAGTTTTTCTTTAAAAATATTTATGTTACAAGAATATTTCGCATGTCATGTTATATGATGCTGTTTGTTTCAGCACTAAATATATTCGGTATTTAAATTGTTTAACAAAGTATATAAGTGTATATATTTGTTACTTTCTGAAGTAAAATCATAAATTCAGTAACATTTATGATTTTGTTTTGCTGTGCAAGAGAACAATAGATCGTAAAATGTCATAACGAACTTTTCGGAACGTGGTGAATGTCAAAATATGTGTTAAAATATAACATGCTGTAGATAACAGTAGATCATGGAACAACTTACTGAAAATAGTGTAAGTGAAAATGGTATTACAATTATATTTGTAATAATAGAGTCTTAGATTTTGCTGCTCGGAGTTTCCTTGCGTGATCAAATCAGAAATGAGGACATCAGCAAGAGAACCAAGGTCACCGAAATAGCCCGAAGAATAGCTAAACTTAAGTGGCAGTGGGCAGGGCACATTGCTCGCAGAACGGATGGCCGATGGGGCCGGAAAGTTCTGGAGTGGCGACCGCGAACCGGAAGGCGCTGCGTTGGAAGGCCTCCCACTAGGTGGACCGATGACCTGGTGAAGGTTGTAGGGATCCGCTGGATGCGAGTCGCACGGGACCGGTCAATGTGGCGGCACTTGGGGGAGGCCTATGTCCAGCAGTGGACGTCTTTCGACTGAAATGATGATGATGATGATGAGATTCTTTTTTTAGGAGATTTTACGGCAAACAAGCACCTGATGGTAGTTAAGTGGTCGCCACTGCGTATGAGTTTCTGGAATACCAGAGGCTCCGAGAATCAGAAATAAAATGTCTTATATAATGATTATTTCATCACGTCAAGTGCGAAACACACTCTTCCATCGCAATCTGAAGGATATTGGAGGATATATGTTTGAAAAATTTGTCAGCTTGACAACGTAAAGATAGCAAATAGGCATCTGTCTGCCTTTTCCCAACTATTTTGAGGTCGGCTTCCAGTCTAACCCGATGCAGCTGAGTACCAGTATTTTACATGGAGCGACTGTCTATCTGACCTCCACATCCTAGTTAGTTCTGGGTGTGGGTAATACGGTACCCCTTGGTAAGAGCGGCTGTCAGACTTTCTGGTAAAACTTTCAAAACGCGTTTGGTTGACAACGTAAAGAAAGCAAATAAAGTTATCAAATTGTCAATATGAAAGTCATAGCCCGATTACCCCGCAAAATCTTTCAAAGCGATATTTCTACAGACGAGCTTCTCTTTTCCTTTGTTACAATTAGCAATAGCATCTTTAACTATAATACTGACGAATTATTTCATCTCTTATGCGTAGCTTTCAGGTAATTTTGGAGCGAAACTACAAAAAGTACTACAGCGCCGTCTAAGGCCCGTCGCCCACACGATCAAGAGCCGAGGTGCAGGCGCGGAAGTGCTCCAGAGTGTCACGTCATTTTATTATTTCGTTTCGTGCGTAGCAACGTACAGAAAAGGGATGGAAGCATTGCCCGCGCGTCGACTCGTGTCGTGTCCACCGTGTCTCGACTCCGCCTCGACACTTACCAGTGAGCGACGCGCCTTAGGCACAAATGAAGAACTAACGTCTAGATTTTAAATCGCAATATTAAAGTTATCCCCAACTTAAGCATGATTGTAGAAAAACCCGACAACAACTGTCGGGCAGTAGTCCATCAGACACAACACCCGTCTGGTTGAAGAATCCTCCCTTTTTTATGGGGGATGAAGAACTTTACACTCTGGTGGCCTACCATGACGTCTTTTTCTTTCTTTTTTTCGGATGGGAAATCATCAAATGACCCCCCCCCCCCCACTCTGGGTGGAGCGGAAGGGAGTGTCAGACTTGTACTGACTAAAACCCGTCCATGTTCCTTCTTTGCCATTTGTGTTCCAGGGCCGCGGTATCTCTTTCGAACAGTCCCGCAGCCCTAAAGCAGGAGTAATTCCTATGTGGGAAAGAGATGGCGCTGGACGACGTGTATAGCTCTGTCTCTTTCCCACACTGGATTTACCCTGTTTTAAGACGTCGGAGACGGCTTTAAGAGTTATGGGCTAGCTCGCCGTCCGGCCGTCTTACGACAGACCGTGTCGACGGCGCGTTCGTGTTCCACGTGCGCCTCAAAGAGATGTCAGCAACCGAGTAGGGGTCCGCATGGGCCGATGCCTGCCAGGGCTGCGGGACTGTTCGAAAGAGATACCGTGGCCCTGGAACACAAAGGGCAAAGAAGGAACATGGATGGGTTTTAGTCAGTACAAGTCTGACACTCCCTTCCGCTCCGCCCAGAGTGGAGGGGGGTCATTTGATGATTTCCCATCCGAAAAAAAAAAAAAAAAAGACGTCATGGTAACCCCCCTGTTCTTCATACTCCTATCATTTTGAAAAAAACAAATGAGTAATTTACAACGTTACTCATGTAGGTTGATTTTACGACATCCAGCGAATGGAATGTTGTTGTTCCAAGCTAAATATTTTTAGATTTTATTCAGGTTTGCGTCGTTAAGTATAATTTTATTGTATTGAAGCTTTTTGATGTTTAGTTTTGCAGTAAATGGTTTAATTAGACTGTGAAATTAGTTATGTTTCGGTTTATCGTTTTTGCGTCAGCATGTTTCTTAGAGCTAAGGTGACCCATCTCATTGTACATATGAAAACTATGTGAATGAATGATTTACAAAAGTAGGTGATTAATAGTTTTATGACAGTTTTAGTGACAATACTTAAATCTTAGTATGCCTTCGACCCACATTTCATCATCATCTGTCTAGCCTTTTTCCAACTATGTTGTCGGCTTCCAGTCTAACCGGATGCAGCTGAATACCAGTATTTTACATGGAGCGACTGCCTATCTGACCTCCAAAACCCATTTAGTACTGGGTAATACCATACCCTAGGTAAGACTGGTTGTCAGACTATCAGATTATGTTACATGTCCTCCCATTTTTGTTCTAAGACATTCTGGTTTCTTTATGATGTTTCTCTACCCTTCTGAGCAGTGGTGGTGTAACAAATTACATAAAGTGCCTGCCTGCTTCGAGCCTACGACCTAGAAGTCGTAAATCGAGGCCACTAACAATGGGCCATAACTGTTTTTACACAATTCATTCATATATTCTGTGAACGAGGATGGACAGGAAAAACAAAGAAGTCTCCCTGTCCATCTGTCATACCTCATTGAAAAATCCATAAGATTATAAATCCTAATGGTTATAAAAACACCTTTAACGAATCCGAAAGGCACTTGTTCTCGTCATAGCGGTATTTTTTTTGTTTTGTTTGTATAGCATAGCATAGCAGCAGCCTATAATGTTCCCACTGCTGGGACACAGGCTATAATCCACCACGCGGACCCAGTGCGGGTTGGTAGATGTCACATGTCTTCGAATTTTAGGTTCTAGGACATGCCGGTTTCCTCACGATGTTTTCCTTCACCGTTTTGAGAGCAGTGGTGGCTAAATAAATTACACACAAGTAATGCGCCTGGCTGTGCTTTGTTTGTATGTTATAACTTTACTTTAAATACCTCCATGAGCCCTAAACTATTCAAAGCAACCATCAGCATCATGTTTTGACTGCGTTACATTGAGTCCTTAGTATCGTAAAACGAGATTTTTCACCCCAAACCAAAGTTGTTTCCCAGCAACAATTTTTGCGTAGAGTTATTTAGTTTGATGTAAGGAATGCTTGGTTGACGGTTTCGTGAAGGGTCCGTTTACACTTTGTATATTCTACCAAAGACGATGTTCTTTATCTACATACTACATAGTAACTAAAGAAATACCTCAACCGGACGGAATCCTACGTAGGCTAAATAAATCTATGTTACCTTAAGCAACAAAGCCTACACAACCATTTATACAACATGATGTCACCAACGACCTTCTAAATATAGAGATTATCGCCATTTTGAATCGTTTGTTGCGCTGACTGTCCGCATTTGGATTGATGCATTCATTGACTAAGAGCTAAGGACATAAGTTAGCGGATTCTTTAAGTGTAATAATATCATAGCAACAATTCTTTCGTGTTCAATCTCCGTTAGTCTCCCACAGAGGTTTTCAAATAATCTCTGGCTTCAGAGGCTCTTACTGTCTGTCGACGTAAGTGATTTTGATGGAACAATTGTGTGGTCTTTGGACCGGGGAGATAACATATCATCACGCCTGTAATCCCCAAAGGATTAGACAGAGATGTACCTAATAGTGCACTCACATTCCGCCAGTTAAGTTTAAGTCCTATGTAATAGGGGCCGAGCCTATTGCCATCAACCGGGCATAAATCCAGACTCCGTGACTGCTACTGAGGAATTCCTGGCGGAATTGGCCCATCCGGGGCATCGTTCCCAGGACCTCATGCTTAGCAGTCTCCTCTCTGTCGCTCTTACATTTTCATTTTGACTTCTCGAGTCCCGTCCAACGTACGGACGATGAACCACTATATCTGGAGTATACGGAGTGAAGACAGTGAGGCAGAAAAATTAAAAACGTGTATGTATAAAGCAGGAAAAAAACCAGCGATCGCGCCATCTTCAAACAAAGGCCACATAACTAACCAATAATCCAAGATATAAACGCTTGAACAACGTAACAACAAACTAACATAAAACCAAGCAACATGAGATACGATACACTCAGTTAATTCCGGAGCTATTAACTCAAAGTTATAGTCTCCATAACTCACTCACATATAACTAGGCCACTATTTTGATTGAGGTTAATGAAGGATATTAAAAAGGTTCTAAAACGTTGTAGGTATCTAGTTGTTCCCACGGTCAATGTGTTAAGTTTAAAGTTAACTGTATATTGAACTTAACCTAAAAAGTTTAAATGTAGTAAGCTGTAGTGTTCAAACCAAGTTGGTAAGGTCACTTCGACGTACATATAAATTCACTGCCTCGGCAGTCCTGGTTCGATTCCCGGGTAAGTCAAAGTGTTATTGTGTGTGTGAAGTGAAGTGTGAGTTTTTCCATCAGGAATTTCCAGTAGCAGCCACAGAATCGGGATTTGTGCCCGGTTGATGGCAATAGGCTCGCCCCTGTTTCAATTTCTGGCAAAACATGAGGTATAATTCAGTCTAACCCTTCAGGGATTACAGGCGTGTTGTTATGTTGTAATTGAAGGATATTATAAAGGTTCTAAAACACGTAGTAGATAAAGCTGTTCTCACGGCCACTGTGTTAAGTTTAAAGTTTACTGTCATGATGAACTTAACCTAAAAAGTTTATAGTCAGCCGCAGTAGTGGTAAGTTTGTGGCTAAGGTCATGTCGACGTGCATCATGGGTGTAAAAAGACCCGTAACGAAACTGAAAGACACTTTGTTCTCCCTATCATTGTGATATTTTTTTTTGTTCTGGAGTATACCTGGGAACTTTCTAGTTACGGAGATAACGGGGTCAAATTTCCAATTTTTTGACGAGTTTTTTAGGAATACATTTTTTTAATGTTATAACCAATGATATTATAAATAAAGATACGCTACGTCCATACTGAGCGGGCGGCGATCAAATATCGTTGCGTTGTTACGACTGCGTTAGATAATACGGAACGTATGATACAGAAAGAGATAGTTATTGCGCTTAAAGTACTTAAATTACGACAATTGTCTGAATTTGTCTGCAACAATTTGCGAGCGCTAGTGCGATATCCATCTAGTGCGAGATCCTACCGTAAAACGTGATTTTGAACCCCAAAAAAAAGTCGTTTCGGTCGAGTCGGTCGCCGTCGTAAAGGAAAACATCGCGAGGAAAGCTAAACTTATAATTAATGTACTAAGTCGGAAATCGTCCACACATATTTAGTGCTCAATGCTCGTGCCTTCTCTGCATGAGAAGAGGCCTTTGACCAGCAGTGGGACAGTAATAGCTATTAATTAATATATTAAAAGTAATATATATTTTTGCAAGTACTGAACTGAGACTCCTCAACACTGCTTCTCAATACCTCTCCTCGGGGTAAACAAATTGTAATAAAAAATATATAGTTTTATGATGCCACGAGTTTTGTTCATTTTTATTGTTATTTCATTGTGTTTATTCGGTCTACTAAAAGTGTTTAGTTTATTCTTCGCGTCTACCATATTGTTTACTTAATAATTTTATTACTATTTTTTATTCTGATTTTTATGTTCAACCAATAACTTGTATGTGTGGTGTAAACTGTAAGTATAAGTTGGTTATAAATAAATAAATAAAAAAAAAATAGGCTGGTATTATTTTATTCCAATTAGATATCTCTAGGTCTAAGTGGATAAGCATGTAAAAGATATTTTTTAGAAGCATTTATCCTAGAAAACGGACAGCAGCGCCGTTCACTTCGTGGCCAGATCGTAAGCTTAGAAATTAACATTGGTAGTGAAATCAGATATTAACAAATTAGCTCACGATCCGATAGCGGACTTGGGCTTGCTTTACAATTTATACTACCTATGTACATTCGTGATACGAAAAGGTTAGGCAATGTTAGACAGAGATAAATCTATTTAAATAAATAAAATTGAAATGTCCGTTTGTAATTTCAAAATATTGGTTTTTTTATGAATGCATATGAAAGTATAATACGGTACGGTTTTGTCTGTTTGTGCCGGCTAATCTCCGAAACGGCCGAATTTTGACATATTTGCATTTTTCCTGTAAGACAACAGATAAAATACAGGAACTTGTAAAGGCTTGTAAAGCCGAAAAATGCTGTCTCGTTAGTGTAGTGGTCGCAAGTGCATCTGCTGTGCATGAGGACCTGGGTTCGATTCCTGGGTCGGGCAAAGTGTCATTAGGTTTTTCATTAAGAATTTCTCTGTTTTTCTTTGTTTGTGCCCGGTTGATGGCAATAGGCTCGCCCCTATTACATGGTACATAAGCATAACTGGCGAAACGTGGGAATACTATTAGATACACCTCTGCCTAAAACTTCTGGGATTACAAGCCTCATAAGTTATGTAATCCGAAAAAATGCACGGTGAGCAGAATTTAGCTAACATATGTTCTCTAAAAATACTTTTATGATTTAAGAAATCAAAATGCAGTTAAGGCACTCTAGGGGTGGTTCCAGCAGGAATTCCTCGTAAAAATATTAAAAACCAATAAAAACATAATCATAAGCACATTAAAGCTCCTACTAATAAACGTAAAAATAATGATAAAAACTAAAAACAGCTTGTAATTTACGATTATTTTTGTTATGAACATAATATTTTTCCAGTATGGCTCTGTTTGTTTGTGCCTAAAGCTCAAGAGATAAACTTTTTTTGTAATAAAATTAATTTGCTTTGTAAGGTAAACAAGATATAAAAATATTTTTACATTAGGATGCCAGGTCATAGAGGATTTTGACCACAGAACATAAAACCAAAAAAAACTTTAGTTTTAATTTGTTTTTTGTTTCTATTTAGTAACCGTGGATGTGGACATAGCAAAAGGAGGATCCAAGGCCTACCTGAAAAGGATGACATTAATTTTAATGAATAATTATATTAAATTCACTATTATTGACATTTAATTTTGACATAACTATAATTTGTCTTTTTAATTGTACTAATATAAAAGGAAATAATTAAGTAATAATAATGTTTAATGGTGGCCCACTGGTGGAGACCCCGACTTACGAGCAGTAAGTCGCGGGTTCGAATCCAGCCAGGCGCATTACTTTGTGTAAGTTATTTCATCACCACTGCTCTCAAAACGGTGAAGTAGAACATCGTGAGGAAACCGGCATGTCCTAGAACCAAAAATTCGAAGACATGTGACATCTACCAACCCGCACTAGGCCCGCGTGGTGGATTATAGCCCATTCCCTCTCATAGAGAGGAGGCCTACGTCCCAGCAGTGGGAACATTAATAGGCTGATTATGCTATTATGCTTATGCATGCTAATTTAGGATGATAAGGGCAGGTGAATGATAAATGGCAATGCTTGTAAAATACTGCTAAGTCATAAGTACTAACATAACATAACACCACATTGTACGCAAGACGGCCGATCAAGCTATACAAAACTAGTTTATGCGGATCTCTCATTGCATAAAAAATCTATACAAAGCGAGGGCAATTTATACTGGATATGTACAGCTTCATGTGCCGCCGTGTGTACACTTAGTTCGCAATAAATGTTTTGACTTTGACTTTGACTAAGGATCGTAGTAGCAGGTGGCATTCTGTAGTTCCTGCCTACCCCCATGAGAAAAAGGCGTGAGTTTATGTATACAGCCTATGCCCGCGGCTTCGCCCACGTGGAGTTCGATAACTGTCCCACGGAATCACACTACCGGGATTAAAAAAGTATCCAATGTGTTAAGCCAGGTTATAAACTATCTGTGTGCTAAATTTCATCCAAATCCGTTTCGTAGTTTTTGCGTGAAAGAGTAACAAACATCCATCCATACATCCTCAAAAACTTTCGCATTTGTAATATTACTAGCGACCTGCCCCGGCTTCTCACGGGTGCAATATATACATATAAACCTTCCTTTTGAATCAGTCTATCTATTAAACAAACCGCATCTAAATCCGTTGCGTAGTTTTAAAGATCTAAGCATACATAGGGACAGACAGCGGGAAGCAACTTTGTTTTATACTATGTAGTGATTATATTAAGCAGGAACTAGGATAGGATGTCTAAGTTATAAATAATGACTATAATATTTTGTTTACTGAATTGAAGTAGTTTCATACTTTCTCACGCTTAACAAAACTTTTTAAATGATTATGTAAGCTCCACTATAAACATTGTTGAACAGGAAACGCATATTTCCTTAAATGTTTTTAATGTTGGCTGTTGTCAACCTACAGGCGGTGCTCACAACGTAAAATCACACAGAAGATCCACTGCCTTCAAACAAGGGCATTAGGAACTTATATTTATTTCTCTTATCCGTATGAACAATGAGAGATTAGCTCATGCTTTCCTAAATATATTTACATTTATAGCTGAGACTGATTGAGCAGGATCACCAGCCGTGGTTTACATACTCGAACCCTGGAAGATGTGTATGCGTGAGTGGTTCTAGCGAATATTTTGTGCATTTATTAACCTCCTGCCTTGTTCCAATTTATTAGGGATCGACACCGCATACCTTCTCTTTCCCTCTCTAGTCCCCTCATCTTGTATCATCAGGATTGACACCCTATCCTGGTTATTCCCTATAGTATTCTCTATCTTGGTCTAAACCAAGATAGAGAATACTATAGGGAAAATATTGTCTAAACAATAATAATCAATATTGTCTATTGTCTAAACAATCTATCCACCGTTTTGGCCTTCCCCTAGTCTTAAGGGCTCCCAACACGCGTAGCATGACCACCGTAGAAACGTGTTTTTTAGAAGGTAGAATCGACAAAATTACAGATTGTGTCGACACAATGACAGATTTCTTTTCACTATCTGTCATTTTGTCGATTTTACCGTCCGTTCAGATGTACACTCAAAACTTCCCACTAATTGTACCTTCTGTACACCAAACTGCCATGTGTTGTTAAGGTCGTCATCTGACTGCAATCAGCTTCCTACCCTCCCACGCATTGTTACCATACATATGTTATGTCAGTATTGGAAATGAAGTCGTTTTAGTTTTGGTAAATGACGTCATTAGTCATTGGCTAGTTTAATTATGAATCGTAGTGGTGGGAGGTGAATGCTTTCGGGATTGATGGTTTTAGAAATATACCCGTGGTAAGCTTAGAAGATTAGAACTTGATATTTTGATTTGAAACGGTTACTAGTAGGGGAATCGTCAAATGACCCCCGCTCTGGGCAGAGCGGAAGGGAGTGTCAGACTTCTACTGACTAAAACCCATCCATGTTCCTTTTTTGCCCTTTGTGTTCCAGGGCCGCGGTATCTCTATCGAACCGTCCCACAGCCCACTATTTAAGAGCTCAAGTGCTAATAACAGCCGCTCGACTCGATCTTTAGGTTAAGCTACGCTTGCCTAGTTTGGTCTGTGGATGATTGATCACCCATTACATACTGAGTTTCTACCGTGCCTCGGAAAGCACGTTAAGCCGTTGGTCCTGACTGTCATTTGTAGCTAATTGACAGTCGTTAAAGGTAGACCGAAAGTCTGACAATTAGTCTTACGAAAGGGTATCGTATTACCCAGTACTAACTGGGTTGTAGAGATCAGATAGGCAATCGCTCTATGTAAAATACTGGTATTCAGTTGCTTCCGGTTAGACTGAAAGCCAGCCCGCACTGGGCCCGCGTGGTGGATTATGGAGAGGAGGCCTGTGTCCCAGCAGTGGCTGATTATGCTATGCTTATGCTAGACTGAAAGCTGACCCCAACATAGTCGGAAAAAGGCTAGGCAGATGATGACTCGTAGCTACTATTTTTTGCAGAGGAGTGTTTTGCACCAATTCTTCTTTGTGGGAGACTGGATTATGAATTCCATGTCCAAAAGGTGCCAAAGCTCATCCTTTTTTGAATAAATGTCTTGATTTCTTTGGTCACGGTTCATGTTCATTGTTAAACTGGTAAAGATGTGATATGTCCTGACTTGAGGTTACTGGCACATAAGGCATTGCAGTTTTGTCTATGGAATATTCAGGCATTTGCGATGCCTCCAGTAGTGGTATATGTCTATAGTCGATGGTCAATAGTCATCGCGTTTTCCCAAGTAAAATGGTTTCGGGCCAATGAAGTACGTCTCTCTTAGAAAGATTAGTAAAAGATTAGTAAAGCCTGTTTTTTGATCGACATTTCGATGGATGATAAGCTAAGGTAACACATTGTATAAACATCCTATGACGTAATCTTTGTAAAAATAAAAGAAAAAGAGAAACAGAAATAATCGGAAACTTACACTGCACTGTCTAGCATTTTTATTGCACAAACAGATACAACGCAAACCCGTATTAATGCGTTTTCTACTCGTGTTAAAAACACTGTTTTTATTTTACATTGAGTTAAAACCAGTAAATAAAGCGTAAATTAACCGTATCAATCGGTTGTTTTACTGATATGTGAGCAGTAATTTGCGATGCAGATGTAAAGCTTGCTACACACTTGATCATGTCGGCCAAACATAGGATTCGGCAGTATTTGTTGACCAATATTTTCGGCTTATCTTCGGCTAGTGCCGATCGGGAAACTCCATACTACTGTCTATCGCTGAATTAGCAGAGTTGAGATTAAAATGGAACTGGGTGAATGGAACCTACAGTAGGATACATAAACAGATGAGGCAGGATCGCCACGCAGTGGGTACCTGATGACGGGCGTCGTCGCCAAGCCTAGGAAACGCTTACACATCGATCTGGACTCTAGAGAGGTCTGAATGAATATGGGGGATTTCGGGAAGACTTGGGCAGCAGTGGGACAACATAGGATAACAATAATATTATAAATGCGAAAGTTTGAGAGGATTTATGAATGTTTGTTAGTCTTTCACGCAAAATCTACTAAACGTATTTGAAAGAAATTGAGCACACAGATAGATTACAAACTGGATTAACACATAGGATACTTTTTATCCCGGTAGTATGATCCCGCGGGACAATTATCGAACTCCACGCGGGCAATTTGAGTTTTACTACCCGGCTGTACCAATTAAACCTGATCCGGACAAGTGTGTACCACGCTTAACATCTTACGTGTGGTTCCGAGGACCATGTGGTGATCTCATCATTACGCAACACTTTCGCTAAGCGACCGGTTTACATCTGATTTCTTTACGAGAATGGCGAATTACGAAATTTACGCCTCCTTAGTGTCCGCTCTTCGATGTTTTTAAGATGCAGATTTTTTTTTGTATTTTTTTTCGTGTGGGTTTTACTGAAGTTTGTTTTCTAAGGTGAAGTCGTTGAAACACGATTGGTGATACTTATTTCGGTTTAAATTACGCAAGGAGGATGTTTTAGTAGATTAATAATTTAATTTATTAACTTAGAATTCGATTTTAACCGTATTTTTTTTTTGAGCATACCAGTTTCGTCATGATATATTCCTTTACCGTTTTGAGAGCAGTAATAATGAAATAAATTAGTGAACTCGGCTATCATTGTGCCGGTTGTGTGTTGTTGTTGGGTTGTTGTTGTGTGTTGTTGTTTATGTCTGATGGCCAAGAGCGAGAGAGTCGAACAATTGTTGAGGCTCTCCTTAGGCGGTTGGATCAAGGGCCTGATTCCGAAGGCCTTCTTAATCAGGCCCCTCGATTCGGTCCTCATTGAGGAGGTTCCTGTCTTTGGAGCCCAAACCACCGGTAGCTTGAACCCTGCTTCTGATACCGGCGGACCACTCTTTTCTATATTTTTTTTATGTTGTTTTATGGAATATTTAAAATTGTCAATAATTAACACAATGTAAAGGCCTGTCTGGGTTCAAATCCACTCTCACCACTCTCACCATAAGTACACAATTAAGCGCGAAAAAATCACAGTTAAGCAAAAAACAAAAGAAAAGTATACTTGTTAAATTATATTGGAACAATTCCACAAACAAGCAAGATCACAGAGCAAAGAATGGTGGGTACAACTGCAAACTATGAACGGTTACCGTTGTCCGGTGGTACGAACCGTTCCGGGTCGGCAGGCAGACCGACCATCTGGCGCTCTTCACGACACCTGCCTACCAGGGCAGACAGTACACTGTTATCTTAAATATGAAACAGTTGCGTGAGTGACTGACTGACGGAATAAACACGGCTATGAAGAAAACATACTGACTAAGGATTATACGAATCGTAGCATGTATGAGTTTGCCAAAGAAAAATAAGTATGTCAATAAATTATGTTAAATGGAGAGACTTTCTTTATGATCCTAGATACTTTTCTGTTAATACGGAGGAATTTATAGGAAAAGATGCTAATTCTTTGACTATGCTTGTAGACGATCAATTTTCATGGTAACATTAAACGTATCTTGTATCTGGAGCTCGTGGCTAAATAATAACAGCCACTCGGATCGATCTTTTGGTGAAGCCGTGCTTGCCTAGGTTGGTCTGTGAACGGGTGATCACCCATTACATATCCAGTTTCCTCCGTGCGTCGGAAAGCACGTTAAGCCGATCTACATCAAGGTAATACCAAGGTACCAGTAGCGAAGGGTCAATTTTTGTAAGAGGTAAGCCTCAGGACATATCTTTAATGTGATTATATTATTTATCTATAGAAAACTGACTGTGCCATTTTTCAAAGGGAATCCGGTAGGAATCGAGTTGTATGGAACCTTCGCCACTGCAAGATACTTACTTACTACTTAGTACTACTATCTAGGTATAGGTATAATTGTACACAGCATAAAACTTGGAAACATAATATCTCGCTTATAATCACCGGAGGGATAGGCAGAGGTGTGTACTCTCGTACTCTCGTGGATTAGGGGGCGTACCTATTGCTAATTGCGTTCTTCTTCCATACTTCTCTTATCTTACTATTACTCGTCATCTCATCAGACACGTCCATTCTAGCCATATCATCCTTCACACAGTCCATCCATTATTTCTTTGGTCTTCCTCTACTCATGCAGTCGGATACATTCATACTCAAAAATTTTTTCATTACATTTTCCTCATTCCTCCGCATCACATGGCATATCACGACAACCGATTACCACATAACTTTTCAGTCAACGGCTCCACTTTCATACTTCCTCTTATGTACTCATTCCTTATTTTATTTTATTCATTCGTGTTACACCACGCGTTGCATAGTATTCGTAAAAATTCTCTAGAAGACCACGTCTTCAAAAGGCACATCCTAAAAGAAGGTAGAAACACAAAAAGGTATCTCGAAGTTAAACAGTTTTATGTCAGTGCGTGTCTCCACAAAACTTAATTGACCTTTTTCACCTACAAGCAGAATAAGCTGTAGGACACCTAACATCGCGCCTGTAATCCCGGAAGGGTTAGGCAGAGGTATATGCACACATTTGTAACTACAGTACTTCTCTATATCAACATTCCGCCAGTTTTGTTTAATTTCCGTGATATAGGAGGTGAGTCTTTTGCCATAAACCGGATAGTAACCAACTATCTGGTTCATTTGCTCGTTGCTCTCGTGGTCGCTAGCGCTACCCCTGATCATAAGGTCCCAGCTTCGATTCCCGGGTCGGGAAAAGTGTTATTGGGTTTTTCCATTAGGAATTTCTCAGTAGCAGCCACGGAGTCTGAAAATGTGCTCGGTTGATGTCAATAGGCTGGCCGCCTATTACATGGGACTTTAACATAATAACTTACGAAATCAGGATGTACTATTAAGTACACCTCTGACTCACCCTTCAGGGATTACCGACGTGTTGCTATGTTGCCGGTTGATGGCAAAACGAAAACCCTTAAAACGAAATATCTTTCGTTAAAGATTGAAAAGCTCTCTCTGATACCGAATTCCTGCTCATCTTATCTGATCGGAGAGAGGCGAGATAGGCCTTGACTGCAATACACTATGATTCATCCGTACGTGCCTACATACCTGCCTACCTACTTACAGAGTACGGTACAATGGAAACGATGTTATGGCTACCTTTTTTGGCGTATGAAGGTCGTTTGGTTTTCAATTTTGGGTTGATAGACTTGCTTGATGCAATGGGTCTACAGGATCCTATCAAATGTGACATATTGGTTGAAGAGTTGGATATCTTAGAAGACATAAAATTTGGGTGCATTAGACTTTGCCATAAATAAGGAGATCAGTCGGTATCAAAGATTCGAAAATGGAAAGTTGACTGGAAGAGATTGCCTTGTGCCATTAAGTCCACCTATGTAGGTACCAGTGGCGAAGGTTCCATACAACACGATTCCTACTGGCTTCCCTCTGAAAATTTGCACAGTCAGTATTCTATAGACAAATAATATATTAATCAAATTAAAGACTCCGGCTTACCTCTTACAAAAGTTGACTTCGCCACTGGTAGGTACCACAATAATTGTACTTGAAGTTTAAATATAAAAGTTGATGGATGGAAAGGGAGAGGAAGACCAAACAAAGAAGGGTGGATAGTGTGAGGAATGATGTACGAAAGAAAATGGAGAAAATGGTAGCGTGTGAGTTGAAAGGGGCGGATAAAAGAACAAATTGTGTTACACTAACAACAACAGAGAAAGAGACTAGGTCAGGCAGGTGATGATTATCTCTCGAATAGTCGGTACCTAAAAATGGGGCTCATCATCATTTCAGCCGAAAGACGTCCACTGCTGGCTATAGGCCTCCCCCAAGTGTCGCCACATTGAGCGGTCCCGTGCGACTCGCATCCAGCGGATCCCTGCAACCTTTACCAGGTCATCGGTCCACCTAGTGGGAGGCCTTCCAACGCAACGTCTTCCGGTTCGCGGTTGCCACTCCAGAACTTTTCGGCCCCATCGGCTAGCAATGTGCCCTGCCCACTGCCACTTAAGTTTGGCTATGAAAAATGGATGCAGATTTTATAAAAATGATTTCTTTTATTGGTACAGACGCAGCACATCAAGCTACCCAAAACTGTCAAATTTTCCCGATCAACTTTGAAGGCTAATACTTTAGTGACAAAGTTGAAAATCTATTAAAGAAATTTGACATATTGTAGTAGCTTGATGTGCTGCCGTCTGTACATTATCTGTGAACCATCTTGTAGGTACCTAACTACGTACAAGGTTACTTTGGAATTTTTGCAAAACAAATCTAGGTATTCTAGAGACAATTTATTACTAAACCGGATTTGTGCAAAAATTCTTGATGCAAGGCAAGTCCGAACGATTTCAACATAAGAATGTAATTATGAATCTTAAACTAGATCCATCTAAGGCCATTGCCCGCTAAGTTTCATAATAATTGACAACAAAATGTGAACGTGCAAATGCGATACTTGATAGGTCCAAGCGTGCATCAAGTATCAGATTTGTTTGTTAGGAAACAGGTGACAGAAATTATGCAACTTAATGTGCGTGCTGGCTCGAAGTTAAATAGATTATTTATCTCCTTTAAAATAAAATAAAATTACAGAAAAGTACCTCGGTTAGTTTAAAAAATAAATAAAAAAAACTTATGAACACTTAATTTCAATATTCATCAACAGCTGTCGGACTGCCTATTTAATTAGTGTATGATAATGATGATCGCTGTTTTAACAAGACTTGTAAACCGTACGTAAAGTAAAACATCTGGATTTTCAAAATACTTCTAAAACAACAATGTTTTCAACACAGTCCGTGACCCGAATGTTTTAATGAGTTCATATTAAACGTACATCAAACACCTCTGATTCTGAATTAACATCTCACATGATCAAAACTCGTAAACACACCAACAATAACACCTACACACAATATATTTCAACAATTTACAGTTTTACAGCCACGCATAAACTTTAAAACGATCATTTTGATACACATTAACCCAAAGCACGTCGATAATACGCAAAAGTTTAGCAATATCAACGAAAACGAGAAACCTGTATCGAAAGAATTGCGAAAGATCGAAAAAAATCGATTTCATTATCGATATACGGAATCGTTACAGAACATTGTATTAAAAACAAAAGAAACGTTTGGGAAATCAATAAGCTCACCTTGATAATCCGTTTATTTTGACAGCTGGTGCAGATCAACAAAGAAAACAATAGCGTGCACTTGTTCACAAATAGTAATAATACCTACGGAAAAAAACATCCAAAAACAATTTTCGGCGCACCTCACTACTGCATTTCCAACACTAGGTTTCAAGTACACGGATTTCAAAATCAAAATTCGGAACACAATACACTTTTTTCGTAGAATTCGTTGTTATTTCAAACGTGGAACGCGTCGCGGCCTGCGCACGCGTCGCGGTCGTACACAACACTGACTTCGCGCAGCCGCCATTTTCTCAGCAAATGGTGGGAGAAGGCACCGAAATAGGAAATAAAATGGAAAAAGAAGGCTGTTCGGCTAGGTTGGCGTGCGCTACTCATTAAAAAAAAACGAAACGGGATGCATATAAACCTTTCTGTGGAGAAAATTGAGTCGCCTCCTTTGATGTATGCTTAAAAGGCTGTATGTCTTAAAGCTTGGGAAAGGCATATAATAATCACAGTTATTAGTAGTGTCTTCGAGTAGGCTATTTATTTAAAGACTCATTTTAACCGGGAAAAGTAATTTGTTCTGTGTTTCAACGCGTTTCCAAGGTCTTGGAAAGACCCACATCAAAGGTATAATCAAGCGACAATGCACCTTCTCATCCACTAATGTACCATTAATTTTCCTTGAACTATACAAACAACGGATAATTGGTAAAAAATGTGAAGAACCTTATGTTTAGCCGTGACCCCGATTTACTTCGGGACAAAATTTTGCATAAGATTAGATCAAGTCGGCAGGTATATGAAAGTGTGAACACTTCATTATTTATGCCGTCCACAGTCCTCCACTGTAGTGTAAAGGCCTTTCTTTCTACTTTCCCCTTAATTCGGTCTTGGTACTGCGATTTTGGGCGAATCCTTTAATTGGAACTCCAGTTTAGGCCACCATCCTGTTCAGACTGTATCATTTTTTTGGTTCCGTACCTCAGAATAGAACCTTTATTGGCTTGTCGGAACACTTTGTTGTCCGTCTGCCCAGACCTTTTTTCTCAGGAATGCGTGGAAGTATCAAGCTGAAAGGAATATCAAATACTCAAGTCTGCTACCCCTTCGAGCAGTGAAAAAATCAAACTTGTAAATCAACGCGATCAAAAGATATGACCGTTTTTGTCGCATATTTTGCGATTTCACAAGGGAATCAAAACCGATAGGATACTTCCCGTTGATCTAGAATCATGAAATTTGAAATTTTTATACGGAACCCTCGTTGCGCAAGTCCAACTCGCACTTGGCAGGTTTTTGCACATAGTTTCTCCAAAATGCGACATGTTCCTCAAGATTACTCACGATTCTTTATTAATCATATTGTTTCGCTCTGTCTGTGTGGTAAGAACAAAGGTTTAATCAGAATCCATTATATCGGACTCCTAGTGACGTAGTCGTAAAAATGTTTTTCCTGCTACCAAGAGTACCTTCGGATCGTAAGATGCGCTTGCGCCCCGCCTGGTTTTCCTGCAACTGGAGGGTCCAGGGGGTCAAACCTGGTGATTCGAGTCCTTCCTCATACATAACTAAAGCCCATGTAATTATTAATTATAATTAATTTTCACAGTATGATGCGAAAATCTATTTTGTTGAAAGGTTAAGGCAGTCCCCTTGAAGAATTTCTAATTAACTGACGACATGCATGATGCATTCTTTATTAACTTTGATTATTTCCTTGATAGGTTATTACTAAGCTGGTTTAGTCATTTATGGGCATAGCATATAAAGAGGGTATAAAAATACCCTTATCGAAGCCGAAAGGCACTTGTGCTCCCCGTTATTACAGTAACTTTTTTTTGTTCTAGACCATACCTGGAATCTTCTAGTTACGGAGATATTGGAGTCTAAGTTCCAACTTTTTCACAAGTTTTTTTTAAGTACTAGTTTTTAATGTTTTAACTTTACTTTAAATACTTCCATTTGATATACAGAATGCTTGGTTGACGGCTTCGTTACACCGTGTAGGCACATATGGTCAGTATGCTTGTAATTCCAGGTCCGTCTGCTCTGACAAATCAGTACCTCCCGTGTTAAAACGTCACAAAACAATCCCGCCACTGCCTGAATCAATTACTAAGAGGAAGAATTAGAAGCGAAAACAGAGCACAGACAGCCTTAGAGTGGTTCAGATCATACCTATCAAATAGAACACAAATAACGAGAATTACTAAATTTGATGACAAAGTGAATAGTGTCATAAACTTTGATTCCCAACCTCGACACAATTACTTTGGTGTTCCGCAGGGAAGCATCTTAGGGCCACCGTTGTTCCTTGTTTATATAAATGACCTTCCTCAAGCGATAGACCAAGATTGTGTTCTGTTTGCTGATGACACAACAGTTATTATAGATAATAAAAATGGTAAATCACAGGAATCTAATATTACGTAATTATTTTTTAAAAATAATTACGTGGCTAGATACAAACGCTTTAAAAATTAACCTAGTAAAAACAAAAATATTAAATTTAAAAACTCATAAAAGTAAATATCTACACCTTAAAATTTCGCACAAAGATCAAACGGTTGAACAAATTCATAAAACAAAATTTCTTGGTATTACAATTGATGAGCATTTAACCTGGAAGGATCATATTGATGAAATATGTATTAAAATAAATAGATTTGTTTTTGCCTTAAAAAAAGTTAAAGATGAAACCTCCAGACAAACTGCGTTAATCGTATATCACGCCTATGTTTGCTCCATCATCAGGTATGGTATCATTGTCTGGGGAAACTCGTCTAAAAATACTAGGGTTCTTTTAGCACAAAAAAAATGTTTACGCTCAATTTTCAATATGGACTGGACCGATTCTTGCAGACCAGTGTATAAATCACACAACCTTCTCACAGTTCCTTGTATTTATATATATGAAATCGCAAAATTTGTCAAAACTAACTCTTCACTTTTTGAACTTAAAAACAATCTTAATAAACGTACAGTTACACAGTGTCTATTAACAATGCCTGTACCTAGAATTGAATTATTCAGACGTAATTGTGTATGGCTTCACTTATCTTTAACTCTCTACCAAACTTTATCGCTGATCTTCCTTACATAAAATTCTGCAAAGTCCTGAAAAAATGGCTTATTTCACATAGCTTTTATTCCATAGCGGAATTTCTCAAAAAATCTAATTGTCACTCATATCACTACCGAATTGCATTGTAAAGAATTACCTACATTATATGATGTTGTGTGTGTTTACATAGACAATTATATAAGGCTAAGAATTTGTTGTACGTTAAAATACTTTGATTTGTAAACATTATTCGTTTTTAGTATTTAATATCAAAATTTTGTTTATGTTAGTTAATTAATCTTAGTAAGAGTCTAACTAAGCTGTTATAAATAAATACTTTATTTAGTTAGCTACCTAAATTAATGTTTGTGTTTAACAATATTTGCATGCTATTTTATGGCGAAATGTGTAATTGCAGTTCATGTCATTTTTACCATCTTTTGTACCACATTTACAGCAAATAAATAATTTTGACTTTGACTTTTGACTTTGACAGACCATCCATTCGGATAAGGACACGTGTCCGGTTGGTTATCCAGGGACAAGACCAGGATGATCCGGTCAGATAGGCTTTGTTTCTTCAAATTGATTTCATTCTGTGTGGCTACGTACAAATCTAGCAGAAATTGTTTTTTTTTTCTCTGTCATGGCCATTAACGCTAGAAAAGGGATAAAAAAAAAACAAAAATTTAAAAAAAAAAGTCAAATCAATCAGTAAACATGGTAAATATCTCGTTCCTAGTGTTAAGGATATTTTTTTTTCTCACTTTTAGGTTTATTGACCTGAACTCGTCCAAATCGCTCGCTCGATAAGCTGGTTGGTACCAGGCTTCATAGCCTGGCCCACCGGCGCAAAGTTGCATGTTTGTCGGTCTTTTACAGATTGTACTTCGGTGAGTGTGCCCAAGAGCTTCACGAGCTCATTCCACCATCTCCCTTCTTCCATCGGGAGTCCAGACGTACTGCAGGTTATCACCCATACCTTGTCGATATGATTTCACATATTCGCACGAAGCGCTTTGCTACGTCATTTATTATGCGCACAACCAAGGAGTGGAATTCTCTGCCTGCGTCGGTGTTCTCAAGTTCATATGACCCCAATTCTATTTAAGTCGCGAGTTAATAGGCTTCGTATGGGTTAGCTCGTTCCAGCGTCGACCTCATCTCTGTCCTCTGGACTAGATTGAGGTCAAGAGTAAGCCCATTTACGATATAAAAAAAAAATCGGGATAACATAACATCACGCCTTTAATCCCCGAAAGGTTAGGCAGAGGTGTTCGCCAGTTATGTATTTTCCGTCCCATATAATAGGGGGTGAGCCCATTGTCATCAACCGGGCACAAATCCAGGCTCCGTGGCTGCTACTGAGAAATTACTGATGCAAAAAAAATCCAATTACACTTTGCCTGACCTGGGCATCGAACCCGTGACCTCATGCTCAGCAGTCGCGCTGGACTAACGAGGCAGTCAAATTGTGACATTTCATTAAAAAGTCCATAAAGATTTTACCTAACAATTGAACAGAAATAAAAGTAGAAGCCTCTAATGTAATTTAGGTCAATGTGGTTGGAGAACATTAAATCTCATTATAACGTACAACAATACAACCGCAATGGTGCATTCGGCATTATGGTTTTGTAGATGAATGATGTAAATATAGGCCATATTGAATACTTACTTAAATGTACTGGTACAGTACAGTCATCAAACGTTCGTGAACTAGGCTCGAGATTTTGGATTTTTGTTTGATAAATTGTTTAGAACTAAATGTTATTAAAATGGTACCTTTTGTTAACGTGTATTTTTTTTCTAAATTTATATCAGTAACTGTCAAAGATTTATCTCATGCGGAGAGAAATCTTCAGATAATTATGCAAAAAAAAAATTGCGAAAAAGTGTTCTTTCACAAGACATTTTCCTGACTGCCTCAATAATTTAGTGTCCGGAAGCTACTCATATTGAGGTCCTGAGTTCAATTCCCGGGTCAACTTTGCTTGAACCGGGTTGTGTTTTGGTACTAGAGGCTTTTTCAGTAGAATCACGGAGTCTTGATCCATACTCTAAGAACACTTCTTTGTAACCTTTCGGGGATGACAGGTTTGATCAGGGTTGCCAGTAGATATTTTTAAATTGATCGGCAATGTTTCTGAAATTGTACAAAATTTAATCTCAGGATACAAAAAGTGCTTATTTTTTTTTAAACATACACAATAATGATTAATCACATGAACTTACCTACGTTATTTTTTTATTTATTATGGTACTCACAGGCTTAACGCGCATCCTTAAGGCAACTCAAAAAATATCACCATAGAAAACTCAGGTAATAGTATTTAGAATTCCGTATCCAATTATACATGAGGATCCAGGATACAAAAAGGAAACATTCAGTAACCAAATTATACAGTTGTTGTATCCAATTATACAATCTGGCAGCTCTGGGTTTGTTCTTATTTTCCGGAAAATCTTCTCGGTTTGCTACTTTTAAGTATAACCGTGAACAACCGTTCACTATAGTCCCTATGGATGGGAATATGAGTAGAGGAAGACCAAAGAAACGATGGATGGATTGTGCGATATGACAAGAAAGGAGGTGTCTGATGAGATAAGGAGTAGTAGAGAAGTATGGAAGAATTGGAAGAAAAAGACATGCTGCCTGCTGCGCCTGACCCAGACCTATTGGAAATATTTAGATAAGGACTAGAGAATGATGATGGATGAACCGTTCACTCACCAAGTCATATCCCGCACTGCTGCTTCTGAATTGACGATCGTAATATAAGTGAAGATACAGTAGTAAACGCATCGCGAGCCTAGTCAACTCGCGGAAAATCTTGACACCGCGATTCAGAAAACTCCGCTCACCTAACAACGCCATCTAACGGTTTAAGACTAAACAAAATTACCAACAACCGAATTTATTGACGGTCTGCCAGTAGTTTTCATCCTTATGCCCTAGGTAATAAAGTTGGAAAATGGTCGACCGTCAGCGAACTCCACAGTAAGTTTATAAGTCATTGTTGTTGACATAAAGAGACATAAATTAAAATCGTTTATGTTAATTTATTCTTTTCTATGATTTCTCTTAGTGGATGTCCATCCAGCTATGAAGCTTGATATAAAGTCTATTTACGACTTTGTTTATGTTGGCTAAAATGTGTCCATTTCCATCCATACTAATATTAGAAAAGCGAAAGTAAATTTTCTTATCTGAGTTTTACTTTTTAATTTTTTGGTTCTTCTGCCTCAATCGATTTGGATGAAATTTGGCATACATCATCATCATAATCATCATCATCTTCCTACCCTTGTCCCATTCTACTTGGTGTCGGCGCAACACGTTTTCTTCTTCCATTCTCCCCTGTCAGACGTCACGGCATCATTTACTCCTTTCTCTTTCATATTAGTCTTCACACAATCCATCCATCTTTTCATACGGATAGACCAATAAATAACCTTGGTATAAAAAGTTTCAACGTGTTTGCCGAAATAGACGACAGATCACTAAAAAAAAATCCGGTGGAAAAACCCAATAACACTTTGTCCGCTCCAGGACTTCAATCGCATCAGCGATTAAAAGAACAACATAAATTATCTATAGGAAATATCAAAATTAATTCGAAAGTTACATAAACGCTCAAAAACCTTGAACTTTTAAACGGTACCTAAGTTGATCCAAGTTATAAGATTACATTCACTTACTCGATCCAGTTTCGCACTATCACATCAACATCAGCTTGTAGCCGTACACTGCTGGACATAGGCCTCTCGAATAGCATGCCAATTGAATCGAACCTAGGCTGCTCTCATTTAGGACTTAGATTGGCGTAAGCTTTTTGGCAGCTAGTGTCAATTCACCATACCTTTATGACGTCCCATCATCGATAATGCTAAATGACACTTTGTCTATGCCTTAAGCTGCTACCTGTGACCCTGCTGACATCGTCCTTACCTGAGGGCCACTTTCCTTACGTTGCACTCATGAAACATAACATCACGCCAGTAGTCCCCGAAGGGTTAGGCAGAGGTGTGCCTAATATTACACCTACATTTCGCCGCAGTTATGTTTTAAGTCCCATGTAAGAGGGGTCGAGCCTATTGCCATCAACCTGGCTGCTATTGAGAAATTCTTGATGAAGAAACCCAATAACACTTTGACCGACCCGGGAATCGAACCCAGGACATCATGCTCAGCCGTCGCGCTTGCGACCAATCGACCAAACAGGCACTCATAAAACTAACGTGATTATCATTTTGTCTGTAAGTAGACCACGCCAAAAATGTTCATGTTTCTATTTCGTTGACAATGAGATTTACAGACAAAAGTCCCTCGTCTGCGCAGGTCCTAAGTGTTAGCACTGACCTAGTACCCGCCGTCTTGTCAGTGCCAAAACTAGGCAGTAGTACAAAATATTCAAAAAAGGGCATAAAGGGTGTAAATAGACCCTTAACATAACCGAAAGGCACTTGTTCTCCCCGTCTTTGCGATCATTTTTTTGTTGTAGACCATACCTGGGAACCTTCTAGTTACGGAGATATTGGGGGTCAAAGTTCCAACGTTTTCAAAAGTTTTTTTTTTAAATACATGTTTATAATGTAAGATTTTTACTTTACACACCTCCACGACCCCCGTACTATTCAATCCACCCATCAGCACAATGCTTTGAGTGCTTTCCATAGAGTCCTACCGTAAAACGTGATTTTTCACCCCAAAAAAAAAAGTCGATTCCCAGCAATAATTTTTGCGTAAAGTTACTTAGTTTGATGTACAGAATGCTTGGTTGACGGATATGTGAAGGGTCTGTTTACATCGAGTATAAACTAGCTCCTATTCGATCTACTTGAGCAGCGAGTCGACTTTACGTGCAGTTTGAATAAAAACTACAAGGCGTTCATATAAAAATACTACGACAGCGTTGTAAAGTCGGTGAACGGTGTAGTATTTTTTTCTGTTTATGCTTTGGATCTGACCTGTCAACATGTCAGCTTACTATCAGGAAAATGCAGGTTCAAACCGGTCAGACATAGAGTTAATGAACGAGCCAGCCATTTGGAGTATGCACTAAAACATGCGGGCTGTTGTTCACAATGCGGGAATGTTTAATGGATACAGAATGCCTTGTGATAGTATCAGGGTTGCACCTAACTAGTGGAGCTAGGCTGAACACAGTGTCAATCAGAGATGACCCGATGACCGAGATGGTTTTAGAGGATTTTATAGTTGGTCCCATAATTTACCTGGAGTTATAGGGGCTAACTGATGGAGACCACCAGTTTCAAAGGTTTAATGAGGACTTCTTTTCGTGTGGTTAGTGTCTAACCTGGTGTCAGAGTTTTTATGCCGCCCATGGACCTCTGACTTGGCTTTTGTCGTCATGCTTCTCACGATGTTTTACTTCACCGAAGCAAGTGATAATTATACAATACGCATGTGAATACGAAAATTCAGAGGTGCGTGTCTTGGGTTCGAACTCGAAACCTAAGACTTGGCAGTCCGACAGTCACACTACTAGGCTATCATGAACTCCCCTGTCGAATGAAAGGAGATACTTATCCACCAAGAGTTCTGTTCTGCAAGCAGAGGAATAACTGTAGAACCAGCACGGTGCTATCTGTTTACCAGCTTGTATAGCTACTTAAATGCACGCTTTTTTCCTAACGGTTGGCCAAATCTACAGAACCCCACCTGCTACGATCCTAACACACTTCTAGCCTAGTGATGTGACCGTCGGACTGCCAAATCAAAGGTCTCGAGTTCGAACCCAAGACAGCCAGCTCTGATTTTTCGGATTAATGTGCGTATTTTATAATTATCACTTGCTTCGGTGAAGGAAAACGTGGTGAGGAAACCAAATCAGCGTGCCTTAGTGTTATTTCTCGACGGCATCTAAAGCCAAGAGACCCATTGGCGGCATAAAACTCTGATACCAAGATAGGCACTAACCACAAGAAAAAGAAACTTATATTGCTTCGTCGACGATCATAAATAGGATTTAGGTGTTACCCGATAACTTCTGTTTCGAAAACCTAGATCGCATAGCATAGACCATTCACATCATCGAGTCACGTCACGTCTGTTTCGATCATTCCATTCGAATCTTACCCATCCTTGTATTTAGTGGGACACTTGGTTAAAACCAAGAAACTCCTGGAAATCTTGAAGCTAGTCATGTGAACGTCGGATATGAACGGAGAAGTAATTTTTGAATATATTAAAGAGGAGCTCGTGGCTAAATAATAACAGCCGCTCGGGTCGATCTTCAAATCAAGCCGTGCTTGCCTAGATAACGTTGATTAGGTACATAGAATAGATGTACCTAGTTTCCTCCGAGACTCGGAGCCATTGGTCCCGGCCCTCATTTGTAGATCTTTGACAGTCGTTACAAGTAGCGAGTGGACCGAAAATCTGACAACCAGTCTCACCAATTGGTATCGTTACCCAGTACTAACTGGGTTCTGGAGGTCAGATAGGCCGTAGCTCCATTTCAAAAAACTGGTTAGACTGGAAGCTGATCCCAACGTAGTTGGAAAAAGGCTATGCAGTGGTATTTTAAAGCCTTATATTAATAAGACTTTGGTTCACATCCCTGTTTTATATAACGTTATCTAAATAATGCAGTTCGTGTGTTAAATAATTCTCACAGAGCAGCGATATTGAGCACTGTTAGACGTTTTTCAAAGTAAATAGGTACCTTTTGTAAGGTTAGTTCGGGATTCAATCAATCATGGCTGGTGTGATGTTAGCAATTAATCTACTGTTATTAATTGTTAGAAGTCTGTGTGATGATTTGGAAGATATGGACGATTGTAAGTTTTTTTTTGCAATTTAAGATTTTTACGTTATTTGTTTTTTAGGGTGGCAGTCCACCTAACAATAAGTGACGCCTTCTATGGACATCTTTTGTAGATTCGTAGGCAATCCCCCTGATTTTTTTTGCCAGTCATAACATCATACTACTGGGTGGATGTTGGTTACTCAATCACTCCTGAACGGCTAAACGGATCTGAATGAAATTTGGCACAGAGATAGATTTTAGTCTGGAATATCACATAGACTACCTTTTACTTTTTTATCTTTCACATCTAAAC
Organism: Noctua janthina; assembly: GCA_963576755.1. Classification (NCBI taxonomy): domain Eukaryota; kingdom Metazoa; phylum Arthropoda; class Insecta; order Lepidoptera; family Noctuidae; genus Noctua; species Noctua janthina. The sequence continues at coordinate 3,530,067 of OY755067.1, forward strand.
ATCAAAAGTTCCACGCGAACGAAGTCGCGGCAAACAGTTAGTCATTACATAATGCCTGTAGTCCTCGAAGGGTTAGGCAGAGGTTGTACCTAATAGTACACCCATATTTCGCAAGTTATGTCGAGCCTATTGACATTAACCGGTCACGAATCTAGACTCCGTGGATACCACTGAAAAATTCCTAATCGAAAGACCCATTAACATTTTCCCGATCGGGGAATCGAACCCAAGACCTCATACTTAGCAGTCTCTAATATCCATCCATACTACCTTGCTATTTTGTGCTCATACCGGAACTTAGCCTGTATCCTTGGTTTCGTAATTTGGCTTAGTATAGCAGTCACACAAACAGCTCATGAAACTACACTTCAACCAACTTTATGTGTGCAGGCGGGAAAACACAGAACTAAAACAAATGGCCCAAGTTTGACATAGCGATGCAAATTTTGTAGACAAGCAGCGCCACTTTGAACTGCACACTTAAAGTGGTCATACTACATTTTATTATAGTCCATCTAAATGTCATTATGTATTCTCTGCTGTTTAATAGAGCAACCTAAAAAATAAACCAATTATTTTGCCAAAAAAAAATATGGCTCTCGGTGTTATCAATTACAAAATCATGACAAAAAAATCTATATGATTGCAAATGCAACAAATTGCGCTCGCTAAGTAACTTTAAATTATTTACTATGCCTAAATGTGGCCTTACATTAGTATTGTCAATGAAAAAAAAAAAAACTTAAAGGTTTTTATTTCTTGTTGATTAGGTTTAAATTGGGTGCAGCGCTGGCCCAGTGGTGGCGGCCCCGACTTACGAACAGTAAGCCGTGGGTTCGAACCCAGGCAGGCGTATTATTTTGTATAATATGTTTCATCGCCACTGCTCTCAAAACCGTGAAGAAACCATCAAGTCCCAGAACCAAAAATTCGAAGACGTGACTTGTACGTCCCGCACAGGGTCCGAGTGGTGAATTATAGCCCATTCACTCTCATAGAGAGAAGGCCGTGTGTCCCAGCAGTGGGAACATTATAGACTGATTATGCTAGTTATAAATAAGTTTATGATACGCAGAAAAGTACATGAAAATGTTTGGTAAGGAAAAAGATAAAGTTCCAAAAGTTAAAAAATATTTAATTTTGAAATATTGTTACTGTTTGTTGTTTTTAAGTCTTTGTAACTATGATTCTATGTACATGCATATACGAGGAGATACTGCTGTTACTACTAATTGACATATTATTATTCTAGTTTTCATAATGTTATTCCGTTTGACATTATTGATAATATTTTTATATTTATTTTATTTTATTTTTGTGCTTTGACCATGCTGACATTTTTTATTTTTTATTTTATCATTTTTTATTTTTTATTTTATGTAATTCCAATGACATGCCACTTATTTGTTTGACATCATTGATAATATTTTTTATTTTTTATTGTATTGACCATGTTGACATTTTTAATTTTTTATATTTTATATAATTCCAATGACTTGCCGCTTATTTTAAATTTATAATATTTTGTAAACCAACTATTTGCATGCCCATGTGACGGCAAAATGTGGAGAACATTATAATAAAAAAAAAACATCTATGTACCTATTACCAATGTTTGCAAAGAAATAAATGATTTGATTTGATTTGATAGATAGATGGATTAGATGCTTATGAATTATAATAATTCCACAAAATATTACACTACATTTTTTACTAAATGATATGAATTATATAGATCATCATTAGTATTTTTTGGTAAATCATCGGCTTCCTATTACTTGACAACTTCCGTTTAGACGCTTGAACTATTCGTTATTACAAATTGCATTCTTCGAAAAAAAAAACTGGGCTGTTTCTTTAGTTACTGCTTCTCTCCTTCCTGCACGAATTTCTGTTGTAAAAATATACTGCTATGGCATCTAAATTAGGGAGCTTTGTTGTCTCTTGTTCAGACAAGATCATAACAACATAATTGATTGCCAAGGTCATTATAAATAATTGTTATTTAATACTTTTCTTGTAGATGAGCAATTACTTCCTACATCATCATCATCATCATTTAAAGACGTCCACTGCTGGACATAGGCCTCCCCCAAGTGTCGCCACATTGACCAGTCCCGTGCGTCTCGCATCCAGCGGATCCCTGCAACCTTTACCAGGTCATCGGTCCACCTAGTGGGAGGCCTTCCAATGCAGCGTCTTCCGGTTCGCGGTCGCCACTCCAGAACTTTTCGGCCCCATCGGCCATCCGTCCTGTGATCAATGTGCCCTGCCCACTGCCACTTAAGTTTGGCTATTCTTCGGGCTACTTCCTATATACTAGAATATAATTTATTATGAGATGATATTTAATTTTAACGCCGTATAGTCACCGCCTACAAGAACCATCATCATCATTTCAGCCGAAAGATGTTACAAGAATACCAAGACTAGTTTGCTTTCCAGGTTCATATATTTATGTGAATATAAGAATATTTATGTGGACAATAAGTAAGCCTAGTTCTGTCAATTAAGACAAGCCTTGAAAGTGCCAAACTACGATCAAAATTTTGCCAGTAAATATCATAATTTAATGACAATAAATCTGTTTTATGATATCAAAGGAGTTTGAATATTCTTGTATGAAACCTGGCCTGCCTAACATCTGCCATTTTATGCTGCTATTTTGAAAAGAAAATTAAATGGCGGAAAGTCAGGTAGGCCAAAATATAAAACCACTTTCAAAATATTCATCAATTTTTGCAGTTGCCTGTACACATATAATTGGACAAAAAAACTTGAAGATTATTTTTAATCTACAACAAGGTTACATTATCAGCGATGCAACTGAAGTTGTATAGTCATACCATATACCTAAATCCTTACGATGCGATGTTTTACTGAACATTTGGACACCGACTTTACTTGATTCGCGACGTTTTTACTAAAAAAATACGTAAAAACGAATTTTATTTGTGTACATAATGTTTCGCGTGTGTTTACTATGTGTTATGTTTGTGTGTGAAGCTGTTTGTATGTACAGCTCGAAAGCTTTGGAGGGCTATCCAGCTGGTTATTTAGCTGATTGTGAGTACCTTCTAATTGCTGCTCTTCTTACTAAAAAATCTTACAATTCGCACTAGATTTAAAAAAAATCTTCGTGATTTATATTATAATAAAGTCAGGCACCAGAGACTAAAATTATGAAATTGTTCAGGAGCATCTGTAGCGTAATGGCATCTGGCGTGAGGTATAAATTGTCGTGTGTTGAATTGTGAAACCTCCATTGCTCTCAAAACGGTGATGGAAAACAACGTGAGGAATAGGCGTGACTTAGAACTAAAAATTTCAAGATATGTGACATCCCCAACCTGCACCAGGCCGTGGTGTATTAAGGCACACTCCTTTTTACAGAGTGGAGAGTATTGGATATTTCGTTAGGAATTCTGGTCGCAAGCGCGTCTACTGAACATGAGGTACTGGGTTCGATTCCTAGGTCGAGCAGTGTTATTGGGTTTTTACATCAGGAATTTCTCAGTAACAATCATGGAGTCTGGATTTGTACCTCGGTTGATGGCAACAGGCTCGCATCTTATTATGGATATACGTGAATATAAAATAAATATGTGAATATAATTAGGTACACCTCTGCCTTACACTCCGGCGGTTATGCGTTTGATGGTATGTGTTTTGTTTTGCTTTGTCATTCGTCACCTTTCGTCCAAGCTGGGTGTGCTTCAGAATGAGAACGATGGTATGACGGTAACCACCTCAAAATGACGTGTACCTAGTAACAATATTTGTTTTAGTAACAAAAGGGAATGCGTATCGATGGGCAAACATTGTTTCTGTATATTTGTTCTTTGATAAAATTGTTCAAGGATCGAAGCGATGAGTTTCTGAAGAAGTGGTATTGATTGTTTGTTTGTTAAATATTTGGGTGGATAGAAATGGAAAGTTTGGAAAAAGGCGGAGAAAAAACCGGTCCTGTTGGTTACCCTTCGGTTACGGAACCCTAAAAAGTCTGTAAGGTACATGATGATGACGATAAGAGATACCGTGGCCCTGGAACACAAAGGGCAAAGAAGGAACATGGATGGGTTTTAGTCAGTACAAGTCTGACGCTCCGCCCAGAGTGGGGGGGGGGGGGGGCATTTGATGATTTTCCATAAAAAAAAAGAGTTTTTCATGTGAAATAATTCTATAAATCTGCATCCGGTTAGACTGGAAGCTGACCCCAATATCGTTGGGAAAGGCCAGGCAGATGATGATGATGATTTTTTTAGTATCCAAAAGACCTGACGAGGTATGGGCGGTAACGTCGGCAAAAAAATCGGACTGATGGCCTAATTTAGAAATAATGGCATTTTTTCATATAGGTACAAACCACTTTAAATCTAATCACAATAAATCTACTTATTTCCAGGTCCTGGAACCAACATACCACAACACATACCACTGGAAGACTTGAAATACCTGACCATATTAGTCCAAGGCAAAGGCAACATCTTTTGGCCAAAGACCAAGTACAATTACTACCAAATGAAGGACTTGGCCAAAGACCCTCGCATTGACTTCAAGAAACCCACTGTCATGTATGTGGGTGGGTTCTTGGACCACCCCCAACTACCCTTCGCTATGACAGCTGGGGTGGTATATAAAAGATTGGGGTATAATGTGTTTTTGTTGGATACTAATAGATTCACGACTGTTGCTTATCCTGTGTGAGTATCATTGCGTTTTTTGTTAACTTCAGTTAATTGCTTTAAGGGTATCTTTCGGGAGTCATGAGGTACTGAGCGATCACTGGGACCGCGTGAAGTCTATTTCCACGGAGAAAATAGGCTGACTAATGACTATGAATAAGGAAGTTCACAATATAATACGGCCTTAGAAAAGTCATAATTGCACAGACACGGGGTTGATCTTGGAACCTCCTGAAGACTCCTACTTGCGAAGGCTTCGTGCGAATTTCCATACCTATTCGATCACGATAAAATAACGAACTTCGATTAAGTAACAGCGAAGATTTTGAATAAAAGTCAGTGGTTAAACAAGGCCCAACAGAAGCTTTGTTAGTCCGTGAAACTCACGAGCTTTCTAGAACCTTAATCAGTAATAGCAAAAGCATAGCATAATTGGCCTATTAATGGTCCCTCTGCTGGGACGCAGGCCTCCTCTCTATGAGAGGGAATGGGCTATAATCCACGACGCGGGCCCAGTGCGGTTGGGAAGATGTCACATGTCTTCGAATTTTTGGTTCTAGGACATGCCGGTTTCCTCACGATGTTTTCCTTCACCGTTTTGAGAGCAGTGTTGATGAAATAACTTACACAAAGTAATGCGCCTGGCTGGGTTCGAACCCACGACTTACTGCTCGTAAGTCAGGGTCTCCACCACTGGGCCACCGCTGCTCTCAGTAATATTCTTCTCTATTTCAGAGCTGCCAGCAACATGAGAACCATCGGAAAACACGTCGCAGAAATGCTTGCCGCCCTCTCAAAATATGGCTTAGACCACAAAAAACTAGAACTGGTCGGTCTCAGCTTAGGAGGTCAAACTATAAGCTTTATAGCTAAAAACTACAGACTACAGACTGGAATGAACATCTCCAGAATAACTGGCTTAGATCCATCTGGTCCATGCTTCCGTAACCTAGGACCGGAAGACCGACTGGACCAAACTGATGCTGATTTTGTAGATGTCATAGAAACTAATATTGACGGATATGGAATGGCGGCACCCGTCGGCCATGTTAATTTTTATGTCAACGGTGGGGAGTTCCAACCTGGTGATATTTTGTGGGTTCCTTGCAACACTATTTGCAGTCATGTCAGGGCTTTTACTATTTGGATAGCAGCACTTACAAACCCAAATAGTTTTATTGCCATGAAATGTGATTCTGTACAAGAAGCGAGAAATAGGGACTGCTATGGTAAAAATCCTGCTGTGACTAACATTTTGGGTCTAAATACTGATAGAAATGTACAAGGAATCTTCTATTTGGCGACTGAAAACAATTTCCCTTATTTTATGGGTTTAAAAGGACTGGAAAAGGAAAACGAATTTTTCGACTCTAAACTGAACTTGAGTAAAAAGAGCAGCTGGACGTTGTTTTAAAGCTAAATCTTTTTTTGTTTTGAATAAACAGGTTTGGGATAAGCTGTGTTATTGCTTAAAGTGTCATTTTATTCGAACTACAAAAAAATTAGGTAGATGGTAGAGTAGGTAATCACTTCCAGTATGAGTTTTGAAAATCCGTTATACAAGGTAGTCCAAATAGTCACGTCATAAAAAAAATAGATTCCGCATGCCCAGCGATTCTTGATAGTTTCCGAGTTATAGCTTCTTGAAAATTTTATGGAAACCGCTTTAAAAAAAACTTTCTTTATTTTTTTTACACGGAATTTTTGTTAATGACATGATGCTAATGAGATTAAAATTTGCCTCTGGTTAACGTTAAAGAATGTAAAAAAACCGTGTAAAAGTAAAGATATATTTTGAGGAATGAGGAATCGAATATATTTTTTATGACTTCACTATTTGGAACACTCTGTGTAATGTTTTGTCGTGTGTAGATCTACCCACAGATAATAATAATAATACACTATCCACACATCCCATCCGTAAAGTTTCCAAAAAATGACTTAATAGTAATGGATATTTCAAGTAACATGCACTTGTAACGCTAGTAAATAATTATTATATGACCAATAGATTTGATACATTTAAGGATTCGTGTACCATGAAGAACTTTTTGGACTCTTAGTGACATCTGTTATCTGGTTGTAGTACCTACAACAAACGCTGACGTTGTGCGCGTGACGTTACGATAGCGTCACTTGGAAAAGATCACAGTAATTGTGGGTTGCGTTTCTATTGAATATTAACAGATGGCGCTTGTTTATAATTTTGTTTCAGAAGATTTACATAGATGGCGTGAGTAGCACTCAAAATACAGAATTTTAATAGATCAGAGATACGAGGATGGTAGGTTTGATTCCTTATTCCTAGTTTTTTTGTTGTTGTAAATAATAACAGCATAACTGGGTTGAACTTCAAGGTTAAGGTACGTGGGTGACCATCCATTACCTGCCATTACATACCGAGTGCATACAGAGCTGTGTCATTTGTAGTTAAATATCAAATGACCCAGTTCTAACTGGGTTATGGACACACCCTCTATTTCAGAGGGCTTGGATAGGTGATATTTTTATCCGAGAGCATTACCGATGAATGATGACGACAAAGTAAAAAATGCACTGGATTGGCATAACCTACCAAAAAGCCTATGTCGACTCTTTTGAAAGTCTTCGTAGCATGGTTGTCTACACAGATTATGTCTGATGTCTTATGTTAGAAACCTGAAGATCAAAACTAGCAGTTACGAAAAGCCGTTTCCTTACAAATACACTTTAACATTTTCTAATGGATTTGCGTTACAATTTTATGGCAAATCACTTTATCATAAATCACTTTTATTTTCATAACCTGCCAAGCCTTTTTCCAATTAGGGTAGTATCGGCTTCCATCAGTATTACATGGAGCCTACCGTCTAACCTCAGTCCTCCGTAACCGTTGGTGCGTCGATGTGGATTCCACCCTGTATAGTGTGCATGAGATTTTTCTATAAAGGGTGTAAATAGACCCTTAACGAAGCCGAAAGACACTTATTCTCCCAGTCATTGCGATTATTTTTTTGTTCTAGACCATACCAGGGAACCTTCTAGTTACGGAGATATTGGGGGTCAAAGTTTCAACTTTTTCACACGTTTTTTTTTTTAAATACAAGTTTTTAATGTAAGATTTTTACTTTACGACCCCCGTACTATTCAATCCATCCATCAGCACAATGCTTTAAGTGCTTTCCATCGAGTCCTACCGTAAAACGTGATTTTTCACCCCAAAAAAAAGTCGTTTCCGAGCAATAATTTTTGCGTAAAGTTACTTAGTTTGATGTATATAATGTGGCTTCGTGAAGGGTCTATTCACACCCTGTAACTTAGTATTATTAACTTCCTTCCCAATGGTAAGCGCCATCTACAGAAAAAAAACTGCCCATACAAATTCATTCACATCAAAAATCCCAAACAAAATGTTAAACAGTTTTTTTTCTCATCCATTCATCTACATTTCTAAAGCATAAGCTTCCTCATTTTTGGAGGTCAACTCTGGCCATATTTAAAGTGCATTGTAATCAGGCCAGCTGGTTCCTGACCCCAGTATCATAGGACCAACGGTCTGTTTTATTTAACCCTTGTAATTATGCGAATGTCAATAGGTAGGGGTCATATTGTCCGAATCTCTAACCCTTTTTGAATACAGCTTTTGCGTGCGGATTTGGCTGCGATTTTTAATGTGAGATTTTGCAGATGAAGTATCATTTTTTTAAATATATGTATTTTAGAAAAAAGTCTGTTTATTTTTGGGCAAATTCATTTTATATATTTAATACTAGCTTCTGCTCACGGCTTCGTTGAATGCGAATGTATTCACGGGAACGTTTTAAACGTAGCCTATATCACTCGGGGATAATGTAGCTTCACGTTAGTGAAAGAATTTTCGATATCGGATATGTAGTTCTGAAGATTACGCCCTACATACAAACTTACAAACAAATTTTACCTCTTTATAATATTAGTATAGATTTAAACGTATTTTGTTTTTATCCAAAGAGGCTGAAGTAACAAGTGGACTGCTCCAAAAGCGTTTTTTCGTTAGATAGAATAATAAGGAAAAATACGGCAAAACATTTTTCTTCTTGATCAAACATAATTAAAACTTTTTGTAGTAACTCTGTGTTTTCGGAACAAATCGTTAATTTGAATTAATTTTTAAATTGATAGTGCATAAATTAGCAACCATCAAAAACATGCACACCCTGCACAAAATAAGGTCCAATTTCCATTAAATCAATTCAAACAATAAATACTTTACGCCTCAATTAAGTAGGGTCAGTAAATAAATTCCTATAAAGAACTCTCAAACTATTGATAGTTTTTTAGTTGCTAATGGACACCTGGCCCTTATTTGAATATAATTATTATTCTGCTGACCGTATTTGGGGTCCTATTGAAAGGAGAAGGATATTATTTTTACTAGTCTATTGTTAATTAGCTGACGCTACCCTGCCCATCCTCAATGGATGCAGGATAAGGATATTATTATCTAAAGGGTATGTAATCCTTCTCGACTTTTATAATTTACATTCGGTTTCTATAACAATGCGGACGGAGAAAAAATGTTTTAAATTGTTGCTTCACTGACCTTAAATTAATTAAAATAAGTCCAGAACAGTGATAATCTTTTGTATTCTTGTAAATTATCATCTACCTAGCTCTTTCCCAACATGTTGGGATCTTCCAGTCTAACCGGATACAGCTGAGTGCCAGTATTTTACATGGAGCAACTGCCTATCTGACCTCCACAACCGAGTTTGTACTGGGTAATACGACACATCTTGGTAAGACTAGTTGTCAGACTTACAGGCCACTGACTACCTGTAACGACTGTCAAAGATCAACGGACCAACTGACAGCTTAACGCGCTTTCTGAGGCACGGAGGAAACTCGGTATGTGATGGGTGGCCACCCATCCCCGGATCAACCTCGGCAAGCATTGCTTAACCTTGAAGATCGACCCGTGCGGCTATTATTATTTAGCCACGAGCTCCTCTATAAAAACAAAAATCGTTCACTTTACCTGAGAGCCAAGGTAACATTCTATCAGCTATATTCGAAGAGAGAAACTAAAAAAATGATGAAGAGTTTCTGTCCATCCTGTTGAAAATCCATGGTGGAGAACGAAACCGTTTAAAAGCATTCCATCTTGTCTAGAAGACAAGGTCTTTCTGTGCGTGGATCTGTGGATACTCTACACAAAGGCAGAAAAACAGTTCTGAAGTACTATTTAAAATCAGACTAAATTGCTCACAAGCAAGATATTAGTAGTCATAGTAATTATTATAAGATTTCTCGTATTTTGGACTATTTGTATGTATATAATAAATATTAGTTTATTATAATTTACATTATATATGTGTATTAGTATGTACCTATTTATGTATATCAATCTATGTTAACAAAATGGTATTTTTCTTATTTATGTTTTTGATCACAATGCTGTCCTAATTAACCCAAAGGTTGACTGGTAGAGAATGCCTTGTGGCATTAAGTCCGCCTATGTACCACTCTTGTACATGAAGTTTAAATAAATAAATAATAAATTGTGGCTTCTTCTGGCATTTCTGCCTTGTTGAACTATGAGTAGATGGAGCTAACTATCCATTTCCTTTTTGATGAAATCTAGCTGTTCTTCTGCTGAGCAATCATCATTTCAAGACATCAGTTTCAAAATTAATAATATCTTGTGCTTACCTCTTTTTTTCCAAAATGAAGAAAAAAAAACATGGAACCATAATGGTAAAAAGTAGCCTCTTAAAACGCCGAGTAATAATCCTTTTGATGTTCTCACAAACAAATAAATTCGATACTTTATTACCTTAATGTCTAATCGTTACGAATCGAAACAATTCAAAAGTCGTAATATATAGCTTTTAGTCTATTTAAAATTCAAAGGGCTTAACATGATAATTCGAATTCTGGAAATAAATTTACTTTTGAATATATTATTGGTAATCATCAATTATAATTTACAAATTCCATGCCGCCATTCGACCAGATCAAATGGGCATAGAATCTTCCCATAGAATCGATTGGATACATACTTTCTCGTCACTAATGAAGATGATTGACCTATTTTGTAATCGATTAATTGAATGTTATATCGTAATCGGTATCGGTATGTAGCTTGGAGTAACCAACCCTTTGAGTTGGAGAATCGACAAAGACTTTACTAACTCGTGTAACGATTTGTATGAGGTAACCTAAGTAATGAGGTAACTGGCTTAATTTTGAAGATGTATCTCTTTTCTATATGGTTACCTAGTAGTCATTAATGTTTTGATAAATGCATCATATCGTTGTAGTTTTTCACTTATCAGTAACACTTAGCACCTAGCAGTCATTACAGGTATTACAGTGTTACCAAGTCTCTGGGTTGTGGAGTTCAGATAGGTAGTCACTTCATGTAAAATACCTATTCAGCAGCATCTATGTAGTTCTGGAAGCTGACCCCATTATGTTGGAAAAAGCCTTGGCAGATGAAGATCTTTGCAGTGTTAATCTTCATTATTCCAAATTTTATCGAAATCAGTAAAGTGGTTTAGCCGTAGAGAAGTGACAGACAGACAAACAGAGAAATTATTTCTTATTCAGAATATGGTATCTTTATAACCAACCCGACAACGATTTTTCTGTTTCAATATCTTACAAAATTTGTTTGTGTTTTTACATTCTTAAACTGCCAAAATTTATTTATTAGAGGCTTAACTTGAGGAGCTCGTGGTTAAATAATAACATCCGCTCGGGTCAATCTTTAGGTTAAGCCATTCTTATCTAGGTTGGTCTGTGGGTGGATGACCACCCATTACATACCGAGTTTCCTCCGTACCTCGGAAAGCACGTTAAGCCGTTGGTCCGTGCTGTTATTTATAAATATTTGACAGTTGTTACAGGTAGTCAGTGGCCCAAAAAGTCTGACAACCAGTCTTACCAAAGGGTATCGTATTACCCAGTACTAACTGGGTTGTGGAGGTCAGACAGGCAGTCGCTCCATGTAAAATACTGGTATTCAGCTGTATCCGGTTAGACTGGAAGCCGACCCCAACATAGTTAGGAAAAGGCTTGGCAGATGATGATGAGGGGCTTAATTTGATACCTTTATTGTGCATGCTGTGGTGTCCTATAATAAGCAAAGAAGTACACTTACATAGTACCTTATGTTATTAATTATCTAGTAATGTTTTGTGTATATCTTTTGTTGGAGTTATATAAATAAATAACGAAATGATGATAATCTTTCCACTATCAATTCGAATCGATTCGATTATGAAATCGATGCGTCGCAAATGTCACAATGACATGTGACACATGACACCTGCCTTTTACGGAATCGAGTAAATATTAAACGATTATTACAAAAATGTATTCGAACACAAAGAAAGGTATTTAATATAAATAAGTTGAGTATGTAAAGAGGTTAGAGCTAAGTGGTTTTTCTGGTATTTTTATGCTTTTTATTGGAGTTAATTTGCTTGTCAATTATGAGTGAAACAAGGGACGATTATAGACTTGATTACAATGGCTTATGGCCGGGTGCGAATTTATAGTGTGACCAGTTTATTTTGGCAAGACTAAATATGAAATAATGTTAAATGACGGATAGCTACAGTAGTACAGTCACGAGCACCAATATGTATACACTTTCCTAAGTTTAAAAGCAATTTTCGCGAGAAATAACGATTGTAATCTGGAGATAAGATCTTTTTTATAAAAAATATGAGTTCCAGAATACTATGTTTTAAAATCAAAATCAAAATATTTTATTTCACATCGGCCTAGATGGGCACTTATAAAACATCGACAAAAAGGTGCACGGTTCGGGTTGGTCGTTTCCTATGGAGAAGAACCGGCAAGAAACTCCATTGTTCGTCAACAACGTGCAATTTTAATCAGAACAATAGGTGAAAAACACTTTTAAAAGTTGTTAAGTGTTTACACATTGCTCGTGACTACACACCTAGACACAGGATAAATATTGGGCATGACATGAAAGATAGGTACACACCAATAGAAATGACACTCACATTTATTTGTTTTTTGCCCGACCTAAGAATCGAACTGAAGACCTCATTTTCAGCAGTTACGCTTGCGACTTCTAGAGCAACGAAGCAGCCAGACTTTATAAACATTAATATAACTTACCAATAACTTTCACTGAAACATCTGCCAGTTCTATCAAGTAGCATAAGAATACAAAATTAAGTCATTACACTGCTGTACTACTTTTGAATAATACTTGGGTAGACTGTTACTGTTTTTAATTTTACAAGGTGCTTCGTTCATAAGAATGAATATCGAGTATTTTATGGATAATATCCTATTATGTATCAACACGCTTATGTCCGCGGCGTCGCCCGCGTGCAGTTTGATAGCTGTCCCACGTGATCGTACTACCGGGATTAAAAGTATCCTATTTGTTAATCCAGGTTATAAGCTATATGTGTGCCAATTTTCATGCAAATCTATTTAGTAGTTTTTTTCTTCCTGAAAGAGTAACAACACACAAAATATCCTCACAAAAAATAAATAAAATTGAAGTATCTGTTTGTAATTTAAAAATAACTGTTATTTACGGAATGCATATGTAATTATATAATTATGGTACTTAACAAAAATATTTTATTTTTATTTTTTGTCTGTCTCTCCTGTCTGTGTGACAGTTTGTCCCGGCTAATCTTCGAAACGGCTGGATCGATTTGAATGGCAGATAGCTGATGTTACGGGTATAAGGAGTTATTAGACCGCAAAAAAAAATTAAAACCCTTGAAATTGTTAACAAAATCCGCTTCAAACAGGGAAGTAATATTAGTAGTAAGATACACAAAACTTGGATGGATGGAAAGATGTTTGTTACTCGTTCACGCAAAAACTACTGACCGGATTTGGATGAAATTTGGCACACAGATAGTTTATAACCTGAATTAAACATAGCATACTTTTATCCTGGTAGTACGATCCCGTGCGACAATTATTAACGAACAACACACGAGCGAAGCCACGGGCAAGAGCTGGTTTATAATATTAGTCTGTAAGTACATTAGGTATATATTTTGTAAAGCTTGTGCTCTTAAAACGGTATCCCCAAAACAGCTTTTAATAGAAACAAAATGCCTAAAGTCATGCCATCAGCCGACAATATGCCTAGATAGGTACACCGGCTTTTGAAGTCGATAGCTATCAGGTACTTAGACACGTCTAGTGCATAGATTAACACTGAGAGCCCTTGCGAGCACTACACCAAGTGTTTAGTTCCAGTCAGCGGTCTAGGAGGATTTGTTTTGAATTTTTTCGCTTTTATTTAGTAAGCCGTGGTGGAGATCTCACATAAGAAAAAAAAAACTCCTGTGACGATTAACTTTACCTATTTTTTTTTTAAATCTCCTTGTAAAACCACATAGCCCACAAAATAAGCCCTAATTAGCTTGTTTATTTTGTGGGCTATGTCGACTGTACTACTGTAGGACTTGAAGTTTGCACCTCTTAATTAAAATCTTAAAACTGTCAAGCACAGTCTAAACTGCTGCTCTAGTAACATGCTACTTTGTACAACAGTTCCTTATATGACAACAAAGGTGAGTTTGACTTCTTCTTCTTCTGGCCTTATCTCTTCTTTATTTCGAGTCAGCTCTCCTAATCATTCTTCTCCAAAGATGTCTTTTCTGGGTCGTCATTGGGTCAATATCGCTATTTACTAAGTCGTCCTTAACTACAGACTTCCATGTAAGTTGGGGTCTTCCGTGCTGTCTCGGTCTTTACTTGAACTTTCCTGGTCATGTGATCTATCGGCCTTCTCGTGACATGGCCGTACCATCGCAGTCGTGTTTCTGCTAGTAAAATTATTAATGCCCTTGCGCATGCCGATGCGGAACCTGGTTTCGGTCCCTCTGGCTTTTACTACGGGACCGAAACCGGGTTCCGCATGCCCTAAAGCTAATGTGGCAATTGGTTGGCCATGTCAGTCATAGAACCAATGACCGATGATCCATGATTAATCTTATGAGGTCTCCAATGACATGGTTCTTATCTAGCTGCGACAAGCGAGGCAGATGGCCTACGAAGATCGTGGCATCACTTAGCTTGAGGTTGTACCACATGTTATTATACATACACATAAAGGGTGTAAATAGACCTTTAACATATCCGAAAGGCACTGGTTCTCCCCATCTTTGCGATCATTTTTTTTTCTAGACCATACCTGGGAACCTTCTAGTTAGGGAGATATTGGGGGTCACAGTTCCAACTTTTTCACAAGTTTTTTTTAAATGCATGTTTTTAATGTAAGATTTTTACTTCACACACCTCCACAACCCCCGTACTATTCAATCCATCCATCAGCACAATGCTTTGAGTGCTTTCCATCGAGTCCCACCGTAAAATGTGATTATTCACCCCAAAGAAAAAGTCGATTCCCAGCAATAATTTTTGCGTAAAGTTACTTAGTTTGATGTACAGAATGCTTGGTTGACGGCTATGTGAAGGGTCTGTTTACACCCTGTATTTACTTTCGTCGTATAGCCTGTTCCCATCAACTTTCGGTATGTGACGATGGCAAGACTTGTTGTCAGACTTCCAGGCTTCTGACTGCTCGTAACGACAGTCAAAGATCTGCTAACAAACTTTCCGGGACACAAATTAACCCATCCACGGTACAACCTCGGCTAGCGGTGCTTAACGTCATAGACCGGTCGATCGATTATTACAATTTATTTACTCACTATTAAAGGAATCTCGATTAATTTCGGACTCGATTAGAACTATAAACAACGAGTTTTTTTCCACCGAAACTTCAAACGACCAGATGACGTTTCTATTCCTATATACCTGCAGCGGAATGAAGGTAAGAAACATAGACAGTTCCAGTATATGAGGCCTGCTTGAGGGTAGCTTCGTTCTGCGCACTTAGCTCCGTTAGGCACGGGGTGCTGCGCCCCTCACAAAAAGAAACACGCCGTGGCATACAGGGTGTCTGTGTGCCGGGTGCGTGAGGAGTTGATACTTGATGCTTGGTTTTGAGTTGCAGGGATTTAACAACCTAAATAGTGTCATCATCTGCCTAGCCTTTTCCCAAATGTGTTAGGGTCGGCTTCCAGTCTAACCGGATGCAGCTGAATACCCGTATTTTACATGCAGCGACTGCCTATCTGACCTCCACAACCCAGTTAGTACTAGATAATACGATACCCCTTGGTAAGACTGGTTGTCAGATTCTTTGGGAAACTGACTACCTTTAACGAATGTCAAAGATTTACAAATGACAGCCGAGACTAACGGCTTAACGTGCTAAACTTGTAAAGCATTTAAGGGGTGTACATCAGTCACGAGCACCAATACGTAAACGCTTAATAACTTTTTAAAGTGTTTTTCTTCTACTGTTCTGATTAAAATTTCATGTTGTTGACGAACATAGTATTCTGAAATTCATATTTTTATGAAAAAAATCCTATCTCCAAGTTACAATCGTTATTTCTCGCGAAAATTGCTTATACATTTAGGAAAGTCTATACATATTGATGCTCGTGACTGTACAGAGATGTTCCACGTCTAATTTGGCTTGGTTTTTAAACTATGTATCTTACTTATACTATTATAAATGCGAAAGTTTGAATGGATGGATGTTTATTACTCAATCACGCCAGTACGGCTGAACGGACCTTAAATGAAATTTGGCACAGAGATAGATTATAGTCTAGAATAGCACATTGGCTACTTTTTCCTTTCTTTTTCACGAATACACACTAAGTAAAAAATTTTTTTTTTATTAAATTTCCAAGCGAACAAAGTCGCGGGCAACAGGTAATTAATAATAGCCATAGAAATACGTTTAAATTTATGTGCAACAGCTTCTTTATAATCAATCTGAAATCTTATGGTCTTGTCTAATTAAGACATGCCATTGAGGTAGAAATGCTGCTAGGTTGGTTAAGTGACAGCTCAACATCGGTGGTCATAGAATAGACAGAATGTTGATGTTAATTGTCTTGATGTTATCAAAAATCTTTCAAAGTAGTACCTCAGTATCATAAAGGAAATATTGCATAGTCTTGGTGTCTTGAGTAATATTTGTATATTTGTAATCACGTTCTCGTAAACGGCTCTAACGATTTCGATTTTCTAACGATTTCGATATCATATTTGTGAAAATTCATTTTCTCTCTTTTCACCCGAGCAGTACTCAGTCGCCCAGGTACTGACAATGTATATACTTAAACGAAACTATAATTAGTAGTTACATTTCTGAGGTCTATCCAAAAAAAATAACTCTAAAACCAACCAAAATTCAATCCCAAGTATCAAGATTTCTACTCGCACTACAGAAGCCCGTTGTTAATAAGGAAAAGAGTGGGTACACAAGGGAATCTTGCGAACGTTGGTCCGCTGGGGAGACGGCGTGGTTCGAATTTTCTTTTTCACTGAGTTTTAGCGTTGAGGGTTTTATTTATAACCGGATTTTTTGCGAGAACCTACCTGAGCGGTGAGGATTAAAGGGTTGTGTGACTTTGAAATTTTTGTTAGAAAGGGCTATATGGGCAGAGATATACCTACCTATAATATTATTGTTTTTTCTTTTGGTTAAAGAAATTTATTTCTCAATAAGAATTTCCCTTACGTGAGTAAATTTTTGGAACTTAAAATATATTATTACATGAACTTTGACATACAAACTAAGTAGGTAATGTTTTTCTTTATAACAAATCATTAATTTATTAAATAAAATTTCATTTCTTACGCAAAGCTTATATTTCTTTTTTTTTTTTGTCGTTTATCCGTGACCATGGTGCTTGCAACAGAGCCGAAATATCGGGAACTCAAATCAATCAGTAAACATGGTAAATATCCCGTTTCTAGTGTTAATGATTACATTTTTTGTTTACCTCCATCCGTAAATGAAACAATTACGTTTATCTTTTATAGTAAGTACCTAATAATACGAGCTAAGAGTGAGTAGCTCATGTAGTGGTAGTTTTAGTTTAAACTAAAAAGGTATGGATAGAGATTTCTCCTTAATTTAACTACTCGGTATGAACTATAAGAATTGCTCGTGCGCTCAGCAAACTTCTAAGTACCTAGGTTATGTTATGCAAGGTGTTACAAGACCTTTCACAAAGCCGTCAACAAAGCATTCTGTACATCAAACAAAGTAACTTTACGCAAAAATAATTGCTGGGAAACGGCTTTTTTTTGGGGTGAAAAATCACGTTTTACGGTAGGACTCAGTGTAACGCACTCAAAACACCGTGATGATGAATGGATTGAATAGTACGGGGGTCGTGGAGGTGTATAAAGTGAAAATATGACATTAAAAACACGTTTTAAAAAAAAAACTTGTAAAAAAGGTGGAACTTTGATCCCGAATATCTCCGTAACTAGAAGGTTCCCAGGTATGGTCTAGAACAAAAAAATTATCGTAATGACAGGGAAAACAAGTTCCTTTCGGTTTCGTTAAGGGTCTTGTTACACCGTGTATACAGGAGAAAGGGGGCTAATTAATTATTATTATTAACACTTTTGTTTTACTGATTAGAAGAGTAATAAGTGTCATTGAAGTGCTTCCTCCATCATGCCTCTAAGCTCTGAAAGGATAATCAGAGGCTTGGCATAGGTTTATAGAGCACTTTAATAATATTTCATACAATGATAATATAAATAAAAAGAGGTAGATACCGCACTAGCGCGCGCAAATTGTTGCAGACAAATTCAGACAATTGTCGTATTTTAAGTACTTCAAGCGCAATAGCTATCCCTTTCTGTATCATGCGTTCCGTATTATCTAACGCAGTCCTAACAACGCAACAATATTTGAACGCCGCTCAGTATGAACGTAGCGTATCTAGTCATAGTCATAGTCATAGTCATAGTCATTTATTCATTGACATTAATTTGTATCTGAGTTTTAACACATAAATTAATTACACAATTACACAGTACAAGTCGACAGTCGTTAGGTAGTCAGTGGCCCAAAAAGTCTGACAACCAGTCTTACCAAGGGGTATCGTATTACCCGGTACTAACTGGGTTGTGGAGGTCAGATAGGCAGTCGCTCCATGTAAAATACTGGTATTCAGCTGCATCCGGTTAGACTGGAAGCCGACCCCAATATAGTTGGGAAAAGGCTAGGCAGATGAGATGATGACACAGTACAAGTCGAGTCGAGTCGTCAGTTCTTTCTTTATAATATCATTGATTTCATGAGAAAAAATAGGTAGACAGAAAAGGGCTTCTTGCAAGGGTTAGCGTCGCTATAGTGACGCTTTCTAAATACCAAATGAAGCGATATTACTTTATGAAGCACCTAAAGAAATTTACTCGAAGGTGGCAAAACCAACCCCTATTTTTTACACACGAACGAACATCCACCGGGGGTTATTTAGCATTTTCTTTTAACTACCCCTTTGAAATATAAAGGGGTTCTTAAAGAAATACCCCTTGTCCATGGGTTTCTATTTGGAAACCCATTAAGGCGTTCATGTCTGAAGGTTTTTCAAAGACTCTGTTACCTTTCAAAATTTCTTTGAAGTCGGTTTTGTAATTTCGTATTGACTAGTTTTATTTTTAACTCCACTTGGGGTATGACAGAGCATTTTATTATATGTTCTTCATAATTGATTGAATCACCAGTTTCAGATACAAAGAGAAATCTTCTACCCGGGGTGGTTAGAGCCTAACCTGGTGTCAGAGTTTTTTTAGAGCCTCTGACTTGGCTTTACATGTCGTCGAAAAATATCTCTCAGACAACGATGTTTCCTTCACCGAAGCAAGTGTAAATAATACAATTCGCACATAAATCCGAAAAATCAGAGGTGCGTGTCTTGGGTTCGAACTTGAGACCTATGACGTGACAGTCCGACGGTCACACCACTAGGCTATCACTTTAAAGAGAAATAAAAGAAAGACGTAATTTTATACAATCTAGCTTTTATTTTTACACTGTAAAGAACAGGTCTTTTCTCATTGGTCTCCCATTTTGTGCTCATCAAAGAATATCTAAGCCAAACTTTGATAGGCCATCGTGTTTATGAATAAAGGAACTACTAACTGCGACCACCATCTTTTAGCCAATCATAAATGTTCAAAAGCCTAGCTACCTACTTACACATAATTATGAATTCTTCCTCCCAATTTATTTGAGGCCGGGAAAATCAAAACCGCCAATCAAAAACCGCGTTCTATTCCAATTTTAAAATAACAGATTAATTATTGGCGCTCCGGAAACGTGCGTCTACATCAGTGCCGGATTGAAACCGTTGTACCACTCACCGGCCGGATTGGAACCGGTCTGCCACCCGCACGGCCGGATATTGCGAGGCACAGTTGGCACTCCCGGACCGAAGGAATTGCTTCTTAATTATGTCATGATGACCGGCAATCCGTCACGGCGTTTTGGCCTTTATTTGAGAGGTAAAAATCGGTCAAGACAGATATTTTTCTTTACCAGGTTAGATACATATTTTTTTAAAACATGTAACCCAAGAAGATCAAGTGAAAAGGTGTAAGCTGAAGGTCCCAACTGAAATTAAAACTGCGATCATCAGTCTCTATGCCAAGCATGGTGATAATTACATTGTTCTTTTCGATGAATCAATCAACCAGGCCTATCACTGTCCACAGCTGGACAAAGGCCTCTCCCAACCCGCTCCAAACCCTGTCCTTGTCATCCACCTTCCGTCCAGTTTGACCGAGCCACCTTGTAAGATCGTTAATTTCTTGAAATCAGTACCAGTAGTTATGTCCTAGCGTTCCAAAAGATGCAGCAGTTATTTAAAGACGTTGAGAAGCTAACAACATACTCCAAAGTCCAAACACCAATCGTATACCTACAGCAATAGATTGAAAAAAAAAAGAAACTTGAACATCACAAACACCCATCTAACATACACACTCTTCTCACAAACAAAAAGAAATCACAAAGCAGCTAATTCAGAAAAGAAATCCGCATATTTAAAGAAAAATCTCAATAAAAATAGAAAAAAAAGCCTTACGTAGCCATTTTTATTTATTCGTATAGCAATAGCATCTGATAAATCGATGGCGACGAATGCTTTGCCGCGGTACGGAGTACGCATGCGTTGCAAAAATGGCGGCTGAAAAAAAGCCGGGAAATAAGAGAAAGAAGTGGCGTGGGGTGACCCCGAAGTAAGGAGAGCTCGCGTTGACGTTCTATTGCTGTACTAGGGGTCGGTCGCGAGTTCGCCTGCCATTTTATGGTCCACGAACAGAACTGTTATGATAGCAGTAGGTACTGCAGGGCAGTTGATGTGCAGGGCTATTTAAGATAACAACTGTTAACAGTTTAACTTAACCTGAAGAAAAATAACTCGACACTTTTATGACTAATGTTGGCCGGTTGTTGAGTGATATCACTGACTTTCTGAAATGTAAAATTTGCGGATTTAAACGCGTTCAAACACTCACTATTATTTTAAATACATCTTCGTACCAAAAGACCAAAATTATTGCAAATGTTAAATTGTAAAAAAAAAAAAAATAAGGCAAAACCATACTAAACTTATATAAATATAAAACCACATTCAATTCGTCAATATTCTAACGTCCTAATAATACTTAAACAGAGTAACAAACGGACAAAATGTCTTCAATAAGAGTAACTAACGTCAACGTTCATAGAATGGTTTTGCTCCTGCACTTCACCCCGAGCCTAGGGGTGTGTCTTCCCCTCGGTTCCCGCCCCCCGGGAGGGGTGAACGTGCCCTCGTGAAGACTTCACTTGAGCCCCGTTCACTTACTCGCGACAGTAACTCGCGCTAGATAACTTGCCAGTTAATAGAAGAGTAACGCATTAGAAAATAATAAGGGAGTTGATTTCAAATACATTCATGTTTAGGGTGTAGATTGTACTTGTGTTTTTAAAAACATTTCTTCGTTTGTGTTGAATAAGAGCTTTAAATATCTATTGAACACAAAATATTACCTAATATTAGTATTTAATAAAGTATTTTAGGAGTTTTAAATGCTAGATTTTTTTTCGAAGAGAAAAGTTAATCGGAATGCGGGTCCAAGCAGTGTTCATATGCATATTTTTCATGTGAAAAATAAAAGTACCTAAAGATTCTAATAAATAGGTTCGTAAAATGTCATTTATCGGATTTTTTGAATTTTTGACGTCCTTTTATGTTTAGTGTATGATTTTTATTTCATTTGATATTTATATATTATTTATTATTTTATATTTTTATATTTCAGACACATTATTTAAAACACTTGCAGAAAACTGATATTTAAAGAGTGATGCTTTTAACTCTACAGCCCAAGCGGATAGTACTCGCTCAAGTACTGTCCTAAGTCCAAACCAACATAAATAAAAAGGAATATCACATCCATCTTTTCTTTATCCTGATAACGTCAAAACAGGGATTACAGGCACCATAGATAAGCATATTTTTTTAAAGAAAAAATTATAAAAGGCACCAGTGTCCATTACTTTGAGACTAAAATTAAAATCTGTCACAAAATGATATATCTGAAAATAGACTTATTTTTAGAACTTTTCACATCGCTTCGTCAGGGACGGAAACTTTTTTTAAATGAGGATGATCACGGAATATAATCTCTTTGAAATTGTTTTCAACTGTTTCAGCTACACATAGATTTATTTTGACATACGTTAGGAATAAGGATGGAGCCAGATTAAAATCGTTAGTATCGTCAAAAAAGATAAAGAAAGGAAGAAAACATATTTGTTTGTCGCAGGGAAATGACGTGCATACAAAATGACAAAAAAAATAAACACTAAACACAAAACGCATCTATATAGATAAATAAAATTTGAGGGTCAAAATCCTCTTAATTTTTCACTGCTTGTGTGTCTGTTTGTTCCGGCTAATTTCCAAAACGGCTGGACCAAATTTGACGTGATTTTTACTGGCATATAGCTGATGTTATAACGAATTACTTAGACTACTTTTCTTTTAGAAAAAGAATTAGGGTTCCATGTAAAATAATTAAAACTCTTGAAAGTGTTAACATTCATCATCTGCCTAGCCTTTTCCCAACTATGTTGGGGTCGGCTTCCAGTCTAACCGGATGCAGCTGAATACCAGTATTTTACATGGAGCGACTGCCTATCTGACCTCCACAACCCAGTTAGTACTGGGTAATACGATACCCCTTTGAAAGTGTTAACATTATGCGATTCAAATAGGGAAGTATTTTTTTTTTAATAATAATTACCGCAGACGAACGTCGGGGGCACAGCTAGTAACAAATATAACGTTAGCATAGATAATGATTTAGTGACATTTAAACGGTATTGTCTCGCTCACTCATACTAAAAATCGTATCTGTCGTTCCATGCAGGATGTGAGAGGTCACTCTCCTCAGTGCAAATAATATTTCGCGCGACCTAAGTTCGGCGAGGGCACGTCTAACGATTTAAATTTTAGAATGGATGCACAACATTAATCAAATTATGCTTTCGGTTAGCAATAATAATGTTATCACTGAAAGTTCTGGATATTCGCTGTATCTATATACAAACTGTAATAATCTGCTACTGAGTACTGAATAATATACTTCATTCACGAAGTCTGACAGTTGGACAGTTTGACTTTTGCTAAGGGACGTCGGATTAGGAATGTACTACAGCGTGCAATGTTTATCAAGCTATTTAGGACTCAACATTTTATTTATCTTTTTGCCTAAAAAGGGTTAAAATTAGAACAGCATGCGATACAATATTGTAACATGGTGTAGTCTCAACATCCTTATCAGCCTAGCCTTTTCCCAACTACATTTGGGTCGACTTCCAGTCTAACCGAATGCAGCTGAATGCTAGTGTTTTACATGGAGCGACTGCCTATCAGACCTCCACAACCTACTTGGCACTGGGTAATACCATACCCCTTGGTAACACTGGTTGTCAGACTTTCGAACCACAGACTACCTCTAAGGACGATCAAAGATCTACAAATGACAGTCTTGATCAACGGCTTCACGAGCTACATGGCACGGAGGAAAGTCAGTATGTAGTAAAGTTTAACCCGAGCGGCTGTTATTACGAGCTCGTGGTTTAGTTATTGGTGTTTATTCATAATAAACTGGTTTTCGAAGTACCCAATGGTATTTCTACTTTAGTTAGTTATTTATAGAAACCATCAAATAGGTAACCTTCGCAAACCTTGTGAATTTTTTTTTTATACTTTAATATTAGTTAATAAATACCCATATTACACTAATTTGAGAAATTTTAGAAGAAGGTTTTACTAAATACGGGGTGGAGGGAACACCGAAGCGAAAACGATTACCACGTGTTCAGTACATCATTCTGAGCGAAAAGTGCAATACCTACACGGTCAAAATGTATGGAATAGCTGATTTTTTCCTATGAAAAGTTTCTATGTTGGGGGCACAGAATGGTGTTCTGAATACGTGGTTACCGTTTTCGCGTCAGTGTCGCTACCTAAGAGATGTTATACTCACCACAGACTTATTAATGTACCGCAGAACCAAAGACAAAATGCAATAATTTAAAACGAAACGAACTCAATTAGTCCGACGGACATATTCAGGTTACACCACCGAAGGGTAGGTAGTGTAGGTACTATTCGATGCACTTTTACGCGGGGGTGAGATGGGGTGAAATGCATAAATACAGGCGAGGGAGGGAAGAATACAAAAATAGGGTGCTAAGAGGCCCCGGCGCCATCTTGAAATCACCCTCGCAACGCAATGTCGATTTTTCGTGACGAGGGTACTTTTTATTTCCATTTCGCATGTTGATTGTTCTTGAAGTTTAAGTTAAAAATAAGTTTTAATGATGTGGAGTTCATTTAAAGAACTTGTTTTTGTATAAAAAGAAATGTGGATTGCACTTTGATTTAAAATGTTCTCTTCTAATTAAGAAATACTAATTAGGGTTGATAATTAGGTAGGTTATTACTTGGGGGTGAAATTAAAAGAAATTTAGTTTTTTTCTTAGTGTTTTATTAACTTTTAATAAGGTTTGTGAGTGGTGGAATATGATTATGTTAAGACTAATTAAGATATCTTGAATTTTATGTTTTTCTCTTAGGCTTAGACGAGACGTGTGTACGCAGAATTTTTAATTGCTGGAAATATAAAATAAAATATGTCTCTTTACATAATTGCTTGATAAAAACTGGCCATGTTTACTGGCACTAAACAAATCTCATTTGGGAGTTTTATAAGAGAAGCTTTTAACTTTGTGTGATAAATTGAAATTCCATCACCCATCTATTTTCCAAGAGTGACTAACAAAATTATTAATTTATTGGCAAGTTTTGGGAAGTGACAATAAGAGATTTACGTGTAATACTGTGTTTTAATGGAAAAAAAAATCAGAAGAACCTAAGTTACAAGAAGATGGTTAATTCTCTCTTCTGGTTTCTTAAACCCTCAACTTGTTGCCACTTCCTTAATACTTGGTTAAGTTTTTTATATTCGGTATTTTGTATCCCTTGATGATATGGGCCATTTTCCTACTTACCCACACAATAATCGTACTAATATGTTTACAGGGTGTAAACGGACTCTTGACGAAGCCAAGCATTCTGTACAACAAATTAAGTAACTTTACGCAAAAATGATTGCTGGGAAACGACTTTTTTCAAAATCACGTTTTACGGTGGGACTCAATGTAACGCACTCAAAACATTGTGCTGATGGATGGATTGAATAATATGGGGGTCGAGGAGGTGTTTAAAGTAAAACTTATACATTACAACTTTTTCACAAGGTTTTTTTAAAATACATGTTATTTAAAAAAAATAGTTGTGATAAAGTTGGTACTTTGACCCCAATATCTCCGTAACTAGAAAGTTCCCAGGTATGGTCTAGAACAAAAAAAATATCGCAATGACGGGGAGAACAAGTGGCTTACGGCTTCGTTAAGGGTCTTGTTACATCCTCTATAGATAGCTTAATTACAACATAAATTGCATTCAAAGTTTTAAACACAACACATCCGTCGTTCAAGTTTAGTATCACACACGTCATGAATGAATTATGAATGTTCTTAGCCTAACAATTTATTCAAAGGTAATAAACTGTACATGCATATTAAAGCCCCATCTATCTACTATTCTAAGCATCAGTTTTCCAGTTGATTTAGGACTAGAAAACAACATAAACACTGAGCCTATTCATTAGGGACTTTCTTCAAACAAAGCATATAATATCCACTTTTCTGTGCCTACTTGCAATTCACTAATAAATCCACTGTGTAGGACAATAAATTATAGAGTCGCCGTCAAAACTCTAAACTGTTTAAAACTGGTTTTGACTAAGAAAATCTCAATTTCAAAACCCTTTTGCAATACCAAACTTTTGTTTTAAAACTTTGTTTGATTCGCCATTTTCTTCTCAAAACATAGTCAGATAGGGAATGTCGGTTTTTTGACTATGATTTCATTATTTACATAAAAAATTAAAAAAAAATTAAATTAAAGTAGTTTTTGTGACCGAATTAAGAACAGTTTTTGTAGACATTCTAGACAGTATTTCGACGTTAGGTAAAATGGTTTTTTATAAGAGAAAACCCGTTTTCCTGAATAAGAATTTTCGCTTAAATCCGTCAAAAACCATTTTTACGGGTTAAGACTTTTAACAGCAACAATTAAACCTACCTAGACTGTCAAACACATAATAGGCCATAAAAACTATAGCGTTATTCTAGCGGCAATCGTGACGCATCACACCACAGTCTGCAATTATGGTAGGTTAGGTAGTATGGTAGCCAATAGTTTTGTAGCTAGAAACTAAAACTAATCTGTCAAAACTAGTTTTGCCGGAAATAATCTGAGTCACCCTATTAAAAACTACTTAATCTTTTGCAACCTAATGTGTTTCACTTCGCGAAGGTCAGTTAAGATGATAAATATCGACTGCCAAAAACTTTTATTAAAGTCCTTTTTAACCGACTCGATATTCAATTTACAGAAATACCCATTTTGTTACTTGTACAAGTAAATATATTAATTTATTGTTATTTCAGATCTATTTATAGTTTTTAAATAATGTACCCTACATACTGAATTCAAATAAAAACACATAAAATTGAAAAAAAAATATACAGAAATAACAACACTTTCCATTTTAAAGAGTTTATAGGTTTTTGTGACTGACTGACAGAAAACTAGTCAAAATTAGTTTTGACCAGTTAAGAGTTTTAGATGTAACACTTATACCGCGTGTATAAAACACTTTATATTCCATAAAAACTGTTTCGTTATCTTGGTTTCAATCGCGACGCCTTCACACAATGTATGGTTGTTTGTAGCCAATAGTATAACAGCTAGAAATAATTACCGCGGCATTAACCCCGCCTTTACATTGTGAGTCGGTTAAGTTATGGCTTCAGGTGTTAGCTTACTAATTATTCTGATTACCCCGTCCTGGATAAGCGTTATAGTGTAGTTGTGGTGGAAAAAATGTATGGCTCATCAATAGTTTGTGTGCGGTCGTGTTTCCGGTATAGTATGAGGTATTTTTCCGTGTGTGACGAAAATGGGGACTGAGTCCTTCAACTAGCTGAGCTTGTGGCTTTGCTTGAATGTATTTCTATATTAAATACTAGCTATTACCTAAGTCCATGTGGTTCTTTTTCTAATATAATAGTAGCCTGAGTTACTCTTTATAACATCATCTACCAGTAAAAGTCGCGTCAAAATCGGTTCTGTCGTTTCGGAGATTAGCCGGAACAAACAGACAGACAGACAAAAATTAAAAAAAAGTTTTTTTTGTTACGAGTCCCGTATATACTTACATATATTGTATATATTCAGTAAAAAGCTGTTATTTTGCAAGTACAAACAGACACTTCAATTTTATTTATTTGCATAAGTAATCTATGAGTTATTATGATTATGAGTAAGAAAATTAGGTGATCTTACACCGTTATTTTCACTACATCTTGATGAAATCGGTATATCTTCGAACCGAAAAATCGAGGATACGATCGGATACGGATCGAGGTACTTAGATACATGTGGCATCCTCACATCTGCAGCGGGGCCCACGTTATGCGCCACACAGCACAGTTCTGTGGCCCCAATATAGGCTGATTAAAAGTATAGTCTTCAGCAGCAACTATTTTTCCTTCCTAAGAATATTAACTAACTTAAAATAATTCTTGTTATACAGGTCAAAAATCTATACATAGCATCCATTTAAAGTTGAAATGTCCTATTTAAAGAAACTGCGTCACACATTTCATTCGCTCCTTTTATCGATACATTATTTATCACAAACTAAACACATACCAATTTTTCATCTCGATAACTATCGACCGTCGGGGTGTACACCCATAAATAAGCACATAATGATGTACTAACCATTGTGATTACGTCCCCCTGATGAAAAAATGACGTAAAAAACGTCAGGGGTGAAGTTCCACCCTCGCGGCGTTTTTTGCCGTCCATCACTCACCCCCGTTTTTGATTTTTCGTCTCTATTGGTACATAATAGGTATCGATTTTAGGGTTGTGTCGCTTTTGTGTTTAATTCTATAGAGTACAAAACTTTTATATAATGGCGCGTGTTCATTGGGTTGTACAGGGTGCTCGTTTTTTGTAATGCGTTAGATTTGGGAACAGTATATTTTCAATATATATTTATATATTTTAATTTATATACCCTCTTAGGTAGAAATACATCATATATCAGCTCTATTTTTACAATTTAGGTTTTGATTTATGGTCAATACAATTTAGGTTTTGATTTATGGATTTATGGTGGTGTTATTCAATTTTATCCTTCCTCAAACTAGAATAAGTAAGTTTATAAATCTTATTGTATTTTGGTAATAAACCAATACTGGTGTCGGACGTAAAGAATAGCACCATCCTATATTTTACCGTGGGTGTCGTAAGAGGCGACTAAGGGACTTACCAGAGAATGGGCAGCAGTGTTCTCTGTGCTTTTTTAACAACCGTACTGCAATCGCCAACCAGCCTGCCAAGCGTGGCGATAATGGCAAAACCCTCCCTTTGAGGGAGGCCTATGTCCAGCAGTGGACGTCTTTCGGTTGAAATGATGATGATGAACTCCTCAAAGAACTACGAACGGCGCATCAAAAAAGGACACAAAAACATAGGTTTAACTTAAGTCTCGAGTGTTAGTAAGACGGGAATTCCCAATTGTTTTCTCTCTAGTTTTCTGTACTTATTTTAAACTTCATCATAATAATTAGCACTGCAATGCTTCAGAGATATTTTAATGAAAATAGCTTTTTTGTTTTCATGGTTCTCTACAGCGGTGAGGAGCTCGTGGCTAAATAATAACAGTCGCTCGAGCCGATTGCCAGGTTAAGCTGCGTTTGCCTAGGTTGGTCCGTGGATGGGTGACCACCCATTACATACCGAGTTTCTTAATGAAATACAACAATGGTTAGAAACGAAGAAATACAGTCTACAACGCTACACGAAAAGCCAATGTTAGACTTATTTAAAAAGTAAAGCGGTATAAAAATTTCTTGCCAAAATAAATATTAAACAGAAAAAAATACCTCACAACAAATGCATAATGAACTCTTGAAATCAATTAACAATTCGCTGAGTTTAATAAAACAATTTAATTAATTAGCTTCTAAAAGTTTCGCGAAGTTTCATAAGGGGTTGAATTTGTACCCCGCACTTGGGGGTGAGACTGGACTCTCGTCATGCTGACTTTGTACTAGCTTTTTTGCTATTTATTACTGGGAGAATATTTGAGCTTATGAACCATTCATAACTAAATAATTATCTAAATATAATGTATTTTTAGTGTTTACGGAGAAGCTTTAGTTAGTTAGCCTGAATGTCTTATGTTTTTTTTTTATTTTAATTTAATGCATAATGTACACAACCAATTTTACACGCTTGGCTTAAAACTAGTGAAACTTTTAATTTCGATAATGTAACAAAATCTAAGAAAACGTGTATCGCCGACCCCAAGTAGAATGGGACAAGGACAGGAAGATGATAAATAGCTACAAAATGTACGGGTACCTAACTACCCATAGATTTTGTAACTATTCATCATCATACATTATATCATACATATCTAATGTTTTTATTTTTCTCTGTTTATTGGTTTCCTCTACACCATCATTTCAGCCGAAAGACTTCCACTGCTGGACATAGGCCTCCCCCAAGTGTCGCCACATTAACCGGTCCCGTGCGTCTCGCATCAAGCGGATCCCTGCAAAACTATACCAGGTCCACCTAGTGGGAGGCCTTCCAACGCAACGTCTTCCAGTTCGTGGTATAATTTGTTTGTGTACAATTAAAACATACATACGGCACATTGGCATTGGTAGTGCTTGATTCATTACAAATTTCTTTCAGCCGACCTGCAACAGCAGTTAATAATAAACAGGGGCATTATCTTACATTTCACCCCCAGTTAATTCCTGGTATCCATACAATCAAATAAACTGGTCCTTTTTCCCAACATTTCACATCAGCGGCACAAGTTTTAACTTACAAACAAAACCTCCTAAGAAAGCCATATTATTACTAGAGATTATAATCTGCAAACGTTATGTAAGTACAGAAAACTGGTTCTGTATACAAACCCATAGGCAACGGGCTCCATTGATCTTAAAAAAACATTCCCCTTGAGAACCAAGTTGAACACCGCAAGAAGTACTTACTGTTGAGAAAAAAAAAAAAATCTAAATGTTGTTCTGAGGTGGTGGTTCCGTAGAAAATAAAAGCACAGGGAATTGAAAATGTGGTGCATTTAATTTTGTTAACGTTGAAAAACTATTAGTGACTGGGAAAACTTAAATTAAAAACGATCAACGGTTTTAGTTGCCAGGATAAACTTACTTATATTATAAATGCGAATGTTTGTGAGAATTAATGGAAGTTTGTTACTATTTCACGCAAAAACTACTGATCGGGTTTGGATGATATTTGGTACACATATAGTTTATAACTTGGATTGACACACAGGATACTTTTTATCCCGTCAGTATGATCCCGTTGGACCATTACCGAACTCTACGCGAGCAATAGCTAGTAATTGGATAAAGAGGATAAAATTACGAGTAATGAGACTGACACTATGCTGAATAAACGGGTAATTGCAAATAGTTTATCTAATGCTTGTTTTAAAACATAAAACTTAGTTTCTCATTGTCATCATTCTCCTGCCCTTATCCGAATTCATTTGTGGTCGGCGCAGCATGTCTTCTTCCATAATTCTCTATTACTCGTCATCTCATCAGACACCTCCTTTCTTGCCATATCATCCTTCGCACAGTCTATTTAGTTGGGTTCTTAGTTTTTCATTGTGTGCTAGACTTATAAAGAAAATACATGATATTGCCTCATAGACTTACAACTAAGAATACATACAGTAGTGCGATTCTCTCAAGTTCATTCTTAATGTCGCTTAACTAATTTGTATTCTTAGAAAATCATCGCGGGCTCTCATCTCAACACTTCTCCTTTCGGTGTCAGTTTTAAAGAATATTGGTTCAGGGAGACCAGTTTAGGCTTATTTACTAAGCTCTTACAAGAAAATCCAGCTCACAAATTAGGCCATGAAACTGCTAAACGCCCTGAATGCTCAGGAACCGGATCTAGATAAATGTTTACGAGGAGCAGTAAAGCTATGCTTACCTATTGCATACTTGTTTGTTTGATGATATGCAATTGGCTTGCTGCATGCTTTGGTGCAAACTGTAAGTGCAGCAAGTATTTGTTTAAACAAATAAATAAATAAACTACCCAGCTTTACCATTACCAACGCCACGGAACCCTAATTCCGATAACCTACGAGTAAAGTTCAAGTTTATATAACTGGTTTCTGCCGCTAGCTTGGACCTGTTCCAAGTCACAAGGTTGGAGTAGCGGTGTTACTGCAAATGTAACGTGTAGTTGAGGCTGGACAGTACGGGAGTTATCTGGGACGATGAATGACAGAAATCGAAGTGTTTCGAAGAGATTTTGTGGAAAGACGAGGAATAATTTTGAAGTATTTTTCGCTCCATTTTTGATTTTACCGTTACAATTTACGTAGGTTACTTTTATTATTGAGGAATATACTGTCTCCCAAGTCACAGGTATTTACTAACTAGTTTTGAAGCCAGGGCCACCTATGTCTGTGACACCATTTCTGGACGTTGTATAATATGACAACTCTGCAACAATGGTGTCATTTATTTAAAAAATAATATAAACCGTTATTTTACGGGAACGACAATAGTCAAATAGTGAACCAGTCTAGGTTTTGGCTGGATTCAGCCAAGTTGTTCGTTTGGCAAGCATAAATAGACCCTCAAGACGTTTAAAATATCAAGTAGTTACTTATTATATTATTTTTGCCCCAAAGTTATATTTACCAAAAATGAAAGTAAGTTAGCAAAAAAACTATATGTTTTTTTTAACATATTTGTTTAGTTATGCATAATAATAACAGTGCAAAATCAAAACTACTTTTATCTCACGGCAAGTTGGCCAAAAAAGATCGAAAGTGAAAAAAAAGAGTCCTCAACGAAAGTCACACGTTTTTACTTTACAAAAACAAAAAAAAAAACGCAAACATTAATTCAAAATACATCTACCGTAAGCGAGTTAAGTGGCAAACATTGACAAAAAAAGAAAAAAAAGTCTTGGGTTCCATATTTAAAATTCCGTTCACACATCGGATCAATTTTTGGCAACAAAAAAATTTAAATAACAAAAACTCTAAGAGCTTTTTTTTTCTTAGAAAAAAAAGTGCAAGCATAATCTTTTATGATAATTTGGAGGGTATTTTTTACCTGCTGTCACTTAAGGATCGATTATTTCAATAGAGGTGTTGATCCATTTCTATTCAATCGTTTATTTCTTTGGCACGAGCCAAAACTAATAGGGCATCAATATGTTTTTTTGAAAGGTGTTAAGTTAGTCAACAATTGAATTTTATTTGTTATATTGAAAGGTTTATTTGTTGAACGGTGTTCAATTATTGTGGTATTATATTTTTAGGGTACATCTTCAGGTTCATTCTTATGAAATCACAAATAATTGCTTACAAAAAAAGATTGTTAATCTTGAAATAAATTGAGAGAAACGTAATTTTAAAAGCAAATAACCACTGTAAAGTCTGTTTTTTAATCTCTGAGACTAAACTGACATTACGTGGGTTGCCAGTTTTTTGCAATTCTTAAATAGTGATGTGCCACTACCGTAAATTGCCGTTAATAAAATCAAGTAGTATCGTTTTTTTATAATAAGTTATCCTGAATAAAAGATGTAGGTAGTTATTTATTATTCAAATCAATTCGTATTCAAAATCACACACTAACTGCCGTATTATCATAATTATTTTTAAAATTATAATTGTTTGTATGGAGTCAAGATTTAATAATTCCCGTATTTTTTTAAAAGTTCTGTCGTTTTGTAAGAGAAAAGGGTTTAAATATCCGTTTTATCGTGTACTAGGAGCAACACTGATAGCATGTAATTTTTTTTCTAATCGTGTAATAAATATAAAAACACTACACAAAAGAGCTGACAACATTATTTGTAAGTTTGACATTTGCATGTGTCAGTTTAGTCTCAGGGATTAAAAAACAGACTATAACAACACCTGACCCTGACCCTAGACCCTGGAAGATATCGTACATTGGCTGGACATAAATAACTTGGTGATAAACTTACAAAAAACTAACATAATGCACTTCCATCAACGCACAATTTTAAAAGAAGTAACTGTAGACAACAATAAACAAAAAATTAACCAAGTTAAAGTAGCAAAATTTTTAGGGATTTACATTGACAGACAACTAAATTGGCAACCACAAGCAGAGGAAATTTGCAAAAGGATAAATACAGCGGCATATGTCCTTTCAAAGTTGTCCAAGAAAGTTGACATTCAAACTATATTAGTAGCGTATCATGGTCTGGTTACATCAGTTCTAAGATTTGGTATTATTTTCTGGGGAAATTGCAGCTCAAGGGAGTTCATATTTAAGGCGCAAAAACGTTGCATTAGAGCGATATGTGGTTTGAAGACCACAGACAGTTGCGAACCAAAGTTTAAGTCCCTAAAAGTGCTTACATTTCCGGCATTGTATATCCTGGAAATGGCCATGTTTGTAAAGACCAATAAAAACCTATTTCCCACGATGACGGAAATTAGAAAACGTCCTATCAGAAATCAATATAAGAATTTATTACACATTGAGTCCTGTAACACAGCATTATTGAGAAAAAGTGTTATTTGTATGGGTCCTACCATATACAATAAATTGCCAGATGTAATTAAAAATTATACAATTAAAAACTTTAAAAAGAAATTAGTGGACTTCCTAATAGAAAAATGTTATTATTCCATTAATGATTTTTTAATGGACAACACTTTTTAATTTTCAATGTGTATAATAAATATTATTTTGAACTTAAGAACCTAATATACATTAATTTAAATTTAATTTTCAAGTGGCATTTTAATTTGACATTTTTTTTTTAATATTAATCAATGTATAATTGTATTATTGTAATAATTCTAACAGTGACATTTGTAATTTCTATTTTTTGATGCTCTTGACAATTTTTTTTAATATTTTAATTTTAATTTTTGCGTACCTATTTCCAGGCAGAATGTACATGGCTCACACCTTTCTACTTCACCTGTATTTTAATTTAACCTACATTCATTGCAAATAAATGATTTGATTTGATTTCAATACCAAGTCTCGTACTTAAAAACGTTAAATTTCAAGTAAAAATTTCATCTCAGCGACAATCAATGTCAAAAATTTGGATAAAATGCAGATAAACTATTACATTTTTGAAACATTGACTGTCAGACAGAAATTAGAATGCGAATAATTTTTTTTTGTTTTTATTTTATTTTATGTATTTATTTAATCTTCATAAAAACGGGAATTGACCCTCTATTGTAATGTTGAACTCTGAATGTGTTGTTAATCAATACCCATAATAAACTTACTCATAGATCTTTAAACCTCATATCAAGGTCTAATGTGTCGAATAGATACTTCAAATTTATCACTTTTACGTGTGATACCGGTTATCAGATGTAAAGACATAAGAACAAGGAAGGTGTGGACGATTATCCCAGTTGATGGGTAACAGCTCGTCTGCTTTGAAACGAGAAGAATCAAGTTGTTATGTACAAAATATTGTCAAGAGTTCTGAGATGGTGCTTCGTTGGTCCCGTGGTCGCGAGTGGGACTTCTGAGCATGAGGTCCTGGGTTCGATTCCCAGGTCGGGCAATGTGTTTTTGGGTTTTCGTATCAGGACATTTTCAGAAACTGCCACGGAGTTTGGATTTGTGCCCGGTTGATGGCAGTAGGCTCGCCCCCTATTACATGGAACTTAAATATAACTGTCGTAAACGTGGGTGTAGTAATGGGTACACCTCTGCCTAGCCCCTCGGGGATTACAGGCGTGATGTAATATGTGTGATGGCTGCATATCGTGTTGGTAACTTTTCCACCTCTCATAAGACTATAGTCTTATACAAACCATGTTTAGAGGTACCTGTAGAAATACCTAAATCTTCCACATAGACTGACGGGGAAACAGTAGGTATATAACCAAGCAAAAAACATTCGCCTCAACAATTTCAATTTCGCTGATATCTTATTTAAGGGAGAGACTTATTTTTCACCCCTAAGTATACGCCGCCCCTTACGCTCGCGTGCTCTTTGCGAACTTCAAAGGGGGTTGCTTTCCCCCCCTTGTTAACAAACTTCCACCTATCTGCATTTTTATTTAAGTTTCGACAAAAATTCTCCACCCCTAAATTCAATTTTTTTTTGCTCTCAGTCGCTCTAGGAAATTAATTAGAGAACACGGAGCTGGTATTCTAGTCGATTCTGAAGATTAACTGATTTGAATATTAAGGGGTGTTTTTGGGGGTGTTAATATTTCAAAGTTAATTTTGGGATAATGAAGTCGTTTTCTATTTATATACCTATCTGTTTTTCTATGTACAGTTTTTGAGGCACTTGCATATTAAAGTAGTCAAAGCTACCTCCAATTTCTTGTAGCTTAAACTTTCGAATATCTTGTTTTTAAACACTAACATATATTTTTACAAATAAATAATTTATGTCATTGCAGTCATTAGACAGTTACATACGTTTTAATTTAGTGTTTTTTATTAATATTTTAGTGTATACACTTGTTTACTTTAAAAATATATTAAAAATAAATATATTCTTATTTAAATATTTACTAGCTTTAGCGGTTTCGCCCACGTGGAGTTCGGGAATTGTCCACAGGATGCTACTTCCGGGATACAAAATAGCCTATGATCCAGACTACAACCTATCTCTGTGCCAAATTTCACCCAGATCCGTTTAGCTAATCTGAAGTGATTGTGTAAGAAACATCCATCCAAAATCCAAATCAATTTCGCATTTGTATTAGTAGTAAGATTTTTTCAGCTCAGATCTCTCACAAAAAACTCTAAATCTGGAATGTTTTATGTTAGGGCCTATGTACTATGACGATTGCCTAGAAGATAAAAGCACCTTATGTACTAGGTGATGGGTACCTATCACCAAAATTAAATGTAAAGACGCCAAGGTGCCCCCCCTATTTGATTTCCATAATTGCAATAGCAAATTGCGAAAAAGAAATGCTCATTTCGGCGGTACCAGAGTGGGTGTTTAGGCAAATAATTTTCATCTTAAAAAATAAAGTAGGGATAGCAAAACCAAGAACTTATAGAAATATGCCATTGATTTAATTTTTTAAAGAAAACCATAGATTATTCTTTGATAAACTTACGATGGTATGTCGGGTAATTGGTACTAAATGAGATGTGTTTCCGAGGTGTTCCTAGTAAACCTTAGAAAGCACGTTAAGCCGTTGGTACCGGCTGTCATTTGTAAATGTTTGACAGTTGTTACAGGCAGTCAGTGGCCCGAAAGTCTGACAACCAATCTTACCAAGGGGATCGTATTACCCAGTAGTGACTGGGTTGTGGAGTTCAGATAGGCAGTCGCTTAATGTAAAATAATGGTATTCCGCTGCATCCGGTAAGACTGGAAGCCGACACCAACATAGTTGGGAAAAGGCTAGGCAGATGATGATGACTAGAGATTGTACATTAAATGCAGGAGAAGTAAATATTGAGTTATTTTGTTCTACAATATTTTCTCGTAATCATCTTCACTATATCCCGATGCCATTTTTGCGAACGCTACAATGATTTCAATCGGGGCGGCGTTGGCACACGACCTCGTCTTTAATTATTTCTTTTTTCCTCAAAGCCCCAATAATAAATGCAAATAATGCTCAATGCGCCATTCGCCAAATTATTGAGCCTTAAGCCTGTATTATGCAGTTTCTTATTACGTACTCGGTATTAAACTTATTTACTTACATTATTTAGTTCTTTTATAATTCTGAGGAGTTCACGCAAACATGTGCAAGAAAAACGCCAAGTACCAAACATTTTTTTTTGTACGCATTTGACATAAGGGTCCGTCGGCTGTTATTTGGTTACCATCTAATCGGTTAAAATGTGATAATATTTCCGTTTGTATCAAACAAAAAAATGAACATGGGATAATCTGATGTACTACTTTCGTTCTTACCTAATGATGGTTTTTATGGATAACTTACACATGCATAATAACATCGCACTGACTGAAAAACTTCGTGTAGGATGTAAGTGCGAAGATTACATTGAAAAAAAAGAATGAACAGTGTAAGATCATAAACACTCAAGTCAGTCGGCAATAAACTTCAAGAAAATAACTTTAACAATTAAAGATTGGAGATTGCCGAAGTCGAGAAAAATGAAAAAAATCACGAAGAAAAGAAAAGCCATTAAAAACAATCACCAACAATAATTCTTGGTGAAGTTTGAACTTCGAAATCTCTTGTCCTTTGCAGGAACTTGATAAATATGAAGGGACTGAATTTAACCTGATATTTTTTTTATGAAGAAGAAGTTTTTTTATATGAGCCTAGCTGTGCCCCGCGACCTGCGTCCTCGTAAAGTTATTATAAAAATATAGTTTGCCTATTGCAATTGGATTTTCTTAAAAATTTCAAGGGTATTAATTTTTTTTTTGCACGGGTACCTAATTCTTTTTTCTAAAATAAAAGTAGCCTTGGTTACTCCTTATATCATCAGCTATCTGCCAGTGAGTCTCGTCAAAATCGTTCCAGCCATTTCGGAGATTATTCGGAACAGACAGACAAAAAATTAAAATAATTTGTGATGTGTGTGATGTTGTTATGTACCGTATAGATAACATATTAAAAGTGTCTGTTTGTAATTTCAAAATAAC
Organism: Noctua janthina; assembly: GCA_963576755.1. Classification (NCBI taxonomy): domain Eukaryota; kingdom Metazoa; phylum Arthropoda; class Insecta; order Lepidoptera; family Noctuidae; genus Noctua; species Noctua janthina. Next base: position 3,567,955 of record OY755067.1, read on the forward strand.
AGCTTTTTAATATGAAAGTGTATACGGTGCTTTTAACAAAAAAAAAAAACATTTTTAAATTTTGGTCTGTCTGTCTGTTTGTTCCGGCTAATCTCCGAAACGGCGAGAAGAAATTTGCTACCGCTGATCTTAAAAAGAGTAACTTAGGCTACTTTTATTTTAGAGAATGTATTAGGGTTCCGTGCAAAAAAATAAAACCCTTGAAATTGTTAACAAAATCCTATTCAAATAGGGAAGTAAAATTTTTAAAATCAAAAATAAAAATATAATGTCTAACTATTCATACACGAAATATTTTCAGAAAATCATCTAACAGCTGTAACAAAGCCATTTCATAGAATTTTTATTTTTTCTGAGTAGGTATATTTTTTTTTATAAAAAATAAATAATTTAAAATTAATTAACCCACTAAATAAATACTGGCTCCTTATTTTTGAACATCCATTACGCTAGTTTACTGCGTCGTATTTACCTTTTGTCATTGTAAGAATATGGGATAAATTTTTTTTGAGACTTTTTGCATAAAACCTTTATGGTTTTATGCAAAAAGTCTCAAAAAAAATTTTGAATTATAAAAATTTCGTAAAAAAAAAACACTCAGATATTTTTTTTTTTTCGTTGCTATGGCAACTTTACGACTTATAGAAGTTACTCTTAAAATATTTCGTGTATGAAAAGATAGACCATAGATTATATAGTAATACAATTTTTAATTATGCAAATCTGAGAATAAATTAACTATGAAACTACAGGTACCTATGAGAAATTACTAACTATTCGGTAGACCTATAATAGGTCTACGAATTGGTTAGAAGGACAGTGAAACGCCACTTATACCTAAGAATATTCCTCATCCATAACAAGCACAGTCACCATTAAAAACACGAAATGTTGAACAAATTGGCAACGCACATAAATTTTACATAAACTATTGGACAGGGGTTGTCGCACCCCATCAGTTCACCCCCGCGATTCGCCCCGTGACCCTAACCAGTATGGTGGTTGAGGACTTAAAAAATCGATAGGCTTAGTTCAGTGGTATGTTTTTGTGAATTACATGGGTGGAATAGAGGTCAGTTGTGACGGTCATCAGGCCAGGGATGATAAGAAAGTGAAACTATGTTAAATTAATTACGGTCTTGTGGGAGAGAAGACTAAAACCGAAAAAAAATTGAAGCCGGATAGTCTTTAGGTAAAGTAGTGCTTGCTTAGGTTGATCCGTGGATGCGGGACCACCCATTGCATATGGAGTTTCTTCCGTGCTCTGAAAAGACTAGCCTAGCTAACATTTGTAGATCTTTGACAATCGTTACAAGTAGTAAGTGGCCCAAAAGTCAGAAAACCAGTTTTACTCCACTTACACTAACTGGGTTGTATAGGTCAGTTAGTCAGTCCCTCCATGTAAAATACTGGTATACAGCTGCATCAGATGAGACTGGAAGCCAACCCTAACATAGTTGAGAAAAGGCTAGGCAGATGATGAAAGTGTTGACAGATAGATAATTTATTAGAGCCATCCTCACGGATCTCATCTAGTTCATATCATATTTTTATGACGTGTAAAAGTGTGTAAAAACTAATAACCAATCTACAGAAAAACAACGTTTAGCAAGAAATAGCAGCTTTAGATTTTTTTTAATTGTTATTAAAATTGATGAGCTACATGTATCTTGGTATAATTCAGTAACTGGGCATGAATAAAGATCTCAAAAGATTGATTAAAATATTACTACTGCTGCAATTGCGAAAGTTTGTGAGAATTAATGTTTGTTACTCTTTCACGCACAAACTTCTGAACGAATTTGAATGAATTTTAGCACACAGGTAGTTTATAACCTGGATTAACACATAGGATACTTTTATCCCCGATCCCGTGGAATAATTATCGATTACCACGCGGACATAAGCTAGTGTTTATATTGTAGAAAATTCAATAATATGAGATTACCATCTTATCAAAAACCCTCATTCAAAAATACATTATTTACGCTAAAAAAATCAAAATGAGTACCTCAGTACCTACCTTTTCGCTTTGCCCTCAAGCCAAACACGCCCTCCCTAAGATATTCATACAAATAGAATAAAAATATATTCAAATTCGATCTTCTGTTGATGGAAAGCCGAAAAAATCCTCCCCTTCAGTAATCATATAAAATATATATAAGTATAACTAGGTACCTTCTGCGTATGAGGTTCCAAAAGGGAGATGGTGTTTTGAAGAAATTCGACTTTTGTACCTACCCCCTTGGTACAGTCGGGGGAAACGGTCTTAAGATATGTTTTTGAAAAAAACTAAAAAAGTTAAAAGCTGAGTTAGAAGAAAAGCATGCTTTCCAATGTCTATTTTCTTAAAACAATGTAAATGGAAACAACGATTGATACAGTAAGATTTTGCTTGTTTTAAAGTAAGTTACACATTACACCACATAGAAAAGATATCAACACCAGATTATGCTAATACCTAAATCGGTTTACTTTAATTTGCCTAGTGGTGTGATTGTCGGACTGGCAAGTCAAAGGTAGGTTTTAGTATATTCGTGTAAATGTCTATTTACATTAATCTAAATTTTGATATATATTTATAGTATTTGATATATATTTATAGTATTTGATATATATTTATAGTATTTTATATATCCTTGTAGTTAATCTTAGTATTATTTAAAATTATTTTCAGATATACACCTACCACTGCTTGTCTCTGCATCACCCAAAGGTTGACTGGTAGAAAATACCTATGGCATTAAGTCCGCCTCTGTACTTTTGTGCTTGAAGTGTTAAATAATAAAATAGTGTTAGTAATAAAATAGGTCTCCAGTTCGAACCCAAGACCCGACCTCTGATTTTTTGGATTCATGTGCGTATTGTATAATTATCACTTGCATCGGTGAAGAAAAACATCGTGATGAAACCAGCATGCCTAAGAGATATTTCTCGACGGCATGTAAAGCCAAGTCAGAGGCCCATGGGCGGCATAATAAATCTGACACCAGGTTAGGCAGTAACCACACGAAAAAGGGGACTTTAATTTTGCAATAAGTTTAAATTCAAATCCGCATTGTGCAGAATTAAATTCATTGAAGCATTCAAAGGATGAAACACTAAATTAAAAAAATCATAAGTTTCCGGAAAAATATGACTTAGATATAAAGGTTTAGATCTGGTTTTAGTCCGTATCAATACATGCTTTAATTAAACAATATTTCGTTAGTTCTCAATAAGCCATCATTAAATTGATCCTAAATAAATCTTTACCACTCCTGTCCGCGGCTGTACGCAACATGACACCCCAAACTGGATGGGATATTTTTTCCCAAATCAGATGCACTCCCCCATCGCTTGTTACCGTTATTATTAGATTTGTTAGCACACAGACCGATTCTTATACATAACCTCATATTTACATAGCCTCTACACGCCAAAAACGACCCTAGTTGCACAAAAATTGGGCTCAATTTGGTGTTGCAGTCACATGTGCGGATATTTTTGTTTGGTATTGATTTTATTTGTTTATTAAGCATTGAACATGTCTGGATGTTATTTTGTCTGTTTTGGTTATCGACGTGTGTTATAATAAAATGATGCGTGGAGGTCGGTCTCGCCCATTTTTTGAGCCTGAATTTGGATGAAAATTTATCAAATTCAAACTCAAACTCAAATCTTCTGTTGCACATATATTGTGGTAAGTAGATGTTACATTCAAGAGGTACAGAATCTGACACGAACCTAGTGAGGTCACAGCAATTCATAAAATTAAAAATACATCTAGTAGCGGAAGGTCAATTTTTGTAAGAGGTAAGCCGGAGCACATATCTTTAATGTGATTATATTATTTGTCTATAGAATACTGACTGTGCCATTTTTCAAAGGGAAGCCGGTAGGAATCGAGTTGTATGGAACCTTCCCACTGGTAGGTACGTCTAGATTAGGACTAGTAAAGTAAAGAGAAAGTACTTTAAGTAGGTAGTCTAAGTCTAAATACCTAAGTAAGATAAATTAACAGTTGAATAAAATCTCTTTGTAATAAAACTGAACGGTGAGTTACAGGACCTCTGTATTTTTTCAAATTGTGATAAGCAACAGTTGGGGAAACGCCATTGTATCCAAAATCGCTATCAAATATCCTGTTATTTATATGATTACATGTTTAATGTTCCTGTATAAGCTTGAAATATAGCAAATCAAATTATGTTCCAGTAAAACCACAATCCAATATTTGAATGCTGGAAATCACTAGTGTTATTCAGTCAAGTTCTAAACTCATTCGTTTTCAAAGTAGAGGTTTCATCGCGAGTTATCTAAACGATGTGATGTTTCAAGTATAAGGACTGAAGTACACCAGACTAAACGGAATGAAACCTACTTTATTACTAGAAATGCGAAAGTTTTTGAGGATGCAGGTATGTTACTCTTTCAAGCAAAAACTAATGAACAGGTTTGGATGAAATTTGACACACAGATAGTTTATTACCTGAATTAGCACATGTGGACAATTGCCGAACTCTGTACGGGTGAAGCCGCGCGCATAAGCTAGCACAGAACAAAAATTTAAAAAATAAAAATATATAATATATAAATATAGGTGATAAATATTCAAAAGTGAATAAATATATTGGACAAATTGAACTAATGGAAACGAGATTAACCAACGAGGTTTGACAGTAACACATACCAATTACCTATACTAAAGTTAGTAAACAGTATATTCTTTATATTTTCAATACACCATGAAATATTATCTAAAGTTATTATTGCTGTATATAGGAAATTAATTTAAAATAAGTTTAAACGTGTGTATTTAATTTTTTCCGTGATGAATTGCTACTTTGGTATAATTTTTGTGTTCGGTTTGTTTTTATAGATTATTTTACGGATAAAAATTAAATGAGATATAACTATCTATATTTTACTATATTTTCTTTAACTTATACAAAATGAATAACTAGTCTAGTCACCACAATTTAATTATGACTCCAATTACACATACCCCCGCCATATTAGACATAACCAAAGTTTACTATTAACAGACATTCAACCCATCTGCCGCCACCATAGCCAATCCAGCTTGCAATAAAACAAAAATAACTGCCATCTAAAAAAAACAATAGAAAACCATAAACAATAACGTCCGAAAAAGGGGTCAAACATTCCCACATCCAAAACGGTGTAACTCTAAAAAAACTAATTTCAATACCGAAAATTTATTCAAATTTTTGCACCTCTATTTTTACTAAGACAATGTAACAGTTCTGATTTGGCTCGGCATCTGTTTTTAACCCTTGCATTTTATTGTTTATAATATAAAAGTAACAATGGTTGCCGTTGACAATCACTGGGTGCAGGAAAGGTGACGTTAAAACAAAAAAAAAGATTGTTATAGTAAGGAACAGGTTTTCATTATCATTAGAAAGGGTTGAGTGAGATGTAAGCCCGTGAAGTGTTCTGCTCATAAATATAGGGTTGGCAACACTTAAGTAGAACTTACATAGTTTCATAATAGTAGTTGCGATATTGAAATAAGATGACCCATGTTTCAGGCTAGATTTGAACGGCGGAAGACAGGCTGTTTTGGCGTAGCTTGGGAGAGGTTGATTATTTTACCAATTTTATATATTTTAATTATCACACTGTTTAGAATGGATCTTTCGGATTGCATGTCGGCTTTCAATGACAAAATAATAATTTCAGGTTAAATCTTTAAAGTAATTTTGTTTTCACTCGACATATTATAAAGTAACTAAATGAAAAAACACCCCACAAACCTCTAAATAATATTGTTTTTTTGCTTTCCGAAATTTTACTTTAAGACAATGATAAACCAGCGTTAAAAACCAAACCGACAGTCAACATTAAAATATCAGTTAGTTACTGTCTACCTTTTATCAAACCGCCAACCCTATCATCTCCCGTATTTTAATTATAGCTTCCTCTTCCCCTGCGCCTTGAAGACATTGTCCTCATTTATAATTTATTCATACATTTCATTAGAAATTATTCACAATTCAAACCGTATGCAAATTCACCGAAATTAAAATATAGACAAAGTACGCATTCTCTTATTTTTTTTAATAAAAATAGTTTTGTCATTGCAACCGTTCCCACCGAACGGGTTCTATTTCAAAATCGGAACGAGAATGTCATTCTTTTTTATTAAACATAAATTGTTTTTTTTTAATGTCGTTCTTGAAGCAAAGGAAATGTTTTTATGATTAGTTTTGTCTGATTTGCAACTTAAAAATTAATAGGCGCATTGTTTGCATTCGTAATAAATTGCTTTGAAGGTAAGATGCTGTGGGAACGATTAAATACTTGGATGGACTTATTTTAATTGCACAAGAATACGGAAATGTGGAGTTGCATGCAGTTCCAGTTTAACAAGATCCAGTCTTTCATACAATCGAAACAGTTACGTAGTACATCTTGAAGCTCTTGGTAACACACGAAAGGTAGGTTATTGGTGGGTTATAATAGTTACACTGAGAAGATTAAATTGTTTCTTTTATTATAACTTGTTAGTATAAGTCCCAAAGTTTTCAGATTTGGTTACAACAAAGTTTGCTGTTACCATCCACATCATTTTGTCCATTTCTTTTTGAGATTAGATTATTCAAAGAGTTGCATTTGCACTGAAGAAGAACTTAGGTACTTTTTCACCCCACAATATCATAGGTTTTTCACGTTAGTAGATTCACTGACTGAGCTACTTATCTTAACATCGACTAGCTACCGAACTAATGCCTATTTACGGATTTGAATGACATTTACCATGCAGAAAGATTACGTCCCCTAATTGGCAGGCAAAACCGCTTGTTCAAACTAGTATTTAATAAGCACATGACACATAAACCATGATATGATCAACTTCTGGTTTCTAGTCGAATAATAAATTCAAATTCAAGTAACTAGGCACGCAATTTCATATATTACGGGTTACGTTGTTTTCCCTTTCGCCTCCCATTACGGTTACTGGCAACAATCATGATGTCAATTTAATACGATTTATTATACGACATTTACAATTTCAAACGGTTGTAATTGCTATAGGACAATCAATACCCGTCTTAAATATTTTCCATTTTCACCACTATTCAACAACACCTTAATAACATTTGGCCAAGTGATTTTGAACCTTATGTCCACGTGTTAAGGTTCCGTGGGAGGTTACTTTGGTGCAAGAAACGTTACCGTGTGAAGTGTTCCGTATATTTGTTACTGTCAAACTGTAAATCTTGTAGTATGAAAATAAACCGGTTTTTATGATGATTAGGAGGACAGTTATTAGTGGTTTTGCGTAATTTTAAAGGTTTTACCATTTTGCTAGTGATGGGACGAAATACTTCTGCTTGATATTTGTGGAAGATTGTGAAGTCGAATTTGAAATCTTGCTGCAGAGAATCACGAAAGTAACTTGAAGGTTCTCAATAAATGATCGCAATGACGGGGAGAACAAGTGCCTTTAGGCTTCGCTAAGGGGTCTTTTACACCTAATATAGCAAAAGATTTATTGATTGATGAACAAAAAATGATGATAATGATGATGTGATATTTTAGAAAAGAAAAATATGTCAATGGAAAGGCTTCAACTTTAATTCAGCACCAGCCTATGGCCCTAATTGCCACAGGAACAACAGAAAGGAGGATCCTAGGTACTTACACGAAATTAGGATTTTCGGTTCCTCTTGTTATGATGTGGATTGGACGGAGGGAAGGCATACAACGTGTTTTTTTATATCCCATAACTCTAGGCTTTTCTATAAGAAAAATAATACAAAAAGTCCTAGAATATGTGGTCCAAAAATGCATAGTTTCGAAGATGTCATCAATCATAATTAATTTAGTTCAGTTCAAGTTTCATTGATAAATACAAGTAATTCGTTTTCATTCAAACCAATCATTCATATTCAAATATAAGAAAATGCGATGTTGTTATATTTCACGTACTTACATTAATAATCGTGACTTTGTCGAATTATTTTGTATGAAAAATGAAAACAAAAAAAATAATTGAAAAATAATTCTTATGCCAATTGATTCTTTGATATGGCCTCATTCATACCCTGTAGTTATGGATATGAAAACCACATCCTGTATGTTTTTGACATGGAAAGAAAAATTCCAGTGCGAGCAGGGTTTGAACCTGCGACCTTCCGATTCAGTACACCGGATGTCTTAACCAACTAGACCATCGCACCCCGCTCACAGATCTCGAAATTTTCGTTCCATTCACCGTAAGACGTTATTAATGGAACGAAAATTTCGAAAAGGTGCGTCAACTCTTGCTTCATGTAAAATATTTAACCGCGTCTGGTTATGACCTCAAAAAGAAAAGCCTAGATAAATAACAACACTAGTCTAATCTCAGCAGTTAGTACTACCTAATCAATCTAGACAAGTTTTTGAAGTGCAAATTAAGTAATGTGCTACTTTACCTACTAATTGATGACATAAACACCAGGTTTTGACAGTTTAACAGTAAATCAGAGGGCCTTAGGCAAGTGTCAAATGCTTTCAAAGCTTTTCGAATGATGATTACAAAGATACATAAGTATAGAGCAGCATTATCAGCCTGTAATTGCCCCACTGCTGGGACACAGGCCTCATCTCTATGAGAGGGAATGGGCTATAATCCACCACGCGGGCCCAGCGCGGGCTTGTCTTCGAATGTTTGGTTCTAGGACATGCAACCGCGGCATGTCCTAGAACCGGGAGAGTTGGAAAGGAATGGGGGAGGCCTTTGCCCACCAGTGGGACAGAATAGGCTAATTAAAAAAAAATACGCCTGCCTGGGGTCGAACCCATGTCTGTTCGTAAGTCGGGGCTGCCACCACTGGGCCACCGCTGCTCTCAAAGATAGTGGCTGCGAAAATTATCAAATTTTTTCATGCGAGTCGTTTTCATGGTCGCTGATGCCCATAGTGGGGTTCGAAATGAAAATCCAAGATGGCGGATGCGATGCGAACATCTTTCAACAGGGTTGACATAAGCCTTTTTGGTAGCTTAATATGTCAATACACACATAAATACACTCACACACACACGTATACATATACGTATGCGTGTACCTTCGTATATATATACTTTTTAGTTGTTTTTACACATCGCTATCGTTAATGGAAGGACAAATAGTAGCTGTTGTGGTTGCTTAGTGGAAATACCAACAGCTATGCAAATTAGAGAGAATGTAACAGCTATGACGGTAGAACGCATTGAGCTGGCATGGTGATCAACGTCGGTTTCTAGTCCATTCTTCCCGCCTGGAATCCCCGAAGGTGTAGGCAGAGGTGTAATATAGTACACCCACATTTGCTTGTTTTGTTTAAGTCCCATATGGGGGCGAGATCCAGACAGAATAAAAATCACAAGAAACTCCTCGGAGAATATTATAAAATATGTATAGAATTAAAAAGAACTGTAAAAATAATTTTAATACTAATTGATTGTGTTTACCGCGTCGTACAGGGATACTCATATTATAATTACGGTTTAATTCATAAACTGTAGCGGGATTAGCCTTTCTTTTGTGTATTTGGTTGCAATCGAGGCTAACTTATATCATCATCTGCCTAACCCTTTTCAAACTATTTTGGGGTTGGCTTCTAATCGTACCGCATCAATGCAATACAGCTAAATACGACTGTGTATCAGACCTCCACAACCCACTTAGTACTGGATAATACGATACCCCTTGGTAAGACTGGTTGCTCGACTTTCGGGCCACTGACTACCTGTAACGACTGTTAAAGGTCTACAGTTGTCAGCCGGGACCAATAGATGGTTACCCATCTACCAACCATCCTTGCCAAGCACTGCTTAACCTTAAAGATCGACACGTGCGGCTGTTATTATTTAGCCACGAGTTCTTCTCCTCCTGAGCTTATGTAATTCATCGATGTTGCCGCCGCCGCCGTGACTGGTAACTTTAATGTAGCATTGTAGCACCCAAGTTATCGAACTTTTTGTATGGTAAAATGTAGCAAACTTAGCTACTGAAAGCTTTATCAAAACATTCCAACAGATACGTAATTCTTTAAAAGACGCACCCGCTTATCTCTTGTACCACACGCGGAGTTTTAAAATTGCACTGCCGTACGCCAGCACAGTCACGTAGACCGTCGCTTATTATATACGGAAGCTACTGCAAACACATGACTCACCTTCTATCTGCACAGTCGGTTAAGGAGAAATTTTGTTGCTTTTCTTTTGTGAAAGTGGTTTCGAGCTAACTTACAGGTTCTTTTAGATCCTTGTGAAAGAAATTATCCAGAAAAGAGTGTGTGTGTGTGTCTGACCATTAGACGAACACGCACTGGGCTCACTTTCCCAGAGAGGAGGTTTGTGTACCCACCACTTTTAGGTTTTGTAGTTGTAACGAGTTTTTTTCCACGGAAGAATCGACAAAATGACTGTTTCTTTTGTTGATCTGCCATTTTGTCGATTCTTTCGTCGACAAAATCAGTTTCTACTATGTTCACGCTACGCGTGCAGATGTGGGATTATCATGTTTATTCTTGCATGTTTTAAAAAAATCAACTTAAAAAAAACTTTTATTAAAATTAAAAGATTGCGAACAAGAGGTCCTGGATTCAATTTCCGGGTCGGGCAAAGCGTTATTGGGTTTTGCCATCAGGAATTTCGCAGTAGTAGCCACGGAGTCTGGTACTGTGCCCGGTTGGTGGCATTAGGCTCGCCCCTTATTACATGGGACTGTAAAATGCATACATAGCATTTTACAGTCCCATGTAATAAGGGTAACTATTAGGTACACCTCTGCTCAAACCCTTCGGGGATTAAAGGCGTGATGTTATGTTACTTACATACTAACTAACTAACCAACAAACTAACAAGGCAAGTTAAAGAAGAGCTTATAAAAAGCAACGTCTTTTCGTCTGACTGTCCGTATCTGGTATTAAACTCTAGGTTTCAGGCTATATACTTCGTCACATCTTTTATCTAATTAATGGCACAGCCAATTTGCCCTAAGTATAGATTACAAATTAGACCATCTGCTGATACACTAACGCAAAAACACTTAGTATTCCCTACACTGCTAATAAAATATAACAAGCATAAAAAAGATATCACTTAATGGCGCCAAAGCACCTTGTTTGTACCCATAGTGATGCACTAACTGATCCAAAACTTTAGTGTCGATACAACATGATGCGATGCTCTATTATTTTGGATCGATACAAACGAATACGATATACAACATTATTTTTAGTATATGCGAAACCTGAATACAGTTTGTTCAGAATCAGTAACTGAATCGATTCTAATAATTTTGAATTCATGTTATATTTTGTCCTAAAAATATTTAAAAAAGGCTACAAGTTGGACACCGAGCGACACTAAGTACCTATCGGAATTATTTAGGTACCTACTGCCAAATTATTGTTATAAATGAGCTCAAGACGACTCTGGAGGCGCGTGCGCGGCAGGGCCGCGTGGTGACCACGTTTTTGTCCGGACAACCAGGTAACAGAACAAGCTTATAACTTTGTGATTTTTCAAGATACAGTTTTGAAATTTTGTACACTCATTCTTTACATAAAAATACTAGACAAGGGTTTCAGGTTTCACAAATACTAAAACTAATGTTGTATATTGTTTGGATTGAAACAAAAGTACATTGATGGCTCATTGTCATAAATTATATGTAAATATGAAAGAATATAAAAGAAGGCCACAACACAACCAGTCTTACCAAGATGATCGTATTACCCAGTGCTAACTGGGTTGTGGAGGTCAGATAAGCAGTCGCGCCATGTAAAATACTGGTATTCAGTTGTTTTCTTCGAGCAAAAAACGAACAAGAAAGAGGGTAGACCGATTTTTCTGCTCATAAAACACCCACCCGCAGTAACTTTAGTTTATCCGTGATCATGGTGCTTGCAACAGCTCCGAAATATCGGGAACTCAAAGAAAACAATAAACATGGTAAATGTCCCGTCTTCTAGTTGTAATAATGTTAGTGACCATGATAGTTTAAAATCTTAAAACAACATAGTTGCCCAATTTAGTAGGGAAAATACAGTTGATGACGGATCGAAGTCATTCGATAGGCACGATTTTAGAATGCTTTCGCATAGTTGTGGTCTGGCTTTTTCAAAGGAGCTCGTGGCAATATAATAACAGCCGCTCGGGTCGATCTTTAGGTTAAGCGGCGCTTGCCTAGGTTTGTCCGTGGATGGGTGACCACTCATTACATACCGAGTTTCCTCCGTGCCTCGGAAAGCACGTTAAGCCGTTGGTCCCGGGTGTTATTTGTAGATCTTTGACAGTCGTTACAGCAGTCAGTGACCCGAACGTCTGAGAACCAGTCTTACCAAGAGGTACCGTATTACCCAGTACTAACTGGGTTGTGAAAGTCAGACAGGCTGTCGCTCCATGTAAAATACTGATATTCAGCTGCATCTGGTAAGTCTGGAAGCCGACCCCAATAAAGTTGGGAAAAGGCTAGGCAGATGATATGATGAGTTCCGATCTGGCTTTGATCGATACAAATGCTAGTTCAGCGCATCCCTAAGCTCTATAAATAAGTATCTAGACTTAGATACTTAGACGAACAAAGGTATTAGGAATAGGAACATCTGCCTAGCATGTGCGTTTAAACGGCTTGAACGTTAGATAGGACAGCAAATAATTTACGGTGTTTGGTAAAATCTAAATATTTGTGTCGCAGTTAAATTGATGAATATCTATTGGAATTTATTTTCACCTGTGTTTTGATAGTATCCTTGTTATTAAATTGAAAAAAAAACTATTGCATTTAGCGGAGATGACAATTTTGAGATGGTTGTGTGGAGTGACAAGAATGCATAAAGTATGGAATTATTATAATAGAGGAAGTTTGCAAGTGCCATCAGTGACAGAGAAGTTGAAAGGGTATCATTTGCCTTGATATGAACATGTCATGAGGAGGAATTAAACACATGTGACTCATCATCTGCCTAGCCTTTTCCCAACTATGTTGTGGTCGGCTTCCAGTCTAACCGGATGCAGCTGAATACCAGTATTTTACATGGAGCGACTGCCTATCTGACCTCCACAACCCAGTTAGTACTGGGTAATACGATACCCCTTCTGACAACCAGTCGGTTGTCAGACTTTTTGGGGCACTAACTGCCTAACGACTGTGCAAGATCTACAAATGACAGCCGGGACTAACGGCTTAACGTGCTTTCCGAGGCACGGAGGAAACTCGGTATGTAATGGGCGGTCACCCATCCACAGACCAACCTAGGCAAGCACGGTTTAACCTAAAGATCGACCCGAGCGGTTGTTATTATTTAGCCACGAGCTCCTCGAATGAAACACATGTGACTAAAATAGAATATAAATATTGATAGATGGAGAGGGAGAGGAAGACCAAAGAAAAGATGGATGGATTGTGTGAAGAATGATATGAAAGAGAAACGAGTAAATGATGCTGTGACGTCTGACAGAGGAGAATGGAATAAAATAACGTAGAATGGGACAAGGGTCGGAAGATGATGTGATTAAAAACTCTTTGTGCCTTTGGACAGCTTTTTAATCAAATGAAATGTTTTTTTTTTACAAAGTTCACTTGGAACGTCACTCAAGTGAATCTTCTTTCTTTGTCCAGGCAGTTTTCCTCTGGAATGCGCTACCTCTGAGTATCAGGCCGGTGACCAGTCAGTTCACTTTCAAAGTGAAAGCTCGGGAATATATACACAAGAAGTTAGCAGATTCGTCTCTAAACTAAGTTGTTGTAGTTTTTCTTGTTTATCTCTCTTAACTTTATAAAGTTTAATATATGTATGTATATAAGTATTTATTCTTATATGTTTTAGTTATAAATATTTTCTAGTCTTTTTTTTCTGTTATTGCACCTACTGTATATTGTCTCTGCATCACCCTAAGGTAGACTGGTAGAAAATGCCTATGGCATTAAGTCCGCCTTTGTACAGTTTTTACTTGTGCATAAAGTTTTAATAAAAAAATAAATAAAATGTCAGTCAGAATAAGGATTAATCATTCACTGGTATGTACGGAATTGATGAACTAGAGTGAACAATTCTCCATTGCTTCAGTTATTGCTCATCTCTTTGAGCCACAAACATTTTCCTTCTTAAATTAAAAAGTAACTGTTCACCAACTTGATCGCATTCGTCCAATTGTCACGCTCTTCGACAGTTTTAACAGAAAATGTTCGTGACGTAGTTACCCAGCATGCGTCCGAGTTTAGTTTCCGCATGGTAATGGTGAAGACATCTTCGTTATAGTCTTCGAACTTGACAACTGCACCCAACAGACTGTAGCTACGGCAAGGGTCGCGGTGGTAGTCAGGCTCCGGAGGGTTCTTGAATCTAAACATTTGGGCATCATCGAAAAGCATGAAGTAGCAGCGGCTCCAGGTGTAAATGTAAACACCGCACATTGAAAGCCAGCCCTCCATTACTACGAGGTCACTGAAAAATAAGAATAAAACATTTAAAAATGGTATTATGACCACTTTAAGTTTGCAGTTAAAAATGGCGCTGCTTGTTAAGAAAATATGTATCAATATGTCAAACTGGGTTCATTTATTTTAGTCCCGTCTGCACAGATAAGTTGGTTGATGTGTACTACAAGGATATTTTGGCGCTTGAATGACATTGACAGCAAGGCTTTGTTGACAAACATTTGAAAAAATGTCTTAAAAAAAAATGGCGGCGTCAGTTGGAATTGTGGTTACGCGCCAAATATAATTTTACCGATTTAATTAGATGTGATGGTCTGTGCCAAACCTAAAGGTGTCCGACGACTTAAGGATGATGACGAGCAAAAAAGGCAGAGGAATACCTAAGAAGTACTAGCTAATCCTCGTGGTTTTGCCTGCGTTTTAGGTCGGAAATTAACCCACGCGAATGTACTATCGGGATGAAAAGTATCCTATGTCAGAATATTATCTACTTCTGTGGCAATTCCGTTCAGCTGTCGCTGAGTTACTGTCGCATTCATAATAAAATATAGTAAAAAGCATGGATAGGTGTACTTACTGTCTGCCTCGAACTCTTAAATAATTATTGTTAACCAATGTTTTTTTTGAAGGCCGCTCCGCCATTTTGCAATTTAATCACTTTGATAATTGAAATTTAGTCACGAAAAGTTTTGTGTTTTATTTGTACCCTGAATTTCTCTATATCTATTTATTACTAAAAGATTGACTGGAAAAAAAGCTCCGCTTTGTACAGTCACATTCACAAGTATGTTCACACAAAGCAAATTAAAAAAAAAGACTTTAAGAGACATTTCATAACAGTACGGGTTCCAAAATATTACGTTCGAAATCCAAAAAAAAAAAAAATGAAAACATAAATCTTTAAAAAAAATTGCTACACGTATACATATGGTGCTCGTGACTGACAATGGAGTTTTAAATCAATGGATATAATATACAGGTTGGCGACTTAGACATTTGTCCTTCAAGGAGCGTAGGCCTATGCTTCCTGTCATATTAAAAAACTTCCTCCAAAAAAACTCATACTCGATTGTTCAATAAAAATCCCATACAAAAGTAGACATTATTTCAATGCGTGTATCATTATCATCATCATCCTGTCCTTGTTCCATGTTACTTGGGCTGTGCGCAAAACGCTTTTTTCTTCCATTCTCACCTGTCAACCGTTACTCAATCATTTACTTCTTTTTCTTTCATATCATTCTTCACACAATCCATCCATCGTTTCCTTGGTCTTCCTCGCCCTCTCAATTCATCAACATTTATATTCGTCACTCTTTTAGTCACATGTGGTGCATCCCTCCTTATACAACATTAGTTTTAGTATTTGCGAAACCTGAAACACGTGTCTACTATTTTTGTGTAAAGAATCTATGTACAAAATTTCAAAACTTTATCATGAAAAATACAAAGTTATAAGCTTGTTCTGTTACCAGGGTTGTCCTCACAAAAACGTGGTAACAACGCCGGGCGCCCGCGTGCACGCCTCCAGCGTCGTCTTGAGCTCATTGATAATAATAATTTGGCAGTAGGTAACCTAAATGATTGCGATACGTACTTAATATCGCTCGGTGTCCAACGTGTAAATTAAAAAAAAAACTTGGGACAAAATATAACATGGTTTGAAAATGATTGGAATCGATTCAGTTACTTATTCTGAACAAACTATATTCAGGTTTCGCAGATACTAAAAATAATGTTGTATTATATCATACCTTATATTATGTCCTATGCCATACTAAGGCAGTCGATTTCCGTTCAACTTACGATGCATGTATAAAAAGATTTTTATTTTCGTGAATTGGACTTGAGTTTCTTTGGGAAAGCGATAGTAATATGACGGGTAGACTTCTTGAAGGATCCAGGTAACTACATTGCCACCCTGTATAATTATGTTTTGTACAGAAAATAATTAAGAATATTGAATAAAAAATGCGCATAGACGCTCACAAAGTACATAGGTACTGTTAAAACTAACATAGAACGACTGTATTTTTTTTCGGCTTGAAGTAATTAGTTCATAAAGTACGCATAGGAATAGATTTTTCCTTAAAATTAAGGATAATTATACTTTATAAATGTCATCATAGGATTGTGTATTTATAATTATTTGTAATGCTTTTATTTTTCGTAAAAATATATTAGCAAAGCAGTATTTGTTTGTACAGTTTGCAGTCGCGAAACTCAGTAAATATTACTTTAAACAAAATTGATTTGTTTAAATAATATCATTAAAATCACATGTTATCGCTTCATAAAATAACGATGATAAAAATTTGGAGCTATTCTGGGGTTCATATTGGTGTCAGTATTGATTTTAATATACGTAGAAAGCTAAGAAAAAAGATATTAAGTTTATATTATGTACATTATTTATTATATTAAAAATGATTAATTACTAACTATACATACTTAAAATAATAATAAAAATATACAGTACATGTATTAAAAACAGAAAATAAATTGAAAAACTTAGGCCAATGAGAATCAGAATTCGTCACTGTAATTATTTAACGAAGTTAAACTTAGCGTAAATAAATCCTCTTTTTTTCAGTAACTTCTAATCATCTTGAGAGGCATGAGAGGCATCACACATTTCATCTTCCGGATCGCAGAAAAACCAAACCTGTAACAACTTCTAAAGATTTAACGCCCACCGTTTTGATCGCATTCACCCAATCATCGCGCTCCTCGTCATTTTGAGCAGCAAACGTTCGTTCTCCAGGGAACCACATGGATACTGTAAAAATACTTCTTCTGTGATCAACTTTGTCGTCTTCGGACTTGACAGAAGCTTCATAAAGATAGTAGATATGGTGAATTTCACTCTGATAGTCGGGCTCTGGATTGTTCTTGAAACCAAACATTTGGGCATCTTCGAAAAGCAAGAAGTAGCAACGGCGCCATGTTTTAATGTGTTTCCCGCGCATTTCTAGCCAGCCCTCTTTTACTAAGAGGTGGTTACTGAAAAAAATAAGAAAGGTATGTTTAAAAAAGACCAGTATTTTCAAGCAGTTAAAGAAATTTCTATTATGTTTATTTAACCTGAGGGGAAGTCTCATATTTTTCACGAATGTTAGCATTATAATCTAATCTTAATAGATTAAGATTAGATTATAATGTCTTTATTATAGTCTCAAATACGTCATTTTTTTGGCATTACAACGAAAAATCATCTTAATAATGTTTGTATTGTCAATATGAAATAAATAAGCTCCCGTTTGAGTAAGAATGTAGATCGTTATTGTGAGTGAACAAAAACCAAAGAAACGGTGGATGGATGGTTCGAATCAATATAATTAAGTAATTAACAGCTAGTTTGTTGCTATACAAAATTGGTAAGGGGATGTGCTGCCGACCCGAAAATGTATTGAGACTAGGGTTGGACAAGACAAATGAAGAATTGATGCTTTAGGTGGGTACTTACTATCGATCTCGAACCCTGGACCAATTAGTGTCTCTAATTTTTTCTTTCTTGATTTGTCTGATTGAAGTTTCCTCCGCCATTTTCACTTTTAATCACTTTTATAATCGAGATTTAGCCACGTTCGTACATCACTCTTTATCACTGAAAGGTTTGATAACTCAATTTGAATTTAACTTTCCTTTGTAAATGTACACGAGCACTATGTTATAAGTTTTTTTTTTTGTTAGCCTGTTTGAGTGTCCGAATGCTGGGCAAAGGCCTCCCCTATGTAATATGTTAACGTTAACGTTGAAAGCACGTTAAGCCGTTGGTCCCGGCTGTCATTTGTAGATCTTTGACAGTCGTTAGTGGCCCAAAAAGTCTGAAAACCAGTCTTGAGGTCAGATAGGCAATCGCTCCGTGTAAAATACTGGTATTCAGCTGCAACCGGTTAGACTGGAAGCCGACCCTAACATAGTTGGGAAAAGGCTAGGCAGATGATGATAGCCACTGACATTCTATATCTGTATTTTTAGGCCTGCATTTATTTGTCCTGCTCCTTCTCAATAAGGGAAATTGGTACTTTAATTAGCATAACATCACGCTATAATCCCCAAAGGTTTAGACAGAGATGTACTTTATAGTACACCCACATTTCATTTATAATTTTTTGCCAGTTTATTTAAAAAGTAGTTAGTTTTGGCAGATATAAAATAATAAAGCCTTGTTTGTAGTTACGGTCAGCTTCTTCAAATCATAACTGTGTAATTTATTTATGTATAATTTCATTAAAATCATGTGTGACTATTATTTTGCAATGTAAAGGCTTACGACGGCTTACTGCAATGTTTTTACTCCATGAATAAAAATAATAAATAAATCCGGAACCGTCACAAATAAAGATGCGACATACTGATTATAATTAAAAAGCAAAAAAAAAACTCTTTTGTCTTCGTCACAGAATCCAGTATTTTCTCTCAACTCTGTCATTGTAACATAAGCTTTAAATCAAAAAAATATCAAATGGTAATAGTCAAATTTCATCTTTTGTTTCATTTCAGTGACACTAAAACGAGGGTCATTTTTTATTCACTTTGCAAAAAATGACCCTTGATAGGGGTATTTTTTTTTGTAACGTTCGAATTTAAATTAAGAACTCTATTGTCGTTACTTTTTTTTTAATTACGACCCGACGGAGTCATTTTTCATGCATCGCTTGCAATCTGATTTACCTGCCGGTAGCTTTTTTATAGTCTGTTAAGTGTGACCCAGTTACGCACAGTTATGTTTATTGGGGAACTTATATGAGTCACAATCACATTTTTTTTTTTTTTTACAAGCATCGGTATTGTAGGCACACTGCTCTACCGGGAGAATATATTTTTTTTAAATTTTATTTATGGAATTTACAAATTGAACTGCGCAAGTGGCGCCAGTTACAGATAAGTCGTCTGCCTTGGTATGGACATGTGATGAGAAGGGATAAAACACATGTGACTAAAAGAGTGAATAAGTAGGTAATTTAAATGTTGATAGACGGAGAGGAAGACCAAAGAAAAGATGGATGGATTGTATGAAGAATGATATGAAAGAGAGAGGAGTAAATGATACGTGACGTCTCACAGGGGAGAATGGAAGAAGAAAACGTGTTGCTCTGACCCCGAGTAGAATGGGAGAATTATAGGAAGATGATGAAAAATTTAACTAAAATTGAAAATGATGATTAAAATTGAGTGAGATAAAAACAGTCTAGGGTACCTAAAATGAGACTTAAGAACCTCTTAAATTTCTTACTAACAATTTCTGAGAGAGCAAATTTATAACAAAACATTAATAAAAATATACATCAAACAGTCCTTTTCAAAAGCGTATAATTCTATATGTTCTAGTTGCGTGCGTGCGTTTAGCCTGAAGGTCGTTTTCGACTCAGTTGCTTGCATCTAAAATAATTGCATAGGCATTTAAATAAAATTGTAATAATTGTAGTACACTACATCATTTGCAATTTTATTTTCGCAGAAAACAATGAGTTGCCATTAATAATTTAAATAATAATTATAGTGTTGGTACTACATGAGTGCTGGGGTATTGTCCTTCAGCGAATAATAAAATTAGATGATGTTACATACAGTTACCTTGTTTTGAATTAAAGAGTGCTAATTATTTTTATGCGCTGTGGAACTTAAATGGAGTTGGGTAGGACACCTAGCAAGGCGCGGTGGTGGCAGGTGGAGTAAAGCTGTGACCGAGTGGCGTCCAAGTAATGGTAAGAGAAGTGTTGGTCGTCCGGCGGCGAGATGGGCAGACTACATTGTTGCTATCGCGGGAATGTCCTGGATGAGGCTGGCACAAGAGCGTGGAGCTTGGCACAAGCAAAGAGAGGCCTATAACCAGCAGTAGGTGAAGTCGGGTGGATGATGATGAATTATTTTGTACTCTCATGACATCACGTAGTACGTGGGATTTTTAGAAATGATATTGAATTCTCGTCGTGAAATTGGGAAAGCGAAGCGAATTAAATGTTCTGACATTGTATGTAAGATGGTGGTTGATATCTCTCTTTTAAAATGGTAATGGTAGTATAAATGAGTAATTGGTGTTTACGAATGAATGAATGAATGCAATTATTTGTCAGAATTTTGTACAAAGCTGTTAGGTTCATAATGTATTAGTATCATAATATTCTGCCGTTTCCGGCGTACAAATATGGTTTATAAAATTATGGGTCATCATTAAGTACATTACAATTAAATTATTAATCAATAGAATTGGCATTACAAATAATTGAAATAAGTAGAAAAATAAAAGAGATAAATTGTATAAGTCAAAATTTCAAAGAAGTCAAGGACATCAAATATGATTAGGCAAATAATGTCAAATATTTAGGTAAATTTTTCAGTCATAAAATCTTCAGTCGAGTAATAGTATATATAGTATTATTTAACTTTCTTTTAACATTTGCTGAAAAGAAAGTTAAATAATTTACATTTAAATGTTCGGAAGCTGAGGGTTTTGAAGCCATCAGGTAATTTGTTGTAAACAATAATGGACATGCAGTATACATTATTAGAAAACAGTTTAAATATACGCCTAGGGACATTAAGCGTATGCACTATATAGGAGGTCCGCTACTATTTTTAACATTTATTCTATAATTTAGAACTAAAATATGAAGACATTTTTTTGTGTGACATCCATCATCTCTCATTTGGTCTCATCTGGCCAGAACCAAAACTTTTAACACCCTTATCTATTAATAAGTCAAAGTGATTACTTGAGTTTAACATTTTGATTCTGTAGTTTAGTAATTGCTTGAAGTTAGAACTGTCAAAAGTTAGAACTCTCTTAGCTTTGTTTTCTTTGACGGTTCTTACTTCATAAAAATTCTTGTCTATTGCATAGAAATGGTTGCGCAAGTAATTACTTATTATTATTATGAGAGTTGTGTCACACTGCAGGGGAAAAGCCTCCTTTCCTTTTTTCCATTGTTCTCTCTCTAGAGCTATTTCAGCCCAATCCTTTAAGTAGCAGTCCAGCTCATCACACCATCTCCTTCTAGGCCTGCCGCGTCGCTAGTTCCTGTTGTTCGAAACTCAATCCGCAGATATATTTGCCCAATTCTGAAGTGACATAGCGTATATAGCCTGCCCAGTTCCATTTTAATTTGGCGGTAATGCTGCCTTCGTCTACAATTTCTGTTTTGGAACGAAATATACTGTTCCTTATAAGATCAGTAATTTTGACTCCGAGCGTACTTGAGTTTAAGTAATTACTTTAACTTACGTATAGATACAAGTGTAACACTTGTGATTTCCATCAACCCGCACTGGGCCCGCGTGGATTACTTACAACCCACTCAACGAGTGGAGGCCTGTGTCCCAGCAGTGGGAACATTATAGGCTGATTGTGCTACAATGATTGGCTCATTAAATAAGTGCTGTCTGCGATAAAGGAGGTCTGCTATTATTTAGCTTTTATTCAGAAAGCTATAAGTGGCCATTATGCGCTGACAAAGGGCTGATATTCAATACTGAGCTGATTTTGCATTCATCGAGTACAAAAGCGGTCTATGTGAGGTATTTTACATGGCATTAATGATTTTACGTCGTTTTTGGATATAAAAGTATAAATAAAAAAATAAAAGTCAAAAATATAAGTAAAAAATAAGTAAGTATAAGTAATAAATATAAAGTAAATATATTTAATAATAAAATATCTGTTGTAATTATGCAAGAAGTTTATCATCATCTGCCTAGCCTTTTCAATATGTTGGGGTCGGTTTCCACAGTTACCGATAAAAGTATTTATTGAAGTCTAATTGCCGATTTTTGAATTGAGTAATTGTAGTTGATGTCTTGTCAAACTCTACCCATGTTTTAAATTTGAGCAAATTACTTTATTTAGAATTCGGCTAGTTTTCTATTCAAATATCTACTTATACCATAGACTGGCAGAAAGTAATGCAATACCTAATTAATTTCAATAATTATAGAATGCTTAGGTAATTTTTAATAAACATGAAGTACTTCATAGAGAGGAGGCCTGTGTCCCAGCAGTGGGAACATTATCGGCTGATTATGAAGAACTTCAGTATTTTTTCCTTTTTTAATGATTACTTACATTATTATTGTGTTCGTTGATGCACACAGCTTTACATATTTTTTTCCTCATCTAAAATAATTCAAACGGAAAACCATTGACGAAAACAAAACTTCAGCAAAATTCAAATATATCAACAAACTCAATGACGAACCCTACCTAAAAATTTGAATTTCGAGCGCTTTTGCTCACGCACACTTACACAAGGTATTCCCTGTATTTACGAAGGTGCCAGAAACGTCAGATTTGGTTGTAAAACAGTACCTTGATGTTGCTACTCGATAACAGATGGCGCTAGTAAGACTTTCTTAACAATCATCATGAATGATATTTTGTATTAATTTTACGTTATGATTATTCTAAAAATATTACTAAAGTCTAGAAATAAATGAAAATATTAATTAAACTGAATATTCATAAAACGCTCCACCTTCATTATTTATTAGTACTTCCATGGCTGCATAGATGGCGGTACTAGTAGCGTCAGTTAAGCTGAGCCTAGTTGAGCAAATATCCTGTTTGCCACCTCCTGTACGTGACTTTAAAAGTAAACTGTCTCATTTTCTGTTCAAATTGCCACCTCACATCTTATTCTGTACGCTTTCAAGCATTTATATTCATTTCTCGACTCTTTTATGAAGATGTATGTACTTTATAAGAATCCAATAAGAAAATGTCGGTACATTCTCACTTTAGACTGATTAGAATTTAATGTATTAGAAGTTTAGGAGGAAATTAGATTTATGAGAGTAAAATCTGTTAATATTTAAAAAAAATTAACATAACTAGTTGCGTATGTAGTCATGGATAGATAAGAAAATAAGTTTGGCTTTAATAAGCCCTGCCTATAATACCACTCTTGACTACATTTTTGTTCAAAACTAATCCTGGTGTTATTAAACCGAGTGGCAGAATAATTCCCGCTAAAAATAAAACTACCTACTATCTTATTTTTATCCATTAGGATTTAGGATTTATTCATTAGGTTAGTATGCCTTGACTTTGAAATCAACAAAGTTGTAAAATATTTTCAATAATCCAGTTAGAATTTTTAGAACAAACTTTACCAATGTCGTGTACACATACCCTTACAAAAAATAAAAATTATTATTGCGTACGAACATTACCTATCATAAATACATCTATCCTTTTCTAACACTATACTTTTCTCGCAAACTTTTATTATAAAGAAAGAGAGGAATGATTCCCTCTCTTTCTAACAACGTCACACCCCATTTTGTAACAATACATTTTTTTTTGCCGTTTTCAAAATATAGGGTGGGGACAATTTACGACGAATTACGATCGATTTTATTTCATTTTGGGTGCGCAAGAGTTTATAGTGCTTCGAGTGCTTTTGAAAATATTTTTAACTATGTATAAGTTGGTACAACTGTTCTGTTTGACAATTTTCTTTGATGTTTGTTGAGCTTGAAGGGTGGGCAGTGTTTTCAGTCATCGTTTTATTTATTGAACTTATTTGAAAAGTGACCTATGCGTCATGTTCGTGAACGGCGCCGTCAGTAGGGACTGGGCATCTCTTAGCTGCCATGGTTTATTTTATTTTTGAATGGTTGATAACATCTTTTTACTCTGGACGCTCTTAACTTGCACGTCTTTCTACATCTTTCTCACATATATGTATAAACTCAACATGAATGATGTAACCAAGATTTTATAACGATATTTTGATTTAAAATAGTGTCCATGGAGTTTTTTGCCCATTCTTCTTCATAGAGATCTACGCTTTGGAATGGGCAATGGCAAGTTAGTGCGCCTTGTGACTGTGACTGTAGCTTCGCTTGTTTTTTAACATTCAAAAGTGCCTGAAATGGTCTAATTGAAATAAATGCTTTGAGTTTGAGTATTCAGAAACATACTGAAAAGAAGAATTATGTTTTTGGTTAACTTAGTTTTACCTTAGTTGTTTTTGTTTGACTGTGAATTTAGATAATAATATTTTGACGGCATCTACAACATCACAAATAAACTACGTATGATAAATAGTTGACGTCACACACATGAAATTTATTCCTCATACCTCTGTTCTATACTCATCATCGTCTACCTATCTTTTCTTCAACTATGTTGGAGTCAGGTCGGCTTCTAGTCTAACCGGATGCAGCTCAATACGTCCCTACAATCACCTATTTTACATGGACCGACTGCCCAAGCTCGTATCTTCATCATTCTCCTGTCCTTATCCCAATTTATTTAGGGTCGGAGCAGCATGTCTTCTTCTTCCATACTTCTGTATTACTAGTCATCTCAACAGTCACTTCCTTCCTTACCATATCATCTCTCACACAGTCCATCCATCGTTTCTTTGGTCTTCCTCTACTCTTATAACATCCATATACTCAAAACTTTCCTCACGATATTTTCGTTATTCACTTTCATTCATCACATGTCCATACCACGAAAACCGATATCTAAACCAGCTTCTGTGGACGTCGGAAATAATCCTACGGGTATGTACAACTGGGATAAAAAGTGTCCTATTTCCAGGCCATGACCCTAATATAGTTGGGAAAAGGCAGACAGACAATGAGACAGATAGTTAGTTTCGCATTTAAACGGTTGTTGTGGATATAGGTAGTTGAGTTGAATTTTTCTGTAATCAAATGCAGCTGAATAACAGCTAGCACTTTATACAAAACACTATATAAAAATTGTATATTCAATTATTCATTACACGGTGTGATAACCCATAAACAAGCGATACAAGCGATAATAACATACTATAAGCATCCTATATAAGATAAAAGTAGTGATTTGATCCACTCTGGCCCCATGTAAGTACGTACTGTTGTAACGTCAGCAGAACACTCCTTTGTCCGCGGCCGCTACCGTGAAGAGATGCTATCGTGTAGGGATAGCAGCTTCAGTACTAGTAAATGGTTAAATTAAGATACTATTATATTAGGAGTTTAGTTAATTAACTGCAAATGTTTCCACTGGTGGGATATGGGCCTCTCCTCCTACTCTTTATAAAAAATCGTGGGTCGTAACCCACCACGTGGTCCCAGTGCGGGTTTATAGATGTCACGTTGTGTCTTTGGGAAGGTAATTACTTTTTGAAAATCAAAGAATTTTGGTTGACTGCCATGGAAGCTACTTGTTTCAGTTTCATTCCTTATACAGCATGTATTAGAAATACCACACCTTCTGATACACGCTGAAGAAGCTCTTTTTATTTTTCTTCTCCAGAAGACAAAAATATAACAGCGCCCTTGAAGAGTCAAGGACGCTGTTATATTCTTTCCACAAATTAATATTTGTCAAAAAAATATGACAGCATCCGTCGATATCACACATGGTCTAAAATTAAAGAAAATAATATTATTCTTCTCTCATACTGGATTTTAAAGCTAAGAGTACTTAATAGGTAGTGTGGTAGGTATTCTTTCAAAATCTATGTTGACATCTAGTGGCGGTACTTTCATACAAGCTTTAAATTGCCTCAACCTTGAATCGCTCTTATAACCTAGTACTCTTCATGATGTTAAAGTGTCTGAACAGTCGCTTTGCACTAAAGGGCTTGCCGTATTGTTGGGCCCTAGGCACGCCACTGAAAATCTATGTAACTAACATAGACACAATGGAGATAAAATATTTTTTTTACAAAATTTAAAAAAAAACGAAGAATGAATTCTTGATGCCATAAAAACATAAATAGTTAATTAAAAAAATTTATCATCATCATCATCATCTCAGCCGAAAGACGTCCACTGCTGGACATAGGGACTCCCCCAAGTGTCGCCACATTGACCAAACAAATAATTCAATCAATTTTAATTTAATTTAATCTATTCTAATTTAGTTTTAATCTATGTTATTTAATTTAATTTAATTCAATGTTATCAATTTATTTTTAATTGTTTCATTTTTATTTTTTCTAACTATATATTTTTTGTTTTAATTATTTAATTGTGTTATTATCTGCTCATGCTGTGCTTTTCTGTAAATGATGAGGCGCTTAGACTTAAGTTAGTAATGTACAAATTATAATGTAACAGTGTACTCATTGTTTAGAAGCCTAATAAATAAATAAATAAATAAATAATAACAATCTATTCTGCTGTCCCTACAAAAGTAAAGTTGCATAGGTGTTGTGTACGAACAATGAGCTAATTGAATGCCTAATCACTAAGCTTTACTGAGAACTAACCATTCACTCAGTAACTACTAACAAATTAACATTATGTGCAAGAACTTGGCTCTACTCTACACCGCGAGGGCGATGACCTATCTGTTCTGTCGGTGCGTTTTTATGGCGGATGGAAATTATGCCAAGCGTGGATTGTAGTACTGCTAGGTACCTACCTAGTATTGAAAGCGTATGGATGGATGTATGTAATAATAAACAGCAGTATGCTGTATGTACCTACTACAATAATGGGTGTTAAAATACCTTCAACGAAGCCGAAAGGCACTTGTTTTCCCCGTCATTGCGATCACTATTTTGTTCTAGACCACACCTGGGAACCTTTGTGGGTACCGACTGTCATTTATAGATCTTTGACAGTCGTTACAAGTAGTCTGTGGCCCGAAAGTCTGACAACCAGTCTTATCAACTGGTATCGTATTACCCTGTGCTAACTGGGTTGTGGAGATCAGATAGGCAGTCGCTCCATGTAAAATACTGGTATTCAACTGCATCCGGTTAGACTGGAAGCCGACCCTAACATAGTTGGGGAAACGCTAGGCAGATGATGATCATCAATTTAGTAATCAATTGTATCAACTTAGCATAGCTAATAATGTTAAGTAAAAAAAAGGATTACAGCTTATTACAAAATACTTTAATGATTGACCTTAAAACCTAACAATACAGTACAAACTTACCTATCTAACGCAAGCGACGTGGGCGCTTACGCTCACCTTACTTGAACTAACGAGCGATTTTCAGATAAACTCCCGATTTATTCGCTGATAACATCATTTGGACGTTTTATTGCTGTCTGCTTGTAATTGGTTGGACAGAGGATGGACCTGTACACCTGAGAGCGGTATTTGTCATCGGAAGTGACAATAGCTTGGTGGTTATGCTGTGGACTACCGAGTGAGATGTCGCGGCTTGCGAATTCGATCTTTGAATGCGAAGAATACCTTTTGAGAAGGAGTCATTCTGCGAAAGCGACATTATGAGAAAGCGACATTTTGAGAAAGCGACATTTTGAGAAAGAGACATTTTACTACCAGGAGACATTTTGCGAAAGAGACGCTTCGCGCCTGAGCCCTGTCAGCATCGATGTCCATAGGTACTACGGAAAGGGATAAAAAAAAACTAAGAGTGAAATTTCTTGTCTGTGTGTATCTAAATACTGATTTTCAAAAGAGGAATTTTTCAAAACTTGATGAGTTTATCAAACAATAGATGGGTAATATTGATAGTTTATCGAGGATTTAAAAAACCAAGCAATTGCTACTTCTATTAAAATAGTTCTGTAAATCAAGTTGCAGGACAGAACAGTCTACTATACATAATATAGGGTCTACTATTCATATACGAAATATTTTCAGGGAATCATCTAACGGCTATAACAAAGCCATTTCAAGGGATTTTTTTTTTATCTGAGTATATTTTTTATAAAAAATAAATAATTTAAAATTACTTGACCCACAAAATAAATACTGGCTCTTATTTTTAAGCATCCATTACGCTAGTTTACTACGTCATATTTACCTACTGTCATTGTTAGAATATGGGAGTAAAGGTTTTATGCAAAAAGTCTCAAAAAAATTTAGAATCATTATAATTTTGTAAAAAAAAAAAAACACTCAGATACTTTTTTTTCGTTTCTATGGCGACTTTACGACTTATAGAAGTTACTGTTAAAATATTTCGTGTATGAAAAGATAGACCTTATATAGTATATCACCAACTAACTGTTGCCAGCGACTTCGGCTTGCCAAATTTCATCGAGATTCGTTCAGTCGTTCTGGCGTAATTGAGTAACAAACATCCGTACAATAAAACTTTCGCATTTATAATGGTAGTAGGTAAGTATAAGATTCATATTTTTGAGAGAAAAATATTTTTGAACTTTTTTTTTTAATTAAACCCTCCGGGGGTTTAATTAAAAAAAAAAGTTTTGTTAGCTTATTAAGTTGTGGCCAAACAGCAACTTAGTTCATGATAAAAATAATTTTAACATTTTTGTGCTGTTGTAATTGGTCAGTCACTGGACGGTCTGAAACCCCACAATGGCATTGGTAGTGAGGATATAAAATTTTATGTGTCATAGTTAATTTTTGTGGGTTGATTTTATCTGAGATTTTGATCGTGTATGAATGATTTACGGGGTTTTTATTGGTTAAGGTTTTTGAGCAGCAGTGCAGTGGCATGAAAATCCATAATATATAATTATAAATGCGAAAGTCACTTTGTTTGTTTGTTTGTTTGTTTGTTTGTAATCTTTTCACGACTAAACGGCCGATCTGATCGTAATGAAAGGCAAGGAGATAGATTATATCCTGGGGAAGGCCAAAAGTTATCTTCTTTTTTTTCACACACATACATACCAAAATTGCCACGCGAACGAAGTCGCGGGCCACAGCTAGTATTATTATAAATGCGAGAGTACCTTACTATCTCTGTTACCTTTTCACACCTAAAAGGCTTTCGATGATATTTGCCACACAGGTAGACCACCTGGGTTAGGAGATAGGAATCTTTATCCTGGTAATATTATTATTATTTCTTTATTTCAATCGACTTTGGATCATAGGTACAATTAAACGAAATTAAAATCAAAATTAAAATTAAAACATAATCAAAATAAAATTAAAACAAAATCCAAATTAAAATTAAAAACATAATCCAAATAAAATTTAAAACAATATCCAAATTAAAATTAAAAAAACAATCAAAATAAAATAAAATACAAAATCAAAATTAAAAATCAAAATTAAAACAATATCTTAACACAGTCGAAACGTTCAGCAAACGCTTTCAGGATACTGTTGCGGCGGGCCCGCACCCTTCGGACCAGGGATGTGCACCGCTTAAGCATGACCGGGAATATGATCAGCGTTCCCGTGGGATAATTTTTGACCTCCACGCGTACCGATGAAAAATTTCTATATAGAAACTTTTTACGTGGTTACCGTTTTAGCGTCAGTGTCTTCTACCATATATTTCCAAGAAAAACTATCTAAATGAAATTACGCTTTCTGACAACTAGAGAGCATTTTCCTAGTCACCTAGAGCAAGTATGTCATTCAAGTGTACACCAGATGTGTAGGAATGCGACACGCATTACGTGTGGCGACCTCCGGCGGTAAACAGTGGAACTACCCGGGTACAATCATGTTCAAAATTATCTGATGGCTTTGCTAATTAGTTACTCAAAGTACTGTCGCTGGCGTAATCGTTAGGAAACTGTTAGATGCTATCGCGACGGCCTGTGACTTGTTTCGTTATAAAATACTTTTATGAGGAAACATTATTTTCGCTGAACGCTTTCTTTGGCATTATAAGTAAGTAATGATTTTATTTTAGAATTTCTTAGGGCCCGGTGTCTGGATTTAAATCTGATCAATGGCAATAAGATTTCTCTCTAGCCTCTTATACATAACATAACACCACGCCTGTAATCCCCGAAGGGTTATGCAGAGGTGTAGGTACACCCACATTTCGCCAGTTATGTTTTAAGTCCCATGTGATAGGGGGCGAGTCTATTGCCATCAACTGGGCACAAATTTTAGCCAGATTGCGTGGCTGCTACTAAAAAATTCTTGATGGAAAAACCCAATAACAATTTGCCCGATCAGGAATCGAATCCAGGACTTCATGCTCAGCAGTCGCGCTTGTGACCACTCTACCAACGAGGCAGGCTTCTTAAATCTAACATTCCAAATGTATACCTGTATATACCCTTTCAAATAAGCGTGATGCTAACCGTGATTGCCATAAAATGTCCTAAGACCCAACGTATCTTCGCTCAGATCCCAACAACCAGATACCAAAACAATCAGTGTAGCACCCAACTCCCTCACAACCAAAATAACGAACTAAGAGAAACTAGTCGGGACGAAAAATTTACAAAAGATTCTATAACACCCTACTAGTTGTGGGAAGAAGTTGGCACGTCATTAATTTGGGTAGTTAGTAATATACCAAATAATAAATTGGATTCACTTCAGATAAAAAAAATAGGTGAACAGGTCATTAAGCATAGAATGGAAAACTAAGACTTAAAATGTTGTTGAGTTTACACACCACGCTGGGGAACCGAAATAAAGCAAAGAAAAAGAAAACATTGATAGACAAGGTACTTAGATGTCTACCTACCCCATAGGCCTTCATTTTAAAGTAAAACGACACACAATTATCTTTGAATAACGAATGACCGTTATTTTGACAGCTGTCAATGTAAAACTGCGCCCGAATTTCGAATTCATTCAAATTTGAAATTCGCTCCGAATACGAATCAAGCCAACCCTCGAACGCCGAGTCAAATAAACTCGATGCATCTTACACGCAACATGACATCAAAATCATAAGAAGTCATTAGGCATCCGAGCGTACGATATACGGACCCTAATTTCGTTGCGAAGACCGAATAACTCCCATATACCACGTTTACTGAGGCATTTTTTGATAATGAACCTTCAATACAAATCCGACCTTAGTTGTTACAATTTAAGATTGAAATTACATCGCAAATCCGACATGACAATCGTCCACATATCAAAAACGCGTCCATTACAAAATAAACCCAGTTCTAAAGCAAGAAAGTAGAGTTTCATGTGCAGAAAAGTTCAGTCAACAAAAACACACGCGAATGAGAAAAAAACCGGGCATCTTTTTGCGTCCCCTTTCTCCCCTAAGCCGGTGGGGGCGGATGGGGTGAAGAAAAATCCATGTAGGGTGAGTTGGGGTGGCTGTAGTAGTTTTTCGTTGGTATCACGCGTACGACAGGCTTAGTATTGATTTTTCCAGCACATGGTGCCTTTCAGGTGTCCGGGTTTTTTAAAGAAGCACGCCTTTTTATCCGACTGCAACGAGAAAGCAAGACTTTAAAAGTTTTGATTCTGATTGTACTTAGGTATCAGTAGCGAAGGGTCAATTTTTGTAAGAGGTAAGCCGGAGTACATATCTTTAATGTGATTATATTATTTGTCTATAGAATACTGACTGTGCCATTTTTCAAAGGGAAGCCGGTAGGAATCGAGTTGTATGGACACTTCGCCACTGTTACGTGTACTTTAAAAGGGTCAGTTAAGGAGGTTGATCTAAGAAATGGATTGCTGGTAGTGTTCTTTTTCGATTTTTATTTAAACAAATTGAAAAAGATTGTAAATTGTTATAATAATTTAACGAAATTGGAGTCATGCGAAGAAGTTGGAGAATTTGACATCTTTCTCGAAAGTGAGGATGATGGTTTTATGTACAAAATGAAGGTACAAAGTCAATGGTCTTACCTAACATCATCTAAATATTTGGGCCTGGCTTTTACTTAGCAAGTTGTATGGTATATTCCATATTATTCAATAACTGGGTTGTGGAGGTCAGATAGGCTACTCCATATAAAATTCCGCTGCATGCAATTAGATTGAGAACCGGACTCTCAAGCAGTTGGCAAAATGCTAGGCAGATGATGACTTATGAAAAGTAATTAAAAAGAAAATATCGTGAAGGAACTAAAGGAAGGTCTTAAATACTAATTTTTTCTACTGAAAAGGAATTACTATTTTCAAATACGTCTCTTAAATACGGATGAGAAGCAGCATCTGTCTTCATCAACACCATTCTCTTGTCCTTGTCCCAATTCATTTGGGCGGTGCAGCCTGACTTCTTCTTCCATACTTCTCTATTACTCGTCATCTCAGCAATCACCTTCTTTTTTAGCCATATCATCCTTCACTCAGTCCATCCATCGTTTCTTTGGTCTTCCTCTACTCTTAAAACCATGCACATTCAAACTCAAAAGAAGCACCTGTCTTGTCTCTAGGGAGAAATAGTTAGTGTTATTTTTTTATTAAGGTGGTAGCGCCAGGGTGGCCCGCGAAATTAAATTTTCTTACGTTTTTTGCAATTTGCAGATCAGTGTCAGGTTGTATGTTGATGAAGATATGAATCGCGCTAGTAACACGTATGTAGTTATAGAATTATAATCATTATTTCTTTATCGTGTGGTTAGTTCCTAACCTGGTGTCGAGACTTTTTATGCCGCTTATGGGCCTCTGACTTGGCTTTACATGCCGTCAAGAAATATCTCTCAGGCATGCTGGTTTCCTCTCGATGTTTTCCCTCACCGAAGCAAGCGATGATTATACAATACGCACATGAATCCGAAAAATCAGAGGTGCGTGCCTTGGGTTCGAACTCGAGACCTATGACTTGGCAGTTCGGCGGTCACACCACTAGGTTGTCACTGCTCAATAATCATTAAAATAAATACAACCCTCTAAATCATGTAACCCCATTAAATGACTTTTTCATGAAATAGTCATTCAATGTGATTAAAAGAGAAATGGGAGTGATATTGATGGTTTTAATGATTATAATTCTGAAACTACATATGTGTTACTGGCGCGATTCATATTTTCGACACTGACCTGCAAATTGCAAAAAAAACGTAAGAAAATTTGAATTTCGCGAGCTACCCTGAGGCTTCCACCTTAATAAAAATACGTTACCTAGTTTCGCTAAAACATTTAATTCTGCAATAAGTCACCCTATATTCTATCAAAAATATTCGCACACTCTGTTAAGCTAATGCTCACACAATATGCAAATTCGGCTAAAGGTGTAAAAGATTAGCATCTTATTGTGATTCGACGATTCGTTCCGAACTCTTCATGTTTGTTCGCGATTTGATACGGACCGGTGTGACGCTGCCTTAATGTTTAACCGATTTTTGCTGATGTGTTTTGTCTTTTTTTTTGGTTTTGGAATAATTATAGAGATTTTGAATTTGGAGATTTTAGTTGACTTGATGCTATTGTTTTTAAACGACTGCGGCAAAGAAAAAGGAAGAGATTTGCTTTTAGTAGTCTGTAAGTATGTTTGTAACATTATTTTAGTTAGAAAGTAGGTACCTTAGCAATTATTTTTCACTAGGTGACTTCTAAATTAATAAAAGCCTACATAAAAGTTCTCTGTTTGATATTCAAAGCTCGACTCAATTGTAAGAGTTCGTATACCAATATTGCAATAATGTTTAGGCATTCGATTAGGTATAGCTTAGTGCGACAAATCAGACATTAGTGTGACAAAGTTCTTGAAGACTGATTGGTGCAATATTGTTCCGGTAATTATTTTATTGTTGCGTCGATAGACAATAATATTTAGATGTAGTATGGACCTCAACCTCTACCTATCCTAAATTATAAGAAGTAATGATGAGTATGAGCTGGAGAATAATGAATAAGCTTGATGATATTTCATCCCAAATGACATAGGTATGGCGTTAACTCCATAAACATTCTGTTGATGCACTCTTAATACAATTTTAACGCTCTTATTACTAATTTTACACGTCATTTTTCTATTTCAAACAACGCATTTTCGACTTTATACTAAGTAACTTAAAGGTGGCATTTGATTGTACATAACTTGTCACACAGTGCTCAAAATGTTTTCAAGCCAGAACAAAAAGGTGCGTTCTTTTGTTTCGACCCAACGATTTTGTTTTCAATTTAAATATTTTATACAATGTGACAATAGACAAAAAACCGGTACTTGTAACAGTAAAAAATTAAATAATATTAAAAATTATGACGGGTTCGCCCTTTATCTGGTAATGTATGTAAATTCGTGTTAGATGGTGCTCTGAGCTGCGATGTACGGAAGTTCAGTTCCGATTGCGCTGTTTTTTTTTAAATTTTTACTAACGACAGTGTGTGCTCGAGAAGCTCGTGGCTAAATAATAACAATAAATAATAACAGCCACACGGGTCGATCTTCTAGGTTAAGCCGCGATTCCGAAGGTTGTTCTGCGGATGGGTGACCACCCATTATAAGCCGAGTTTCCTAAAATAAAGGAGAATTTAAAAAACGAGGGTGATTTTGATCCAATATTTTGAAATAAATTGCTTGCCAAGGTCGGTCTGTGGATGGGTGACCATTCATTACATACCAAGCTTTAACCGTGCCTCGAAAAACACGTTAAGCCGTTGGTCCCGGCTGTCATTCGTAGATCTGTGACAGTCGTTACAGGTAGTCAGTGGCCCGAAAGTCTGACAACCAGTCTTACCAAGAGGTATTGTATTATCCAGTACTATCTGGGTTGTGGAGGTCAGATAGGCAGTCGTTCCATGTAAAATACTTGAAAGCCTTGCCTTTTTTTTTTCAATAACGAAATGCAGCTGTATAGCAGTATTTTACAGATCATGTAGATGGTAGATGATGATGTGTGTCTGTCTGTTTGTTCCGGTTAATCTCCGAAACGGCTGGGCCGATTTTGACGGGACTTTTACTGGCAGATAGCAAATTTTATAAAGAGTAACGTAGGCTTTTATTTTGGAAAAAAGATTAGGGTTCCGTGCAAAAAAATTAAAACCCTTGAAATTAACAAAATTCGATTCAAATAGGGAATTAATATTTTTATAATAACG
Organism: Noctua janthina; assembly: GCA_963576755.1. NCBI lineage: Eukaryota > Metazoa > Arthropoda > Insecta > Lepidoptera > Noctuidae > Noctua > Noctua janthina. The sequence goes on from OY755067.1 coordinate 3,602,994, forward strand.
CGGACGAAGGTCTTGGGACACAGCTAGCATCAAATAGAAACATCGCATTTCTGAAGCATTCTATTACATAATTGATAACACAACAAAGCTAATCAATTTTCCTTAATAACGGGTAAAAGGTGCAATTTCTTCTAATAACGCTTATTAAAGGTATAATTATAGAAAAAATTCTAGAAATGTGTAGTACTTTTTCTTTTTAATTATCTTGTAAATAGAACATGCGTGGAATGAGAAGTAGGTGATATCTAGATTATCTTTTTGTTTTTTAATTATGAAATTCTTGAGCTGGTTCGTTCATGCAATAATTGTTACTAGTGATACAAAATTATGCTCGCTATTTTGTGTTTTTAAAGACAAAACAAAAAGTATCGTTTAACTCAGACAAAAAAAAATGCTAAATAGGTAATATCAATCGCGGTTTTCGAGTTTACCAAAAAAATATTTTTTTGCAAAATTCATACAATCTAAGTAGCTACAACATAATGTCCGGGATGCTACTGAGAAATTCCTGATGAAGAACTTCATAAACAAAATGTAGGTAACAATACGAAAGCTTCATTTACGATGAAAACATTTAACCGATTGTCTGAAGCCTGAAATAAGACGTAAAAAGTAAAGAAAGATACCTGTAGGTACCGTTTTTGTGCAATTTATTCCGTAAAACAAGCAATGTTTAATTCTGAAACTTACTTAACTTAGTTTCAAAATACTAACTTTTGAATCCTGCTTTGTTCACGTGTAGTTCGGCCACTTATACCCGGGGAATGTACAGTCACGAGCATCAATATGTAGTCACTTAACAACTTTTCTTAAAAGTATTTTTCTCCTGCTGTTCCGATTTAAAAAATCATTTGGTTACGAACACAGTACTCTGGAACTCATATTTTTAATAAAAAGATCGTATCTCTAAGTTAGAATCGTTATTTCTCGCAAAAATTGCTTTTAAGTTTAGGAAAGTCTATACATATTGTTGCTCGTGACTGTACTACTCGGATAAAAAGTAAAATAAAAATAAAAATTTAAATTATTCTTTTTTTTGTAAATCAGTACATTGGTAATGTTACATACCTATGTAATATTACCTATGTACTAATTTCATAGAAACCTGTTTAACCGCTTAGAAAGAGTAAAAAGTTAACAGACGAACCGAAAGACAGAGTTACTATATCATTTATAATGTTTATAATATGGATTGCCCATAACTTCAGAAAAGGGTTTAAATAGTTTCACTGATTTCTATAAAAGTGTCCCTAGTAGAGTAGTTTTTCAGCGGAAGTAAAAAAATTGTCTTTTTGGAAGAAAAAGAAGAAGCTATAAGTTTAATCAGCAGTGTTTAAGTTTTCACTCTCCAATTTTTAAGATTTCGTAGATAAGTGACCTAGGTGTAAGTGTTAAAAATAAATGTTTACCTACTCGAAATATTCGTGATAATATCAGACATCAATAATAAATAATAACAACAAAAAACAAACATTCATGAATAACAATAAACAAAATATAAAAAAAAAACTTTTCAAAAATATGCAAATGAGAACAATAAATTAAAAATTGAAGCTTTTAATTTATTCAAACCTTATTTTATTATCTGTGAACTGTATGAAATGTCAATTGTTTATTTTATTTTAGTCAATTGTTAAATAATTCACAATCGATAGTCGACGATTGTCTTTTGTTATTGAAATAGATGCAATTAATCTTGTGTTTTTGTTGTTATTATCACTTTGAGAGACAGTATTTTATTATGATGTAAATCAATTTAAAATATGATATATATGTTTTTGATATCTACTAGCTCTTGTTTTTTTAACGTAACGTGTTAAAATTATTAAAGGAATTTTACAAAATCACGGTTCCGATTACTTATGTATCTAACTATATTGCGCCCTTTTTTCAGTAGGTACTCAAAAAATAAAGTAATTATCTACAACAAAACTTTGATGAACATAATTTATGTTTATCTTTATCCACCAAGACCATGGGAACTGCACTACAAACATCCATCACCTCCACACAAAGACACGAATAAATTAGACTACAAAATACAAATATGACAACACAAGGAAAATATTTTATCTCATTACGCATTCAGAGTTACGCATCGACCGGCAAAAATCAATAATGCGCACACAAAACGCGTCTTTGTACCCTTGTGCGAAAAGTTAAAAAACGCACAACGAAAGAAAAAGATATGCAAAGTAGATCCCATGCATTCAGATTCGATATTCAAATTACTAGACCATCCTGTGAATGCGGAAGAACAATTTTGACACTCGGAAGAATAACCCTACCACTTTATATTCAAATTTCAAACATCTTAAAGGACTGGCCGAATTTAAATAAAATAGATAAAAACCTTTTTTTTAATGTATTCATAGATTTCGTGGGAACGGATCCTAGATTTGAGTCCTTTATGGTATAATCGTCGGGGTTGCCTGTTATGGAAAGCTGTGTCAACATTTGCTGTAATATGGTAATTATTGATCGGTTATAAAGGAAAAGGTGTCATGGTGTATCGATTGATTTTAATTTATTGGGTGTTAAAATCAGGAGCGCGGAATGTATGGGTATGGACGTTTGTGGATTTATTTTAAGTTTCAGTATTGAAAAGTTCTCCGAAATCTGAATTTTATTGGTAAGCTTCCATTTTATGCTCACTCTCTTTTCCAAAGACTTTAATATTTTCATGAAATTAATAAGTTATTATGAACAGTAGCGTTTTCTTGTTAAATTCAAAGTTAAGAAACTATTCTCACAAGCCTCCAACCACCATTGTTTTTTTTCCCTTTTTTACCGCATGTTACTTAATTATAGCTAAAATAGACACAGCTTAGCTAATTTATAATTTCTGAAAACACACATTCAAATCACAGCCTTTAAAATCCAATCTAAAAAAAAAACCCGACAGAATTCAAAGTTCAAAAAACTTCTTGTTCGAAACGAATGTCTTCAACCCTTCTGCGCCGCGCACTGGGCATTCAAATTTAAATTCTCGTCCCCTTCGTCTGGCAGGTGTACGAGTGTCTTTGTGACGAGTGACGACTTCCGTCAGTTAAGATGCCCGTTGTCTTGCGACTGAGCTTTTGTCGCGATGTCGTTAAACATGTGGTTAAAGCTCTGATGTAAGTTTTTGTTTTTGTCGCAATTAGTGGGGAGAGTCTTTTGTTGGTAGTTGAGGTCGGATTGGGATTTTTTTGAGATTTGAATGAGTTAGGGTTTTAAAGTTTTGATTAGAGTTGATGGCATTCCTTTGTAAAAAAAACCTGTAAAGCAGAAGTAGATTAATAATTGAAAATTACCTCACATAATTGTATGACATCGCATCCATACCTCTTCAGGTAACGTCAGAATTCGGTTGTCATAATTAAATTACTCCAAAACTTCTTATCCCATAAAATTAAAATAACGACATTTAAAAATCCGTATCTTTAATCCAAAACCGGTGTACGTGACCTCTTTTTAACAAAATTCTGTTTCCTAATATTATTATCCGGTATCCCCAAGTCGTATGCAAATTGTTTTATAAAATAATAACACACCTGGGTCTCAAAGACCGGTCGTGATTTTGCATCCGCGTCTCATTTGCATGCAAAGGGTTAATTCTTCGCGATTATTTGCGCTCACGCATATTTTTAATTATTCAAGGGTTAATGTATTCGGTTTAAAAAAATGCAGATACGTTTGTGAATGTGATTTTTTTGTTGCACATTCAGTTTGATATTGAGTTTCGTAGTGTGTGGAAGGTTATTTAAGAAATTCGTGATGAAGTAGAGTGAATGTGAGACAGTGTTAGAGTCTGTAATATCTTTGAAGATCTGTAGATCGGATGGTTACTAATGTTTTTGTGAGAAAATGTGATAAAACATGTAAGTTTGAAATTTTTTTCCAGTGTTTAGTGAATTAACTTACAGGCTTCATTGTTGCGTGTGTGTGTAGTTTTGTAATTAAATATCTAATTAAATTTAAACAAGAATTCAAAGAAATCTATAACGGTTTTAGATAATACAGCTTATAGGTACAGCTGGTATCAAAAATTGTGTCATCTGTACTTAACAAAATACCAGAGCTAAATACATGACAGAATCAAATGCAACTGATAAAACCGAGTATTCCTTTTCTTTCGTACATAATTCTCTCTTACTAAGACAAAAAAGTCAACCACCGAAAAACTAATTTTCTCAAAATCGAAAATCCCAAAACCTGATGTACCACCGGTCATGCATCAAGTTTAATGATTGGATTCGCCCCGCCTACGTCATCAATCACTCACAAACTGACTAGCGGGTGGAAGCTATCCCTAATATCGTCCCAACGTAAGTCGACTCCTGACTTTGTTCGTCTCGCCCCCGCATTCGCCCCTGTCTCGGTACCAGAGCGGCGGCGGGAGGGTTAAGTTAAAATGGCCGCTATGCTAAAGGGAGGATTTCGCGAAAGCATTGTGTCTTGTTAGAACCGTAATGTCTTGGATAGGAGATGTAAGTAAATTATGTTTTTTTTTTCGATTTTCTAAGGGTGGTGGGTAGGGATATGATGTTGTGAGAGTATTATGTGGATTGTGTTCATAATAGTTTTGATAAGCGTCTGTGTGTAATAAATCTAGTTGTTTTACAAGACCATACAGGTGCTTTAGCACAGGTTACGTTTATATCTTTTGTACGGAAATTATTAAGAATATTAGAATTAAACTTGTCGGCACGGTTGGCGCAATGACGGAGTGATTGGCTGCTGCGCTACGTGTCGCGGGTTCGATCCCCGCACGGAACAAATATTTGTATTGCCCACAAGTAGTTGTTCCGGGTCTGGCTGTTTGTGTATGTGAGTTGAAATGTTTGTAAACGCACCCACGATATAGGAAAAATCCTAGTGTAGGGCAAAGTATTTAAAAAAAAAAAAAACATCAAAAAAGGGTTGTAAAACCTTCTAAAGCAGGATGATTAGTATTACTTTTGAATTTTGTAAAATACAACCTCCATGCTAGAATTGTCTCTGTCTACATAAGGCACAAGCTCAAAATGCCAACTCAAAAAACAAAACCGTCTATACTATGGTATCTGGTTTGTTATGACAAAAACAAAATCATGACTTACCTCCTACCTATCCACATTCAAAATAAGAACTCGTTCCAACAAAATTCATAAATAAATCCAATCTATTCGACTATTTCCTTCGGCGCGGCAATATAATAAAAAAAAGAAAAATCGCCCATGCAGGGGGTAATCCCGGGGGGGAGGGGGTATTCCCCGAAATTGAGACGATGTAAGAAGATTACGTTTGATGCATTACGTGACGAGAAGGTGGTTTGAGGTGGATGAATTTTGGTGGGTAGGTAGAAAAAGGTTGGCTGTAGAAAATGGTATTTATGGGTTTAATGTGTGAACTTTTCTTTGACGCGGTTAGGTTGGTAAGACGGAGAACTAAACTAGACAATAAACTATGATATATTTTTGTAACACATAATGTGTATCAAACATAAGCAAATAAATATTTCTGATTCTGAAATTCAAAATGGAGTTCTCTGAGGGCAAATTTTAATCTTGCGTTGGGTACTTATTGAATCGAAACGTATTTAAATTATAAGCGTAGAAGAAAAAAAAAGCTTGAGTAGGTACCTAGCTGAATAGTAGGCTTATGTTATTTTTTGAAAGATTAATTAGTTCCGATTATTTCTGATTCTGAGAACCCTTATAATATCTTCTAATGTAAATTGTAGTTTCCTTTCTTTTCATTAACGACGTTTTGTGCAATTTCTTCTTTTAAATCCAGAAATACTTCAATAACATCCAAAATGTACAACTTCAGTCTAAAACTCTAAACATTCATAGAACATCTCATACATAATACACGAACCCGCGCCAAAAGTTGTTCAACTGAAAACTTGCACAGTATATCTTCGTTTGCAAGTTTTTCATAGAAAACTCACAATTTTATAGGTGTATATAAATATTGCGAGATACCCGCAAATCTTTGCACCAATATCACGGGAAAAATGTATTCGTAAACTGTGTGTCTATCTATGTAGTTAGCTATGGTTGTACGGTGCCTATTGTAAAGCTGAGGACATAAGGGTGACCTTTTCGGAAAATTTCCAAATTTTTGATAGAGTTATACTAATACTGTCACTTACGGGATATCTTCCGTGATAAACCGTTATTGTGAGCTCCCGATATTTCACGACATCATGTCATCCCGCGATCATGGCGCTTGCAACAGCGTCGAAATATCGAAAGTTATCCCGTAAGAGTCAGTATAAGTGTAGTTATAAGCCGTGAAAGCTTGTTTTGATAGAGTTTTCTTGTTAAAAGAAAAAAAACACTGTTTATTCTGCACACAAAACATAAAATAAGTAAATGATTGATTGGTTGAAACCTTTTCAAACATTTCACAATACTCAAAAAAATACGCTTTTCTTTTGTTACTCCCATAGTTTTTGACCATTTCGGCCTGATCAGTTTTATTAATTATATTGTAAAGAATATAAAGACTTTCCTGGCATTAAGCCTATCTAACTTATTAATTTATCAGAGCAAAACAAAATAACGCAATGAAAACTTATCGAGTTTTGTCATAATAATTTAAGCAAGGTTTCCCTCCCAAAACCTCCTTAAACGAAGTTTCCGCATTTTTCGCGAAAACTCCATTTCCTTTACCGAAAATCCTCCGCTATTATATCCCCGCCCTAACCACGGCGGGCTTAGGCCACATTTCCATACATATGAGGTAGTCTCCTCAGCAAGGAGCCGAAACGAACCTTCCTTCGCCCGCTTTGTGAGTCGAGAATTTTTTACCTTCTTTTGTCTTCACTTTTACTTAGTATTTCGGGACGTTCGTGCTGCTTGTTTAGAATACTTTTTGTAGGCATATATTGGGGGTTTTTGCGCACTCGTGCTGTAAGTATATGTGTGTTTGCAGTCTCGAGTGTTGAAGGGTTGGGTTTTTCGAGTTTTGTTTTTAATTCTTGATTGGATACCGTCTGAGGGGCAATTCTCGGATTTTAAAAGAATGTTTGCTGTCTAATCTCCTTCTCAATCTGCCAATGAGAAGATACTGCTACTTGATCTTGAACACTACAACACCTACCTTTTTTAGTTAGTATGTCCCTATAGGTAGGTTTCAGTGTCGTTGTTATTTATTTAGTAGTCTGCTGTTTATTTGGCCACAGACCTTCAATTCTTAATGCATTGGATTTGATGCATAGTGCCGTTAGGCACACAAAAATAAGATATAGTTAGATTGTTTTTGCAGGTAGCCTACTTGTTCAAATATACTATTAAAGCTACGGATACGCAGTCAATCTATATCCATATTAGGACCCTTGAAGGATCTCCAACTCATAAGTAGAGAAGCAGCTTAGAAAAAAATTGTGTTACTAGCAACTTCCAGGGCATTATTCTATCTAAGAAAACATAGTCTCCCCCCTATTGGTAGGACTTAAACATAACTGGCGAAATGTAGGTACACCTCTGCCTAACCCTTCTGGGACTACAGGCGTAATTTTAACATAATTATAGAAAACATAAATATAATTTGTGATCGATACCATAAATACCGAAACACGATAAAACTCGAAACTTTAATCACTTTCCTCCTATTTCCTATATAAAATTCAATTTTCCACCAAAAAATAAATAAGAAAACCTACACAAAAATGCGAGGGAAATTGTTATAATATCGTAAAGGAGGCGACGCTCCAATATATCATGTGACGTCACGGGCTATGCGGCTGACACGAAAATATTGCGATGCATCAAAACTGCCAAGGAGCAGGGAGGAGAAAAAACGAACTTTGCTGGGTGTGTGGTCCAAGTTATGGAAGCTAGCGGTGATCTATAAACGCAGCTTAGCGTGTTTGGTACTCTGGCTAAGTTTTTTTACGAGTTACTGTTGCACAACTATCAAAATATCAGTCTTCATTCTTTATCGTGTGGTTAGTGTCTAACCTGGTGTCAAAGTTTTTATGCTATTAGAGATTATTGCAAGTTAGAGACGGGAACATGTCTAAGGAAAAACACGTGCTAAGTATTTTGTATAGATCTAGGCCTAAAAAACTGTAGTTAGTGTAGTACTAGTTCTAAAAGCTTTTAGAACTGCCTTTTTTAATTGTTTACCTACTTACACTAACTATACACACACTTACACACACACACACACACACACACACACTACACACACACACTTTAATGTATAACTGATGTCTTTTTTTGCTAAAGATTATGAAAATGTTTTACTGCTTGCTGAAGAACAGCCAGTAAGAAGTTCAAATTTATTTTCAATCCATAATTTATGTGTGATGTTAGCGTATGTCGAGTCACTTCTATCGGCAATTCCAGGTAAAAAGTAGGAAATGTCTTCTTGTACCTATGCATTATTGCATAAAAGTATCAATATCTATGAATTTTAGTCGCTTTCGCCTTTAGAATAGACCAAACAATAATACGTTCAGAAAAGCGAGGGTGGATTGTGTCTTGAAAAATGCTTTGCGGAGCTCTGTGGCGATGGGTTGTATATCATAAGACATATCGCAAGATATATCTCGAGATATAGCTGCGCTTGTGTACCTAAGTGAATATTATAAAAATCTTTTGTAAGCACATAGAGTTATATAATGTTTTCTAAAGGATATAGAAGTAGGTACGGAACGGTAGGTGGGTAGGTTGACTGTTAAAAAATACCTATGGTATTAAGTCCGCCTCTGTACTTTGTGCTTGAAGTGTTAAATAAATAAATAAGTAACAATTTACTTGAACTTATATATCACTTAAAAATCTTTTATTTAAGATATTTCTTTAATAGTTCCAAGGATTTAATTGAGTATATCACCAACTTAAAGACTTTTCAGATAAAAATTCTGCAAAAAATTTGACAGAGGAATCAATTTTTCTATGAATAAAATGATAGTTCAATAAATAAATAAAAACTTAGACTATGAGTAATCTTGACAATAAACTATTTTGTATGACACTCCTATTGATTACCCTAATTTTAAATAGATCATTGGGTTTTAAGACGACAATAATTTGTTGCTTCATTGATCCTAGAAGTTTGTTCCGGCTGTCATTTGTAGATCTTTGGCAGTCGTTACAGGTCAGTGGCTAGAAAGTCTGATAACCAGTCTTACCAAGGGGTATCGTATTACCCAATACTAACTGGGTTTTTGAGTTCAGATAGGCAGTCGCTCCATGAACATAAAATGCTGGTATTCAGCTGAATTCGGTAAGACTGGAAGCCGACCCCAACATACTTGGGAAAAGCCTAGACAAATGATGATTGGTCCTAGAAGTTACCAACAGATTTGCAGTCTTTTATGTCTTTTTAAATTTTAATAAACACCATCTCAACTTAAGCCCTCGTTCCACGACCTAACACAGCGCAAACAAACACACGAACGAACATACAACATTTAGACCTGCCTTTTAAATCGTACGGGAAGTGAAACTCTAACATCTATTGAAAACCCGAAACAGGGGGTGTCCCCCCCACACCCCCAACCCCCCTCGTTATTCTACTTCCCTTCTCCCCTTTCTTTCCACTAACTTCGCATCGTCATCCGTATTACTTGGGCCCTAACTTATGTGGGGTATATGAGGTGTGCTGTATACTTGAATTTAGACTCTATTTTCCTTGAAATTCAGTTGAAATTCGTTTGTACGAAAAAACCAATTTACAACACCAGCTCGCAAACGATTTTATTCTTTACGAAACAGGTTTTAAGAGTGTTTATCGCTTGTAGAATCACAGATCAATTTCGTGATAGTCTGTACTGATTCCTTTACATTACTTTTTCCTTCTTTGTGGATGTATTTTATACGAGTTTAAGGTCTTATGTGGATAGTCGGCATGTCGCGAATGTTAATGTGTTGTAGTGTGCGTGGGCCTTTATAGCGGGATGAGGACGATTCAATTTTGTATGGAGCATCTATTTTGTAATAGAATTTTAGGAGTGTTTTAACTTGTATTTAATTTGTTTTTTTGAATGCATTCCTGGATAATCTTCAGAGTATTTTCTAGAAAACTTAATTTCAATATGTCAGTAGTGTTAGAATAACCGCACATAGGTAGTCACTATTGCAGTATTCATCATTCAGGTGATATTCATTTGTGGAAAACGGTTTTTACTGGCAATCGTTCTGACGACCTACAAGTTCATCGCCCTAATGCCCAAACTCTTCGTTTAAGTTAGTTAGGTTATGTTTGAAGGAGCCATAAGTTATGCCGTTGACTGCTTTAATACTAGTGTTATCTCTTCAGTTTATAAGAACAAGCTGTTCATCTTATGTTATATGTATGTGTAAATGTTTTCCAGCGGTCGAAAATTACCCTGTTGATCTATACAGATAAAGAAAATTGAAGTGTCTGTTTGTAATATCAAAACAACAGCTTTTTACTGAATGCATAATATATGAAAATACATACGGCACTTATAACAAAAACACATTTTTTTTAATTTTTGTCTCTCTCACTGTCTATTTGTTCCGGTTAATCTCCGAAATGGCTTGACCGATTTTGACGGGACTTTTACTGGCAGATAGCTGAGGTTATAAGGAATAATTATGTTACTTTTGTTACTTATTACTGATAGATAGCTGATGTTATAAGGAATAATTAGGTTACTTTTGTTACTTATTACTGATAGATTATAGCTGATGTTATAAGGAATAATTAGGTTACTTTTATTTTAGCAAAATAATTAGGGTTTCGTGCAAAAAAATAAAAACCATTAATATTGGTAACAAAATCCGATTCAGAAAGGGAAGTAATATCTGTTTTAAAACGAAAGTCGCGGGCAAAAGCTAGTTTTCATAATAAATCGAATCGATTAATTCATTCCTTTTTCTAAATGTAGTAACTGTATCCTTTCTCATTGGAAAAGAGATCGATATCGCCTTATATTCGGATCTTCGTTAATATTCTCACATAAATTAGGATTGAACTCAACCAAACAAATTAGGTGTTCATCATTAATGAGACATAAACAGACAAACACACCCTCCTTTACCTCATATAACAGGCAATTAGCGGTCTTGACAAATATCTGCAAATATTTGGGGCGATTTATAAATTAGAATTTTTCTCAAAGGAAAATCAACCCTCCGATCTAAAAATACAGTTTAATTTCAAGATTGAACGTCTCAGAAGAATTAAAATACAATGCAGAAAAGAAAAGTTGCGCCTGTTTACTTTAATGACATCATTAAATGCCATAACGTCGTCCAGACGGGGATTATCCGGGATATTTTCAAAGAATACACAATGAATTATGTAAGGAAATTCCTATTGACGAGGGATTAGGTCTTAAGAACGACTCGACAGTAAGAAGGTTCGAGTCGGGATTGAGAAAAGTTTAAAAAATAAGTAGGCACTCGGAAAATGCCTTATTTATTGTTTTGTAGAAGATTCGTTGTAGATTTGCCCTTATTTTTTTTTTTGCCTATCCCGTCTTGGCCCTGGAACACAAAGGGTAAGTAGGAACATGGATGGGTTTTAGTCAGTACAAGTCTAACACTCCCTTCCGCTCCACCCAGAGTGAGGGGGGGGTCGTTTGATGATTTCCATCACGAAAAAAAAAAATAAATAACATAGCCTTATTTTTAACCCTTCCGCTGCCAAAGACGTCATTTTTTTCTTTTCTTCGAATTTTGTTTCTATTAAAAAAAGATGTGCTGGTATAGACTGTAATTAGCTGTCTCATACATTTGGTTTGTGTAGGTACAGTATAGTTTATATATATAGTACAGGATGTTAGTCTCATGTAGAAAATTGTTGAGTTCGATGGTCTGGACTACACCTTTTAATACGACAACACTTTTCTGACATACGCTGTATACATTAGAATATTTTACTCTTATTGATCGGATGGGTCTACGTGTGACCCTGCTCATAGATTATTTATTTATTACGCAGGGGTGTTAAAAGCAACCGTTGTCAAAGAAGTTACGCATTTTTAATAATAGGTTCAAATGATGAGTTTTTTTTTTTTAATTTATTCTAATAAACCGTGACTTTTTAGTCGTCTTACAAAGGTCGTCCTGTCAATGTACCCGACATAAAATAGCGCTAGGCGCAATTTTTTTTATATCTTCCATAATAGGTACAAAGAAAAATAATAATAAAAAATTAGAATAAAATTATGAAACCTGTTAATGATGTTTACGTGTCAAACGGGAGAACATTACCTACCCAGCACTCGAGTCCAGTAGATCATCGCTCGCAACAGGGTGTTTTAACTACGTCATGCGTCATAATACTGAATAATTTTTTTATTTTTAAATTATTAAAATCTCATAAATACCTATTTTTTTTTTTAAGAATGTTTCGTATTCATTGGATATATGAAGTGGGCTCCCGTTGTAAGACGACTAAAAAGTCACGGTGTATAACAGAGGTTAAAAATGTAACTTTGTATTTTATTAGAAAAGTGTCTAACTAAAGTTAAGCTTTTACTACAAAACGCAATTTCATTGAAAATTCTTCAAGCATCCTGGACTATTTCCGTTTTTATTACTAGTAATCCAACTGAATACAAGTTTTATTTAATGAACTAAAATGTCCGTGTCATAGAAATTCCGTCTGTAAGCACTAAAAATTTAATATCCTTTCGCATTCTTACAAAATATCTTCGAATATGGTCGTTAAAGTTAACCCCCCGCTCGCGGGGGTGGTTATTATTCATTTTTCTCCAGTCAAATTCAGTGTAGGGTTCACTAATGTGCCACTCTAAAATCAACCCCTACGAGGTTTTCGCGACCATGTTTTTTCCCGTAGAAGTTTTTTGTTTGTTTCTTGTCCCTTTCGTTCGGAAGAAAAGTGTATTTTTGTCTCTTTCACTCTATCACACTGCGTGGGGTGGCAACAGCGAAATTATGATACGTTTTTTTGGGGCTTAAATTGATTTTTCGGAAGTATGTGGAAACCATTTTATAGCGGTTTGCGAATGATACGAATTTTTTGTGTAATGAATTTTGGACTCTAGTTTTTAAAGTTTCTTAAGTATATCTAGTGTTAATACAACATGCGTGAACCTTGCCTGACGGTTAATAAAACGCATACAAATTACATTAACAGTAAAAAGCCGACAATACCTATTGTTATAAAGTAACTTTGATATCATTCAGATAACTTCGCCTTTGTCTTTCTGACCGCAATAGTGCGAGTGAAACACTCTTAGATACTCACAGATAACCCACAAAGACTTCGCTATTTTAATTTAATTGTGTGTTATTCAAAAACGCTTCTTTAAGGGCCATTAAATTCTTTTAACATGTTAAAATTTAGATTAGATAAAACGTAGAAGTAAAACTTAACACGCGGTTTAATTATTAAAAAACTCATTCCTACAACAATTTTGATATTATCTAAACTATCCGAGTCAAATTAAACTATTTTTCTCGTAAATGCCATAACTTTAAAAATTATGACTTCATCATTTTTATAATAAAAAAAAGTTTGTGTTAGTCAAAATCGTGTTTCTTTGTTAATTGCTTACGGGTTCCCATTAAAAACCTATAAAATGTGAAATATAAAAATGAATAAATATCCCAATTATGCTTTAGGGTTATTTTTTACTGCATTTTTATTCGAAACATTTTATTTTGTTGTATTATGGAACTATTATTATAGTTGAATAGTGATGGCTATTGATTATTATAATAATATGTGACTACTTGATCGTGCGGCAGATGCAGGGTTATGGCTTGTCAAGCCTTGCTGGTACATCTACTAACTTATTTTTATTATATTTTAACAAGTATCCTTTGGGATTATTGGTTAATTGCAGATGTTCTTAGGCAGCGGTTAATTGGCCCTCGGAGGCTGGACCACTTGCTTGATTACCACCCACTAAAATCTTAACGTCTATACTAATGTTCTATTAAATATATGTAAAGTTAGTAAGTTTGGAAGTAGGGGGTAATATTCCGAACTAATGGTCCGATTTTGAAAATTCTTTCACTTCTGCAAACCTACATTTTCTCTGAGTGACAAAGGCTATATTAATGACGTTCCCGTGTGATAATGTCCGACCATAACACGAGCGAAGTCACGGCAAAAGCTAGTAAAATTATATACTTGTTAAGATATGTCCCTACTTCGTGTACTAAGGTCTAGAATATTAAGGTTATATGTTGACATTGCTTCGTAGAAATAAACAGATGAAGACTAAAATAGAAGTAATATAACTATCGACTGCTTTTAGAGAGCGACACACGTCCACACAGTTTCAACATTTACATATGTATGTTATTTTCTCTCATTTAGTTCGACGCGGTATTCAGTCTTTTGCCGAACAGATACGACCCGATTATCGTTTTTTACGAGTTCATTATATGAACATAAAATAATCTTTCATAATCTTTCTGATCGGCTCAAGCCGAATCCGTGTCGACCAGTCTGGACACTCCCTTATTTTAGCGTTATTTTACCTCGGCTACAAAAATACCCTTTGTAAGCAAACCTGGACATTACAGCACTAGTATTATAATAATTGTGCTATGAAAACCATAATAGGATATAATTACTGAACGTTCAATAAAAGCTGGCGATAATGAACATGATCGAGTTAACAAAATAGCGGGCTAGCAACATATCGATTTAAAACGTATCGCTACATCGTGATAACAAAATAACAGAGGTTTAGAAAAACTTAAACTGAGTTTTGTTAAGGCGGCGACACACGGTAAGCGCTAAACGCAATTATTTTTTGAAACCAGGTATATTTTTAAAAGCAATATTAGGTTAGTCAAGAGTCTTATGCTCGTTTTCGCTAAAACTAAGTGACGCCTATAGGAATCCCTTTTTTAAGACTGTCAATTTTTAACGCTCGTTTCAGCGTCGAGAGTTGAATTTGAAAAGTAGGAACACGCATATTTAGGTATGTACTTTAGTGTCGCCTACAGTTAGTGGTAATGTCAAATCATTATGATTTTACATCTGAGACATTCGCGTAGCTATTGATAGTCTAATAAAATCTTTTTTTTTAATAGTCTTGTATGTCCCACTGCTGGGAAAAGGCCTCCCTCATAAAAAAATATTATCCAATCTGAATTATTCACGATCGTTTTAGTTTTTATCAGACTTGTGATTCCGATTCTCGAATAATCAACACCGTGTTTGCAACTACCACGTAAATTACCTAACAAAAACAATGAAAATTGTTAAAGCATTGTTAACCAAGCGTCGTGTAACCACATCCTAACCCATTGCGTGTTAATACAGTTAGCTATCAGATAAGTTCCAACGGTTAACATCAACCAGGTTCACAATTAACCATTCAGATCGTACAGATAACCGCTTGAATGCAAATTAAACGGTCGAAAAAAAAACGGTGTGTTCGAGTGAACGCACTTTTGTGGGCGTGCGGTCGTTCCGTGTGAAGATACACTAATGACAAAATTACTTATTTTGATACGTGATGTGTGGTTGGTTGTTAGGAAATTATATGTTTAATGAGTAGGTGTGTGTGTTTGCTTAAAGGTGGAAGCACAGTGGCTTGCGATTAGCCCGCAAAAAAATATACAAAAAACTATTTTGCAAAAAAAAACCGACTTCCATAAAAACTATGACTTTGTTTGTTGTTGTTTGACATTTTTGACAGCTTTGAGAAAGTTTTTTTAGTGTTTTTTTGAAATTCGGAGTTTTTTTTGCAAAACTTTTTTATTTTACCCTTTTTAATTGTAGTAATTAATGTCATTAAACAAAATATTGTTTAATGACATTAATTACAGTACATTGGATCAAAAAGTTATTAAGGAATCATAATGTTTCCTTAAAACTTCTAGTTACAATCGTCAGCATAGGTCGATAAGAAAAATACAAAAAAATGCTAAAAAAAACTTATGTTTGGCAACGTCATCGTCGCAAAAATAATCTATATGCCAAAGTATCTGTAACGATAAGTTCTGTATCTGTAAGTTCTGTATCTGTATTATCTGTATCTGTCTTTCCATTTTATTACCAGTGTTGCAGATTGACAAATGTTTTCGCTACGAAATTAGTTATTTTCATGCAAGTCCTGGCGAAATGAGAGAAAAAAAAATAATCTTTAGAGTCCATCACGGTGTATACCAGTCCAGTCAGTGTGCTATATATTCTTTCTTTACAAAGCATCACCTAATCATCTAGCCTTAAAATAATATTATTATGTATATTGTTCCAGGTTACAGCAAGTATTACTGCTTTATGAAAACCGAAGTATGAGAAAAAGAGAAGACTATCTTAAAAAGACTACCCTGGACTGGGACTGCCTCGCTGGTCGAGTGGTCACAAGCGCGACTACTGAGCATGAGGTCTTGGGTTCGATTCCCGGGTCGGACAAAGTATTATTAGGTTTTACCATCAGGAATATCTCAGTAGCAGTCACGAAGTCTGAATTTGTGCTCGGTTGATGGCAATAGGCTCGCCCTCTGTTACATACGGGAAAAATAACTGGTGAAATGTGGGTGTACTATTAGGTACACTTCTGTGGTATGTTATGTTATGTTATGTTGAGCCCCGATAGACTAGACCCAACTGCTAAGCAGTCCCAAAGTTTTTTTTTAATCCACGAAAATAACTGCCAGCAATAAGATTAGAATATTAAAAGACCGTGTCGTAAAAAAAGACATAAAAATTAAATAATTATGTCATTATACAACCATTGTAATCTATTGTAATTTTGTATCTCATTACAGTTGAAATTACAATTAAGAAGGCTTCTTCAGATTGTAATCTATGAAATTAATTGGGGTGAGTTTCGGGGTTTAATAAAACACGTTTTTATGGTGATTTTTATGGCAAATAAGGTCTTTATATTGGTTTAATTTATAGTTTTGGGTCATTGTGATTACAGTATATGTTTTATAATTACATAATTTCATTGTCAATGTTGCTTAAAATAAAATTTAAAACTTTAATTCTCGTTTTTATTGGGGAGGCGGAACGGCTCCAGGTTTTAATTGTATCGTAAATGTTCATTAAGGGTAGTTAGGCTATCAAAGCAAGATTTAATGGTGGTCATTTAAAAAAATAATTAGGAATCGACTGTAAAAATATAGTGGTGTGAAAATGTCTTAAAAATCTAGATGCTCAGTACACCAATACTTAGGTAAGTAGACCCTTTACAATGTGTTAAATAGGTAGTCACCAAAATATTTGCTCCTGCGCAAATCTTTTGACGACCACCAATTTAACACATTGTAAAGTCGAAACTAAAAACCATTTATTTATTTATTTATTTATTTATGTACACACAAAATACTCAACAAGACATAACATTAAGATAGAAGAGCACAAAGGTACTGCTTATTTCATGCGAAATCTCTTCCAGCAGACCTGCGAGAGGAAAGCCACCATCCATGGTTAAGCAAGCTTCAATACAGAAATTTTAATTAAAAACATAAACCAAAACTACCACAAAATAGGTGTTATAAATAAATTACAATAAATTAATCTAGAAAAGAAATTAATTTAAAACAATTATGGTAACAACATACCTCGAAAATTCCACACACTTTGACTAAAATATTAAAATTAAAAAACATAGTATATGCAAATTAACGAGATGCTTCGCTCTTAATCGTGATATTTACACGGTAACCCCTAATTCAAACTCGTTGTCTTAACTAACTGTTAATAGGGTCTCTGTTACCGACCCTTAATTTTAAGGAAATTTAAAAAACAAGGGTGATTTTGACAAAATATTTTGAAATAAACTGCTTGCTTAGGTTGTTCTGTGGATGGGTGACCAACCTTTACATACCGAATTTCCTCCGTGCCTCGGAAAGCACGTTAAGCCGTTGGTTTCGGCTGTCATTTTAAGATCTTTGACACTCGTTACAGGTAGTCAGGGGCCCGAAGGTCTGAAAACCAGTCTTACCAACTGGTGTCGTATTACCCAGTACAAACAATTAATAGAGAGGTCTTCAGCAGTGGGTGAATTAAGGCTGTAAATGATGATGATATGGCTCACCCCATATTACATGGGACTTAAACAGTACACTGGCGAAATGCAGGTATCAACAGTCAAGACCACTAATATATAATAATAATATCGTTTATTTATCTCATCCACAAATAAAACAAATGAAAAACTTAATACTAACAAAATAAAGGAACTTTTCTCCGATCATGAAGACTTAACTAGGTAGGTAAGTAGGTATTAGCAGAAATGTCATAGGTAGTTATTTAAACAATATTTTATTTGTGGGAGACTGGTACCTAAACTAAGCCTAGGCCTGTATTTTAGGACACCAGGTCCCTACCTAAAATGCTTGAGATGATATAAAGTAATAGTAGTTATGCTCCAAAATTATAATAATAACCGAAGAAAAGCACATTTAAAAATTTCCAAAACCAAAATAGAAAAAACTAATAAATAAACATTGAACAAGTTATAGCTAGGTACCTGTTATAAATATATTACAAGAGTGAATGAGTGTGTGAGTAATATGTAAACATACAGCACTAATCATCATCATCATTTCAGCCGAAAGACGTCCACTGCTGGACACTTGGGGGAGGCCTACTCCCCCAAGTGTCGCCACATTGACCGGTCCCGTGCGACTCGCATCCAGCGGATCCCTACAACCTTCACCAGGTCATCGGTCCACCTAGTGGGAGGCCTTCCAACGCAGCGCCTTCCGGTTCGCGGTCGCCACTCCAGAACTTTCCGGCCCCATCGGCCATCCGTTCTGCGAGCAATATGCCCTGCCCACTGCCACTTAAGTTTGGCTATTCTTCGGGCTAAGTCGGTAACCTTGGTTCTCTTACGGATTTCCTCATTTCTGATTTGATCACGCAAGGAAACTCCGAGCATAGCCCTCTCCATTGCCCTTTGGGTGACTTTAAGCCTTCTGATGAGGCCCATTGTGAGCGACCACGTTTCGGTCCCGTATGTAATCACTGGCAACACACACTGGTCATAGACTTTCGTCTTGAGACTAACACTAATATATCAGCAAAATTCAAAAGTTTGTACCGCATTGCCGGTACTAACTGGTTTGCAGAGGACAGGATAGGCAGTCGCACGCTGGCTTATCTGAGGTCAGATAGGCAGTCGCACGCTGGCTTATCTTACATCCAATAAATAAATACCCCCAGAAACGATAAAAAGCTTAGTGATACAAAATTGTTATAATCACTAATTAAAATATTATAATAGCTGTCATCGTAAATAAAACATTATCGAGTATTATACCCGCTTAACATCAGGTGGGTAGGCAGGAAGGCACAGTCACTCGTTACCACAATGGAATATTTAAGGGTCCAAAATAACCATCGCGTTAGCGCTTTCACTGTACATATATTAACATAATAAGTGGGTATAAATATTTATACACAAAAAACTATGTAATTAATGGTCACTGCGATCCTGTTTTTAGGTTAAAATGTACGGAATTACTTGCGATGGTTATCTGTTAATCGATGATCTTTTGGGGTTCCGTGGCGAGAATATTTAAATGAAACTTAGTTTTTGAGTTTAATACCAACGTAATATTCTGAACAGATAATTCAATAGTTATGATGTAGATGGTCCAGGAATAAACCTCTCCGTTTTTCGTAAAGCTGGCTAAGCTGTTAGTCCCTGCTGCAATTTGGAAATATTCGTCAGTCGTAACGGGTAGAAGCTTAGAAGTCTGACAGTCAGTCTTTCCAAGGGGTAATAAGTTTATCAGTTACTGGTTGGGGATTTCAGATGGATCGTAAATTCATGTAAAATAACGGTATTGTGTTGCGTCCGGTAACCTTGATTACAAGGAAATGTGTGGTGATTTTTCTTTTTTTTTTCTTAAGCAATAAACTGGTTTATTTATCTAGATTATATGATGGTAAAAACTATATTACAACAATAGACTTGACTAGTAAGTGGTCACATAGTGTTTCAGAGAATAAAAACCTTTTGTCATTAAAGCAACGTCTTTGTGTTTAAAGCAGACTGTCAAGTACTA
Source organism: Noctua janthina (assembly GCA_963576755.1). NCBI lineage: Eukaryota > Metazoa > Arthropoda > Insecta > Lepidoptera > Noctuidae > Noctua > Noctua janthina. Next base: position 3,622,907 of record OY755067.1, read on the forward strand.
CACTGATAGAAGTACACCTGTCTTTGCTTGTTTCCTCGACTTATCGAAGGCATTTGACTTGGTTTGCTACGATCTGCTGTGTCAAAAGCTGCAGCAAGCGTCAGTGCCAGACCAACTGATCCGTGTCTTCCAATACTGGTACAATAATCAGATCAATGTTGTTCGATGGTCGGGGGCTTACTCCGCCCCTTACAGGTTGGAGTGCGGCGTGAGGCAAGGGGGGCTAACCTCACCGAAGCTCTTCAACCTGTATGTTAATGCTTTGATAGAGAGGCTCAGCAGCACGCATATCGGTTGCCATATTGGGGATGTGTGTCTAAACAATATCAGTTACGCTGATGACATGGTGCTGTTGAGCGCCTCTGTCTGTGGTGTGTCAAGGCTGATTGGCATCTGTGAAAAGTATGCTGAAGAACATGGTTTGTTGTATAACACGAACAAGAGCGAGTGCATGGTCTTTCGGACTAAGAGGAAGTGTCCAGATTATTTACCGGCAGTTAAGCTCAACGGATGCCCACTTAATAGAGTAAATACTTTTAAATATCTTGGACATTTATTGACCTCGGACCTGGAAGACGGTGCAGACATTGAAAGGGAACGTAGGGCGCTGTCTGTTCGTGCGAATATGATAGCCCGCAGATTTGCTCGGTGTTCGAGGGGCGTCAAAATAGCCCTATTTAGGGCATTTTGTACGTCCTTTTATACCGGTAGTCTGTGGCTGGATTACACGCAGAAACAGTACAGCGCTCTACGTGTCCAATACAATAACGCGTTCAGGGTGCTCTTGGGGCTGCCTCGCTTTTGTAGTGCGGCGGGGATGTTTGCCGAGGCGAGTGTGGATTGTTTCTACACAGTCATGCGCAAGCGGTGCACATCCCTGGTCCGAAGGGTGCGGGCCAGCCGCAACAGTATCCTGAAAGCGTTTGCTGAACGTTTCGACTGTCAGTACGTGAACCACTGCTGCATGGTTCACGTGCTGACTAATGTTAATCTATTGTTTTAATTTTGATTTATAATTTTGATTTTGTATTTTATTTCATTTTGATTGTTTTTAATTTTTTTTTTTTTTAATTTTAATTTGGATATTGTTTTAAATTTCAATTTCGTTAATTGTACCTATGATCCAAAGTTGATTGAAATAAAGAAATAATAATAATAATTAACTTCTTGAACAAGTGAACCCTCAGTACTACAGAATCCAAAACCAAAACGTCGAATATAACCGGCCTATATTAACAAGTTAAAAGACCATTATGTACAAACTTGCATAATTTTATTGTTCACAAAATTACAACCTTTAACGACCACTCAAAAATGCATATCAAGTCATAATTGCTTTTAATTAAATGTAAGGAACCCTGGAGCCATTTTCGGGTACTTAAATTTACTTTAATGTGTTGTATTATTCAACTGTTTTTTGTGAAGTATCCCCGATAACCACTCCAGTTCGTGTCTTGATAAAAAGTAAATTCATTAGACTCATAGATAATTATGATATGGTAGTAATAAAACCTTTTTTTGGCGATAAACAAAGACATTTTGTTGTGGTGCGAGTAATTTTGAACTGCACTTTAAAAAGCTTGTTGTTGTTTCGTCTTATTTATTGCCAGTTTTCTAGCTAACTGCTAGGCTGATTTTGATAAGATTCCTGGCTATTATTGTGAACTTTTGTTTATCTTGAAATATGACAAAATGGCATGAAGTTTATTTCATGTTTTTATACTTTTTCATACGGTTATCTGGAAGGAGTGGTCCGATAATTGTAAAAAGTAAAAGGGTGCTTAAAAAGGCCTACTTTAAATACTTGACACACAAAGGGTACTAAGCTGTTATGAGAACGGCAGTTGCAACACTGACCGAACAGTTTATTTGATCGTTACGAATAGAAATAACCTTCTTTCGTGGTTAGAAATACCAATATTTTATTTAAAGTGCATTAAAAGGTGTTGGAAACACAAAGAAACATAAACATTCACACTTGCTATTGGAATATCACGTGCATATCTTTGCACAATTACAATAAATACCAAACAATTACAATACCAAGGTTTTTCTAAAACAATTTCCAACGAACAAACATCTAAATCGATTCAGCTCAATTACAAACTTAACCCTCCTTTGCAGATGGGTTAAATAAAATCATTTTTTTTATTTTACACTCGGAACGAAAATAACCTTTTTCAAAATGGCGCTTCATAATTAGGTTTTATAGATAAGTGGGGACATGCCAAAACATAGTGCTAATGACGGCCTGACGGATGACAATGTGACAGCCTAATGTGACACCGTAATTGTCAGCGAAATGTCACTAAGGACGTAAACACACCGGCGTTTGTTTGACGACGAAAAATAGAAGAAAAAACGTTACAAAATTTGTAGGTATGTGAATTTAAGAATGCTGGAGTTGTGTTTTTGGACAGTGTTCATTCTGGCTTTTGTTTCGTTTGGTGAGTAAGAAAGGTCATCGATTAAGTGTCAGTCAGAAACTTATTAAATGTGTCAATGTTGCAATAACTTTGAGTAAGTACGCCAAGTGAAGTATAAAATATTTATGGAAATAATAGTAAAAAAAATATACCACAAGCACAACTTTATAATGTAAATATCTGTAATAGTAATTTCAAATGTTTTTCATTCTTGCAGCCAAACCTGAAAATCGATAATTAATTATTTAAATATTAAATTATTTTAGTAACCATTTCTGTGCGTGAGTTGTAGGCATTTTTTTTCAATTCGTTACAAAAAAATAAATAATCTAAATCAGCACTCGACATCTAGTCACACCAATGAACTTACCTGCACATGACAGTAATTACAAATGTCAACCAACATACAATTTAAAATGAGAAATGGCTACACCACAATTACTACTAATTATTTTCCGACTTTTACTCCTTTCTTAAAATGTGGCGAAAAAAAAACATTTTTTATTTTTTATTTCGGGCCAGCAACATTGTTATATCAATTGCGGCAAGTGACGTGACGTAATTACTGTAATAAATTTAAAAACAATATGGCGCACAAGATGGCGGCGATAGCCGATGTTCGCAATAAACTGTTTTTAATGACTTTAAGCCACCTGCACGAATTTGTCCCCGAGACATCGGTAGTAACGTTTTTTTATAAAGAAAGTGTAATGTGAAAGTTAGTTGAAAATTAACCATTATTTTTGACTTCGTTTTGAAACTACCCCTTGATTTAAAGGCAGTAAATCAAATTAAATTGTTTCCCTTTTAGATCGTTTTGGTCGTTAACTATTAATTAAAATATAAAAATAATTAATTTGGACTTCGAGTTTATTGTTTTCTATAAAATATTATTTTTTGCTCGTAACTGTACTAAGTAGTTTTAACTACCCTCTTGACTGTAGATAAAATCTTTTTAAACACATTTATATTTTTTCATTAACAAAACGGACTCTTATTGGTCTTAACCCTAAACTGCCGACCGCCTAAATAAAGATAACCCTACGCGAAAATCTTTCATTTTCATAAAAGATTCTTTAGGGAACTCTAAAAACAAAAAGGTGGTAGGAAAATCGAATTAATTAGCGCATCAACAGGTGGTAAAGATAACTCAGTTACGACTTCAGGCGTCTTTAATAATTCCATTTCTACTCGTCCGGAGAGTTTTAACGATTTTGCTAAGTGAGCGATAAAGTTATAGATGCGGTATCCTTAAATTCTTCCGTCTCCATATAAACAAAATACAATATTTTTTCAGTTCATATACACGGTACAATATTAGGTGGCTTGTAACAAGATACAAAGGAGCCTCAAGTGCTAGAATTTTCTAAAATTCCCTAGACTCCACATCAAGATATCCTGTGACGTGGGGCCCACGACACAAGGCATATCATGTATAAGTCCGTTTCTACGCAGTGAAGTAGTACTTCGTGGTGGAGCTGCTCTAAATCCACTCGCATTCGAAACGACCTAGCTGGGGGGTCCCTGTACACACGTCTCTATGACGCATTCGGATACAAAAGTCATCAGACATGCCTGTTATCACACTCGTGAGGCTAGCTCGGCGCCAAGGATCATTCAGAAACCGGCCGATAGCCAATCTAAAAAAAATGTATTTGACTAACGTAAGCTACAGCAAGGATAGTGTCAAGCTGTAAGACTTTGTAGAAATACGAAACACTATGAAAGCTACCGCCACTTGTACACACGGCGGCACGTGAAGCTGTACATTACCAGTATAATTTGGCCTCGCTTTGTACAGATTTCCTATACAATGAGAGATCCGCATAAACTGGTTTTGTAAAGCTTGATTGGCCGTCGTGCGTACAGGTTTACTGGTTTTTTTTAATTGGGAGAAATCCGCCCAAAACCACTACAACTCCTGAAAGCCAGAATCAACATCGTGGCGACCACCAGAAAAACGCCGAGACAATGAAGCTCGACGAAGTCCCAGAGAAACAATTTAACTGTCTTGGATTCCGAAATTGTTGATAAATCAGTTCTTTTGATCGCATACCATGCTTAGGTTTCGTCGACACTGAGAGATGCAGTCATATACTGGGGCAATGCCACTAATAGGGATTTAGTATTTAAAGCGCAAAAAAGGTGTATATGTGTGATTGCCGGTATCCGTGTTCCTGATTCATCTCTTCTTTATGGTGTGGTTAGTTCCTAACCTGGTGTCAGAGTTTTTATGCCACCCATGGGCCTCTGACTTGGCTTAACATGCCGTCAAGAAATATCTCTCAGGCATGCTGGTGCTGGTGGTCCTGATTCATGTGAACTAAAATGTTGACCTTTCCTGCAATTTACATTGAAGAAGTAGCCGTATTTATAAAAACAAATGAAAATCTATTTGATAAACTCAAATCGAGAAGTTATAAGTTAAAAATTTCTAATGTACCACATAAAAAGGCTCTATTTAACAAAAGCTTCTTTGGCATGGCATCAAAAATATACAACAAGATACCTATTGACATTCTGAGCACTAAGGAACTTCCAGTATTTAAAAATAAACTGCGTAAATTTTTAATTGAGAAAGCATACTACACGATCCAAGATTTCTTGAACCATTGATTGAATTGTTGACCATGTATTAATTTGACTGTATATTGATATTTTGACATTTATAATAACCAAATTTGACATGTAAAATAATTTTAAACGCAATGCTACTACGTAATTGTTGTATGCCTATTAGGCAGGACATATTGGACCTTAAATTTATTGATTAGACCTGTAACTAACATATGCCCACAATAAAATATTTTGAATTTGAAATTAAATTAATAAGAAAAGAATAGCGGAGGCATCCCTCCATATCAGCAGGAGAGGCTTACTATTTTGAACTACGGCAATTCAATTCGTACCCTCATAAAGGATTGCCTTCTCCATCCCTTCACACCTCGTAACCAAATTGAAACACCCCACATTTTCTTTTTGTCTCAATTTACTTAAAGATTGCATTCCGTCCTGTAATTAATGATTAGTCTGTTCCTGATTACCGCTAATGGCGGCGATTGTCTCGTTTGCGCAGGCGGCGTTGATTTGAAACAATTTGTGTTCTCTTTTATTGGGAAGCGTGGATGGTGAGGGCTTCCTTTATTTTTAAACAGGGTTTTGTTTTGGATACTTGTGTGTTTCACCATCATCATTTCAGCCAAAGGACGTCCACTGCTGGACATAGGCCACATTGACCGGTCCCGTGCGTCTCGCATCCAGCGGATCCCCGCAACTTTCACCAGATCATCAGTCCACCTAGTGAGAGGCCTTCCAATGCAACGTCTTCTTAGATTGAATAGTATAATCAGACTACGTTCCCACTGTTGGGACACAGGTCTATTCTTCAAAAGAGGAAGTGGGATTCACCATCCTTGTCCAGTGAAAGTCGGCAGATGTCACGCATGTTTTGATTGGTTTTGAGACATGCTAGTTTCCTTATGTTTCTTTCCCCGTTTTGAGAACAGTGGTGATGAAATAATTTGCAAAAAGTAAAGCGCATTGGTCACTCACTGGACGCCTGTTGGAGGTAATTGCCGTCGAGGTAGACCGCGGCGAAGGTGTTGTGACGATCTGATCTTGTTTGCGGGGCGAACATAACCAGATATCCCATAAGATAGAGAGGTTTGTAGGGAGAAAGGGGAGACGTTTGCCCAGCAGTGGGGTACATGACAGGCTAACAAAAAAAAAATGTCTTAACTACACTATGCTTTCTCTATTACTTGAATCGAGTACCTTATTGGCACAGACTTGCAAACAGCTATCGACCTAATCAAGAAATATATTTTCCAAAGTTAGATATACCTTTACATTTGCTTATATACCGTTTACTACTAAGTATATAACTATTATATACAGCCTGCACCCTTCTCAGTGCTACAATAAAAGTGATTTATGTGACATGTTCTTAACGTTCACAGGGCGAGTCGTTTCCGGTGGCGGTCGGCGCAACTTCCGGTCCCGTGTTTCCGGCGTTTTCCTCTGAAGGGAAAAGAAGGTTTTTATGTAAAAAAGAAAATATATAATGTACGTACATTTCGTGTTTTTTTTTGTTTATTGGTGAAAAACTAATGGTGCTGATATGATGGTGGGAATAAATGAATATTTTTAAAGAATCCTGATTTTTTTTTTATGTCCTAAGTAAGTACTTACCAACTCCCATGGAGCTCATTAGAAAAATGGGACCATTTGGCAGCTGCTTCAGGTTGCGCTGGAAGATATCCCCAACATAGTTAGGAAAACCCTGCAAAGCTGATGATGATTATGACAAACTAAGAAACCCACTTATAACGCACTGCTCAAAACTGACCGTATATCTCTTTAAATTGCCATGACTGCCAATTTACGAAGACTCAGGGAATATCAGTCATATGAATAGAGTTTAGCAGCTGAAATCAAAATCAAAGCATTTATCTATACAAATAAAGAAAATTAAAGTGTCGGTTTGTAATTTCACAAAAACAACGTTTTACTGAATGCATATGAAAGTGTATACTGTACTTATAACAAAAATCTTTTTTTTGTCTGTCTTTTTGATCTGGCTAATCTCCGAAATGGCTGGACCGATTTTGACTGGACTTTTAATATAGCTGATGCTATATTAAAAAAGAAATTTATTATTTTATTTATTTATTATTTCTCTTTAATTTATTTTTTATTTTAGAAAAAAGAATTACGGTTCCATGAAAAAAAATGTAAGCCCATGAAATTGTTAATAAAATCCGATTCAAATTGGGAAGTAATATTTTTATAATAATTTCATGAGGACGAAGGTGGCGGGCAAAAGCTATTCTCAAATAAGTTACAGTCATTTTTTAATTGTCAACGGGTCCATCAGGGAAGCAGCGGTGGCCCAGTGGTGGCGGTTCCGACTTACAAGCAGTAAGTCGGGGGTTCGAACCCAGGCAGGCGCATTACTTTGTGTAATTTATTTCATCACCACTGCTCTCAAAACGGTGAAAGAAAACATCGTGAGGAAACCGGCATGTCCTAGGACCTAAAAATCGAAGACATGTGACATCTACCAACCCGCACTGGGCCCGCGTGGTGGATTATAACCCATTCCCTCTCATAGAGAGGAGGCCTGTGTCCCAGCAGTAGGAACATTATAGGCTGCTGCTATGCTATGCTATGCTATGGGTCCATCAGGCGAAACTTGAACTGCACCCATTGCGTCCATGTCCAAAGCGTAGATCCCTATGCAGAAGAAACAAGAAACTCCATTAGCACTCTTTTAAATCAAAATATTAATGACCCCGACATACACCTATACACTAATCTACCTGGCCATAATTGAACGAGTTGAACACTCCAACAAAATGTATGGGTAAACAAATATTCCACAAAAACTACATAACAAAGATTCAGCTAAAAGAAAACACGACAACATTTTCTACTTTTTCATATCATTACGATTTAACATAACGCTGCATTAGAAAGCGGTTGAGAAAATTTATGGAACGCATTCGTAGAATTTATTGCTTCTAAGAAATGATGGGGGGTTTACTACCCCTTAAGTTTTCACCCCTGCTGTGCAAATATAAATATGTTGCGAGACTTAAGACACATTTGTTTTGAAGAGAAACGTTTATTGACCCCTGTGAGGGTACTATGATTTTAGAAGTTTCTGAATTTCCTGGAGTTTGGGTTCGATCCCCGGTCAGGCAGTGTTTTATCATTAGGAAACTCTCTTTCTTTCAAGAGTCTACATTAACATTTTATGTGCGGTAAGTGACATCAGGTTCGACTTCTGGTGTCATCACGTTCCCATACTGTAAGTGTCTGCTATCGACGAGACTAGGCCGACGTTAAGTATGTCTAATTTTCTTATCGACGGTAGGTTGTTATTGCTACATTTTACTGGATAAAGATGAAAGTTATGCATTTCTAAGTTTTTCATAACCAACAAATGTTCATAAATCATTAAAAAATACGTATTGGTCATATTCCCACACGTACTGACCACAGTTGGCAGATTGTTGATAGATTTTTGTTAGTAGCAGACACAGCATAAATTTGATAGGAGCTATTTTTCAAAGTGTAGTTCAAGAGAAGACTTAAAGTAGATAGGTTAATGCCTCATCATCTGCCTAGCCTTTTCCCAACTATATTAGGGGTCGGCTTCCAGTCTAACCGGATGCAGCTGAATACCCGAATTTTACATGGAGCGTCTACCTATCTGACCTCCACAACCCAGTTAGTACTGGGTTATACGTTACCCCTTGGTAAGACTGGTTGTCAGACTTTTTGGGCCACTGACTACCTGTAACGACTGTCAACGATCTACAAATGATACCCGGGAAAAACGGCTTAACGTGCTTTCCGAGGCACGGAGGAAACTCGGTATGTAATGAGCGGTCACTCATCCACAGACCAACCTAGGCAAGCACGGCTTAAGCTCGACCCGAGCGGCTGTTATTATTTAGCCACGAGCTCCTCTCTCCTCTAGATAGGTTAATACCTATAGGCACTTAATTACAAAAGAACCAACCCTTCAACTACTCGATAGTTAGACAAGCTTCACCAAAGAAAACACAGACTAAGGTAAATACTGGCTGCAAAAACACTAGAAATAAAAGAAAGAAAACGTACCATACAAAAACATTGAGAAAAGGATACAGTATTGGTATTAACGTGGAAGACGTCTCAATGTCGGTATAAGGAGGGTGTTCGCGGAGATATCTTTGTCTACTGATACTCGAAGGATAAAGATTGATGCACACAATAAGCTAGCTATAATACTTGATAGCTACATGTTGCTGCTGAAAATCTGAATGTGCGTGCGATTGGAGAGGTCTATGTCCAGCAATGGATTGCCGAAGGTTGATGATGATTAGGAAGGCAGGACCAATGATCATGCTTTGGCTAATGCGTTCATTAATTACGTGAGCTGTTTAAGGGGGGAAGTCAAATCGAATGTTATCAAATCTCACCTAGAGGGGAGGGGGGATCGAGAAATCGCCAAAATCGAATGAACATCCGGAAGGGTTGGGCAGAGGCATACCTCATAGGACTCCCACATTTCGCCAGTTATGTTTAAGTCTCATGAAATAGAGCACAAAACATTGCCATCCGGCCACAACTCCAGACTTCGTTGCCGCTACTGAGAAATTCCTGATAGAAAAAAACAATAAAACTTTGATAGTATTCATAGAGTCATAATTGTTCCGAACATAATAAGAAGCAATGAATTTTTGAATTTCAAAATTCAAAATCTTTCTGATTACGAAAATGGGATGTACCTATAGCTTTCAATAGCACATCTTTCACTATACAAAAACCTTAAAAAGAAAATGTTTTCTCCGTCCTTTGTTCTCAGCCGAAGATACACTGCCGTTCACACATGAACGCTTCCCTTTTTAATACCAGGGTGGGTTTCCTTCAGTAAAAGAATAACACGTTTTTGTAGGGTAGATAGATATGTTAAGGATTAAACTACAAGGAGAAAACTTTTTGTAGTTTGTAGTTTTCTTTTGGGTGGTGTTTTACTTCTTTTTTAGGGTTCCGTACCTCTGTCGGCAAAAACTGAACCCTTATGGATCACTTTATTGTCCGTCTGTCCATCTGTGAAGACCCTTTTTCTGAGGAACACGTAGAGGTATCAAGCTAAAATTAATATCAAATACTCAAGTTTGCTACGACTGGAGCAGTGAAAAAATCAAACTTGTAAGTCAACGAGATCAAGGGAATGGTTTATGTCTCATATTTTGCGATTTCACAAGAGAATCAAAACTGTATCCTACGTCCCATGAAATCAAAAAGAATCATGAAATTTGGCAAGAAGCAATGTCCTTACAGCACAAGTCTTGTAAAGGAAAAGAAATGAATATTTATGGAAAGGCATTTAATCTGCTGGTTATTTAATTTTGTTGTTGGATGAGAGTGATGACGTGTGATCTAGATTTAATTTGAATTAGAATAAAGATTTTTATTAGACTTTCGTGGTCAACAAGGGTTCCCCTTATACTTTCACCGTCACCATCCGTCTGTCCGTCTGTCCGTCTGTCTACAGCTTAGCTCAAAGACTCTTAGTACCAGAAAGCTGTAATTTGGCATGAATATACAAATTAGTTACGCCGACAAAGTGGTAAAATAAAATCTCGAAAAGTATTTTTTTTTTTGGTATGTCCTGTACACGTAAAGTGGGGATTTTTTTTCACGTGCCCCATATTGGGGTTGTCTTTGGATAGGTCTTTAAGTTTGTTCAAATAATTTTTAGATTAAGGGATTCGTTTGTGAAATAAGCTGTGTCCCCCCTCTAGCGGCGTCTACCAACTAAACGGTTGTGTTTGGTTGTGTGAAAAATATCACGGTGGTAGTAAATATAACGAAGATAGAAGGAAAACTATTACAGCTAAGTAGGGTTTACGAGTTTACGAGTAATAGTCGACCAACTTTTGAAATGTACTTGGATAACATATTTTCCTAAACATAATGAATGGGACCATAAAAATCATCGTTCGGAGGCAAATCGGACCGTTGCTAGGAAGTGTCCGCATATTTTGATGGGCAACTACGGATCCCTACTTTGTGCGTGGTCCCACACGCACTTGGCCGGTTTTAGTTGATGATCGCATCCAGAGGAGGTAACATGAACAATATCACGCGTGTAATCTCTAATAGTACACCCACATTTAAGCAGTTATGTTTAAGTCCCAAGTAATAAGGGTCGCGCCAATAGCCATCAACCGGGCACAAATCCAGACTCGGTGGCTGCGACTGAGAAATTCCTGATGCAAAAACTCACTAACACTTTGACCGACCTGGGCATCGAACCCAAGACCTCATGCTCAGAAGTCAAAATTCAATATCCTTAAACCAGGACTTACATATGTAATCATTTGTGATCAATGCTATAAGACATAATTAAAATGTGCCACACCCTTAGCATGTATAACAAGGCATTCTTTAGTTTCTAGTACTTATTTATATTAAATAAAATTCTAAACTCATCATGCGCCTAGCCTGTTCCCAACTATGTTAGGGTCGGCTTCCAGTCTAACCGAATGCAGCTGAATACCAGTATTTTACATGTAGCGACTTCCTATCTGATCTCCACAACCCAGTTAGTACTAAAAATTAATTATTTGTCACAGAGACATGACGTGCATCATACGAAATGACAAAAAAATCTCTTGGTAAGACTGGTTGTCAGACTTTTCGGGCCCACTGACTACCTGTAACGACTGTGAAAAATCTACAAATGACAGCCGGGACCAACGGCTTAACGTGCTTTCCGAGGCACAGAGGAAACTCGTTATTTAATGGGTATTGACCCATCCACAGACCGACCTAGGCAAGCACGGCTTAACCAAAAGAACGATCCGAGAGGCTGTTATTATTTAGCCACGAGCTAATAAATAAAGTTCTAAATTTTCTTTTTTTTTAATCCTTTTGATATATTATTTACACACTCAAAAATTAATTAAATACTATACATTGGTTACATTTTAAAGAAACTTTTAAATGAAAAAAGTTTCATAATCGTAATCATAATCACAACACCACAACATCACCAACATACAACAACACACATCATCCAAACACATCATCATCATCCTAACACTGCTTATATTAAATGTAAGTATTTTTATGTCATGTAAATAAATTCAATTTAAATTCGTTACATTAAAAGGTGTTGCTGCAAATTTACATTCCACAAACAATACTATTCTTTAAAATTCATTTACGCACTTTAAACCATTTACTTAGTTAAAATAAGTAAAAATAGAAAAACATGAACGAAAACTTAAAGTATCCGAATGCACATTACCGTCGGCAAGTTCAAAAAGATAACACCCGACGGCGGCCCTTTGATCTCGCCGCCCGTCGGCAAAACGTCTTTGATGTCACTGCGTTGCATGGTTTTATGCTATTTTCTTGACACAATTATTTCTATTTATAAAATAGAGAACAGTGCTATTTTTGTGATTTATTTAATAGTAGGAATAATGTTATTTGTCTTTATAATGAGCCTTCATTCATTTTTTCTAAAATTGCAAAAACACAGACAATTAAAATAAACGCTCTGAAATGCAACAATTAAAGATAGAACACATGCATAATTAAATCAGATTGAGAAAACTAATCTAATATTTTTAAACAGCTGCTTGATCGGGATTTTAGATGTGTTTTTTTTTCATGTATTTGGCGATGATAGCGATCAATTTCATTTTATTACTCAAAACTGTCAAGACATGACCATTGACCTCAAACTCAATGCAATCAAGAAACCAATTCAACTCACATGCCGTACAAACACTAACAAACAAGCCACCAAACTGTTCTCTAAGTAAAACAAAAATAATTTGAAAAAAAAGCTTCCTTTTGTCTCATCCCTCAACCCTATCTCCTCCGACCTAATTCTGGTGAACTGGGGTGAAAGTTCAGCCTTGGTCAAGGTGAAGGAGACGCCCATTAACGTCTGCACTTAGAACAACTCTCTTGGCAGCACCGCCTTAAGATTTATAGTCGGAAGAAGCTGTCTTGATACTTGGATAATTAATTTTTAATTAACGTTGAAATGGATGAGTTTGTAAGGCTAGAAATTGGAAATGATGAAGAGCTTTTGGAAAGGATAGGGGAGGTATTTGCTCATCAGTGGGACAACAGCAATTGAAAATTATAATTTGAACAGAACTGTTAATGTAGCAAAACTAAGAAAAAAAACGTAGGTCATCCATATAATGGTTCCCGAATTATAAGTTCTTTAACAAACAGGAAGGGAGACGTACACATGCATCTCTTCCTTGTAAAATGAAACTTGGTTTAGCTAACCTTTAGCTAACTAAAATAAAATTACACCAGTCAAGTTACAAAGTTGTGTGGAAAATAAATACAGGCCTACTGGTCTGTTTTTATTTTTCAATATTTTCTTTTGATCATAAATAAGTAAAAAATCGATTTCATAACTAAATCCAAGACTTCAATAATTAAACAAAAGCACAACATACTACAACATTTTTTTCACGCCAAAACCTAAACCAACACATTTTTACAATTAGACTCCCAGTATCAAAACTCAACAGTCGCAGTACACCAAGTTGGCTAAGTAATAAGATAATGAAGAACAGCGGGGTCGAGCTACGAATTAAAACGAGAAACGTGCCCCACAATGGCGGGACTACCTTCGAGTTTCATGAACTTTACAATTGTTGAGTTTGAAAACTGCTCGTTTGTTATTTTTGTTTTGACTAGATATTTTGGTTGAGTGTTTGATTTATTTTTTCTAGAGTATGTGTATGTTGAGTAAAAGGTTTTAATTTGGCTACATGTTTGATTTTGTTGGTTAATTTGACTAAGAATTAAATAAAACGGTTATAGCTTCTCGGCTTTCTGGTTAAGATCAAATTGTACTTAAATGTAGCAAATAAAATGGCAGTTGACTGTTTGAAACAGTTTTAAATACCAATAAGAAAAAATAAGTTTATTAGAAGTTGCTTGATTGTGAGAATTCTAATAAGCATCATTCTTTTTAGGACTAGTGACTGCGACAAGTACGAAAGTTTATTAATGAGTCTCCCTATTTTACTAGCTCTCACCTGGAGCTTCGCTCGCGTGGAGGTTTGTTATAATCCCATGGGAACGTCGTACGGGGATAAAACATATCCTTTGTAGAACAGGATAGTTTTTATCACAGGTTATGGTTTATCTTTATGCCAAATTAAGTGACGAGTTAAGGCATGAAGGCGTGGCAAACTAACAAACAAACTCACTTTCCCAATATTGGTTAGAATAGTGACTGTAAATTACATCCACGTTATTGCAAATTGCCCCACTAAAAGCAAAAATACAGCCAGATCCACATAAAATAAAAGTAAAACCCAAAGTGGTCCCGCCATCCTGATGAACATTTCCCTTGTTTATTTAATGAGTGAATCGGAGAGACGACCTCGTTATGACGTCACTACTTCTTGAACATCTCACCGAAAGAGACAGAACATACACCAATCAACACGCCAGAAAGAGACGCCAACACTTGAATGAATAGATTTTCTTAGGTACGTCCGTTTTCTTCTAATGAAATCGAAATGAAGATGAGTGTCAATGAAAGTTCAGTTTTAAACACTTTGCGCTTTTCAAGGTGAAGAGGAAAAAGTTCGGTTTACTTTTACGGTCTTTTTTCTTTTAAAGGTTTGTAGGAGAACTCTTGGAGTGGCTAAGTGAAGTATTTTGTGAAAGAGTTTTTAGTTGTTGACTTTGTTGAGAATATACTCAGTGTCAGGATCTCGCGAGACCCGTATACTTCTCGAAGTGTGGCTTTGTTTTAACCTTATTTTGACAGTTTTTTTTTTTAACACGAGCCCAGTCTTGCCAAGGGGTATCGTGTTACCCAGTAGTAACTGGGTTGTGGAAGTCAGATAGGCAGTCGCTCTTTGTAAAATACTAGTATTCAGCTGCATCCGGTTAGACTGGAAGCCGACCCCAACATAGTTGGGAAAAGGCTAGGCAGCTGATGATGATGATGAGACCATAACATCACGTCTGTTTCCCTTGAAGGGTTAAGCAGAGGTGACCCTAATTACATTACACATATATTTAACCAATTAAGTAATTCTTATATTTAGTTTTAAGATTACCTTGCTTATATTAAGTAAATTGTAATCTTTTTGATAAATAAATGTCTTAAACCGTAATTATGTCCTTGTTGACCCTATTACCCTAGTTTTCTATAACTCTGAGTCAGTTTTCTTTGTTTCTTAAATTAATTTGTTTTATGAACTTACTTAATTACCTATATGTTGGAAGACTCAAGAAGTTATTACATGCATTACATTGCTTTATATACTTTTAAGATATAACAAATATATTACACAGTCAATACATAAAACCGCGCTGAATTATCGATATAATTACAGTCTGGGTACACAACGTATCTTTTTTTCGAATTTTCTTCTAAATTTATGTTGATTTCGTTACCAACGCAAACCCATTTCACGATTTCTTTTTAACATTCGTGTAGCTGGGGGCCGTATTCATAGTCTGGAATCTATTGCTTGGTAGTCTTATAAGTTTACGTTTAAGAATCTCTTTTGTTAAATTGAAATAAGTTTTGAATGAGAGAGTAATTGGATCTGATTACTTATAAGAATTAAGAAGTGAAACATTATACAGACTAAATTTGAATTAGTTGGCGAAACATGACGAAAAAGAGTACTGTCTGTTCAGATTGGGGACCATCCAGTTATGACAGCTATGGATAATGGACGATAGTCGTTGAAGTGTAATTTTAGACGTCGTCTGTAGGTGTGGAAAATCGAAACAGACAGAATGTTTCAAAGTGAAATACGCTGATCGATCAAAGAACGACCGTCGATCTGAAGGACAGTCAGTGATTATGTTTTTTATAATTAAGGGTTATATTGTTAAAGATTTGATACTAGTTTCATCTTGAAGAACGTACACATACTGTAACTGTCTAACTGAGCTGGCTATCGCCAAGACGAGGGTGGATGATTTGTTGAAATCATTATCATCTGCCTAGTCTTTTCCTAACTATGTTAGGGTCGGCTTCCAATCTAACCGGAGCGACTGCCTATCTGACCTCCACAACCCGGTTGGTACTGGGTAATACGATATCCCTACATGAAATATGATATTAAATCGCAAAGTTTAGTTCATATTTAGTTTTTCAACGTTACGGACCGCAAGCTTTTTTGTTTTCAATTATGTTAATTTAAGATTTCTTATTCACTTTATCTGCTAAGTGCGAGAACTTATTCTAATATAAAATCTATTCAATTGAAAAAAAAAAACGACTAAAAACAGACATCATTATTTTTTTTAGTCCCGCGTATAGATTCGACCCGAGCGTTTTTCATTAGGCTACGATCACATTAGGCGGGCGGACAGACGGCCGGATTATTGGATCCGACGGACGAAAGACTTCGATCCGTTGCCTTTTTTACTTTTTTTTTCTCTTTTTTCCCTCCCAGGCACCGTCTGGAAAGCCTTTTCCTCTTATTTATTGCTTATACGAAGCCCAAATTGGATATTTGTGAAAGGTTGAGTCGTTCGCCGATAGAAAATATTAGTTTTTTTTCTTTTTCTGTAGTCTTATTTTTAAATCCTGCATTTGTATTTCTTTATTGGTATTGAGTTTGTAATGTTGTGAGGTTTTATTTCGTATTTAAAGAACCGTTTGTAAATTAATTAACTTCCCAATAATATATAAATCACTCTATCTTTGTCTATGTAGATAATCCAAATCATATAATGTAGAAATGAAAAACTGCATCAAAATAACATTTCCTCACCCGACAATTCCCCTTACAACATCGCAACACTACAAAACCGGATCCCAAAAACTAAAAAAACTAACTAAAAGCATAAAAAAACTCAATGCTACCAACATCACACCTTAATTTGGGAAACCAAACCACAGGCAGACAGTTTTTAAGGGCTTGTCTCATTAGCGCATGAGAGCTCCCTCTCGTCACACCGCTAATTAGAAGATTTTGATGCCAGTGCGCATAATAGTCGCACGTCGAAAAATTCGCAAAAAATATGTAGTGATTTTCAGACGAAACAATATAATGCTGGTTTATATGTGAATGGTGTAAACTTGTAAGAATTTTGTTTAATTAGAATATTTTATTTGCAAATGTTTGAGTGAGAATTTCGGAGGATGGTGTTATCGCAGGATTCTTATAAGATGTGTAAACATACTTTAACCGCTGGATTACTTATTGGGAAGGGCTTATTGAACTCACATAGGGCCTTAAAAATGTGTCAGAAGACTAAAAAAAACTCTATTTCCTCCTTGGTGCTCCAAACTGTTCTGCGTAGGTGGACATAGCTTCAAGCTTTAATAAAATATAGCTCGAAAGTTAACTCAATTAATATTGTGAAAAAAGAAACCAATACATCTTCACCCCTAACTTTTAGCGAACTGACAGCATCAGCGTAGCTACTTGCACCTAATTTACAAAAAAAAAAAAACCGCAAAACACATTACACGCCGCAGAAAATTCGGCAAAACTTATCAGCCGAAAGCCACGGCACAATCCATCATCATTATGCCAAAACTCGCCGAAATTCAATAAAAAAAAACTTTCCTCCTACACCCCCATCTAGCGGCGGTGGCAGGAACTTCAACATCAGCCCCCACCACGCCGGGGGGTGGTCGCCACCCCACGTCGTATCCCTTTTTTCTTCCCTCCACACCCTTATCCATACCTGAGCTTTCTTTATCCGTAGACCGAACTTTTTATTTCGTTCCGTCTCTTTCCCGCATGCAGCGACACACCGACTAAATGTGACAGGCGATTATCCGTCTCTGTCTGTTGCAAAGAAAAAAATCTGTTTATAAAAATGAGAGCGTAGATGTGTTTGGGGCACGGCTCCATTGGACGTAGGGGTAATGTTTCATACACGGAGGGGTGTTTTTTTATACGCGTTCGGATTGAAAAAAAAATGCACCCCAACAGAAGCCGAACTTCTTTTAGGTACCTATGGATATTCGCTTCGTTTCCAATTTCGATAACAAAGCTTATATATTTTTTTCCACCCGCTATTTTCGCATTTCTTTTGTACGTCTCCTCGAAATAATTGTGCGGGTGGATCCTAATTCGTTTGTGTTTTTTCATAAATAACTCAAAAGGTGAATAGTCCTGAATCTTATTTGGTATGATGTTGGATCTGAGATGTTCACATGCTCCGATTGCTCTGCAAAGACGGGATTCATTAAAAATATGAATGGCTCCTGATTAAAATTGTTTGATGTGCACATGTTTGATCTCCTGCGTTCGAGATATTTACAATTACCATGTCTGGAGTGATTTGAGGACGCGTCTCGTCGTGTAATTTGTTTGTTTGATAAATTATGGTTTGAAATTGGAAGTAGACTATTTTAGTATACGACAACGTGCTGCAAATTATAGAATACAATGTGTAAACGGACCCTTCACGAAGCCGTCAAGCAAGCATTCTGTACTTCAAACTAAGTAATCCTACACAATTATTGCTGGGAAACGACTTTTTTTTGGGGTCAAAAGTCACGTTTTATGGTAAAACTCAACATAACGCACTCAAAACATTGTGGGGAAGAATGCATTGAATAGTATGTCATGGAGGTATTAACCCTTTATGTAAGACGCTGAGAAACCTGTAAAATATGTGAATAAGCTCTTGAAACGAACAATGGTTTGCTTTGGTAATCCGTATGCTTCACATGTAGTTTTACTTCATAAAAATTGATATTTAATTTAAAGCATCTACATAGCTAGCTTATTGTGCTTATCACGTAAATACTTGAATAATAGACGAAGCATTCAAAGTTTTTTGATTTTCATCAGAAACTGTTGTAATATTTTTCAATAAAAATCTGCAAAAATACTTTAACGTCTTTATAATTTTACAATCTTCACTATTTCACGGTGTGTAATCAATCAAAACAAGCTGCAACCGTCGCCTGCTGACCAAGCTCCCCCACTAACCGCAACAAAGAACCCCGGCCGGTCACTGGGTTAGTTCTCGCGGTTAGCAAAGCTAATATAGACATAGACATACGAAGTATATCTAGGTGTAGATGTGGAGTAGTAGCCGTGTCTAAACAACTATAAAGGGTGTAAATAGACCCTTAACATAACCGAAAGGCACTTGTTCTCCCCGTCATTGCGATCTTTTTTTTGTTCTTGACCATACCTGGGGACCTTCTAGTTACGGAGATATTGGGGGTCAAAGTTTGAACTTTTAAACAAGTTTTTTTTTAAATACATGGTTTTAATGTAAGATTTTTACTTTACACACCTCCACGGCACCCATACTATTCAATCTATCCATCAGCACAATGCTTTGAGTGCTTTCCATCGAGTCCTACCGTAAAACGTGATTTTTCACCCCAAGAAAAAAGTCGATTACCAGCAATAATTTTTGAGTACAGTTAGTTAGTTTGATGTACAGAATGCATGGTTGACGGATATGTGAAGGGTCTGTTTACACCCTGTATAGACACGGAGCTTTTAATTTTTAAGCTTACAAATTTAGTTGAGGCGCTCGTGGCTAAATAATAGCAGCCGCTCGGGTCAATTATTTATTTATTTATTTATTTATTGGAAACTCAACAGCTTATTATTACTATGACATTTTATGTGAAATTTCACCCCACCATCAATGAACAGCACAGTGCAGTTGCGACAAAGTAACTAGCATCTTAAAGACTACATACACTGAACATTGACAGCGAGATGATGACAATTATCTCTTAAGCCAATAACAGAGTTTCACGGCATTGACAAAGCTAGGTTAACTAGAAAGTGGCTAAAAGAAAAGAAAGAACAAAATACAGTGCAAAGTAGTGTGGGATTGTTGTCACATTGTTTACAAATCTTAGACAAAAAAATTAAGTATTTAAGTGATAAAATGACCGACCAAACATTGGGAAAAAGTACAGTATCGTAAAGTCCGATATTGAGAACGTGCTTTGTTGAATATGATATAAATAAGAAAAGAATACCCATACAAAAAAGAGTAGGTAAATATTAGAAAGGGATATAATTATATTTACATTCCCTTATTTTCAGTTTAATTTTTTTTTTTTTTTTTAATTTAATTTTAATTTAATTAAATTAAATTTAAATAAGTTTAATTTTAAATTTAATTTTAATTTTAATTTAATTTTAACTATGAAATGAGAGAAATGAGTGATGGCACAATTCATTCATCAAACAATACTTTCTTGACTTGCCTCCGAAATGATGGCTTGGATAAATGAAATATATCAATATTTTCAAAACTCTCAGAGTAGATGCGAGGTAGTCGGGTCATTACAGCATTTCGCCCGTATTTTGTGCGATGGCCAGGGATACTGAGTAATTTTGTATGTCTGGTACGTGTTTTCGGGGTACAGAAATATATAGATGAAAGAAGCTCACTACTGTCCAAACGACCTCGTAGGATATCAAAGAGCAAAAGCATATCCAACATCCTGCGCCTATCCACAAGGGGAAGCATATTATAGTGTTTACAGTCTCGGTCATAAGACTCATGACGTCTTCGGGATTTAAAGTTTAGGAATTTTACGAACTTTTTCTGTAGATTTTCGATTCTTTTAGTATATACCTCGTATTGGGGTGACCAGATTTGGCTAATTAATTGTTAGGTTAAGCCGCGCTTGCCTAGTTGGTCTTTGGATGGGTGACCACCGATTGCATACCGAGTTTCCTTCGTGCCTCGGAAAGCACGTTAAGCCGTTGGTCCCAGCTGTCATTTGTAGATCTTTGACAGTCGTTACAGTTACAAGTAGTCAGTGGCTGGAAAGTCTTACCAAGGGATATTGCATTACCCAGTACTAACTGGGTTGTGGAGATCAGATAGGCAGTCGCTTCATGTAAAGTACTGGTATTCACCTGCATCCGGTTAGACTGGAAGTCGACCCCAACATAGTTGGAAAAAGTCTCGTTAGCTGTATGATATAGCTCGCCTCCTATTACATAGGACTTAAACATAACTGGCGAAATTCGTGTCAACAGTCAAGAGCATTAATATGTAAACAAATACTTAGCAAAATTAAAAAGTGATTTTCACATGGAAGAAAGATAAAACCTAAGAATTTCATAATTATATGGGTCCCAAATACAATTTTCTTAACAAACAACATACAATAATTGCAACCAATACAGAACAACCGACTTCCAAAAGAAAAAAAAAACAGAACAGCGAAAATAACTTTGCGATCGGAAGTCGGAGAGTTCGGAGACTTGTTTGTTTCATTCTTCTTTCTTTATCGTGTGGTTAGTTCCTAACCTGGTGTCAGAGTTTTTATGCCGCCCATGGGCCTCTGACTTGGCTTAACATGCCGTCAAAAATATCTCTCAGGCATGCTGGTTTCCTCACGACGTTTTCCCTCACCGAAGCAAGTGATGACTATACAATACGCACATGAATCCGAAAAATCAGAGGTGCGTGCCTTGGGTTCGAACTCGAGACCTATGACTTGGTAGTCCGACGGTCACACCACTAGGCTGTCACTGCTTGTGTTTGTTTCATTGACAACTGAATTTCAAACCAGTTCCACCCAACCGATTGAGCTGACATTTTGCACACATTTTTGGTTCTGGTGACAATACATTTTTATGACAGACATGATTTGATCCTGAATCCATCAGGATCACCTCCTCACGAGAGAACTCCTCAACAGTTAATAGCACGGACACGAAACTTTGGATACTCGTTCAATGTTGATAGATAAACCTAATTTTCTTCTTTCCATTTTAACAAAAGATAGTCTTTTTTTTTGCAAATGGCGTTCTGTAATCCATGCCTACCCCATAGAGGAAATAAGGCGTGAATTTATGTATGTAGGTAGTATCTATTTACTGCATGTAGATACGAGTATTTATAATATAATATGACAAAGGGACTTCGCAAAATGGCATTTTTATATTTTAGATTACGCTCATGGTATATTATTATATTGCTTCCTGTATTTAGCCCCAGGAAATAGTACAGCGAAGCTGACATTTGTCCAAGATATTAAAAGCAGTAATATTAAAAGCAGTAATAGTAAAACCGAGAAGTCATTAAGTATACAGTTTTCTTTAATTACGCAGCAATTACATTCCTAAACATTATAATTATAAAAGGATTAAGTTTTATGAATTACTTGTAGGTGCATTATTTACAAGCTAAATATACATACTGATGCAAAATAATAATTAAAATGTTTATCAAAAGTAGAAAAGGGCGTCATAAAATTCGTCCACATCGTTGTCAATAGGAAAAGTGCCCAGAAGGCTGGCAGCATTGCCATGTTGGATAGCACTGCTGATTCTTAGGCCGAAGAAAGGCCAAACCTCTAGTCACGTGAAGAGTCCACCAACCACTTGGCTATATCTGGACATATTAGGTAGGCACTCCGACCCCGTGGCCCTAGTGTTTTCGACCCCAAACAGCTCAAACGCGTAAGTACTACTTAACTACGTTTGAGGTTTTTAGAACCAGCAGTACCTCAGCCCATCCAGCATGCTAGGAAGATGGGCTAGCGCAAGGGTGTCGACCCAAGTTGCATCCAACACGAAAGGCCTCCCCAACATCCATGACATATGTCTGGTATGTTCCCATCGAAGCGTGCTAAGCCATTAGGTTCTAAGACAGCTGGACAAGCAAGAGCAAGACAGCAAGAGCGCGACGGCTAGCGTGCCGTGCAATCCGACCTGCACTCTTACTGCATTAAAGGCCATGGTGGCCGAGGCAGTCCACAATAAATTCCTTTATAATTAAGTTCCTGTCTAGATTTTTAATTCAATGCATGTTTTATGTATTTTAAACAATTTAATACAAACATTGGCAACAGCAAGTAAACTATAAAACACGCACCGATCATAAAAAAAAAACGAATAAATATTTTGTCAGAAAAAATAAGATATGTTATAGGCAGAACTAAAACATAAAGATCATCATCTGCCTAGCTTTTTCCCAAATTTATTAGGGTCGGCATCCAGTCGGTTGGATGCAGCTGAATACCGGCATTTTACATGGAGCGACTGCCTATCTGACCTCCACAACCCATATAGTACTGGGTAATACGGTACCCTATTATGACAAATGACAGCCGAGGCCAATGGCTTAACGTGTTTTCCAAGGCACGGAGTAAACATGGTCTGTAATGATGGTCACCCATCCACAGACCGTCCTTGCCAGCGCGGCTTAACCTTGAAGATCGACTTGTGCGTAAAAGTCTATGCTTCCAACAATCATGAAAAAATGACCATCAGAATAGCGGGTGCACTCTAGTTAAAAGACATAATTTAATCACTACAGCTAAAGGTACTGTGTCCACTTAAGGCCACGTACACCTTCACCCCAACCCATTTATTACGGATGGCCCATTAAATACGCATTTGCATCGTGACACCGGCCACAAGGTAATAAAATTAAAAGCTGTATTGCCTTTAAAATGAGCTATTGTTATGATATTTAAAAAAAAATGTCGCCGAGTCGTTTTAGCAGGTGCAACCCTTAAATGGATTTCGGTAAAATTGTAATTTAATAAAGTTAAAAAAAAACGTGTTTTTTGGTAGAAACATGTTTTTTTTATGAGTAATTGCTTGAAGTGTAACAGCTTTTTTATTACCTACATGATGTGTTTTTGTGATTAAAATGTTAAACAAGTCTTTATTATTTTTTATTTAAAACATCCTTCCATAGTTTTAAAAATATTGGTGAGTATGCATTGAATTTGTTTGCTTGCTAAATTACAGAATTTCAAAATCATTTCATTTTATTTTCCTTGGTCTAAATCACTTTATTCTAAAAATGTGGCAATTGCGACGCAATGCCCAAACCTTCGTTCGTTACAAACATTTAAATATAATTCTACGAGTCTTGATCTTAAAGTTGGAAATATTAATAAATAAGAAGGTTAACTAATGTAGCTAGAAATCTTTTCCGTTACTAATAAATAAACACTGCCATCATCATCTGCCTAGCCTTCTCCCAACTATGTTGGGGTCGTCTTCTAGTCTAACCGGATGCAGCTGACTACCAGTATTTTACATGGAGCGACTGCCTATCTGACCTCCACAACTCAGTTAGTACTGGGTAATACGGTACCCTTTGGTAAGACTGGTTGTCAGACTGAAAATAATAAATAAATATATATAAAAATACATAACGACTGTCAAAGATGTACAAGTGACAACCGGGACCAACGGCTTAACGTGCTTTCCGAGGCACGGAGGAAACCCGGTATGTAATAGGTGGTCACCCATTCACGGACCAACCCAGGTAAGCACAGCTTATCCTAAAGATCGACCCGACAGGCTGTTTTTATTTCTCCTCAAAAATAAGCATTGCCAACATAGCAAAATAAAAACAAACCTATCACTTTTCAAAACACTGCAAACATTTTGTTACGTACCAGAGTTTACAATAAAATCCGCCATGACAGTCATTCCTACAATTCCATTTACAAAATCATCTCTCAAACTAGCACGTGCTCCAAAAAAAAACTGACAAGTGCAACGCGACGTCAAAATATTACAACAAACACATTCGAATTGAAAAGATCGTTTTACAATGATCTGAATTGTTCCCTAAATCAATCGATTCCACACAATACAATCGAATAGGGCGCTCACAATTGAGTCGATTTTTAACACGAGTCAAGTGGTTTTCATTCATTCGATATTAGGTTCGATCTATTGTCGATTGGCATTAGGGATGTCGATATGATTTGGGTGTTTAGCTATTGTATAGGTTTTGGTTGACGCCTCCTTGTTAACTTTAGGAGAGAAAATCTTTGTTAAATAAATATTATGTTCATTAATGTTACATAATATACTAACAGATTTAAGAAATATAGTGAATATTTTCAATTAATCCCGTAGTTTCTAGAGATTTGGAACTTTAATTAACAATATTTTGGAACTGTACGTTGTAATGAGTAATGCTTGGTAGATTCATAGTTACTTTCAGATTATTCACATGTTTATAAGTACCAATTATCTATACTATTTATGATGACTGATTGAAAAGTAATTGATCGACTAAGGAATCTTGTTAAAAATTATTTCTTAAAAATTCGCAAGACCTCCTATGCAACTTAATTTAAGTCACACGAAAATGGAATGACAAATTAGATATGCGTTTAAATTAATGTCAATTTGAAAATATCTGCATCACAAGAAGTTCCCAGGCGTATCTTCACACAAAATTTAATAAACCCATATATATTTGCATAAACTACACCAGGGTAGTTTCGAAAAAATAAAAAAAGTAACGAACGCTTTATTAAGAACTAGTTTATAATGAAAAAGTTCTTCAATTTCACTTCCTTATAAATATTTATTCATCAAATAATATGCAAAATACTGTAATTATAGGGTTAGTAAGAAATGGGTTAGTTAATTTGCATACTAACCCTGCAATGCGAAGTGTAAGAAGTACGCATAGAGCGATATGCAAAACTGGCATAAAAGCCAACGAACGTAAGTTGAATTTCGAATAATGTTAAAGGTGCGTTCTTAAATATAAAAATTCTTTTAATTTTGCAAATTTCACACCTTGAGCTTGGGGAAACGACAGGTTTAAAGACGATTGCTTTTAAAAATAAAGACTTGTCGCCATGTGACGGTTTTTTTTATGCAATGTATAATAATTTTGTGCAATTTATGCACACCGCTCGTTAGACAATTAGCAAGCAGATGTCTGTTGAAAATTTATTTAGCTACTGGTTCTAGTGTGGGAAATGGGGTGCCTTCCGTCTTTAATGCCTCGTTTAATAATTAATTTTATGCCACAATGTTTTATGGGCTCTTAGATAAACGTGTTAGACATATTGATACTCTTTTTATTCCTAACGTTTTTAGCCTTTCATTAAGGTAGCACTTAACATAATACTATAATGAGGTTATTCGATAGGTAAGTATTTCGTGAGAAACTTAAAATGTAAACTCATTGATATTCTGCAGTGAGGTGGGCAAAATCAACTTGCGTGTGAAGAGAGCTTTAAAGTTTTTACATAAAGTTTTAATTGAAATTTTGGATCAATACATAAAATTTAAATTATAGAAATAACTTAACTTATTATTGTAATGAAGAAATTATGTTCAACGAAGTTTTAACTTATTTTTACACCCTTTACAATGCTGACTTTTTTCGACATCTGATTTTAATAACACAACCAGATATTATTATAAGTGACAATAAAATACACAGCAAAAAAATACTATAAATTCTGTACAAGCTTTACGTTTTTGACTCTACAGTCAAAACGCGAAAAAAAAACAATATTCAAATCACAAACCAAACATTTTTAAATACACGCACAAAACAAAAAAAAAAACAATGTCGCGAAAAAAAAACAAGGCACAGCTGCACCAATTTGAAAATAGAGCTAATGATTAAGTATTATTCATAGCGTTACCGGTTTTTAGAAAAAAAAAAACTAAAAAGGCCAATAATAATGATATGCGTGGCCCACTTTGAAAAGACAAAAAAAAACAATATGGCGACGCTTATTCATTTGAATATGGGATGCGAGTCTCAGGGATATCAGTTACAGAATTCATTTGAATCTCAACATCTAGTGTCTATGGATGGGTAATAGTTTTTTGGATGTGAAGTTATTTTAATGATGGTAACCCTTGTGAAGGTCATGTTAATTTATGCTAAAAGGTGTGGACGGGTTGTGTTACTTCCGTAAGTGGTTTTTGAGGAAGTGAGAGGAATTTTACAGTTTTGCATGATAACGAATAACATAAAATATGATTGACTAAGAAATGTTTTCGGAAGAAAAATGTAGTGTCTATTTATTTCAGGATAGTTAATTGAAACTGGTAAGATGAGGCGACCTCTGCCGAAGCCTTTGGAAAATGCAGGCTATAATATGTTATAGTTTTCATCAACATTAAATAATGATGAAGAAACCTCTATCATCATTATCTGCCTAGCCTTCTCCCAACTATGTTCTGATCGACTTCCAGTCTAACCGTGTGCAGCTAAATACCAGTATTTTACATGGAGCGACTGCCTATCTGACCTCCACAATCCAGTTACTTATGATGAGACCCCTTGGTAAAACTGGTTGTCAGACTGAAAGGCCTTCTGACTAGTCGTAATTACTGTCAAAGATCTACAAATGACAGGCCAATGCAGATATCTGCATTACTACAAACACCTTTTTCTAAATCTTCTTTCTTTATGGTGTGGTTAGTGCCTAACCCCGTGTCAGAGTTTTTATGCCGTCCATGGGCCTCTGTGGCTTTACATGCCGTCAAGAAATATCTCTCAGGCGTGCTGGTTTTCCCACGATGTTTTGCTTCACGAAGCAAATGATAATTATACAATACGCACATGAATCCGAAAAATCAGAGGATTTGCCTTTTTCTAAATAATTTGTGATTCTGGATTACCACTAGTTTTTTCCGTGTTATTTGCCAACTTAGAACCTGTAAACGTTCCATTTTAATTTTTAAATACACACAATCTCTTAAATTCTATTGAGTGGTATGTACACGTAACATAACATCACGGTTTTAATCCCCGAAGGGTTAGACAGAGGTGTTCCTTATAGTACATCCACATTTCGCCAAATATGTTTTAAGTCCCATATAAGGGGCGAGCCTTAGTAGTGTGTAATTTGACTGAAAATGTTTTATTCATCAACTAAAAGACTTCTAGTATAGGTAGGTGTTTAAGATACTTGTAAATACCTTATAGGGAAATGCTGCATTAAAAATAACTAACTATTCTTGTCTTAGGTATTAAAGGGTTTAACAGGACCCTTAACGAAGCCGAAAGGCGCTTGTTCTCCCCGTCATTGCGATATTTTTTTTTGTTCTAGACCATACCTTCACCCAACCTTCTAGTTACGGAGATATTGGGGGTCAAAGTTCCAACTTTTCTACAAGTTTTTTTTTAAATACATGTTTTTAATGTAAGATTTTTACTTTAAACACCTCCCCCGTACTATTCAATCCATCCACCATCATAATGTTTTGAGTGCGTTACATTGAGTCCTACCGTAAAACGTGATTTGTCTTCACAAAAAAAAAAATCCCAGCAATAATTTTTGCGTAATGTTACTTAGTTTGATGTACAGAATGCTTGGTTGACGGCTTCGTTAAGGGTCTTGTTACACCCTGTATATTTCTACTACCTATGTAAGGTTAGTAACACAAGCATACCGTGCGTGGCTGTAGAGAAAAAATGCATATCACATTGTAAATGTAGTACTTAGAAATTTTACTGTGACGTGGTTAATATACATAAATGTAGACTAAATTAACCTTGAATTTCCTACACGAGGCACAGAAATGCGTGACGTTTATAATAAGTTCTCGTAATTATTTATTATTTTGTACAGCTGGTATGCAGCGCAATTAATATTTTTTTTTTTAAGAGTTCTAGTAAGTAAATTTCTTTTTTTGTTGGACACACATAGTTGACTGCCTTGTTGGCCCAGTGGTCGCAAGCGCGACTGCTGAGCAAGAGGTCCTGGAATCGATTCCTGAGTTGGGCAAAATGTTATTATGTTTTTCTATCAGGAATTTCTCAGTAACAGTCACGGAGTCTGGATATGAGCCCGGGTGATGGCAATAGGCTCGCCCTCTGTTACATGGGACTTTAACATAGCTGGCGAAATGTGGGTGTACTATTAGGGGATACATGGCGTGATGCCAAGCGACACAATTTTGGAGTACTCTCTGTTACGGTATAACATAACATATCGTGTTATGCCGTAATAGGGAGTACTCGAAAATTGTGTCGCACACACACAATATTCTAGTATTCTCTATTACGGCGCCTATACAAGCAAACATTCTCATCAGCGACAACAATAATGGAATAGTCAAAAATATTGAAAGTTGCCGTTACCAGTAAGAAAAGCTTTTCCTACGATAGCTACTTGTCCAGGTCTTCTGATCTTGTGGAGTGTTCCATATACCATGTGGTCGTTTGCGCGTCGATGTCTCTTCCAGACCGGATAACATCGTTACGCCAGTAATAATCTGTTTTTAAAATGCAAAGCCAAAATCTCAATTTTTACAAATTGCACGACTTTTTTTTATAAACCAAAAATAATATACACGTAAAACCAAAAAACCCCAAAATTACCCAAAAGTGTAAATACGAAAATAATTATTCGGAATAACAACACAATTCGACACGGTCGCGGCTTTAACCCTTACGATGCTGCTGTAATTTGCATATTTTTTTCTTAAACGATTTTTTTTTTTCTTTAAGAGCCTCCTGTGATTATTTTATGCGAGCACAATGCGAAATTATAACAGTTACGCGTTCACATGTTAATCAGTTTTTTGTTCGTAACTTTTGTGCCTTTTATTTAAATCCGTTAAAGTAATGTTGCCATCGTAACAGATGTTTTTGACACAATGAATTTATTTGGTTTTTGTTAATGTGGATCCGGTACATGTTTTACTACGGTAAAAAATTAATGTTACTATTGTTACTAGTGGGATTCTGGGTAAGTAACCATCTTAGTTTGACACGTTTTACTTAATTTTAACAAGGTGTTGTTGATATTGATCAACTAATCATGTAGTTCAAAGTGTGAGATTTTGGAACTAATTATCATGAATGTGTAGTATGTAAGTTTAAATTATTGTTAAGAAAAATAATTGTACATTGATAAAATAGGACAGGTAGGCATAAAATAATGAAAAAAACCCAAAATGTTTTTTGTAACCAAATGTCTCTTTAAAGCCATCGTCATCTGCCTAGCGTTTTCCCCACTATGTTGGGGTCGGCTTCCAGTCTAACCGGATGTAGCTGAAAATCAGTTTTTTACATGGAGGGACTGCCTGTCTGACCTCCACAACAAAGTTAGTACTGGGTAATACGATACCCCTTGGTAAGACTGGTTGCCAGTCTTTTTGGGCAACTGACTACATAACGACTGTCAAAGATCTACAAATGACACCCGGGACCAACGGCGTAACGTGCTTTCCGAGACACGGACGAAACTCGGTTTGTAATGGGTGGTCACCCATCCACAGACCAACCTAGGCAAGCACGGCTTAACCGTGTGTCTTTAAAGACGAACATTAAAATTAAAATTATTTCAGATATACACCACACCACTGCTTACCACTGCTTGTCTCTGCATCACCCAAAGGTTGACTGGTAAAAAATGCCTATGTCATTAAGTCCGCCTCTGTACTGTAAATAAATAAATAAACATATTAATTAATACCAGAAGCCTTATAATGACACTACAATCAATTAAATGTCTCACTGTTGTTTGTATTAAATAAGCGTATTAATAGCTAAATTAACAAAGGACTAATATAACCAACGATAACTGTGTAAAAACTTAGACCATTTTCCATAACATGGAATTACTAACTTTATTTTAATTCTATTTCTGTAAAAACAAGTCAACCTAAGATTATCAAGCCATAATAACAACTAAATGTGAGGTTTGCATGAGCGAATTAGCAGACCAGGTGATAAATGTATTTTTTTCAATTTTATAACTTCATACGTTTGAATTATGTATTTTATAAAGTGAATTAATGGCATTTTAGCGAAAATAAAAGTACATTATGCGTAGTGGACAGCTTAGAGGCGTGGTAATTGCTACAATTATGTCGAACGACGATCATTTGTAATGAAGGAGAAGCGACAGTTAGAGTTTTTTTTTTTTCTTTAATTCTCATTTAGGCTGTGTGTTCTAAGTATAAACTGAATTTAAAAAAAAAAAAAACATTTTGATGTTTTTCACGAAATAGTAAAATCCACAAACGATTTGCCCAGAATGAGAATTGAGGGTTAAATAAATTCGGTGTGGATGTGTGAGTTTATTGAATTATAAAATAAAACACAATTCTTACGCATGCCGATTGTAAAAAAACTATGCTCTTCACATCAATACATCTTACCAAAGAACAGGTCCCGATTAAAGTTCCATTCATTCACTGCATGAGATTTCGCTCACAGCCACACACCAGTAAAAATATGGTCATCGTTTCCAAACATTTAGAAATACATACTATCCAAACTAACATTTAGATATCGACGGTTCTGTCTGTTTCTTACCTTTTCTTGCGAATTTCGATGGAATTGAACAGGTAGAACATAACTTTACCATATTTATTCCCGTAGACGTACTACAGGAATAAATATGGCCACGTGTATAATTACCGACATTTACCTTACAGTACTTACCTACGAGAAATGGGTCAAGTACATATTATATTACAGAAATGATTTTTCGAATCACTTTTTTTTCCTCGGAAGTATTTTCCGGTGAAAAATCGTGAGTCCTACAACCAAAAATTCTAAGATATGTGACATCTACCAAACCGCACTGGGCCCGCGTGGTGGATTACAGCCCATTCCTTCTCATAGAGAGGAGGCCTGTGTCCCAGCAGTGGGAACATTATAGGCTGATTATGCTATGTTATTTTCCGGTAGTAATGAATCATGATTGCAACGACATCTCTTCAGAGATTAACTTAATAAAAAAACACAACAACAAACACAGCTATTTAACATTACAAATTAATTTCTGAGAAGAGACAAGTCAAACAAAAATAACAGCGCAAACAATGTACGCTTTCCAGCAGACGTTATAAATTAAAGTTATTATTTTCACCCAAAAACAAACAAAAAGTGGGTTGCACTCCCATAATCCTTTAAGCGTTATACTTTCAAAAGTACATTTTCATAACACGAAAACAAAAGGACTTATTAAAGTTTGAAACGAAAAAGTTTTGGAAGCGCACTCCGTACCCTTTATTTAACCGCTAGAATATTTATAAGACGAACCGTCTGCAATTTGTCCCGACTAAAGGTAATACGTATAAAAACTGGAATTCATTATGGTTGGAATAATAAAAAAAAAAACTGGAATAAAATAGTTGGGTCCGCATCGAAAGGGTTAAACGTCATTGAGTGTTGGTTTGTGATTTGTGGAAGACGTGTCTGTGTATTAATTTAGATTATTAGTTTTATAAATTAGATGTTGCAATTTTTTATTTTATTTGTTGAATGTAACCTGAAAGATAAAACTACGGTAGGAGATCTAGTGACTAAAATGAAAAGTGTTGTACAAAAGAGTAAAGATTGCCAATAAGTAGTTATCTGTGTGAGTAGGTATAGTGTGTTGTAGTGCCAATAGCCCAGTGGTTTAGATGTGGACAGGCAAATGAGAGGTCGTCAATTCAAATCACATTCGGTTGCAAGCTTGATATGATCAATGAATACTAACCTAACCTAATGCATACCTAATATTATGTTTTATTTTGTTTTTTGTTGTGACTGCCTCGTTGGTCAAGAGGTCGCAAACGCTACTGCTGCACGAG
Source organism: Noctua janthina (assembly GCA_963576755.1). Taxonomy (NCBI): domain Eukaryota; kingdom Metazoa; phylum Arthropoda; class Insecta; order Lepidoptera; family Noctuidae; genus Noctua; species Noctua janthina. The sequence continues at coordinate 3,655,143 of OY755067.1, forward strand.
CAGACTGAGCATGAGGTCCTAAGTTCGATTCCCAGGTCGGGAAAAATGTTATTGGTTTTTTCATCAGGAATTTCTCAGTAGCAGCCATGGTGTCAGGATTTGTGTCCGGTTAATGGCAATAGGCTCACCCCCTATTACATGGGATTTAAACATAACTGGCGAAATGTGGTGTGCACTAGTAGGTACATCTCTGCCTAACCCTTCGGGGACTACAGGTGTGATGTTATGTTGTGAATTAATTGGTTTTGCTGAAGGCACCTACAATAATGACATTTACTTACAATATAACCTACAATAATGACATTTACTTACAATATTACCTACAATAATGACATTTACTTACAATATAACCTACAATAATGACATTTACTTACCATATTACCTACAATAATGACATTTACTTACAATATTACCTACAATAATGACATTTACTTACAATATTACCTACAATAATGACATTTACTTACAATATTACCTACAATAATGACATTTACTTACAATATTACCTACAATAATGACATTTACTTACAATATTTTTAGAAATCTATAAAATTCCAACTGTTGGGATTCAGCCTTCAGGGGTCCTCTTTTTGAGAGGTCCTACCCCTCTCGGTCCCAGCGCAGGTTGGAGGAATCACCACTATCATTAGTAACTGCCCAATCTTCGACGGCACGGTTGGCGCAGTGGCTGAGCGATTGACTGCTGCGCTTCGTGTCGCGGGTTCGATTCCCGCGCGGAACAAATATGTGTATGGCCTACAGGTAGTTGTTCCGGGTCTGGCTGTTTGTGTATGTGAGCTTAAATGTTTGTAAACGCACCCACGATACAGGAGAAATTTCTAGTGTGGGGCAACGTTTTTTTAAAAAAAAATAAAAATAATCTGCACCCTAAGTTGCTGCTAATTGTTTTGCTTCCCCAAATGTGAGCTGCGATAATCAATATCTATTAGTTATTTAAATTTTGAACCATTGAGTTATTGCGCTGAACCCGTAATCATAAGACGGTGGCATTATAATTTAAACTTTGCTATAAACGATACAGAAAGAGGTAGCGAGACGATCTGGATGCGTACCTAGCAGTAGCGAAGGGTCAATTTTTGTAAGAGGTAAGCCGGAGTAGATATCTTTAATGTGATTTTATTATTTGTCTATAAAATACTGACTGTGCCAGTTTTCAAAGGGAAGCCGGTAGGAATCGAGTTGTATGGAACCTTCGCCACTGGTACCTAGTTCGAGGAGGCACGAGAAAAGTACTGGTAGAAGGAATTGGTACCTAGCCCTGCAGTGGGACAGTAAAAGCTAACAAAAAAAAAAGATAATCATTGTCATCTTCACCATTCTCTTACGCTTATCCCAATTTATTTGTGGTCGGAGTAGTATGTCTTCTTCTTCCATATTTCTCTATTAATTTAGTATTTTTAATCCATTATTATGTTCTTTGAGAGTCCTTTGGCTAAAAACCCTTCTCTGTAATAGGGTAAAATTCGTGCAACAGACCCTTAAAGATTATTGACTCTTTCTGTGACAAAACATTTACTTTTACAGTCGAAGAAAGTTTACCCGTAATGTCCCACTACTGGGCATAGGCGTCCCCATTCCTTTCACTTCTCACAATGATGTGCGTCTTGTCGCCAATTCGCGAGGAAACCATCCAAGTAATTATATAATAATAGTACTTTTATGTAAAGAATCTATGCACAAAATTTCAAAACTGTATCATGAAAAATCACAAGCTTGTACTGTTGCCTGGCTGTCCGCAAAAAAACGTGGTCACCACGCGCCGCCGCCGCGCACGCGCCTCCAGCGACGTCTTCAGCTCATTGATAATAATAATTTGGCAGTAGGTACCTAAAAGATTGCGATAGGTACTTAGTGTCGCTCGGTGTCCAACTTGTAACCTTTTTAAATATTTTTGGGACAAAATATAACATGGTTTAAAAATTATTGGAATCGATTCAGTTACTTATTCTGATCAAACTATATTCAGGTTTCGCATATGCTAAAAATAATTTTTTTATCAATTTCATCAACAATTATTTATTTCCCTAACTTTTTCCCCGAGAACTAAAAGACACTAAACCAACTACTTGGAAAGAAAATAACAGTGGCCATTAACAACAAGTTCGCGCTTGAGCTCATTCAAAAAGTTTCCAAGCACGCAGTGACTAATGCAGTAAACACTTCTGCATGCAAAATGTCCTTTTTTCACCGTTCAAATAAAGACTGTCTCGTTATTTTGTTGACTAAGAAGCCTACACAAAGCTTTCTATTCGTATATAAGGCCCGCATGTAAAAATGAACGCATTTTTAGTAAACACGCCTCGTGAGGGGAGAGAGGGCGCGAGTGGCACAGAGGGTCGGAGTAATGGCTGCCGAATGTCGCGAGAATCCATTTTGTCCCTCCCCACCCCCGTTTGGTGGTAAAGTCGCGTTAGCGGTTGTTGTATATGTGAAAATTGTAGATGTTTTAGTCAAGTACTTTCTTTTTTGTTTCGAGAACGTTTTTAAGTACTTGTTATTATGGACAGTGATATCGAAACTTTTTACATCATCATCATCATTTCAGTGGAAAGACGTCCACTGCTGGATATAAGCTTCCCTCAAGTTTCGCAAACTTTACCAGGTCATCGGTTCACCTAGTGAGAGGCCTTCCAACGCAACGTTTTCCGGTTCGCGGTCGCCACTCCAGACCTTTTTTCTACACCGTGTTCTTCACGTTATGCAAATAGTATTTGATAATTTTACGAGAGGAACCCGAGAGTAAATAAAAAAAAATAAGAATTCATTAATGTGTCCATAGTGAAAAATGCTTATTTCCGTGGTCTGAACATCTGGTTGAAGTTTATGTATATCGTCCGGAACACGGTGTATAACAGAATTTACATAAGCAATCTTCATTGTTTTTGGAGTTCAATAAAAGATGTTGGTTTACTAACATATTTATATCTAACTGTTAGTTGCAACTAAGCATGTTATATAAAGTAAACAAACAGCAACACTAAGTTAGAATTGTGTTAACTTATTACTACTTATTTGAAAATGATTAAACAAAATAGCTATTTAAAAAAAAACCTGATTGAAATTATCAATTTATTAAGAAAATTGGGTCTGGAAAAAAATATCTAATCCCAACTGAATTTTTATCTATTTTTTTTACATATACTACAAAAGTGAAGTCGCTCTAAGTATTGGATGCGTGCTAACTGCTAACACGGGGGTAGGTAGAAACAGAAATTATTTTTACTCTTCTTGCCGTCACTTGTTAGCTGTGCCCCAGCCTCCTGTGTGATCGATATTCAAGCGAAATCATAAATATTAGGGTGATGTGGGACTGTGAGGAACACTTTGCGTTTTTATTTATGTGCTGTGTGGGTCTGGGTATACCTATTGGGGTTCGGAATACATTTTTTCACTGCGAAAATAAATAATAGAGTATTAGCTATAACTTTACTATATAACAGGTTATGTTATTTATTTATTTATTTAAACTTCATGTACAATAGTGATACATAGGCGGACTTAATGCCACAAGGCATTCTCTACCAGTCAACCTTTGGGTTAAATAAGAAAACATTGTGATAGGGTACAAAATAAACCTCATGTTACCAATGAGTGTTTTCATTGGAAAAAATGAGGAAGTTCAATACAAAGTTTCGTGCCTTTTTTGACCCCGTTATTTACCCTATTTAACCCTGCAGTTTAGTGTGTGCGTTGCCTGTCGTGCGTTAAGAACTTACGCTACGAGGATTTCGTGGCTAAATAATAACAGCCACTCGGGTCAATCTTCAGGTTAAGCCGCGTTTGCCTAGGTTGGTCCGTGGATATGACAACCCATTTCATACCGAGTTTCCTCCGTGCCTCAGAAAGTATGTTAAGCCGTTGGTCCCGGCTGTAGTTTGTAGATCTTTGACAGGTAGTCAGTGGCCCGAAAGTCTGACAACCAGTCTTTCCAAGAGGTATTACGCAGTACTAACTGGGTTTTGGAGGGCAGATAGGCAGTCGCTCCATGTAAAATTCTGGTATTCAGCTGCATCCGGTTAAACTGAAAGCCGACCCCGACATAGTTGGGAACGGGCTAGGCAGATGATGGTGTTTAAAATCGTAAGCTTTTTTTTTTGGGCTCCGCGAAAATGAAGAATCATGCTTTAATTTTTCAAAATTAGTATTTGATCTAGAATCCTTGTTCTCAAAAAGTCCTCTTACGTTACTCTACTCTCAAATGGTTGATACAGTATTTTCTAAAATCCGCCTTCTACAATCTCAGTAAAAATAAAACAATATTTCTTAGGCTCGTAAATAACAACACCCTTAAAATTAAATTACGAACACCCATTACGCAACAATTAAAGCTTTAATAAAACTGTAATTATCAGCAATTAAGTCATCGTTTCGTCAAATCAAAACCATCATTTATCTATAATTAACACTGCACTGCCGGACAAAAAAAACGGCCCACCTTAGAAAAATCATAATTGGCTCAACATTAATACACTTAAAAGTAACCGAACTGTCAAATTAAAAATACCCTCTGGATAGAATTTTTCGCCCTATCATCGACGATTAGACCCAATTAAATGTGAACGTAATTTTGCGTGTTATTGTTCCCTGATAAAGTTTTTCTCTTGTAATAAAATTTTACTTCCCTTAGGCCCTTGTTATGGTAGTGACATCTTATTAAAATTCAGCCTAGGGCCAATCCGTGGTGCTTTCTTCGGTTTACACTGGCGGCCAATGGTAATTGTATATCTTTTTAAGAACATTTTGTTATGGAGGACGGCTTTTGTTTAGATTTTAGAGTATCGGCTTCTGTAGACGGTTCGTACTGTAAGTTTATTGTAAAACTTCAATCAAGAACATTAGTTAGAGTTTATTTGCCTAAACTTCGAGGAAGTGAGACATGTGGATAATATAAGATTATAAACTATCATGGTCACTAACATTATTATAACTAGAAAACGGGATATTTAAAATATCGGGAACTCAAAGAAAACAATAAACATGGTAAATATCCCGTTTACTAGTTATAATAATGTGTATAATATCTATAATTAGAGGGATTTACCGGAAGATGTTGCGTTGGAAGGCCTTCCACTAGGTTGACCGAGACCTGATGGTGATGAGAGGGAGGTAAAGGTAATTTTATCAGAATTGCAGCAAAAAGCAATTGAATCTTCAAGTTACTTGTCACACTGGCGATTTTTTCAAAATATAGAAAACCTTTCAAGAAAATTGTTTTAGTACAGGGAATAAGATTATTAAAACGTACTTAAACTTACAATTAAATATGACTGATATTTATAATTTACAAATTGCCATGATTAGAAGTTCCATGGGAATTAAGACACTAGGGATCTCAATATAATTTTGCGAAAAGCTCTTGGGGCTCAGAAACTTGATAAGTAATTTATGTGTAGTACTGTGATAGGTCTGTTAACACATTGATTAGACTATATGTAAATTATATTCCAAGATTTAATTATTATTTAAGATTGACAAGACAAATCTCGCGCTTTTTTTCTCTTGTGGTTAGTGCCTAACTTGGTGTCAGAATTTTTCCACCGCCCACTTTAATGTATGAAAGCACGTAACTTAATTAAATCATTTTTTCGAGGTTTCATTTCCAAGTCGGACAGAGTATTATTGGGGTTCTTCCATCAGTAGTACCCTATACCTCTGACTTACCCTACATGTGTGATGTGATGTCTATCAAGTATATCATGCAGCATGACATGACGTGATTTTATATACCTACCTAAAGCTGGTCCAATTATCTGTCCCCCACTGTAACACGTCACCTTTCGACCAATTTCGGTATTCCGTTTTTCGTTTTATATTTCATTTCAATAAACGCAATGTTGATAAGTAGTCAGTCAGATATATTTTTGTTTTTTTTTTCTACCTTGTCGTCTCCTCTACACGAATTTCTCCTTTATGCTCTGCTAATAAAGGTGTTTGTCCCTTGTTGTATCACAATTGTATTAAACATTTTCCTAATAACGCGACGGGGTGGGTCAGAAGCGAAATTGGATGTTATTTGAAATAAATTTTATATGAGATGTTCTAGGTTCGTCCCCTTCGCTTTCGATTGTGCTTCTGTCTCATTTTGGACCCGTTTCGTGTACTTTTTTTAAGAATTTCTTTTTTATTGTTGTTTATGTAAAGTCTGGTAGATTTTTTTTTATATACGGTACAAATAAGCGGGTGGTCATTACGGGTAGCCCTAAAGTCTGACAACTAGTCTTGGAAACGGGTATCGCGTTGCCTATAGTAACTGGGTAGTGTAGGTCTTATAATGAAGCTACATCCACTGGTATCTGGTAGCTGGTAAATCGTAGGAAAAAGCTAGGCAGATGAGAATATGAATGGTACAAATCATACTTGGTACAAACACCAATGATACACATACAGTTGTCGCCTGTCGGTAAGTATTTACGAAGAATTTGAAAACCAATTTGGATGCTAAAACTGTAAGTTACGTGCTTGTTTTCATAGCGGTGTCAGTTTAACTAACAAAAATACGATTTTCGTAGCAATAACGTAGCGTGGTAAAGCTAAAACTTAAGGAACTTGTTCATGTTTTTGAGACGTTTCGGCATGTGGAGCTAATAACCTTCAGACTTTTTAATCTTCCCAGTTAAAACACTAGAAATTGGTGGCCGTTCCGTAGTATGCTTGACGCTAAACTTCAAACTGGACTAAACTACATAACATCACGCCTGTAATGCCCAAAGGGTTAGGCAGAGGTGTACACCCACATTTCGCCAGTTACGTTTAAGTCCCATGTAATAGGGGGCGAGCCTATTGCCATCAACCGGCACAAATTCAGACTCCGTGGCTGCTACTGAGAAATTCCTGATGTAAAAACACAATAACAATTTGCCCGACCCGGGAATCGGACTCAGGACGCTCAGCAGTCGCGATTGCGCCACTAAACCAACGAGGCAGTCATAACTTAGTTTGAATAAATTGCTTTTGATTTCAATTCAATGCATAATCTTCAAAAATCACGAATGGAAAACAGAACACATAATCTGTTCCTTATTTTTGACTACCAGCTTGTAGATTTTTTTTTACTCTACCCTGCATATGATTTCCGATACTAAAAAGCTACTTATCTCCGACCATAGACAGTTTCTGCACACATCTGTGGGGGAGGCAAAATACCATTAATAACAGGATTGAGGGGGCGAGTAGAAAGAATAAATTGGGAGGAAACCGCCTTGGGGGCGAGATTTATCGAGTGCTTAGCATAAGTTCGACTGTGATGCGTCTTTCATTAATTTTTCATTGGTTTGCGGTTGCTATTTTGGGAATTGGGTAGATTGGTAGGTAATCTACTTATAAAGATTACGATGATGTTGTTTTTTTGGTACAATGTTCAATTTGCTCGATAGTGTTGAATTTTTAGTGATATTCAATTGACTGCCTGGTTGGCCTAGTGCTCTCAAGAGCGACTGCTGAGCATGAGGTTCTGGGTACGATCCCCAGGTCGGGTAAAGTGCTATTGGGTTTTTCCATCACGAATTTCTCAGAAGCAGCCACGGAGTCTGGATCAGTGCCCGGTTGATGGCAATAGGCTCGCCCCTTATTACATGTGACTTAAATATAACTGGCCAAATATGGATGTACTGTTAGGTCCACCTCTGCCTAACCCTTCGACGATTGCAGGCATTATGTTATGTTATGTTCAATTTGGTGTAGGAGATGGTGTAAGCCTATTTTCATTCAGGAAATACTGTAGGAAAGCCTCCATGGACGCGGTCTCATATCATAATGTCCACAGGGACAAAACAAAGTAACATTCTATTAAAGATTATGTATGTTCAGCTTAAAAATGTCTATCCGTTCGTGAGTAATTTATGTTTATTGCTCAAAACTTCCCATTCTCCTTTAAAAAGAGCTAAATGGTTAATAAACGAATGGTTAAAGTTAAACAATTCGTTAACAAACCGTTTAATCAAATTTCTTCTAAAACATCTCAATCGCTGCAAAGATTGGCGTTAATCAAACTGATAGCTGACTGCCCGTGGAATTGTATAGAGCTGTAAAATAGATATTTAAAAAATAAATATTATTTTTAAATTTTCTGATACGCCCCTCAAAAGTGGCTCCTATTTTCCAAATTCATTTATTTACTTAACATGCCCGGGGTACCAAAACCGGGGTACAAAAATTTATATGTGTACCTAATTTCTACTTGATCGGTACAGTAGATTCGGAGCAAATTGGCTGTGACAGACAGTCAGCAGGTTCAAACGTTAGGATCGGTTTTCTTCAGAAGAACCGTTTAACAAATAAAATATGGCCGGTCCAATAAGCGAGCGTGAGATACTGAGTTTGATTCCTATATGGGGATCAGTGTTGTCTATTAGGATTTTCCACAAAGAATTTTCTCAGCAACATCCCGAAGTCTGGATTTTGCCAAACTGATGCCAATAGGCTCGTTGCCTATTACATGAGACTTAAACATAACTGGCGAAATTTGAAGTAATTGTCACTATTTTAAGAGACTTAAATATAACTAGCGAAATGTAATTTTACCACTACACCTCTGCTCAACCCTTCAGTAAATAAAGGCGTTATGTTATGTTTGTCGGGATTTTGCCTTAGTCTGGTACTTTGACCAGACTTTAAATGTTGTCAATAAAAAAATTTTTTCGATAGTTAGTAGAATTTTATTCAAAACTGTGACAATATAATGGTTGACTAAAAATACCTAGTGTAAAAAAGAACATTGACAAGCTGCTAAAAAGCAACTTCAAATGGATGCAACAGGTTCAAAAAAACCTTTGGTGAAAAAGTGCTTGACATCTATGTAATACGGGCTGCAGTTTAGTTTTAACTGTTGAAGTTTTTTTTTTATTATTAAGTCAGTAGACTCTGTTATCTACCTGAGACTATCGAACACACTGATTTCTAATCTGGTTTACTACATTCTTCAGGTTTTTCTCACTAAAGAACATCAAAACAGACTTGGCTCCGCTCTTTGTCAGCCATCGACACTACTCTTAAAATCATTCGTCGAATAGTCTTTCTACAAATAATGATTTATTTTTGTTTCAGGTTTCGGTATCGCATTGGAGTCTTGAAGATATTTTTTTTTTTACAATTTCGATGTATAAGATTTTAAACTTTCATGGTCACTAAAATTATTATAACTAGAAGACGGGATATTGAAATGGTTTATCCGTGATCATGGTGCTTGTAACAGCGCCGAAATATCGGGCACTCAAAGAAAACAATAAACATGGTAAATATCCCGTCTTCTAGTTATAATAATTTCGATGTATTTCTGTAGGGGAAACTTGAAGGGGGTCAGTAAGGGGAACCATTTTAACCGTTGCAGTTACACGAAAATGGTCAATCCATAATTTTTTGTGAAATTTTAATCCCCATCAATAAAATGGCCTTTTAAAGATTTTTTATTTCTTATATTGATGCCAATCGATCCTGTTTCCAATACTGATAAAAAACTTCTATTGGACCAAGGTTGGAGTACTAAAAAAGTCAGAAATGTCAAAAAAGATTATTGTATGAAAATTCCATGAAATCAAAATAACACTAAAATTGAATTAAAATGTCAATAAATTTTCTTAAATCTGGAGTTCAGTGGGTTACAACATCTCGACAGAAATAAAAATCAAGAAAGAAAAGACAAAATCGCGCCGGCTAATTGATAATTACCAAGCATTAGTGCCGTGCCACTGACGGGGGTCGCTAAAATTGCACCCCCCGGGGATCGCGGCGGTTACGACCCCTAACAGGTAAACGATGATTGGTAGTACTCGCTTCTTTTCATTTTTATATTTCGCTAAGATTTCTGAAGGAAGCCTTTAAAAATTATTACGAAAGGATTGCGTATGGTTGCGCAGTCTCGTTAAGAGGTTATGTGGGTGGGAATTGGTTGTCATGGTTCCTATAGGGATTTGATGTGGAGAAATGAAATAAAGAAAGGATGTATGTGTAGAGAGTAAACTTTAGAGAATGAGTGTGGGTCGCTTTTTACCCGACTACAAAGGAAGGCTTATGAATTTAGCAGTCTATGTATGTATTTGTATATATGTATGTTTGTATTTACGTATGTTTCTGAATAGCGCCTAAACTATTCATCCGATTTTGATGAATAAGGTGTCAATCAATTAGAAAATATGTAGATAAATCAAAGATTAACGTAACGAAACTTAAACTATGATTAACAAACAGTCAGAACACAAAACTAAACGTCAAAACTCAACACAATTATCTATGCCAATTTTTCCATAAACCACAGCGCAATTACATGAAGTTTTTTTTTATAAATCTTTGATTTGCATCAGCCCTAAGTTTAACTCGGGGTGGCACCCCATGGGGTGGGTCTTTTTTCATTTTCATCATGACGAAACTCCATTTTTTTTCCTGTTTAATCAAAAGTGGTGGGACACGCAATGTGGTATGCGAATATTTGGGGGTGGGTTATCCGTGTCAGGGTGGGTGGTGTCGAAACTATTTTTTTTTTGGTTTAAATCTTGATTTCGGTAGATATTAACAGTCCGTTTTTTTTATTACGTACATAGGTAGCAGGAGTTAAGGCGTTTCTGCACGATAAGAAATTTTACTGTCCGGCAGTTCGATTTTTTATAGTCCGATGTGACATGAAAAAAATGGATGATTGGCAAGTGCACTTGTCCGTCTTTACTCAGATCGGTGCGGCGCAGTTTAGGGTAGCTCACTTTGAAACTACACGCCACGCACGCGTAATTACGCTAGGAACGTTGAGTTTCTTGGAACGTCGGCAGTTGCTCGCTTTATTACTCTACATGCGAAGACGTAGAAAGAAAAAAATATTTTGGGTTCATCCCCTTATCAGTGAAAGGTAACTGACAGGGTCATTTTAGGTAAACCTCAATACATTGAGGTAAGACGAAAGAATTCATCTATATATTATATAAAATGGTAAACTGACTGACTGACTGACTGGGTGATATATCAACACACAGCCCAAACCGCTGGTCCTAGAGACATGAAACTTGGAGGGTGTGTTCTTTGTAAAGAGTAAGTACCTACTAAGAAAGGATTTTTGGGAATTCCACCCCTAAAGGGGTGAAATAGGGGATGTAAGTGTATATGAAAGTCCGTCAATTTTGAAGTTAGGATCTTCAAATTTTGTGTTTAGGCTGACGATTGAAAATTAATTCATACGTGTCTCAGCGTTTTGACAATTCTTCTCCCGAAGGGTTAAAAAGGGGGATGAAGGTAAGTAATCGGATATTATTCGACATCCACGCGGGCGAAGCCGTGGGCAAAAGCTAGTTTTAAATATTATCGGATGTCTACAGCTACTTATGATTTTTTTTTAAAACGGCCTGGAATAGTAAAATGTCAGATGGTAAAATTACGTATGGGCGCAAACTAGTAACACTAGTATATACATTTACGGCGTGCCATATCGGACCGGTCAATGTGGCAACACTTGGAGGACGCCTATGTCCAGCAGTGGACGTCTTTCGGCTGAAATGATGATGATGATGATGATTATATCGGACCGTAAAAAATCGGACTGAATTTCTTGTAGTACACAAAAGCCCTTAGGATGAGAATAATCAGCTTTTATTTCAATAGTGTTTATTCAAAAATTGTAAATGACAATGAAAATATTTTTTTACGTTTTTGTAATAATGACTTATGTTAGGCGCAAGTTTAAAGAAGATTTTTTTTAAGTGTTAAAATGGCTGCTATTTAACATTACCCTTTAATTAACGTCCATATTATTGAAGTCCTTCTATAAAACAAAAAAAAAAAACATAAATTGTCAATAAAAAATAAAATGTTGTAATAAAATTGTTACTAAAAGTAGTTAGTAAGTAGTTTAATGTTTCAGTGGAAGTTTACCATATTTAGACATTTATGTGTATTACAGCAATAAACTAAGGTGATTTACTGGTGCTGTGCAGGGAAATATATTGTTGCCACTAATATGTTGTCGTAGTTGCTATTTTTTTTACTTTTTATAGTTTTAAGAATAGAGCGCGCACTGTCGTATAATTTGTAGTTAATATAGGGCATGCGGTGCCTTCAGATGGTAGGTGGGCCATTGTCTGTGGGAAGATGGCGCATACGCACTCGATGATCTGCAGTTTTAGGCTAAACACAAACATTTGAACTTTTTGCCATCGAAACGCTAAGAAGAAGAATACCTCTATATAATTAAATCTGGAGTAAAGTTATGCCAACACTAAACCTCGACAAATGTATGGTTAATTTATAACTTTACGCCGTTTTTATTAATAAGTGGAATATTTCAAATAAGTGCAAATGTTCATTTAACAAAGTTGTGTGAATGAAAAGTATTGTTAATTCACTTAATATTGAAATAATATTATTGAGCATTTTAACATTGTGGTGTTATTATAATTCTAAATGATCAAGTTAATCATGACTTCTATAAATATATAATATTATTGAAGAAGGTTATGCTGAACTTAATTCGCTAAAAAATTCTATGGTTAATTTCTAACCCATTTTTTTTTCATTCTTCTGCCTAACCTTTTAATTATTACAGGCTTGATGTTATGTATTTTATGGGCTTTAATTTGGTTAAGAAAGCATGAAGACGATGGTTTCATTCCATATAGTTCTACTGACAAATGATAATGTTTAAAATATCCATCGACTTATACAGATGTTATGTTAAAGAATAATTTGTAAGCTGTTCTAATGTTATAAAATTAATTGTTGATATAACAAATGCAAATAAAAATTCATTAATATGTCGTAGTTTCTGTTACATTTTACACCTCCATTCCTTTATGTCACTTCGTTAAATACTTGGATAAATATTTTTGTGAAAGTATACACCTGGACATTACTTGAAAGTGTGATTTATGAATTACATTTAATTATGTAGCAATCGCAACTTATGTATACTAGGCGTTAATTAAATTAGTTGTGAGTCAATTGTTTAATATTGGTAAAAGAACCTTATTTTTTATAATAAGTATATAAAGAGAAAGACCAAAGGAACAATGGGTGGACTGTGTGACGGATGATATGGCTAGAAAGGAGGCGACTGCTGAGATGACGAGTAATAGTGAAGAATGGAAGAAGAAGACATGCTGCGCCGACCACAAATAAGCTGGAACATTAGAATGATGAATGATGACCTATAGCCAAAGGCAATATTTTATTTATTATAGGATGGTATCTTTTATTTTAGCATAAAGTAATATGCTCAAAATTAATTATAAGAGAATGAAATACTTAGGCAATTTTGATTCGTTGACCTTTAGGAGCAGAGACAAAATATAGTAGGAATATTGTTATAAAACGATGAAATCTGAGATAGAATTGGTTGCATGTTTTTCTTTAAAAGCGCAGGTAGGTTTATCTAATGTACAGTCGGCAGCGCATCAAGTTACCACAAACCGTCAAATTTTCTCATTCTATTTTGAACTTAACCATCAACATTGAATAGTTTTAAAATCATTTGGAGAACTTTGACAGTTTGAGGTAACTTGATGTCTTGGTGACTGTACATAGGATATCTGAACACACCAAACTGAAAAACTATTTTCAACCAAGACATTCGACAACCTCAGAACACATTTTAAGACACTTTCGCCCTGTAAAAAAAAGTCGGTTAAGTTCAAAAAACTAACTGCCAGCGTTGACAAGTTAACTTAAAAGTTAAAACATCAAAGGTCCTGATAATTACGGTGGACTGTCATAGGACCCATAATTTGTGGGGGTCTATAATTTCGTTGTGATCATTAACTCATTTTGGTATCATAATATTTTAATTTTGATTACTTTTTTCTTGAACTTTTTTTTTCTGACAGTTCGTTGGTGTTCCGTTGTCTAAAGTTTTTTTTTAGTTTGTTGACTTATTTAAATTAAGTTTATTGATCATTTATTAAATAGAAATGATGTGAGATTACGCACATGCGGTTAGATGACACGTGGGTTGGTCACTGATATTAAAAAGGCTAATCAAATGCATGTGGATATGCTGGTGAAGATTGTAACTTTGAAGGCTTTATATCTTGGAAACGTTACGCTTTAGAAGATTTTGTTTCATGCGAAACTTGTTTTTTTTTTTTTTTTTTTCAAGTAGGCCAGTTACAGGCACTTTTGAATTGTCGAAACAAAGACAACAGTAAAAAATAGCTACAGTCCCAGTCACAAGGCACACACAAACTGTGAAAGTACTGTAGTTGCCCATTCCCTAACGTAGATCTCTATGGAGAAGAACGGGCAAGAAACTCCATGGACACTCTTTTAAATCAGAATACTTTAACAAAACCTTGGTTACATCATTCAGTTTGTTTTAATACCAGCTATTGTATATTATAAGTTTTATGCGTGGCCGATATTTAAAAAAAGAAAAAGACGGAAGTCAGGCAGACCATGCTTCATACAAAAATATTTCAAACTCTTTGGTTATCTTACAGGCTGCTCACTTAATGGTGAGTGGCCACTAACATCTGGATCATCAGAGGCATGACAGGTGCCTTGCCATATCCTACAGCTGAACGTGGTAAAATATCTCAAGTTTCTGCAGTCATTCCGATGTGAGAAAGAGTTAAGATGGGAGTATATTTCTACGGATGACTTAGTGTACCACAAAGTAGGTGCAACTCTTAAGTAAGGCGTGATCTCTTTACCAGAGTATTCCCTGATAGTAATATTATCACCAATAAAGTCACCAGGCGTGGTGATTGTAAGAATGGCTCACCTGCCAACCGCAGATCTTTTTAGGTAGTTGTTTGGTAGATGGATTTCGACTTTTTAGGAACAATGCCTCATCATCTGCCTAGCCTTTTCCCAACTTTGTTGGGATTGGCTTCCAATCTAACCGGAGGTAGCTGAATACCAGTATTTTACATGGAGAGACTGCCTATCTGACCTCCACAACCCAGTTAGTACTGGATACAATGGTACTCCTTGGTATGGCTGGTTGTCAGTTTCGGGCCACTGAGTAGGTACCTGTAACGATTGTCAAAGATCTACAAATAACAGCCGGGACCAACGGCTTAATTAGTCACTACTAATTAGTCACTATTTTCAGATATACACCTACCACTGTTTGTCTCTGCATCACCCAAAGGTTGACTGGTAGAAAATGCCTATGGCATTAAGTCCGCCTCTGTACTTCTGTGCTTGAAGTGTTAAATAAATAAATAAATAAATAAAGTGCTTTCCGAGGCATGGAGGAAATTCGGTATGAAATGGGTGGTCACCCATCCACGGAACAACCTAGGCAAACGCGGCTTAACCTGAAGATCGACCCGAACGGCTGCTATTATTTAAACACGAGCTTTAGAAACAATGCCCACTATTTGAATTTCATTGTATTGTAAGATTAGTTGACAAGACTAGCACACATTACTCTAGTCCTTAGTACCGTACTTTATTTATATGGAGCTAGTCGAGTCAAGCAAAGGTACGTAAATATCGTAAGTAACTCTAAGATCATCAAATCACACTTACCTTATTTACTTCTTATTCTCTTTCTTCAGTTTTTTTCTTTAACAGAAATTAGGATTCCTTAATCAGAGTCAACTTTAAGCCTAAAAATGATGATTACTGCAGCAATTAGGTAGCAGATTTTAGAGGTCTTTCCTACTTTTTAATGACAATTCTTGACTACCAACATCTATCAATCATACTTTATCCAATGTTATATCAGTAATAATTTTCTTCTGAAACCGGTAAACAACGGTCCAGGAAGAACATAAGTAAAGCAAAAATAAAACCAACAAAATTGATGCAACAAAGAGGAAATATTCCTAAAAGTAATTTTATTTATTTTTACTTTTTAATCTGCTATATTAATTAATAATCCTCAGACGAAAATAATAAAAAACAAGTTTCAAAGAACAGGTCATCAACTTTTAAGCCTAATTTGTACTATTTTTAATACACGTCCCGAAGCATTTGGATACTGTTTTACCTACATGTCTATTTGTTATTCTATTCGATAATAGATGTCGCTAGTTGTTTTAAAGAGAAAGTTTTTCTTATAAGTTTTAGTATTCTAATATTAACTATTTGCTGCCTCAATTTTAGAGACTTCATAATAATCATAAATAAGTAAAAGTTATCTTTGGGTGTTAAAAGTTATAAACATTTTTTTCTAATCACCATTCAAATGGAACTTGCAGAGCAATTTGTCTGGATTTTTAGACGTGGAAGTATCATGTGCTCAGTCAACCAAATTCCAGAAATAAACGGGTAATAAATATGTAGGTATCTTATAGTAGTTTTAGATTTTACTTTAATCAATCCACAAATATTACATGTCTGTGTATCATAACTAGGAAATAAAACCAATTAACAATTTTTAATTCGCTTACCCCTCAATAGATGGCGCTGGGTGTTCACATCGCAAGGGTTAAACTTTTCTGACTTTTATAGAACATAGATGTCGCTAGTAAAGAGTTTAAGAGTGACGACCCATAAGTAACGTTAAAAGATTTTTTTTATTTATTTGCCGTAATACGTACGTTTGAAGATTATGGAATTCATTTTTTTTTAATTACTACCATCACTGGCCATTGTGAAAGTACTGCTACCTACGCGAAGGATTCCAACTAGTGTCTTATGAGAAAAACAAATCTACTAAGTTGTTAGTCTTGTACCGACATATCTAATAGGAATATAAATATCCAATATTGCAATGAAAATCTTTTCAAAGGACGGTGTCTTTGTCTAGTTGTGGAGCCCGTGGCTAAATAATAACAGCCGCTTGGGTTGATCTTTAGGTTAACCCGTGCTTGCCTAGGTTGGTCTGTGGATGGGTGACCACCTACTACATACCGAATTTCCTCCGTGCCTTGGAAAGCACGTTGAGCCGTTGGTCCCGGCTGGCATTGGTAGATATTTGACAGTCGTTGCAGATAGTCAGTGGCCTAAAAAGTCTGACAACCAGTCTTACCAAGGGGTATCGTATTACCCAGTACTAACTGGGTTGTGGAGGTCAGATAGGCAATCGCTCCATGTAAATACTGGTATTCAGCTGCATCCGGTTAGACTGGAAACCGACCCCAACATAGTTGGGAAAAGGCGAGGCAGATGATGGTTTATCCGTGTCTAGTTCTGCGTTCGGTTCTGAGTTTGATCCCTAGTCAAAGCCTACTTAATTCCCTTCAAGTTTAATCGATTGTGTATTTGTAAGATACATCTAACTAAGTAGGTAGGTACTTCTTCTTAGCGTGTCGATGGCAATCTAAACTGTGTCAGCCCAGAACTGAGCTACTAGTTTGGCGCTTTCGGTAGCGTCCATCAGTTCCTGTAGTGAACAAACAGTTGGTACTTATCTACCAAAAGACGTGCTGCTTTCATAACATCAATAGGCAGAAGTTTACTTTGGTTCCTGCAGCTGGTTCACTCACATTTTACTTAGAACCTCATTCTTGAACTGGTCACAAATATAAATAAAATTGAAGTGTCTGTTTGTAATTTCATTACAGCTTTTTGGTAGGTACTCAAATCCAGACTTAGAATTATTTTAAAATTCCTAGTATTTCTGCTAAAAAAAGAATAAGTTCGCCTATTCCATGTCTGCCTACCCCTTCGAAGTCTAGAGGTGTGATGCACGTTGACATACATGCATAAGAAAATGTAGGTAGGTAAGTGAGCGTCATGCATGTTCAATCACGGCCTGTATTCTTACATTTACATAATATAAACGGTACACTCGATTACAGAAGTCTTTGTTGCAGTTAAAGACTTTTTACATACTATAACAACACGCCTGTAATCCCAGAAGGGTTAGGCTGAGGTGTACTAGTACACCCACATTTCGCCAGTTATGTTCAAGCCCCATGTAATAGTGGGCAAGCCTATTGCATCAGTCGGGCACAAGTACAGACTCCGTGACTGCTACTAAGAAATTCCTGATGAAAAAACCCAATAACACTTTGTCCGACCCGGGAATCGAACCCAGGACCTTATGCTCAGCAGTCGCGCTTGCGTCCACTAGACCAACGAGGCAGTCTCTGTTATATCCTATTGATAAAATCGGCAACCCACAACCGTAGTAGGTAAGGTATCCTATCATATCCCCTCCACTACCAGATTACCAGTAGTGCAGCCTTCAGGGTAGGTACTATCCCTAATTGGTTAATATCCCGACTGATATAGTTCTGTTCAAACTTAATGGCGGCTCGGAAATTAGCTGCGAGTGACGGTCTGCGCATTATACAGTCAAGACGATTCGTCCTCTGCTGATACCTAAAATTGTGTTTTGTGCAGCTTTATATTAGATATTCTGAGCCGACATAAAGTTTGAACCGTTATACCTGCGCAAAGCGTCACTCGCAGCTAACTTCCGAGCCGCCATGAACTTTGAACAGAACTATACGTCGGTTTTCTTCTTCATTAATTTGCGTCACGTTTGTGTTCTCTTCCTCCTTTAACCCGTCAGCCTTCAAACTTTCAAAGTAAGAGTGACCAGGCATTTCAGGGGCACGCTCGATTCGTCGAAGACTTCATCCATCTCGTACCATAAGACTCGAGGGTCTGGTAAAGTGTTTGCAAGCATGGGGTCATCATCTGCCTAGCTTTTTCCGAACTATGTTGCGGTCGGCTTTCAGTCTAAGACACACTAGCCTATGAGGTAAAACACAACTACTTGTAGGGTTTTTAAACTCTAAAAGGTACGTCCAATTAATCCAATAAAAATGGAATTAAGAAAAAATATACACAAAGGTACACACGGCGGCACATGAAGCTGTACATTCCCTGTAGTACTTGGCCTCGCTTTGTACAGATTTCCTATACAATTAGAGATCTGCATAAACTGGTTATGTATAGCTTGATGTGCCGCCGTGTGTACAAACAGAACAAAATGTGAGAAAAAAACGGCACAATTATGGCGATGACGGCGCGGCGCGGATGTACCACTGCAACTGCATACAGTCAGCACCTAAGTAATTTTACTCAGGTCCTGAGAAAGACTTATTTAAGTCTTCATTGCTAACGGTTTGATTTCAGGTCAAAACTTTCCAATATCTAGTTCATAGTAGTGATTTTCTTACTCCTCCGCTATACTTTTCTGATTAATTTCGTTGTGGGATGCTCAGCGACTGTACCTACTGCAGTCTGCGTCTCCGGTTGGTGAAGCTGTCGGTTGACGATTTCATTTCATAGATAAATAATTTAGTGTACTTAGGTAGGTACAGCCGCCAACTCATCAAGCTATAACAATCTGTCAAATTTCTTTAATAGATTTTCAACTTTATCGCTAAAGCATTAGGTTCAAGGTTGATTGGGAAAATTTGACAGTTTCTGGTAGCTTGATGTGCTGGTGCTGGCGTCTGTACATACTACCTACTACTAGGTACCTATAATCTACCTTTATTCAAGCGATTACGCTACTTTATATTTATTTTTTGAAAATAACATTGCCCCACCCTAGGAATTTTTCCTGTATCGTGGCAAACATTTAAAGTCACACAAACAGCCAGACCCGGAACATCTATCTGTAGGGCATACAAGTCTTTGTTACGTGTGGGAATCGAACCCGACACACGCAGCGCAGCAGCCAATCGCTCCACCACTGCGTCAACCGTGTCGTCGTTTGAAGTCTTATTAGAAATAGAAATGCAATAAGGTCAAATAATGTTAGATATATGGTAGCTTTGTAAGGACCAGAATATTTTACTACTTTAGATGCAGTATGGTAGGTTCTTATATTATAATTTATAATGACGTCCGTAAAAGATGTTGAATTACTTAGATGTAATTATGATATTGTTGAAGTTTACCTTTGGAGACGGCTAATACTGTTGTCAGGATGGCTTTATCTAATTTCTCTCTCAATATATAGTAATAAAACAAATGATTAAAATGTACTTGGTTTATAATTGTAATGTTTAAATGGAAATAAAACTCTTTATTGTATAAAAAAGTTATGCGTAAAAAATATATGCGTCGAATTAAGAACCTGCTCCATTTTTTTTTCAAAGTAATTAATCCATTCTGATTTGTCACGATAGTTATAACATTTCCATTGAGCTCTCAACTTAAAAGTCCTGAGATTTTTCTGCCTTTCTACCGCTGCTGCATGCTTCGATAACCAGCTGTCTCTTCTGGACGAAGTTCTTCTGTAGATTTTCAAAGCATTATATAAGCATATTTGTGATAGCAGCTTCCAGTCTAACCTTTACAAAACCTTTTATAACTCTTCAAACACATCAATAAAACTTCATCATAACATACAAGCTATTATTAAGACAATCATAATTGCAAAACTGAGCCGCAACACAAAATACTGGGCATTTAACACTTGCACCGCTTAAATACGGTCGTTAAGACCCCCGAGCTATTTACGTCTATAATAATACATCGAGCAATAAAACAGATAACAGGAAAGAGCTGACACGATAGCAGTAAAGAAAGGGTTAGATCGCCTGCGATCTTAGAAAAAAACATTCGGAGTTTAACGTCTTAAGTGTAAGTCCAAGCAAAGGAAATTAAACCTTAAGCAGATGAAATAGAGTTGGGTTTTCAATGTCATAAGTTTGAAAGTTCTAACCCGTTGAATGCGCATCTCGTATATTTCCGACTTCCGTAATACAGCCAGCGACAGTATAATTGTCTATAATGATATATTATCTTTATCTGTCCATCATGTTGGCAACGCGTAGCCGCGAATGTAAGATACTCATCTAACATTTTACGAAATTTTTCTAATTACCGTCTGTCGTATTTTTTCCAAACATATTGTTACTATATTAACATATGTTGTAAAGTTTACCAGTTTATAATTTAAAAATCGCCCGCGGTTAATTTCTCTGTCTCTTATTATTAAACGAAATTATATTTAACCATTACGCTGGATAAAGTGTTACAATTATGTTTTAGACAGGTGCAAATAAAATATAATGAACAACAAAGCTAAAAGCGCGGCTAAAGATAAAAAATAATGCAAATACCTAGTTATCTACAGATAAAAAAACGGTTGACATTAACCCAGCAAACCGGTTATCTATTACAATCGTTAACTAAAGTAGGAAACGGAAGAACGACAGATGTGCGTGATTTTTCTTTAGTAAAAAAAACTGTATGCAAATGTCACCTTCATTTGCATAATACAAAAGTGTTCGCTTTCAATCGTAAAGCAAAAAGTTAACCCTTTATCGAGCTTTTTTTATTATTTTTTTTCATGTCAAAGTACGTTGTCGGTCTATGCATAATTAGAATAATGTGCTTTGTATAGTAGTGTATGTCATTTTTTGTCGCACAGATGTGTTAGGTTCCGGAAGTCGGAAAAAACGGCTAGAGATCGAAAGTGGAGGGTTATATTATTAATAAAAATAGAAAAAATAGTCAACACTGTTCCGTGGAGCTAGTGAGTTTTTGTTTAAGCATACAATTATATTTAAATGCTTCAACGTAAGGTAAGTGGTAGGGAACTAACAATTATATTATCGCCTTTGTAGAAATATCCTGTATTTAATTAATTTTCCGTTTAGAGAGGAAGTATAAACTTAATTTACATTTTGTGTATTTATTTTATTATTTAGCGTTTAACAGAAGAAACACTAATAGAGTTTTATTTATTTATTTACACTTTAACTCACACAGATTAATAAATGCCATACTAAAAACTCACAATTAATCTCAATTCCTCTATGAAAAAAAAAGTGACGTAGAATCTCTGTCTGTTTAGTACTTTCGATATATTTATTGTTTTACAGAAAATAAGAATTGAATGAGATATAGTAATTAACATAAAATAATATCTACCAGCTTTTTTAGTATTCATTATAATCGCAATTTAAATGACAGGCACTTGGAAACTTTACGATTATTATATTTAGACAACAATTATTGTTTGCTTCAGTAAAAGTAATTAACACAAAAGCGTGTGGATAGCCAACGTCTACATAATATTCTTATTCTTTATTGCACACAAAAATAAGAGAAATACATAATTACAACATATAGCATTATGTACAAAGGCGAGTTTAACCCAGAATTGGGTTTTCTTACAGCAAATCTTACTTGGATTGCGAGATTTTACAAAGGATATAAATTTCGTTTTAAAAAAAAATATTCATGCAAACATAAAGCTTGGAGTTACTACTCTTCATAAAGGTACAATTGAAAGGGAGAAATCATCTACGATTAGTTGCCAAAACTTCTCGAAGCGAAACTAACAACCGAAGATCATACGAGACTCCCAAATAATAATAATCAAAATCTAACTATCACAAAATTGCACACGGCACATAAAGGGTTAACGCCTGGCATTATTATAAAGGATGATGCCCAAACCCTGGGAACCAATTTGAATATGTATTGTGATTATAATTTATTCAAATTTACCTACAATGGAAGGGTGTAATTTAATAATTTTAACAAGTTTCTTTAGATTTTATTTCTTGTTAGTTGTTACTTTTGGTTTGCATACGGTGTTCTTTGAAAGGTGAGGTGTGAAATAAATTGTATGAATGTGGTCTCTAATTGTTTATTTCCTGCTTTCTTTGCTTATAAATAATGCGGGAATTTGAAGGATGTGAGAAACGCAGGACTGGTTGATTTGGTGAAGCTAGGGGAAGCCTGTGTCCAGCAGAGTACGTCTTTCTGAATGTGGTAATTTGGTCTAACATTTTAAGGTGAACTTCAGGTTTCTGAAACAATTGGAGAAATACTATTAAAATTAAGACATCATAATATCACGCCTGTAATCCTCGAAAAGTTAGGCAGAGGTCAGAGGTGTACCTAATGTACCTACACCAACATTTCGCCAGTTATGTTTAAGTCCCGTGTAACAAGGGACGAGCCTATTGCCATCAACCGGGCACGAATCCAGACTTCGTGGCTGCTACTGACAAATTCCGTATTTCAGGGGAGCTTGGCTAAGATTCTGTATGTTGATCTTTTTTTCTCGAGGAAGAAATTCAATGGAGGTCCTCTACCCTGGGGAGAATTGACCTAACCCAGGTTAGGACTATGTTTTTTTAACTATTTGTTGATGTCAAGCTCAAGGCCAGTAAGTAATAGAAAATCAGAAGTAACCCTATTTGTTGTTATCGTTGACAATTGGCTGCAATAACTGTACTGGAAGTCTACCAAGGGAAGTTGTAACAGAGATCCCCATTGAAGGAAAACCCGGTCTAAGGGGAGGAGAACAGGACACTCTGTTCCAGGTGCCGAAGGCTTCTTGGTTATAACGGGGCTTGTAGTACCTACTGGTAACTTACCCGGTGTTCTTTTTGTTCCGCACTTTCCATTTAAGAGAAATTCACGCTTATTGACTTATTACTGACTTTAACTTGGGTCAGCGTCAGTAAATCAGCAGGCGGGATGCGGGACGAAGTTCGCTTGCGTCGTCGTTCGCTCATTAGAGATGCTTCTTAGGTCTTCAATTATGTTTTTGTAAACTTTGAGGTCCCCCTTTTTTATTGCGTCATTACTGACTGACCCGGTCAGCACACTGAGCTCCGAGTCAGTTTTCGTAGATCAGGATAAATCAGATGCCAGTGAAGTATCTCTCTGAAGATTTGCTGAAGCGCACTCGCTCTGTAGAAATGCAGATGTCCAGTCGTTCATTTTTCGTCGTAATAATCTGCATAGAATCGCCATCTAATGAAGAAAATATGCACGGTTTGAATAATCCTGTTTCTATTCAACTAAAGTTCTGATCAAACTGAGGTTATTATTAGTGACAGACGAAGCTCTACAAAGCCGAAACCGCCAAAGTCGAACCAAAAGCCGGCTAAAGCCGAAACTGCCGAACTGTTGCAAGAACTCAGTGTGTCAATTGTACGGCCGGGTACTGCACAGTAAAGCTTGTCCGCCAAAATAACTTTAAAAAATACTTGGGCTTTGAATCTACACTCACAGGCACAATAAACCGTATTTCTTTCAATTTGCAGAAATCGTCAAATTTAGACCACATTTTATGAGAGGTTCATTGAAAGCTATAAGGTAAAAAAAAACAAAAGTCTTGAAAAAAAAAGTTGTTTATTAAAAGATGCATAACAAAAATCGATTTTGTGAAAATCTATGAATAAGAGTCTAAGTGTTTAATTTATGGCTAGAGTACCCACTTGACGAAAAATAAAACAGTAGATAAACCATAGTTAACGTAAACAAACAGGGCGAGGAATGATAGAGGTGGGCGGTTAATTGTGCCTGTGAGTGTATTCGTAAAAAGGAACCTATCCATCATAAGTAAAATAATATTCTTTTCACAAGAAAAATCGCCTCGAAAATGTCAAATTATAAGTCATGCAAACTTAACGTAAAGCAAGTCATTATTGCCCTAGGGTCTAGCCTGGGAGTAGTATTGTACTGAATTTCATTACTATCCGCTGGTCAGTGTGATTTGATTTTGGAACCTCAAACAGACATTATTTTGTATGAAGAGTGAAGACTTTTACCATAGAGTTTTCACTTCGTAGATTTTAATTGCCGTCGACGACCAAAATAATTAAATAACGCAACTAGGAATTTTATGTTTTATACAGGATGTAAGCAGACCCAAGCATTCTGTACATCAAACTAAGTAACTTTACGCAAAAATTATTGCTGGGAATCGCCTTTTTTTTTGGGGTGAAAAAACTCGTTTTACGGTAGGACTCAAAGGGAAGCACTCAAAGCATTGTGCTGATGGATGGATTGAATAGTAGGGGGTTCGTGGAGGTGTGTGAAGTAAAAATCTTACAGTAAAAACATGTATTTTTAAAAAAAAACATTAAAAAGTTGTAACTTTGCCCCCAAAATATCCGTAACAAAATAAATTATCGCGAAGACGGGAAGAACTAAGGCTATATTAAGGGTCTATTTACACTCTTTATGTATATTGGTGATACAGAAATATTTACGAAAGCTAAAACAATAGTTTTCTGCAAATAGTCAAGTCCAAAATTATTGAATAATTGATTCGCCCTAAACTTTTTTATCTGAAGCGGTAATGGCGGCAATTCATCGCAACAGCTGATCGGCTGCCATGGTGTGCACCCCGGGGTTACTAGATCGTGTTTCTGAATTTTCCCCATATTCAATCTTTTTTTTACTATAATGACGTCTTGGGCAACAAAGTTTATAAATAAGTCACAGTCAAAACTATACTAATAATCACTAACATTTGTTCAGCTCGTCCTGGAAGTCATGGGAGAGGGCTTTTGCCCAGCAGTGGGATGGTGCAGGCTAACAGTAATCAGTATGGACAGTCATGTAAAAAATACACTGTACAAAGGCGGACTTAATGCTTTTGACATTTTCTACCAGTGCAGTCTAACTAGGCTGATGCAGTGAGAAAAAATAATTGGTACATCATAACAGAAGATTTGCAAGAAAACATTTACAGTTAAAGTTAATAATAAACACATGATGCCCGACCCAGTTCTCGAAAATGGCAGTATCACGTTGTACTGGGATCGACCCATCATCACTGACAGGACTATTGTAGCCAATAAGCCTGATATAGTGGTGGTGGATAGATCAGAGCGGCGCGCAATGATTGTTGACATAACGGTCCCGCATAATGAGAACCTCGTGAAAGCCGAGAAAGATAAGCAAATCAAGTATCTTGATTTGGCTCACGAGGTTGTCGACATGTGGGATGTGGACTCAGCGATCATTGTGCCGATAGTTGTTTCAGCCCATGGCTTAATTGCCAAGAGCCTAAGGAGGCTCTCGTTAGGCAGCTGGATCAAGGGCTTGATTCAGAAAACCGTACTCCTGGATACGGCTCGTATTGTTAGGAGGTTCCTCTTTCTGGAGCCCTGACCCGTAGCTTGGACTCTGATCCCGACACCGGTGGGCTACATTTTTTATATTTTTAAATGTTTTTTTTATATTGTTTTTTGCAAGGAATATTTAAAATTATAAATAATTTGTATGGAAATAAATAAAGGAAGCACATGATACAAACAAAATAAACAAAGTAAAGAGAGATTTGCGGGCAAACAGTTGCCTGTACAGACTTGTACAGACAGACTACAGACAGCTTCAAAAAGGTGTCATAATATTCAAATACGGTATTGTATCAATTTGCAGCCACAAAACATTATTACACACTGGGTACTTCGTTGTAGCTAAATATTTTTATTTTTTAAAACGTTGCCCCACACTAGGAATTTCTCATGTTCGGTGGTTGTTTTTACAAACATTTAAACTCACATACACAAACAGCCAAACCCGGAACAACTACCTGTAGGCCATGCAAATATTTGTTCCGTGCGGGAATCGAACCCGCGACACGAAGCGCAGCAGTCAATCGCTCAGCCACTGCGCCAGCCATGCCGCCCAATATTGTTACAAGAGTTTGGAACACAAATTGTAGACAGTCAAATGAATAATTATTGTCGATATTTACATCTTTTTGGGGTTGACTGTACATCATCATACTTAATTAGGTTATTACCTACCTACTCTTCGTCATTCCGATAACATACTAAAAAGTCAGATGGATGGTGATACTTATTGTTGAATTGTAGGAATCCACTGGCCCACGGATGGCTGGATAGAATGGCGGAGTAGATCTTGTTCCAGCGACAACATCTAGAAAAAATAAGTCAGTGTTAATTAAATGAAGAAAAAAGCAGGCATCAAACTGTGTTTACCTACTAAAGACACGCTAAAGTTTAAAAATAAAACTTGAGTTATACAAAAAGTTTCGACTTCGACAAGTTTTCAGGTGAAAAATGTAACCTAACACCAGCAACTTTGTTACCACATTGTATCTTCGTAAAAATCAATGACTTGTAACAAAGTTATAACCAAACGAGCCATTTATTCAGGCACACAGACATTACCTCTTCACAATATGTGTAAAAAACACTTTTCTTTCTCAAAAATTGACTAAACATCACGTGATTTCAGAGAAAACTGACTTCTTTTATTATTTCGGACGCGAAAAATGAGAAACGTAGCTAAAATGGCGCGACCGCGCTTTCATGTCCGCCATCTTTGATATGCGCGAAACTGATGCGCAGTCGGCCGAAAACTAACAACCCCATTCGGACACTATTGTTGCCTCGTGAATTCACCCACGCGATATTTTCAATTCGTAACTTGTACACGCGAAAAACAACCGTCACGTTTTAGAGTTAGGGTTTATTTTCGCATTCATTCCTGCTTGAGTATTTTTAGATGTGTGCGGAACGGAAAGTCGTAAGTTATACAGCTACCTTTTCAAATAACGAACTTTATCGCAAGAGCGTATGATTTATTGTTCTTTACAGCTATTGTTAAAAGAAAATTGCTCGTCGTTTTTCAAAACTAGAGCTTACTTCCAAGAAATAAAGTTGAATATTCTGTTTCGAACTAGTGTTGGGAAAGTGTGCGTGTCGTATATCGACACGAGAAACCTTGTTATATCCGCACGTGTGTTAGTTTTTGATAAAGAAAGGGTAACGTCATATCTCGATGTTGAATTTTTACCTATGAATGTGACATTCGGCGGAATAAGCACACATTGATGTGTGTGTGCGGTATGTTGTGTTTAGGGGCGAGTGAAATTCGTGCTCGGAAATGTTTTTCGGATATTTTATTACGTAGGACAGTTATACGTAGCACTTTAATTATTAAAATGTTCATAAAGAGAATAAAAATAGGTATGGGACCTACGCAAAATGGTAGATATACTCGTAGTTTCACGGTAAAAAAGAGATCTTTGTAATTAACATACAACAATGTAAAATAAAGTTCAAATTAGTCTATTGTGACATGTAAGCAATTAATTCGTATTTGTCGTAGTTTAATAGGAAATATTTATATCTTTTAGGTTGGAAACAGCAATTATTTCATTAGTTCCTAAAGCGGTTATAACATGATACCGCTCGTCCGCGCGGTCGGGCGCTGAAACGGATATCACGTCGCATTGGCAAATCTCACAAGACGCCGTCCGACCTTGCGGACGAATAGTGTCTTGTGAGATTTGTTTTAATGAAAGCCTTTGTATCCTAAAACAGCTCTACTGATAACAAACTCTTCGCAAAATATTCGCATTTTATCCGAAAACGTTACAAGAACATCACTATCCTCAACTGCGACTGTGCGCTGTCGTATTTTAATAATATTCATTTTTCCATGTCAGCGAATGTTGGAATTCTATGAAATTCTCAGCGTATAAACCAATATAAGCGTACCTATATTGTATATACTATTATTATAAGTGGCTTCATTTTATCATTGTATCAATTACATAAGAGATGTCGAGTTATATGTCGTATTATTTTATACTGATAGGCTTCTTATCAATATAAATGGGTTTTTATGGTAAGTAATATTATGTATTATTGTTTTGGTACTGTTGGGGAATCTTTAGTGCTTTTTACTCGGGATTGTATTGATATTGTTATGCTTGATATGGTGATTAAGTATCTTGTAACTGAGCAAGAGAATCACCGTTTAGACGACATAAAAGTGCTCTCTTGGACTTTCAACTTTGGGCGGTCAGCAAAGCATTGAAAATCCAACAGTACAATAATATTTTCGTATTCATTAAATTGCCTAGAGGAAGAGAAAACTGACATAAGATTTTTTTTAAAAAGGAGTTCATTAATTGTTGGGTCAAAAACGATTTCTGAATTTAGTTTTAAATTGAAAACGCGGATGAAATCACTTCAGATATTTCACTTAGGGCCGGTTTCAGCAGCTACGATTAAGTGCCCGTGAATTTATTTAGTAATTTGATACAAATTCTGTTCCATTTCTGAATTTATTCGGTGAGTAGTAGCTATTCGGACATCGTGAAACAGGCCTTTGGCCTCTGTAAACCAGTCGTAACGCAATGACACTCAGGTGTTGTATTTGAATCTTGGACGTAAGAATGTCTGCTGAGTATGTGTGTGGAGTCCTGCATCCGAATCCCAAAAGGTCGGGGAAAGTGTTAATGTCACCTATCAGTCTGCTCAGAGTTTTAATAACATTAGATATAGATTTTCTCTAAAGGCTGTCACACTGTGGTGCACCTATCCAATTAAACATAAAATAAATATCAAATGTGACGAAATGTGGGTGTACAACTCTGCCCGAGAGTTGCAAGTTAAGTTAAAAACTGAAATCGCATAAGTCATTGATCAATTCCAAAACATTCTTCAATAGGGATGCCCTTTACCAATAAAAATATCGATAGGGTTGCCCTCACTAATGCAACTATCGATCACATAGGCACGCATTAACTGAGTAAGTAAAACTCAGTTGTGAACGCTCGATAAATAAAAGAGAGCCGACTGTTACTGCGTTACGAAAAACGTTATTGATGGTGGAATGTCAGAAACAAAACTGTGCACATTTGTAGTGGCCCTGAATTGTACGCCCCAGCGGCGCGTTTCCGTGTGGGCTAGGGATGGGGCGACGTGAAAAAAACATATCGATATTCTGGGACTTATATTTTGAAACAAAAAAAATATCGAAAAAAAATAATGACTGTTCTAAGTAATTATCGAGAAAATTAAATCTATTGTCGGTACCACTCGAAGAAAAGTGTAAATGATTGTTTCTACTGCAATTTTACGGCCTATTCAACAAGAAAGATAAAGTTAACGGTAGATGCCGCGTTTTAGATAAAAGATAAAATAATTCCGACAGACTTTGCCGCACCAATACTAAGTACATCAGTAATTAAAAATATAAAACGTTCCATCTAATCAGTAATCATTGGTGAATGATAAATCCATACTGATATTAAAAACTCGAAAGAAAATCTCTCTGTCGGTCTGTCTATCTGTTAACTCTTCACGCGCTAACATCTGAAAGTGTTTCGATGAACTAGCATACATGTAGATCGTGTGACGTGGGTTAGGTATTTGTCATGTTAGTATCCCGGTAGTGCGGTCCCGTGGGACAATATCTGACCTCCACACGGGTGAAACCGTAGCCATAAACTAGTTTACTTATAAAAAACAACAAATCAATCATTGCTGTAATTGGCACATCAAAGAATTGCGATGTATTTCTAATTTATAGGATACTTTTCTATCCGACCGGCCTTTTTGCAATAAATTTGCATACAGTCTGCAATAATGATTATTAAATGGCGTATTAGAGGCCGATAAGGCAGACAATATGCATACTTACATAGTTTTAAAACTCGTGTATATGTAGATTTTATGTTTGGAAAATGTAGAAGAAATATACCACTCTTGTGTGGTAAACTTCATTCTTGAATTGCGAAAACCACGCTTGTTCCTACGAAATAAAGGCGCTTGGTTCAGTTTCAGATGTATGGCTGACTATACTTATGCAGGATGACTGGTAATTACTGGTCAATATACAGGTTGATTGGTGGACGTGGGCAATACTTGAAGGGAGTGAAGTACGCATAAATTTTATTATTAGCAACTTTGACAATGGGACATACTATGAAATATGATTAAAAAAAATCTGCTTTTGCCTACTTTTTTGAGTTACGCGATCAATAAGTGTATGGAGTAGCTGATATTCTTTTCACAGTTCATGTTTGCCCACGTTTATAAAATCACCCTGTATACCCAAGCATGATTCTGCGAAAAATGGCTGTTATATAAAAATGTATGGGACATTTTTTTCATGTAGGTGAATATCAATGTACTGAACAGATAATTTTTGTTTTGCGATTTCCCGAACACGACGGCAATACCTTTTAAAAAATCTTAAATCTTTTTTATTGAATGGTTTTCCTTAATATGCTACTAATGTATTTTTGTTGATATTGTGTGGTTAAGCTCACACCTAGTACGTATCTACTTATTTTCTTCAAAGTGTTATGTAACACAAGTTACATAAGTATAGGTACTCGAAAGATTTTCCACACCCACTAAGACTTAAGAAAAACCAACACGTGCGAGAGAATTCTTGCCTCGTAACCTATCCTTCATTCGTTATTTATTTTCCAAATATGTAAACAAACACGTGTTTTCGGAAAAATAGCTTTAACACCCACACTTAAAGTTCCGTTTGCGCAACAACGTCTATTTTTTAAATGTTTTTTTCATATCTACTTGTCATTCTGAAATCAACTTAATTTATACTAACATTGATATGTTTTGTTTAAGGAGTATCGTCATTTGGAAATAAGGATAGAAATATGGAATACATAGTCCATTTTGTTTTTATGTTTCTATAAATAACTTTACCTAGTCAAAGTGTGAGATCACCATGCAACGTATACATTAATAATATACATAGTTATACACGCATGTATGTATAGTTAGATATTGCATGTGGAGTGGAAACCATATCATGTGCATCGTCGAAGTCGATCGACTGAGAAAATTCTTGATACGCTGTCTTTGTTATATACAGGCTGTAACAGAAAGGGTATAGTCATATGAAATGATATGCTGCGAAAATATGATATGATGCGAAAAAATTATCAGCTGTCCCATACATTTGGGTCAAGTAGGTATTGAAATTTGGTATGGAACAGCTGATAATTTTTTCGCAATTACGATATTGCACTTATGGAGGAAGTTGTTCAGTTTGATGGTCTGCAGCATATCCTTTCATATGACTACACCCTTTCTGTTACACCCTGTATAAGCGTGTTATAGGTAGTTAGGTAATAAGTATGTTTGAGTGTACTGTAGAATATCGACATTGAGGCTATAAATAATCTTGAGGCGACTTGAACTATATTTTTTAAATAATGGAACACACTTTAATAAGGGTAAAATTCAATTGACACTCAGTGCTCCTTTTGAAACTATTATTTTCTTAAATTACTCTTAATTTAAGATTAGTTGTAAGTTATAAAACCTTACAGTACCATAATAAAGAAAGTAAGTAAAGTGGTCAGCTCGATTCTGCGTTGCCGAGTGCTAGCTGGCCAGGGTGCGCCAGGCGTTTTGGATCGCAGAACGAATTAATGTTTTCTTCGTTTCATGAACCCCTACCTATTAGAAGAGTTATAAATACTACAGACGCCGCTAGACCCAAGAAATTTAATAAGTCGTACCATCGATACGAAAGAAGAGGAAGAATTAAGTACGTAAGGCAGCAAATAAATAACAATCGCCGATTGTACTGTATCTGAGTAAATAGATCAAGTATTGTTATGCGTGTATATTTAAAATTAATTTTTTTGACACAAAACGCAGTGCCTAACCGCTGGTTCCAGAAGTTACCAGAAGTGAGAAGGATACAGTTACTACTAAGAAAAGTTTTTGATAATAATATGTCCCCTAAATTACTAAAATAGGAGATGAAAGTCATTTTAGCCGATCCGAGTCAAATTCCATTCAAAATCAAAATATTTTATTTCACATAAGCCTAGATGGGCACTTACAAAACGTCAACAAAAAGGTGCACGGTTCGGGTTGGTCGTTTCCTATGGAGAAGAACCTGCACGAAACTCCATGGTTACTCTTTTAAAATGAATAGGTTTTACAAAATTATCATATTATCATTGGGAATTAGCTTGTCTAAATAAGCAGTTATATTTGTTTTTAATACGAATACCTATCATTGTTGTGTATCATTGTATAGGGGCCATATTTATTACGAAATTGGGTGTATTTCTCACAATTCTGCAATATGGGCATTCAAACTGCACTTGAATCGACAGTCAAGTATCATCACATGCACAAATATTCAGTCTTAGATCAAACACTCGTCTTTAGGATTTGTAGGCTATTCAAACACAATACTTGTCTAGATTTAGCAATAGGATGTACGACCTAGATATCACCTGATGCATGGTGCAATATTGCTTTATACTGGCTGATATCTTTTTAAGTAGAATAGAATGTGGCTAGATGTACCAACTCAAGATTTAAAAGTAAAAAATATGGTAAACTGACTGACTGACTGACTGGGTGATATATCAACGCACAGCCCAAAACGCTGGTCCTAGATACATGAAACTTGGAGGGTGTGTTCTTTGTGAAGAGTAAGCACTAAGAAAGGATTTATGGGAATTCCACCCCTAAAGGGGTAAAATAGGGAATGGAAGTTTATATAAAAGTCCGTCAGTTTTGAAGTTAGGACCTTCAAACTTTGTGTTTAGGCTAACGATTGAAAATTAATCTATACGTGTCTCAGCGTTTTTGAGAATTCTACCCCCGAAGGGTTAAAATGGGGGATGAAGGTAAGTAATCGGATATTTTTCGACATCCACGTGGGCGAAGCTGCGGGCAAAAGCTAGTTTTTTTATATGATTTCCGATTTTTTTTAACCAAAGTCATAAGTAAAATATCAATACAAATAAACCATCATCTATACAAATAAATAAAATTTAAGTGCCTGTTTATAATTTCAAAATAACAGCTTTTTACTGAATGCATATTATGATCCAGTACCTACAAAAAAAATATCTTTCTGTTTGTTCCGGCTAAACTCAGAAACGGCTGGACCGATTTTGACGGGACTTTTACTGGCGTAGCTGATGTTATAAGGGGTAAGTTAAGCTATTTTTATTTTAGAAAGAGATTAGGGTTCCGTGCAAAAAAATTAAAACCCAAAACTTAAAAAATTCTTCCGTCTTCTTTCTGCTAAGTCACAGAAAAACATCGATATAATTATAACGACGTGTTTCCCATCCCTACGACAAGTACGGATACAAGACATTTGTTTCAGCAGCTACCCGATTTCACTCCTTCTAGTGGGGTACCAAAAATAAGCGGCTCGTTGTTAAATCGTCGAGCAAATTACTTTTCCCTACTCTTCGGGTCTGTTAGAAGGGTACATTAGCGAATAGCGTGATTACTAATGATAAATGTTAGTAAATGAAGATATTTCAATTTTCGACTGTATATCTTTGACAGTCGTTGCAGAATTGAGTGTGACAACGAGTATTACAATGAGGTATCGTGTTAGCTACTGACTGGGTTGTGAAGGTCAACAAGGTTTTAACAATATTCTGATTTAAAAGAGTGTCCGTGGAGTTTCTTGCCCGATCTTCTCCATAGAGATCTACGCTTTGGAATGGGCAACTGCAGCACTTTCATAGTTTTTATGCCTTGTGACTGGGACTGTAGCTTCATTTTTATTGTTGTCTTTGTTTCGATCATTCAAAAGTGTCTGTCTTTCTTTTTCGTGCGGTTAGTGCCCAACCTGGCGTCAGAGTTTTCCGTAACTGGCCTACTTAAAATAAATGCTTTGATTTTGATTTCAGATAGTCAGTCGCTTCATGTACAATACTGGTAGGTATTCAGCTCAGTCCTAGGCCGACCTCAACAAAGTTGGAGAAAGGCTAAGCAGATGATGATGCATCCACACAATGTTTTTAACTTTCAAAAGCACGGATTCCAATATATACTTTGACCCTATTTACCCCCTTAGGGGTGGAATTTCCAAAAAATCCTTTCTTAGAAGCTCTCTATTAAATGACCAAACAAATTACTTTTCCTACTTTGCATTAGCAAATCGCGTGTTTAGTGATGATAAATGTTAGTAAATGAAGATATTTGTATTTTTTTAATGGAGGGACAAGGATTAAGCTGTTGTGATTAAGAATACGGACGGCACGGTTGGCGCAGTGGCTGAGCGATTGACTGCTGAAAAAATATTTGTATGGCCTATAAGTAGTTGTTCCGGGTCTGGCTGTTTGTGTATGTGAGCTTAAATGTTTGTAAACGCACCCACGATACAGAAGAAATTCCGAAAAAGTCTGTTTTCAAAATAATCGTTTTACACCCTGTAGTCAGTTTCACTTTGGGTATAAGAGTAGAGGAATACCAAAGAAACGATGGATGGACTGTGTGAAGGATGATATGGCTAGGAGGTGTCTGATGAGATGACGAGTAATAGAAAAGTACTTATGGAGGAAGAAGACAGGCTGCGTCGACCCCAAATGAATTGGGATAAGGGCATGAGAATTGGCGACATGGAGAGAGCGACTGTCGCAACCCCGTGCAGGGCACGCCACCATAGTGGCGATAAGTCCCCTCTTTGAGGAGTGGCTAGAGAGGCGCCACGGCGCCCTCACCTACCGTCTGACGCAGGTCCTCACCGGACACGGTTGTTTCGGGAGGTTCCTGCACCGAATCGGGCGGGAGGAAACGCCCGGGTGTTTCCACTGCGAGGATCGTCCGGAGGACACGGTGGAACACACCGTGGAGGTCTGCCCCGCTTGGGCGGAGCACCGCCGTGTCCTCATAGCGGCGATTGGCGGCGGCAATCTCTCGCGTCCGGCCTTGGTTCAAGCCATGGTCCGGAGCGAGAGAGAATGGGAAGCCGTCACCTCCTTCTGCGAAGCAGTCATGCTAGTGAAGGAGGTGGTGGGACGTGAGAGGGAAAGAACCTCACGTCCCAGCCGCCGCGGGAGACGCCCTGGGCGTCGGGGGTCACGTGGTGGCTTCCGACCACCGTAGGCGCTGGCCTGTGGACGGCGAGTTATGGGCTAGCTCGCCGTCCGGCCGTCTTATGACGACAGGCTGTGTCGACGGCGCGTTCGTGTTCCACGCGCGCCTCAAAGAAATGTCAGCAATCAAGTAGGGGTCCGCATGGGCCGATGCCTGCCAGGGCTGCGGGACTGTTCGAAAGAGATACCGTGGCCCTGGAACACAAAGGGCAGAGAAGGAACATGGATGGGTTTTAGTCAGTACAAGTC
Organism: Noctua janthina; assembly: GCA_963576755.1. Classification (NCBI taxonomy): domain Eukaryota; kingdom Metazoa; phylum Arthropoda; class Insecta; order Lepidoptera; family Noctuidae; genus Noctua; species Noctua janthina. The sequence continues at coordinate 3,690,613 of OY755067.1, forward strand.
TGACACTCCCCTCCGTTCCGCCCAGAGTGGGGGGGGGTCATTTGATGATTTCCCATCCGGAAAAAAAAAAAAAAAAAAAAAAAAAAAAAAAGGGCATGAGAATGAAGAGGCACTTTTGTTTAAAGGTGGACTAAAAGCGCTCAGTAGATTTAAGAAATTCTAAAATGTTGTTCGTTAACAAAAGCTACTAATAGCTTTTGATTTCTGAACCAATATTGGGTATAGACTTATTTGCTTAGCTGGTAATTTTAGGAGCTGTTTTTAGACGTTCAGAAATTGATAGGTGATTGGACTTATAAAACTTTGAATGCAGAGTGCATTCAAAGTTTGATTTGAAAGTACTGTAAAATGTTTTGCAAAATATTTACTATTAATTCTGTGAAAAAAATCCGGGTAGGATGCAGCCACCACCAGTCAGAACACCTTCCTGCCCGCAGAAATATGCTGAATAACCGAAAAAACCACCGAAGAATGACCTCTGAATATTTTTTTTTTGGAAAAATAACGCCTGATTACTTATTGAAAATACTTTTAAATTGTATGGTTAGCATACATTTTTGTAGGTATTGGTTTTCAAATTTGTAAACCACGCTAAATCAAAAAAATCTCAAGATCATTAAAAAAGCTCGACCAGAATACGAACCAACGTACTACAGTCCCCCGTTCCATAGCTACCGCGTCCAATTCCTTGACGTAAACTAAATTTTCCGATAGTGAATGGTTTCAAGATGGCGACTGGTCCCCATGTGCACTGTGTGTGTGTGTGTGCTTGTTATCCAGTCACTCTTTCTCGCATATTTCCCATTCGTTTTGACAGGCGTACTGGTAAAAAGAATAGCGGTGTTAGTGAGATTTTTTAGGTTTTATTTGGTGTGTTTTCATTATCTGAGGGTTTAATATGAGTTTTTATAAGTATTCAATTTCTTTAGCGGAAACTTCTATTTATATATACTGAAATTGAGCTAGCGTTATAATATGGTGATAAAATTAAAAATACAATTATTCCATAAAATTGTACCGCGTTAGAGGAGGTATTGCTAGTAGCCAAAACTCGCACTAAGCCCACATTTCTAGGTAAATAAAGCAGTTGCGTCAATACTTAAATAACAGCAGAAATATTTATCTAGGTTTTAATTAATAACAAAGTGCATTTTGCAATAAAACAACCATTTAACGTTTAATATTCCGTCTCCGTAATTTAATTAAAATTAACTTACTAGCGTAATAAACAGAATAAACATTAATGAACATAGATATTGATTTGTAGTATTGATAATTGACTCTTTTAATTACACATCAAATCATTTATTTGATCTTTGACACGGCACGCACTTTTGACGTGACAGAATGGCGACGAAATATATGTCAATGGCAATATTTCTAGAAATTTCACAATTGCAAGTAACATCTGAAGGCCTAAGCTTAGCGAAAGTGACATTTCATTACTGATAACCATGATGGACTACACCATCATCCATTTCCAGTAAAACAACCACGACTATTTTTTCCAAAATATTCACTCACCCCTCTACACTCGTACCACGTACCCACACAACTCCCCGCCGACCTCTCAAGGGTTGCTTGTTAGACGACAATGTGCAGCTCTGCGGCCACCGAATTATTATTTACTATATGCTTAAACGATTACGGGTTTCTTTAGTTAAGGAAAATATCGTGGAATGAGTGCCCTAACGAGCTGGAGTTGAGGATTTGTCGATATATTCTACAGCTATACGAAACTATATCGATGTTTTGGAATAGCTGCATATGTTGTACATTTATAAAGTTGGCTGATATATTTGAAAAGGAATTTAGGTTTTATAAATTCGACTCAAAAATATCATGCCTGTTTTGTTGAAAGGGGTAGACAAAGAAGTAAATTACACCTACATTCCAGTTATGTTTCATTCAGAGTTTATTGATGTATTCTTCAGAGACACAAATGTACACTCTAGGTCGCTACTGATAAATTCTTAATGAAAAAGCCCAAATAGACTTTTGAGATAATCATGACTGACGATTTATCCACTAGCAATCGTTAGGTGATTTTCTCGTCAAACTGAACCATTTTCTGCAATTATAAAAGTCACAACTGCCTCGTTGGTTTAGTGGTCGCAAGCGCTACTGCTGAGCATGACGTCCTGGGTTCGATTCCCAGGTCGGGCAAAGTATTATTGGGTTTTTGCGTCAGATATTTCTCAGTAGCAGCCTCGGAGTCTGGATTTGTGCCCGGTTGATGGCGATAGGCGCACCCCCTATTACTTGGGACTTACACATAACTGGCGAAATGTAAGTGTTTATTTGGTACACCTCTGGCTTACCCTTCGGTGATTACAGGCGTGATGTTATGTACCACTAAACAATTCATGAAAAGCATTTAGCATTTTTATATCTACTGTCTATCTACCCTATACTCAAATGCCATTTTTAAACACTCAAATCATTTGAAATAAAACCACTTGCAATAAATTATGAGGCTCTATTCCTAATGTATAAAAGACTGTGACTTTCCACTAATGAGGGCTGCACTTAACAAAGCAACCTTGATGAATAGAAGGGGAACATTTTCCATTGAGAAGAGAAAAAAAATCCACTCATAGAAGAAATTTTACAAGAAAATTCAGACAACTAGCTCAGAAAAGTCATTTCACCTATGGAAACTTATCTATAGAAAAGCAATTGGAGGAAATCATCATCTGATTAGCCTTTTCCTAACTATGTTGGGGAAGCTTCCAGTCTAACCGTAAGCAGCTGAATACCAGTATTTCACATGGAGTGAATGCCTATCTAACCTCCACAACTCAGTTATAGACCGACCACTTTAATGAGTCCTCCGCCTTGCCCCATCAGAGGCACATTAAGCATCCACAAAGTCCTAACAATATCCCACAGGTTATTTGCTTTAAAATAACCATTTTCCACGTAGGTATTACGATACTAATTGAACCAATACGTGATCAACCTTCAGAATATTCCATTTAAATTGATACCTTCGCGAGGACTCATTAAAAGGGGTGCGTCTATAGTCCTGGGTACTCGAGACCCCTTGGTAAGACTGGTTGTCAGACTTTTAGGCCACTGTGCACTGACTACCTGTAAAGACTGTCAAAGATCTACAAATGACAGCCGGGACCAACGGCGGTGTTTCCAAGGCACGGCGGAGGCACCAACCTAGGCAAACGTGGCTTAACCTGAGATCGACCCGAGCGGCTGTTATTATTTAGCCACGAGCTCCTCAGTTGTGTATTGTAATTTGTAAATAAGTATATTGAAATAAACATCCAACCATTTATTTCAATTAGCCATTAAAAATGCGTTTTTGAATGTCAAATTCTACAATCAAAGAGAATTGATTCTAGTTGCCCATTCGCAAAAGACTTTTCGTTTGGAGAAGAATGAGCAAGCAACTATATGTTTATGGTTTCACCAAAACACTGAACTAAAAATTTTTCGTCGAAAAATTCTGTCCTCTCATACACCATAAAATATAACGCTGTGAAAATATAAAGAAAGGCAAAGGTATAGGGTTGTAAGGGGTTGCTAGGGGTTGGGGGTGAACCCCATCTCATTGTGATGCGGCAGACATGACAAGTGTCAAAAATTTACTACAAAAACTGCCGCGAACCTCACGCGTGACGGTATTCTGGTAACGTCTATTCGGTTTGTGTGTATGTGTTTGTGTGTATGAAACTCGAAAACTGATGTGTCGTTTAAGGTAAGACTTGAATTTAGAATGGTATTATTTTTTACATTTAACGGTTAATTTTCATTGATTAATATTTTATTATCTGTAAAACTAAAACTTTCAGTACTTTAAAATCTCATTTTATTACTATTCCATTATACCAAAAGTGTAGGTAAGTCATTCTCAGCGATTCTAACAAAACCATGTAATCACAAACATTTCGTCTCCATTCATTAAATCATTACCAGTTAATCACCACAACTCATCGCATTACCCACAAAATTGCATGAACAACAGTCATTCGCCCCATCCGCCATTTTATTACCCAACAAACGTACCTAAACTAATCATAAAGCAATCAGAAACGATAAAATTAATCAAATACAAAACGTAAATTACATAATCACGGTATCGTAACTCCGAAATCACCCCTAAATGTACCAGTTAACCCACTAACCGACTTAGTAATAAAACACCAATTTAACCTTGAACCAACCCTAGTTAGTATGCACGGTCTTTCTTTTAAAATCTTACGTATTAATTTGCAAACTTTTCTCACAAACGAAAAACAACTCAATTTTCCCAACACAAAGAGTGGAAATTCATTTTCAACGAGCAAAGATAGAGATTCGTTTCTCAAAAATGAAAAATTCTAACATAATATTTCTTAAATTGATATCAATTCTTAATTTCAACCTTGAAGTCTCACACTAAAGTTCAATATCAATGCCAAAAATAAAAGCACTTAAGACATTCTCAATTTGAATAAGTTATTTAGCACGTGGTTCTTGTGACGACGTTCGCAATTTGAGTATAAATTAGAACACTTATCTCGTCGCGGTACTATCTTCTTTCTTTGTCTGACAACTGGTTTTGGATGATGCTGTCCCTTTTTCGCTCTATGTCAAGCGAGTGTAGGGGTGTCAGCCGCATCAAGTGAGCTTTATCGATATTTCCAAGATAATACTCAAACGGCGACGGGGTGGCTTATGAATAGTAAAATGATAAATGTAAGCAATTTCAGAGTATAGACTGCTGTATCTAAAAACGAATAAGGTGAGGAAAATCGATCAGAAGGGAGAAATTGTGTTGTCGAGCTGAGGAATGGCAATAGTAGGGTCATGTAGTTGCGTTGCGAAAATTGTATCGATAGTCGATGTTTTTATTAAGCGCGGTCCGCTCTGATATTTAATTTAGCGGCGGAAGCAACAGGTTATTAGCACGAAGCTTTCCCGCCTAACTTTCCGGGCGTTCACTTTTTAAATTCCTCTCTTTCCCTTTCTAATTGGATTGCCTTCTCCCTTTCCCGCGAATGAATGAAACTTGTTGCTTGCGCAATCATTTCGCATTTATTTAAGACTTTTTAAATGTGTGTCATTGCATCGGGTTGATTCTCGCGAGCGTCGGACCTGAAAATCGATTGCTACTCGATTTGATAAACCGATGGTGTCACTTTGAACCGAATTTTCCTATCCCCATTACCGTTTAACCGTAAAACTTATTTTAGCGTATAATTTTATGCATGAGAGGCTACCCTTTGGGCGTAAAAATTAACACGTTCGATGGTTAATAATTTTCCGCTCATTAGTTCTATTGAACCTCTTCTGTGATGTTACCTTTATATTTTTATCATAACAAAAATAATAAAAGCGACCTCATTTATTTCTTCGAGAAATACCTATCAGACAAAAGAATTGATACACAAAAGGAAATCGTCTAAACGATATTGCTTACTCGATACGATATCTCATATTGTGACAAATTGCGAGACGTATCCACATATCAAAATTCACATTTTAACCAAGCGTCTACCTACACGTATAGATCCACAGTCATACGTGAAACGAAGCCCACACCATATCTTACTCTCGAACACACGAATCTACATACATAAATATATTTCTATTCACCACCCAATACATTTTATCTATGTTACCGTTGCCTTACTAGAAATTCTATCTATGTTGTAAGGTTACATCACTATTGAGCGTGCAGTCCAACTAGACTCTTATTCCAGTTGGAACACATTTGAATTTACAAGAGCAGATCTGGATCTGTTAGTGTGGAGCCGATGTGAGCCCGCGATCGAGTCTCACGAGGTATTCTCAAGGGGTGAGCGTAGTTCTTGCGCTTAGATATAAAGAAAGGTAGATACTTATGAAATTCGAAGGAAAAACCACCCTTCCCTATACTTACACAGCGCAGTCGATTCGGTTTTCGCCGAGGAAATTGTAGCGTAGTTTGAACGGGACATTCGCTCACCGTACGCCGCATAGAGACGACGATTTTCTCGAATTTCCTTCGGGACGCGTTGCCTCCAAATTTGTCTTTGCATATTTTTTTCTACTGGTGTTCGGTATTTGAGTGACGCGGTATTTTTTTTTTGTTATATTTTTGTCTTTCATTCTTTTATTTTCATTTTCGGTGACTAAATATATATTTTTTTAATTCGCGCCGTGGTAAAATTTAGACTTGAAAACTTTGCTTCGTGTCGGCGTAAAGGTAAGAATATTTTCAGCCAGCATGAAATTACTTTTTTATGATCGAGTATGATATTTTTGGAATATTATTATGAAAGAACGGTATTTACTTCCTAGATCTTTATTCAAGTAATATTTTTCGGAATTCAGTTAAAATATTTCGGTTTGGAAATTTTGTACTTACTTCGTAATAAAGTTTTGCCGGCAACTTTAAAACGCTGCCGTGTAATTATGAATGTAAAGTTAACAGAAGAACGGAAAGCTTGGTAAGAATTGTTATTCCGGGAATAATTTCCAACGCTTTTGAGGAGTTTATGTCACTGATTTTAATACGAAATTGTATATTTAGTATTTCTTAACATTTGGATAACATCTTAGGTTCTTTGCAGTTTACTCATTTAGAAATGAAATGATAATGCCTTACATGTGAAGTTTCGTTACAGATTTAATTTTTTTTTTTTTTTTATTTACTTTTGATCTGGTTGCTTCATGATACCTTATAGTAAAAAATACCTAGTAGAAGTTTATTACAGAAATATAAAACCTTACTTAAATATCCCGTGAACCGCATAAAAGTAACATTTTTATTCAAATCAAACAGCCTCTTTAATTTAATCACAGCACAGCCCGATCATAGACTACCAGTATCTCTAATAGACAAGAATTTCAACTAATTGAGCATTCAAAATGACAGAGAGGCGTGACTCTTGTCATAAATGACGGCCGAATGACGAAATGACATCAATAAATTGACGACCAGTAGGCGGTCCTTGTATTGAATGACATTTAAAACAAGTGACATTTGGTAGGAAGTTGTCAGGTACCGTTTTCTGAAGATTGAGTTGTAGTAGTTCGGAATGACTTAATTATTTTTATGTTTTTTGTGCGTCTACATATTGTCGTAGGCGTCCATCGTGATTTATTTTGAAAAAAGAACTCTACTGTTTAAAGGTTATTGTCAGATTTAAATTGATTTTGTTTTTGGTCGATGTAATATTTCGCGACGACATACTTATCTACATTTTGGAGCTTTGACTAGTAATAAAATTGTTCTTAGGAGAAAATAAAAACAATCCCATAAGGGTGACATTTTTGGGTTTACTATACTGAATATCATCGATATTTTTGGACGTTCTCTATGTAATGACTACTTTATGAAATTATGAGACTTAACAATGTGATAAATAAATAGTTATCTTGGAATATTAGCCCCAGTTTTCTTCAACACATGATTTTGAGCTCACATCAGTGACGATTCCAAAATCGAATAAAGTGCAGATGTAAACTATAAAGCACCCGAAAAATCGAGTTAAGATGAGGACAGAACCCAAATACACTAATAATTTTAATACACTTTACTAAATAAACCTAATATAATTCCAATTTTGAAATTTCAACACTCGACTAGAGTTACATTTTAATTTAGGGCATACGACCCTTTAAACTCCGAACAGTCTTTGAAATAGTCAATTATCCGAAGCTGTCAATCTAATTAAAAGTAAAAAAACAAACATTCCTTACCTCCTGTCACGCTAGCCTAGAAAATTACCCATTCCGCTTGTTAAAAAAAACAATACTACATCGCACGCTGAGATAATCACGTATAAATATTAACTACGATCGCGTCCCGGCTTTGCTCGGAGGTAATTTGCCTCTGACAGCTATCCGATTTAGTGGACTTTTATTTAAGCTTTTTACTGTAGAAGATTTTTTTTAATGAATTAAAGTAACACTACTTATCATTTTTTGCAGTCAATTGTTTTTTTGAGTCTAAATTGGTATTAATTTTAAATTTTAGGACGTATTACTTGATACATAGGATTTACGGCAAAAATATATCTTAGATCTCGTTTTAGAAAACACACACTCAACGAAAATTCGACGACGCTAAACTTCTTTTTTTTTGGTATTCCGTATAGCCAACCGACTTTTACACCTTTATCAAACCTATATTTGTTATGTCAAGTTGGTTGCATATTACTTTTAATTTAACACAGGTAATATTTATTAAGTTTCAACAACATTTGTTGAAACGAACCGGTACCTCTGACAAGACGAGAAAGAACTCCGTATATTTAAAACGTCAACTTTTAACGACTTAATTTGCTTAATTTGTGAGTTGTTACTTGAAAGCGCAACTCTGATGGCAATTAAGATCAAAATAAATCAACTTAATTTATGAGGTAAATTAACTTAAGCAAAAAAATAGACGAAAAGAATACTAACAGATGACACAAGATGATTTGGTTGTTCGAAAAACTGTTCCAATCTCGAATTCAAATTGTTTCATAAATCAAAACCGTTACGCTTGGCATAATAAATCACAAGATAAGAAAGAATTTACTTTTCTATTCCTAAATAAAACGCAAGAACTTTATTTCCATCTAAACCAGCTACTTACAAAGTAAAATCGCACGGAAAACCTATCACAAAATAATATCGAATCTCCATACATTATACTATTGATGGGGTGAACGACATATAATTTATATACCTACCCGTATTACGTATAGTCGATAGTTGGTTCCACCCCCGTACCTTGCGACCCTCCGACGCATGGGTATATACATAATATATACATGTGAGTAGCGTAGGGTTGAGGACAAAATCGATAGGGCTAACTCCTTTGTAAACCAACGGCTTTGCACGATTTTTGAACTGTCAATTTTTTTTTCGAATTCGGAATTCGGTATTTGAAATTGTTTTTTTTTTCGGTGATTACCGTGTTCTACTTTTTAAAACTGTTAGTGAGTGATTTAGGCACCAACAGGTAAAAATATATTATTTAGGATATAATGTTGCTATTAGAAATGCTATTGCAAATATGAAATAATAAAATATACCATAACCATTAAAATTGTTTAGAATTTTCCAGTTGGAACATTCTTAACATTTTTGTGTTAAGGTCGATCTAGATTTAAACGCTAGTTCCAATTTTTGTTTTCTTTTTTTTTAATATTTTTGAATCACTTTTACAGAAATAACTTATTTAGGGAGGTGCTGAGTATTACATCTAGTTACAACATTTCGTTTTTCTCTAAAGTTCACAACGAGCGAAACTCTACCAGCGAATAACAAGAATCATAAAAGATAATTATATTTTTAATAGCGTATTCGTTAGCTTAAATTTAACTTCACCATACCAAGAAAATAAAAGGTCGATATCCCATAAACAGATAGACATAAAATTCTGTAATAACAATTATAAGTACACTTACTTCTGATGAAGAGGTAATCAAAACTATTATTTTTTTTAGAGTTCAGTACCTCAAAACTAAAAAACGGAACCCTATAAAGGTCATCACTTTATAGTCCTTCTGTCAAGATCATTGTTCTCCAGGAACTGGTAGAGGTAATTGAAATCAATATAAAAAATAAGATTTGCGGTGCCTTGGAAAGGTGAAAACTTCAAGTTTCAAAGTAAACTCAATCAAGAGATACTGTCAATAAATTAAGTCACATATTCAGATAAATCTCCCAAGTTACAAAACCTAAAGGTTACTTTCCGATGACCTAGCAGAATCAAGAGAATCAATTTCATTTCGTCACGAAGAAAGGGCTCATAGTACACCACGTATTGGAAAAAAGAAGCGGTCAGGGACGCTCAGTTTTACGAAGGAACCCACAGGGTGGTAATCCTACTTGGACTTGACAGTTTTTTTTTTTAATATTTAATAGCTCATTTAATTTTATTCATTGCAATCATCCTAAAATTAAACATTGGAGCTATTTTCAATGTAAAAGTTATTTTAACAGTGATCGAGCAATAATAACCCGTCCGATGACAACGCTTAGTTAAAATGAGTTTTTGCGGTAGTAAAATAAGATAGTGATCGGAAATAATGTTCAACTTTCATTAGGCTAGAACAATTTTATTTTAAAATGACGACGTGTAAATGACAAGTCTTTATTTTAAAAAAAAAATCTAGGTTTTTAACAAATAAAAACTCGTAGTAACTTTCTATGGTGAGACTATTTATAACATTTTACACTATTAAATTGTGCAATTATTTTTATAAGTTCTTTTTTGATGTCATTAACCTGTCACAGCCAATTACCTAAAAATTTGATATCAAAATGCTCAATTTACAGTGTGAAAACACAGTAGCCAAGTATTTAATTATTTTGAAACTACTCAACGTCAATATTTTTTACACGTCTCAGTTGATTTATAGCATGACCAAACGGGGAATCGAACGCGTAGCTATTTATTTAACGGTGTAGTGGTAGGATCGTAAAATTTTATTTTGTTGTTTGTATTTAAAAGATCCCTAATAAAGAACTTGTTTAATCGACTATGATCGCTACCGACGATTATTGGAAACTTGAAAAAAAACGAATGTCGTAGATTTTTCGATTATCGGAAACTTCAAAAAATTCCGAAAGTTGTAAATTTTTAATTTTAGAATTTATTGTTCATCATGTTTAGTGTCTATGGCTGTTAAAACTAAATTGTCTATGACACGCCACGTGGTCGTTTGATTTTATTGGTTCCTTCTTACTTTGTTGCTTTTAATTACTTGTATTGTTATTTATAATTTAATTAAATAGATAACTTATTGGTTACTTAGTATTTTTATTATAGTTTTTATCTTTCAAAGCGGGATATTCTCATATCTTAATTGCTGATTCTTGTTCTTTTAACGATAGTGTGTCGATAATTAAGAAAGATACTCAAGCATCGTTGATATGAAATGAAAGTAACTCTAGTAAAATTAAAAATAGTTTTAAAGCCATTCAAACTTTACGAATAAAGATTGATTTGTTGAAGAGAAAATGTAGTTCTTCAAACACCCGGACAAAACGAACTAAAATACGGTTGTACCTATCGAATTCGGGGGTAGTATTATTATGCCAGACCCCACCCCCGTGTTGTCAATCGATCAAACATGTGCAAACAGTATAGACTTACAATTTGGGAAAACAACCCAAGTACACAACAACGACCAAAGTAAAACACACCCAAAAACAAAGCTGACATGGTTTATTTTTGGATGTTGAATTTTTCGTGTCTCGGGTTTGCAATTTGGACATATTTCTCTTGTACATAAGAGTCATAGGAGCCATGGTAAATGTATTGACAAATATATCGAGTTACAGTTTCCATTAGGATATTGTTTATATCAATTTATGGAAGTACTCTAGCTGTCTCGATTCTCAGATCGGTTTGAGTTATGTTCTTTAGGGTTAGGTAGGCTTAACCCTCCGCCACATATAGCTGTTTATTAACAATAGTTAGAACAGTGATTTTGAAAGGTTTTCCAAATAGTTGCGTTCTTTTTTTTTTTAATAGCCTCGAATGTCCCACTGCTGGGCAAAGTCCTCCAGGTAGACCACCTCAAACCAGTTTCGTTTGTTCATAATTTCAGTTTATTTGAAGCAAGCAGTTCTAATAAAATCTGTTCTAGCGAAGCGTCATTCTAATTGGAATTGAAGCATATGGGTATGTGTCACTGTTAATCGTAGTAGATACATAAAAACAAAGTTTGACTTTCATCATCATCCACAGCCTGAATTCATCCAGTGCAGAAAAGAGAGGCCTATACCCATATAGGCCTCTCTTTTCTTATGCCAATATCCACGTTCTTGTTTGACTTTAATAATGATTAATTAATGAAATAAAGCTCCAAAACGATAAATTCTTAAGTCACCACGCAAAACAAAAACGTTTACAATTCTACATTGCAGCCGTAGAAAAACTAGCCCGACACCGAACCGAAGTCTTAACCCTATAAATGAAGACACAACTTTCCGTTCAATAAATATTTTCACGGTCAAAACAACTTAAGTCTATACCACCGTTATTTACACCACATAAAAAGGCGATACTTTTTAATAGGTACTATCGATAAAAAAAACAGAATTTCACGATAGCCATCGAATATTCCAGTAATAAATTTCTCTTTACTTTATTAATTGAAGTATCGTCTTATATTAACGAAGACACGCTCTTTACATTTTAACTGACTTCCGAAGCACATAAAACAATCAGGCTGAGTTTTCAAAACGGCTTTTTAGATGGATAGATAAGAAGATAGACCTTTAAAATAGAATACATTAGTTGGATCATAAATAATGGGCTGTTTTGTAAGCTGTGTACATAAACTATGCAATGTAACCTAGTATACAATAATGGATTGTGGCAATTAGTTGAATGCAATGAATTACAAAGCTACAGTTCTTATTTTAATTAAATTAACTTAGTTTAATTATATTTTATAACATTACTAGTTTGTTTGTAATCATTGAGCAGGAAAAAGTAAAAAAAAATGACATTGAGGACAAATAAAAACACTAATCAGTTACCTTTAAAACAACTTCACAAAATTTCAACCCAAAAAAATCAGATTCACTTTCTTGACCCGCCATTTTAATGACGCATGCGCACAACACATAACCTATCAATTTGACGTTTAATTACTAAAAAATCTAAAAACCACGGACTTCAGACACGTCTGAACACAGTTGTAGCACAATTTTGAATGCGACCTTATTTCTGACCTTTTATCTCACGTGAATAAATTATTACCCATTTTTGTCCCCTCCGCATCGAAAGGGTTAAAGTTCTATAGAAACTTATGGTTCGTGAATTTGCATATAATTTTTAGTTTATTATTTATGTTTGAAAGGATGTAAGGGGGTATTGTGTAACGTTTTCGGGGGGTTGATGAATTGGTTGTATTAATAAGGATTAAGTAGGTTTGTCGTGTTCAGTTTGGGATGCGCAAGAGCATCGGTTTGACTGTCATTGATGTTTTTGATGGCATTTTTTTGTTTATTTGCCGTTCTCTCACAGATCTCGTTGTAAGATTCTTATTTCATAGTTGTGTTTCTTTCACTTGAACGCGAAACTCTCACGAGTTCTTTCCTTCAGATCAGAGTCTGATTTAAATATTCTCATGGTGTATTCTTAAGTTAAAGAATATTTTATCGTTCTTCTTTTGACTCGATTGACCGGTTGGAGTGTTTTCTGAGTTATTTCTGAAGTCAGTTGGATTGTTATTACTTCGTGCCTAGGTAGTTCTCTTGTAAAATCGAATTCACTGACGGTCCAGTTTTCAACCTTATGACTTAGGGCATAAGGGTAAAAAGAAGCAGACCCCCAGTTTACTCGGTAGTACCTACATGCTTTTTTATTTATCAAATCTTTGGTGGGAATAAGTCATTTCTTTTTCTTCTCTATACTCGGTCCTACATTGCTGAGAATCGTCACCCATCTTGATTTTTGTCCTGGCTTGTCGCCAGATAAAAACAAGTTTGAGGTGATCTTAATATTTTGGTAAAAAATATTAGGTTAAAAGTAAAAGGCATTGATGCCCTATTGGTTTATTCTTACGGTCACAGAAACAACAAAAAAAAATGTCATCGTCAAAATACCTTTGCTTAATTAAAACAACAGGGAGAGTAAAACACCAGTAGGTAAGGCATAAAAAAACCATTTCATTGTCTAATATTATTACCTATTCATAAAACATCAAACTCACTATTATTAATTTTAATAATAAAAACTGATACGATCACATTTCTTATTATCTGTTTTTATTAATATCAACCACAATGCGTGCGATCAACCGGAAGTAGAATCTTTTGTAACAGACGCTCAAACCCTTCCGGTGAAGCGATATCTTCGATATTAGGGGCCTTGTCTATTAATTTTGACCCCTAACGTCTGATATTTGGTATCTATGGGAGTATCTGTGAGAAATAATAGGATCTTGAGACTTTTGGCTGTCGCGTTTGAGGGTTAGAATTTGAAAATCGGTTGGGCTTGATTATTGCGCTTATTTTGAAGAATCTACTATTTTAAAAGAAAGTATGTAATTTCTGTGTCATACTGTCAGCTTTAAAAATATGGCTTTTCTTTCTGATATATTTCTATGTTATGTATTTTTTACCTATCCGGCTACTAGATGGACTAATTATAACATTAAAGAATAAAAAAATAATTAAACTACAAACAGACTATAGAGCTAACTCAATTAATAACAGCAACACGTCTCCACTTAGACGCATTTAAAAAACCCACAATTCCAACAAGTAGTAAGTTCTGCTCAAATATTTACCGTGTTAAAAAACAGCATACACAATGCAAGCTATTATAGGCAATCATCGAAGTATCGATTATGAAAAAAAAAAAGTTTGCAAAAAGCCACTACACGCAGTACCAACAAAACAAACATTTCACGGGTTTGCGGCAACAAAAAAAACTCGTGTCTATGCACAAGGGGTCTATTGTACCGAATTTGACTAGCCTTTGTTTAAAATACTGATTTATAGGCTATTAAACCCTTTCTATTAATGTATGTATAGATAAATTTATGCGTATTATTCCTTGTAAAAAATGGTAGTTATATTTTATCTGTGGCATGACAAAGGTGTTTTTTTTTTCGTTAAAAAGGGGTGCATATGCATTTGTTTAAGATCTATGACAACTACAGTGAGTCTTAAAATGTAGTTATTATAATTTAACGGGTTTTTCGTCCGTAAACAAAAGCGATAGAACAACCAAAAGTCGTTAAAACATGGGACATAAAAATACCTTCCGGGGACTGTCATCATTTATTTAATTGATTATACTAATTGTCATATTTTCGTCATAAACCTTGATAATATCTTCCGGCCGTCAAATTATGAATATAACACTAAGTAAGATGAAATATTCTTTGTTACTTAAAAACGGCCTAATACACCCAAAAAAAAACCAATTCTTAAAAAAAAACAATACGGGGACAGTTTTTGTTGACAAAAGTTTGAAATATAAGTGCCATTAAATTGTTTTTGTTAACACCCCGTAGCGAAATACAGCGTGTAACAATTTCAATTATTCGGGTAACATCGATCATCATCGTACCAATAACTTATCTCTTACTCAAGACTCTATGGTGAGCCAACTAAGAGAGAGATCATCCATGCAACAGATTTTGTTGCAGTTTTCACCATTATTTAGATTTTTTTTTAAGTGGCCGTGGATGGCCATACCCGAAACTATGAGGAATAGCGAAAAATTCTCAAATGAGTCTCGAGCTCGATTTTGACGATAATTAAAACTGTATCATTAGATTTTTGAAAAATCAATAGTCTTGGACCATCGGACCCAATGAATTCGGAAAAAAAATACACGCTGTATTATTACACCATTCGAAAGTGTCGCTAATACGGATAAAATTTTGGGATCCGAAACTATGAGGAATACCGAAAAATACTCAATATTTGATTTGGCCATCCACGCCCATTTGAAAAATTCACCCTGTATATAAATATAACACTCACACAAAAAGTATCAAGTAGATAAAAATTTAGTATTTTTATCTCGTTGGATACTTATCAAGTAGATAAAAATTTAGTATTTTTATCTCGTTGGATACTTAAGTAGCTAACACTAACTAGCTTTCGCTGTTTGCAACTATAGAACTATGAAAGAAGACTTGCTGCGCCGAACCCAAAAAAAAGCGTTTACTACTACCGTGACTTACCTTAGATCATAACTTTTCCTAAAAGTGCACAGAAAAAACGTAATACATAGTTGCTCTTTAAAAAATTCTAAAATTCCTCACACCCCTGAAGAAAAAGAGGGAACTCACAAGAAAAAAAAGCGGTACGTTTAAAAAGGCAATGCCCTACTTTCAAAGGCAATCCCGGACAACTTTCACCTATTCCCGTGTAGGAAAACGAGCTACAAAACTAACGTCCCTGAACTCAGTAAATGGCGTGAGAAAAAAGTAATTTTCATTCATAAAACCATTTTCTTAGAAGCGTGCGATAAGGACAGATAGACGGTGTCGATAGCGCTCTGTCCCTTTCTAGCGCACTCATTTTTAATGCACTTTCCCCGAAGAGGTTCTTTTATACTTCTTTTAAGAGTTGCAGGCAAGTATACGTGTTTTTTTTTTTAAGTTTTCCTTTCGAAGTGTTCGTGAATTTCGCCTTTACTTTGTAGAGTGATGTCAATAAGTTTTAACAGTTTAACGTTTCAGAATGCTTCAGTTTTTTAAGAAGATGTATCTTTTTTATGACTTTTTTCGCCCTCCTTATATTATTTTTCCATACAAAAATTGCGAATGTTATATCTTACATACTTAGTTAATACGTGTAAAAAGGGTAGATAATTCTGTCTACAATTTTATTAGCAGGTAATTTTTAACATTTGCTACGAAGTACTGTAATAAAATGCAAAATCACAGGACATTAGCCGCATCATGCACACTCAATAAAGTCCTATTTAAATAAACCAATCAATTGTAACGATTTTTGAATATCGAACGTAATCCTTTGAGTGCCACTCGATTCAAAGGGATGCTACCGTTGTCCTCATTGTGTCCTTATAATTTATTGTCACCATACAAAGGTATAGGATGTTCTACATTTTGAGTTCAATGGGTCATATTTTAACTATTTGACTTTTCGATGGTCGTAGATATTTTTTAGCTTGGATTTATTAGGTCCTTTTTAACACCTTATGCTCATGTAAGTAAGGAAATCGACTAGTAACAAAAATGCACCTTCCTACATCTCTGTAGGGTTGGTATTCAATTTGTTATATTTGTCTTGAAAGTAACCATTGATCCATTAATTAATATGTTGTGCGCAAACTGTACATTCATCCGTGATCTAAAGGCATCTGTTTGTTCACATTCAAAGCCTCTGTGAAATCCAAATCTCAGCGTAGTAAATATGGATATCTGAAGTTAGTTGAATAGATAAATAAGCTTAGAAGCTTAGATCAATAAGCAGAATATTAGTAAATACATATCTTAAGAACCTGCGTGGTTGATCAAGCCTTTATTCGGGGCACTTTGGGCCTTGCTCCTTGTTGACAGTCTAAAAGGATCACCAAGTCATCATGACGTATTCTCATACAGTTCATAAACCAGATGAAAGCAAATGACGAATAAGTATGAGAGAAACAAAGAGCCTAAAGCTTGAAATTAATCAAACAAATTAACTCCGCCCAAAAACAGTCCACAGCTAGGCCTCTTCCAATCTACGCCATTCTGTCCTCTGCATCCTGAATCAAGTTTGTCTATAGGTACAAGAAACTTATTTGTGGTAATTTTAAAATACTTTATAAATGCCAGATAAAAGAACAAATTCAACACCCTTTTGGGCCAAAAAACCAACAAAAAACCGAAACTTTTCTCGACAAAATCATAAAAAATACCAACACACGACTCGTAAAATCGCTGATAACCAAAGAAACCGAACTGGAAAGTTCGAGAAGTATGTTATAAATAAAATAACGTATTCACGAGCTTCGGATGCGCAACTTGAGGCTTCAAAAGTTGGGAAACCACTCCAGGAGTCGGCATGAAGTTTTACCAACAATATATTTGTCTGCCCGCCAACCGTATGTCGATCTGGGTGAGGATATGTTGGACAGTGGAGCGGTAGCGGGTTAAACGACAATGCCATTGTTCTGGGACTATACAATGAAAGAGATAGAGCTATACAGGACTTCTAGCTCCATGTCTTTCTCACACTGATTTAGGATAAAAATAACACTGTATTAAAAGTGGCAGTCAGTAGTGCCTCTGCCTTTTTACGAGATATAGCAATTTTTTTTTTTTTTTTTTGATTCCAAATGAAGCAGTTGAGTTTTGAATAGCTTTAAATTCTTAAACAAAATATTACAGAATGTAGACCGTTTCTTTGGCTTATTTTTCATAAATAATGAAATAGCAGTAAGGGATAAAAATATAATTGATAATATTATTGTGAATACAGGGTTCACAGTGGTAAAACAATTTAGTTATTGAAAAAGAAGTATTTTGTCCACATTGATAAAATATAAAACAACGATAGAACGTCGTTTTATGAACAGAGTTACACCTTTCACGTATACCGTAAAAGGTGTAACTCAACTCTTAAAACGATGTTTGCAACCCGCTCCCGCTTCCTCTCCGCTCATCTCAACCCCCAAAAGTTCCGATAAAGGCAAACAGACAGACATACCGGACTTACCTCCTCCGCCACTTCACGCAAACATTCTTGTGAGTAAACTTTAAATATAATAATATTTCACGACTTCTGCAAAAGTTGCCCCATTTTAGAAGTTTCCAGATTTTTTACTTCGAGTAAAATCATTTTCGTGTAGGAAATGGTAGGTGATTCTTTTTCCTTGAAATGTGTGAACGTATTAAACTGTCCTGCTTGTACTTATGTTGACATTTTAGGAGTACTATATTAACTGTAGACTGCATCGTTGGTCTAGAGCTCACAACTGCTGAGGTGGTCCTGGGTTCGATTCCCGGGTCGGGCAAATTGTGATTGGGTTTTTGCATCAGGAATTTCGTAGTAGCAGCTACGGAGCCTGGATTTGTGCCCGGTTGATGACAATAGGCTTGTCCCCTATTACATGGGACTTAAACATAGTTGGCGAAAATGTGGGTATTAGGTACACCTCTACCTAACCCTTCGGGGATTGCAGGCGTGATGTTATGTTATATTAAGTCTTTAGCAAGGATTGACCAGTGTGTGTTGCCAGTGATTACATACGGGACCGAAACGTGGTCGCTCACAATGGGCCTCATCAGAAGGCTTAAAGTCACCCAAAGGGCAATGGAGAGGGCTATGCTCGGAGTTTCCTTGCGTGATCAAATCAGAAATAGCCAAACTTAAGTGGCAGTGGGCAGGGCATATTGCTCGCAGAACGGATGGCCGATGGGGCCGGAAAGTTCTAGAGTGGCGAGTGAAGACGTTGCGTTGGAAGGCCTCCCACTAGGTGGACCGATGACCTGGTAAAGGTTGCAGGGATCCGTTGGATGCGAGTCGCACGGGACCGGTCAATGTGGCGACACTTGGGGGAGGCCTATGTCCAGCAGTGGACGTCTTTCGGCTGAAATGATGATGATGATGATAAAGGAATTGGCGTAGCCATAGTTCCTAGACATTGATGTCCATTAGAATAATTTCTCCAGAAAAAGGTTATATTTGGTAATGAACTTCATATTAGCCCGAGCTCTCCCGTTTATATCCCCGTACGGCAGATATAGTAGCATAACCAACATGGAAAAGTGGGTATACGGGTTAAAAACAGCAAGACCACGTAGTTTATTGAGTCCCAGGAAAATGATTCAACTATCTTGGGCTGCGGAACGAAATTAATCAGAAAATAGAAATAGAATTGGTGGTTGGAATCTACTATTCGTTGCTCTTTCTTTCTTTTTCGCGTGGTTAGTGCCTAACCTGGTGTCAGAGTTTTTATACCGCCCACGGGCCTCTGACTAGGCTTAACATGCCGTCGAGAAATATGTCTCAGGCATGCTGGTTTCCTCACAATGTTTTTCCTTCACAGAAGCAAGTGATAATTGTGCAATACTTCTAGTAGTCTTGGGTTCGAACTTGAGATATATGGCTTTGCAGTCCGACGATTACACCACTGCCTGTGTAAAATTCGTGCGTATTCGTTGCTCCAGCTGTCTTTCTCTACAATTAAACTAACTAGCAGTACCAAACTGACTGAAAAAACTAACACAGTCAGAGACAAGGATATCTCCTTTCACAGACCTTTAAACGAATACAGTATAACCAACTTAATACAATACAACGACAAAAAACATATTCACTTTAAACAATTTTCTACATCACAAAAGTACTTTACGTACCGTCATCCAATATTACGAAACAAAATAATATTCTCGAGCAGGAGGATAGGAAAAAGTGGAAACCTCCATACGTAGGGAAAATAGTCTTGGAAATAAAAGCGTGTGAGGAATCGAGTGTTTCCCTTCGTTTCTTCGGGTGGCGTTTGACAAAACAACCCCCTACCTCCCCTGGCATATGCGAGTAACACATTATCTATCACGGAATAAGCTTGTGTGCTGTGGAGTGGTGTTGTTTCTAATTTTTTGTGGTGAGTGTTTTTTTTAGGTTAGGTATTTTTGGTCGGTCGTTTAGAGGATTTTGCTGATGTTTTCTTTTTATACATGATATATTGTTAGGTTTTAATTTTTATGAGACACTACTTTGACACTAGGTTGCCGTTTCTTAGGCACACTTTGAAGCTGCATTTGAAATAATCGCGGCAGTTTTAAAAATTCAATTGTATTCCAACATTAACCTCAATTGAGATCCTAAAATTAGACACCAGTGTCACTTAAAATTATTTCTCATTCACAAACCGATATAATTTGTAATACTATTATAAACCCTTTTCCTGCTTTCCTTCCGTCAAATATCATTCTAATCCAAAAAGAAATAATCCTGGCGTCTCCACAGATTCCGCAGTCGGCTCACAGCGCCATATGACACATGTGCGACATAAAGCGAAGTATTGATCTAGTGCCGACTTTCTGTAAGATAGTGTTCGAGACACAACAATGTATTTCTTTGCTAACAGCCAATAAGAGATGTGGAAAAAGGTGTATTATGTCACAGGTTTGTTTTTAGACCAGAGTCGAGATGTGCTACTAATGTGTAAAGATTCTAGATGAGGTAACATTGAACTAGCAGTGACTAAACAATACCAATGTTGATAAACTGAATTTACAAGAAGAAAAAATCTACACTTATAATTTATGAAGAGGTAAAGTTTGTAAGTTAGAATGTAGGAGGTAAATATTTCACTGATGGAAACTACACTATTGCTGAGTGCCATATTATACCTAATGTGTTTTTTACACGGGCGTAGTCACGGATATAAGCTAAGTAAGACAAACTAAAAACTGGAACACATTATGGAAACCAAACCTGTAGACTAGTTAAGACTCATGACCTTATTAACTTTTCTTTAATTTTCCTAAGAAAAAATACGGTGATAGACAAAAATATGTGCTGAAAGCTACGTTCCGCTGCATCTACGAGCAACACATTACTTACACAAAACAGCGTAAAATAATTCTTTAAAAATTTACACATCGTGCCAAGAAAATAACATCGAAGTTGGCCGCGCGCGATAGCCACAAACTACTCGGTGGAACCAATAAACGGCTTGTCATCCCGCTCTGATTGATCATTATTTTATGCGCCAAACTATCGTGCTATCTCTCTCTCACTGGAGGACTGCCAGCGAACCCCGCCGTGCGGTGTAGAAAATGTGGCGTTTCCGTTTTTATTTGAATACAGAATCGCGCGATAATGACGGTGTGAATTTTTATGTGCCGTCATAGTTCAAGATGAAGCCGAATGTGTGTTCGGAATTCAAAAGTGGTTTATGGACGTCCAATTCTAGAAGCGAGATGCGAGTACCTATGATTGTTATGTGAAGGAAGATACCTACCTGCCTTTGGTTGGTGAATTGTTGAAAATTAATGAAATGGTGTTTTTTTTTTCGGCTGCGTTGTAGCGACTTATCTTGGTCATTGGCTTTTTTGAAGGTGAGTTTGATTATATTGAGTCCCTTTTTTAAATGTTATCTCTATTTTGAGAGTCAGCTTCAAATTCAAGTAAAAAATAAAGTTTAAGTATTTCATCATTACTACTTGCTCAAAACGGTGGACGAAAGCATCGCTGGTTAAGCGTGTCCTAGAATCAAAAGTTCGAAGACATGTGACGTCTGCTAACCCGCACTTTGCCTACATGGTGGATTGTGGCCCACTCCCTCTCATAAAGAGGAAGCATCAGTATAGGCTGATATTACTATAACAAAGTAAGGCAATGAAACCTAAGCTGTTTCCACAACTTTAGTATTCATCCATGATTCGTAAAAATATTGTTGTTTTTAACATAAGCTTCCGAACTATAATTGTATTACTACCCATAATTTTATCTGGCTGTTTGTGCCAAAAATTAAATTGGTTTTAGCAGTTCCTAACAACATTTTCTTGGCATAGTTTTAGTTAGTTTTTAACGTTAATTATACCAATTATATCGTTGATAACATAACATCACGCCTGTAATCCCAGAAAGGTTAAGCACCTAATAGTACACCCACATTTCGCTAGTTAAGTCTTATGTAATAGGGGGCGAGCCTATTGCCACCAATGTGCAAAATCCGGGGCAACTACTTAGAAATTCCTAATAGAAAAACCCAATAGCACTTTCTCCGACCTGGGCATCAAACCCTACTAACTAACTGTTGTCTATTTCAAATAAAAAGATCGAATACGGAATTATATCTTCAGTTATAAAACCTCTAAGACACAAAATAACCTCTAACATCAAAAAATAGTAATTTTTCCGAGAGAAAAAAAAAACCGTTACTTTCCGTAATATACGACTACCCACTAGGCATGCGGTTGACAGGCGGGGTAAAGGATTTATGAACGTTCCCCTGTACCGGTTGAAGAAAAAAACGCCAAGTAAAGCATGGCCTGCTTGGTGGCGGCAGGATATTATATTAAAAGTATAGTGTTGTGTTTCTTAATAGAAATCTAGGAAATAGGAACAACAAACTTTTGTGTATTATAATTGGAACTCCTGTGGTAATGAACATATCTTTTATTGGAAAAATAACACATTACATCAGGCCTGTAATCCCGAAGGGTTATGCAGAGGTGTACCTAATAGTACACCCACATTTCGCCAGTTATGTTTAAGTCCCATGTAATAGGAAGCAACCCTATTGCATCAACCGGGCACAAATACAGACTCCGCGGCTGCTACTGAAAAATTCCAGATGGAACAACCCGATAACAATTTGCTCAACCCGGGAATCAAACTCAGGACCTCATGCTCAGCAGTCGCGATTGCGATCACTACACCAACGAGGCATCTTTGATATATTTTTAATAATGTGGGTAGGTTGCTAGATATAGCACAGCAACCAATCCACATTAATTCTTAAATAACCCACTGCGAGTATTTAACCATTAATATGTCTTCAAACGTAATAACCGCTGAACTTATCAATACCTCCAACAATTTTTTACCACGAAATCCAACTCATAACAACTCTTCAATCCAACCCTTATTTATTTTTCCGAACACAGACTTTATCGTACCGAGCTCAAAACTTCCGAAATAAGTACCGGTACTATTACTGCTTCACCATTATGATGCAAATCTGTCCCAATTAGCCGTGCTCAGAGCCACAGTCCCCGGATACACATCTGCCGGTTAATTTGCCTAACAATACACGGTTTTGATATTCAAATACATCACCTTTTCTATACACTATCGTGATTTCTAAACACTTATCGTGTTTGTTACCGGTTTGGATTTAGTTTGGTAGAGGTACGTGTTTTGGTAAGTCGCTGGGTAGTTTTCGGTGGCCTGAAGTGTAAAATTGAGAAATGTTTGGCACAAAATACATCGAAAATAAAAAGATCTGAAGTTTATTCTGTAACCGTGACGGTTCTTTTTTCAATGAAATTGCATGCTTCTGTTTTGATTGGACTGTATTAGTGTGCTTCTTGATAGCACGCAAATAATTAAACTTAGGGTAAATTTCAACTAAATAGAAAGTTTCTGTAGTAGCTAAGTTCCACGGTATTGTTAGAAAAGGTTAAATTGATTTCTATTTGTTAGAATTTCGACCTTAGGTTACTTCGTTACTTCTACCGTATACTGATACCGACCTACTGGTTCATTGTGACATTCCGGATCCCCTTATAAATAAACAATGAAAATAATTTACCGATTGTGGTCATTGCATATGGATTCTTTTGGCTCATCGACATTTATAGAGATTCCAAAATTAAAAAAACTTCTTTATCGTGTGGTTAGTGCCTAACCTGGTGTCAGAGTTTTTATGCCGCCCATGGGCCTCTTACATGCCATCGAGAAATAGGTCTCAGGCATGCTGGTTTCCTCACGATGTTTTCCTTCACCGAAGCAAGTGATAATTATACAATACGCACATGGATTTCAAAAATCAGAGGTGTGTGTCTAATACACGGTGTATAAAATACTAAATTTCTGACTTAATGCCATTTCACTGTTTTGTAATTCGGATGCAAGGAAAAAAAGATTCAAAATACGAGCCATTCTGAAAACAAGATCGGATATCAGCTGGTACCTTATCGAATCACACGGCAAATGACTTAACAGGGAAACAGCTTAACATCATCACATCTCAAGTTTCTCAACGACTCTTTAAAAAATCACTAGCTAACCCTTTAAAGCCGCTCCTATCGCTTCAGATATGTTAACACATAAACACGGTGTACTAAGTACCCTAGCGATAAGCCGTTATAGAGCTATTTCCTAAAAATGGCGGTTGATAGCTAAAAGGGTTATGAGCATCGACAGATACCAGGAACGCAGGAAGTGTGTGGATGTGCGTAGATTGAGTTTAGAGTCGAGTTTAGATTTGACAGGGGAAAATCAGCGGGTTAGATTCGACAGGGGAAAATGATTGAAACGAAGGATGAGGTTTTGCCTTGAAGGTAAGTGAAGGGTGGATTAAATAGGGTTGCTTCTTAGGGTTAACAGTTTTTCTGAAATAAAGTGAAACGTTATTTCGAGTCAATGGTAAGATTTGTTTAAATTTCTTGGGCCCTGTATTCGTGTGGCGTCTTTTAGGTCCTCTAAAGTGCATGTGTCGGAGACTTCGGACACTTCACCAAGATTATATATAGGTTTACTGAATAGACACAAGATATACTATACTAATATAACTTTTGACTGAATTGCTTGTCTTTTAAGGTTCATTTTAGTCAAAGCAGAGCACTCTAAACTTCTTTTACTGTTATGTATAGCTGTCTAGCATCTACTGTAACCTATATTTATGTAATTACGTCAATAAACTAAAGCTATCGCAGTAAACTGCTAACACAATGCCTTTCGTATTCATTCTTACTTTCTAGCTAGCAACACAATTTCACCCAAAAGTGTCCTCTCATCATCTTATTAAACATCAACATTGAACACAAAAATATACTCCAACGTCAAAATATTAACAGAATATAAGAAAATACCGAAAACATTCCAATAATCCTTTACTTTAGAGCATCGTATGTCGCCGCAAGATTAAATTCCTTACAATATAACTAGTACGCAGAAAATGTTCCGTCTTTTTAATATCGTGTGTTGGGACTTTTTTATACCGAATATAAAATATACAATTTCAGCATCTTCAGTGACATTGTGTACCATCCATCTTTTCGGGTTTAGCTTGGCGTCTCTTTCTAACTCGTTCTTGCATCTCTTTCTATCGGATTTGTAGTTCCCCCCAGTGGGCTGGAGGAGTTAACTCTTTGAGCATTTTTCATTGGAATACGGAGGATATGAAGAAATGTATCGCGTACTCAAGCGTGTTATGATTTTTTACTTGTTTCTATTTTTTTTTTTCTGCGGTCGTGTTATGTAACTCGGATTTGGGTGAATTAGCATACGGTGGTATTGAACTATGGTGCCTTTGGGAGACAGGGATTGTGTTTAGAGGAATAATTGGAATAAAAAAAAATCTTAGTCAGTTACTTTCGTCGAGATGTGGGCTAAAATAAGCACGTTGTGGAGCTTTGCCAACAGCTAGAAGGCGACGCAGTAGATCTCGCAGGAGATGGCGGGACGAGCTGGACAGAACCAACGACCAGTAGTCCACATTGGCGCTGGATCGAAAGATTTGGAGGCATGGTTCCAGGCCTTTGCCCAGCAATGGGATGATACAGGCTAACAGTAACAATATCATTATGATTGTGGCACCTTCACGTATATTTATTCAATGATTGAAAGAAACAAAATCTCGGAACAAAATTCTGACCTAATATTACGGCTTCATCTTTTAGGACATCGTCACATTAGCTTTGCTGATTTCAATGTCGTATCAGTTTCAACGTCTTCGTTTACTAAAGGCGAAGGAATGTAGTATTTGTGTTAGCTTTAACTGTTCTATTTTGTAATTTCTTCGTCTTTTTTTGTAGTTAATAGGTACTTTATTCTTGTTTATTTAGGGCTTTGTCATCTTCCTTTCTTTTTTCCATCCATTTAATAGTGGCTTGTTCAGAGTTCCTCTTTTAAGTAACACTTTGACATATTAGGGTTAAGCACGTGTCACATGATTTGATTAACACTTAAAACTCTTGCTTCTCTTTCAACATTATGTTCAATGAAGTCGAATTCTTTAAGAAGTTTAGCTACGTTATCTAACTTTTTCTTGTTCATTTTGTTTATGGCTTTTGTCTTGGTCTTAACTGAACTGAGTTTTGCGGATAGAGTTGATTTTGATAATTTTGTTCGAACCTGTAATATGTAGCATAACATAATGGTCCATCAGTGACCAACTATGCGAGATCTTTGAAGAATATCATCACCGTATGTATGGTATGTCATCAATCACGTGACAAATTGCTCCATTCCAACGTCACGCCCCCGAAACCACACCGCTTACGAAAATAAATATTATTCCTTTTTCGAATTCGAAAAAAACATTACTCCACCGAACAAAATTCCATATTCCGCTGCACCCACCACCAACAATTGGCGCTTATTCCAGTCACAATTCGGTTATATTTGCTGAAGAGCCTTGCGATTCCGAGAGAGCTTTAAAAACCATCGATTCGATATTTGAGATTCCGATCACGTTATTCAGCGGCGGCGTAGTACGTGCATCTGCCATCTAGCGTAGACAGCCGGTACTATTATAGAGTTAACGTGGTTTGAGTCTGTGTTACGTGCCCAGTAACCAAGAGTTTAAGCTTTGTAAGCACGTTGGGTTACGCGCCGTGTGTTAGTTATCAGATGACTGGGTAGACGGGCGGGTTATTTCTGGCTAAGCTAACCATGGAAAGATTCTAGCTATGACAAAACACCAAATAGACAGATGGTAAACCCAGAACTAATGTGACAGGACATGAGAAACAATCAACGAGATTCAAAGAGAAGGACTAGTTACAGAAGACAACTTGATACCTACAGTAACAATAGAGAAATTACAAAATAAAGAGATCCAAGACAGAAGAGAAGAGAGGCAGGTTATTCCAGACTTGTTGAAGAAGCCGACCAAGCCGAGTAACTGATACAAAATAGAGAAATGTCTAATCTAAAGACAAAGTAAAACGAACAGTTGGGTTATTATAGACTAGCGATACTTACAATGACAAAAGACTAATCCCAGCTACAGATAAATCACAAGGTCCCAGAAATAATAAGAAAACTCATGTCAAGCAGTCAACGACTGTCGCTGAGACAATGATTCAGGAGCCCCAGAAAATTTTGGAGACGAGTCAACATGTTAAATAGTTTTATATGAGAGCTTCCATTTTGTTTCCTTTTTGGAGGGCCTTCCATCGGTCATTTCGTTTTTCAATATAGTGTAGATCTTTAACATTAAGATTTTCTTTGATAACCTTTCGTTTAAAAGTGCCGTCTGAGGAACAGCACCTTCCCACCCATGACTATTCTTCAGATTTCTCTATAGTTACAAGTCTGTCTGTCTCAGCTTTGAGAATCTTACATGAATTCTAACCTAAATTTCAAATATCAAATAGTATGTACAATTTCTCGAAATTGGAAGATCGTAAGCTAGAAAAACGTGACCAATAACACTATCATCATCAGATCATTTCGCATTGACTGATAGCCATGGCTCTCTTTTTATATTGATTGCAAGCTTGCGTGTTACAACTGTAGTTTTTCAACAATAATCGTCCGTGTGCATCATATATGATCCTATGCATGATTCATAAAGAATACTGAGCGGTGATGTAATATCATAATATAATTGTAGATAGGCGTTATTTATAGATAACGTATTGGCCGCAATTTATATTCAATACATTAATGCTATAATATTAGTGATGGCCTATCATATTACTGCAACGCAACGAACATTAGACACTATACTCTTAGTAATAAAATCGATAGTTCCATGGGAGAGTTGGACGATGTTATTCTGAAGAGACTCAGCACAGAATACATGAGAGCTGATTTTTATTATTTAATGCCCGTTTAAGGTTGTTAACGCCTGCTTATGGGTCTTGAACATTCACACCGCATGTTGTAATGGTAAAAAGGTTTACTACTCCTTGCAACAGAACACCTAACTAAATTGCAAAGTCTTTAGTTGCTCCTCAGTTTCCATCCAGTAGCAAAATAACGTCGCGTTGTTTCTAGCCAGTGTCACTGTCTTTGCTAGCGGTAAGTAAGCCGGCAGACGTAGAACTTTAAAAAAACTCACTCATCCATAGATCTGTTGTGGTTTTCTATATGTTCCTACCAACTGAGCTACTAACAAATTAGCTGATGTTGTATTTGTCTAGTACTTACTATTTTCCTAGTTCACTAAACTGTCATACAGCCTCTTTTGATTTCGGTTCTATAGTATCTGTTATAGTTTCTGATCAAATATTTAGAAACGTAATGTACCAAATAAATTGAAGAATACCTCAGATTCGGGACTTTATCAAATTGTACTCGAATTGAGGCGTACAAAATCTCATAGCAACAGTACCATGCAAATCAGAAAACCAAATATAAAGGACTCTACAGAATCAGTAATGTATCTGGCAAAGAAAACATGGCATTACCATGAGGTTCGGATGCCAATCTGCATGGCAGGCGGCATTCATATTTACCCAATAAGATAGGATAACACAGATACATTGCTCATATACCAGTTCTGATTACAAGCACGTGATACAGAAAGCTGGGATTTGTAAATAAATGTAGTATGCGGGACGAATTTTTGTCGAACGAATGAGTTGTTGAAATTGATGGTTTAGGTCCTGAATTTCATTGCTAAGGATTGGTTCTTGTAACAATGTTCTTTTTGTTTTGACTATGTACAAATTCAAATCCTGTGGTGGTCCATGTTAACCCTGGATGTCATGGGAAGGCAATTTGGCTAGTAGTGAGATGACGAAGGATAAAGTAACAGTCAAAAATTTATGGAATTCAAGAAAGCAATTAAAGTTATGAGCAAACTAGGGTTTGCTCTTAACTTTAATTGCCGTATGTTTTGTCGTTGTGGGTTAGGTACGTCAGTGGTAGTACCAATCTTTCCCGAAAATACAGAATTTTCGATCCAATCTTAATCGAAAACTAACATTTAATACAGTTACGAATGATTGCAGTGCAATATAATTATAATTTAGGATAGGTTTACTAATTAAGTTATTTCATCGATCAATAAAGTCTTAGGCATTTTTTCATTTAAAATTAAAAAAAAAACATCACGCAAACATGAGAATTACTTTGCGTGAACGACTCTTCATTACCATGATATTTTTCACATAAAACATGTTTACGTACATTTCGTCGTAAAAACACTGTCATAACTCGACTATGTGCAATGTCAAACGTAAACCTTATAAAAAAGGTAAACAGTTCTGTAAACAAACACGCTTAGAAACCCAAACTCGAACACACGCGAGATAAAAATAATGAAATATGAACTTTGCAGAATACACTACACTCAAGTAGGAACACCCCTAAGAAAAATATCCCATCCATCAACAAAGAAAGTAGCGAACCTCCTTGCCTTAGACAAATGATTGACAGCGAGCAAAAAAAAAAGGAATAAAAAAAGATAGGAAAAAAAGAAATGATTCCTTATTCAAATTTTCACGGCGTTCGATTTTTTCCTTTGTCGCGAGACGTTCCTTTTTTGTTTCCATTTGTAATTTGTCGGTTTGCTCTTTCGTTGTAAAAACTGCGTTCAGTCAGCGTAAATGTCTTTTGGCAAGTTTTTTTTTTCTATTGGTTTTTATTATAGAGTGTACGTAGACGTTTTGATATTCCAACGGTGTGTGTAATTTCGTATTGTTGGCCTACAATTTGTCGTTTGAAAGACGTAGCACATGCAAATTGTAAATAGGGATGTATTCATGAAGTTACGGATCTTATAAAGTACGTTCAAAATGCTGACTTATGCAAAATTAGATAGAGCTCATTTCAAAAGTAACCTATCTCTAGTTCCTAGTCGTAAGTATAATCTGACAGTTTCTTAGCAGTATCTGTAGGCAACAGGCCTGCTTTATCGTTTATTTATTTATTACTACTATTTAAGGACACATTCAATTAAACAAGAATTACTTTTATTACTTCAGGCGTTGGCACTACTTATAAATCTGCTTATTCCATTAGCAGAAAGCAAATCGCGATCATTTCCTACGACAGTCTCTATTGATTAATGAGACTGGCGAAAGATAACGATGGTCAATAAAATATCATAATTAATTATTATCGCAAAAATTCTTCCTGTATTAAAGTGTCATATCGTTACTGAACGTATTTACAGCTAGCTTTTGCCCGCGACTTCGTCTGCGTCGAAAAAACTTAATCGGTAAACATAGTGTCCCTTTTTTTAAAGAATTTTTGAGATCGTTTAAGAAGTTTCTGATATTACCTCCCACATCCAAAGTTGCAAACTTTACCTCTTTATAATATTAGTAAATTAGTGTAGAAACATTATATTGTTGAATAAATTTCTTATTCTTAATTTAAATCAATTAAAAAATCAACTCTCAAAAAGCAACAGCCCAATCGGAACGACAAACCCGAATTCCATTCGAATTCAAATTTCAAATCGACCGACATCAGCTGACTGTCGAAAGCGTTCGCAATTTAAACTGGTGACCTTGTAAAAGCGTTAATTCACCCCATCCCCGCGTAATTTGCGCTTACCGTAAAACTGATTACGCGTACAACAGCAGACGATTCCGTCTCTTTCTTCTGTCGTGCTGTTTCACTCACTCCCATTCATGAAACGTTTAATTATACCGCCTTGGGATGGCTTTATGCGATAGTGAAAGTGGTAAAGTTTGATTGGACTTCCCAGGGAAAGTGTTGGGAGTGTGGGGTAGTCGGGTTGTTGGGTTGTTCGCTGGTGTAATAGTTAAAGAGTTGTTTTGTTGTTGTTTTGTGGATGTAGACTTCACTGGATTCTGTTTGTATTAGACAACATTAATTCAACATTAATTCGAATATGCGACCCGGAAATGCAGATTACGAGAAAATTATTGGGATTTTTGTTGATGGGAATCCTACTGAATTTGTTAGACACATCATCATCATCATTCTTTTGCTTTTATTGCAATTTATTCGGCGCAACATGTTTTCTTATTCCATACTTCTCTATTACTGGTCATTTCAGAAGTCATCTCCTTTCTAGCTATAGGAAGAAAAACATTTTACCAATAGTAAAAGTGGAAGAATTACAAACACAATTAAGTTATCACAAAAAAAGTTTTCTCATAATTATAATTTTCCTTAAAAACATCGCATAACACCAACCAATACGCGCGTCTTTCGTCTGCCGAGTTTTTTAAATATGGCGGACGCCGGAGGCTCTCAAACACTCATTTATACCCCTCCTTGTTTTCGGGATCCTGTTTAATTTAAACTTCGAATGTTGAGCAGGTCCGGGTTACGACGTAATGAGTGGGGGTGAAGAGGGGTGAATTAAGGTTCTTGAGGGTTATTGTGTCACTTGTTGATTGAAGTTTACGTAGAATTAATTTGAATTTGTGTGTGTTCGATTGTTTCTTTGTGTGTGTGATTTAAAGTGTGTCAGTTGGTGGTCGATAAAATTGCTGTGGGAACGTATACTACGTTTTATTTTAGCAAAGATGAAACAAAAGTGAATAAGCATTTTCTAGGCATGCTTGTTCCGTAGTACATTCATCCATCACGCGAGGTCGTGGTCAAAGCAGACCCATTCTGTAAACAAGAGAGTGTGGTTGTAAAGGGTTCGAAACTTAAAAAAGTGTAGCCTATACTGTCAGAGATATTTGAGAGCGTAAAAACCAAGATTAATACCTACCTCAGTTTAGTTAATTTTTCACGGGCTTATTATAAATCGACGTTTAAAACGTCTATTTTCTCCTACGTGTAGGTTATACCTACCTTTTCTTTACTTAGCCTCTAATGTCCCACAGCTGGGCAAAGGCCTCCATAGCTTTCCACTCTTCTCTCCGTGCGGTTTCTGGCCAATCTCTCACAAACGCCTTATAAGTTGTACCTCATCATCATCATATGCCTAGCCTTTTCCCAACTATGTTGGGGTCGGCTTCCAGTCTACCCAGATGCAGCTGAATACCCGTATTTTATATGGAGCGACTGCCTATCTGATCTCCACAACCCAGTTAGTACTATGTAATACGATACCCCTTGGTAAGTCTGGTTGTCAGACTTTTTGAGCCACTGACTACCTTTAACGACTGTCAAAGATCTACAAATGACAGCCGGGACCAACGGCTAGTTAGTTTCGGCGGTAGTTGTACCTATCTATCTAAATTATTTCTGAGACTAACAAATGAAAAAAAATATTTAGGTCACGATACTAAAGCTAAAAAATCAATAACCAATAACAAAAACCAATTTAAATTATTTATAAAGCCTGCAGAAAACCGTTATTACAAATAAAAACCAATACTTTTCATTGGGTCGCCATTATCCGTTATTACGGAAATGATACGATATTACAAGCCAATAGTACCTACAATATTACAGTTATTGGTATTTGTACCAATAATTACTTGTACCAGTAATATGATGTCACTGATTTGTCTGTAGTTTTTATTACATTGATCACGAAGCGGTGTTTGTGGGTTAAGAGCGTTTACGACTTACGGCATTTCATAAAAACTTTCAAGTCCTTTTTTACGAAATGACTAGACCGATTTTAAGGAAACTTCAGACGCTTAAGCAGGATAGATAGGTCTAAAAAGTTATCAGAGAACATTTTCGAAATGTCCTATTTAAAAAAAAAAGATAATTGGAAATTTCTGTTTCTATGGAAAATCTAAAATCGGTCTAATTTCGCTGTAACACTACTTGGTATAAAATGCCGTTAGTCGTAGATGCTCTTAAGTTTGAGGCAAAGTTTTCTTAATATCACTATTTGAGTTTATAATTTATTCTTGATTATCTTTATAGCCAAAGACATCACTGCCTCATTGATCTATCAGCACCTATTAATCATCATCATCATTCTTCTGCTCTTATCCCAATGACCTTTATCCTGACCTCCACGACCCAGTTAGTACTGGGTAATACGATACCCGTTGGTAAGACTGGTTGTCAGACTTTTTGGGCCATTGACTATCTGTAACGACTGTCAAAGATCTACAAATGACAGCCGGGACCAACGGCTTAACGTGCTTTCTGAGGCACGGAGGAAACACGGTATGTAATGGGTGGTCACCCATCCACAGACAAACCTAGGTAAGCACGGCTTAACCTAAAGATCGATATGAGCGGTTGTTATTATTTAGCCATGAGCTCTTCATCATTCACGTATGGTTTATATTACAGGTAGATCTGCTACTAAACAGATTTTAAGAAAATGGAGGCTCGACCTCTGACATATACAATCCTTGTAAAAAGATACTTTGAATGAAACGACGCGACGGCGATGGAAAATCACGTGACCTTTTATTGTGATTTTCTTAAATTTTCTCCGAAATCACGCAACAGGGTGATAACGAAAATAATTCTGTTTCTATGAGTCTTAGCGTTCATCAAAAAAGTTGCAACGTCCCAAATAGCTGTCAAATACTTACCTGTTTTAATTAATTTGGCAATATTACTGTATGGGAATAAGAAATATGGTTAACTAGTGAACTAGAATATTAATAATGAATTGCAATTAAAAAACTGAATTTGATGTTGTAACCGATTTAGGTGTAAAAAAAGACTTTTGGAAAGTTTCCATATACTTTTTTTACATCTTAAACTAAATATTCGGTGTTACGATATTAATTATTGAATTTCATAATCAATATTTTAGTTATCTAGTTAGCCATATTTCTTATTTCCATACAGTAATATTGCAAAATTAATCAAACCAGCGAAATATTTGACAGCTATTTGCGACGTTGACCACTTTCTGTAAAACCGCTCTTAAGGCTTGTGTAAAATTGTCAATTGAGCTGTATTATTATCCACAGAGTAGCTTTTAGCTTTACACGATGGATGGACTGTGTGAAGAATGCTTCGGCTAGAAAAGACGAGTCTGACGAGATGACGAGAAATAGAGAAGTATGGAAGAAGACAAATTGCGTCGATCCCAAATAAATTAGGATAAGGGCAAAACTATAAAAAATATGATGAGAGTAACTTTAAGTCCTCTTTGACGACAAAATTGCCAGAAGCGTTCTAGAAAGATAGCATACTGCCAAGCGAATTCTCCAGGCTAGCCAATCTCAATGGAGACCTAGATGGATACGAATAATATTAATCAAATTGCCATAAAGAACACCATAAGCACCCTTTAAAACCAACTTCCTCAAGAAACAAACTTCAAACGAAAAACCAAGATAATACCATGTCGAACATCCCTCATCCCTTTAAAATTGACACGGAATAATCCCAAACAGAACCTCTGTAGCCAAACAATGACCTTATTAAAGCGACATACACGAATAATTCAAACATACATATGTTTATATACGCATATAATACACATGCTACTTGGTAAATCCTTCAGAGTAAAACGAGATGGGACGGGGTGGCATCAGCCCCTTAAGGGGGGTACCCACCCTCGTCTATAGAATGTCTCCGCACGAAACCCCTTTTTAGGAAGGAAGGGTTACCTTGGGAATGGAATAGAAAATAGTACATAATAAAAATTCAAAATATATTCTTTGGAGGCTCCAATTTTCTGGAATACCCGAAGGGTACCCCGTTCCTTTAGATTATTCGCTTTTTTTTTGGTATTCGTGTAGACACGGGAACGACGGTTGTTGGGCCACGTGATGCCTTTGAATTATGTTTCTTATAACGATCTGAGAGAAAACATAATAAAATACAATGTTTGTGTAGAAATGATAACCTTGGTTTTGTTTTATTATTCGAATGTGAACTAGAATCTGTTTGATCATCCCGTGTCTGTGAAATGCGACGTTTATTTTTGTGTCATGTTTAATGATGTCGTTTGGTTTATGTAACCTTTCTGTTTTAGTTTTCTATCCTTTGGGTATGTGCTTCGTAGGAAGGTAGGTAGGCATACGCTATTTATTCAAATATTCGTAGGATATATCGTATCACGTTTGCTTAAATATGTGTCGTCTGTGTATCACATTTGTGTTTCTTGCGTCTTGTGTTGCATATTTTAAGGACATCTTACGTTTTTCTTCTGCTTTTCCTTGACATATCATGATCTTACCTGTTTCCAAAATGATTTAAAATACCCTTTACAGCTAACTACTCAATCCACCAAATTTTCTCGAAACATCAATCAACTTGAACCACTCTTTCGCTTCAAACGTACATTTACATTAGTACTAATGAACAATATCCTAAACCATCAAACCGCCGTCAAATTTAACTCATTCCATATAAAATAGAATAAGGAAACAGTGGTTTGATCGAACATCCCCGCCGTGTCAGGTACCGAGTCAAAAAAGAAATTCCATTTCCACAAACGAAAAATCCATCCAATACAATATATCACGCGTCTAAGCCCGTTAGGAATAGAACGAGATGGCACTATGTGTGTTCCTCAAGTTAGAAAAGGATGGAATCAAATGTCCCTGCGAAATGGAACGTAAGAAGATTGAATAGAAGTCACACTAGTACGAAGTTACCTTTACGCACACTAGTGTGAATGTACTATGCGATATGTTAAGGGGAATACTGGACTACTGGTTTTAGTTTTATGTCTTAATCTAGTTATGGATTCTTGGGAAAAATGGCACAGATAAGCCCTACTTCATACTTACATACCTCACGCTTTTTCCTCTGGAGGAAAGCAGAAACTACCGAACGTCGCCTATATGTATTGTCTCAAGCTGTTTGGAGTTTTTTCAAGCTGTTATCTGTCACAGTGACCAAGGTTTCTAAACTCATCGAAAAGTTCTATTATGTTTTAGGCATTGGTATCTACGAGTATCTCGTACTACGATGTGATTTGTAAATTTTAATGTATTGTTCAATCAAATCTCTAGAAACTGTGAGAATTCACAGTTTCTAAAGATTTGTTTGAACGTTATTTCGAATGTTAAACATAATTGCATTTGCATTGCGAAGAAAACAGATCTCGGTGACAGTTTCTTGGAAACAGATAAGAAACATAATATATTCCAATCAAAATTTTACTATTCTCTTTATCAATTCCTCTTTCAATATCTCCTCAAAAGAATATCAAACGCCATAACGTCCCCTTAACGAAAGGGTTATGCATGTGTGCGCCTAAATACAACAAGCTCATGCGAAAATTCAGATCAACCGTAAAGAAATGACGCACACTGACGCAAGTAAAGGCTTAGATCACACGTACTCTTGCACGCCAGTGTACCTACACTCCCCGTACTCTTGCACGCCAGTGTACCTACACGTGGCAATCTTGTTTAGACGTACGTGTGTGAGTGATTTTCGCGATATAGTACACTTGGGAGTTGAATATTTTATTTATTTTTCTTGCATTTGGAATATCATTGTTACTTTTGTTATATTAAATGTGTGGACTGTGGTAGATAGACTCGTAATTGCTTTGGTGACGCAGAATTTGTGGTTCAAAAGGATCAGATCTTACTTATTTAATCTAGTTGAACTATTGACAAATCACATTTACTAAAACTACTAGTTTTATTATAAGTTAGTTCTGTGTAAGTCTTCAATTAAAGGGCTAAATAGTTTAAAAAAAAAAACATTCTAAGAGAAACGGCGATCCTTCTAACAAAGTTTCGAATTGTAAGTTCCGTAAAATGCCCTAAATGAGCCTTTCCTCTTTTACATCTTTGGCTTTTTTGGTTCCTTATATTTTTTTTCTAATCAATTCAATAAAAAAAAAAACAATTTTAACATTCTCCCCGAGTAGTTTAATAAGAAGCTAACTACTAATTTTCTTGAATTTTCAGTTGAGAGAGAATTCGGTCAAGCAAGTTGAAAGTTCTGTCCAAGCAAAGTTTCTTCAGTGTTTTGGTTTTACAACACTAAACTGATGTGTTTTTCTGTTTTCTAGTAGGTAGAGCAAAATTTCCCATGTATATGTGTACGTGAATATTGACGTAGATACTCATAATCATCATCATTCACAGCCCACCTTCACCCACCGCTGATCTCTCTTTGCTTGTGCCGAGCTCCACGCTCTTGTGCCAGTCTCATCCAGGATATTCCCGCGATAGCAACAATGTCCCCTGCGCCATCTCGCCGTTGGACGACCAACACTTCTCTTTCCATACCTTGGACGCCACTCGGTCACAGCTTTACTCCACCTGGCATCACCGCGCCTTGCTAAGTGTCCTGCCTAACTCCATTTGATATAGATACTACTTTCAATGATTATATTTATGAAATAACCCTTCAGTATACAGGGTGTAACAGAAAGGGTATAGTCATATGAAAGGATATGCTGCAGACCATCAAACTGAACAACTTTCTCCGTGGGTACAAAATATCAATACCCACTCGACCTAAATGTATGGGACAGCTGATAATTTTTTTGCATTTACGATATTGGACCGCATATCCTTTCATATGACTATACCCTTACTGTTACACCCTGTATATGTGAAGGTTTTCGAAGGCAAAGTCCACACGACAACCATTTTATTACCCGAACATTCCAGAAAATTTACAAATTTCCGTTCTACATGTAACTTCAGTCGAAAACATCAAATCTACTCATAAAAATCAGAACCCCATAATAATTCCTTAATACCTACTCCACATGCTTACCATAAAACACATACATACCATCGCCGGTAATAGCTTTTTATGTTCGCCTCGCACGGAACGGAACCCACTGGTTAAACGTTAACATTCGCATTTGAGTATTCCGTTCGTTTATAGGGAGCGTTTGTATGGGAAAGCCAGGACAGTAAGTTTGGCAAGTCGAGTGGTAGTGGTCTTTGTGAAATAGATGGTTTCACAGTTGTCGTTGTCGACTCTGAGGCTGCTCTACGTTCATGTAGCTATTTAATATTCCATATTCTTATGATTTTTCTTAAATATTCCTTTCATGATGATTTAGGCCTTATCTCTAGAGCTAAAGTATAGGTTTTAAGCCTTAAGACTATCATGTGATCTTGTGAGGATAATCACTAACAATACTTAGTTCTTGCTTACTTTGTGCATGGTATGTGTTGAAGACAATTTTCGGCTACATACATTCTTACACTGGTGTGATAAATCCTACTAAAATGTGGGAAGCTTTCCAAACAAATCATACTCTACAGGACAACTGTAGAACCGCTAGAACTTGCACGGAAAAGTCTCATATTCACGCGATTGGTAAGTAACTACACTTGCCTAAACAAACAAGTCAGCTTCCCCATTCAAAGGCACCACGATATAGTGCTGTCGTGTCATGGCTACATTTGCTGCGTATGAATCGTAAGCGTACATGTGATATGCAAATTAGCCGTATTATACGATGATTTGTGCGCACACTGAGATTTGTGACAGCGTGTGTAGTGGCCATGTTTATTACCTATTACATATTATAAGCATAAGTACATAGTTACTAGGTATGTACATGGTTTAGAAATATTTTAAAATAATACGCTTTATAAAATAAGGAATGAGTAGATAAGAGGAAGTCTGAAAGTGAGGCTGGTGACTGAAAATTGTGTGGTCATCGGTTATCGGAATGATGAAAATGTTGAGTGTGAATACTTATTACAGCCATCGAACGAATCGAACTCTTATGTGTAAGAACAAGAAAAAAAAAAGTATAAGTTTTTGATAGCAAGAAGTTGTTTTTTTATATTTATTTTGTACCCTATCACAATGTTTTCTTATTTAACCCAAAGGTTGACTGGTATAGAATGCCTTGTGGCATTAAGTCCGCCTATGTACCACTATTGTACATAAAGTTTAAATAAATAACAAGAAACGATGGATGTACTGTGTGCAGGAGGATATGACTAGAAAGGAGGTGACTGCTGCGATGACGAATAATAGAGAAGTATGGAAGAAGAAGACATGCTGAGCCGACTCCAAATAAATGGGGATAAGGGCAACAGAATGATGACGACGTTTTTTCAAGAGTTACTTGCTTAGTGCTTTCTTAACAAGAATTTGAGACCCCTTTGTGCTGTGAGGAGTTCTTAGGCCTTTTTTTTTTTTTTTTGGATGGGAAATCATCAAATGACCCCCCCCACTCTGGGCGGAGCGGAAGGGAGTGTCAGACTTGTACTGACTAAAACCCATCCATGTTCCTTCTTTGCCCTTTGTGTTCCAGGGCCACGGTGTCTCTTTCGAACAGTCCCGCAGCTCTGGCAGGCATCGGCCCATGCGGACCCCTACTCGGTTGCTGACATCTCTTTGAGGCGCGCGTGGAACACAAACGCGCCGTCGACACGGCCTGTCGTCATAAGACGGCCGGACGGCGAGCTAGCCCATAACTCGCCGTCCACAGGCCCGCGCTAACGGTGGCCGGGAGCCACCACGTGACCCCCGACGCCCAGGGCGTCTCCCGCGGCGGCTGGGACGTGAGGTTCTTTCCCTCTCACGTCCTGCCACCTCCTTCACTAGCATGACTGCTTCACAGAAGGTGGTGACGGCTTCCCATTCCCTCTCGCTCCGGACCATGGCTTGAACCAGGGCCGGACGCGAGAGATCGCCGCCGCCAATCGCCGCTACAAGGACACGGCGGTGCTCCGCCCAAGCGGGGCAGACCTCTACGGTGTGCTCCACCGTGTCCTCCGGACGATCCTCGCAGTGGAAACACCCGGGCGTTTCCTCCCGCCCGATTCGGTGCAAGAACCTCCCGAAACAACCGTGTCCGGTGAGGATCTGCGTCAGGCGGTAGGTGAGGGCGCCGTGGCGCCTCTCTAGCCACTCCTCAAAGAGGGGACTTATCGCCACTATGGTAGCGTGCCCTGCGGAGTTCTTAGGCCTGTCTTTGTCACATAATCTTCTAGGAGTACCCCTAAAGGTGGTCGAAGCTCGAAAATATTATTCACCTCACAACCGGTGTGCGTGTATGACCAGTTGTATGAACGCTAGACTAAGCAAAGGAGTATGTAGGGATCGTTCTATTGTTCCTGCCTAACCCTGTTGGAAGACAGCGTGAGTTTGTTTAAGTATGTGTGGAGCTCGTATCTTGGTAGCCATAAACGTCTCGCCGACAAACGTAGATAGCAACAAAATACAACTAGTTTCATTTGAAAAATGAACCTATGATAATGGCTGGAAGAGACACCGTCGCTAAAACGGTTACCACATACTCATGGTAACCGTTTTAGCGACGCCCCCTCCAATGTTTTTGTTGGGGGAGAATTATGTACTGAATACGTGGTACCTATCAGTTTTAGCGTCGGTCTTCCACCTGGAATAAAGGATGTAACAAGACCCTTAACGAAGCTGAAAGGCATTTGTTCTCCCCGTCATTGCGATATTGTTTTTGTTCTAGACCATACCTGGGAACCTTCTAGTTACGGAGATATTGGTGGTCAAAGTTCCAACTTTATCATAAGTTTAAAAATAATAATAATTGTATTATGTTTTTAATGTACGATTTTTACCTAAAACACCTCCACGATCCCCGTACTATTCATACCATATACCAGCACAATGTTTTGAGTGCGTTACATTGGGTCCTACTGTAAAACGTAACTTTTCACCACAAAAAAAAAAAAAATGTTTCTCAGCAATAATTTCTGCGTAAAATTACTTTATTTGACGTACGTAATGCTTGATTGACGGCGTCGTGAAGGGTCCATTTACACCCAGTATAAAACAACATTAACTCAAATCGAATCAAACAAAACCCTATTGAAAACAAAACCTAAACGAGGGTCTAAACCCTGAAACTTAGTACCTAAGTCTATCTAGTGCCAAAACGTTGGTGAGGACTGTATCTTCCATCGTCTGGCCAGGATTTCCGATGTAAGCTCTCACGGATATACCTACAGTTAGGGTGCCTAAAAGGGAATGCCTATATTGTTGGACTACCTACATAATCTTTTTGTTTTAGCTTAGGTTTTGTTTCGCCGGGATTAGGGTGTGTGAATGGAGTGTTATCGCATGAGTATATTTGTTTGTTGGAGGCCTTTGATGAGTCATGTTGTGACTCATTTTGTGCCTCACCTTATTTTGCTCAAATCTCTGATGAAGAATATTAATTTATACCCAGTGTAAAGTACCCAAGGTTTTTGATCATTCATGATTTTAGACTCTACGGAAAAAAAAAAACAAGTAAATCAGCTGCTCCATATAAAAGTACATTAGCTAAACGGTCAAAAAGTATAGAACAGCTGATTTTGGTTTTTCTTTTTTCAGTGTTTCAGCTTTAGAATAATTTTCTGTCTCTTAACATAACATCGCGACTGTAATTCCCGTAGGGTTAGGCACAGGTGAACCTTATAGACACCCACGCACACAGACCCACATTTCGCCAGTTCTGCTTAAGTCTCATGTAAGAGGGGGCGAGCCTATTGCCATCTACCGGGCACAAATTCAGACTCCGTGGCTGCTATTGAGAAAATTCCTGATGGAAAAACCCAATAACAATGTGCCCGACCGGGTAATCGAACCCAGGATCTCATGCTCAGCAGTCGCGCTTGCGACCACTAGGCCAACGAGGCAGTAATCCATGGTATTTTTTTTTGTCACGACACGATGTCCCCCTCACACCAAGTCATGTTCTTTTATGTTATAGAAACCTAAGGTTACTGAACTAGAGTAATTTCTACGACTCAAAACACCAGCATTTATTTTCCATTGCAAAAAGCAATTTACTGGTATGTACAAAAACAAGAAAACAGTTACTTCACAAGTTAACAAATTTAATTTTTATGTGGTGCTAAGAGCCGAAAAAATATCAAGATTAATTTATTTGCAGCAAAAAATTAACACTTTTAATTGAAACACAGCAACGGAAAGTAATTGCTAAAAGTTTGCTCTTTGCGTTTTTTACCACCAAACGATATCATAATTAAAAACAATGACTTAATTTTCATGGATAGGAAAAAATAAAGTTGCTAATGCTGAGCAATGGTAGCCAAGTGTTCAAGATCGTAGGTTTGAACCCCGTTGCTATCATTAGCGAAGAATAAACTGTCTAAAGGTACGAGTTCGTAGCCGATCGCACATAGCAGCAGCAGATGACGTGTCGCTCCGACACCATGGTTTCTATGTGTTTCTATGAAATATCTTCCGCAGCGACACGTCGCCACACGTCTCACGATCGCACACGACGTGTCGGCCTACCACAGACAGTAGTGCCCGACGTTGGAGCGTCCATCTTTGGTTGGGTTCGGAATCATGACTACAGCGACATGACGCTACGACGTGTCGCTCCGACGCCATGGTTTCTATGTGTTTCTATGAAATATCTTCCGCAGCGACACGTCGCCACACGTCTCACGATCGCACACGACGTGTCGCCCGACCGCAGACAGTAGTGCCCGACGTTGGAGCGTCCATCTGTGGTTGGGTTCGGAATCATGACTGCAGCGACATGACGCTACGACGTGTCGCTCCGACGCCATGGTTTCTATGTGTTTCTATGAAATATCTTCCGCAGCGACACGTCGCCACACGTCTCACGATCGCACACGACGTGTCGCCCGACCACAGACAGTAGTGCCCGACGTTGGAGCGTCCATCTGTGGTTGGGTTCGGAATCATGACTGCAGAGACATGACGCTACCACGTGTCGCTCCGACGCCATGGTTTCTATGTGTTTCTATGCAATATCTTCCGCAGCGACACGTCGCCACACGTCTCACGATCACACACGACGTGTCGCCCGACCGCAGACAGTAGTGCCCGACGTTGGAGCGTCCATCTGTGGTTGGGTTCGGAATCATGACTGCAGCGACATGACGCTACGACGTGTCGCTCCGACGCCATGGTTTCTATGTGTTTCTATGAAATATCTTCCGCAGCGACACGTCGCCACACGTCTCACGATCACACACGACGTGTCGCCCGTCCGCAGACAGTAGTGCCCGACGTTGGAGCGTCCATCTGTGGTTGGGTTCGGAATCATGACTGCAGCGACCTGACGCTACGATGTGTCGCTCCGACGCGTCGCAACCTCACGTCGTCTGCTGCTGCTGTGTGCGGTCGGCTCCGACTCCTACCTTTACTGTTTCCTCACTATGTTTATTTTTACACATACAGCACACTTATCAGTCCTTAGCCTTGCTTTAGCCAATTTTCATCTGTTACATATTAGCTGTTGCACGCGAACTTTGTCCTGGAATAATTATAAAAATATAACTTCCCTATTTGAATCGGATTTTGTTAATAATTTCATGGGTTGTCATTTTTTTGCACGGAACTCTAATTATTTTTCTAAAATAAAAGTAGCCTTATAACATCAGCTATTTGCCAGTAACAATCTCGTCAAAATCGGTTCAGCCGTTTCGGAGATTAGCCGGAACAAACTGCCAGGCAGACAGAGAAAAATGAAGTTTATTGTTATAAGTACCGTATATACTATTATATGCATTCAGTAAAAAGCCAGTCATTTGAAATTACAAACAGACGCTTCAGTGTTCTCCTCATCATTGTGATTATTTTTTTGTCCTAGACCATACCTGGGAACCTTCTAGTTACGGAGATATTTGGGGTCAAAGTTGCAAGTTTTTCACAAGTTTTTATTTAAATACATGTTTTTAATTAAGATTTTTACTTTAAACACCTCCACGACCCCCGTACTATTTAATCTATCCATCAGAACAATGTCTTCAGTGCGTTACATTCAGTCCTACCGTAAAACGTG
Source organism: Noctua janthina (assembly GCA_963576755.1). Taxonomy (NCBI): domain Eukaryota; kingdom Metazoa; phylum Arthropoda; class Insecta; order Lepidoptera; family Noctuidae; genus Noctua; species Noctua janthina. The sequence continues at coordinate 3,734,216 of OY755067.1, forward strand.
TTTTTTCACCCCAAAAAAAGTCGTTTCCCAGAAATAATATTTGCGTAAAGTTACTTAGATTGATGTACATAATGCTTGGTTGACTGCTTCGTGAAGGGTCTGTTTACACCCTGTAGATTCTAAAATTGTCAACTTCGGATGTTTGACTATGAAATCGCGACTAAGGAACGTAAAACGTTAAGTTTCACCCTTTAGGGAAAGAACCTCACGTCCCAGCCTCCGCGAGAGACACCCTGGGCGTCGGGGGTCACGTGGTAGCTCCCGGCCACCGTAGGCGCGGGCCTGTGGACGGCGAGTTATGGGATAGCTCGCCGTCCAGCCGTCTTATGACGACAGGCCTGGTCGACGGCGCGTTCGTGTTCCACGTGCGCCTCAAAGAGATGTCAGCAAATAAGTAGGGGTCCGCATCGGCCGATGCCTGCCAGGGCTGCGGGACTGTTCGAAAGTGATACCGTGGCCCTGGAACACCAAGAGCAAAGAAGGAACATGGATGGGTTTTAGTCAGTACAAGTCTGACACTCCCTTCCGCTCCGCCCAGAGTGGGGGGGAGGGGTCATTTGATGATATCCCATCCGAAAAAAAAAAAAAAAAGATTCACCCTTTACAAGGCAAGCGAACCTTCTAAAGTATAACTACTAAGTACTACTTCTTTATCACCCATAAAAATACTAATAAACTAATACCAACTTATTTGTACTGCTACCTTGCCAAGCTCGTAAGTCTTCGGAAATATTCGTAACACCGAACGTTAACGAGTATTTCATTCGGACATATTTACGATTTTGGCACGGTACGGATACGATACGATTGCGAAACGTGCCGTCTGCGAGTGCGAAATATGGCCGTGCGAAAATTATGAGCATGCGAAAATTATAGTTTCCAATTTGGTAATGGGATCTTTGAGCTTTTAGTTCTGGGGGTAATAAATTGGGGAAGGAATCGTGTTTCTTTATGAAAGGTGTAGTGTAGTTACATTAGTTTTTGTACTTTTCATTAGAGTGACGTCATAGTTTACTAATGTTTTCAATTGACGACAAGACTGAAATTTTTCGTTCTTTATAATCAGCCTGTAACACAGAATAGTAACAGTTCAGAGTAGTAGTGTAGCACACATGGCTCTGCTCTGTGAAATCCCAGGGTTCCACTTACTTATAAAAATTATAGCAATTAACTTCATCATTTTTTTACGCCGTATCTATTACAATTATCAAATTAAATCTTCAAAAGTACCGTAAATTTTAATTACACACTTAACCAACGATATTTTTAAAGATATGCTCGTCGACCAACCAACACCCATTTTTACACCATGACACTGCTTTATTATCACTTAATTGTATTTATTTTAATTCTAAACTAAATGAACATGTACGCTTTATCTTTAAAATCAAGTTTTGTTACGTACTTCTTTTTACATAAGTAATAGGGCGGGTGCACCTGTCACTAGCACCCGAGGCACAAGTTGCACATTAATTGTATCGCAATTTCCATTCAAACTACCACACAATATGTCCATCTATCTGTCCACTTTAAGGGCCTCCTGTCTATCTAACAAGTCACTGGTGGAGTTACAAGTGCACCTACCTGACATTTAATACTATTGTATTTTATTATTTACGGATACAAAACCTTTAAAAGTCTATAAATTTGTCGCAACTGGCGTGGATAGCGTGCACATTTCCACAACTCTATAGAGTATAGATGGACAAAGCACTAGTGATATAATATATCGACTTCTAAACGCAATTACCATTAAAAAAGCTTGATGTTAGACGTACGCAAATAAGGACTAGTTCAAGCCTGTTTTTTACAACAATTGCTGCATACTAAAGACTTATCGGATACTTAAAATACCTTAGATTCATTAGTTCCTAACAAGGAATCCCGCAATGTAGCCGCGAGAACGCAACAGTAAATAAACAATAAAAGCATTACGTTTATAAATTATCGGCACAATGGCAAAAACGGCCGCACAGTGCGCTGTATTCTTTGGATAAATACACTGCGCCCATAATTGGTGCCGGCACCCTAAGGCGGTGGAAGTCTTAGGAAGTTATAGTTAAGTTTAATTTGGTTATTGTAAAGTTAACAAATTATTTGTGAATGGATTAGAAGTACTGTTATAGAATATGGAAACTTAGAGGTTGTGCTAGATCATTTTATAGTTCAGGTCCGATGACCTGGGGTAACTGTAAGCTATTTATAATTATGGTAAGTAACTGAGACAGTTTTTTCACGATTAACGTCGGTTGCACGTCAACTTGTTAGTTTATTTGTTGTGTTCCCAGAAAAACAAATGAGTATTCGTAATAATGATGTGGCTTTGGCGAAACAATTTGTGATGTTTGACATGACATAATATCACACCTGTAATCTCCGAAGGGTTAGGCAGTGCTCTACCTAACAGTACACTCAAATTTCGGCAGTTACGTTTAAGTCCCATGTAATAGGGGGCGAACCTATTGCCATCAACTGGCCACAAATCCAGCCTCCATGGCTGCTACTGAGAAGTTTCTGATAGAAAGTCCAATAGCACTTTGCCCGACCCGGGAATCGAAACCAAGACCTCATGCTCAGCAGTCGCGCTTACTACGACCACTGGACCAACGAGGTAGAAAATTAATAAAATCAATTAATTAATAGAAGTATCTACTTAGGTAAAAAAAGGTTTTTCATAAATGAATAATAATAAATGTCTTAACTTATAATGACATTTATTATTATTTCACATTGCTTGTACAATGATAAAATCTAAATTGGAAGCCATTATCACATAGAACTACTAACATCATAAAATTGTGTATGCCAATTTAAAAGAACAGGACAAAGACAGCTCCATTAATTTAAAAAACACTTCGCCATACATGAAAGTTTTATTGAAAAAATTGTAATAAAAACAATATTAATGATGCCAAAATTTATCAAAATGGCGACCGACCACTGACCAACAACAGGTTTATTTTAAAAAAAGTCGCTCATTGGTCGCCTGCCGTAAAAAGTTATGTCATAACATTGTCACATGTTATATGACAGAATTATACATGTTATTAGCACTTTATTATTCAGTTTTTAATCAAGTTTTTACACTTAAAATGGAGACAGAAGGACAACTTGACACAACCCTCTGTATACGAGCCGACTGTTTAATACAATAGGCTGTCTAGCTATAGACCGCCCGTTTTAATGAGTCGTCGCGAAGGTATCAATTTAAATGGAATATTCTGAAGGTTTATCACGTATGGACCAAGTGTTTACTGTCAATCGGTCTATACATAATGTATATATAAATTTTAATTTTCGGATGGTGAATCATCAAATGACCCCTCCCCCACTCTGGGCGGAGCGGAAGGGAGTGTCAGACTTGTACTGACTAAAACCCATCCATGTTCCTTTTTTTACTATTTGTGTTCCAGGGCCACGGTATCTTTCGAACAGTCCCGTAGCCCTGGCAGATACATAATACACTGGTGGTTTCACTGTAGATGTATTAGTAGACTGGCTAACGATGATGACAGGCTGAGAGGGCTTCGATAAAATGTTATTTCGAACTACTTCGATTTTACAAGTAGAGTGGGAGACCTTTGCCTTTTTTCCCAGTAGTGGGACAATTCAGGCGAAAAATCATTTGATTAAAAAAACAAACAAACATAGTAAAAGAACTTTTCATTGCATAAATTCCGAGTGTAAAACATTTAAACCTTCTGTAATCATTTTTTTCACATGTCAACTAACAGTTCATTACACAGTTTTTAATGTAGTTTTAGCTCCAATAATGGCTAGAAAAGGTGTCATTAAGGGAGCACACATCGATCAACGTTATACATAGTTTATAATTCTCGTGCCAAAGTGCACTAAACACAGGGCTGTTTGTCATCGGACATTATTAATTTGTCACGCAGCTTTTCGACATAGAAAGTTCATTTGTAAGTAGATTATTAATATACAGGGCTAAACAGCATGTATCGAAGGTCTACAGCATATTTAAGGGTAGAAATACAGACCATAAAATTGAAGAAGTTGTTCCATGGGACCATTTTCAAAATCGCGAAAAATCTAAATCAGCAGTCATTTGAGTTGTTTATGTGTTGAAATTTTGTATGGGACAACTTATTAGCGAATATTCCTTCGCGATTACGGTGTTAGACTCGTGGATAAAGTTCAGTTTAATGGTCTATGCATAACATAACATAACATCACGCCTGTAATCTCCGAAGGGTTAGTCAGAGGTGTACCTAATCGTAAACCCAAATTTCGCCAATTATGTTTAAGTCCCATGTAATAGACGGCGACCCTATTGCAATCAACCGGGCTCAAAACCAGGCTCCGTGGCTGCTACTGAGAAATTCCTCATGAAAAAACGCAACACTTTGCCCGACCTGGGAATCGAATTCATGCTCGGCAGTCGCGATTGCGACTACTAGTCCGACGAGGCAGGCCGATGGTCTATACCTCATCCTAAATATGAATGCCCAGACTTTCCTGAAGCATGCTGTATACTAGGTTATTGATAAACATGCGCCTTAAATTACGTTGTACGATAAATTGCGTGGGGGTTGCGCACTCTTTGTCATCTGAACTTAAACAAGCAAATGGTAAAAGGTGCATACGGAGAGCGTCAGGCGCTTATATCTTTAAAAAATAAACAAAGAAAAACGTTATATGTCAGTCTTTCTATACAGAAAATTAACTAGAAAATTAACCAAGGAACCTTCAGTGGTCTTATTCCCTGTTTTGAGGAATTCTTAGTTAAGATTTAGTTATAAGAAAGTTTCGTATTCTAGCTATCGATTTGTGATTTTATTTTATTTTTTATTTATAGTATTATGATTTCCAACAATGTGAATTGTTTCCTGAATAAATTGATTTGAATTGTATTCGATATCCTGACAGTCACATTGCGTTTTTGAATACTCAGATATATCAGTTATGGAAAAGAGACCAGAATAAATAACATTGCGAATGCGATAGCTATTGAAAACCCATTAATGAAATAAACGTATTAGAAAAAGGCACTATTTTTTCACCTGTATTCAATAAACTTCTAACACGCTTGACATGAAAAACGTAACTAGTCTGCATCTATAAACATATTCAAGCACATTATATCTAATTTTACCCTCAATTTACATGGGATACACATTAACCGGATATTTTGAGGACCGAGCATAATGTTACACCGGTCCTGTGACGACACGAAGTGCTAGTTACTGTAAATGAACCTTGTATTAACGTTTAATCAACCCCTTATGGGTGTTTGTAAAAAGAGGAAAATGTGGGTGTTGTAGAGAATTGCTAGAAGTGGTAACCTCAAAGCATTTATTTCATTACAGGCACTTTTGAATGCCAGAAAAACAAAGAGACCCAAGCTGCAGTCCCAGTCACAAGGCATAATGACTTGTGAAAGTACTGTGGTTGTCCATTTCAAAGCGTAGATCTTTATGGAGACGGCATAGCATAAACAGCATAATCAGCCTATTAATGTTCCCACTGCTGGGACGCAGACCTCCTCTCTATAGGAAGGAATGGGCATCTACCACCACGCGGGCCCAGTGCGGGTTGGTAGATGTCACATGTCTGCGAATTTTTGGTTCTAGGACATGCCGGTTTCCTCACGATGTTTTCCTTCGTTTTGAAAGCAGTGGCGATGAAATAACTTACACAAAGTAATGCGCCTGGCTGGGTTCCCTCGACTTACTGCTCGTAAGTCGGGGTCTCCACCACTGGGCCACCGCTGCTATGGAGACGGATGGACAACAAACTCCATGGACACTCTTATATTAGCATATTTAGCAATTAGAATAAACTTTAACCTTTAGCGAAATTCTTTGTCTCAGTCGGGTACTGGTAAATGAACGTTAGTGGCAACCAAATAATGTGATGCCAGGGGAGATTATGGAATCCGAGGGCCCTTCAGCTCTCGGACTCCATACACCTAAGATCCCTTTCCTCATCCGAAAGCTATAAGTATTTGGGTATGTCGGAAGCGTTAGGCATTTACCGACTCATTGCGATATTGACATGATTTCTATTCCGTAGTAGTATGAATGATTTTGCTTAGCAAAAGACTGCAAAATAATTTCTTGCAAATGTTAGTAAACCCAATGCACAGCTACGTCTCAGTGCCCCAGAGGCTGAAAAGTCGTAAAAGTTTTCTTGGGTGTGTAGGCCCAGCTAGCTCAGTCAATTTCAACGCCTCCACAGCAAGATGCAATCTCTGGCGGGAGCGGTTTAAACCCCCTGACAACTTCAACGATCCATCAGAAAACCTTCCACCTGGACAAGTGTTGCCGTGGTCAACTTGGAAATCTCTAAACAGACTTCGAACCCAAGTCGGCCGGAGCAAAGACAATCTCTGCAGATGGGGGTTCATGGACGGCTCAGATCTCAAGGCCTATGCGGCGTCTCCCCACAAACAATGGCCCACCTTCCATATTGCCCCGCATGCCCTATCTCCTGCGCTCTTGCTGATTTATTTACTGCATCAGTGAGCGGGATACGCGTAGCTGAGTTTTGGGCTAAACATATTTCAAAATTTTTGCCATCGAAACGCTAAGAAGAAGAATGTTAGTAAAATGATTTGTTTAGGAAGAGTAAGGGAAATTCACAACGTAGTGGCAGCGGTCGGCATTGCAGTGTCACTGTCAAGTCATTTTATGCTTTATCTCCATTAGGAAATGCATAGTATCGTTTGAAAGACTCGGGCCGCGTGACGTCTCGCGGCGCCGCGAGCAGCCGCGCGTCATTGCGCGGCGAGAAAAGGCTAGGCAGATATCGAACTTAGATAGGTGCTTCCAGATGTGCCACTTCCATGCCACTTCTAAAAACTCTAGATCTCCGTTTCCTCAGTTACTGTATACTTATAAAACGAAAAAAAAACCTAGATAATAATGTGTTACACTTGCAACAGCTGACATTAGTCGCACGCGCATGATACAAAACTGTCGCATTACCTGTTAATAACTGTTTATAAGCCTGTAATTGGTGGTCCGTTTTTAGCGTTTATTGAGTGCTTTAATTACGAAATTTACGCTTATTTATGTATAATTTGATCGGCTGATAATGATCTATGGTTCAGACCTGTTGGATGTTATTGTACAAGATGATGAAGAGTATTCTAACCGTTGATGGTGACTTGATGAGCATTATAATAAGTTATTTTTAAGAACTATTTTAGGACCTTAGTTTGTTTGAGCATTACTGACTTAGCTTCGGTTCTTTACTCATATATTAGGTGTAAACGGACTCTTCACGAAGCCGTCAAGCAAACTCTGAACGCCAAACTAAGTAAGTCTACACAAAAATTATTGCTGGGAAACAAAATTTTTTTTTGGTGTTAAAAATCTCGGTTTATGGTAGGACTTAATATGACGCACTGAAAATATTGAGCTAATTGATTAATTGAATGGTACGGGGGCTGTGGAGGTATTAAAATTTTTAAAATAAAAATATTTATTTAAAAAATAAATGTTGTGATAAAGTTGAAACTTTGACGCCCAATATCTCCGTAACTAGAAGGTTCCCAGGTGCTCGCAATGACGGGGAAAACAAAGTGCCTTTTGGCTTTGTTAAGGGTATTTCTTGACCCATTAGAGATTACTACAAATATTATCTCCACATTACAAAAAGTCTGACAACCAGTCTAACCAAGGAGTATCGTATTACAAAGTACTAACTAGGTTGTGGAGGTCAGATAGGCAGTCGCTTCATGTAAAATACTGGTATTCAGCTGCATCCGGTTAGACTGGAAGCCGACTCCAAAGGGAAAAGGATAGGCAGATAATGATCATCTCCACATGAGGATGCCATTTGTATTTTTGTTCTATTGGAATATTTGTACTAAATTCAAGATAATTATTTAGATCGAGTTTGTAAGGATAAAGTATGTATTTAAATACTTACCGTATTTATAATTAATCATGTATTTCCAATTCACGAGTACTAAAATACATAATTAATTACAAATACTGTTTTTAACCCGCCCCGCTGGTAATCAGCCTCAACATTTAATTGCCACAGCCAATTAATTAGTCACAAGGTTCCTACAAAAGATAGTAATAAATAAAACTTCGTTACTTTTTACCTCATTTGTAGAAGTACCTGACACAGGGTTGCCAATTTAAAAATCGTGGCTTCTAGAATATTCGGTGATACTTACCAGTGGTTCAATTTACCCTGGGTCGAGAAACCTGGAGTCAAGGTGAGAGGCCTTTGCCCATCAGTGAGACAATGTGGGCTTTCACTAACATCAAACTACGATGACTAGACGAGACTGGTCGAGTGGTCGAAAGCGCGACTGCTGAGCATGGGGTCCTGGGTTTGATTTCCCGGTCTGACAAAGTGCTATTAGGTTTTTCCATGAGGAATTTCTAGGTAGCAGCCACAGAGTCTAAATTCGTGCCCGGTTGATGGCATTAGGCTCGCTCCCTATTACATGGAACTTAAACAAAACTGGCGAAATGTTGGTGCACTATTAGGTACACATTTGCCTAACCCTACGGGGATTACAGGCGTGATGTTATGTTATGTAAACTCCGACACAGACTTTTTAGGTATAGATTTGCAAGCGTCGCAGTTCTGATAATCTAGGTCAATGGTGGTCGCATCTAAAAGTGAATATTTTTATTTTCTGATAAAGTTCCATATTCAAAGTTTTTTTTTTCCAGAATTACAGAGATATCGTTCCAATTTCAAAATAATTACTAACAAAAGTGTGTTTACTTCTCAACCTGACAACCCTAACACTAAATAACAATTTTTAAGGTCTTAAAAACTGATGATATGTAATTAATAAGGCTCAATACTAAGTGTTGACATAGGACGAATTAATTTAATGACCAATTACTAGACGAGACATTTCATTTTCTCCTCTTAGTAGGTTTTAGAACACAATAAAATTGTATAGGACGTTGAGTTTTTGTTGAAACTTTATAAAAAGGATCAGCTGTTTATTTACGGGCGTTAAATTGCAAGTTCTTTTACATTGGATAGGTTTAATGACAACTGCCGTCAGTAACGTGGACATTTGAAAGGCTTTTAAAAACTTACTTATAACAATTCTTAATACTTTAATTAAAAGAAAAAAGAAAAAACAAAATAAAGCACCTGTTAACAAACAAAGAACTACTCTTATTAATTGTTTACTTCATCATCATCATTTCAGCCGAAAGACGTCCACTGCTGGACATAGGCCTCCCCCAAGTGTCACCACGTTGACCGATACCTGCAACCTTCACCAGGTCATCGGTCCACCTAGTAGGAGGCCTTCCAACGCAAAGTCTTCCGGTTCGCGGTCGCCACTCCAGAACTTTTCGGCCCCATCGGCCATCCGTTCTGCGAGCAATGTGCCCTGCCCACTGCCACTTAAGTTTGGCAATTCTTCGGGCTACGTCGGATTGTTTACTTACTTAAAGCAAATTCAAGAAATCAAAAGAAAGAAAGTTATCACTCACAACTGACGCAAAGACGAGCCTAATTACAAAAAAAAAAACTACAAATATTACCTCAAAGTCACTTATGCCATGTTCCATTATAATATTTAACCCTCAAACGCAACACGATCCAAAGATTCACTTTCACTCAACCTGCATTAACCCTTTCAAGAAAAAAACTAACATCAGTTTGCGCCACCTGAGATTTCGAACAAAGGGATGTTTAGACCCTTTTCTTGTCGACAATTGTCTGTTTAACCCTTTCATTTTGGGGCAGGAAGTCTTCGGGACACCTGCGTAGAAAGTGAATCCGTGGGTACAAAAAATCTGGTAGATGATTTATTTGGTTTATTGATCGAAGACAATCATGCTGCGTGAAATTGATAGTGGGAATCTTTGCTCTCAAGGGTTGTATTACGAAAATAATTGACTCAAGTTTTTAGTTTGTTTTGTGGAGCAAAAACGTATTGTTACTCGAGTATTCATAACATTTCTCATTAAACCACATGTGGTCGCAACACAACGGTTAAAAGAATCTTAATTAAGTTTTTAACGTTCATAGTTTACCGGTTGCTATGCAAATTTTATACAAGCACAATTCTAAACGCGGTCATTCTAAAAATATCATTAGTAAATGGAAATACATACATTTACACGCAAAACTTACCGCAAAAAGGTAAAACTAGCGGGATTTTATTACTAATCAGTAATACACGAATGTAATAAAAAGCTAGTAAATGTTAAATACATCTTGTTTAATAAGAAAATATTCGCAGTTCACACGCATATTAAATAGACCGTCTATACCCTCTCTAGTAACAATAATGTGAATGATTTTTTATTGCAAACCATTGTGACACTTTGGCACCTGAGTATTTGAATGCGGCATTGTATTTAGTGACTACATGATTTATATTTGCATACGGTTTTGTATGAGTTCGTTAGCGTCTACGGTTCGGAAAGGAATCGAATGGGTAAGGTCGTAAGATAGATTGTTCGCACGGCTGACGGTCGGCAGTTGGAGGGTTAGAGAATTTTAATAAAATGTTTTTGGGATAGGGACGTACGTAGGATTAAGAATGCGCTTAATAATTATTAATTGAAATTTCTCGATTGTGATTTCTAGTTTAATGGATTTGACAGTTTTTAACTGAGTTAACAAACGAGAGATATTTAACTTAAAGAACAAATAACAAGGTGCAAAATACGATCATTTGTTGGTGAAATTCGTTACATAAGTATTTGAATGTAGTATACTAAAACAGTGACACTAGGTATCTATTGAATAAAACCTGGAAAATTCTAGAACTCGAAAAAAAAAACACAGAAAAATAAATGCCTATATAAATTTTCGATAGCAAGAAGTTATTATTTACATATTTATTTTGTACCCTATCACAATGTTTTCTTATTTATCCCAGAGGTTGACTGGTAGAGAATGCCTTGTGGCATTAAGTCCGCCTATGTACCACTATTGTACATGAAGTTTAACTAAATAAATAAATAAAAATATTTTTGTCATAAGAAAATTTAATAGAAGACGCAACGAAGCCGGTGATGATCTATGCGCGTTCATTAACCAAAGGATCAGTTACACTGGTATTGACAAATGACGGACAACGGTCACTAACGGATACCATAGTCTTCGTTCAATTTGTCCATACCAGTTTGCCAGAACCTTTACAGAGAAAACACCTTTGCTTATACAGATCGAATAAAAGATAGACCGTCTACTCACCACGCCAGTTCCATACTGCTAACCAGTAACATCGACATTACTGGAAGCTGCGTACTGCTCTCTCCCACCCCAGATTTTAGCCAAAGGGTTAAAAAAAATATTATTACAAAACTTAACTCGCACATGTTCTTACCCAGGTACATTTAAACACAATAGTCCTAACCTTTTTATATGCAAAATTATTTCGGTAACCCAATATGCAAATGTGTTAACCTATTGCTATGCAAATTTTCCCTATTCGGTAAAGAATGGGATAACGATTTTGGCTTCGGATCTCTATGGATGAGGGATCTTTTTGGTACGGATCAATACGGTTATTGATCATTGGAGTGATTTATTGGCTTATAGTAGTTTGTTACTTGTTATTTTTATGTTCACGGTCTGATTCTGTTGAAGGGTTTGCTGAAGTGCAAGTGATAGTTGGTTCTTGTGTCAATAGTGTTTGTTAATCAGGCACTCTTGTCGATAAAACTTGTGTAGGTAACTTCTTGAAACCGACAATTCTAAGACTCTGTATTTCTAGTTTTCATTTATAAACATCGTTGTACAAACAAATTTTACCTCTTAAAAATATTGGCATAGAAGTATAGCGGACGAGCATCAGCATCACCAACCAATTCGTTTGCTAGACATAGATGACCAGTTTCCATTTTAGTCATTTAGCATTAGAAACGCTCATATAAGAGATACGCGTTTTAATATTGCAGATACCTGAAATATGATTTCAAAACTCCCTAAAAACGTTACTCTTTCACCACTTTTACTTACAACATCATCATATGCCTAGCCTTTTCCCATGTGGGGATGTAGCTGAATACTAGTATTTTACACGGAGCGACTGCCTATCTGACCTCCACAACCCAGTTAGTACTGGGTAATACGATACTCCTTGGTAAGACTGGTTGTCACGTTCGGGTCGCTGACTACTTGTAACGACTGTCAAAGATGGATCTCGGTATGTAATGGGTGGTCACCCGTCTACAGATCAACCTAGGCAAGGGCGGCTTAACCTGAAGATCGATCCGAGCGGCTGTTATTATTTAGCCACGAGCTCCTCCTACTTTTATTAACAATAGGTATCTAAAAACACCACAAAATGTACCTAACAAACCTAATCGCAAACTTCCTCATGATAATAAACTCACAAGTATAAAAAGCCAATTTCTCGGTTGACCGGCCCCCACATTCGGTAGTTTTTACCCCAAAACTCGCTGCGTATCGTCCCTGCCCACCTCCTTTGTTATTCACCCCTATACAGGGGACGATTGGCTATCGCATGCAATTTTGGAAATATGTAATGATTGCTATTACAATTCGGTAGTAAAAAAAGTTGGAATAATTTAGAATTCGGCTCTTTTCTGTTTATGAAAGTATGTAAAGGATGATGCGTTTTTCTTTAAAAAATGACTTGCAATAGTCCGTTTAAACTACTTTGCTCACAGATGGCATTTATGTTCCTGTAAACAGAGAAAGAACACGTTTCTCTTACTTTTTTCTTTTTTTTTTGTCACCAGGTTTTCAGAGACGACAAATTCTTATAGGTACTTAGATAATCTCACTCTTGTTACCTGGTGTTCAACCTGGCTATTATGTAATTAAGGCAGATTTTCGTTCGCACTATTTAAGGAGCCGGTTAAGATCTTCACTTCACAATAGATAACTGTCACCTTTACACTATAGTTTTAAACGAAATCAAAAGGAGGAGATTAATTATCGATTCGTCAGAATGTTTTTTTTTGTGTACATTTTCAACGATATCTTTGCGAATCGCGAACCGATTTCGATGATTTTTTTTGTTTGAAAGAATATTATTTCGCAGTGGTTTCGTCTAAATTTGGTGGAAATCTGATGCTGATCTTCAGAGATATACAAAGCAAATCTGTCGTGATTTTGACACAACTTTTAAACTAAAGTTGTTGTTGATGGTTTTGCCGCCATTATTAGAAATAGATGTGCATCCCTGATTACTCGTGTTCGCGGCAGCACCAACAGTATTCTCGGTGTGTTCGCAGATCGGTGGGATTCCCCGATGTTGCGAAGTTGGATACGGCTCCATGCTGTATTTTAACTTGTATATTTTCATCTGTGTCTGTAACCTACTAACACTAGAACTTAAGTAAAATTGTTACTAACCCTATGGACCCTGGTCTGAAATAAAAAGTTTATATTCTATTCTATTCTGTTCTAAAGTCGTTACTTAACTAATGCAAATGTAAATCCGCCATAAGATGCAGTTGGTTCCTAGATTAGTTGATTCTTTGTCAGTTATTGCTCTGAGCACTTACGTATTTAATAAATTCTATTTCAATCCTTGACAAATAAGTAAACATAAACATGTGGGCACGAGTAACTTGACTAAACATCGTAAAATTCTTAGAATTAAACGTCTATAATTATTATGGGGCCAGCACTAACTTGCGACATAAACATAACTTAGAATCGAAAATCTGCGTTTCCCACATACTATTTGCTTATTAGGGTTCCGTAGTCGAATGGCGAAAAACGGAACCCTTATAGATTCGTCATTGTCTGTCTGTCTGTCCGTCTGTATGTCACATCCACTTTATTCCGAAAATATTTGGTAGATTTACTCTGTAAACCGCTTTACAATTTTTATACAAAAATAAAAGATTGAAGGCAGGAGGGGGGGGGGGGGGGCTCCCCATACATGGAACTGAAACAAAAAAAAATCGTCAAACCTCTACTTGCGTGTCTTTAGATAGGTCTTTAAAATGGCATTGAGGTTCCTAAAACCTTCTAACTAAAACCTCTACCTAAAACCGTTCTCAAAGTCAATCGTTTGACAGATAGACACTTCCAAAGTGGTGATATGTGTGAGTTTTTGAGATATGGCACTTTTCATCAAACTGCATCAGTAACTTTGTTTTTGATTAACATACTATGAAAAACAAATTTAGTTTTGCTGTTGAATATAAAACAATAAATACAACATATGAATGAGCCAGAAAATAATTTTATTATATTGTTTGGTGCTACGGTACCCTGTGTGCGTGTACTACTCGCACTTGGCTAGTATTTTTTAAGACTTAATCCACATCATCATTATCCACGGCCTAACCTAACCTAACCCACTGCTGGCCTCTGCATGTGTGCTGCCTAACTCCATTTGAGTTCCATAAATCGATTTCGATTTCTATTTTAAAGGTGAGCCTTGTTATGCTTGCTGTAAAAAAATAAAAAAATACCATAGGATAGTTGTACTTTTGGTACAAAATTCCAAATAACGTTAATCTAGCTTATTCCCGCGGCCTCGCCCGCATTGTGTTTGGTGATTGTCCCACGAGATCCTTCTACCGGGATAAAAAGTATCCTATGTGTTCATCTAGGTTATAAACGATCTGTGTGCCAATCCAAATCCGTTCAGTAGTTTTTGCGTGAAAGAGTAACAAACATCCATCCTCACAAACTTTCATAACAGCAGTAAAATAAGAGTCCTGGGTAGTCTAGTGATCGCAAGCGCGACTACTGAGCATGAGACCCTGGTTTCGATTCCCGGGTCGGGAAAATTGTTATTAGGTTTTTCGAAGAATTTTCTCAGTAGCAGCCACGGAGTCAGGATTTGGGCCCGGTAGATGGCAAAGGGCTCGCCCCTGTTACATGAGACTTAAACATAAGTGGCGAAACGTGGGTGTACTAGGTACTCCTCTGCCTAACTCTTTGGGGATTACAGGCGTGATGTTATGCTAGATCGTGTAAAATAAAAAGATGAAATAAGATTTACGTCGCCCGTTCGTGCTAGGGCCTCTGTTTCTACACGTGGAGTATCGGTTACGTGTGTGTCTACACGTAGGGCCACCATGAACATAGATGTGCCTCACGTAGGTAAAGAAAATACATGTAAATCTCCACTCAAGAGCCTAGGCAAATATTAAGCCTCTGATTTAAGTACCCATTCATACAATAAGATATGAAAGAGAAAGGAGTAAATGATGCCGTGACGTCTGACAGGAGAGAATGGAAGAAGAAGAGAATCTATCTAGAATTGGACGAGGGCAGGAAGATCATGAGGATGATAATATAAATGATAATTTTCTTCTAAATCGTCGTCATTCTGATGAATACTAAAAAAAAATCGTAAACTTATTAGTAAAGTTATGTAAAATATACAGGGTGTAACAAAAAATTATCAGCTGTCCCATACAAAATTTCAATATCTACTCGACCCAAATTTATGCGACAGCTGATAATTTTTTCGCATTTATGATGTTGGACCCACGGAGAAAGTTGTTCAGTTTGATGGTCTGCAGCATATCCTTTCATATGACTATACCGACGTGGCCCGAAGAATAGCCAAACTTAAGTGGCAGTGGGCAGGGCACATTGCTCGCAGAACCGATGGCCGATGGGGCCGGAAAGTTCTGGAGTGGCGACCGCGAACTGGAAGACGTAGCGTTGGAAAGCCTCCCACTAGGTGGACCGATGACCTGGTAAAGGTTGCAGGGATCCGCTGGATGCGAGACGCACGGGACCGGTCAATGTGGCGACACTTGGGGGAGGCCTATGTCCAACATTGGACGTCTTTCGGCTGAAATGATGATGACTATACCCTTGCTGTTACACTCTGTATAAAAAAATGAAATTCGTGTATCGTGTTGCGGAATCACATCACCTTTTAAAACGAGATAAAACCGCTTTGTTGATTTGAACAGTGACGCCCCCCAACCCTGCTTGCGTGGGTAACGCAGGGGTCAAGAGCAACATCGATTTTATAACGGCATATTGTACACCAATGTCGAATCAACATAGAAACAAACGCTGCACGTATCAACAAACTGACCTACTAACAATTTTTACAAGAAGCTTGACTCAACATAAGCGTTGTAATACAATTATCATTAATTTAATCCTCCACAAACGCGTATTATAAACACAGTCACAATAAAATTACGGATGCATAGAAACACCCACAAAATATGAGGTATCATTCATGGATTTTATTACAAATTATAAATATTTATTATGATTTATATTATAAATTCCACGTGGGCTCATCAGACAGACAACGGGCGGAGCATAATATAGCGTAGTGTTGTGCTTAACAATGTATAAAAATAACTTTTATAAACTGATTTTTTTCTGGCAATTTTTCTTCCGTCTATCGGACATACTAAAATGAAGTAACTGAATACAAAGAAGGGACTCATATTTTATAGAAAACTGATAGAAGTTAAAGGCTATTCTGAAAAACACCTAATTAGATACCATTTAATATTGTACGGCTAATTTAATAAAAAAGTTGTTGCATAAACCCTAGGGCACAAAAGACATTTTTATTATTATTTTGCAAAAATATTTTGTTTCTACTTTCACGGTTCCCTGTGGCTTATCCATGGGTTCCGTTTGGGCCGCGAACACGGGTTTTTTGCCGATATCAACGGGTTTCTTCACCGAATATATTTTCCTTTATAGACGTCATAAAAATGTCATATCTGATGCTATATATATCCATAAACTACTAACAATAACACAACATAAATACTGGGTAAAAAATCGTGGATCAAACGAAACCACCCTGTAACCCAAAATGTAATGGGCTACAATTTTTTTATATTTTAAATGTTTTTATATTTATTTATTTATTTAATACTTCAAGCACAAAAGTACAGAGGCGGACTTAATGCCATGCTTTATTTATTTTTATTTTTTTTGTTTATATTGTTTTTTATTTAAGAAATATTAAAAAAAGAATAGATTTGTATAGAAATAAATAAAGTAAATAATACAACATAATAGCTCATCACTACAACATACAATTTAAAAGGAAGTTGCATAAACATCTACCGTTAGACGCACGCCTGTATGCATATCATGATGTCATAATTTACTTATAATACCCGACAGAGTAGCTACCGACATGGCAGCTACTACTTATTAAAATTAATAATATTGCAAGTATGGACAAAGAGGTACTTTGTATTAATAGGATGGTATTCAGATAATAATGGTAAATGAGCCGTAGGCTAGAGTTGTTACAAAGTTGCGGTATAAGAAAAAATAATAGAAGAAAGAGCTGGTAAATTAAAATAAACTGAACGGCTGCATAATCCCCTTAATTGTCAAACTACTTTAGAATATGACCATATTATGTTTTTACTCTTCATATTTCCAGAACATAAAAATAATTCGTCAAATATTTTCGGATTTGAAAATTGATCATTATCTGAACTCTCGAAAAGTATAGTTTTGGTTAATCTGAGGGTTGTACTAGTTGTAACTCTAATCCACATTTGTAAATTAAGGGTAACTACCAGTAATAAGCGAAACTAAAACTTAGTAAAAAAAAAACAATTAATTCAAAATAATAACATACTGAACCGCAAACCACAAAAAACGAACAAAGTACCTATCTAACCTCCAAAAACACAGTTTACTCGAAAATAGAAATTAATTGTCACTAAACAGAAAAAAAAAGCAAGTAATGAACGAGAAAAAAAAATGAAAAACTCACTTTACTCGGCCACCCCATAATTTAAAATTGCATCGCGTGATCCAAACGCCATGAATGACCCGGGGGTAACCACCCCTGTCCCACGTTGACGCCCATCGATTTTTTCTATAGTGGGGGACCAACCCCCAATAGTTTTCTACAGCTGTCGGTTTCTTATAAGATTTTTTTTCTGTTAGAAAATAAAATATAAGTTTTTTCTTTTTTTTCGTTCCGGTTCCGGTAATTTTTTTCTAATTCGACCGTTATTTTGTCTGGTTTGAAGTTTTATTTTTAGATTTTTTTCGCATATTGGTTATTATGTATTATCCGTTTTTGTTGTTGCGCCAAAAATACCGAAAATTGCTAATCTATAAAACGAACTTTCTCAAAATGCTTGATTTGAAAGTTTTTGCCACCAAAAAGTGGTTTTAATAAGTGTTACCGTAACTAATATTTCTATAAAATCAGCCGATAAGTGCTCAAATAACAGTATTAGTAACATCAGCCTAGTCAATAATGTTATTTTTCGTCATATTTTAGTCCCTAAGCACTTTTTTAGGAGGCAGGGCTTTGTTTTATTATTTTTACCAGCAATTATTTAAATGTTCGTACACACAGACATGAACATTTCATAATGACAATACCTACATAATAATTATATCTGCAGGATTGCAGGAATAATTACTTCAATACCTAGTATTTGCAGAAAATACAGTAGGTAATTGTGCGTATGTCTATAATTTTCTTGATTGGCATAAATATATTGTTTTCTAGGCTAATTTTTAAAGGACTGCGCATTAAAAATATAGATGTAATTGTTTTGTCAATTACTTAGTCATATTACAAATTAAAAAACAACTGTTTAAATATTTTGATAAATTTAAATCAATGAAGCCATTTCCATTAACTAAAATAACGGTTTTGAAATCGTTTTTCCAATAGATATTCTCCGTTATTCCTACAAGAAATAAAGCGTTAATTTTTCTCATTGCAGATCTGGATTCAAGAACGCCCAGCGCCATCTATCGGCCTCTCGGTAAGTTTCACTTTGGCCTTTGTACGAACCCCTACAATGCCCTTACAACTTCCTTAGCGGCACGTTCATTTTGCAATACTAGCGACATCTGTTAGCGGGTTTTAGAAGTTGTTTTTGCAGAAGTTCACCGTATTGGAGTCGTGGCGTTAGTGTGCAAGTTATGAAGATCGTTTCTATGAATTTAATTAAGTTTGAAATATTTTAATTGAACTTTTGAGTGAGACTATATCTTTTTTACTACGCTATAGTTTTGAAGATAATTATGCTATTAATAGTGTGTTAAGTGCGGCAGGGAAAGTAATTTTTACTTTTTTTCGGCCTTTTACATAGTTACGGTCAATACTGAAAACGGCATTTTTGTGAATATTTTGATTACCAGATGGACGATCTGCAACAATAAATTTTTCAAAAGTTAGATTACACTTTTAAAACAATGAATCTAAAACCTCGGCATACCGCTAGGTTGAACATTCTGTATTAACGATTTATAGATCCATAAGTTTTTCTCATCCATTGTTTAGGAGATAATTTGCTACGAAAAAACTTCACAATTGATCTTTTATTACTGCAGCCAGCACACGCCTACCTTTTTACGATTGAGCAAAAAAATATGTATTTACAGCTTCACAATCAATGGGGTATTAAACAAGACAATGCAATTTATTATCGACTTTTATTACTTGATCAACTGCTAAAATATTATATTCCTTGCTACGTATTCCATTCAGTAATAATATAATTTCCACAATGAAGTGTTTATTGCTATCAACATATTTATTGATTTTATTGTTCGTTCAATGAGTTTGGAACACCTTTCCCATAAAGTCTATTATCTGTCAGCTATCAAGAATTAGTACTGTCCATTCAAGGATATAATAGGATTATAAAATTTCAAGTTTTTAATTAAAACAGTTATATAAATTCTTATCATGTCAAATAATAGCAAGATGTATTTCGTTTCTAAGTTATTCTTTACCGTTAGTGTACTGTCACAACTGCCTATAAAAATATAGTAATAACGATAGCATTGAAATTCAATGGCACCACTTTCCGTAATTGCAAAAACGATAAAAATTACACATATTTACGTGCAAAAAATCTGCATCCATTTTCCTATAACATCGATTTAGAATCAATTGTTCGCCGCGACTTGTCTAGCAGATCAAGTTTTTAGAAACGGCAGCAGAATTCCATAGAATCTGGTTCGGTCACGCCAACTTAGCTAATGAAAAACATTTATTTTGCAATCTATTGTCTCACGCTATAAACCTATAAATCTAACAGAAGCCTTTGACACAGTTGAATGTGCAACAAACAATGTTGCTGGCGAACCTTGTCGGATATTCTACGTAACAGATTAAGTCGGCACGTGTATGGTGCAGATATATAAGGCAGGCATCGATACTGCGTTGTTTTGCGTCAGAAACTTGCTTCGCGGTCGGAGTCTCCCAAGGAGCGGTTATTGGACCACATTTTTACATTTCACATGTGACTAATTACTGACATTATAGACCTTTATGAAATACATTATTCATGTCCGTTATGAATAAATCAATGTACGGATCGATTGTGTCCAATCAGTTTTCAATAAATAAACTGTGTTTAATTATGAAAGATAAATTGGTTGTGTTGGTATTTAGGAAATTGTAAGAACAACCGCTGTACAGGCAGTAAGGTCATATTTTATTATAAGCTGACAAAACTAAGATTATTATCGCCAGTAGTTTATTGTATTCGGATTTATATAACGTAATAGCTACTAACTATTTACGATTATCCAAATATAATAATTTTGTCAAAAAGCCAACTCAGTGTTTTGTCGAAGTATCTGGCATTTGAAATTATTCAATAAATAATACATATTATGAACAATTTGTCGAATGATTCAAGTTATATAAAAGACGAATAATTACAATATGTTCATCTATAGAAAACCTCGATGAGATAATAAAATAACACAAGACGTTGCTTAAATACAATCTCTAGATTACTCTAGACTAGAGAGATTAATTATAATAGCAATAAAAGTAGATCTTAAACATAATTTTTAAATTATGGTTACAAAATACTAATTTGCACATTTACATCGCACAAAGTAATAATTTTGTTGTAAATAAATAAACTGAATGATCATTGTAACAATTATAACTTTTATAATGCCATAAATAATATTACTTAAAGACTGCTGTGATTGCTGTTTATTAATCGTATGGCTCATAAACTTAAGGCTTTAAACTAAATGCAGTATCATGAATTTTATTATTATAAAGGGTGTAAATAGACCCTTAACGAAGCCGAAAGGCACTTGTTCTCCCCGTCTTTGCGATATTTTTTTTTGTTCTAGACCATACCTGGGAACCATCTAGTTACGGAGATATTGGGGGTCAAAGATTCAACTTTATCGAGTTTTTTTTAAATACATGTTTTTTTTTTTTTTTTTTTTTACTTTTTACACCTCCACGACCCCCGTACTATTCAATCTATCCATCAGCACAATGCTTTGAGTGCTTACCGTAAAACGTGATTTTTCACCAAAAAAAAAAGTCGATTCCCAGCAATAATTTCTGCGTACAGTTACTTAGTTTGATGTACAGAATGCTTGGTTGGCGGCTTCGTGAAGGGTCTGTTTACACCCTGTAGGTACTGTTGGTTACTGTTGGCTTTTCAAGACAAACTATTTTAAAACACTATTTTGATGATGACAGTAGTGATAGCCTAGTGGTGTAACTGCCAAGTCAAGTCACAGGTCTTGAGTTCGAACCCAAGCCCACCTCTGATTTTGCGAATTTATGTGCGTATTGTAGCTTGGTTCGGTGAAGGAAAGCATCGCGAGGAAACCAAACTAGCATGCCTAAGAGATATTTCTCGACGGAATGTTAAGCCAAGTCAGAGGCCTATGGGTGGCAGAAAAACTCTGACACCAGCACTAACCACACGAAAAATAAGAACATGATTTTGAAATGTGTCATCATATAGATAGGTTGTTCCTTCTTTTGACATATGTTGCTTCAAGAAATTAATATTATCCATATAAAACAGACAAGGTCGGATATTTTCTTTACATCAATTGAGTACTACAAGTTGTACTCTCGTTAATTTTGTTACCATGGTTTTATGAACTAAAATTACTGCCCCTGTTACTGCCTTTTTCTGTGATTAATATTTAAGATGAATTTTATGAAGCAAATAACCGTGATCTAAGATCCCAGGATCCGTGTTCCAAGGGCTGGCTTATACCTTGATCAGGGGCTAATAAGCGTTGCCATACAACCTGGCAACGCAAGTTTTATGGCCAGTTTTTTGTTATGTTACACTAGGAATTTCTCCTGTATCGTGGGTGCGTTTACAAACATTTAAATTCAAATACACAAACAGCCAGACTTGGAACAACTAGGCCATACAAATATTTGTTCCGTCCGGGAATCGAATCCGCGACACGCAGCGCAGTAGCCAATTGCTCATCGACTATGCCGATCGTAAAATATGGTTGAAAATATTTGATAGGAATTATCTGCTCGATAAAATTCTTATTCAACATTTTACGCTGTAGTGTATTAAAGAGTTTTTAATCTGCAAGTAATTCCCAATCATGAATTAATCGATTTCTTGATGCAGCATGCAGCATGATTTGCAAAAGTGTTCTCTTCGCATGCAGGATCAATCTCATTAACATTTTAAATGGCTAACAATGATTATGACAAAACTGAACTGCGTGCGAGTTCTAATAATAAGTTGCTTTAAATCAAGTATCTTGACTTGGCTCATGAGGTTGTCGACATGTGGGATGTCGACTCAGCGATCATTGTGCCGATAGTTGTATCAACCCATGGCTTAATTGCCAAGAGACTCGATCAATCAGGAGGCTCTCGTTAGGCAGCTGGATCAAGGGCTTGATTCAGAAAGAGGTACTCCTGGACACGGCTCGTATTGTTAGGAGGTTCCTCTCTCTGGAGCCCTGACCGCCGGTAGCTTGGACCCTGTTCCCGATTCCGGTGGGCTACAATTTTTTATATTTTAAAATGTTTTTTATATTGTTTTTAGTTTAAGAAATATTTAAAAATGTAAAAGATTCGTATGAAAATAAATAAAGGAATAATAAGTTGCTTTAAAGAATATTATGAATATTATTTACAAACCACAAATAGATCTAAAATAATAAAAAAATAAGTACAAGTATCAAAAATGAGAACAGAATTACAGGGCGTCAAAAGATTCGTCAACATTGCTGTCAATAGGAAAAGTGCCCAGAAGGCTGGCAGCATTGTCACGTTGGATGGCAATACTGATTCTTTGGCCAAAAACAATAAAATATTACAGTTCACCGACATTTGACCTCTTCCAAGTTAAAGACCGACCGCTTTAATTAGTCCTCCGCCTTGCCCCATCAAAGGCACATTAACCGTCCACAAAGTCCTAACAATATCCCACAGGTTATTTGCTTTAAAATAACCATAATCCACGTAGGTATTACGATACTAATTGAACCAATACGTGATCAACCTTCAGAATATTTCATTTAAATTGATTCGCGAGGACTCATTAAAACGGTCGGTCTATACATTAGATCATCCAGAGTGCCTGGACTATAAGACAATTGCTTTTAAAGCGTTTTTTTATTTCTCCACAATGACTTATAACAGGATTGGCTTAAACTTTTCGGTGACTCCAATATATTTTTATAATTTTTCAATATTTTTGACTACCAGTTCTACTACGAAGTTCTTTAACATTATCAGTAACATAACATATCATAACCTCACGCCTGTAATCCCCGTTGGGTTAGGCAGAGGTTTTTTCTAATCTTGTATGATGCACGTCATGTCCCTGCGACAAATAAATAGCTTTTCTTTTCTTTTCTTTCTTTACACACACATTTCGACAGTTATGTTTAAGTCACATGTAATAGGGGGTGAGCCTATTGTCATTAAACGGGCTGCTGCTGAGAAATTCCTGATAGAAAAACCCAATAGTACTTTGCCTACCAGGGAATCGAACCCAGTACTTCATGCTACGAGGTATCAGTAAAACTTATCCAGGTATAAGTGTTAATGACCAATTCCAGTTTAAAATTTCTAAAACTATTGTCAGCCGTAATCTTATGCCGTCTAGTGTTTTACGTGGCCAAACAACAAACTCCTACGCAGCGACAAAACATATATTTATTAATAAACATCATCAACATCATTCTCCTGCCCTTATCTCAATTCATTTGTGGTCGGCGCAGCATGTCTTCTTCCATACTTCTCTATTACTCGTCATCTCATCAGACACCTCCTTTCTTGCCATATCATTCTTAACACAGTCCATCCATCGTTTCTTTGGTCTTCCTCTACTCATATACCCATTAACATTCATACTCAATACTTTCCTCACGACATTTTCCTCATTCCTCCGCATCACATGTCCATACTACGACCACCGATTACCACACAACGTTCCAGTCACATTTAATAATAAACAAAGATTCTATTATAATTTTAACAAGCCAGCCTGTATGACAATATCTTCAATGCAGCATCTGAACAAAGAGGCTGAGCTCATGATCGATCAAGTTGTCCGGTGTGTTTCGCGAGCTCGGATACATGCAGTGCTATTGTGATAGGCTGGTTACAGACTATCAGTTGAAAGTAGTCAAATGACTAGTATATCTTGGGCTCGATTCCCTGGTCGTGCAAAGTATTATTGGGTTATTCCATTTTTTGTTTTGTCTGTGTGTCTAATAAATACTTTTGAAGCCGTCAACCAAGCATTATGTACATCAAACTAAGTAACTTTACGCAAAAAATATTGCTGGGAAACGACTTTTTTTTGGCGTGAAAAATCACGTTTCACGGAAGGACTCGAAGTAACTTATTCAAAACATTGTGCTGATGGGTGGATTGAATAGTACGGGGGTTCGTGGAGGTGTTTAAAGTAAAAATCTTACATAAAAAACATGTATTAAAAAAACAACTTGTGAAAAAGTCGGAACTTTGACCCCCAATATCTCCGTAACTAGAAGGTTTCCAGGTATGGTCTAGAACAAAAAAATGATCGCAATGACGGGGAAACAAGTACCTTTCGGCTTCGTTAAGGGTGTTGTTACACCCTTTATGATTGCATAGGTACTGTGCGAATTCACTGAATTTTAGTTACAAATAGAGTGACATGAATTAATTACCTTTGTTTGTTGTACAAATACGACGTATTTTTGGCAGTTTTTTTTTTATCTGTTTGAAATTAGAATGATGGTCCCATAATAATGTTCTTATTACATAGTTCGTCAGTCTTTGAAAAAGCTTGAAAGCATTCATCTAGCCTTAAATACTCCTAGATACATCGACTCGCACACACGATGATTCGTCAATTATATGCAGACACGTCCACTCCTAGCCAAAGGCAACTGATTATATTCAAGCTGACTGATTGAAAATTCATTGATATGTGGCGTTACATTTTATATTCACGCTATTTTTCCCATGTATGGTCAGCAGAACTATTATTAAAGACATGTGCACCAAAACTGCTTCTGGCCATACAGGATCGTTTCGGTTGGAGTTTATGTTTAATTTATTTTTACATGGTCTAATAGTCGGTTATTTTATCGCATGTAAGGATCATTAGGAATCATTTTTCTAAGTTGAGTGTATTTAATTCCATGACATTTACAAAGTATGATACAAGCCCCCCTTCACGAAGCCGTCAACCAAGCATTCTGTACATCAAACTAAGTATCTTTACGCAGAAATTATTGCTGGGAAACAAACCTTTCGTTTAGAGTAAAAAATCTCGTTTTACGGTAGGACTCAAAGTAACGCACTCAAAACATTGTGATGATGGATGGATTGAATAGTACACGATTTTTACATTAAATTTTTTTTTTAAAATACTTACGGAAATGTTGAAACTTTGACCCCCAAATATCTCCGTAAATAGAAGGTTTCCAGGAATGGTCTAGAACAAAAAAATGATCGCAATGACGGGGAGAACAAGTATATTTCAGCTTCGTTAAAGATCTTGTTACACCCTTTATAGCACGTAGCCGTTTTTACCTGAATGAAATAAATGTTTTAGCTTTTCAACAGAAAGTAAATGGGCATTATCTGGTAAGAATATACACTCTGGAAGGGATACCGACGCTAAAACGGTTACCACGTATTCAGTACATCATTGGTAGTTTTTTTTTTGTTTCAGTGTCGGTGTCTGTTCCACCACCATTATCCACCACCACCTTGTATATTCTTGAATTATATCAAATCAATCTTGTTTAAAAGTATCTTAATCTAGTAAGAATAATTACAATATTTAAGAACTACTTTCAACAAAATTCCGACAAGAGTTTCAAACCAAAACTATCATGTCTTATTAGTAAGTAATAAATCAACGATTACTTTAATAAACTCTAGAACTTAATCATGATTATTTAAATTTAATAACAAAGTAGCATCTTTATCGTATATTAGAATTATAAATAATCAGATAACATTACTTATCACCAATTACCAACTGACTATAAGTGCCATAAATCATTTATAATTAGATTCACTCAGATCCCAATAAATCAATAATAATAACTAATTATAGGATTTAAATCCACAATACGGCTATCTCAAACATTCCTATAAGTAGCTTTATCTAAACAAGTGGCATTCGGTTAAAACCGAAACGGGAATCGAACCCGTTAAGGGCCTTGTCGCAAACAGCTTTAGCAGAAATAACTTGATTATGCTTGACAGAAAATCAGTTAAGGTAGCCAGTTAACTTTGGTCCCCACAGACAGATAGTGTGACCTCGATTTCTATGAAATTTCCAGGACTGTGCGGGGAGAGAGAGGCCAATGGACATTGGTGTCGTATATATCTCCTTTGATATTTGATTGTCTGATAGAAATCAGATTGAGTTTCATTGGCGATTGTTGGCTTGACTCATGACTGCAACAGCAAATATGATTTATATCCGACGATAATTTTGTAGGTATCCACAGAAATGTTACAATTGTTGTTTATTTGTAACACTTAGTTGAGTGTCCTGATTTGGTAGTTGAAGACTCGGAAATGTTTTAACAGCTGTAAGACTGTTTAACCATTTGTACGGTTTATTATAATAACCAACTTCATAGATTTATTATTGCAGAGTACTTGTCCTAAACAATGCCATTTCATAATAATAGAAGTAGTCATTTCAGGATGAATGGTAGGTTTTCTTTTTAATGTTTTGATATTTTTACGAAGTTTTTTTTTTAATTTCACAAATGTAACATTGTCAGTTTTCTTAATGTTTTCTGCTATATTTCATATAACTGGACTTATGATTAAATAATCATAGCAGAAGTGATAGCCTAGTAGTGTGACAGTCGGATTGTCAAGTCATAGGTCTCGAGTTCGAACCCAAGTCACATACCTCTGATTTTTCAGATTCATGTGCGTATTGTATAATTATCACTTGCTTCGCATGCCTGAGACATATTCACTGATTTCTTGATGGCATGTAAAGCCAAGTCAGATGCCCATGGGTGGCATAAAAACTCTGACACTAGGTTAGGCACAATACAAAGAAAGAAGAATTAAACCATTTTTTATGTGCATATGGTGTTCTCTACACTAATGCCCGTTTTATTAGAATTTTAAACTTAAGCCGAGTTGTTAATCCAACAGTAAGCTTTTATTAAGGCATTAATTTAGGTATTTCCTAGTTTTAGTGAACACAGGCATAAAATACCGTTGTAATCCCTATATCTTACGACATTTCACAGTTTATTCGAACCTCAGACTACTCAATTACTCCTCGCCTTGCAATACTTAATCCTGAACCACCGATATCTCTGCTTACCTTGTATAGTAGCAAGAGTAATGATAGTTTTAGCCATTTCGGTAACAATAAATATTTATGGTCAATTTCTTCGGTACATGGAAGTACTTACCTTGTTTGTAGGGTGACATAGTTTTAAATAAGGAATTTATTTAAAGTTTCTGATTAAAATACTGAACTATTATAAATAAGTTATGCGAATCATGAATTATTTTACATAACATAACATCCTGTAATCCCCGATGGGTTAAGCAGAGGTTTTCCTAATAGTACACCCACATTTCGCCAGTTATGTTTAAGTCACAGGTAAGTGGAAAAACCCACAATAACACTTTGCCCGACCTGGGAATCGAACCCAGGCCTTCATGCTCAGCAGTCGCGCTTGCGATCACTAGACCAACCAGGCATTCGAGGCGAATTATTTTACATACAGCAGAAAACTAGTTAAGTAGTTTAGATTCAGTTAAACATTCCTAATGCATGTAAACACCAAACATCTTTATCAATTGTCAGTAACACAGTGATAACTTGCCATTTGGCCAATCAAAAATTGTAATGCTAATCAAACATACTTCAAATCTTTTAAATCTATGATTGAACTTTTCCTCCTTTAAACTGTACTTGGTCTCAACCTTATTCAAATGAATCACTGAGACAATTTTTAATTGGCATGACTAGAACTTTGAGGAAAGTCCCGTAAACTCTCAAACTCTGGTCACCCCACCAGTACCGTACACTACATTTTACAATGGCTACTGTGACCAGTGATTAGGGATCTAGTTGGTCTTGAGCCATATTTGGGCACACTGATAGTTATAATGCTAATAACAAGAAAACCATACTGTTGTGGGCTTTTGGCAGCACAGTTACATTTAAAACTAGTTGGGAAACGTGGATTTAGGTGTGGGAAAAGTACTTTTACTGAAGGTGGAAGCGCCAGGGTATGTATAATCAGCCTATATTGTTCCCACTGCTGGGACACACGGCCTCCTCTCTATGAGAGGGAATGGGCTATATATAGGGTGACTGGTAATTAGTG
Organism: Noctua janthina; assembly: GCA_963576755.1. Lineage (NCBI taxonomy): Eukaryota > Metazoa > Arthropoda > Insecta > Lepidoptera > Noctuidae > Noctua > Noctua janthina. The sequence goes on from OY755067.1 coordinate 3,762,692, forward strand.
ACCGATACTTGAAACACGTGATTATACTCTTAGTCTTCGACTTTTTTGTTCAAGGACATGCCGGTTTCCTCACGATGTTTTCCTTCACCGTTTTGAGAGCAGTGATGATGAAAATAAATTACACAAAGTAATGCGCCTGCTTGGGTTCGAACCCAAGACATATTGTTTGTAAGTCGGGTTCGCCACCACTGCGCCACCACTGCTCTCTAAGTGCCAGGGTAGCCTGTGAAATTCAAATTGTCTTAAGTTTTTTGCAATTTGCCGGTCAGTGTCAGGTTGTATGTTGATTAAAATATGATTGACCGTTACAAATATGGCTTTACAGAGTTATAATCATTAACATTATCAATACAATTCTCTAACATTATTATAACTAGAAAACGGGATATTTACCATGTTTATTGTTTTCTTTTGAGTTCCCGATATTTCGGCGCTGTTGCAAGCACCATGATCACGGATAAACTGAAGTTATGGCGGGTGGGTGTTTATGAGCAGACAAATCGGTCTACCATCCTTCTTGTTCGTTTGTTAGTTATAATAATGTTAGTGAACATGATCGTTTAAAATCTTATACAACTCTGAAGTTCATTTAACCCCATTGAATGACTTTTTGAATGATGTAACAAAGGTTTTGTTAAAGTATTCTGATTTAAAAGAGTGTCCATGGAGTTTCTTGCCCGTTCTTCTCCATAGAGATCTACGTTAGGGAATGGGCAACTACAGTACTTTCACAGTTTTTGTGCCTTGTGACTGGGACTGTAGCTATATTTTACTGTTGCCTTTGTTTCGACAATTCAAAAGTGCCTGTAACTGGCCTACTTGAAATAAATGCTTTGATTTTGATTTTTTTCATAAAATAGTCGTAAGTATAATTGTGTTTCGCCTGCTAGGCTGCTACCCTGGCGCTTCCACCTTCATCATCATTTTTATGAGGATTTGTACAATCTTCATGTGCACCGAGTCTCCTCCGTGCCTCAGAAAGCACGTTAAGCCGTTGGTCCCGGCTGTCATTTGTAGATCTTTGACAGTCGTTAGGTAGTCAGATGCCCGAAAAGTCTGACAACCAGTCTTACCAAGGGCTATCGTATTACCTATTACTAACTGGGTTGTGGAGGTCAGATAGGCAGTCGTTCCATGTAAAATACTGGTATTCAGTTGCAACCGTTGGGAAAAGGCTAGGCAGATGATGTACAATCTTCATGCTTAAGTGAAATGAAACCTGCCTCGTTGGTTCAGTGGTCACAAGAGCCGACCATAGAGTCCTTGGTTCAATCCTCGGGTTGGGAAAGGTGTATTGTTATTTTATTTTTATTTGGGAGTTATCGTCCTGTTGTCTTTGTACCTAGATGGGCGCTATACTTCTAGGTTTATTTTAATTTATACGTGGTCTGCCTACTCCTTTGAAAGATATAAGCGTAATGGTATGTTGATATTCTTAAGATATTTATAGGCATAATGCGTATTGTAGTTGGCTGATGATAGATGCCATTTATTGTCTTTCAATAAATGTGAAAAGGAAGTGAATATAAAACCTATGATGATTCCAGCAAGGAATTTATTGCTTATTAGAATTTTATTATAATAAAAGATACTCTATTGACTGCTAAGAATTGTTATTATTACTACATTTATAAAAACAGTACCCATTTACTGACTGCTTCGTTGGTCGAGTGGTCCCAAGGGGTCGCCCTTGGGACCACTCGACCAACGAAGCAGTCAGTAAATGGGTACTGTTTTTATTGCTGAACCTGAGGTCCTGGATTGCATTCCCGGGTCGCGTAAAGTGTTATTTTGGTTGATCCACCTGGATATTCTCAGTAGCAGCCAATGGAGTCTGGATTTGTTTGCCCGGTTGATGGGAATAGGCTCGCCCCTTATGACATGGGACTTAAAAATAACTGGCGAAATGTAGGTATACTATTAGGTAAATCTGTGCTTAACCCTTCGGGGATTACAGACGTAATGTTATGTTATGTAAAAAAAATCTTGAAACAATTCACGATGTAAAATGGACTTTTATAACATATTCGCATAACTTATTATAGTTCAGTATTTTATTCAGAAACTTTACACCTCTGCCTAACTCTTTAGGGATTACAGGCGTGATGTCATGGTGTTCCAGCCACTGCTGATTAAAGACCTCCCCCTTATTCAGCGTCCCGGGTAAGTGCGAGTCTCCACCAGGTCTGACCTGCTATTCTCTATATGTCATCTACCTAGCCATTTATCTGCGAGAGGCGTGATATTATGCTTTTCAACTGCACCTGGTCTATCTGGCACATCTTGCAGTGTTACCAGCTACAAAGCATTAGGTATTCAGCAGAGGAGGTCGGCAGTTAATAAAATATCTCTGGTATAAGAAGTCTGTGGCTGACTGACAATCGCGGTGACAGTTAGCGCGAATTTGAATCTTAGTGCGTTCGGCACGTGAAGGTGGAGTGCGCATTGTTTTACGGATTTATTAATTGATTTTATTTTAAGTGGCTCGTGGAAAAATTAATTATTAACGTGTGTATCAACAGGAGCTCGTGGCTAAATAATAACAGACGCTCGGGCCGATCTCTAGGTTAAGCCTTGCTTGCCAGGGTTGGTCTGTGGATGAGTAACCATACATGACATACCGAGTTTTCTCCGTGCCTCGGAAAGCACGACAAGCCGTTGGTCCCGGCTGATATTTGTAGATCTTTGACAGCCGTTACAGGTAGTCAGTGGCCCAAAAAGTCTGACAAGGGGCTCCATGTAAAATACTGGTATTCAGCTGCATCCGGTTAGACTGGAAGCCGACCCCGACATAGTTGGGAAAAGGCTAGGCAGATTATGATGACCGCTTCGAACCCCGATCATGTTATTCCAATTGGAATCAGCACTTCCTCTATCTTGAATTAAAACTTGAATCTCATACACTGAGCAAATGGAAACGCACCGGTCCCTTATAAGAGCCATTTAGTATGCGCAGTGGTCCTGGTACGAGGTAGCACTGTGCATATTTGTTGCTCAGGGTTCCGCATGCGACTGTTTGAATAGTTATAGGCAGTAATGCACTTTGTATGAATCAGATGGATGGAAGGACAGTTTGTAGTGCTTTGATTGAATATTGAATTTGCTGTCGTTGCCAAATGGATGAGAGGAAAGTTAGAGGACTTGAAAAGGGACAATAATTGTGTCAGTAGCTCGAGAATAAGACTGGGATATCATGGCTTGTGAAGGTCAGATTGACAGTCACTCCTTGTAACATACTGGTCCTCAGCTGCATCTAGTTGGCCTGGAAGCCGACCCCAATCTAGTCGGGGAATGTTGCGAAAAAGCTAGTCAGATCCTGAGTTTGAAAGTAAGACTATCTAACAGTAAGTTAAGACAAGTCTAAAAGTAAAATAATAGTGTATCGTCATTGCTTTCATAGAACGATAATCTATCCCCAAAAAAGTTTTGAATCACGTCGTATCCATAGTCTTAACAGGAGCGATATTTTAACATATTAATAAATCAGACATTTGATGGCTCGATTGGCTTTGTAACTTACGGAAATTGGTTTCTTCAATTGGTATCCAGATTTCAATTTCCGTACAGAATAAAACATCTTATTTGTATGACCTACCATACAGATTTAGTACGAGTATGTAAGAGATTCTGCATCTGTGGATAGGCACCAGTAGCGAAGGGTTAATTTTGTAAGAGGTAAGCCAGAGTCCATATCTTTAATGTGATTATATTGTCTATCTATAGAATACTGACTTTGCCATTTTTGAAAGGGAAGCCGGTAGGAATCGAGTTGTATGGAACCTTCGCCACTAGGCACAGAAAAACCCAGGTGTCATTATTATGTTCCATTTTTCACGAGTACCAACCTTCAAAACAGAACACAGCTATGGCAAAAACTAAACATCGGAGTAGTTCTAATAGCTAAATATCTAATTAGTGTGGTCACCATGGGCAAAACCCTCACTTAACTAGTCCCTACAGGTTTTATCGTATTGCATTTGCTAATGATGGTAGTACTAATTAGTTCCTCTAACACTGCCTAAGAAGCCAGGAGATGACTAGAATTAAGACGATTTCTTAGGACTTGACTACTTAGGGAAATTCACAACTTACTATGTAATGAAGAGTGTGGAGTCGTGGAGAGACGTGAAGTGTACAAAATGAAGTGGGGGTTTCCAGAGTGCTTAAACAATAAATTGATAATCGCAGTCAAAGTATGTTTGTGTCGTTTCTACAGTTAACGGTGTTCGTCGATGACGGAACGGTCTAGTGGGCATAGTATCATGACCACTCTGAACCTGTTATACACGGGTATGATACGTTCTAGTAGGCACGTTTCTTTCCGTTCCTGATCCGTTCGTAGCACGGTCATGGTATGATACGGTGTAGTAGGCAGACTCCTTAAGCCTAAAAAAAACTACAAAAAAATGTTCAAAACATTGCACAAGACGAAAACATTCGGCTTAAAACAGTCCCTTCACAAAGTCACGATATTCCCTTCACAAGAACAAGAATAACATGAAAAAAATCTTATAAGGGCTAAAGATTGTACACACGAACTCATTTAGCGGGATGTGTTTTAGATCTTATCGTGTGCTCCGAGCTTTATGATCGCCGATTATATAGAGCGTGGTGTAATAATGAAATATATATCACACGTGATGGTTCTGTAGGTTAAGGGCGAGAGAATAAGTCAAGATTTTTAGGCTGGTTGACTTTTGTAAAAAAATAGCTTATCATACTTTCAACTATTCCAGGTAAAGTTACGCTTGTAAAGGTCTCGTAGATAGATGAGATCTATAATATACCGAGACTCCTGCGTGCCTCGGGAAGCACGTGAAGCAGTCGTAGCTGACATTCAAAGATCTTTGACAGTCGTTACGGATAGTCTGAGACCCAAATGTATGACAAACAGTCATGCTAAAAGATATATCGTGTTACCTAGTAACAGGGTTCTGGTGGGCAAATTAGCGACCGCTCCATGTAAAATAGCTGCGTAGACCGGGCGCCAACCCCGACATGGTTGGGAAAAGACAATTGCTTTTAAAGCGTTTTTTTATTTCTCCACAATGACTTATAACAGGATTGGCTTAAACTTTTCGGTGACTCCAATATATTTTTATAATTTTTCAATATTTTTGACTACCAGTTCTACTACGAAGTTCTTTAACATTATCAGTAACATAACATATCATAACCTCACGCCTGTAATCCCCGTTGGGTTAGGCAGAGGTTTTTTCTAATCTTGTATGATGCACGTCATGTCCCTGCGACAAATAAATAGCTTTTCTTTTCTTTTCTTTCTTTACACACACATTTCGACAGTTATGTTTAAGTCACATGTAATAGGGGGTGAGCCTATTGTCATTAAACGGGCTGCTGCTGAGAAATTCCTGATAGAAAAACCCAATAGTACTTTGCCTACCAGGGAATCGAACCCAGTACTTCATGCTACGAGGTATCAGTAAAACTTATCCAGGTATAAGTGTTAATGACCAATTCCAGTTTAAAATTTCTAAAACTATTGTCAGCCGTAATCTTATGCCGTCTAGTGTTTTACGTGGCCAAACAACAAACTCCTACGCAGCGACAAAACATATATTTATTAATAAACATCATCAACATCATTCTCCTGCCCTTATCTCAATTCATTTGTGGTCGGCGCAGCATGTCTTCTTCCATACTTCTCTATTACTCGTCATCTCATCAGACACCTCCTTTCTTGCCATATCATTCTTAACACAGTCCATCCATCGTTTCTTTGGTCTTCCTCTACTCATATACCCATTAACATTCATACTCAATACTTTCCTCACGACATTTTCCTCATTCCTCCGCATCACATGTCCATACTACGACCACCGATTACCACACAACGTTCCAGTCACATTTAATAATAAACAAAGATTCTATTATAATTTTAACAAGCCAGCCTGTATGACAATATCTTCAATGCAGCATCTGAACAAAGAGGCTGAGCTCATGATCGATCAAGTTGTCCGGTGTGTTTCGCGAGCTCGGATACATGCAGTGCTATTGTGATAGGCTGGTTACAGACTATCAGTTGAAAGTAGTCAAATGACTAGTATATCTTGGGCTCGATTCCCTGGTCGTGCAAAGTATTATTGGGTTATTCCATTTTTTGTTTTGTCTGTGTGTCTAATAAATACTTTTGAAGCCGTCAACCAAGCATTATGTACATCAAACTAAGTAACTTTACGCAAAAAATATTGCTGGGAAACGACTTTTTTTTGGCGTGAAAAATCACGTTTCACGGAAGGACTCGAAGTAACTTATTCAAAACATTGTGCTGATGGGTGGATTGAATAGTACGGGGGTTCGTGGAGGTGTTTAAAGTAAAAATCTTACATAAAAAACATGTATTAAAAAAACAACTTGTGAAAAAGTCGGAACTTTGACCCCCAATATCTCCGTAACTAGAAGGTTTCCAGGTATGGTCTAGAACAAAAAAATGATCGCAATGACGGGGAAACAAGTACCTTTCGGCTTCGTTAAGGGTGTTGTTACACCCTTTATGATTGCATAGGTACTGTGCGAATTCACTGAATTTTAGTTACAAATAGAGTGACATGAATTAATTACCTTTGTTTGTTGTACAAATACGACGTATTTTTGGCAGTTTTTTTTTTATCTGTTTGAAATTAGAATGATGGTCCCATAATAATGTTCTTATTACATAGTTCGTCAGTCTTTGAAAAAGCTTGAAAGCATTCATCTAGCCTTAAATACTCCTAGATACATCGACTCGCACACACGATGATTCGTCAATTATATGCAGACACGTCCACTCCTAGCCAAAGGCAACTGATTATATTCAAGCTGACTGATTGAAAATTCATTGATATGTGGCGTTACATTTTATATTCACGCTATTTTTCCCATGTATGGTCAGCAGAACTATTATTAAAGACATGTGCACCAAAACTGCTTCTGGCCATACAGGATCGTTTCGGTTGGAGTTTATGTTTAATTTATTTTTACATGGTCTAATAGTCGGTTATTTTATCGCATGTAAGGATCATTAGGAATCATTTTTCTAAGTTGAGTGTATTTAATTCCATGACATTTACAAAGTATGATACAAGCCCCCCTTCACGAAGAAGTCAACCAAGCATTCTTTACATCAAACTAAGTATCTTTACGCAGAAATTATTGCTGGGAAACAAACTTTTTGTTTAGAGTAAAAAATCTCGTTTTACGGTAGGACTCAAAGTAACGCACTCATAACATTGTGATGATGGATGGATTGAATAGTACGCGAGTTTTACATTAAATTTTTTTTTTAAAAAAACTTACGGAAATGTTGAAACTTTGACCCCCAAATATCTCCGTAAATAGAAGGTTTCCAGGAATGGTCTAGAACAAAAAAATGATCGCAATGACGGGGAGAACAAGTATATTTCAGCTTCGTTAAAGATCTTGTTACACCCTTTATAGCACGTAGCCGTTTTTACCTGAATGAAATAAATGTTTTAGCTTTTCAACAGAAAGTAAATGGGCATTATCTGGTAAGAATATACACTCTGGAAGGGATACCGACGCTAAAACGGTTACCACGTATTCAGTACATCATTGGTAGTTTTTTTTTTGTTTCAGTGTCGGTGTCTGTTCCACCACCATTATCCACCACCACCTTGTATATTCTTGAATTATATCAAATCAATCTTGTTTAAAAGTATCTTAATCTAGTAAGAATAATTACAATATTTAAGAACTACTTTCAACAAAATTCCGACAAGAGTTTCAAACCAAAACTATCATGTCTTATTAGTAAGTAATAAATCAACGATTACTTTAATAAACTCTAGAACTTAATCATGATTATTTAAATTTAATAACAAAGTAGCATCTTTATCGTATATTAGAATTATAAATAATCAGATAACATTACTTATCACCAATTACCAACTGACTATAAGTGCCATAAATCATTTATAATTAGATTCACTCAGATCCCAATAAATCAATAATAATAACTAATTATAGGATTTAAATCCACAATACGGCTATCTCAAACATTCCTATAAGTAGCTTTATCTAAACAAGTGGCATTCGGTTAAAACCGAAACGGGAATCGAACCCGTTAAGGGCCTTGTCGCAAACAGCTTTAGCAGAAATAACTTGATTATGCTTGACAGAAAATCAGTTAAGGTAGCCAGTTAACTTTGGTCCCCACAGACAGATAGTGTGACCTCGATTTCTATGAAATTTCCAGGACTGTGCGGGGAGAGAGAGGCCAATGGACATTGGTGTCGTATATATCTCCTTTGATATTTGATTGTCTGATAGAAATCAGATTGAGTTTCATTGGCGATTGTTGGCTTGACTCATGACTGCAACAGCAAATATGATTTATATCCGACGATAATTTTGTAGGTATCCACAGAAATGTTACAATTGTTGTTTATTTGTAACACTTAGTTGAGTGTCCTGATTTGGTAGTTGAAGACTCGGAAATGTTTTAACAGCTGTAAGACTGTTTAACCATTTGTACGGTTTATTATAATAACCAACTTCATAGATTTATTATTGCAGAGTACTTGTCCTAAACAATGCCATTTCATAATAATAGAAGTAGTCATTTCAGGTTGAATGGTAGGTTTTCTTTTTAATGTTTTGATATTTTTACGAAGTTTTTTTTTTAATTTCACAAATGTAACATTGTCAGTTTTCTTAATGTTTTCTGCTATATTTCATATAACTGGACTTATGATTAAATAATCATAGCAGAAGTGATAGCCTAGTAGTGTGACAGTCGGATTGTCAAGTCATAGGTCTCGAGTTCGAACCCAAGTCACATACCTCTGATTTTTCAGATTCATGTGCGTATTGTATAATTATCACTTGCTTCGCATGCCTGAGACATATTCACTGATTTCTTGATGGCATGTAAAGCCAAGTCAGATGCCCATGGGTGGCATAAAAACTCTGACACTAGGTTAGGCACAATACAAAGAAAGAAGAATTAAACCATTTTTTATGTGCATATGGTGTTCTCTACACTAATGCCCGTTTTATTAGAATTTTAAACTTAAGCCGAGTTGTAAATCCAACAGTAAGCTTTTATTAAGGCATTAATTTAGGTATTTCCTAGTTTTAGTGAACACAGTCATAAAATACCGTTATAATCCCTATATCTTACGACATTTCACAGTTTATTCGAACCTCAGACTACTCAATTACTCCTCGCCTTGCAATACTTAATCCTGAACCACCGATATCTCTGCTTACCTTGTATAGTAGCAAGAGTAATGATAGTTTTAGCCATTTCGGTAACAATAAATATTTATGGTCAATTTCTTCGGTACATGGAAGTACCTACCTTGTTTGTAGGGTGACATAGTTTTAAGTAAGGAATTTATTTAAAGTTTCTGATTAAAATACTGAACTATAATAAGTTATGCGAATATGTTATGCGAATATGTTTTACAAGTCCATTTTACATCGTGAATCGTTTCAGGAATTATTTTACATAACATAACATCCTGTAATCACCGATGGGTTAAGCAGAGGTTTACCTAATAGTACACCAGGTATGTTTAAGTCACGGGTAATAGGGGGCGAGCCTGTTGTCATCAACCGGGCTACAGAGAAATTCCTGGTGGAAAAACCCAATAACACTTTGCCCGACCTGGGAATCGAACCCAGGCCTTCATGCTCAGCAGTCGCGCTTGCGTTCACTAGACTAACCAGGCATTCGAGGCGATTTATTTAACATACAGCAGAAAATTAGTTTAGTAGGGTATTTTTCTTTTGATTCAGCTAAACATTCGTAATACATGTAAGCACCAATCTTTGACAATTGTCAGTAACACTGTGATAACTTGCCATTTAGCCAATCAATAATTGTAAAAAAAAAAAACATTTATTTCAGATCATTGACCCATATCATATTAGATAAAAAAAAAAAACACTTTTGTCAATTTTACAGGCAGATTAACTACTTTGACTAAATAAATAAAGTTAATTAAATGACGTAAAAATATGAGAAATAAATAAATGTCAGATCCAATCAGTTAATGTCAAAGGCACAAATAAAAATAAAAAATAAAAATATGACAATGAATTAAAGTAAGGTAATAATGCTAATCAAACATAATATACTTTAAATCTTTTTTATCTATGATTGAACTTTTCCTCCTTTAAACTGTACTTGGTCTCAATCTTATTCAAATTAATCACTGAGACAATTTTTAATTGGCATGACTAGAACTTTGAGGAAAGTCCCGTAAACTCTCAAACTCTGGTCACCCCACCAGTACCGTACACTACATTTTACAATGGCTACTGTGACCAGTCGATTAGGGATCTAGTTGGTCTTGAGCCATATTTGGGCACACTGATAGTTATAATGCTAATAACAAGAAAACCATACTGTTGTGGGCTTTTGGCAGCACAGTTACATTTAAAACTAGTTGGGAAACGTGGATTTAGGTGTGGGAAAAGAACTTTTACTTAAGGTGGAAGCACCTGGGTATGTATAATCAGCCTATATTGTTCCCACTGCTGGGACACACGGCCTCCTCTCTATGAGAGGGAATGGGCTATATATAGGGTGACTGGTAATTAGTGACCGATACTTAAACACGTGATTATACTCTTAGTCTTCGACTTTTTTGTTCTAGGACATGCCGGTTTCCTCACGATGTTTTCCTTCACCGTTTTGAGAGCAGTGATGATGAAAATAAATTACACAAAGTAATGCGCCTGCTTGGGTTCGAACCCAAGACATATTGTTTGTAAGTCGGGTTCGCCACCACTGCGCCACCACTGCTCTCTAAGCGCCAGGGTAGCCTGCGAAATTCAAATTGTCATAAGTTTTTTGCAATTTGCCGGTCAGTGTCAGGTTGTATGTTGATTAAAATATGATTGACCGTTACAAATATGGCTTTACAGAGTTATAATCATTAACATTATCAATACAACTCTCTAACATTATTATAACTAGAAGACGGGATATTTACCATGTTTATTGTTTTCTTTGAATCCGATATTTCGGCGCTGTTGCAAGCACCATGATCACGGATAAACTGAAGTTATTGCGGGTGGGTGTTTATGAGCAGACAAATCGGTCTACCCTCTTTCTTGTTCGTTTGTCTTATACAACTCTGAAGTTCATTTAACCCCATTGAATGACTTTTTGAATGATGTAACCAAGGTTTTGTTAAAGTATTCTGATTTAAAAGAGTGTCCATGGAGTTTCTTGCCCGTTCTTCTCCATAGAGATCTACGTTAGGGAATGGGCAACTACAGTACTTTCACAGTTTTTGTGCCTTGTGACTGGGACTGTAGCTATATTTTACTGTTGCCTTTGTTTCGACAATTCAAAAGTGCCTGTAACTGGCCTACTTGAAATAAATGCTTTGATTTTGATTTTTTTCATTAAATAGTCGTAAGTAAAATTGTGTTTCGCCTGCTAGGCTGCTACCCTGGCGCTTCCACCTTCATCATCATTTTTATGAGGATTTGTACAATCTTCATGTGCACCGAGTCTCCTCCGTGCCTCAGTAAGCACGTTAAGCCGTTGGTCCCGGCTGTCATTTGTAGATCTTTGACAGTCGTTAGGTAGTCAGAGGCCCGAAAAGTCTGACAACCAGTCTTACCAAGGGCTATCGTATTACCTAGTACTAACTGGGTTGTGGAGGTCAGATATGCAGTCGTTTCATGTAAAATACTGGTATTCAGTTGCAACCGTTGGGAAAAGGCTAGGCAGATGATGTACAATCTTCATGCTTAAGTGAAATGAAACCTGCCTCGTTGGTTCAGTGGTCACAAGAGCCGACCATAGAGTCCTTGGTTCAATCCTCGGGTTGGGAAAGGTGTATTGTTATTTTATTTTTATTTGGAAGTTATCGTCCTGTTGTCTTTGTACCTAGATGGGCGCTATACTTCTAGGTTTATTTTAACTTATACGTGGTCTGCCTACTCCTTTAAAAGATATAAGCATAATGGTATGTTGATATTCTTAAGATATTTATAGGCATAATGCGTATTGTAGTTGGCTGATGATAGATGCCATTTATTGTCTTTCAATAAATGTGAAAAGGAAGTGAATATAAAACCTATGATGATTCCAGTAAGGAATTTATTGCTTATTAGAATTTTATTATAATAAAAGATACTCTATTGACTGCTAAGAATTGTTATTATTACTACATTTATAAAAACAGTACCCATTTACTGACTGCTTCGTTGGTCGAGTGGTCCCAAGGGCGACTGCTGAACCTGAGGTCCTAGATTCCATTCCCGGGTCGCGTAAAGTGTTATTTTGGTTGATCCACCTGGATATTCTCAGTAGCAGCCAATGGAGTCTGTATTTGTTTGCCCGGTTGATGGGAATAGGCTCGCCCCTTATGACATGGGACTTAAAAATAACTGGCGAAATGTAGGTATACTATTAGGTAAATCTGTGCTTAACCCTTCGGGGATTACAGACGTAATGTTATGTTATGTAAAAAAAATCTTGAAACAATTCACGATGTAAAATGGACTTTTATAACATATTCGCATAACTTATTATAGTTCAGTATTTTATTCAGAAACTTTACACCTCTGCCTAACTCTTTAGGGATTACAGGCGTGATGTCATGGTGTTCCAGCCACTGCTGATTAAAGACCTCCCCCTTATTCAGCGTCCCGGGTAAGTGCGAGTCTCCACCAGGTCTGACCTGCTATTCTCTATATGTCATCTACCTAGCCATTTATCTGCGAGAGGCGTGATATTATGCTTTTCAACTGCACCTGGTCTATCTGGCACATCTTGCAGTGTTACCAGCTACAAAGCATTAGGTATTCAGCAGAGGAGGTCGGCAGTTAATAAAATATCTCTGGTATAAGAAGTCTGTGGCTGACTGACAATCGCGGTGACAGTTAGCGCGAATTTGAATCTTAGTGCGTTCGGCACGTGAAGGTGGAGTGCGCATTGTTTTACGGATTTATTAATTGATTTTATTTTAAGTGGCTCGTGGAAAAATTAATTATTAACGTGTGTATCAACAGGAGCTCGTGGCTAAATAATAACAGACGTTCGGGCCGATCTCTAGGTTCATTTCATTTCATTTCATTTATTTTGCATTCCATATTGTAAAAAAGATGTTACAAAGGGCTTAAAGCTAGGTACATAAATATGGACCCTGTAAGGGCACAGCAAGGTAGGAGAGAGGAAGAGGTCTTTTATTTTACTATTAATTAGTTGACATACAAAGTAACAATTAGTGAATCATAATTATTAATTTAAAATTTGTCATTTAGATATTCATTAATTGTATAATAGCATTTATATAATAAAAATTGTTGTAATTTATTTATGAATGGATTAAATTTTTGTACATTTTTAATAATGTACAAAAATGTAGGTTAAGCCTTGCTTGCCAGGGTTGGTCTGTGGATGAGTAACCATACATGACATACCGAGTTTTCTCCGTGCCTCGGAAAGCACGACAAGCCGTTGGTCCCGGCTGATATTTGTAGATCTTTGACAGCCGTTACAGGTAGTCAGTGGCCCAAAAAGTCTGACAAGGGGCTCCATGTAAAATACTGGTATTCAGCTGCATCCGGTTAGACTGGAAGCCTACCCCGACATAGTTGGGAAAAGGCTAGGCAGATTATGATGACCGCTTCGAACCCCGATCATGTTATTCCAATTGGAATCAGCACTATTTACTTCCTCTATCTTGAATTAAAACTTGAATCTCATACACTGAGCAAATGGAAACGCACCGGTCCCTTATAAGGGCCATTTAGTATGCGCAGTGGTCCTGGTACGAGGTAGCACTGTGCATATTTGTTGCTCAGGGTTCCGCATGCGACTGTTTGAATAGTTATAGGCAGTAATGCACATTGTATGAATCAGATGGATGGAAGGACTGTTTGTAGTGCTTTGATTGAATATTGAATTTGCTGTCATTGCCAAATGGATGAGAGGAAAGTTAGAGGACTTGAAAAGGGACAATAATTGTGTCAGTAGCTCGAGAATAAGACTGGGATATCATGGCTTGTGAAGGTCAGATTGACAGTCACTCCTTGTAACATACTGGTCCTCAGCTGCATCTAGTTGGCCTGGAAGCCGACCCCAATCTAGTCGGGGAATGTTGCGAAAAAGCTAGTCAGATCCTGAGTTTGAAAGTAAGACTATCTAACAGTAAGTTAAGACAAGTCTAAAAGTAAAATAATAGTGTATCGTCATTGCTTTCATAGAACGATAATCTATCCCCAAAAAAGTTTTGAATCACGTCGTATCCATAGTCTTAACAGGAGCGATATTTTAACATATTAATAAATGAGACATTTGATGGGTCGATTGGCTTTGTAACTTATGGAAATTGGTTTCTTCAATTGGTATCCAGATTTCAATTTCCGTACAGAATAAAACATCTTATTTGTATGACCTACCATACAGATTTAGTACGAGTATGTAAGAGATTCTGCATCTGTGGATAGGCACCAGTAGCGAAGGGTTAATTTTGTAAGAGGTAAGCCAGAGTCCATATCTTTAATGTGATTATATTGTCTATCTATAGAATACTGACTTTGCCATTTTTGAAAGGGAAGCCGGTAGGAATCGAGTTGTATGGAACCTTCGCCACTAGGCACAGAAAAACCCAAGTGTCATTATTATGTTCCATTTTTCACGAGTACCAACCTTCAAAACAGAACACAGCTATGGCAAAAACTAAACATCGGAGTAGTTCTAATAGCTAAATATCTAATTAGTGTGGTCACCATGGGCAAAACCCTCACTTAACTAGTCCCTACAGGTTTTATCGTATTGCATTTGCTAATGATGGTAGTACTAATTAGTTCCTCTAACACTGCCTAAGAAGCCAGGAGATGACTAGAATTAAGACGATTTCTTAGGACTTGACTACTTAGGGAAATTCACAACTTACTATGTAATGAAGAGTGTGGAGTCGTGGAGAGACGTGAAGTGTACAAAATGAAGTGGGGGTTTCCAGAGTGCTTAAACAATAAATTGATAATCGCTGTCAAAGTACGAGTATGTTTGTGTCGTTTCTACAGTTAACGGTGTTCGTCGATGACGGAACGGTCTAGTGGGCATAGTATCATGACCACTCTGAACCTGTTATACACGGGTATGATACGTTCTAGTAGGCACGTTTCTTTCCGTTCCTGATCCGTTCGTAGCACGGTCATGGTATGATACGGAGTAGTAGGCAGACTCCTTAAGCCTAAAAAAAACTACAAAAAAATGTTCAAAACATTGCACAAGACGAAAACATTAGGCTTAAAACAGTCCCTTCACAAAGTCACGATATTCCCTTCACAAGAACAAGAATAACATGAAAAAAATCTTATAAGGGCTAAAGATTGTACACACGAACTCATTTAGCGGGATGTGTTTTAGATCTTATCGTGTGCTCCGAGCTTTATGATCGCCGATTATATAGAGCGTGGTGTAATAATGAAATATATATCACACGTGATGGTTCTGTAGGTTAAGGGCGAGATAATATGTCAAGATTTTTAGGCTGGTTGACTTTTGCAAAAAAAATAGCTTACTACTTACTTACTTTCAACAATTCCAGGTTAAGTTACGCTTGTAAAGGTCTCGTTGATAGATGTATAATATACGGAGACTCCTCCGTGCCTCGGGAAGAACGTGAAGCAGTCGATCCCAGCTGACATTCGTAGATCTTTGACAGTCGTTACGGGTAGTCTTAGGCCCAAAAGTATGACAAACAGTCATGCTAAAAGATATATCGTGTTACCTAGTAACAAGGTTCTGGTGGGCAAATTGGCGACCGCTCCATGTAAAATAGCTGCGTAGACCGGGCGCCAACCCCGACATGGTTGGGAAAAGTCCAGCCCCCGTAGCATGACCACCGTAGACAAGGATTTCTTTGACGGAAGAATCGACAAAATGACAGATAGTGCAAAGAAATCTGTCATTGTGGGGCAGGTAGATGCTGAATAGTAAGACTTTTGGTTATAATTCTTTGGTAAGTAATAGACAAAGACTAAAAGATGATTTGAAGAGGATTGCTGATGATGGCTCTTGGAAGAATCTAGTTGGATCTTCCCGTCAGTAAGAAAAAAGTAACCTTAAATTCTGACAGAGGCAAAAGGACAAACTAGTAGGAATTACAATAATATGACAGACACTTCACATAATGAATCATAATCACGCAACCAAACCCACTCAAAACCGTCAGTCTCGCGTAAATCACTTAGGACCTTGAAAGAACCCTAAGTAGAGACCTAACTACCTACAATACCTATGTAGGTGGTTAGGTACCTGCCCCTGCTAACGAGGAAGCGGTTACGTATCGATTATCTGGTCGCTCTAAAACAGTAGATACATACTAAAGATTGAATACCTCGTTGGTCGAATGGCCGCAAGCGCGGCTGCTGAGCGTGAAGTCCTGGGTTCGATTCCCGGGTCGGGCAAAGTGCTGTTGGGTTTTCCATCAAGAATTTTCAGTAGCAGCCGGTGGTTGATGACAATAGGCTCCTCCCCTTATTACATGGGACTTAAAGATAACTGGCGGCATGTGGGTGTACTATTAGGTAGGTACACCTCCACCTAACCCTTCAGGCATTACAGGTGTGATGTTATGTTATGTTACCGCAAAAAGTGTTTCTGTTGCTTGGCTTGACCGATCTTTTGCGGGGTCCCCAGGACGTCGCTGCATCTTCTATCAAAGCTCGGATATATTTGCGGAAAGTAAAGTAATTATATTATGTAACAATTTTTAGCTCGCTTCTCGCCAATCGCTGGCAGTGGTACGGATGCTTAGGTCTTATAGCCATAACTAATCAGTAAACAGATTGGTCGCTTAGCTCAAACGCACCGACGATGTGGGCTGATTTTAATTATGTTTTACCCTTGAAGGAAACGCTAGAGTAACTGGTTTTTGTCTTATAATGTTGTAAAATAAAATTGCAGTGATGTTGTTAGGGAAATAGGTATGGCTCGGTGAGTTGAAGTGAGGCTTGTGAACGTTGCGTTTAAGGTTCGGTGCCTGGAGAAGGATATAGCTTGAGGATGTTCTCATCATTCTGGCTTGTACACCTTAATGATTTATTGTTTTCACATTTAGTTATATTTAAGGCCCATGTAATAGTTGTGAGCCTATTGCCATCAACCGGACACAAATCAAGACTCCGTAGCTGCTACTGAGAGAATTTTGAGGGAAAAACCCAATAACACTTTGCCCGACCCGGGAAACGAACCCAGGACTTCATGCTCAGCAGTCGCATTTGCGACCACTAGACCAAAGGGGCAGTCTTCTTCGGGGAATATTCTTTTGTTATCATCAAAATTCAAAAAAAGACTTTCATTCCTGACGTAGACTTCCTCCAAACCAAACAGCGTAACAACTACTGTCTCTGTGCTTTCTACTTCCAGAGTATTCCCACGACCATCACCAGGTTATCAGTCCATCTTGTGAGCCTTCTCATGCTGTTCCTTCAGGGACTTTTAATCATGACATAAGATATGGCTATAAAAGTAGAAGAAAACCAAAGAAACGATGGATGTGTGAAGGATGATATGGCTAGAAAGGAGGTGACTGCTGAGATGACGAGTAATAGAGAAGTATGGAAGAGGAAGACATGCTGCGCCGACCTCAAATAAATTGGGTTAAAGACAGCAGAATGATGATGATGAGCTATTGTTGTATTTGATGGAGAGCAGCGGTGGCCTAGTGGTAGCGGCCCCGACTTACGAGCAGTAAGTTGTGGGTTCAAACCCAGGCAGGCGCATTACTTTGTGTAATTTATTTCATCACCATTGCTCTCAAAACGGTTAAGAAAAAACATCGTGACAAAATCGGCATGACATGTGACATCTACCACGGGTTGGTAGATGTCACATGTCATGCCCATTGGGCGCGCGTGGTGGATTATAGGCCATTCCCTCTCATAGAGAGGAGGCCGTGTGTCCCAGCAGTGGGAATATTTTAGGCTGATTATGTGCTATTGTTATCATGTTCGTGTTAAAGCTTCTATTTTCTCTCTAACCACGGAAACTTAACCTATTCAATTAAAAGCTAAGTATACTCGTGCCATATTCTATAACCTTCAAAAGTGAGGGAGTCCTCAACGCAGGAATGTCATTAATGTCAGCCGTAATGCTGTGGAACAACATTAATTTTACCACGTCATTTGCAATCGCACCTACCTTACGTTAAAGGTGATAGTGTTTAGAATTGAGTGATTCTTGGTTATCGAATAGAACATTTAAGATGGTTATGTCATAATAGTATCCACCACTTCATCTACAACTACATCCATCTTAAGTTCATGGTGTTAGGGTTAAAATTTGAATGGTTGTAGGTTTTGTAATCGAAGGGTTTATGTGGTAATGTTATAATAGTGCAAATCAGTCGTCGTGATCAGGGTATTACATTGTCGTGCAATGAATGCGTTTGCAGCTGAGCGGTGGACGGTTTTAAACTTGTGTTTTTGAGTTAATTGTTGGGATGTAAAGGAAATCGCGCGTTTTGGGGTGAAAAAGAAGCATGAAAACATGATGTAGAAGTTAATTAAAGATTAAAAGTATAACACAATTCGACCCCAAGATATGAATAATCCCTTGGTCAGCATTTTCTCACAAATTCTAGGTAATCTACCTTTTCGTAAACGTACACAGCATCATAATATCATCATCATCATCTGCCTAGCCTTTTCCCAACTATGTTAGGGTCGGCTTCCAGTCTAACCAGATGCAGCTGAATACCAGTATTTTACATGGAGCGACTGCCTATCTGACCTCCACAACCCAGTTTGTACTAGGTAAGACTGGCTGTCAGACTTTTTGGGCCACTGACTACCTGTAACGACTGTCAAAGATCTACAAATGATAGGGGGGAGCAATGGCTTAACGTGCTTTCCGAGGCACGGGGAAAACTAGGTAATGGGTGGTCACCCATCCACAGACCAACCTTAGCAAGCATGGCTTAACCTAAAGATCGATCCGAGCGGTTGTTATTATTTAGCCACGAGCTCCTCAGCATCATAATAATACCTATGCAATTACGATAATCGCTTTGCTTGGCAGATAGATCACGGTTTTACTTGTCCACTGTAAGCCATCGTATAAATTATGTAGCTTGAGTCAAGTCTGCCCGAAAAGTGCTTGATTGATGACAAAAAACCTTTTTTAATGTTGCCCCCCTCTGGGAATTTCTCGTCTATCGTGGGTGCTCGGCATCGTATAACAGAACTTTTATAAACTTCTGACGATATATGGGTATAACTATAAGGACACCGCTGCCTAACCCTTCGGGGAAGCAGTCGTAGTGTATGTATGAGTCAAGCCTAAGTTTGCTCCATAGATTTCAGCGTAACTTTAGTTTGTAAATGACAATAGTATTACTCCTTACTCATGACAAAGGAATACCCGACTTACTATCATGTGAACTGAGTCATATTCTAGTTAAACTTGACATCATATCCATGATTCACTGCCCTCTTTACCGACTTAACAAAGGAGGGTTCGTTTTATCTGATACGCATTAATTAGTCGTTTTCGGAGAATTTAAGACTGGTGTCTTCTTAGCTTCTTAGTATTTTGAGATTAAATAAGACATACCAACTTCCTCAAAAATATTATTACATTTGTAAGTCACGGTACTTTTCTTTGTGACAATCTGATTGATTCTGATCAAACCTGCTGACCAGAATTAGACTAACCAGTTAAGCCAGTTAACTGGCTAGTCTAATTCTGGTCAGCTCCTGCTCAACTCCATTTGAATTCCATAACGCGATTTCCAATATCGAGGACCTTCGTACGTCTCCGGATTTCAACGTTTGGAACTCGGTCTACTAGTTGTATGCCGATTATGGAACTTTCCATGGCTCATGTCGTTATTGGCTTTAATAATACCTTATTATAAAGCTGGTTCTTAATGCAGTTTCCCAACACAATGACACGATTCTATTTTAATTACAAGTCTAACACAATAAGTTCATACCATCATGAGTATTACCTATTATGATGCTAAGCAAGTCATCATTCTGACATAATCCTTAAAAGAACAACCAGAATACCTTGGTATTTGAAGGCGACGCTAGTTTCGAATGCCACAGCAATTGTACCCAAAGTCAGTACAAGTCTACTTACTACCAAATTTCGCAACGGGCCAAGAGAAACTGGTCACTCAGTCATCTTTATGACAAATGATGAGATGGTCTTAGACCACACGTAAGTTCTAAGAACCAGTACTTGCGTAATTTAAATAATTAAGAGCAATGTAATAATTGTGAACGTAGTACCTACGTTTTCATCAGCCGTCAATTTGCTTTCATTGCAATTTCGTTCCTCGCAGATATTTCACTTTGTATAAAGACGTTCATGTCTTTAGTTATTAGATTTTAATGAGAAGTACTTTTGGAATTTATTTAGGGCTGTCTGAATCTTTGTTTCATCATAATATTACATCACCCCTGTAAGCCCCAAAGGGTTAGGTAGAGGTGTAACTAATAGTACACCTACAAGTCGCCAATTATGTGTAAGTCCCATATAATAGAGGGCGAGCCTACTGCCATCAACTGGGCACGTATCCATACTCCGTAGCTGCTACTAAGAAATTCCTGATGGAAAAACCCAATTTCATGTTGCCCGACCTGGGAATCGGACCCAGGACCTCTCAGCAGTCGCGCTTGTGACCACTAGACCAACGTGACAGTCAACAATCAAACCAAAAACAAAAATAATATCCTGCAAAAAAATACAATATAAATGACATAGTATCTTAGTGGTTCTTATAACAATAATGCCCGTTTCCATTAACAATAAGGTATACCTAAATTGATGGCCTTTTTATGGCACAGTTGGAATTTCTTCTCACGGTGCTGAACCAGATGTCAAAAATCCATCGATGTGTCCATCGACACTTGGTTTCGGTATCATCACAATCGATCGTTGTTTAAGCATAACACAATTCGACCCCAAGATATGAATAATCCCTTGGTCATCATTTTCTCACAAATTCTAGGTAATCTACCTTTTCGTAAACGTACACAGCATCATAATATCATCATCATCATCTGCCTAGCCTTTTCCCAACTATGTTGGGGTCGGCTTCCAGTCTAACCAGATGCAGCTGTATACCAGTTTTTTTAATGGAGCGACTGCCTATCTGATCTCCAGAACCCATCTAGTACTGGTTAATACGATACCCCATGGTAATACTAATTGTCGGGCTTTCGGGCCATTGACCACCTGTAACGACTGTCAAAGATCTACAAATGACAGCCGGGACCAACGGCTTAACGTGCTGTCCGAGGTGCGGAGGAA
Source organism: Noctua janthina (assembly GCA_963576755.1). Lineage (NCBI taxonomy): Eukaryota > Metazoa > Arthropoda > Insecta > Lepidoptera > Noctuidae > Noctua > Noctua janthina. The sequence continues at coordinate 3,783,954 of OY755067.1, forward strand.
ACTCGGTATGAAATGGGCGGTCACCCATCCACGGATCAACCTAGGCACGCGGCTCTTAACCTGAGGATCGACCCAAACAGCTGTTATTATTTAACCACGCGCTCCTCCTTGTTGTACAGAATCCATTGTGACAATTCAAACTTAACTGATAGAAAAATTAACCGAAATGTATCCAAAGATATCGAAGCAGTACCAGCCCTATCAGGGCTAAAATAAACGAAACTCGATCTGGGCTTAGCGTTTTATACAAGCAATACTGAAAGAGCTCTTTGTACTGAAATGTATTGAAATGCTCTTGAAATAGAATTTAAAGGCGATACGTTAGTTAATGTTTCACAGTTTGAGTTTAATTTGGGAATCAAATAAGAGTGTTGTCTATACGCACTGATAGGTACTGGCCTGGATTCTAATAGCAAATTAGATAACATCTATGATAGTATCAGTGCTAAATATCAAAGTAAGTCTAACAGAATGCATCATCTATGCATGCTTCACCGACTAAATAATCGCTGATATAAATTTTATGACGCGGTGTAAAACTCTTTACCCGATGGTCTCAATAATCTTCCTGATTGAAACTTTGATAATGTTAACAAAACCTAGAACAACCGAGTCCAGCAGAAAAGCTGTTGCGCGTTCGTGTTCCACGTGCGCCTCAAAGAGTTGTCAGCAAATAAGTAGGGGTCCGCAAGGGCCGATGCCTGCCAGGGCTGCGGGACTGTTCGAAAGAGATACCGTGGCCCTGGAACACAAAGGGCAAAGAAGGAACATGGATGGGTTTTAGTCAGTACAAGTCTGACACTCCCTTCCGCTCCGCCCAGAGTGGGGGGGTCATTTGATGATTTCCCACACGAAAAAAAAAAAAAAAGCTGAAGAGCTGTAAGTAAACAAAAATCATCTTGGGGAAACTGGCATGACCTGGAACCAACAAAAAAATCAACAGATGAGGAAGCTCACACAGAAAAGAGACCCGCGTACCCATCTCTGGCAATATTATATGCTAATATGCTCAAGCTAACGAGCACTGGTAGTAGGCACGACGGTTTAATCCACTGCATGCTCACTAAGCAGAGTACTTTCAGTCATAATCATTCTCCTGCCGTTATCCCAATTTATTTGGGGTCGGAACAGCTTGTTTGCTTCTTACATACTTCTTTCTTTCTCGTCATCTCATCAGACACCTCCTTCACACAGTCCATCCATCCATCGTTTCTTTGGTATTCCTCTACTCATCCACATTCATACTCAAAACTTTCCTCACGACATTTTCCTCATTCCTCCGCATCACATGCCCGGAGTACCTACTTGCAGTCATTAAACAAAAAACTCGTGCTACAAATAATTATAACACAGCAACACTCACCAGAACCTAACATATCGTTATAATTACTGCACAAAGCGTTAATTGAGGTCACATCCATTGAGCCAGGGACTTAAAATAAACAGTTTATTAAGCATTCGGGTCATCGCGATCAAATGCAGTTCGTGCTCGCTAATTGTTAGAATTCATTACGAAATTGTCATGTACAGTGTACTGTGGAGTATTGGCGGTTGACATGATATGTGGAGTTGAGGTAAAAACCATTACCCAGGTGACAGAGAAGAGGGCAGGCGTAGCTCGCTAATTTTAAAATGTCGTCTTCTTTTAGGTCCAGTTGAAAACTAGTGTTGGGCACTAGTTCCTCCACATTTTGATGAACTTTGCTTATTTGGTACAGCTGTGACGCACACAAATTATCTTCTGTTTTTTTCTTCTTTTAGTTTGAGTGCACTTGTGGCATGTGCCAAATAAACATGGTTATCTTTCGTATTTTTTTTTTTCGTGTCTTTTTTACATTATTTGGCATTCACAGCAACTTTGATGGCCAACTACGACTGTACTGACATAGTTGGCCATACTAGGTACAGTAGAAGAAATTATACTTGTTAAGATATTTTTCATTTTTAATGCTACGGTAAATGCAGTTTGGGGGTAGGAGTTGGAGATTAAATCCTACTAGAAAGGTGAAGCATGCTTCTTATTTGATTTATTCAAATAATAAGCCCATTTTTCTGCCAACTCTGGGTGAGATTCTGCGAAATCCCATCAACATAGGTAACAGAAACGGCGAGGATAACAAATCTTTTAACCAGTAGCCTGTAAGTTTCTTATAGGTCTACATACAACCTGTTAAATACCTACATATGTATGATGTTAGCACCAGGTTGCCAATTCGTGCAAGAACATTCCTTCATCTGGTTGTAACAAACGTGAACTGACAGCAATTGTTTTTACTCCACTAATATGAAATTAATTGTGATGACTTTGCATATTGTCACCATCGTAATCATAAGTGCGCTAATAAAGGAATCAAACCTGAATTTTGTAACATAACAACGACTTATATTTATTTATTTATTTAAACTTCATGTACAATAGTGATACAAAGGCGGACTTAATGCCACAAGGCATTCTCTACCAGTCAACCTTTGGGTTAAATAAGAAAACATTGTGATAGGGTACAAAATAAATATATAAAAATAACTTCTTGCTATCGAAAATTTATATAGGCACTTATAATGATACTAATACTTATATACAAATAAAATAAACTTCTGAATGAGCTGAAAAAAGCATGACCTTATTTCTACAAATACATTAGGTACTGCGTTGAGAGGTATTTAGTCTTCCTCTGCTCTTAGCCACATTAAGACTCAAAACTTACCTCACGACATTTTTTATTTATTATTTAATGAACTGTGTGAAGGATGATACGGCTGGAACGACGAGGTGACTGCTGAGATGACGAGTAATAGAGAAGTATGGAAGAAGAAGACATGCTGCGTGTACCATGATGAGGAGTAGCAGCTTTTCGAGATGGGTCAAAACAACGATGAGTTAAAAAAAATGGCTGTTTATACATTTTAAACTAAGTACTTTTACGCTGCTACACCAACAGTAATGAATATGACTGAATCAACTCTTGCACTCAAATCAAATTCAATTAAAAATCTCAGATTTATTACAAGTCCATTAGATTGTTGTTTGCTTTATTTATTATCAATCGTAAATGTGTTCTCGTTAAAATAAAATATCCTCATAAAATTACAACTTAATTTACCCGACATGGTCTGTATCGTGTTTTATTTTTAGTATTGTTGTAACATAAATAACTAGACTTGATTAATGTTTATTAGCTGTATATACTTAACATTGATTAGTAATTAAGTAAATGGAAAATAAAACCTTTTTTACACTATCAGAAACCTAGATCAGTCTTTTCCAACACAAAAAACATGTAATACAGTAATAATGCACTTGGGACATTAAGATATCATCGGACTTTTAGCCAAAACACTGCACTCATCAAGTCATCATCATCTAGCAGACTAGCCTTTTCCCAACTATGTTGGGATCGGCTTCCAGTCTTACCGGATGCAGCTGAGTACCAGTATTTAACATGGAACGACTGCCTATCTGACCTCCACAACTCAGTTAGTACTGGGTAATACCATACATCTTGGTAAGACTGGTTGTCAGACTTTCGAATTACTGATTACCTGTAACGACTGTCAAAGATCTACAAATGACAGCCGGGACCAACGGCTTAACGTGCTTTCCAAGGCACGGGGGAAACTCGGCATGTAATGGGTGGTCACCCATCCACGGACCAACCTAGGTAAGCGCGGCTTAACCTAAAGATCGACCCGAGCGGCTGTTATTATTTAGCCACGAGCTCCAGTGAAATTCAGTGGTGCAGTCTTCAAGTATTTGTAGAATAGACACATAACGCTGCAAAAATTAGTATTGGATACCTACGATAAATACAATGACAGCTTTGATATGGAAAGAAAAATTCGAGTGCGAGCAGGGTTTGAACCTGCGACCTTCCGATTCTGTACACCGGACGTCTTAACCAAATCTTATTCTCGAGAGCTGTGAAATTCGAAGATTAATCTTCGAATTTCGAGAGCTGTGAGCAAGGTGCGATGGTCTAATTGGTTAAGACGTCCGGTGTACAAACCCTGCTCGCACTCGAATTTTTCTTTCCATATCAAAGCTGTAATTCCCTACGCAGGGTTTGCGTAAAAAACATATTTAAAAATACAATGACAGGTTACTCATTAGAGTTACTCAATATTAATATTTGTGTTCTTCTTCTTTCAGGTAATACAGCATCTTGCAACTTAATGGCGGGATTCGCAGAAGAGGTAAGGATATCTTTACTTATTCTTCTTATTTTCGTGTCGATAGACTCAAATAGTACCCGACCACTATATTGCCACCTGCACAGCTCTGTCGTTGGCTTCGTTTAAATCCTGGATGGTGCAGGTGGTTGTGCAAGATGGGCAATCTGGAAATCTCTTAACTGTTTGCGGGTCCAGGTTGACCCGCTGTAGAAATAATCGGGTCAAAAGAAATGATCTGGTATCATCGACCCGTCCCAAATACAAGGGCCCCTCTGCAGGATATGCCCCACCTCCTTTCTTACCCATCTTACACAACCACCTTTTTCTTATAGGTACTGAAGAGAACAGGATCAACATATACTCGTCGTAGTCTTTCCTAGTAAGTTGACCTAGAGCTTCAGTGAAATGGTTGCTTTAGATTTCGGAAGATGAATTTAGATGGAGAAAACCACTGCCAAGATCGACCTTGTCGTGATAGTTGAAATGACTATGGGATAAATCGAATTCCTGAAATCCAACATTGAACCGAAGCAATGTCAGTAAAATAATTAAAACAATATTATTTATCAAAGTGATTAGACTGGAAGCCGACCCCAACATAGTTGGGGAAAGGCTAGGAAGATGATGATTGTTCGATGAAACGTGTCTAAAAAAGGGATTATGGCATGTGGGAGTCGGACTCGCGTATGAAAGGTTCCGTACCATCGTAGTAGGGGAGCCTTTAATTTATTTTTATTATTTGTTGTTATAGCGGCAACGGAAATACACATTCTGTAAAAACATCCACCGGTCTACCTATTACGGAACATGAGAGACAGCCCGCTGACAGACAGACGGACGGACGGTGAAGGCTTGCTTAGTAATAGGGTCCCGTTAAGTACGGAGCCCTAAAAAGTGACAAAAAAGGTTCTCTTCAATTACTCCGTATTGTCCTTAATGACAGGTTTACGTGAAGGTTCGCTAATAGTCTATTGTTAATTCTGGATTAATTAGTTACTGCATAAACATGCTTTATAAACTTTAATTAGTGTTATTAGCGGCTATTGACCAGCTTTTCTTGATGTTGAGAATTTTTATGGTTTTCATTTCTTGTGATAAGCTCAGCTGTAAGAGTTGACAGCATTTTTGAGTTGTGTAATTGCTTAATATAATCTTGGAAACGTGATTTTATTTCGCTCTTTCTGCCATACTTGCAGATTGATGTTCTTTTACATTATTAACCGATTTACTTGGCAAAATGCTGTAATGAGACAAATTTAATCATTTTAATGACTTCAAGATTCAGGTTATTTTACGGATTATTTTACTGCCTTGTTAGACTGTGGTCGCAATCGCGACTGTTGAGCATGAGGTCCTGGGTTCCAATCCAGGGTCGGGCAAATTGCATTTGGGTTTTTCCATCAGGAATTTCTTAGCAGCAGCGGTGTAGCACGGAGTCTGGATTTGTTCCCGGTTGATGTCAATAGGCTCGCCACTATTACATGGGACTTAAACATAACTGGCGAAATGTGGGTGTACTATTAGGTACACCTCTAGCCTAACCCGTCAGGGATTACAGACGTGGTGTTATGTTATGTTATTTTACAACAAACTGTAATTATGTCACAAAAGATATCACACAGGCACTCCATTCAAACTTTCATCAACTAATTAATCTCATAAGGGGATGAATTAACAGAAAATATTTCTAAATGCTCACTTTCGTTATAAAAAGAGACTTCGTTTCATGCTTCTAGAAATGTAAATCCAACGATCTAGACAGTGCGTGTTAGTAAACAAATGAATTAAAAGAAAATATGAGGAGAGAACCTAGGGTTAAATAAGAAAACATATCACAATGTTTTCTTATTTAACCCTAGGTTGAGTGGTAGAGAATGCCTTGTGGTATTAAGTCCGCCTATGTATCACTATTGTACATGAAGTTTAAATAAATAATAATAAATAAATAATTAAAAGTATATACTGATACTTATTCCCCTTTTTTTTTTTCGGATGGTAAATCATCAAATGACCCCCCCCCCCACTCTCGGCGGAGCGGAATGGAGTGTCAGACTTGTACTGACTAAAACCCATCCATGTTCCTTCTTTGCCCTTTGTGTTCCAGTGCCACGGTATCTCTTTCGAACAGTCCCGCAGGCCATACTTATTCCCTTGAGTTAACTTTAACATGAGAAACTAAAGTACTTTCACAAGTTATTATGTCTTGTGACTGGGACTGTAGCTTCATCCTTTTGTTTTGACCTTCAAAAGTGCCTGTAACGATATCAACATTCTCTTGCTCTTATCCCAATTCATTTGGGGTCGGCGCAGCATGTCTTCTTCTTCCATACTTCTTTATTACTCGTCATCCCATCAGACACCTCTTTTCTTGCCATTAACGATATAATTGAAACAAATGCTTTGAGTTTGAATAGTCTTTTTAAGTGTTACTGACTAAGAAAACAGTTAAATTATAAGCTCAATCAGATAAAATATTGATTCGTTACCTATCAAACTAAACATCACAGGTTTTTTTAACTAAAGGACATTAACCAATTAATTTTATTCATTGTTTTCAATCAACATTAGGCCTGCATAAGTTAATGTCATTAATATTTATAACTAGTCCCTCAATCTCTATTAATGGACATGGGACTAGCGATGGTCCCTAGTCAGTCCATGTCTTGTCCGAGAAATCATTTACATTAACGTGTGCATCGCGGATATGCCAGACATGGACATTTAGAGGCATAATGTCACACTGAGGGATCTGGAATTGTCTGTTTGTGTGTTGGATGGCATTATCGACAAATATTACTTAGTTTAAAAAAAAAACTCGCTTTTTCGTATAATTCTCAGCAAACCCTTTTATTTGATGTCCGTATCAAGGGAATGTATAAAAAATACTTGTCCACCATTTGTGAGAATCCGCTATATTGGATTTAGAATGACGTCACTTATCTAATCATGCATTGTCATCCAAACTAAACATGTACTTATGCAAAATTTCAGCTCAATTGGAAACCTTAAGATTTAACTTTTAAGATTTTTTCACATAGTTACAGGTGAAGCTTATAATATAAAAGCGTGTTACTGGGTCTAGTCATGTACTGAATCCATGGTTATAAGTTTTTGTCACGATGTCTTTACCCAGTATAAAATTTGACCACTCTCTGCCGTAGAGAGTAAGGTTTACATTAAAGTGAAATTAAGGTTTAATTCTCGTTATTTAATAAAGCCATGCAATTTCTGTGTACGGACACATAAATTACTAACTATTTTTTACAGATAACAAAATCTGTAAACATTAGATGAGATTGAAAAAATGTCTAATGATAATTAAGAAACAAGAAGACATTCCTAAGATTCGTAATAGATAAAATACTCACGAAATGACGGTATTATTAAAAAAAAAAGTTGATGTAAGTACTAAATATGTGTAACATTATTGTCATGATCAATAGTTCCTTATAAATAAATACTTTTAGCACAAACTACATCTACTTTTCCTACGCATCAAGCGAATGAGACTACTTGATCCATAGTATGTGGCAAGACTCGGACAAACCCACGACACGTAACTACTCAACAGATACAGGACCGGCGACAATTACTAAGTAGCATTGAAATTTGTTCTAGCTAACTCAGTTTCCGAGATTTGCGCTCACAGCCTCACAGATAGAATCCGGAAAGGCATGCGACTCGTTTAGTTTACTGTGGATGGTCGGCAGAAAAACTTATTAAAGTTATTCTACGATTTATTTATTTAACGTGTGGTTAGTGCTTAACCTGGAGTCAGAGTTTTTATGCCGCCATGGGCCTCTGACTTGGCTTTACATGCCGTCGAGAAATATCTCGTAGGCATGGTAGTTTCCTGACGATATTTTCCCTTCATCAAAGTAAGTGACAATTAAACATTATTCAATACGCACATGAATCCGAAAAATCAAAGGTGCGTGTCTTGGGTTCGAACTTACTAAATAATAATAGTCGTGGGTAGTACCTACGACTACTATTATTTTACGATTAACAATGGTGTCCTTTTCTCGACGTTTTGTGTGCCCATGTAGGGCTATATTATTGTATTATAAGCCTATGTTGTCCGAGGGAAAGAACCTCAAGTCCCAGCCGCGGCAGGAGATGCCCTGGCCGTCGGGGTTCACGTGATGGCTTCCGGCCACCGTAGGCGCGGGCTTGTGGACGGCGAGTTATGGGCTAGCTTGCCGTCTGGCCGTCTTATGACAACAGGCCGTGTCGACGGCGCGTTCGTGTTCCACGCGCACCTCAAAGAGATGTCAGCAACCAAGTAGGGGTCCGCATCGGCCGATGCCTGCCAGGGCTGCGGGACTGTTCGAAAGAGATACCGTGGCCCTGGAACTAAAAGGGCAAAGAAGGAACATGGATGGGTTTTAGTCAGTACAAGTCTGACACTCCCTTCCGCTCCGCGAGTGTGGGGGGGGTCATTTGATGATTTCCCATCCGAAAACAAAAAGCTTATATTGTCCCACAGCAGGGCTAAGGCCTTTCCTTCCCTCCCTCCACTTTTCTCTATCTAATGCGATTACAGGCGAATCCTTTGAGAAAGAGTCCAGCTTATCTTACCATCTCCTTCGGGGTACATGAAGAGAGAAAGTATTTTATTGGTTCAAACGTAATAGAAGTATCTACCGCCTCTTTTTTCTACAGGACTTGTTTTTATCATCATCTGTCTAGCCTTTTCCTAACTATGTTGGGGTCGGCTTCCAGTCTAACCGAATGCAGCTTTCACATGGTGGGACTGCCTATCTGGCCTCCACAACCCAGTTAGTACTGTTGGTAAGCAGAAAGTAAATATAGCCAAAGGTTACAGCTCTGCGTACGTATTCTTTCGGAGAATTGAAGAGTTTTCTGGTCTTCGATGCCACAAGTGACATCAATATCAACTAATTTCCTACAGTTACTGTTGTTCATTTTGTCTTTTTTCACCATGTTTTCTCAAAAGCAAAGTCTCCACTTCTGCGAACCCTACCGCCTCCACGGCCAGCAGCGTAATCAAGATCCCTGTTCGATTGAGTTATGATGACTCGCGAACGACGACGGAATGTAACCGCGGCAGTCAGAGGCTACCCTTACGATTTTATCTGCGACCACAATAATAGATTGTGGCTGCTTTGCCGCTTGATTAGCTGGAGGTTCTGTTAGATGATAGCTTCTTAGATTGTAATTAGAAAATATACTTAGTGTTAATTTTGCGGTGTAATTGTGTAGCATACTTGAGGAGCTCGTGGCTAAGTAATAACAGCCGCCCGGATCGATCTTTAGGTTAAGCCGCGCTTGCCTAGGTTGGTCTGTGGGTGACCACCCATTACATACCGAGTTTCCTCCGTGCCTCGGAAAGCACGTTAAGCCGTTGGTCCCGGGTGTCATTTGTAGATCTTTGACAGTAGTTATTGGTAGTCAGTGGCCCAAAAAATCTGACAACCAGTCTTACCAACGGGTATCGTGTTACCCAGTACTAACTGGGTTGTGGAGGTCAGATAGGCAGTCGCTCCATGTAAAATACTTGTATTCAGCTGCATCCGGTTAGACTGGAAGCCGACCCCAACATAGTTAGGAAAAGGTTAGGCAGATGATGAATTGTGTAGCACACTTGCCATCCCAGCGCTGTCCGTGTTGATAATTTAACAAATTTTTATTACTGTATTTACGTTGTCGAGCAAACGAATTTTTCAAGCCGATGATGAAATGTTTTTTTTTATGAGCTTAATATATTGCTCCTCTGCAAGGGAAAGGTCTCCCACATACCACTTCTCGCGATCTAGTGCAATTTTTGCGCAAACCGCTAAGAATGAGTCCAGCTCACCCCGCCATCCTTCTGGGCCTGCCACGTAGGTAGTCGTTTTAATGCAATGGATTACAATTTTATTTCAAAATTTTTCGTGTTGTGCAATTGCTGTAGAGTAAGTAGTACCAGTAGCTAGTTTTCCTAATGAGCTTGGGACCAGTATGCAGCCGCTACCTACAAAAATATGCACATACCAAATTCGACACTTAGAGACGCTAGCTTGCAGAGTAAGCAAACTGAAGTGGCAGTGGGCTGGCCATATCTGTCGAAGGACCGATGGTCGATGAAGCAAACCCTGGAGTGGAGGCCGTGTATCTACAAGCGTGGGACGCACCACAGTTAGATTGACCGACGACACTAAAATGGTAGCTAGGTCAGATTGAATGCGGAAACCGAAGGAATGGGCAAGCAGCAGGCTGGTGGGATTCAAGCTTGAGTCTTCATTCAGCACCACTTTGCTAGTGCACAGAGCTATAACATAGAAGCTTTTGCAGGTAGTAATTGGCCCGAATGTCTGACAACCAGTCTTACCAAGGGGTCTCATATTACCCAGTACTAACGTGGTTGTGGAGGTCAGATAGGCAGTCGCTCCATGTAAAATACTGGTATTCAGCTGCATCCGGTTAGACTAGAAGCCGACTCCGGTTGGGAAAAAGTTAGGCAGATGATGACTTTGGTAGTGCAGAGAGGTATAACATAGAAGCTGCTGGCTTTGAACTAATTGTGTTTTTCCTAAAGGGTGTAAATAGACCCTTTTATTTTTTTCGGATGGGATATCATCAAATGACCACCCCCCCCCCCCCACTCTGGGCGGAGCGGAAGGGAGTGTCAGACTTGTACTGACTAAAACCCATCCATGTTCCTTCTTTGCCCTTTGTGTTCCAAGGCCACGGTATCTCTTTCGAACAGTCCCGCAGCCCTCGAACAGTCCCGCAGCCTTAACGAAGCCAAAAGGCACTTGTTCTCCCCGGCTTTGCGATTATTTTTTTGTTCTAGACCATACCTGGTAACTTTCTAGTTACGGAGATATGTTCGGGTCACAAGTTTTTTTTTTAAATACATGTTTTTAATGTAAGATTTTTCTTTGATATTGGTTGATATTGCTTTGAGTGCTTTCCATCGAGTCCTACTGTAAAATGTGATTTTTCACCCAAAATAAAAAGTCGTTTCCCAGCAATCATTTTTGCGTAGTTACTTATTTTGATGTACAGAATGCTTGGTTGACAGCTTCGTGAAGGGTCTGTTTACACCCTGTATAAAACTCATCAACTTCGATTGTATTGTATTATAAATTGTCATGAACTGTTTGCAACATTATCAATATAGTAACTCGTTTCTTAACAAAAAGTTGTATCAAAGTAAACTTTTCACTATCAACGATCAACGTTATCGGTGAACGTTAGTCTGATAGTGTCGTAACGATAGTATTGACTAACAATAGTTGATTGTGGACACCTTGCCTTCAATTGTAACAAGCTAAGGGCAACTGGGTATTGGAAACAAAACAAGCGTTACATAAAACAAATAATACAAAAGTAAAAATCAATCAAACGTCAATGCAATACATTCACAAATTTTTTCCCACGACTGCTGAGCATTAGGTCCTAGGTTCGATTCCTGGGACAGGCAAAATGTCATTGAGTTTTTACATCAGGATTTTTCAGTGGCAGCCATGGAGCCAATAGGCTTGCCCCTTTTTACATGAGACTTAAACAGAACTGGCGAAATGTGGATGTACTATTAGGTACATCTTTGCTTTCAGGGATTACAAGCGTGATGTTATTTTATTTCCCTCTTTTAAATAACCTCTCTTAAAAGATACTGCTAAGTATCTTTTTACTTGGCCATTTGTAATCTATTTTGACTTCTACCTGCTATAGACAGATCGCTTTAATGAGTCCTCCGCCTTGCCCCATCAAAGGCACATTAACCGTCCACAAATTCCTAACAATATCCCACAGGTTATTGGCTTTAATATAATCATAATCCACGTAGGTACTACGATTCTAATTGAATCAATACAAACCAACTTTCAGAATATTCCATTTAAATTGATACCTTCGCGAGGACTCATTAAAGCGGTCGGTCTATAGATTGGATAATTCTTGTGGCAAATCTTTTTCCTTGATCAATTTAGTACTGGTACATATTATCCGACGTATCATGGCGATTTATCCTAACTTCTGATGGAAAATCGGACCAGTAGTCTTGGGGTAGTCTCTCATGTTCTTCCAGCTATAAAATACAATAAAGTACAACATTATTATATCCTTTTTTAAACGATTTTTAAAAAAGGCCTCCTTTTTTAAGAAATCGTTTAAAAAATATAATAATCGGTTATGTGTTCAGCCAGCATCATTTTTTTTTTCATGTTTGTACACTGATTTCTCCGTGAATACTGGTCCGATTTCAGTGATACTTTTTTCATTTGGTGACAGAAAAATGGGTTTGGTAGTTTGCGCGGTTCTTTATGAGTTATCCTTTTTAATATGCATTTTTTCTTCATCGTCTACGTGGTGTTTTTTTTTGAAGTCAGTTATTTATATTTGCAAAAAAAAAAAACCATTTGTGGTATCTCTGCGCTACAGCATACTGTGCCAATCTGGCTTTACCCTTACGAATTACGATCATATCGGTACCAATCATGGATTGTCGATACTTACCTGATTGGGGCTAGGTTCCGCTAACGATAAGCCGTTGATCAAGCTTGGAGTTTTGAACCGAGTTGTTTGGTCGTTGGGAGTTGGATAGCCTAGATCTTAGTGTACATGTTCTATAGTGTTTTAAGTATTAACGGTGGTTAAATTGACCAGGAAAACCTGAAATACGCTTTCTCCCCCCTGGAGGATATTGAAGACAATTCTGCTTTCTGTTTGAATCATCATCATCTGCCTAGCCTTTTCCCAAGTACATTGGGGTCGGCTTCCAGTCTATCCGGATGCAGCTGAATACCAGTATTTTACATGGAGCGACTGCCTATCTGACCTCCACAACCCAGTTAGTATTGGGTAATACGATACCCCTTGATAAGACTGGTTGTCAGACTTTTTGGGCCACTGACTATGTGACGACTGTCAAAGATCTACAAATGACACCCGGGACCAACGGCTTAACGTGCTTTCCGAGGCACGGAGGTAACTCGGTATGTAATGGGCGGTCACCCATACACAGACCAACCGAGGCAAGCACGGCTTAACCTAAAGATCGACCCGAGCGGCTGTTATTATTTAGACACGAGCTCCTCTGTTTGAATATCTCTTCTAATAGAAAATATAAACTAAAAAAAAAAAATGTAATGGTAAAAATAGGTAACTTGCCTGACCTAGGAAGAGAATTCAGGACCTCATGCAAGCCTTACTGCTAATTACCGCTTGCGACCACTAGACAAATTAGTTAATTTCATAGCTTGCTCTACGAGTGTCTTTATGGACTAATTAAATATATACTTGAGCTTTAATAACTATGTCTTATCATAAAACCAAAGATAAAATAATAATAATACGTGTAAAATCCTTAATTAAAATTTATATCTATCAATTACGATAGCCGAAGTCTCTAAGAATTATCGAAACAACATTTATATTACATCGGTATGCCAATCAATTAAGAGAATTAATTACTCAAGTCTAAGCTTTAACAAAACGTAATTAAGTACATAAAGTGACTTGTAGTGATGCATGATCCAATACGATACTTTCCCGTATCGATAAAACGTGATACGATATGCTGATATTTTGGATCGATACAAACAAATACGATGCAATGCTTTGATCCAAACATAAGTGGCCGTTTGAATCATATCGTACTAAATTGTCATAAATGGCATGATCATTTAATTCAAAAGAATACAAAATACTTCGGTCCATCCCAGAAGACTATACGACACGATTCAATATCTGGAGAATCGGATCGAAGCCATTCGATACTATCCTACAATCGGATCGCTTAGTTCCTATCCAGATTGATCGAATCTATCGATACTCATCATCATCTGCCCAGCCTTTTCCCAACTACGTTGGGGTCGGCTTCCAGTCTAACCGGATGCAGCTGAATGCCAGTATTTTACATGGAGCTACTGGCTATCTAACTTCCACAACCCTTTTAGAGTACTAACTGGGCTAACTGGGTAATACAATGGTAAGACTGGTTGTCAGACTTTTGGGTCACTGACTACCTGTAACGACTGTCAAAGATCTACAATTGACGGTCGGGACCAACGACTTAGCTTTCTTTCCGAGGCACGGAGGAAACAATATATCGATACTTATGTAAATATAGTGCATGCCTAGTTACGAGTGATTTAGTCAAACTATTTGAGTTGACTTTCATTCGGCCTTGCGGAGTTAACGGCATCAAGGCGGTCTGTTGCCAGTGTTATTGTATAACTAATGTTGGGTTCCTATAAGTTGCTAGTCGATATTGTAACAACCCGATTTGTTGTATTTAAATTGAGCATGGTCCTAATCTCAATATTGGGTTCGTTTAGAGTTAGAACTTCTATAGCTACAAGCTTTGTGCCCGTGGAATTTCAAATTTTCATTTCAGCACTATCCATTTTAAAATATAACCTTTCCATTGTGCTCACTTTTGGTTTAACTCCTGTGTAAAATTTTATGCTTTTGGACCTAGTGGTTTAGGCTTTGCGTTGTTTCTCGACGAATGGATTTAGGACCTTCCCTTAGGAGATATCTCAATAGGGTTTTTTTGCTTTTACTTTGCTTTCTTTGTTTATCCTTAATTTTTCTTCTGTACCTACAAGTTATTTTAGTTAATGAACTGCTCCATTATACAGTCCCCAACAGATCTTTGTACCTACATACTTAAATCTAGGCAACAACTAATATCTAGATACATCGTGACTGTATGAAATAGGTAATTAATTCTGACTCACACAGATTGCTGTGTAATAATCAAAAGGTATGCTTTATGCAGTACCTATGTTCCAACTTGTACAGACGTCGTGGGCGTCATAAAAGGATGACTGACGGTTTATATTATTAGCTGCATCATAATCAGGGCCATTATGTGAAGCCTTGGGTTCTGTAGGTAAAGCTTGTGGAGGTAATGTTGCATTTATTCTACATCATCATCATAATATGACCCTTATCCCATTTTATTTGGGGTCGGCCTAGCATTTCTTCTTCCATACTTCTCTATTAGAAGTCGTTCATCTCCGTAGACATCCCCTTTATAACTTCATGATCTGTCACATACTCCATTCATCTTTCCTTTGTTCATCATTCTTTGTTCTTACCTTACTCTTAGTAGTCTCTCAATTCTTTAAAACCATCACCAAACGACTTAAGTAGGTAGTCCATGGTGACTCTTAGTAAATAATAATAAAAACGTAACTACACGTGACGTTTCCCCACATTCATTTTGCGTTGTCCACGTTTTAACATCTAGCTTGAGTCATACACGTGCCACTGCAGATATTACGCATCTGACCTCTAAGCCGCGTTGACACGATCAGAGTATGCTAGGAGGCAACTCGTATTGTGGCAGCCCATAATCCAAGCGCACTCGGACGGGTTGGTATGGGTTAATAACTGTTTTCCAGCGTTCGTTGGAAAACGCTTTCAAACGGTGTCCTACGTCTATAAATTGTTTCTTTTTTCTACCTATAAGCATTATGAGGAACCCCTTGAAGCATAATTTTTCTTTATTAGTTTATTACATACATCATCCGTCATCAGCGTCCTCCCTACCTTAAATTGTTTGGAGTCAGTGCGGCAGTATTTATTTTTCTTACTGAAATCCAGAGTCCATTTCCTTCTTGGTTATTTCATCCTCCACTTAGTATATTCACCTTTCTTTTGGACTGCTTCTATTCTTTTCATAATATTAATTGAAAGTCTTGTTTCAACCACTGCTGAGTGTTGCCTTCTTCTCTTTTAAGGTAAGCTTCTCTGGTTTATTTTTCTTTTAACTTAAGCCTTTTTTATACACATAACTTCTACCAAGTTATTTAAAGTACCTTTTATATTTGACTTAATACTTTCCGTCATTCAATTTGTGCCTTGCAAGTTATTTTATCTATTACCAAATTCTTCAAATTCCTTACCAAATTCAACTCCATTTTCATTAGCTACTTCAGAATCGTTATCCTTGATAGGTCGTGCAGCCCGTGTGAGTTCCGTAGCTACAATTTGTGTAACAATTTGTTCATTTTATCTAACAGTACATACCTTTCAATATTTATCAGCATCTGGCGCCTGTACTGGTTCACGTTAATCACTATTCTATTATTCCTTGTACAATTAACTGTTTGATTTCACTGCTATGAATAATTTAATGGTTTGGTGCAGTCTCTTGTTGTAGAGATTGTTTTGCTATGAGTTGTTAGTGTTGAAAGTTTATTGTATGGAAAGACTTTCTTCTAAATTTATTCATGTTGAAATGGTAACATATTTTCAAGCACTGAGTTGAAATTTGGCAGTTTTCTCTATTTTGTGCAATCAGTAATTTGTCCGATTCATCTAAATTATATAGAGAGGAAAATAAGCCTAGATTCCTGCCTGGGTACGAATCTTCACAGCCACAAACAAAAGCGTGGACAAAACAGCAGGAAAAAGTCAGTAAGAAACATGATACCACGCTGAGTCCATTTACATGGAGGGCGCAGAACCTAATCGCTTTGATCATGATTTAAACGACATTTCAAATTGAACTGTTTAACGAAGACTATTAAAAAAATCATAAATTGGTCCTAATTTACCTGCCTACTGAATCTAATAAAATGATAATGGACACCAACATAACGACTACGGAACACGAAAAATTAACAATCTTGCCCGCGAACAAAATGACATTATTGACTTGAATCATTAAACTAACTCAGAGGCAATTTTTCTTCCTAAGGCTCTAGTTAATCCAGTTGTTGGACCGGCTCCCAGCGCCCCCTGCCGGGAATCGCGACTACACGCGCAAATAAAATGCTAATTCGCCCAGTAAAATCTGTTTTGATTAAATTTAAAGTAGACAAGATAGATTTTTTCCTTAACGGCTTAGGGCCAGTTCTGTAATTGATTCTTGGTCGCATTAATAAACGATTTAATTAGCAAAACAGCACGCAACCCGTTTAATGAAATGGAAAACCCCATGTCGTATATCAATCGACGTACAGCGCGGCGCTGCGGCGAGTAGACGAACTAAACTGGGATAGCAACCCCTTTCACTCAGTGCTGCCACCCCTAAGGTGAAAGTTTACGAACGCTTTTCCGTCGTAAAAGTTCCGCTATTGCCCGCTAGGTGGCAGCGACATGACACGTCCCGAAGCATTCGCATCGCGGTGTAAGCATGTGTGTGTGATAGAGCGAGACCGCGAGAGAAAAATAAAAAAGGAGTAAAATAGACAGCAATATGTGTGTATACAAAGGCGTGGTTACGTGCATGCAAGCATTTTTTTTATCGCAAAAATGGCCGGAACTTTACACTTTTTGCGTTAGAGCATAAAGTCGCAACTGCATTAGACGCGCCAAAGCTTGAACTTTATGTGTGGAGCATAAGGTCGAAAATCAAACTTTAGCTTTTTTGAAATTGCGTTTAGACTCTAGAATGTGGCAAAATAATTGGCGTCACCGGCGTCGCGGCGTCACTAGAAAGAGAGGATATAACGTAGCTAGCGTCGCATCGGAGCAGTGCCTACCCACGACCGTTAGAAGGAGGGGGATGGCTAGTTGGCGACCGTGCCCGTTAGACAGAGACGTCGCGAAAAAAATGTCCGAAAAAAGCTGTTTTCATTAAAGGTGCGCGCCGCGATAGAAATTACAGAAACATGGGCGCGGTTTAAAAAATGTCAGGGGCGCCTGCGCCCTCGGTAAAAAGCCGGTGCGGAAGTAAAGGGGGAAAGAGACGTTGTTAGTGGGCATTATGTGACGAGTTGCAGTGGAGAAGCGCGCCGCGAGCGGTCGCCACCGGCGCGGCCTAACAAAAACAAAAACCGCTAATTATTGCGATTAACGAGCGAGTACGGTTCGAGTGCACCAGCCACACTAGTGATGGCTCGGCAAAACATATAAGTTCCCAAACGTGTGCTGTGCGCGTTCTAAGTTTCTAAATTTAAGAAAGGTAAATATTCGAACTGACACTTCGAAAATAACCTCGAATTTCGAGTGAGGGCGATGTGTCGTGTTGTTTGTTCGATACCGACTGCAGTTCCATGACTGTGCCGTTTTCCCGCTAAAACTGGTAATGAATCGAATTCGAGACCGCGCTTTCTTTTCGTGTGCCCGTTGTTGTTGAACAGTGAAAATTGGTCGTTGGACTAACTGTGAGAACTGTTTATATGAAAATTGAAAAGGGAATTTTTACTAATGGTGAAATTAAATGGAAAAAACTTACGCTCATAAACGAAAAAAACACGACAAAAGTACCAAATGATACTGAAGGACGAGCCGCAATTTCTATAAGTAAATATTGCAATAAATACAAATATCACATAGCTAGAATATTGTCAACTACACATATTAGCGTAATGTGCTAAACGCCAAAATTGATGCAAGCAAACATCAGGCTGTCGTTTAGATAAATTAGACACTTTATTGAACTTGAGTACACCGACACTTTATTTACACACACCTTAATTAGAAAATGCTAGTAAATACCTCTTTGATAGCGAAAACGTTATCTCTTGAGTGTTGTTTTCTTACAGCGACGCTAAAATAAATATCATTACTAGTGTTTACGCAGTTTGTGTAACTTAAGAAATCGTGTAAGTAAAGCACTTATTCAACTCGAAACTATGTAGGGATCGTCATAACAAAATAGCATGATAATGAATAATAATTTTCTCTAAAAATTCAACTCAGAAACTTACTACGAAAATTCACTAAGAACTCACAGTAATTTATTCAAAGATCATAAAAATAAACGAAAATTCTCTAAAAACTCACAGTAATTTATTCAAAGATCATAAAAAATAACTGTTAAAAATACCTGTTATTTTAGTGCATTGTAAAAAAGTCAAGTGTTATTTAAGTGATAGAATGGAAAGTCAATTTTTATCACCAGTGTGACATTGATGGCGTGTAGGTAAGAAAGAAAAACAAAATAATGTTTATCAAGAATGCCAGTGTCGTAGCATATCTTACTGATACGGTGTCAGGTGAGAAGTGATAACATCATGTACATATTTTTAAAAACCTCTTGTGTAGGCATAAACTGTATAATAACACATTTTGATGATTGTAAAAACTACGATGCACAAGACACATTTTTAACACCCAGGTAAGTTGTAATATGAATTTCCAAAAATGGTTTCCTTTTACTAACTTCATAGTAAAATGTTTGATGACATTGTGCTGTACACTTTTATACGACTCTAATAGGATTTCTATGGTACAATCAAGTGCATAACATAAGTCCCAACTTTGCCAACCAAGTCTCTGTTGTAGTTTCCAGAACTGTATCAGAGTAAAATCTAACTGAATCTTTTTTTCTTCATTTTGAAAGGTGCTTGTGGCCATAAAAAACTTATATTGTTTTTTCCTAGTTATGCTTGCTTTACTATTTATTCGGCAATTAAGAAAATACTGACAACGATTGAAATTTTTTTTTTTTTGGAACTAATAACGTCTTGGTCATACCAAAATTTAACGTCCATAGCAATATACTGTTTATTGTAGGAAACTAATATTTTTTCGCAAGTTATTGAATGTTTACGTTAGATAAATGTATTCAAAATCAATTAAGACATGACATAAGATTGGAACAATATTTTCCTGTTATTCCCAGCAAAGCATATCAGATTATGTGCATACAAAATAGATGAGTTAATGGATTTTATGATTTCATTCTATATGTAATGGCATTCAAAGGTATTGTGTAGTATAATTATGAGTTGAATGATGGTAAAAAGAATACAGAACATGGACTAGTTCTTTCTCGCTGGCTTCCGTATTCTTACCTGTTTTTTATAGAAGAGCACTTTATAGGAATATGATAGACTTAGATGTTGGAACGACAGGAATATCAATTGCTGTCTTTGTTTGAACATGAAATTTATTTCCTGGTTAAAGGGAACAAACTACAACTATGCTAACCAGACCATCATACCACATGTTGGGCTATAAAATCAAATTCAAACAGATGGCTGAATGTGCCTGTATATACAACTTTCAAAAGATTCTTACCAAGGTACAATATTTAACTGTATTAATTAAGTGTATTACATAGAAACCGTAAGGGACTCGACCTGGCCAGAGTCACCAAAAACTCTATAATAAATTAGCTTTAACACCTGTGTCCACACAACGCAATGCATTAAATCATTCTAAATTTCCTATAACCCAAAAATCTGGTTTTTAAATCACCAAGATAAAACCAGTCGAATAAACATAAATGATAAAACTGGCTGGTTGGACGCAACTACACGTCGAATGCCCTCTAACCAATAGAAATTCGTAAATTTGAATTTTGAATTGCGAACGTGGGCTCGCGTGTGGGTGTTCGTACTCCTATACCAACTGTGTAAACGATTTTCTCTCTCGATTCGATAATCAAATTTTATTCGTCATAACAGCACCGAGGAGGTAACACGAATAAACGTCTTTAAACTCGAGACTTCTATAGGATGCTTTGATCTTGATTTATACAAATATGCTTGGGAATTTTTGAGGAAGAACATTTTACTTGTCTTTGGAGATTTTATATGTAGATCTTTCTATATTTTCTTATCAAGATTATGTCGCCAGAACTTTATACCTTTCTCATTATTTATATTATAGACCGATATAAAACCTAAAACTAGGCGTATAGTCTACTATTTTGTCAAAAACACTCCCAGTGTTCATTTTTTTTACTAATCTTGCTCCATACTAAATTTAATAACTCAACTGAAAATTAAATGATAGATTTTAATTAAGCACTGACAATAAAGTAATCTTTATTAATATCTCAGGTAGAAATGTGAGCATTGATGTCGAGTAAATTAAACGGAGCAATATTCACTGATCCGTGAATACGCGTCAATTAATAATTTTCAATGTCAGAAGAGTTGGGGCGTTTGAATGCCACATGGCGTGAAAGATCCCATTTAGTTGAAATTAAAGAGAATGAAACAGAGCCTTCTTTATTAAATTTTCAAGACTGCTCTTCTTAGCTACGTGTACTTACAAAGTCTGACACTATGCCACTTATGCCACTATTGCATCGCCCCGCGTTTAAAGACACACATGCGTTACGCGGCTCAACTACCGATGATCTTCCGTCTCTATCAGTCGCGTGGTAACCGTAGCGCGCTCTCTGTCTACACGCACGATCTGATGTCGGTCGCACGTCGCGGTTCGGTCATCACATCCCTCGGCTCCTATAGCTATCGCATAGGAGCTAGATTGGCGCGTCGCGTATTCAAAATAGGAACGTTAGTAATGGAGTGGTGTACAGTGGGGTGGATGTGTGCGTGCGAGAGAGCCAGCGACCCTCCCCCGCGCCTCCGCCCCCGCTCGCGACGCCAGCCGAGCGAGTGGCGCGCGTTTACACAATCCGTTGGTTCGGAGCGCGGGCGACACTCGCGTCGGATGCGTGGCTTCTTCTTGTGACGACAATCGACGCGCGAACACGTATCGTCAATTGTTTTTTATAACATCTTGAAACTCATACGAGTTCAGCGCTCCCTAAGCGGTTTTGGAACTTCTTATAAGAATTCAAGTTCCAATATTATCATAAAAAGCTAACAACAATTAATGATTTTGAGCTTCAAATATTTTAGTGCGGCTGCCATAGTGATTGGAATATTGAAGAAAGGCAACATTTTTATTTTTTAAATGGAATTTAAAATATGGAGTTTTCTTTTTTCTGGAATATAAGAAAATTCAGTAGGATACTAAAGAACTGTAAATGTTGTGATAGTAATATTTTACTAAGTGACGATTAGTGGTACAGTGTCAATGGAACATCAGGCGCAAAAAGTTGTGCCATCCACAAAAATAAAAATAAAATTTAGATTTTTTCATCGGCAACACTATTGGTGAGTATATTTTTTCTTTTTCTTTTCGGAGTTATTTTAGGCGTGTATAAATTTTCATGTAGGTAACGTTCCCGACGGAAAAGCGCATTTTTCTCAAACTATTTGAAAACTTATTCGCAAGTTAAAAAATAGTTTAGGTATCTTTCATTTGAACTTTTAATAAAAGTCAAAAGTTACGTTAGCAAAGTGACACAATAAAAAGACGTTCATTTAAATCGTCACCGCACGCGGCCTTTTTTGTGTTAACTTTTTACTGCACAAAGTTTAACAAACAAAAAATGGGCCGATGTTTTTGTAAATGAATTACATCGACCGTAAAAAAAAACAGTTATCGAATAGTTAAATTGTTAGCCTGGTAACATTTTTATCAACAGGTTACTTTAAAAAAAATATTTTCATTTTCTCTATTTCGTTTGTTGTTAATTTTATTTCTAAACGATTTATTAAAAATCCTGAAGATATTACCACCTTCATATTTTATGCTACACTTACTGGTTTTATTCAAATAAGTTAGCAAAAAAAAAACAGTTGGCACTTATCAATCCGCGTAGCAACCGTCAATGTTCGTGATAAAAACAGTCACATGTTTTTATCACACAACGACGATTTAAACATACCTACTGGTCCCTTATCGAGTACAAATAAAGGACAAAATAACATTGCTAAACAAAATAAGTGCTTCAGATTTTTAAATACAGTTTCTATACTTTTTTAAAGGAAATATCTTTTATATTTTAAATAATTTGACAAAAAAAACTTAGTAAAAAATAAAACGTAGTCCTGCACTGTTACTAAGCTGCAAAAATGTTGGTACTTAGGACATTATCTTACAACACAAAAAATTAAAACATTTATTTTATCAAATTATCACGAGGTTTTATGTAATCTGCTGCCCCTTCATTATCTCCTTCACCTTTCAACTTATCAACATGTTTTTGCCAAAAGGTGATTTTTCATGTTCTTGTACATAAGTTCTATACATAGAGGCTGATATAAATGCTAATTTTAAACGAGTATACGTCAGATACAGACGTATTGTGTTTTGTTAGTTGTTACAACATTATTGTCTGACCTTATCTGTGTTGCTACGGCATAAAAAAGTTTAATTAGTTTCATAAATTGTGATGCACATAGCAACTTGTTAATGCACGCACGCGTATTTTTTAACCTACGGTTATATTTTCTATCAAAATACATAGAACAGTGGTTTTCCCAAGGTAGTGTAAATACTCATCAGTAAATTCTGCTGACAACTACTCAGTATACTTTGTTTCAACCCATAATTAACGGTCATCAACAAAGGAGTTGCGTTGATAAATAATGACTAAGTACTTATAACTTGTAATAATGGAACAGGGAAAAGGAATAGTTATTAAAATCAATTCATAATAACTGTCAAGTTGAATAAGGTGATTCTAAAAAATATTATTGTTAATGTTAAAAATATAAATATGAGTACTCCAAAAAATACTGCACTAAAATACCTAGTATTTATAATTTGTACTAAAACAATAGTTAAAAGTAACAGTGATTTCAATAGTACAAAATAACATTTCAAGTGCGCTCTAAAAATATTTTTCTTTACCAATTTAAAAAGCTAACGGACTTCAACACTTTCACCAATCAAAAATGGACAATGTCTGCTACAATGAAAAAACATGGTTTCAGTAAGAATTTCGAAACGTAATATTCGTGCTATTTTTTTTACAAATTCGTGGTCGCCAGTACTGCTCATGCAATCGTACGCCCACATGTATATGTTTTTATCTCAAAATAATTTGGGTGTGTTGCACGAAAAATAGCGGTTATAAACACGGAATTATTAATTTAGTTTGGCCGTGGGCAACCTTTTTTGTTCACAAATACGGCCTTAAGGCTTATCGTGACTTCGTCTTGGTCCTTATCTCGAGGCGTTTTTAAAAGACAATCGATTTTAGTTTTTTATTTTGAATTAAGAACGGTAAATGATTGATGTTAGCACGCTAATGCGCAGACTTGCCGTACGGTAAGGCACTCGTAAATATAACGTTGTTAAGACTTATGAAACGTTGTGTTGAACACAAACGAAACGCGTACTTTTTGCTGACTTTTACAATCGTTAATTAGACAATTTATCTTAAGTCGGACGTTGTAATTGGTGTACTTACGTTAAATCGAATCAGGTTTAAATGATTACCAAGTATAGTCGTTCGTATGAAGATATAAATCAGATGGTTGTTGCTAGTTATTAATATCTGTACGCCTCGAGCGACAGGCAGGATCGTTAGTCACAAAGTGCGGCCCAGGTTCGATTCCTGGCTGCTAATTATTATTTATGAGCAACTCTTATCTTTAGCCAATGGCCGCTAGGAAGTGTTGCGGAATGTTGAAGTTTCTTCGACGTGCACACAATTAATTGATGCAGGCATCGGTTTAAAAAAGAAAGAATGTGACGTGAAAAAATATTTCAAAGTTTTGTTTCCATTTAGCTAGATCCAATTCAAAAATAAACATTATTAAAAAAATAAAATACAAGTGCGTTCTGCTGTTAAGCGATATTGTTTATCATAACTTTTAGTCTTAGAGGCTATACAATATTTATTACTAAGATGCAATCTTATGGGTTTTCTATATAATATTTTGGCAAATTGAAGAAATGAATGGCACCAACAAAAAAATTAACAGATGTTCGAAATTTAAATAAACATGTACCTAGTTATAAATATTTTCATAAATTTCTTAAAAATGTTAGGTATTACAAGATTTAAAAAAGGAGCATGGTTTAAAAAAATGTTGTTTGAAAAATTCCAAAACTATCAGAAACATGAAATGGAGTTAAATTTTATTTTAACTTGGTGTGTATTGTCCATGACACTGGGTCATCCACCCCGTTTTACTGTTCAAAACGTAGATACTAAAAATTGTGTACTCAACAGCCATAAACCCGTACCACAAAACTTAAAATCACATTTAATTACAAAGAACTCATTAAATCAAAAATGGAAGAAAACTGGATTTAATTTTAGTGCAACACCAAAATTATCTTTAATCCCTCATTGCGAGAACACCTCGTTGACTGAATAACGCATTTCCTCTGTCGCATCGTAAATTAAATAAATTATCAAGTGGGCTCATCAATTTCACTTACCAACAACTTTATTTGGTGTAAATAGTTTGGCGGGCAGCCATTTTCTTTGCAATTAATATAGTAATTCACTTCATTTTGTCCATTAGTAGGTATGTATGTTTGTGTGTTTATTTATAATAGTTTTCGTCGCAATTACTTTCGTACTTAATTGTGTTTATGTCGTTAATTTGTCTCGTTTTATGTTGCGATTAAAAGTGATTTTATCTTTCGTTTTGAACCACAGTCGTTTTTTTTACGATATTCCACACGTGATTTTTTTTATTTATAGAAGTACATTATTACAGTGTGTACTTTAAAGTAAACTTATTTACAATATTGACTTAAATTAAACTTCGCCTTGAATTTTTATTATATATTGTAGAAATAAAATCGTACAAAATATTTATTTTACTCATTCGTTTGTACAAAAGCTTGAATTTCAGTGCAACACATAACAAGAAAAGACTGAGGATAAAAAAGTAATAACTTAGTCATTTTATAAGACCTTAATTTGAAATCCGGTTTTTATCATGAACCAAGTTCACGCAAAACACCTACAGCCCAAGTTTGTATTGAAAACAAACAACACACACCCACACACACACACACACACACACACACTTTTGACATTCAAAAGTTCTCTTGTAAAAAAGGTTCGATGCAATTTTATGAACTTATAGTTTTGTTGTAATTTACTTTGCGGTGATTCAAAAATACATAAAATAAATTGCAGATAATTGTTATGATTATTTGTAAAAAAAAAAAGGTTAAATCCCAAATATTTTCTTGATTGGTATCAGACCCATAAATTACCAAGTAATCATTTTAGCTGTAACGTATTGGCTAAAACTAATTATTTTCATTTATTTAGCACCCAATCAAAAATACTTAATATAACTGCCCAATGATTCCGGATTTAGGGAGTGACAAAACTTATGAACGGAAAGCGAATGGAGTTTTGGAGATGTCATAACTGTACGTGTACTTAAATATTTTGTTTGTAAAGTAGGTACTGACTTTTTTATTATGTGCAGTTATAACATTGTTTTCACCCACATAAAAGACACAACGGTCAAAAATGACACCTCAATTTAAGGTGCTCTCAATATGTTTATTTTATGAGTTGCAATACTCCGTCTCCAAATCATATTCACCGTGAGTGCCGTATTATTTTGATACTTATTTATTATTTTACCAATTCAAAATCGTAGATATAAAAAAAAACTTGAAACAATCGTGACTCCATTTTTGGTAGCCTTTTTTTCCATGTACTTTTTGGCGGGATAAATGTTCTTTATTATGTACCGTTTAGTAAAAAATTGTGGATCTTAGCCATAAATCTAAGGATTACTGAAATAAAAGTAATAAAATCAGCCATTCATAGACATACTAAATAAAATATAGCTTGTCATAACGATCAGAATAATCGATTTATATTTTTAAACGATGAAAACTTATACTGCCGATAATATTTCATTTTTTTTATAAATTTAGTTAGGCACACTTACGTCATTCTTAAGTAAAAAATGGTATTGTTCAATATTTTGACTCTTTTATGATTTTTCTATATTATTATTTCTATTACTTTATTTCATTGCGTACTTATGAAAATGAATCATTCAAGTAAAAGTTTAATAGCTGTATTAAATCAATTAATCTTTATAATAAATAATTCAACCAATTTCCGTTCAGTTTTGCAACACCGCAAGACAAAAAAATAATACCTAACTAAAAACTCAATTATATTTAACTGGCTGGGTGATTTCTGCGTGAACATGCAATGTGTTTTATTATTATATATCTCATAAGGCAATCAATCATATAACAAATCACTTAGATATGAATCAAAATTGTTCAATCATAAATAAGACAACAGCTAAAGGCAATTTGATTTCAAAATTTCTCTCACCTCCGTATGCTTAAACGCCATAAAAGTCGTTCTTTATGAAACTTTTGTTGTTACAACGTACCACCTTACAATGCGTTCCTTATTTGAAATGTCTATTTTTCACTTCTCTTAGTTAATCTTTTATAATTTTTCTAAATGTTTCTCTAGTGTGAACACTCAGCAACACAAAGAAAGCATGGCACTGAAGTAACTGTGACTAAAACTTAACTGGCGTTTGAGAGATCGCCTGTAACTGTTTTATAAATAACGCAATTAAAAACAATAATAAGTATAATCAATCTACTTACCTTAATGATGGCTCGTTAACAATAATTTTAATAATAAAAGGAGAGGTGGCTAGTGGCATTAACCGTTCGTGGAATACCTGATCTATTTGATTGACGCACGAACGCTGAAGACGTCAAATACATTGCATTTATATATAAGTGATAAATTAACTCTTCCGGCTATTTTATTTATTTATTTTTTCTTTTAATAAGCTAGCTTTGTTTGCTTTTATTTAAAATACTGAAGGTGTGTTTAAGTCCTTTTTTTTCTTGCTAGATAGCTGTTAACAAAAAAAATAACAGCTATTTGTTCCGTCCTGTTGTATTTATAAATATGTGTTATGCGTTGAATGTTTATTGTTATTTTATTTTTTGTCATTTTTTATGGACATCTCGTGTGCCATGCGATAAATATTTTTTTTTCTTACTTTTTTTTTCTTCTTTAGCAGGTATGCACCTTACCTTGATTAAAATCAAAATTATCAAAAAAAAAAAATATCACTTCGTGAGAAGGTACTTTACCATTATCAAATACATTAAGTAGGTATAAATATAATAGGTATATGGTATTTCTAAATTAGTGATTGTAATACTTGCTAAATTAATAAAGGTTCAGATTATATGTTGGCCTGTTCAACCAGTTTTTTTTTTAAGATCTACTTAATGGCGACCATTTACCTACTTATTTCTATAATAGATTCATTTCCTATACTTTTTTATGTATAATAAAACCTTTCATCCAAGTTGGATGAATAAATTGACGAGTAAATGAGCTGTAAACGGCCAAAAAAACATAAATTTAACTAATAAACTACTATTTATTTCTGATAATATTTAAATTTAAAACTTTACTAGTTTCAAATTTAAGTTCTCCAGTGAACATAAATATATGTATAGCATTAGCATATAGAATGATTTTATTTAAAAAAAAAAATCGTAAATCTTGAATAATATTAATGTTACCATGTAGCTTGTTAGTTGTTAGCTATGACAAAATTACTACTGCATATTTTAAGTTATTAAATATTATCCGTATATTTTATGGATTATCATATTTTTTATTAATTTACGTAGGTGTTTCTAAAAAAATAATTTAGCAAAATAGAAAGAAAGATTAAAATTTGTTTACCTACCTACTATTATTCGTGTTATAAAGTTTTTTTTATATACTCCCTATTTTTAAATGAATTTCAGTTTTAGGTAAGTATCTCATATTTTATCAGGTTAAGATTGTTAAGAATTAACTAGACAGGTACTTGAAAGTATGTTAGATACCTAACAATAAACCTATGGAAACAAATAAATAATTTATTTCATACATGTATAGAGACTTAGATTGTCATGATTATTCCGTTTAGGAGTTGAGCAAAACCCGTTCTTATGCATGTGCATTGAAACCACACCTTAAGAATTTATACAAAGATTAATTATCGTTAGGATACCTTAATAAGTATACATAGTACGCAAAGATCGTTCTTTTATTTATTATAGCAAAATATGACAAAAAGGAAAAATTAAAAAAAAAATGTGGAAATTAAATGACTCCTATTTACTACCATCGTACACATAACTGTCGAAATGTGTGAGGTACACCACTGGTTTTCCATTTGGGGATTACAGGCGCGATGTTATGTTATGTTACGTTTTGAATAAAACTTTAAAAAAAGTTTCACCCGTGAATCCCCGACCTTAATGATTAGAAAATAACATCGAATACTGGCCACTTAAAAAAAGTTTCCTAAAAGAACAAAACATTCTTAATTCAAATTTCCCATTTGAACGAAATTAACGTACTTGATTGCGAAATTGCTATAAATCTACAACAATATTCCAATCGCGTTCAACGACGTCAAATGACCACAAAATATCGGTTTGTGATGCTGATGACCAATAACGCTGTAATAATAGGCTAGTCTATGATATTATGGCATGCGGGCGGTGGTTACTTGCTACCGTCTACGGTAATTCTTGTTGATCGGCAAGCACTTGGTATTTTGTCGTACAGTATTTCATTGTGAAGTTGTTGCCAAGGTCGTTTTGGTGACTAATTTGTGAGTTGTCTTGTTATAGGTACCTCGGGATTTTATTTTTTATTTTGAATTTGGATTATTTTATCTTTCATTTTTAATTTGAATGGCGAATGTCCTGTGAATCTGCAATCACAGAAATGCAATAGAAGTAGAGAGCATTTAAATGACTTTTTATTGAAAATAAAACCAGCTTGGTAAATACTAATATTGTCTTAATGCCTCACGGGAAACACCTTGGTCACTCATTCTATTACTTTCAATCTTAGAACCCATAATTAAACCCATTGCAATTTAAATACTTTAGTTAAATTGACGGGAAATCGTTCAAATTATAAATAATTGTCAACATTACGAATAACCACGGGAAGAAATTAAAAACTCATTTAGTAAGTACAGATTTCTAGTTTCTACAATGTTTTTTAGTTTTAATCATAATTTTGTCATGAAGGTTTTCATTTTCTCAGTATTCGACCGTAAAATTATATTGGAGGAATTTTTTTTTTGTTAGTTCGGCTTTTTTTTCTTTTTCTCAAGATTTATAAAAATAAACAAAGACTGGATTTGAGGGAAATAAACATAAAGAAAATAAAATCAAGTTCTAATTTCAAAAATCAACCCAAATCCTGGAAAATGGCAAGGAAGGGAGATATTCAGTTATTCTGCATTTTTTTTTCAAATCGATTTTATTTTTTATATCATGACTTTCAACTCGATAACGACAACGTAGCTACTCAAAAATATTTGCTGAACTAAACGCCGAATAACATTCACAAAAGCACATTCGTATTGAATCAAGCAAACATTTCGTTAAGAATGTTTGCCAAATTTTTGAACACACATTAATCATCGCAACACTGTTTAATTCGCCAATATGCCAACGTTTGCCCAACATTATATGAAAACATGTTGCTGCCAGTGACTCATATGCGATCATTGCCGAGAATAGAATAAATGACATGGACGCACACCACAACAAAAATGGTTTACGTATATTTTGAACTGTCACATGACTGAATAATATTTTTATTAAAAAAAAACGTTATGATAATCGAAAGCTTAAAAAGCATACAAGCTAACCGTAATGCTGTGAATGTTTTCATTGCACTATCAAAGAGTTTTCGTAGCAATAAATTGTAATTATTTTATTACTAACAGTTCTTTACTTGAATAATTTTATTCAATTTATACAGCTACTGCTGATGAGTCAACTGTCAGTCCAAACGGATTTTAATTTCCAATAAGTTTATTTGTATGACACTTGTTAGTAATAATACCTTGATAATAACAGGAAATAGCGTTTGATAATTTATTTAAAATGAACACGACGTGAACGAATGACTGTAGGAATGAACGAGATTGATATAAATGAACAAAAATGTATGCTGGCTCACGCGATGGTCATTGTTCTAGGTAGAACAAATTAGGTCTAATAGAGGTGCCAGTTTATTTTTAATCTACATGCCAAAGTCATGGTAAAAAATTTAATTGGACTAAGTAGGTAATGTGGGTTACAATGTGAATAAATAATGTGTTACTTTAACCCTAGTATTTATAGGCTATGTAAAGATTATGTACTACGGTTGTGCTACCTTCGGAGGATGTAGACTTCGGGCGAAAATATTTAATTCATTATAAAAATTAAATAAAAGATCTTTTCAAAGAAAAAGGTTCCGAAATCCCTAGAACCAATCAAAATGTAATCCCAAAGGGGGATTATTCGAATTTAGAGGGGAAATTTTAACACATGGTGGTAACCCTAACAAAGATCTTTAAATTCTGTAATTGACGTAAACTGGTAATAAATTGCAATTAGACTGACAAGAACAATGTTAGTATGGCCGGCTTGCCTAGCTACTAGTTTCTATACAGTTTAGGCAACACAATTACTGACTCGTACTGGTACCAAATAATTGGGTACATTAATAAGATTCTTATCTCCGTAGTTACGTCATTATTTTGAAGCACGTGCTTGAGATATTGTTCTGAAAAAATAAAGAGCGTACTATTTTTTATGTTATAATTTAAAGTAGGTACCTAAAGTAAGACGTATTAGTAATTTAAACTACCGTTATTTATTCATTAATAACACTTCCTTTCCAAATAATCTAAAACCCTATAAAAACATCACAATCAATAGACACCACAATAAACAAAAAAACGATCAACCCATCGCTATACAGAATGCGACCGCAAAAAGCACAAAAAGTTTCCATCAAAAGTTCAAAATTAAAAATAACATGACCTCATTCTTAAGACTCTTCTGTTGTCTATACCCATTTTTATTCGCCCACTTGTAAAAGGTTAGATGTTAGATTCTGACAGGCAATTAAACAGACAGGGAAATATCTCAAGTGCATTGTCGGAATAGTATTCTTTTTTCGAAATAATTTATTGCCTTGAGAACTATCAAGGGCGTTGCATGACACTTAACAAATGATATTTTGATGTTTTTTTTTTTTACCTTTTGCTATTTAATAACGTTATCCGTCAATGTTCTGTGATTACTTTTTGGAGCTTTAGATTTTTAATGGTGTAATTATCACATATTCAATACCTATTAGAAATTCCTCTTCAAGCAGTACTTAAAACAATCTAGTTATCACCAAAATAACTAAGTGTGTTCTTAATTTAAGTACAACCAAATTCATTTGAAAATAAACTCTTACAGTGTATTCTAACTCAAATGATGGCGTGTACTTGACTCTAAAGTTTAATTGGAATAAAAAATCATCAACTAAAATACTAATGAATTTCAATGAATAATAACGTGTCATTAACGATCAAATAAAACTTTATGATTACGACAATTGCACTTAATTATATTTAATTCATAGTCGGAGTGATACAATACTTGTGTGTATTTGTTCGAACTCGAAGAAGCATTCAAGCTTATGTTGGCTGTCAAAACAAGTGTGACATAAAGTAACAAGCAATTCATTACTGTCTTCGGCACACAATAGGAAAGAAATTCATAGCCCACGGCTTCACAATGGGGTACAATCACATTAAGTACCTTTTTATTACAAACACAAAAGTTGTAAACTATTGTGAAATAATTTCCGACTCGAGTTGCGTCTTCGAGTTTTTTTTTTTAATCTGGTGGTTTAGTTGTAAACTTTTTCGTAGTGTTCCTTTTTTGAAATGTTATTAAGACATTTTATAACGTTGATGTTCGAACAAATTGAAATGACGTTTTTGAAAGTTTCTTTTTTATTCTGATAGATAATCGTGTACATTCTCTATCGCAATTTTGATCTTCTTTGTTTTTCTCTGTTCGAATATTAATTTACAAGCAACGCTGTTATCGTTGCCAGATTGTGAGCCCTTCTACGAAGTCAACTTAAGCAACTTGATATTTATATAAAGTTTTGAGATACAATGTTGCCCTGTAAGTTCAAGGCAAACGGCATCACATTTCATACTAAACCACTTCGTACAGGTTTATTTGGAAAACATGAAATATGTTTTTATTATAGTGGGTATTTCTCATAAATATCGTTCTTAAGTTTAGTTGACAAAAGTTCTAAAAATTAACAACTTTAATACACGTTATTTATGTCGTGTTCAATAGTAGTAATGTAACGTATTTTATTTTCTCACGATAAAATACATTTTTCACTCGAACGGTAGCTGAATAAATACATATTGCTTAAGTTTAAATTTGTTATCTGACATTAAATTCACTGACTAGTTGGTATATTTGTAAATATCAAAATGGTAAAAAAAAAAAATACTAACCTACTAGTGATAATGTAGAAATATGACTGTTTTCGCATGCAACGCGATTACGACGCGCGAACATCGTAACGGGTTACCCCTTGAAAAGCTGATGCAAATTCGTGCATAAATAAATAATGTATGTGCCCCGCACATAGATATCATCAAACGATAACTCCAGTTAGACAAAGATGGATGGTCAAATAAGATTTGTTGACACCTTCGCGCGATAACATTTTTAATAAATCATCTGTCCCGATCGGATATTTATACGCGCGTAATTGGACGTCGGTACGTACGAGAACGTTCAACTTTAGTGTCTGTTTATGGCTGCAGGAGAAATCATCGAAATCACAACACACATTTTATAGCCATTAATAATCAAACCCTATTTTATGGGTCATTCCGAACTTGTTGATATACACGTGGCAAAGGCGGCTACTGATGAATTCGCTGTTGAATAATTCAATTTCTATGCGTTCAGTAATTACTGGTGGACATAAAACGTCAAATAAAAATACAATCTCGTTAAAATGAATAGTTTATCTGTGCTAGAGGCTGACAATAATTAAATGGCGGTGAAACTAGGCGGCTCTAACTGTTTAACTGACATTTTCAAAGTGATCCGGTCACGATATCTCCCAGTCTTTTGAATAATGGATAAATAAAATTGTTTAGCATTTAATTTTTTCCATTTAAAAGGATTTTCCTGCAGATACTAGAACCAGATAGTCACACGATTGGACACGTTTTGCGATCTAGGTAATAAATACTTGAAATGGTCGATTGCTGACTCGGTATCGCTTAACATTATTTATAGAGCTTAGCATTTGCCTACTACTTTATTTAAAAAAATAGGATTTAGTTAAAGCCTTTCCAGTGTTTGTGTTTGTTTTACTTAAGGTTAAGTCAAGTCGTGTGGCACTTGGATTATTTTAGAGCTATAAATAATTTGATAGCACTTTTCTATAATACTAATGTGTTTTTTGTTTTGTTTCAGATGTGTTACGGATATTTTATTAAGCTGAAGGACACTTAAAAAGGTAAT
Organism: Noctua janthina; assembly: GCA_963576755.1. Taxonomy (NCBI): domain Eukaryota; kingdom Metazoa; phylum Arthropoda; class Insecta; order Lepidoptera; family Noctuidae; genus Noctua; species Noctua janthina. The sequence goes on from OY755067.1 coordinate 3,817,971, forward strand.
TTCAACTTAATTTTTAAATATATGTTTAAAAATTATGAAAACTAATAACTATTCAGAATTACTTTTGACCTTAAATCCATCCGCTACAAAACAAATAATATTCAAAATAAAAGACGAAAATGAATCTTGACACACACAATATGGTTGTAAATTTCAGCACAGTTCGGACTGTTGGCATTGGCTCAGTGGTTACGAACGCTACATCATATCTTGTAACCGCCGCGTCGCAGGCTCGATCCTCAGTTAATGCTTCTAGTTTTTGGGCCTTATCGAAGCTACATGTTGTTCCATACAACATGATAGTCAAATCAAGGCCAATATAAAATGTTCCCGACACGGTCGCGGTTTAGATAACATATATCTTCAACGTATCACCGAAGGGGCCTACATTTTTAAAATATTTGAACCGAAAAATGAATAGGACAACCCTAAAAAACGATCCTTTTTCAAAAAGCGACTATGAAGTTTTTTTTAAAATAAAGTTGTCTTCTATTTCACTTTTAACGCTTTTTTTCATTAATCGTCGGTTACGTCCTTGTTCTTACAACACAAGTTATACGACTTTATACACGTGTTATCTATAATCAATAAATAACCTTCGAAGAGAAAGTTTGATAAAAAATTGATTGATCGAAAGGTAAAAACAAGGTCCTTTTATTTATCGAATTCGATTAGATACAGTATCGAAGAATTTCACCTTAGTTCGACTATGACATTGTAAGGTTACATTGCTATGACTTTAGCTGAAACTAGGTATTTTTTGTTACTGAGTTTTTGCTCCTTCATTTGTATATGGTATCAAAAAACGGTAGCGGTTTAGCGATGATGAATTGCCTGTAGTAAAATTGATTATAATGTTGTTTTCGTTTCTTTGTTCTTTTTTTATAACAGTAGGTATTTGGGCTTGAATCTTTTATGCTCGCCAACGCAACTTATTCATATTTTTGTCATTTAAATTTAAAGTTGCGCTCAAAATATTCAAGAATATTAAAAAACCACAACAAAATGCCGGTAATAATTCATTCGTTAATACAATGTTTCAGCCATTATCCCTATTTCTTTGTACGACACAGCCGTTCTAAACCACCCTAACCCTTTAATGCCATACGGTGTCTTCAATACCCCGACTTTCACATCCTTCCTGTTTTAAATGTATTCATAACGCATAAAAAACCTAATGCGTATCATTTGACGGTGTCTAGACAAAAGCCCACTGTCTATTGTCGGGTTAAAAGGATTTTTTTTGCTGTCTTCGAAATTGGATCGGAAGATGCAACTGATAGTTTGATCAGCATGAATGGATATTACTTTCGGTTTTTATTTTATGATTGTAAACGATATTTTTGGGACTTTGTTTATTCGTTTCTATTAATGGGTTAGTAGGTATTTTCTCTTTGCGTTGTTTTTTGTTAGTAACAATGTGGTTGTGGATTTGTATGTAAAGAATTGAATGAAAACTTGCAAAGGACAAGGTGCAAGGACACTTAAGACTAGCCGTCACATGAAATCGTTAGATAGAAGTGTTGACAACTAACCACAGTGTAAATCGTTATTTCAATTCCATTTAAACATGCAATTTTAAACCGCACCTTACTTCCAGTACCTAAACTAATAATTTATCACCGAAAATATGAATTACAAAACGAAGAAACGTAAAATATTATTGAATGAAACAGCATTGTTACTACCTCGTTAACTTCTCACCGTAACCCTTTCAACATCGTCTTACAAACCACCACAAAGTGCACCATTGTCCTATCCCTTATCTCTAACAATAAACTACCGTGTATTTAAAAATCGAAGCTACTTTGAATAAAGCATCCTATTGTAAATATTATAAATATTATGCTAATGCGATAAAGAAATTTTTTGACTTCGGTCTTTGAGACCAGGTGTCGCGTTTAAAGGGTTGAATCGACCCTACGTGTTCAATCATTTATTAAGATTTTTGTTCTTTTGTCTACGATCTTATTCCCATGCATAGTGTATAGAATTTATGTGAGAAACGCTAGTGATATATTTATGTTCGTATTCTAATGCATACGGTTCCAAGCATTTGAATAAGATTCAAGACGGTTCATTGGTCATCATTTTACGGATTACCGATATTTTGGGAATGGATCCTATGATTTATGATGCCTGAATCAAAGATTTCTGTTAAAGGATTATTGCTGGTATTTAAATATAGGGTCATAAACATATGATTTGCATGTGTTTGAATTTTTATTCTAGATTTTATAGCTGAGCTTTGGCGTAAGCTGTATAATTTACCTATATTATACGTAGATTCTTTTTCCGCATTTTCTAGTTATAGCTACGAAGTAATTCCAAAAAACAAGCATTAATACTTGTCCAAAAAAAAAATACCAATCATATTTTAACAAAATAAAAGTTTATTATTAATATAAGCCTTTTCCGAAAAAAACTAATAATGCCGTAATAGGACTTATGACGATTTCCGCAGCCAGCGAGGCGCTGCCACAGAAAAAAAAATACGAGTTGAAATGGAAAATTAAACAATTATCTGTTTACTGTCTTCTCTGCGGTGAATCTGAGTAATTTCTGTAATCAGATACTGTGGTAATTGTTATTACGACTGTAATTTATTTAACTTTGTTTGTTGTTTACTTTTGTTCTTATTTTTAACTTGCCTTTTCCTTGCTTGTTTATTTCAAAAAGTAGGTCCAATTTCTTGTACTGTCAAAAATCCAAACCTTACCTCGGGTAGCTTATTGGGTTGACTTTGGGAAATCCTTTATAAGTGCGCTTTTACACCCTCCAAAGATCCGAAATAAAAACTATGTGCACTGGTTTAGGCAGATCTGTACAGCATAGGTTTATGTCGTAACCGTAAGTTTGGTGTCGTATCAAACTTTTATACTTATGCATTACAGCTCACTATTTCAAATAAAATTTTAATTTTACTTGCATTACTATTTGCTTGCTACACAGAAAATACTATTATTAAGTTCTAGCCTTTATTGAATTTAATTAATAACGCAACAGGACATCGGACCATATTTGCATAATGTTTCAACGCAAATGTATAATAATAATAAATGGGCATTATTAATTAGGCCCATATGTCGAATAAGACTTATTTGGGGTGCTGCGAATTAGATCGTTATGTAGGCTTTTTCTTAAACATACTAGGTTCAATATAATTTAATGATTTTCGATCACTTACGTCCATTGTCCTTTCTTTTCTTCATTATTTCCCTTAAGTAATTAATCTTCATCATTTTAATGCATCCTACTGTTAATTTAATTTATTTGGCTGATAGATTCCTAATCCAACATACATACTGTTATATGATAGGGTTGATTCCTTCTAATTTGGACAAAGAATAGACATACCTTTATTATTTAAACCCTAAAATACGGCCCTACATAAATAAAACAAATGAATCGATCCATTGTAGAATTCACGAGAAATACCTGTCGATCGGTAATTGGTGCTGTTTCCTCCACCGTTCAATTCCATGTGTTTAATTATTATAATTGGTTTTAAAAAGAAAACTCGAAATTACAGTTTTACGTCGACGAGTCGCGGTTACGACAGTTTTGCACTTATCTTTGATGCACGCTATTTCGAAAACGAGTTCCAGTATTGCTTTTTTTTCATTTGAATTTAGAACGTTTTTAGGGCTTGGCTACAAGTGAGCAGTTTTAACTATTATTAATAATATCCCAATGTGTTAATAGTGTATGTAATTGCTACCTATTACATGATTATGTTTTTTTTTCGTAGTTTAAACTAGGGTAAAAATATAGTTTAGTCTACATTAAAATATTATTCTAGAAATAACATGAACCAAATGCTTATTGTAAAACTTCGTATACTAGCAGCCATAAAAGCAAAAAAATAACGTTCTGTTAATAATTGTTTATTAATTATTTATGATTATGAGGCATAGTTTATTTTAGCTGTTTTCATAACATATTGTATTAACACCAGTCGCTAGAAAGGATGTGGTGACTATTATTATTTTATAACTGGACATTAAAAGACCATAGGTTAAAAAAATATACCGACGTTATTAAATTAAATGCGTCCATGTAGATATTTTTGAATAAAAACCTTATGCAGTGTTTAAACTTTGTTCTGATATTATTTAAATATTTTTACTCTTTACCATAAAAGTCGTTACTACTTTTTTATATAGTACATATTTATAAACCATTCGTTTTTTAAACAGTAATTCCAAAATCAAAGATTTAAATTCTCGAACACGTAGGCCTGTTCGTTTCAAAATTAAACTTCGAACTCTTTCACGAGTACACAAAACGTATGTTAATAGCCCGCCTTACACATATGGCTGACGAACACAGCTGTTCCTATACTATTCTTATGCAAAACAGTATTTCGTTTTATTCGTTGTACTAGAAATAACCAGTAGTCTGTACTGAAGAGATGGTATGTAAAACAGTTTTTTTACACCCAGATTTAAAAATGCACGTGTTCAAATATGTTACTGGCTGTATGTTCAACGACCTTTGCCATTTAAAAAAAAACTAGCCTAAAAAATGCAGATAAAAATATGGAATCGATGAGTGTCGCTCACCTTGAATTTAGGTGCGCCTAAGTTTGTTTAACTCCATATTTTAAGTTAGGTACTGGAATTTAAATAACTACTTAGGTATCATTAAACTCACTTCATTTTGAAGTGGGCAATAAAAATAATTTTATACTTATTTCTGTACCTAAGTGCTATAAAAATTATGATAAGATAAAGTATTTATTCAGTTGGTTTGTCGATTTTTTCAGTTGGTATTGTATTTCCCAATTAAGGCATTTATGAACATTTGTAAAAAATAAGGTGATTTATTTGAATTTTAAGTGAACATTTATTTATTTTTTCTTTTCAATTTTACTCGGAAAAAAACCATTAGGAGCAACTCCAGCTCCATCATACATGTTATTCTTTAAAACGCCATTAATTTAAATATATTATTAATTAGACATGACTCAACTCTCATATAGTTGACTTTAACAAACACTTGTGTGAAGAAACATCGAGTTTTATGTTGGTCATAAATAATTAATGACTGTTCAAAGTTATTATGTAGGTACTGTGACGGGCCGTCTTCATTATCCAAACTCTTTTCGATGAGAAACGTTTTCGATATTTGCTCATATTTATGAAACAATTTGGCAAATCCATTGTGCGATTTTTCACGCTTTAATATTCCTTCATAACCATGGAGGAACTATTAAAACGATTTCCAGTATTGTTATTTTTTTAATTAAGAACATTTTTTTGTGTATTATTAATAATACCCTATTTTATGAATATTTCCTCTAAACATTTTTGACGATAAAGATCTGACAACATAACACCGATGATGACTAATTTGATGGTAGATCTTTAGTTTTTAATTATTGTTAAGAAAAATAAATACCTATGCAAAAAGCATGTGGCATCATTTTTTTTCTAAAAATAGAAAGATTGTAAACAAATGAACCAATCAAACCTCGTTGTAAACAAGCCTTGCGCAATGAACCAAAGACTAAAGAAGCACGATTTTTAAATTTACAAAATACCGTGCGAAGAGATTAACTATGTTCTTTCCGTGTTACCATCTAGGTTCATTGGCTGAGCCATGAGGAAAAAATACAAAAATATTAGTGTGACCAGTATTTGTTGTGTAATTATCATGTGCTAGTATTTTTAGCTTTGACTGGCTGTTATACTCCAATCGAAATTAGTTTAGTCTTTAAAAATAAATAACTTACGTGTGAAATTATACAAAACGAAACAACTATTTGCTGTTGCCTAAAAAACCGTTTAAATTTTACGACTTGTGTGGTCTATGTTTTATATTTTTAGAAGCGGCTTGTTTAATCATAAAGTTTTAAGTAATTGCTTTGAAACAAAAAATCTTGAGTATTAAAATTAAAATACAAAGAGCCAAATGGATGCACTGACAGATTATAATCTTAATTAGTCTAAAATTCTTAATTTTTTCACTTAAAACTATTTTAGATTTCAATACAAAAATTTTGGCCAATTAATTAGTAAACATGAAGTGAATTTCTGAAGACTTTATAAGTCTTAATTTATTTAAAACTGCAAATTAATTCACTGGCTACATTTTTTTTTATAATATCTAAAAATTTGAGTGAATGTCACATTATAAATCTTATTTATAGTTTTTATTCATTTAAAATGCGAACAATAAACTCTTTGACGTCAGAAAACGAGTTTATTAACATTTTATTCGTCTTGATTTGAATTAAAACGAGTTGAAACCGATCAATTTTTTTGAGTGAAATTGATTCGTTTCAATATTTTCAACGTAAACAGATTTTTGTTGTAACATTATGTTTTATATTACTGTGTTTACATCTATTAGATGTGTTGTTATACTGTTTATTTTGTTTTTAAAAAGTACCATATAAATATACCTACATAAAAGTTTATAGTGTGTATTTCACAGCAAACTACACACATGCCTTGCCTTGTGCATATGATGTCCGCTTCATGTGTTATGTCATTTCATTTGGTGGCTTCCTCAATAAAATTTTATAGGCGTTAATTAAAGGGCTAAGGGGACCACAAGAACGTGATAAGCGAACATTTCTCACTTTTGTTTTACAAAATGCTTTTTTCCATACTTGAGTAAATTTTTTTTTTTGCGAAAATGAGACTTGTTACACCTGACGGATGTAAGATGCAACACATAAAATGTTTTAATAGTACCACTTGAAGAAACCGCTTGATTTTTTTTTTCAAAGATAATTATTTTTGTGTGTAGTTTAAGAGTTGTTATTTTTTTTCAATTTTAATGTTTAAGTGCATGTTATGTCTGTATCTGATCGGTTGTTATGCTTGTAAAAATGTTTTATTTTCTGTATTAATTTAGAATTTTCACAACACAATTTAAAAAAAATTATACCGTCAAATAAATATTTTACACCGTCATTAGCAACAAGCAATATTCCTTTCAATCAAGTTTTATTATCACATCGCAAGTAAGGCCATCCCAATCGTTTCGATTCCATCAAAAATATTCGTATTTAAAAATATCGATTCAATTATGTCAAAGATTTTAATTAACATTTCGTATCGTTTAATTTAATTGGTGATTGGTATCTTATATCGTCGGCATTATTTAAAATTTTTAAGTTAACCATTAAATGAAATACGTGACTTCAGTTTTTTAAAAATTACATGTAATTGTATACAGGGTGAAGCGATTATTAGATAACTCTTTTTGCTTCGAAATATATACGTTGATAGGTGTAATTATGGTCAAAGAAACATCCGTGATATTCATTAATTAATTTTAATTCCATGCAAGTTTGAACATTTCGCAATTTAGATGTGCAACACGTTTTTTTTTTCACCCTGTATCTGCACTGACACGGATTCACCATGTCTTTGTCTGTACAAAAGAGTGCTAAACTATTTAGTTTAAAAGATACAACTGTGTGACAGACGAACGGACAGACAGACAGCGGAACCTATTAATTATACATATAATTTAGTCTCCTTGTCACTCTTTGAATACGTAACGATAAAAACACGTCCAAAATAAGACTGATTGTACAAAATGAAAATGATTTCACAAAATAAAACAAGGAAACAAAGCCAACATAAAATCAATGTAAGTGTTTATCTTCAAAGGTTGTCTAGTACGTGTTTACTATCTTAAAACGTGAACTTAATCTCGTCTGTCTGTCTGTTTGTTTGCGAAAACAACTGATAGTAAGCGACGGTACGTAGGCGGTTTGTATAACGATTAGGTTTGTTTTAGGCACTGTTTCTATGGCTTTCGGAACGAAAAATAGACAGTTTATTGTTAGATAGTTTTAGGCTCGACCCCTATTACATGGGACTTAAACATAACTGGCGAAATGTGGGTGTAGTATTAAGTACACCTATGCTTAACCCTTCGGGGATTACAGGCGTGATGTTATGTGTAATGTTTTGACATACACAAGCCATGTTTCTGATAGGATTTCGCTGCGGCAAAAATTACATAAACTTCCATACAAACTGTCCACACTTTAGGAGTATGAATTTTCAAAAAATCTTGCTAAATCAAGGTAAAAAGGTACCTTTCTGCAAAATGTCTTTAGTTCAGACCCCTGTGTTTTACCTGTACGTTTTCCGTCACAGCACGAATAAATTACAGATTTTTGTAAAGTAATTATATATTTAAAACTTGAAGCACAGTGGTGTACTCTAATTTCATAGTCATTTTCTACCAATCAACCGGGTGATGCAGAAACAAACAGTAGAATTGAGTTTTTTTACACCGGATTTACCAACATAAAATTCTATAATAATTAATTTATAGACCAACCATAAACAAAGGGGAAGGGCCATTGAAACTAGGGCAATACCTAAAGCCCACGTCATGTCGTGATGTAATACAAAGTACCCAACTGCTGTTGACAGCTCATAAATAATATTAGGTCATTGTACTTTATTAACTTAATTAACTACTGCTTGAAACGGAGCTCGAATATATCCTTGACTAACTATTTTAGCTTTGGGTTATGAAAAATATGGTATTTATGATAAGAGAAACGATTCTTGTGAGAAAATTTTTAGTTGGACGTACAGCTAGAAAAATGGATTAGGTACATGACATTACGTACTGGATGGACAATAAAAACCTGTGTCAAAGTCAAACTGATTTGGATTTTCTGTCATCTATCACGATGACATTGACAAGTGAACTTAAGTGGTTCTCGATAATGCCTTCTTGATATCTTAAATTACGGTCACCCTAACATATCCTCATTTAAAAATTAAGTTGGTTATAGTCCGATAATTCCGAAACGTTATACAAATAACAACATGAAATAAAAATAATCCACAATCCTTTATACTCATTGCGCAATACCCCTCAGTTAAATTGTGTTAAGAATTATTAAAATATGGTGGCTATACCTACCCCTGCGATCAGTCATTGCGCAGGCGTGGCTATCAGACTAATCGCCCCCGCCGTAGACCGGCCGCCATCTTGTTTTACCATTTTTTAAAATTCCTTTTTCATTTGCAACGAGCGCTAGCGCATTCTGCCTTGTTTGGTTTGATGGATTACTTGCATGAATTATTTAATACGATTTTAAATATTATTCCAATTTCTATGGTAATTCTTTTGTGCTGTTGAAGTTTTTTTCATAATAAAAGTTCTTGTGCATTTTCTCACAATTATCGATGTATAGTTGATTGTTGGAGAGACAATGGTTATAATTTCTCATTAACTGTGGCACTCGATTAGATGGCACCAAAACTGTAACTATCGTTAACTGATTAGAGGTTAACAAACTTTTCATTAAGTATGTATAAAAAGAAGAGGAATCGTGTTTTTTTTTGTTGTAATTAATTCAAGTACACTAACGCGCAATTGCTAAAGCTCTAGAAGTTCTAGATTTCGATCTTGTAATCAGATTACCTTCTTACTTGACGGTCGGCTTTCCAAAGGTTCGTTTCCAACTTTTTTCTCGCGTTATTTTTCACGATACGCCACGATAAAACCTGTATATAAATGTGGAGCGTGCAAGAGCCTATCAAGAGGCGGCATCGCCACTTTGTCAGTTACCGTGTTTTCACGTGCAACAATACTTTTTGTAAGTACGCTGTGAGGTCAAAAATGTGAACGAAACGAAATTACGATGTTGTGTAACCAATTTGCCCTCTATCCTTTTTTTTCAAATTCTTGACGTTTTTTTGCGGCATGAGTTTTTTTTTACTAAAAAGTAAGCATGTAAATTGTGACTTTGTGAGTAACCATTTTAATAAACAAGGCAATTATTTACATAGATTTTTATAAAACTATGAAGAGACCTTGATATAAAAATTAATATGACATGAACACGTGAAACTAATTATATTAATTTAAACAGCAACTAATTAAATGAAACACGTGTATTGTGAGTTTTTTACTCATAAACTTGAACATTTTAATGGTATCAATGTGTTCACAGACGTAAAATACTTACAGAAAGATATTTTTAAAAAAATATCTTAACGCGCGTACAATCCAAAGGTTTTAACAAAAGGTTAAACGAAACGTCAAGTTATAACTGGATGCTTGTTTATTAATTGATTATAATTAGAAACAGACGTTGTTATTCTATTTATAACTTAATTATTATTATAAATAAATTACTTGTTTTTGTTTACTCGCTGTATTTCCAGAATGCTGATACATATTTTTCTCGTGTACGGATAACGAATGAGTTAACATTTAAGTTGAATTGTTTGTGTCAAAAATTTTTAAAGAAACGATGGATTAAAAATAGGGTTAAGTTAATCAATTCTATGAAAATTAACTAAATAAAAAGAAAACATGATTTTAGGTCAAAAGTAAAACAAAAAACTAAAACCTCCATGCTCGTTACAAAATCATATCGATTAACCAAAAACTTCTTACATTTCAGATGTGTCGGAAACATGAGATCAACAAAAAGGGGAAAAATGAAAAAAAAAACTTGAATACCACCGCGGCCAACCTGTTGTATGCTCGGGGACATTTGGTGAGCGCTCCATATTATTCTTTATCCTTTTCTGTTCCACTTTTTTAATAAAAAATGTAGAAAAAGGAGAAAAAAAATGTAAATAATACGATCCTTTGAAAACCAGAAACGAGTGGGTCGAAGATTGTGGTGCACTGAGAGATTTGTGGGTTGTTATGAATTAGAAATATTGTACTGTCCTTTTACATTATTTAAGTGATAATCTGAGTAGGTATATCGATATTTAAATATTCACATACGTACTTGCTACGTAATTGTTAATGAGAAAATATAAATTCCAGTATTCAAAACTGTGTTTAAAAGACGCTCATCGCTTTTCTCAAAGGTTTCGTAAAATAATAATTTATACCTACACCCATAAAACAATTTATCAATGAACTTATCATACTACACTAAATTATCGCCAGAGTTTCACATTGCACTATCATTTAATCTCGTTATCTGCTAATTAAATGATAAAAGATAACAAAGGAGTGGGAAACAAAGGCAATTCGTTTTTAGAATATTTTAGATCTTTACGCCGAGAAAGAGTATTAATTGTAAGAAATTGTATTAATTATTAAAATTAAAAAATACAGATTTATTTCTCGTATCGTCTTGTATCTTATTCGTCGTTTGAGTCGAAATTAACATAAAAATGCAATTCTAAGGCTAAGTTTCTGTAATATTTTTGAGTAAACTATCAAATTACCAATAACAACAAAAGTTCTTTGTACTAACTAAGCCTCAAACATTAGTCACATTATAAATTCTATTTCGAAGAAAAATAATGACGTTATTAGTCTTGCTATTGCTGTGTCTCAGTCCTTACCTTACCACGTATCTGAACGGACAGGACCACTCCAGTTGAGGTTAAGTGCAGGTATCGTAGACCTTTTTATTTTGTTTTTTTTCCAAGTGCCCTCGGAAATAGTTAACCTATTTATTTTACTTTCGAAATTGGGGTTAGGATAAAAGTTAATTTGACTCGGCTCGTGAAGGGTTAAAGTTTTTTTTTGGATATTTATTACACGGATGGAATTAATACTTCTGTGTTTTTTTTAAGACAGTTGTTGTTCTTTTAATGGGTGGTGTGTAATAACGACTGTTTTTAGTAGTTTTTACTTTAATAAATCTTTGTGTAAGACGTTTTTATGTGCATATGTCATCCTTTAAATATTATGTTAGGCCCATACAAGAGACGTTGTTAAATAAAATGAAATGCGTCATACATTTATCCCTTTCATACATTATAAGGCTCATCTTACAACAATTATATGAATCATTTTGTCTTTATGGCCACTAAAATGGTCAAGACCCCCGATTCGCGCGAATTCAAAATTATGTTCCATCTTTAAAAATTTGATCCAACCCTGTGTTACTGTCAATTGCAATTTTATAAAGATTAACATTTCATAATAAAAATAAAATGTGTATTTTCCTTGAAACAACCTCAATCATTGTTAATTTGATTTGATTACTTTTTGTCACTACAAACGTACGGACGGACAGACAATCATGGAACCTGTTGATATGTTTTAAATTATATAGTACTGGGCTATTTTGCTATCCATTCATTGTGTTGATAAATTGGACTTTGTGTCTTATTTTATAAGAAATGGAGTAGGTTTTCGTTTGAGCTGTTTACGGGGCGATCAATGTTTGAAAGAAATACATATGAATGCTCTACCTGCTGTGAGTTGAGATGTGTGAAAGGCTGTATGCAACAGTGTTGCACTTTGATATCTATTTCATGATTATTTTTGTATAGGATTATTGAAACAAAACCCAGCGACTGATTATATTATTATCTGATTATATTGTGGCCTCTGTTATTAGTATCCAAAAATTATGGAAACGATGATTGTTATAATTTATTTTAAAATATATAACTCCTTTTTGGGCTTTGCTATAGTCGGGTAAAATATATATGATCAAATTAATAAGGTCATGGGCAAGCAAAAAGAAGTCGTGTATACATAAAAATTGATGACGCATGACATTATTATGCAATAATGCTTTTGTGACTGTTTTTTGTAGATATTTTTGTTTCTTTGGCTATGTTTTGATTTAGAACAATGTCTTGATTCTCATGTTGACAAAAGTTTCGTATTATTTATAATATTCAGGATATCCTATTCTTAAAATTAAAAACGTATCAATTATTAAAAAAAAATAAAGGAGAATGGGCACGTACAATTAATTGATTAAATTATTCAAATAACATTTTGCATTACAAAAACAAAGTAAATCACGACATTAAACCTTTATAGTTCTATCTAACATAGAAACATCATGGCACCTGCTCTCGCGAGACCGGTTGGAATAGAGGTAAAAAATAATCTTTTTCATTTTAAAAACAACCATTTTTTAAATGCCCGACCGTGGGACCTCGCTGTGTTTACGGTTTTGTGTTTATATTCCAACACTTGGTGATGACAAAATGTTCAACAACTTGTGTACTGATAAATAATGTTTCAGTATGGCTATGTTGAAAACAAAGTTTGGATCATGTGTTGTTGACAAAAAACATGTTTAAGAGAAAAAAAAACACAAGGCCTTTTATTGCAATGAGTTCTGTGCCTTTACAATAATAATAACTATGTTTATCACTATAAATGTAAATGATCATAACTCGATTTTTAGTTAAAAGATTAAGTGCGAATTCACAGCCACGGCAGTAATTTTATGTAGTTTTCTAAGTGTTAATTTAATTTATTGCGATATTCTCACTCTTAATGGCGGTTTAAGTTACATAGTACGCAAATAGAGATCAGTATCTATTGCGCAAATTGTTTTAAGCATTCTTTATATGGTCACAGTGGTGACGGCCCTTACTGACCCGCCAGGTAATGGTGCCTATTTAGATATAAGCTGATAAAAATATACCTATAATTATCGCCCAACTGCCTCCCCCATTTGTTTATCTGTCTATATACCGCTCTGCGGTCCCATTAGCTGCATGTTTCAGATAAAATGCCTATTTGGAAACTTCCAAACCTTCTAATACAGTTTGGAATTAATTAATTTTTAATTTAACTTTAAAACATTCCATTGAATAAGAATCATTCAGTTTTTACCGCGTTTAACCGGTTCGTAGACGTTTGGTGGCATCGGCCACGCCCGCGACCGCCATATTCAAATTTTCAAATATCGAATACTTTTTCCGTTTTTGCCGGCCGGTGGAACCAGTTTTTGTTTTTTTACTCCCATCAGTCTTGACGCAACATGTGGACGATTTGGGACACTATCGAGTCAATCGTCCCGCGCTTGGAACGTCGGAAATTCACGAACGATTCTGCATACGCAAAAAAATGATAAAGGACAGGCCTAACAAAGAGTTAGGTCATGCAGGTCACGGCGGGCATTGCACGCCTGTAAAAAATAACGCAAAATCATCGCCAGTGCAAAAACACTTATCCGTGACTCATATTTTTATACCTTTACGGAACGACTAATAAAGGAAATTTGTTGTCCGCCACTAACAAGTATGCCGGTCGTTTGGAATACAATGATTAGCTGTCATTTGTCACTTTTCGTGTCTCGTGCGACGACCGAGCATTGAATGTGACACTGAGGCCATTAACGCCAACTGAAAACTAAATAAATTGTGTAATTTGCACCTTCATGTAAATTATTTGGCTTATACTGATGAGGTGGCATTAGTATGTGCGGTTAAGCTCGACCTTGGAGAAAAAGATAAAGAACTGTTTTCAATTAGGAATAATTCACGAATAGTCGCATTTTTACTGGGAAAGTTACATTTCAAAACTAGTCATTGCATTGGCATGTAGCGTCAGTCTAGCTACGTAAATAGTGTGGTGATCAACAACAATAGATGTTCGCAAAAAGTGTAGCAAGCAAAAAGTAGCGGCGTCAAATATCGACTAGGATAAACAGTCACAAGTTGACCGTGGCAAGGTCGCGGGGATTTTGAACTTGGAACAAAAAAATATTCCACATTTGAATATTGCATTCGGCTCGGCTGATTGATGGGATTTCTTTTCACGGCACGCGATTGATTCGCATTGTTTTTTTTTTTCGGGTGTTCCGTTCACGCTGCATTCTCATTTAAGAACTCCTTTAAAATTATATTCAATTGTTATTTATTCTTAAATCTTTTTTGTTGCAGGGCCACACATTTAAATGAGGGTGTAACGACTCTTAAATTGTGAGTTATTTTTAAGGTTTGCTTATAACAAAAATGCATAAATTATCTGGCCTCACGCCAGATCCCTTGTACGGTTGTGAGTAAAACAAGGCAATTTTAAAATTTTGCTTTTTATACAAAGATGTGGAGAAAGAAATTCCACTTTATACGACGCCCCCGATATCCGTTATGCATATCGGCCTTATACGGGCCCTAGAAGAGTGTCGGCCGTCTCATTGTCTTTCTGTCCGTCAAGAGTGAGTCACGCCATTGTTGGGTTACACAATAGATGTCTTTGTGCATTGTGCCCCGGGGGACCCTGATGTTACGTATTTTGTAATAATTAGTCGACTTCTATTTGACTCACAAATGATAATTACTCATGCGCCTACTTTCTAAATTTTAATAAAGATCTAGTTGCATCAATAGTTATTGATCGACCGCGGAATAAGTTTTTGTGTGATACGTAACGCAATATCTCACACGGCACGCGTTTAGGGGGTCACCCTAACGTAGTGAAGGGCAAAAAAATGCAAAAAGGGGCCAGGGGGTCCGTCCAATACAATAGATATGCGAAAACTCAATCGCGTTCGCGTCTAACAATAAAATCCAGTGATCTAAGTTCGTAAATCGGTCAAACGATTACGACCCCTATGTCGCCGAAATACGAACCACATTTTTTTGTTATTCGATTATTCGAAATCTATCCCCTTTGGAGTAGGCAACTTGTAGGCGGGAAAAGTGGTCGTTCGTTCAGATATGTCAAAACAAATTAGCGGTATACTTGTGTATGTAGGAACGAGCACTATTTTATCTCTCGCTCTCATCTCGTAGGTGCGAAAAGGACGAAATATTTATGAATATAATTTATCACCCGTTTCCCCCTTTAGGCGTTTATCGATGTGTGGGCTATGAATAAGGAGTTTTAAGTTGTTTTATTTGATTTTATATTTGTGAAATAACGAGAATTTAGAATAGGTACATATTGTGTTTAAATGCAAAGTATGTAGAAAATATCATATTTTAATTGAAAACTCAAATATAGTTAAATAGCATGAATAAATCTTCCTTCTTTAATTTTTTTTAAGTCCTGATTCTGAGCAGAAATTTCAATTTAATTAAATACCTAATAGTCCTTTATTAAAACAAAACGTAATTTCCATTATAATTGCGACACAACAAAACGTAATTTCACGTATCACGTCCAAAGAATTTCTAAAAAGAAAATTATTCGGTCGAGAGGCACATTTGTTAAAATTCCCACAAGTACAGTTATATAAATTGCTCCAAATCTTCAACTTAATGAAACTTCCACCACAAATCATTGCGTCACGCACCCCTAAAAATTTAACCAACCCATTTCGTATATCGAATAATTTATCGAATAATCGAATTAAACACGTAATAATCGTTATCGGGTGCAATTACATCGATAAACGTTTGAAATTGTAAATGTCTGATAATAATTACGTTTGCCGCGATAATTTGCCGCTTAAATCGAATAAATTTCATGTTTGCGAACTGAATTGTTTTATAAGGCTGGCCAAAATGTGTTGATTTTATTAGAAAAAAATTTCTCGACATTGTTTTAATTTGTATCATTTGAGTTGAAACATGTATAATTCAATAACAATTTTATGCGAATTATTCGAAAAACCGCACCTTTCGAATAAAAACAACCAAAAAAAGAAATTACGGAATTGCTCACTAGTAATTCAAATAACGAATGATGAGTAGAGTGGGTGGCGACGTTCGTTGATGGGGTAAAAATTACCCCCGAGGGGTAAACACCCTATGTAGTGATGTGTGTTTATGTGTGGAGGAGGGTATGATAATAGCGTATTTCCTGCTTGCCCCACACAGTTCTCGTAATGTGAAATTTTGCATTGCACGCACTTTAAACAATTTATTTGGTAGTTGCCTCTTTTGGTTCACTCGTTTGGCTGTATAAGTTAAATCTACATAGTTTTACTTATGATATAATCAGCATATTTACTTTTTACAACCCGTAATAAACATTATGACTTCACAGTTCAACAGAACTTTGTACAAAAATATCATTCAGTAACATTTTTATTGGCTGCCATAAAAGTAACGTATAACTTACAAAATGCCCGTTAAATGCAACCATTAAACGCCTCCCTGAAATAACCCGAAAACGAGTATTTGCATTTTAGCGGCCCAGTGAATGCATTTCATGTGGTAGTTTTGAACGAAATGTGTTTTAAAATGTGAAATGTTTGTTTGTTTGTAGTCATTGTTATGAGAATGGACTTTGTCAGCTTGCCTACATTCTGTTTTTTTTTTAAATATTAAAACAAAAATTACTAGAGATGGGACACTTACCGGGCTTAGACTCAAATATGAACCGGGTTTAAATTCGTTTACTGGGCCTATACTCAATTTCCCACCTCTAGTTAAAACTACAAAACAGATACTTACCGTTTCCATAATTTCCTACAGTAAATTTCTATCCATTAAAATGAAACGAGTGAATCCATTAGTATAACACATTCGAACAGCACATAGGGAGGCAAAACACTAAAATGCGCGTTCACAAGTAATTACTCTAATGTACGATACCCTTGTAAACTGTTTTAGGGTTAACAGCGACTGTGGCTAACGCAATAAAGTTTCTACACCCAGCGACTTGCCAAGTGTGCAAATAAAATTATTGTCTACTGATACAGTAGGCTATAGACTGCTTTAAGAATTTATCGATCCTTTGAATTTTGTTCGTGGAACTATGTAAGTCTAGCTCTAAAAAGAAAAAGTATGCGTAGTTATTTAGGGGCTAAGCCTAATATAGGAATAATCTATACAATGTTGATGAAAATAGCCTAAGTTTAGAATGCAAAAATAAATGAGTACTCATTTTAATCGCCTATAAAATTTAAATATGGAACGCGCGGGAAATGTCGCCGCCATAAACGCACGCATGCATGCATATTCTTTTGGCAAGGAACTACTTTTTTACTAAACCGTTTCCCCGCACAATAAGGATCCGTTCAAGGCAATAAACCTTATTCGGGCAATTATTTTCACAGAGTCACAACACTATCTATTCATTATGTCTGGTTTCTTGCGTTACACGTTTTGAATTATTTATTTGCGTTAATATCAATTCAGATGCGACAAAAGGCCTGTTAGTTGGTACGTCTGTGTTGGCAGCACTGTCGTTCCGTTCACCAACCAGATTGGTGAGAGCCATTCACAGTCGTGCGTTCTAGTGATGTGAGTTAGACGTGGGATTCCGTTATCCGGCTCGAAGGACCATGTTAGGTTGGTTATTGTGTACGCAACGGGCGTCAAACGCGTATTTATTGGACATTCGCAGCGCTGCGTCAGGCGAAGAAGATACGGAGTTAAACTGCCAACTGACACGCGAGCATTAAGTACTCTGTATCAAGTTTCGCCGGATTCCGCTCGCTACTTGAGTTATACAGTGTTGTCGTGTGTAGGGGCACTTATGTGCGTCGCGTGGAGTAACAATTGAGCCGTTCATACATATTTAGTCGGCATTAATTTCGTCGAATCGGATTAAATGGCGATAAAACGTAACTTTCACGTACATTTTACGTAAACATTTACGTGACGCGTGTGTTTTGTGCTTCTACTGGTGGATTGAACGTAATCGGTGAGCTGAGCATTTTTTGATAGTTTAAATTTATTTTTTATTTAGTTTTTAAATATATCAGCAGTGTTTGGTTTTTCTGGGACCTTTTTTTGAATAATAATGTAATTTAGATTAGATATTTCATCAGAATTATTTGGATAAAATTACTCCAAAAATATTATTAAAAAAAATATTAATATTTCCTCTATAAGATAAATAATTACTTTAAATATTTCTGAATTCTCTTTCAAACAAAGTCAAGATAAAATTGTAGCATAATATCTTAGGCAAATTACGTATCTACATAAATATGCAATCTCTCTTGGTTATCATTGAGATAATATTTTCTGTGTCTGATAACAAGTTTGTTAGTTCTTACTTTTGTAACTGAAAATTTCATTTAAAAGTGGTAGGCATTTTCATTTATTTCAGAAATCAAACTTTCATTCGAAAAGTTGTTTTATTCGAAACTTTCAAAATGAAAATGATTTTTTTTATTAATATTATTTTCTGAGTTGATCCTAAATTCAAAACTTTTAATATTCTTTAGAGCCCCTGGTAACCTACTGAAAAATTACAAAATACAAAGTAACCCAGTACAAATCTTAGAAAAAAAAAAGTAAGTTTTCATCTCCCATACCATAAAAACTTCAGCACAGTCATACCTCAGTACCTAAACATTAAATAAAGCCCCGTACACACAATCCTTGATAACATTACAAGAACATTCATAAAGGTGTAGCTACATCCCTAAATCCTTCTCATTTTAAGGATTTGCTGTTGAAATTAGTTCGCAAATCTCAGGCTTACGGACCCCTGTTACAGATGTAGATGAGACATACAGATAAATAGCTAGAGCTATGACTTGGCTTATTGTTTCGGCTTTTATTGTCGAGAAAATTGCGTGTCTTGCGTTGAAGTAGGGTTAGGGTAATGAATGGTGTAAAAATATAGGATTTTGTCATTATGTAAAATAAGAAAAGACTTTTTTGTCAAGGCAAAGTATGCAATATTTCATTTATTTACCTTATCTAGTAGTTTCTTGTAAAATACATTAATTTGCTGGTATTGCACTGTGAAATAGAAAAGAAAGAAAATTGTGTTCATTTGGCATTAGAAAATATCACAAAACAAAATTAAAAAAATTAACAAAATAAATAAGCATACAAAACTAATACTTAATATCAAAAGCTCAGCGTAATAAAATAGTTTCTGATAGTCACCTAAACAAGCTAGTTTAATTTTGTTATTTAACTGAAGTATTTTTTTTAAAAGGAGTGCAATAAGAGCAACAAAACATTATTTTGTCCATAGTCATAGCCTTAACTTTTTAATCGAAAACCGTTACCCAAATAAGAAAACGGTTATTTCACAAAAGCCAGTTCCAAATTGAAACGTTTTGCTTAAAACAATGTCCACTAATACTCAAATATTAAGCAGTCTGTCTTAAATTGTTTGCAGTATCAACATTTTTGTTTAACACAAAGACTGTTTACATATTTAAAAGTGGAACTGTGTTTTCTAAGTGTGTCTATTAGCCAGCTCTTATTATAGATCTAGAACCAAATGTTCTGTTACTAAGTAACTGTCTAGAGATAGTTATCTCAGCCTTTTGTTGCTGAAGTCAATAGAAGTTTCCGTTTTCTCTTTCAAAAATGGTTATCTTTTGTGACCTTTTATTTTTAAAGATGCTGTTTTGCTTCTATGAATGAGTTGCTATTACTTTGTTGCGCCATTATTATTATAGCAACAACGAAGTCTAAAATTCTTAGGTGCAATTTATTATTAGTTTAGGAGTTAGCTGCAGGGACTAACTATTTGGACATGTAGCAGGAATCTTCTCTGCATTTCTCTTAGGATTAGAGGTGAATTATGAATAATTATTTAAGCTAATCAAATAACCAACCCTCGAGAGTTTCACGTTCATGGCAAACTATAAAAAAAAGCTCATGTCTAGGGGCTTTCACAAAATATTAACAATAAAAATACCCCTTCATTGACTATGTGTCGACCAAAACATCACAAGCTAAAGGCATAGTAACTTAATAATCACAATAAATAAGACAGCTCAACGGTACTATCTTAGAAACATGAACCGAAGTAAAACGATCCGTCCGTCATACAAAAAGGATCGTATCCAAAGGTCAATTTAGACTTGGTGCAAACCCACCCTTTGTTCTCCTAATTATAAAGTAGGGTGCAGACAGTTTGCGTTATGGCTCATTAAAAATGAACTTTAAAGTACGTGTGTATGTCGCCTTAGGGTGCTAGCCCTGTAGGCCATGTTTTATGCAGGGATACTCCTTTTAGCGCCGTTAAGTCTTGTTTCTGCAACGGTTTCATTTATTTTGTGTAAGGAAATTATGAGTATTTTCTGTAGTGGATTAAGTTTTCTAGCTTGAAGTATTTTCTATGTAATAATAAATCGATTACAACTTTCCGGTCTCCCCGTCTCCCTTAAATCTGTAAGTATACAAAATAATATGAATACTGTTATAATTCAACCAAAGTTATTCACTTGCAAATCTAAACTATTATTTATTTATCCATACTCCCTAATCCGAAAAACTGGTCCAGCGAGATCTCACGAAACTTTCCTGGTTCGAATATAAAGCAAGCAACGGTAACCTTCAAATAAGATGAATTTCTTATGCAAATTACCGACTTCCCACGGGCTGAAAAATTTGCATGCTTAAAGGGTTGGCATCCCCAGGAACTTGCCACAAAATATGCAAATCTGCAAATACCTTAAGTAATTATTCGAGATTTGACAGCTGCTGTTTTTTTTTATTCGAATGCTAATTCAAGATGGCTACCGAATCAGGTGGGTAGCCTTGGGAGCCCAGATTTGGCAGTTTATTTGATACATTTTTGGACGTGGCGGTTTGAATTGAATTACAATTATAGTCTCTTGTGATTTAAATTAAATGGGAAATCTTAATACGTGAGACGATACTAGAGAACTTATTCAAGATATTTTTATTAAACTTGCTTCGGTCATTTTATTTATGTAAAACATTTTTAGACGCAATTTATATCTTGTTTATGACTATTGTGCCTTACAGCTTTACCACATTATGTAAGACTAAAGAAAGAATTCACGAAGAGAAGAAGTTTCAAGAAGCTACAATTAGAACAAAAGAAGATTTATAGAAGGTTCCGGAAGACTGTCTTCGTAAAGGTGATTACCACTAGCGAGGTATAGAGTTCCTACGTATTCTACCACTGTAGGAACTTCATACCGTGCTCTTGGGTACGCCAATCTTCTCCAATTCGCCCTTCACCATCACCTTTGAAGAATCAAGATACAACATCGTTCAAGACTATTGAAGCCGAAGATTCCAATTTGAAGCTTTGTGTTGATTTTGTTTAACCGATTTGAATGTTATTATAATTTCTTGATTTCTATGTGCCTCCCGAATAGAGGAGACCCCAGGCCTGTGCTTCAGCAATGGGATTATTATAGGCTGATTCTTTTGTGTGCTTTGCAATTTCTATAGTGTATTGTTTCAGTGATGGCGCTAGTTACTATATTAAGTGTTTCTAGTTCGAGAATTTAGTTTTTTGTTTTTATGTCCCGTGCACCACATTACCTAAGTTTTGTTTGAAACCACCGTTTTCTTTATTAGAAACCGGCAAGGTATGGAAAGAGGAGTTTGTCGATGAATTGATACATGCGAGCCGTCAGTCGGAACAGCACGCGTAGCATGACCACCGTAGAAACGAGTTTTGTCGACGGAAGAATCGACAAAATGACAGTTCAACAAAAGAATTCGGTTATTTTGTCGATTCTTCCGTCGACAAAACACGTTTCTACGATGGTCATGCAACGCGGTCACGTCAACTAAAAGCTACAATGGCTCTTTCTTCTAAAGGCTCTCTTAGGAATTATTTTACTGAAATTATACCTTAGTAATTATTATATTTGACCTTTAAAAGAGATCACTTCTACTGTGTTTGAATTGGCGTTTCTTCACAGGGATCAGTAGGAATGCAGCGCCATCTAGTTTTAAAATATAGAAAGTAAAATGACGTGTCCTAATACTAGATAGATATAGGCCCACAGAAATAAATATCGTTGCGGTCGAGTGGTCGCAAGCGCGAGGTCTTTGATTTGATTCCCGAGTCGGACTAAGTGTTATTAGGATTTTCCATCAGAGATTTCACAGTAGCAGCCACGGAGTCTTAATTCTGTCCTGTTGATGGCAATAGGCTCGCCTCCTATTACTAAGGACTTACAAACATAACTGGCGAAATGTGGGTTGTATTATGTAGGTACCTACATCTCTGTCCGACCCTTCGAGGATTACAGGCCCGATGTTATGTTATGTGCTATAAATATAATTATTTTGTTTCAATTCTTTGGGCTGTGTAAAGAATGATATGGCAAGAAAGGAGGTGTCTGGCGAGATGACGAGTAATAGAGAAGTATGGAAGAAGAAGACATGCTGCGTCGACCCCAAATGAATTGAGATAAGGGCATGAGAATGATGCTGTTTCAATTCTAGACGGAAAAAAAATAACACATTCAGCGGGCTCTTAGTGTTAAGGCAAACTATATTTAATTCTAACTACTATTTACCACATGTTTATATCCCTACAAAACACGTCATTTTGTTATTATTTAAACCTGTACCCACGGACGTTGTACCTGACATATCAATTACCTAATTTCCTGTAAGTATATAAATAGCTCATAAATATTATTTAATGTTTATTTCCCCTTATTCAACATATAATTATTTTAGGAAAACCTAAATATGCAGACTACAAATAGAACTAAAATAATGTTGTCAAAATCTGGATATAAACCAAAGACATTCAAATATTTACGAGCGATAGACGGGACAAGGCGTAGAAAATCGTAATCAAATACTTGTTACTACTTAGTTACAAATCAGCATTTGTGTATCGAAATCGAAAATTTTCGGCATCTAAATTTTTGTATGAAAATATTTCCAATGTCCACTTAGTCTTTTAAATATCTTTGATTTCGATCTTTCCCAAGTTGCGCTTTAACACCTGGTTCTCCGCCTTCCACATAGTATAGCCCAGCTGTCTTTTTAATACCGTTTTGATGCCATATTCTGTTGCAATAAGTAATAGGAACGCTCCTTTTGCTTATTGCAACAGAATATAGCATCGCATACGCATGCGCGGGAAAATCGTATCTAGTGAGGCTTCATTGGCCCCCATTACCTTTTCTCAGATACACAACTTTTACACATGGCGGCAGGATTCTTAACTATATTTATTTTAGCAACCTATATAAAGTAGGTAGCTAAGAATGTACATCTATGTACAAATAAATAAAATTGAAATGTCTTTTTGTAATTTTAAACAATCAGCTTTTTACTGATTGCATATGAAAGTATATACGATACATTCTTTTTCTTTTGTCCGATTTTGAGGAGACTTTTACATAGCTGGTGTTATAAGGAGTAGCTTAGCTTACTTTAATTTTATAAAACGATTACCAATTTTAAGGGTTTTAATTTTTTTACACGGAACCCTAATTATTTTCCTAAAATAAAAGTAGCCTATGTTAGACCTCATAACATCAGCTAACTGCCAATAAGTTTCGTCAAAATCTGTCCAGCCGTTTCAGAGATTAGCCGGAACAAACAGACACACCGACAGACAGATATAAATGCAATTTTCATCTGCATTCAGTAAAAAGCTGTTATTTTTATATTACAAACAGACACTTCAATTTTATTTATTTGTGTAGATGTATAGATAATTTCTCGCGAATGAAGGTTGCGAGCAACAACCAGTCATAATTAAACAGTGACATCCAATTATCAGTAGGTAAGTAACAAATATTTAGCCAAACATTTTCCTTAACAGACATAACTACAAAATTATCAATAACAACAGTATTTTAGTTATTTAACAGCCAACTCTTCGCTATTATCACTTTATTGCCGACTCTTATCAGTGACATGAAATAAATGTAATTATCGTAAATTCATGTAATTATAGATTCGGTGACGATAAAACACCAGTTTGTGTATAAATAATTATGTATTGTGGAATAAATATTATATAATCGTTATTGGTGTCGCGTTTCATTATGTTCTCTGAAATGCCAAATATTATAACTCCTGAATTTACCTGTTTAGTGCACGTGTTTTTGATTATCTCATATTAGGTATTCAATCTCACTGTGCAGCAGTAGCGAAGGCTCAATTTTTGTAAGAGGTAAGCTGTAGTACATATCTTTAATGTGATTATATTATTTGTCTATAGAATTCTGACTGTCCCATTTTTAAAGGGAAGCCGGTAGGAATCGAGTTCTATGGACCCTTCACCACTGGTGTGTAGGATGATATGGCAAGAAAAGAGGTGTCTGATGAGTAATAGAGAATTATGGAAGAAGAAGACATGCTACGCCGATCACAAATAAATTTGGATAAGGGCAGGAGGCCCTGCCCTGCCCTGCTGGGCCTTGGTTTTCAATCTCTCATTAGAAGGGAGGTTCTTCTCTTCTTTCTTTGGTGTTAAGAGCGTTAACGTCTTACGGCATTTCATACAAACTTTCAGGTGATTTTGTTTCGGAACCGATATTAACGAAACTTAGTACTCATAAGCAAGATACATACATCTATAGATATGACAGAGAACTTTTTGAAATGTCTTTTTAAAAAAACGATAATTGGAAATTTCTGTTTCTATGGAAAATCTAAAATCGGTCTATTTTAACTGCAACACAATTTTTCGAAAAGTGTGTGTGTGTAGTGTGTAAAGTGTGTGTGTAGTGTGTAGAATCAAACAAACAATCAACTCAGACTCAGTCAATTGTTGGACGTAAACCTGTGTCCAATCTGTGTTAAACCAAGTTCTTTGCCTTCTGCAACTTCCTCTTCGTTCATCTATCTCTTCTTTTGTCAAAAAAAAAAAAAAAAATATTTAACATAGGCCTAGATGGGCTCTTATAAACAACGTCGACAAAAAGGTGCATGGTTCGGGTTGGTCCGAACCATGCACCCTATGGAGAAGAATCGGGATGTCCAAACGGGCCTCTGACTTGGTTTTTATATGTCGTCCAGAAATATCTCTCTGGCATGTTGGTTTGTTTCCCTCACGATGTTTTCCTTCACCGAAGAAAGTGATAATCATACAATACGAACATGAATCCGAAAAATCAGATGTGCGTGTCTTGAGTTCGAACTCGAGATCCATTTTTTTTTTTCGGATGGGATATCATCAAATGACCCCTCCACTCTGAGCGGAGCGGAAGGGAGTGTCAGACTTGTACTGACTAAAACCTATTCATGTTCCTACTTTACCCTTTGTGTTCCAGGGCCACGGTATCTCTTTCTAACAGTCCCGCAGCCCTGGCAGAGAGACCCAAGACTTGGCAGTCCGACGGTCTCAACACTAGGCTATCACTGCTACCGAATCCCCCTATAGACTTTAAGAAGTTGAGCTTCTCGAAGATTGATTTATAGATCCGCAACAATTCTATTGGATGCAAACGCTTGTAATTACTTCTCAAACCTGATAGCGTCGACTATAACTGCCCGAAGAAAGCTATGATGCCATGGTGATATCATTGATAAAAATGGCGTTAATAACAGCTACCTGTCATTAGATCACAATTCTTATTAAAAGAATCCGTTAAAAATGCATGAAAAAGAAACTAATTGAAATTCTGACACCGTTGAAGTCTCCAACGTGCCTAAGAAACAGGTTTTAGTTATAATTAGGTGGTGTCACTACCGTGTCATCAGCATAATTAGGAGGTGTCACTACCATGTCATCAGCTTGAGAGACATAACTGGTATTCATTCAAGGCGTAAATGGACATTTCACGAACCCGTGAAACAAGCACTCTGTACATCAAACCAAGTAACTCTACGCAAAAATTATTGCTGGGAAACGACTTTATTTTGGGGTGAAAATCACGGTAGGACTCCATGTAACGCACTCAAAACATTGTGCTGGTGGATGCTTTGAATGGTAAACGGGTCATGTATTAAAAGTGAAGTTTAAACATTAAAAAGTTGAATTTAAAAAAATGTTAGATTTTTGACCCCCAATATCTCCGTAACTAGAAGGTTCCCAGGCATGGTCTAGAACAAAAAAATATCGCAATGACGGGGAGAACAAGTGCCTGTTGTGTATTTTAACATCCATCTTAGTAAATGTTTTTGTAAATTAATTATCGGTACCTACTCATAAAAGTCGACGTACATTTGAGTGCACCGCACTGTAGAAATCTTCCTATAACTTCTTATCAAGAAAGGAAAGCTTGCTTGTCACCATATACAGGTAATTTAGTCAACTGCAGCCATAAAGAATATAAACACTAGTCTTTGACCGCATCCTTCAAGGAGTTGAGTCTACCCGTCGTAGATTAAATAACTTTTCCAAAAGACTCATAACGGATCCGTGACTAAATACGTCTTCAGCCGCAGAATACTACTGCATTGACAGTGATGGTGGTTGGTCTCTGCTAAACATGCTTCATCACAGGTCCATATTATGAGATCCTAGTGAAAGCCAAGAGACCCAGCGTAAGTAAGTACGAGGTATGCATCCAAAAAAAATGTCTAAATAGGAAAGTGGGCATAAAATAAAATAACGCTGAAGAAATCAAACAAACAAGGTGTTTTTTTTCATGAAAAAATTTGATTTTGACCTCAGAGCATGTGGCATTCGAAAACATGTACTGTCGTTGAAATGGGAGTTCGTACATCTACGAACTCCCATTTCAAATATTCGATGCAAAAAGGCTATTCGATGAAATCGAAGATCGATCTAAAGATGATGATTCGGTTAAATGGTCTTCGATGATAAATGGTGTGGTGGGAATGGATTTTGTTAACCTGGACCAATCCATATACTAACATAGTTGTTTAATATTGTTACTAACTGAATGAGTCGTAGTTACTTGTAAAATTAAATATAAATAAAAGTTAGCAGTCCATAGCTGATGAAGTTATTCGATAGTAGTAATAAGGAACCTCCTTACCCATCAACATAATCTACCCAAGTACCCAGACATTTGCAAAAACTATGTTGGGTCGGTTCCTAGTCTAACCGAATTCAGCTGGATACCAGTATTTTATTATATATGGAGCGACTGCCGATCTGACCTGCATAACTGAGTTACTGGGTAACATGAAACCCTTGGCAAAACAACCTTACATAGTTAACAACAAAAAATAGGCCTATCTTGAGCGTAAAAAATATGCCGTGAAAGCTACCTAAGGAAGCTAGCTAGCTAAGGAACCTTTAGCGTGGTTATGTTTTCTACAAAGAAAACATACTTAGTATACCGGGTGTAAACAGACCTTTCACATATCCGTCAACCAAGCATTCTGTACATCAAACTAAGTAACTTTACGCAAAAATTATTGCTGGGAATCGACTTTTTTTTTGGGGTGAAAAATCACGTTTTACGGTAGGACTCGATGGAAAGCACTCAAAGCATTGTGCTGATGAATAGATTGAATAGTACGAGGGTCGTGGAGGTCTGTAAAGTAAAAATCTTACATTAAAAACATGTATTTAAAAAAAAAACTTGTGAAAAAGTTGGAACTTTGACCCCCAATATCTCCGTAACTAGAAGTCCTTTCGTTTATGTTAAGGGTCTATTTACACCCTTTATAGGCGCGAGTCTGTAGTGTAGACGTTTCCTCAGGCTTGGTGGAACAACAATCTTCCCGTAGCAACTGGATGAGAGTTGCCGAAAATCGAGTTAAGTGGCGTGCGATTCAAGAGGCCTATGTCCATCAGTAGACTGTTGTAGGCTGAAGATGAACACGTTTCGCTATTTCTACAAAAATTTCGCGACGTAATTTGCATTTTTAAAAGCCATTGCAGGAAAGATTACCATCCGTTCGGCTTTGTCATTTGTCAAGAGTAAATTGTACTTTACCCGACTGAGAAGGGTAATGTGTTTATCAGCCTATATTACGTTCGTTCCTTTATGGCACTCTAGAGACCGAACACGCGGGCCGTTTTTGATGATTCTTGCGTCTTTTGTCTTAATTGGCAGGAGTTTTTTTTCATATCAATTGTTATCCTCAGGCATAAACACGCTGAACTTTTCATTACGTAATTTTTGCAGATGGCCGCTACACTCACAGACACAATTCTAACTGCTTTGATTGCATTTACATTCATACATATTATGATCATACACTACGCTGAACGTTGCATAAAAACCGCCATACATAATCCAATAACTTTTCATAAATACATATTACAATGTACCCAAACTTGACGTCTCTTTCGAAGCCACCAATAGATTTATTGCGTCGGAGGGTAGTTTACATATATTTGTGTCAGATCTAAATAAAAGTCGGTATGTGGTCGGGTCTTTATTTATTATGCTATCGTCCAGTGGGCTTTAGTGATGCGATAAGATGATAATTTGAATTTAGTTAACTAAAAAGAAAAGGAGCAAAGGTTTGAGCAACACAGGTCACAGGAACACCGCACAAATACTTACTACGTATTCAGTATATCTTTTTGAAAACCCCTAGATCGAAATTTTTCAACGCCAATTTAAAACGAAAACCGCTGTTCCATACATTTCAGGTAGGTATTGCAGTTTTGTAGGAAACATCTGGTTGTTTGGTTATTGCAGCGTGCTTACCGAGGCATGAAGGAATCTTGGTATGTAATGTGTGGTCACCCATACGAGGAACAACCTAGGCAAGCGCAGCTTAACCTGAAGATCGACTCGAGCGGCTGATATTATTTAGCCACGAGCTCCTCGAGTCGGAAATCTAATACCTTTAACATTAAAATCTACAACTTTTTAAAACAGCATTTTTTTCTAATTCTTCGTCACCCATTGTGTGGGTTGATAAAAGACGATAATATTTCAATTAAGACTATTTTAGAAATATTTTCTAATACCTACCTGCTCTACTTATTAGCCTTTTGCATAAGAATTAGTGTCTATTCTACATTTTTATAGTAATCACCGAATAAATAAAACCAGATTTGTGTAATAAAAATCAGAATCTCTCATTCGGAACCAAATTTTTATGTGATATGTCTGCCGCGACACTATCAAGTCTAGACAAGTCGATTTTTTTTTTTTATCCACTTTTTATGTACTGATGTAAAAATCATAGAATGTGGTCATCAAAAAGTATTAAGATCAAGAACACTAAGGCTCCGCGCAAACGGGCCACTTTCCACGGTGGCTGGCGACAAGCTGTTTACAAGATTTCTAAAACGTTTTGTATGGAATCACCGCACAAGTGCAGCAAGTGCCGTCCACTCGCGACTCAGTTTCCACGACACGCCACCGGTGGCGGCCACTCGCGACCCAGTGTCCGCGACACGCCACCGCGAATTATTAGGGGCGAGATCAAACCATCCGACTCCATCGTACGACTGTACAGCAGGAGAGTGTTACAAATTTTAGCGGTCACCGACTACTAGTGTCGGCCACCGACCACTCGTGGCAGCCACTGACCTCCTTCGTTTGCGCGGTACCAAAGGATGTGGCGCGCAACAGCCACCGGTGGCTGTGGTCGGTGGCCTGTTTGCGCGGAGCCTTAAACCTTAAATCTTTAATACTCAAATTTTAATGTCTTAGACCCGGACACCGCCAAAGCGGACCGAAGAGGAGATGTGCAAGATTTGTTCAATCACAGAAGAGATGAGAGGATTGGTCGATTTCCACACGTCTCCTCTCCGCTCCTTACAGCAGGGGCAAATGCCTCTTTTCGTTGAAAAAAGTCATCATTCTCTCGCCCTTGTTCCAATTCATTTGGTGTCGCCGCAGCATGTCTTCTTCTTCCATACTTCTCTATTACTCGTCATCTCATCAGATACCTTCTTTCGTGCCATATCATCCTTCACTAAACTAATGGTCCGAATCTTGACGTTGAGCTTCGATAACTCAAAAGGCTATTTTCTTTTTCTTGTATTCAATTTTTTGATAATATATTGAAAGTTTATCTGAGAACATGAGAAGTTGTACTGAAAGAGTACTAAAAGATTTATGAAGAAAACAGCTATTTAAAAATGCACAAATTTTCAAAATTATAAAAAAAAAATTAACACCAATATAAGTACAAGATTAACTTACCTACTGAAAAAATAACATCGGTTTTGTCAGGTTCGAATTCTCTAAGTAAATCACTTACTTGAGAGACAGTCCCATAATACAGGCCATTACGATAACATTCTCTAGTATCCATGATCATCGCGCTATCTAAGTTGACTTAAAAAAAAAAAACTGGCCATACAGAAAATGTGAGGCCCTCACAACTATAACCGTCGCTAGAATTCCATCGTTCCATGTTCAAAAAATATAACCGTAGGCAAAGAGAACACACATTGTGCAGTCCTTTAGCAATTATTTTACCCCCGCCATTGCATCGTTGTCGAAATTACAGTGAACTTTATACAAGTAACAATAAGGTTGTTTTTGGGTTGCAGAATTCAGAGGTAAACTATCTGTAAAAAGACTAGTATACGGCCATCTTATCTTTACACAAGAATTCACTTTTTCGAACAATCTCATGTTCTATGAAAGGTGAAAAAACACTTTTTTCTTTTTTTCCATTTTTTTCCGATTACATTGCTGCGTTAGTTATTGGTTTTCATCACGAAATGTATTTGTGGAAAGAATGCGTACAATTATATTGTGTGGACGGCGATTGGTCAGGCAATGTTATGTGGTAATCTACGTTTTCTGTTTTTTTAAGGAAATTAAGTAAATGTTCGTAGAACGCCCACTGTTGAATTTGTGACGATTAGGTGATTATTTTTTTGACGTAATTATAGCTAATTTTGTGTGGTTTAAGTTAAGACATTTTTGTGTAAGTATAAGGAACTTAATTTGATACGATTGTAGGAATTTTTTATCATACAACGAAAACATCAAAAAAAAATTGATAAATAATTTATCTTTAGATATTTATATATTAAGATATGCATATTTTCGTAGCAGTCGTATCAAAAATCTAAAGATCAGGCAAGTATCTACAGTTTTTAGGCTTTTTTTCGCCATAGAAATAATTTATAATCGGGATAAATTACTAGACTTTTCAAGTCAAGGGAAAAAAATTACCACACTTTGAACTACGTATTAAGAAGCTGTAAAAACCCTTTTAACTCAAATAAAGTTCCTCTTAAAAATCACTAAAAATCCACTTACAATTCCATCAACATTATTGTGTGTTAGAACCATAAAATATTATCTATCATAGAGCAGAACTATAGTGAAGTTTTATTATCAAGTCTCCGGAACCCTAAATACGTGTGGTGACCAAAACCGGGCAGGTTCAACGGTCTCTTCTCATTAGTTTTTGATCACACCCTCATAAACAACTTAACGTCATATGTCCCACATGTGGTTCGAACGAAATTCAACTTTGGAAGGAAGTGGTAAAGGTTATTTTTGAATGGTATAGTCGCCGAAGATTTTTTTTAAACTTGGTATACAACTGGTTTTCTACATTTGGACGTTCGAAATGATAAAATTCCTCTTTTGAGCACCTATAGATTAGGAAATTCTCAACTATAAGTCAGATATGTTTATAGGGACGGCTTTAAACAGGTTTTTTTTTAGATAAAATTTCGTAAAAATGGTTGAATGGTTAGTATTCTTAAATCGTATGGCTCCGTGGAAGAATGTCGGCTTCGCTTCGATTTGCATTGAATTGATTTCGAATTAAATATTCTACAGTGAAAACAATTGAGTTTGGCAATTTACGATACTCTTTGTTTGTTAATCATTGTGTTTAGAGAAACGTTTTGCGCGATGACTCACGAGGTAACTGACAAATTGTTACTAGTATATCAACTAGTTTTTTTATGACGCTGAATTAAATAATAATTATAATAATCTATCAAGCCCAATGATATTATAAATAAAAAGAGGTAGATATCGCATTAGCGAGCGCAAATTATTGCAGACAAATTCAGACAATTGTCGTACTTTAAGTACTTCAAGCGCAATAGCTATCTCTTTCTGAATCATACGTTCCGTATTATCTATCGCAGTCGTAACAACGCAACGATATTTGAAGGCCGCTCAGTATGAACGTAGCGTATCTTTTTTTATAATACCATTGGTCAAGCCTAATTTTGATGCCATAACAAACATTCAGTCTATAAGAAATTTTGAGTTCGAAAACTATTCAAAGTTATTCAAGCTAAGTTTACTAGATGACGCAGTTTTGGGAGGGATGTACCTTATTGGAAAAGTCCTCCTTCTTTACTTTTGTACATCATGTGTCAGAACCATCGCACTACAGGTACAGGCGGACCGACGACGCTTCTGTAGTAAACACTTAGCTTTAGTTGGCCTAATATTTGACCTTATGACAATTACTTTGGCCAGCGTGGGGGATTATGGTGTCATAGAGATGTCTGTACGTGCCTGTGAAAGCTCGTATTTAAGGTTAAGTCGCGTTTGCCTAGTTTGATCCGTGGATGGGTAGGTAACTACACATACCGAGAGACGTTAGTGACGGCAGTCAATTGTAGATCTCTAGAATAAGGTTTTTGTGCAAAAAAAAACTAAACCCTTGAAATTGTCAACAAAATCCGATTCAAGTATTCCTGCTTGAATCGGATTTAGTTGAAAATTTCTAAAAAGTAAAAAAAAAATTTTTTTTTTTTATTCTTCTAATTCTTTCCAGAAGTAGAAGAATCTTTATAATATTTTAACGCAGATGAAGGTCGTGGGCAACAGCTAGTACAAAAATAAAGGAAGTAATGAACCATAATGTATTCGACTAATCATCTGAATGCATTACACATAACCACAGGATCGTTCGCTGATTGAATAATGAATAGTCAATCATGAGAAGGACTGAGGAAAATGTAATGGAACTATGTATTTAAAGTACCTAACTAAAAGGTACAACAGTATTGTGGAATATTGTATAGTAAACGCTGGGCTAAGGCTCCATGCAATGGGTGCCTGAGGATGGACGTCGCAGTCGAGGCTGGCTCAGAACGCGGTGGAGAGATGACCTGGACGCGCACTGTTAGAGGTGGCGCATGAAAAGACTACCTGGATAGATATTGGGGAGGCCTTTGCCCAGCTATGGGATATAACGGCAAAAAAAAAACTAATTGGTTGAAATAAATGCAGCATGCCAACAAATTACATTAAAACCTACGTTTTAATGTAAAACAATCATTTGAAAGCTGTACTGATGTGATTATGGATGACTGTATTTTAACAAACTTGTCAGTGGTAGCAAACCAGTAGCAACCTTACAGTACCGAGATAAAGATCATTGTTGAACAAAGGGAATATATCAGCTGTCACATCCATTTGGGTCGAGTAAGTATTGAAGTTTTGTACTGAACAGCAGTTTTTTTTGTGATTTCGTTGGTGGTCCTATGAAGAAAGTTGTTCCGTTTGATGGTCTGAATCACACCATGAAATATGATCACACCTTTCTGCTACCCGCTGTATAAGAAGGATGTTCACATTACCACGAGGCAGCCTCTCTATGAGGCGTGAACTTTAGTCCAACAGGCCCAGAGCCTTCGAAATACTCGCTATAAGACATCATGACAAAAAACGAAGAAGGGATGTTAAAGTACAATTACGAGATAGCAACATACAACGATCAGCATTCAGTCTGATGACAATATGATCTATCTAGATGATGTTCATACCTCATGGGAGTATAATGTTTTGGAGACAGAAAAAAACTGCAATGATTATTACTGATTATTGATTTTATTGAGCACTGTTTATTTTTGATCACTATAACTTCATCTAGTAACGCATCATCTTGGACAAATTCGTTTGTTTACACACTGGCACTGTTGGCGCTTTAGTGGGCTCGCCATCTTCCGAAGATTGAGAATTCTGAGGAGGCAGGGTTCAATTGATACACACCACCCACTCACATTGCAAGTGTGCGTAGGCTATGTGTTGGCGTCAACGCATTGTAGAAACGGGTCGGGCTTGTTAGTCAAATGTAAATTTTGATGGGCAAAGATTTAATTATCGTCACAATGAGCATATAGATTAACTGCTTATGTGTACCAAGTTGTGAAGAAACTTGCAGATCATACTGGATCTTAAAATCAAACATACAATCATACTCTCACACCCTACGGGAAGTTACAAAGGCTCTAAGTGGAATCAAAATATTCGATAACGTCTCTTTGCTAGAGGTCATCGTCATTTGTAACAACATAAAAAATTCAAAGTTTGGTACAACATAGCGTGTGTACAACATCGTATGTAATCAGTAAAACACTATATTTGTCTAGCAATTTAGCTGAGTTAACACCAACACGCTACAACTTAAAATAATCACTCGAATGTGCAGAGGAAATTGAACTTTGTCTCCTAAACTATACAACACTGACTTGGAATTTGCGAACGAGAAGACACCATTTCTTTGGTTGACTTCCTGCAGCATGCGGGTATCATCTCGCACATCGGCTGGTGTGCACAGTCGGGGATGGCGTCGTAAGGTACGTAACTGTCACACACGTGGGTCAAGCACGTCGGGATCATTACACACGGCGGTTCATGTCTACACACCATCTTAGCTTTAGGCCGTATCTGAGTAGCCGCTTCCCCTTAAGCAGTCAATACTATGTAGTTCCTTGTACAGATTGGAACTTCAGTACATTTAGGCTTGTGAGGACAATCACTACCATTCTGAGACTGATTTTTCAGATCCATCAAACACAATGGTACATTCTCACACATAGGTACAAGCGCACACGAGTTCTGCAGTTTTGGATTCAGTCTTGTCTTGCAGCAAGTCCTCACAACTTCACAAGGTGGTTTATGGCTGCAGATACTTTGGATATTTTTCTCATGTTTTGCATGTTTGTTCTTTCTTTGCTTCACGTTATTGGGTAGTCTTGCGTGGCTACCGTTATAAAAGGACGGCTGTTTTTGGAATTCAGTCGGTTCTGACCGATACTGACAGTCACCAGGACCAGCATTCTGCTGTCTTCTTATTTCATGAGGTGATAAACAAAACTTCAAATCTATATCTGTTCCTTCGTATTTCTGTAATTTACTGGTCGTTTCCCGACAAATGTCGATATCAGAAGTCAGCTGTTTTCGCACCTCAAGCGGTGAAGTGTGGAAATGAATATCCGAGTTTAGAGTCATTAATTGTTTCGATATATGAGGTACTCGATACTGACAACTTTTATTCTTCTTGCCGTCCATTCCTGATATCATATCCTTCGTCGGTGGAAAACACTGACAGCTGGTATCCTTAGTCATCTGATATTGTTGCATCTCATGTGGACAGCGGTACTGAGCACTTTGTTCCTTTTTCCACCATTTATTTTCATTCAAGTTCTGGTTACCAAACTTCTTCGTTCTTGAAGTCGCGGTTACTGTGTACAAGTTACGAGCCAGTGATTCTTTCCTACCTGGTAGGTTGAGCAGTTGGCATCCGTTTATCAAAACACATGGGGGGTTATGAATGCAGAGTATTTCACCTTGGTACTGTTTAGCCAGTGCCATCGTGACCTCGTCGTGACTCAGTTGACATGATCGGGCTTCAGTGGTAGGAGGTAATACACCTGGACGAGGCGATGTAGGGCCACTGGGTGATTCTGGGGGACAAGGTAAACCACATTTTTGTTCTGAGGGACAGGGTAAAGAAGTTGGTTGTTCTGGGGGACAGGGTAAAGCAGTTGGTTGTATTGGGGGACAAGGTAAAGCAGTTGGTTGTTCTGGAGGACAGTGTAAAGCAGTTGGTTGTTCTGGGGAATAGGGTAAAGCAATTGGTTGTTTTGGGGGACAAGGTAAAGCAGTTGGTTGTTCTGGAGGACAGTGTAAAGCAGTTGGTTGTTCTGGGGAATAGGGTAAAGCAATTGGTTGTTTTGGGGGACAAGGTAAAGCAGTTGGTTGTTCTGGGGGACAGTGTAAAGCAGTTGGTTGTTCTGGGGAACAGGGTAAAGCAGTTGGTTGTTCTTGGGTGCACGGTAATCGTGCCGGTGCAGGACCAGAATATTTATGACTGTCTACTTTCGAGTCTTTCTTTGGATAACACATACATTCAACATTATTATTTTTAGTTTTCTTGTAAGATACTCGAAAACAGGCGCCTGATTCCTCACATTTAGGACAAAAATAGTCGTAGGTCGCCAATTCTTTCTGCTCAGCATCACACGCGCACGTCTTGAACAGTGATTTGTTGGTGGTGGCTCCTTCGTGTTTCTTGGCTGAACTTTTCAATTTTGTATTAATTTTATTCACGATATATTCCAAAAAAACAGAGCACGCCGCACCTAGTTCAAATCCGCTTCTGTTCAAATTTGAGGCCATTGGAGAACAACCTGTATTCTGCAAATTGTACTGATCAATATATGGGTATCTAAGGTACGGAGGCACAGGGTCCATCTTCGTTGGGCACTGCTGCTGTATATGATTCAAGACATTTTCTTTATAATGTTCAAAATATTATTTCCCTATTCCAGACTCCACGATGTGTTTAGGCTTATGTCGCTTGCATTTTTTATTTTTAAAATATCTATGAGTTTGTACTTCGTCGGAAGATGATGTCAAACTGTAGATGCCACAATTCTCGTTTCCAACCGCTTTGCAGGTCGTTAACGGTTCTCGAACAATTTTTGTGTGTTGAAACGGAGTCGTCATGGCATGAATGTTTCCTTCAACGGCATAAACAGGTTGGACAGCGTAGCATTGGTGTCTTCTATTAAATTTCCTTGTTTTGTGTTCGCATTTGACGCAGGTTGGCATCGAACCGTAATCGTAATTTACGTTTTCAGCATTTTCCTTTATAATTGCCATTTGTCTAACATTATTATTGGACCGTCCGAATATGTTAGATAGGCAAGGTATTACTTTGTGTCGTATTACTGATTGCTTTGGTTTAAATGTTTTGACTTGATCTCCGCCTTCTACATATTTATATATTTTTTTTTTGTAGCCGTTTTGTACTTGTATACCAATGGTTATTCCGTGACTAACGGATGTGGTTACAGACGCCCATGTTTCTTTAGAGCTATGTTCAGTTACTGGTTGTGTTTCAGTGCTGCAATTATAATACGTGGAGTCATTGTAACATCTTGGGTTAAGTGTTTTCGTGGAGCGCTTGCGTCGAGCCTTTACGTGCGTGAGGATTGAGGAATTTGATTCTCC
The DNA here is from genome assembly GCA_963576755.1 of Noctua janthina. NCBI lineage: Eukaryota > Metazoa > Arthropoda > Insecta > Lepidoptera > Noctuidae > Noctua > Noctua janthina. The sequence continues at coordinate 3,855,310 of OY755067.1, forward strand.
AAAGTCGGAGCTGTCTGTATGTAATTCAGTTAAAGGATTGTAGGTCACGAGATACGCGTGAGGCATATGGTACATTGTCCTTGTTTTTGAATTCCCCGTCTAGGCATTGACATGTCGATTCTCTATACGCATCGGCAATGTTAGAGTAATAAAACTGTTAAATCACATGACTTTTTGAGTTTTTTACACTTTTTTACAATTTCTTTTTTTATCAAACTGACGTTTGGTTGAAATCTTCTGACAACATTATTTTTCTGGTAAGATCTGTCAGATTCAATATAAATACTTATTGGTAATTTAGTTTTAAACTTTTTGCTAGAATTTAAGCTAGACCTAAAATGATCGACCTATTCTAAAGCCACATACAATAAATATATTTTAATAATGTTACATACATGATTCGATTACATTATTTCTTTATTCATTTGTTCATCTCATTTGTTTTAATATTTCTTTAAAAAGAACCTAAGAAAAATATCATATAGAAAAATAAAAAAATAGTGGTACTCCGGTGTCGGGAGCAGGGTCTAAGCTACGGGTGGCTTTGGGCTCCAGAGACAGGAACCTCCTCACAATGCGGGCCGTATCGAGACGTACTGCCTTCTGAATCAGACCCTTAATCCAACCGCCTAGCGAGAGCCTTAGCAAATTACATTGATTACGCCTAAGTCACTGAACCGATCATCCTGAAATTTTGCACATACGTTGTCAGGTGTACAGAAACGGACATAGGGTAACTTTCATCCCAAAAAATAGTACTGTTCCCGAGGAAAACAGCAATAACGTTCTTACGATAATAGAATAGATAATATTAAATAGATGGCGCCTTTCGAACCATAATTGATTTTTATTATTACAACCCGAATCAATTGTCAAATTCTAAATACACAAGTGAAGTGAAGCCATCTAATTAGATATAAGTTTTTTTTTTTTGGCTCGGTATGTATACTGCTGGGTAAAGGCCTCCCACATATCCTTACAGGTACTCTTCTCCTGCGCCACCTCGAACAAGCCCTTGTGATGCGCGTCCAAATCATCTCGCCACCGTTTTCTGGGCCGGCCTCGGCGGCGCTGTCCATCTTCAGGCACCCAACGTGTTGAAGCCTTTGCCCAGCGGTCATCATCCATGCAGCTCAAGTGACCCGCCCAATCCCATTTCAGTATGTTATGGTGTCTAAATCGCAGAATCATAAATATTTTGTTATTTTAACATGCGTACACGTGCAAATCCATGCAGTAGTCTTTGTGTGATGCGCGTACAAACATACAGACAGAAAGACAGACAGACCTACAAATCAGTTTTACTACAAAACCCTTACAATTCTGCCTACAAAAACACACGAAACTATCACGAGGTTCTCGTCACAACAACGATACAGATTTTAATCACATCATTGAAACATTCATCATACAACGACCTCAAAGGGATTCCTCGCATTGTTTCTGTAAAAAAAACGGTATTTTTTGTGTGGAATTGCCGACAGGGGCTAAAACAAAGATTCCGATGTTGTATGGTATTAAATGGTGTATTAACGAAGGTGATACGTCATACTTCATAGTAACGTTGCACGAAAGAACTGTTTTTTTAGAGCGGATAGACAGTTTTGATACTTGGTGCTAGGAGAGCTTGTTTCGTTTTGGTTTATGTCGAAGTTAAAGTCGTAACATATACATGACATAACGCTTGTAATCCCCGAAGAGTCAAGCAGAGGTGTACCTATGCACTCACATCTGCCAGTATGTTTTTAAACCCATGATTACTTAAAAACCTGAAAACAAGATTAAAAAACCCGTTACCTAACGTAGGACTATTAAAATGAAAATTTCTTGCTCTTTGGCGGAATTCCAGAGGGTGGCACTTGGTATGTTGTCTGCTGTTTAACTTGTGCCTCTACCCAGTCCCGTTACTTAGGACTGGATTTTTGCAATTTATGACAAATTTGTTAGCTTGGGTCTTACCTGTTAAAACAAATGTGTGTGTTAAGGAATAATAAATAAATAAATAAATAAATAAAATGAGAGCTTTTTTTTTATCTAGAACACTAACGCAACACGAATTTTAATTTTTAGACAGATACCTAGTCATCTGAATTTAAGATTTTAAACCATGATAATGGTCACTAACATTATTATAAATAGAAGACGGGATATTTACCATGTTTAACATGGTAAATATACCATGTTTAACATGGTAAATATCTCATCTGAATTTAGTTTAATACCTTGAAATTTTTAGTCAAATAGAAATAAACAATATAATCCATAAATATATTTTGTTTCAGAACATCTTTTATTGATTTGGTGTTAATATTTATTGAGGTAAAACCATAATATTCAGTTTACAAACCACAAGCAGACAAAAATAGAAAACACAATAATTTCCTCTTGAAGCATAATAATGAACTAATGACCGCATGTTATAGAGTTTACCTATCGATGTGATTTTAAAACAACCATACCATAACAAATGCTATTATTCTAAGGATTTCTATATTATGATTCTCAAGCTCCATTCAAATCGCTTCAATAAACAATTAAGTTTACAAATCGCATTTGTTGCCGTGGCTGACTTAGGAACTATAAACAGAGTTTGCCCTAAGGGCGCAGCAAAGACAATCTCCATAAAAGAGGAATCTTGGATAACTACAACCTTCAATGTTAAGGCGGCGTCTGCCCGCAAACCAAGGCCCACCCATCATCTAGCTCCATAAACCGTCACGAAGACCCGATTCTGCCTGCTTCTGGGCTTATGTGGTCGCTGCCGCAGTCCCTGACACACCCCGCCTCATCCACGTTCATACATTTGGTTATACCAGCTTCAGTAAACGATCAAGATTTCTCAGTCTCACTATAACGTGACGTCACACGATAAAATAAAAGGATTTGAATATAAAGAATCAAGCTGCCTCGGCCGGGGCACGTAGGTACCCCGTAATGAATCGAAAGGGTTAGCCGTATAATAGGGGTGCGGCCCTACGTAATCATAGGTGATCTAGCGACGGCTGCTTTATTGTTTAATAGGCGACTGCGACCGGTTGTGGGATTGAATTTAAATAAAATTTGATGATGCGTTCGTTGTTGATGTGGAGTATTTTGGGCTGGGATAGATGATGAAGGACGTTCATTTGTTCAATAATATTGAGTATCTGAGGAAATTGTTTTGATTGGACAGGAGTTACTGGGATGGTTATGGTGGAGAGAATATTAGTGGCCTCTTCCAGCACTTCAGCGAAGTTCGTGCTTACATTTAGCAGAATGAAAATATGTTAATCAAGCATCATTTTTCTTTTCGTGATATTGGTTAAGATACACTTAAAGCAGAACATGCACAGTACAATTTGATTGACTCAAACTTTACACGTTGTGAGGCTCAATCAGAATGATCAGAATAAACGGATGCCAGATTGATCGACTAGACCCGTCCGTCCCGACCCGTGGTCCCCCTTAGAGTTCTTTCAATCCAATTTTTTTTTCAAATTGTGATTGTTCTAACAACACAGCAATCGTTGAACAACCGTCGCGACTATAAGTTAGATAATATATTCTTCCTTCTTTTTTTTTAGTGACTACATTAAAAAAGGTATGGCTATTAAGTTTGGGGCAGTCTGGGGTAGTAGATGAAACAATTATTAAAAAGTGTATTCAAATCCTGGTTCCCAATCGATGTCATTCTCACTCAAACGAGAATCAACTTTATAACAGGATAAATTAAACTGAATTCTGAATGACAAAAAAAAATCAGGTGTAACGCAAACTGAACTTTGTGTGTTGCGAATTATGTATTAAAATTGTTTTTCCAAAAACTCGTGTTTGTTTACAAGTTTGGAATCTACGACGTTTTGTGTCTACTTGGTTGGGGATTCGCGATTGCTTTTATTTTATGTAATGGGTTTCACGTTCTTATTATAATGGAATTTTCATTTTTTTTTCACGTTTTATGTGACATGATTTTGTTTCTGTTATGATTCAGGAAAATACGCAAGAAATCGGTAATACAGTTAACAGTGAGAGCATCTTAATGTCTTAGCATCGAGGGTGGATTTCGTAGATCAAGTGTCACTTTCTAACACTGTCGTGCTGTTGACAGTACCTACTCGATAGCCAGTAGGTAGCTCTGTCTAGAGGATTCATACAAGGAAGGAAAGCCGAATGTCAACGAGTGGTTTTACGTATACATCAGGGATAACCAAGATTTTTCCGTACTATTCATTGTCACTCTGCAGTACATGACAGTACCCTTTTAACTACTTACCTACCTAAAACAACAATAGGCAATGCCAATAATCAACTGTCCTATACAAAACTTCAGTACCCTGGATACAAGTTTTCATATATGGACGCCAGCACATCAAGCTACCCGAAACTGTCAAATTTTCCCAATCAACCTTGAACCTAATACTTTAGCGATAAAGTTAAAAATCAATTAAAGAAATTTGACAGATTGTAGTAGCTTGACATGCTGGCGTCTTCACTTGAATATGACGTCAGTGTCGGTGTCACGGAAGTCGGTGACAAAAAAATTAAATCAAACAAACAAAAGTCACCGACTTCAGAAGCTAAAGTTATTTTTCTGTGTTTTTGAAGTCGGTTTTATTTTTTGCAAAAAAGATTTTTTTTAATTGTAAAATTATTTTATCTTTTTTACAACTGTGTATTTTATTTTTTACTAGCTGTTCCCGGCGTGCGTTGCAATGCACCTTTTCCTACTACCTACCTACTACCTACCTACTACCTACCTACTACCTACCTACTACCTACCTACTACCTACCTACTACCTACCTACTACCTACCTACTACCTACCTACTACCTACCTACTACCTACCTACTACCTACCTACTACCTACCTACTACCTACCTACTACCTACCTACTACCTACCTACTACCTACCTACTACCTACCTACTACCTACCTACTACCTACCTACTACCTACCTACTACCTACCTACTACCTAGCTACTACCTACCTACTACCTACCTACTACCTACCTACTACCTACCTACTACCTACCTACTACCTACCTACTACCTACCTACTACCTACCTACTACCTACCTACTACCTACCTACTACCTACCTACTACCTACCTACTACCTACCTACTACCTACCTACTACCTACCTACTACCTACCTACTACCTACCTACTACCTACCTACTACCTACCTACTACCTACCTACTACCTACCTACTACCTACCTACTACCTACCTACTACCTACCTACTACCTACCTACTACCTACCTACTACCTACCTACTACCTACCTACTACCTACCTACTACCTACCTACTACCTACCTACTACCTACCTACTACCTACCTAAGAACCTTCTCCTGACAGTAACAAACAAAACAAAAAAAGAATTTGCGAAATCGGTTCAGCTGATCTCGAGATTTGCGCTTAGCAACAAATTCAGGGATTCATTTTTATATTATAGAAGATTACTGTACTAACGGGATATTTACCATGTTTACTGTTGAACGTTGCCTGTTGTTTGTTGTTGTTGTTGTTACATGGTAAATATTCTGTTTCTAGTGTTAATAATAATGTTAGGAACCATGTCAGTTTAAAAACTTGTATTCAAGCTTCAAAAGATCCTTTTACACTTCAAACAACATATGTGTGCAGGCGGGAAAAAGCAGAACTAAAATAAATGTACCAAGTTTGACATATCGATGCAAATTTTCATGACAAGCAACGCCATCTTGAACACTTTAAGAGGTCATAATAAAGCACTGTAGAATTATGGCAGAAAAAGGCATACTGCAATAAGGGGAGGAGAATAATAATGATGACTGTAGCCAACATTTTCATGACAACTATATTTCATTCAAAATATTCCCGGGCTGTCACATCACTATTCGTAAAATCGTAACTAACCCTCCACAACTTACTACAAGTTATAAACTCGGAACACACGTGTGTATTAAAAGTAAAACAAATATTATTATTAAGAAAAAACTACGCCAGATTTCATACTATACGTGTTTTTGTCTTTACTCCCCCACAAAGAACTCCGTTGTTCTACCAAATAAATATGACAGCCCTTGATTTGCTTTAGAAATAGGTACGTGATTGATTTGGTATTTTTAACTTTATTAGTTTGTAGGTAGGGTATAAAAGAGGTTTTGTTGCCGTGGAATATTATAATGCGGTGTGCTAAAATATCGATGTTTTTATTACAAAAAAATTAAAGTGATGTTTAGAAACGTATTTGGTCCAATGTGTGTACATAAATTATCAAATAGATCGGTGGTTTATTTAAATAATATTTATAACAAAATAATACCTAATTCCGTCTTTCGTAAGATTTAAAAAAAAAACATCGTTTCATTCAAATTTTGCGATTAATGATACGATAAATTGAACTAACAACATGTATTTTGAACCTTAATACGTATTTTCTGTAAATTGTGATTACTGTTTCACCTGTGTGTTTTCGGTAAAAAAGTTAACGTCTTTAATAAATTCATTTTATGACTCGAGCTACGTTTAAATGTTGTTGACATCCTATCGATTACTTACTATACATAGACGATAATAATATAGCATATAAACATTATATCAGGCTCCTAATATATTCATAGGCTATTAGGCAAGACACACCTCCCAATGAAGTTATCTTAATAACCTATTTGACGTCAAATGTAACCGTGATCAATCACCCAAAATAAAAAAAACTAGTTTTAAATTTTTAAAGCGATCCCTATATATAAGAAAATTTAAATGTTAATCTAATTTCTAAATTTAAATTTTGTTATTTCTAGTTTCAAATTTCTTTTAAATAAAACCTAAAGTACAAATACAAATATTTAAATTCACTGACGTTTTAATGTGATGTTCGAAATTCAAGCGATGGAACGTCAATCGCGAATTTAATTTGATTGGTCGAATCCCCACGAGTGTTGCCGAGGATCACCGAAACGGGGGAAATCATGGAAAATAAAATTTTTATTGCATCATACGTGTGGCGTGCCATTTTACGTTGAGCTGTGGCACCCTAAGCTTTGTGTAGGATTTGTATGAGAGGGTTTGTGATTTAGGGTTGGAGCTAGTGTGGTTTGTAGCGTAGGGGATATGTGGGGTAACCAATCGTAAGTCGATGTCCCGATTGATTGGCAAAGGGCGATTTGGCAAAGCTCCCCGATGTGGGGGCGCGCAATGATGGTTTTCGCCACATGTGGGAGGTACCCGCAGTTTGTGTGTAGGTAAATATTGTTATTGCATGTTAACTTTGTTACTGCTATGCAAAAAATATTTGTGTATCGCGGTAAAATTATTAGATGTCTGCTGTGATAGAAAAATATTGTGTGTGAATTTTGTAGGACACAAAAAGCAACTTGAATAATATATATAATCTCTTATGCCTGAAAGGTATTTCTTGACGGCATGTAAGGCCAAGTCCTCGTAGCAGCGATTGGTGGCGGCGATCTCTCGCGTCCGGCCCCGAGCCATGGTCCGGAGCGAGAGGGATTGGGAAGCCGTCACCACCTTCTGCGAAGCAGTCATGCTAGTGAAAGAGGTGGCGGGACGTGAGGGGGAAAGAACCTCGTCCAAAAAGAGCGGCGTCCCAGCCGCCGCTGGAGACGCCCTGGGCGTCGGGGGTCATGTGGTGGCTCCCGACCACCGTAGGCGCGGGCCTGTGGACGGCGAGTTATGGGCTAGCTCGCCGTCCGGCCGTCTTATGACGACAGGCCGTGTCGTCGGCGCGTTCGTGTTCCACGCGCGCCTCAAAGAGATGTCAGCAACAAAGTAGGAGTCCGCATGGGCCGATGCCTGCCAGGGCTGCGGGACTGTTCGAAAATACCGTGACCCTGGAACACAAAGGGCAAAGAAGGAACATAGATGGGTTTTAGTAAGTACAAGTCTGACACTCCCCTCCGCTCCGCCCAGAGTGGGGGGGTCATTTGATCATTTACAATCCGAAAAAAAAAGGCCAAGTCAACTTTGACACCAGATTAGGCACTAACCTCAAGAAAAAGAAAAGTGAAAATTAAGCACCAAATAAATAGGGTACGCTACTGCGCAATGTTACTACAACATTTGCAAAAAAAAACTGTTAAATAAAAGTCAATGCTCTATGTATAAAATAACAATTATCATAATAATCTTATTTGACTCTCAAGTATTAACTAGTCGTTAAAATAAATTAATTGTAAGCAACGCTTTAAATACATAAACTAAAATTGCTGTTATTTTAATAATTTGACTACCCGCCATATTTGGTGGGACGATTAACATAGATTAAAAGCTAAGATGTTAGTTAAAAGATTTGTAAGGTAAAGTTGTAATTGTATAAATTATAAATAAAATTATACACGGTACCTTTGTCAATGCCGTGTAATATTAAAATTAAAATATCAATTACAGTTTCCTTAACTACCTCAAAAAGAAATAAGAAATACACATACATTGCTGCAAGGATATTTTGGCGTTTTAATGACGTTGTCAAAAGGATACTACCTACTAATAGATAGCTAAACGTTTGTATTATTGGCCGTTTCTCTTTTAGCGGTGCTATTAAGGATCTTAGCATGTAAATAAAATAGCCTACTATTTATCCATTATAATTCATACTAATATTATAATGCGAAAGTAACTCTGTTTGTTTGTTTGTTACCTTTTCAGGACTAAACGGCTGATAGGAACGTAATGAAATTTAGAAAGAAGATAGATTATATCCTGAGCCTTTCTTAGGATCTATCTATCTTCTTGCTAAATTACTAGACAAATAGACTAGGTTATTTTTCACACAGATACATCAAAATTTCCACGCGAACGAAGTCGCGGATAGTTTTTGAGGATGGATAGTGTTAATTACTCTTTCCCGCAAAAACTACTGTACAGGTTTGGATGAAATTTAACACACAGATAGTTTGTAACCTGGATTATTACATAGAGTACTTCTTAGTCCGGTAGGCGATCCCGTGGGTCAATTACCGAACTCAACGCGGGCGAAGCCACGGGCATTAGCTAGTCTACATTAAATTCTCGGAACCAAAAGATCGGAATAAAAAAAACTTAACCCTTCAATAGACAATCGATAGAAGTCAAGTTGTAAATATAAATTTAATGATTTTACGGCCATAAAAGTAGCCGGGAAATAAGGGCCTGGCTTGACAAAGTAGGTAACTCTGAGATCTCATGACGCTACCGTTACGCCATAAAACCTAATTTAACCATAAAATGGGAGAAGGCTTTCTACGAGGCTTTTGATTGTATTTCTTCTTTAGATTTTTATTTTATTGGTTGGCTTAGAAATCATAGATTTCAACAAATTTTTTGAAAGGCTGGTTTTTTAAAATTGTTTAACGTGAATTTAATGACTTTAATAATTTATAGTTTTGTCCTGATAACATTACCTAAAAATTGATACATTCGTATCTATTTTTATTTAAGTCGTCTTCATCAGTTTACAATTTTAATTGTAGATAATTAATAAATACATCAATGAATTAAAGCTACTTTTAGAATAATTTAAACTAAATATGTACAAAAAAAGAATATGTCTTATTTACATCTTATCCTAGCAGTAACTTGTTACAAAATTCTCGTGAGACCTAAATTCAATGTTGACCAAACATTTAAATATTTACACTGAAACCGATTTAAAAAATACCAATCCACATTTTCGATTAGATTTATTGTGTCAACCGCTACCTGAATTTATCTGTACAAAAATTTACATAACCCTTCTAAGTAACAAGTAGGTCGTAATACATAGAAAGTCGGGAGACATACCGAGAATATATTAAAACTAAAATGTACAGTTTTGCATATACTCACAAGTCACAAGTAATCAATTGATTCCCGATACAGAGTTGTATTGTGTTACAATTTCTCACGTTGGCGGTACCGGCAAGTCGTATGCTAATTGTGTGAAACGGAGAATTATTTAAATTTCGATTTTATTTTTTTCCGGTAGCGAGATGAGGGTTGATAGTTCTTACTGATGCTGGCTGATTTGAATATCTTTTGTTGAGGTATGCTACTGGGAATTTTTGAGATGGGACGTTTCCCAAGGAAACGTCAACCACAGATGGTTAGAGGCCAGCCATCTTCATAGCCAAATTAAAACATTGGCTACGATCAAGATTTATAATAGTAAACTTATGCTTTTTTTTGTTTATTCTAATTATTGGGTGTAAAAATACCCTTAACGAAGCACTTGTTTTATCCGTCATTTCGATATTTTTTTTGTTTTGGACCATACCTGGGAAGGTTCTAGTTACGGAGATATTGGAGGTCAAAGTTCAAACTATTTTATTTCTTTTTTTTTAAATAAAAGTTTTTGTAAAATTTTACTTTTCAAGGTTATAACTTTACTTTAATTACCTCCGTGGGAGTTTACTATTCAAAACATCCATCAGGACAATGTTTTGAGTGCGTTACATTGAGTTTTACCGTAAAACGAGATTTTTCACCTCAAAAAAAAAAAGTAGTTTCCCAGCAATAATTTTTGCGTAGGGTTACTAAGTTTGATGTACATAATGCTTGGTTGACGGCATCGTGAAGGGACCGTTTACACCCTGTATATATTCTGGCGTTTGACCGGAACTCGCCTAATGTGAAGGGATGACGCCGCCTAGGATGGAGCAGATTGCCAAGAAGAAACCGATTCACTTGAACTCTGAATAGATCCAGATAATAATGTCCAGGCAATTCAGGCCTATGCGGCGTAAAAACTCTGACACCAGGTTAGGCACTAAACAGACAAAAAAAAATAATGATCAGGGAAAATAAAGCCGGCAATGAATTCCACAGACTGACATATTTGAGAAAAATGCAACAATTCTCACGTCTTTGGTATAAAATAAATAATTCGACGTCTAAACAAACTAAAACCGCTAATGTTCCACATTCAATCATTACTCCGGATCATAGACTATTCGTTTTTGACATTATAAACCCACTCATACGTTTTGTTTTTCCTAAATGATTATTTATAGCCGTGCTAAAATGAATACGTTGTTTTTCTAACTAGAATAATAATTAATAAATCATAATAGGCATTTTATACAAGACATTGACTTAAGATATTGAATAAAAAATATGAAATTCCAATTGTCTTGCTCATCGAGTTGCCAGATATAAAATATACCGTTGTAACTGGTGATAATTACTAGGTATTATACAGTGATTGAATATTTATTGGAATATTTTTGAGCCTTGTCATCTTCTTGCTTCATCAATGTAAACAATTTTTTTACATCACATAATCTAACGCCTGTTACCCCCGGAAGGGTCTGGCAGGGGTGTATACCTAATAGTACACCCACATTTTGCCACTTATGTTTAAGTTCAAAGTAAATTTCTTATGAGTTTTGCGAAAAGCAGTATGGCTCTTACTGGCTTCTCATTTGATAGTCAATAATTTTGTTTATTGGCCCTTATTGAAGCCATAGTTCGTATTGTTAACATCTAAGTAAAGTTTAATTACTGTAAGGTCTAAAATATTCCACATAGGTCTTTAAAACGTTTTATTCGTCCAATCACAAAATTCATTACAATTATTTTCTTTTACAGAAAAAAGTTTTTAAATGAGCCTTCCAGCCAAAAGCAATGTTTTCCAATAATAATAAATTGTTTAAAAATAATGCTTGCTCGTATAAATAAATTAAATGTTCTAAACATGAGGTTTCTTCATCGGGGATACTAAATCTTGTCAAGCTGGCTATAAGGCTAGGTCATCATGCAAGCGAGTACTAATCGCTTTAAATAACTTACAAGATACGATGAAAAAAATGTACCACCTTTTGAAGATGCTGGCAATGCTTTAATACATAAAGACTTACGCGAACTAAAAGTAATTTATTACAAAAAAGTCATTTAATATTTTATTTATAGGTGATCTATACCGCTTTTAAAATGCAATTCCTTTTCAATTAAGGATAAAAACACCTTTTGAAATTAATGATTTCCATCTCCTCAACGTAATAGCTAAACCTTTTAGTGTCCGTCTTTTCCAAATGTTCCCATTCAAAATATACGTAGGTACTAAACTTGTATTAGTTTTTATAGCCACCATTGAGTTAAAATAACTGGAGCTATTCAACCGTTAACAGTTCCTATCTGCCCGCTAACTAACCCGTTTACTGCGGGACCGGTCCCAACGGCCAATAATTTTAATCTCACTGTTCACTAAATTTGAAAAAGTTGATGGCCAGTGAAACTAGCTAGAACCGGTCCGAACCAGTTATCCGGTATTGTAATAGCTTATACGTTTATAAGGCAGAGTAATAGATGGTAATCAGGTCTGTCTTAGCGTTATTACAGGGTTTTAATGAAGCCTGTTACAGATTTTCTAAATCGCTTGTTGTTGGTAAAGTAATTTTGTATTTACATAATTTTATGGAAGTAACATGTGTTGAGAACACCACGGTACATGTTTTTTCTTATGTTATTTGCTTGTTGGTATTTAATATTCGTTTTGAAACTACGAAAATATTTTTTTTTTTTGTAAAAATAATGCCTTCTATTAAACACCCAATCAGAATTAAGATAATTATCAAAACGTGACTACGTGAATACTAGGTACGTAATTGCAGATAAAACTAATTTAATTTAAAAATGTTTAAATCATCAATCATAGGAAGGTGTGTACAATAATCGATTTTTTACAGTAACAAAATTAAAGATACCTCTCCTATTAGCTGCAAAAGTTTTAATACTTAATAAGATACTTCTATCATCGAGCGACAAAGTAATTTATGACTGATCATAATAAATTGCGACTATAGTTATCTAAATAACTTACAAAAAAATACCGTTACATTGTATTAAAACTGGTTACACTATTTTTAACACTTTATAAACCAGAAAATAATAATCACACTGCAATAACTCAAAAGGCCGGGAAAAACTTCATCCCATCGCAGATGTATTAAAGTTAAACAATTACAACAAAGCATTCGCTAATATGCAAATTAAAATATATGCAATACAAAACACTCTCCAAACATAATGACAAACCAATAAAAATTCCGGAAAAAAAGAGCAGATGTGCTTGAAACAATAAAAAAAAAACAAAAACGTGAAACGTTTTTTCTTTCAACTTTTTCAGTATAATGACAATTCTTTTTTTTATTTTAAGAAAAAAAAACGTAACCCTAAGCTGTGATTTTTTCTTAACGAACCTATAGTACCTAGAAAAAAATCGTAGGGTCATATTAACAAACGCATATGCAAATAAGGCCCGGAGAATTCGTGCACGAAATATGGTATTAAAAACAACTGCATTGGAAGGGTTAAAACTTTGGGGTCCGAATGGACGCGGTATGCGGATGAGTTTTTTTTGGTCTTTTAAATAAAAAATATACTAGTTTTAACAACGTAATAATAGTTCTGGCATTGTATTATTATTTGGAAATTAAAACTATTTAAAAAAATAAAACATACTTTTTATGATTTTTGACCGACTTTTAAAAAAGGAGGTGGTTATGTATACCACAAGCATCTTTTTTTTATTGTATGTAAATCGATGTATCTGTAATTATCTACTGGTCTGATTTTCGTGATTTTTTAATATTTTATTTATTAGGGAAAACAAAAATAAAACACTAAATGTTTAACAAATAATTGTAAGAGACTACATCAGTTTGCAACTAACTAAGTTATCCACAACTTTTTTTTTAATTAGCCAATTTTGTCCCACTGCTGGGCAGAGGCCTCCCCCATTCCTTTCCAACTCTCCCGGTGTTTTGTCTTCTCTGGCCAATCATTCAGGAACAAGTCCAAATCGTAACGCCAGCGTTTCTTGGCTACGTCATATAAAGGGTGTAAATAGATACTTTTAAGGGTCTATACCCTTAAAATAGCCGAAAGGCACTTATTCTCCCCGTCTTTGCGATTATTTTTTTGTTCTAGACCATACCTAGGAACCTTCTAGTTACGGAGATATTGGGGGTCAAAGTTACAACTTTTTCACAAGTTTTTTTTTTTAAATACATGTTTTTAAAGTAAGATTTTTACTTTACACACCTCCACGACCCCCGTACTATTCAATCCATCCATCAGCACAATGCTTTGAGTGCTTTCCATCGAGTCCTACAGTAAAACGTGATTTTTCACCCCAAAAAAAAAAGTCGATTCCCAGTAATAATTTTTGCGTAAAGTTACTTAGTTTGATGTACAGAATGCTTGGTTGACGGCTATGTGAAGGGTCTGTTTACACCCTGTATAATTAAAATTGGAAGATATATGCACGAATACCTACATTTTCATTTGATAGCGGAAGCTAGGTCGGGGGGTCCCATACTTCAGCTACACATATTACAAGACGTTAAATTAAACATATCATATTTAAAAATGACGACGTGACGTTCTCAAAATTGCCGAGATTAAAAAAAGTTGAAACGTTTGCGTAAGAAATACTTAGTAATGAAACTAGTAATAAACAAAACAAAATGTTCTACGTAGTCATATACAGCACTCAGAGTACCATTACGGGGTAAGCACACGTCAAAGATCAGTGCATAATAATGTACTCACTGGCTTGTGGAAAGGGGGACCATGGATCAAAGACAAAGCTCATAATACCGGTGTCGTTTTTTCCTACAGCTGTTTTTTTTTTTAAGTATTTCAAACATAATGGTTTGTCTATGGCTGTTGGTGGGTTCGACGATCCTTGTGAGCAATCACGATTGAAGTTCAGTGGAAGAGGTTGATTTAGACGTTGATGAATCTGGAGCCCTGGTAGCTATAGCTGTTAGACTTGAAGTTAGCATGTAGATATATTTAGTTCTTAGCTAAATAACATAACATAACATCACACCTGTAATTCCAGAAGGATTAGGCAGAGGTCTAACTAATAGTATACGCACATTTTGCCAGTTATGTTTTAAGACCCATGTAACGGGGGGCAAGCCTATTGCCATCAATCGGACACAAATCCGTACTCCGTGGCTGCTACTGAGAAATTCCTGATGGAAACACCCAATGGCGCTTTGCCTGCCCTGGGAATCAAACCTAGGACATCATGCTCAGCAGACGCGCTTGCTATCAAGCAGCCTATTCCACCACCAACCTTTCAACTTCTAGGATACCAGGTGTCCTCTCAGTTTGATGGAGGCTGCTGTATCCGTGGGCCCAGTGTGAATCGAATTCTTCGAATTCTTTCATCACACAAGAAATAAGGAAAAATAAATAAAGTAAAGGTGAACTATAAATGAGTAGGTAATCATCATCATCATCATTTCAGCCGAAAGACGTCCACTGCTGGACATAGGCCTCCCCCAAGTGTCGCCACATTGACCGGTCCCGTGCGTCTCGCATCCAGCGGATCCCTGCAACCTTTACCAGGTCATCGGTCCAACTAGTGGGAGGCCTTCCAACGCAACGTCTTTCAGTAATAACGAGTAGGTAATCCTGTCTTATTGGTGTTGTTTTTCAAAATGGTATTTGTGTCTTTCCTTATAAGAACGTAAAAGTTTTCTTTTAATCCTTACTATTATTCTAGAGGCTGATTCTTTGGTCTAGTAGTCGCAATCGTGACTGCTGAGCATGAGGTCCTGGGTTTGATTCCCGGATCGGGCAGATTGTCACTGGGTTATTCCATCAGGATTTTCTTAGTAGCAGCCTCGGAGTCTGGACGTGTGCCCAGTTTTTGGCAATAGACTCGCCCCCTATTACATGGGACTTAAAACATACCTGGCGAGATGTGGGTGAACTATTAGGTACACCTCTGCTTTACGCATCGGGGATAACAGGTGTGAGGTGTGGTGGGGGTGAGGTGTTTTGTTATTAATCTAGCGTTGATTGTACAATAAGTGACTGTGGATTGGGGTTTTTTTTAAGAATTCCTCTGCAACAGTCCGGAGTTTGTATTTCGTGTCCGGTTGATGGCAATAGGCTCTCCCCCTAATTACATGGGACTTAAACATAACTATCGTAATGTGAGTGTGAGCTTCACCTCTGCCTAACCCTTCAGAAATTACAGACCTGATGTTATGATTGAACAAATATTACTGTTGAACGTATTCTGACGTAAGTATACCCTTAGGATAAGTCCTACTGTAATACTATAAATGTGAAAGTTTGTGAGGATGGATAGATAGATCTTTGTTAGTCTTTCACGCTAAAAGTACTGAACGGATTCTGATGAAATTTTGCACACAGATAGTTTATAACCTGGATTAACACATAGGATACTTTAGATCTCGGTAGTACGATCCCTTGGGACAATTATCGAACTTTACGCGGGCGAAGCCACGGGCTTAAGCTAGAACTATATAAACCGCGTATAGTCGCTTGTAACGTAGCCGAGTGACTGTCTCAACAAGTGACGAATCTTCGAGCAACATTTCATCATGCGAAGTGAATCACTGTTCATCGTAACACTTTAATTTAATACTTAGTAAACGGAACTTTAATAATGCGTTTCGATATAAGGAAAATACCCTACCCTAGATTTCTCTAAGAGGTTTGGTTAAAATTCTTACTGGTAAAGCTGAATCATGCTGAAGCGGATATGTTAAGTCATCGAAGAATTTCAGATGTTCAGTTTGTTATCTTAGCTCGTAGTCATCATCATCATCAGCCTACAGCAGTCCACGCCACTCAACTCGATTCTCAGCAACTCTCATCCAGTTGCTACCAGCCACCCTGGAGCGTCGCTCCACCGAACCTGAGAGCGTCCCACCTTACGCTTGCCGATTCGCGGTCTCCACTCAAGAACACGACTATCCCAGCGGTCATCGGTTCTACGGCTAATATAGCCGGCCCATTGCCACTTCAGCTTACTTAATCTGTGAGCTATGTCGATTCCGGTAGCTCTTAGTGACTTTGGTTAAATAAACCATCATCATCACTGGAAGCCTTGTTCCTCCCGCTGAGGAGTACATGCCTCCTCTTTTTTTTTCGTGTATCCCTGGACTCATTCAATTGTTTCTATCTTTCTAAAGGCACGCATCCTTCTGACGGTTGATCTGCCAACGCTCCATATACCATCCCAAATTATTCATTTTGTCAGATCAATAGATAGGATGCCTAGACGGTGGGGAGCTCGCTGGCCAACCAACGGCAACAGTCAGGATGGTCGACGTAACTGAAATTGCGAGTGAGATCTTTAAAGTACTTCCTTTAACCAGGGAAGCATAAAAAGGAGCAGGCCCTCATCAGAAGGTGGCATAAGACTACAAGTGATTGTGATGAAACTGTCGACATCTAGGTAGTTGTGAATTTATTGAAAAGTCTCGGAAACCAGCAGAACCTTTCTTCGAAAATCCATAGCGGGGAGGAACTGAGACCACCTATCACAAATCTATTTCATGGAGCAAAGTCTTTTTTATGGACTTTCAAAGGCCTTTCCTATTTGAATCGGATCTTGAGTTCTTTTTTTTTTGCACGGAACCCTAAGCCTTTTTCTAACATAAAAGTAGCCTAAGTTACTCCTTACAACTTTCGGAGATTAGCCGGAACAAACAGACAGACCGACAAAAAAAAAAAAAATATTGTTATAAGTGCCGTATATAATAAGTACTTCCATATGCATTCAAAAAAGTAAAAAGCAGTAACTTTGAAATAACAAACAGATATTTCAATTTTATTAATTTGTACAGACGTATGCGTGTGCATAATACCATTTTGCTATAACCATTCCGAGCTGGTATTCAAACTTTAAGTAGTGATTTTACTAGAGTTTTCAATGTGAGTGATATTCATAAAAGACACTTTGATTGATACCCGCTTCTTTATTACTCTATAATCTCATCCATACTAAGCCATTGTGTATACGCCTGGCCTCGCCTGGGCCACTAACAAAATCTTTGACTCATAAAATTGGTATGAGAGCAATTCGATTTTCTTATTCACGAGGTAATAGCGGATCCTGATGAAATTTCATCTTATTTGCCTGGATAACATTTATATGGTTTTGCCTTTAGAGATCTTGAATAAGATTATTGTTAGAAGAGTTGTGGTTACTAATATGGCTTTCGTAGTCAGAGATATGGGACGTTTTGAAATGTTTGTCAAAGGTGAGCTCTCGGAGTCGGCATGATATCTCTTTGACTGGAGACTATGATTCAGAAGATGTGGCTTTGAAATTAGGTAGTTGGTTAGATGCAGAAAATTGTATCCTTTGAGACATTATTTATTTAATTACATCGGTTGTGTATACAACCATTTTCAGTAACAAAATTATAAAAATAAAAGAGAAAATTAAAACAGAAATTAAAATATACAAAATAACAAAGTACAGCAAAATTTGAAGTAAAACTAAAAGAAGGTTAACAACACTTTCATAAATTCCTCTTTCAGTACTTCTGACATACCAATAAAACCTTCGTCCATCTATCAGCAAACAATTATATTTACAAGCCAACGAAATAAAGATTATTATTTTGACATTCTAAGTAGAATTTTGCTAAACTGAAGTCGAATGAATCACGAAAAAGACACGATTTTAGTTAAATTAATTAATAACTCAAAATAAAAACACCAGACCCCACAAAAAACACCACATTTAAACTTTTATATTAGGTCGTGAATTAAAGTAACAAATTAACTTAATTTTTAAGCCTTTGTTCTAAAAATTAGACAAATATAATAGAAGTGTGAGATGTGCAAAAAATTAACAAATCTACAATGGAAGATAATAAATAATACTAAGTTCTTTAATGAAGTTCTTATTTTTAGCTGTAAATTATAATTATTTTCGAGAAAAATAACATTAATCTCATGAACACCTAGAACAGTGAGTGATTATAATATTTATTTATTTCTATGCTGTGTGCAGACAGTGCAAGAATAAATCTAAAGTAATATTATAAAGCTGAAGATTTTCTTTGATTGAACGTGTTAATCTCGGGAACTGCTGGTTCGAATTGAAAAATTCTTTTACTGTTGGATAGCCCGTTTATCGAGGAAGGCTATAGGTTATAAAACATCACGTTACGATCAATAGGAGTGGAGCATTTGGGGAAAATAGTGTTATAATAATTTTACGCGGACCAGGTCGCGGGCAACAGCTAGTACTAAAATAAAACCGTTTCCACTAATAATTGGGTTCAGTTTGATATAACGTAGGCATTACCTACATAAAAATGTTACTGAAAAACGGGCATAACAACTATATCTTACCTACATCATCTGCCTAGCCTTTTCCCAACTATGTTGGGGTCGGCTTCCAGTCTAACCAGATACAGCTCTATACCAGTATTTTACATGGAGCGACTGCCTATCTGATCTCTACAACCCAGTTAGTACTGGGTAATACGATACCCCTTGGTAAGACTGGTTGTACAGTTTTTCGGGCCTCTGACTACCTTTAACGACTGTCAAAGATCTAAAAATGACATCCGGGACCAACGGCTTAACGTGCTTTCCGAGGCACAGAGGAAACTCGGTATTTAATGGACGGTCGCACATCTACGGACCAACGTAGGCAAGTGCGACCTGAAGCTCAACCCGAGGGGCTGTTATTATTTAGCCACAAGCTCCTAACAACTAAGCCTTACGATCCAAAGCAAATCGCATTAATTGTTAGGCTATTTTACTTTCCAAGCTAAAATACAGGATCCATAAAACGAACGTTCTCCTCTTCGATTTATCACCGGTTTCTCAATCAGAGGATCTATGAAACTTAATGTGCTACTTAAGTATAACTTAAAACTTAATTTATTGCAGTCTGGACCCACCCACGGATAAAATGGCGTCGTTATTGCTCCAAATGATGCATAAACGTCAAATTAGAGAGGATTCGTATAAAATTGAAGAAACTATAGATTTGGACTTAATTAGTGGATGTCGCTAATTTCTAGGATTAGTTTTATGGGAAATGTTTTATATGTGTTTGCTTTTAACGATGTGGTCTTTTGAAAGCTTTGTATTACACCTATACCTACTTTATTTACCGAAGATAACATACGGTCTATAACAAAAAAATGTTATGAATAGTTTAGGCGCTACGGTGGATCGTGATACAAACATAGACGGCTAATAATATTATAGTCCTTCTTTTTGGCTTTGCTTTTTTTCGGGTAAAAAGGACGAACATTTAAAAAATAGTATTCATAAGCGTATTATTTTCCTTTTCATGAGTCAGGAATATGCTTTTCTATGAAGAGTTCTTTTATATCTGACAAACAGCCTTAGTTTGTAATAACAAAGTTTTTTCTTAAAGCAAAATGATATGGTCCTTTTCGAGTCAAATTTTGTCGACCAATAGGTACTACCGATCTCACTGGGGCTTCCACCTTAAGTCCTGGAGCTCACTGAGGGTCGCACTTTTCAACCTTAGTACTTAGGGCATAAGGGTGAAAAGTGGCTGACCGTCAGTGCACTCGGAAGTACGTAGGGACATGTATCACCTGGAAAACTGAGTCATTTGCCTCATTTAAGGTGCAAGCGCCAGGGTAGCCCCGCGAAATTCAATTATTCTTACGTTTTTTGCAATTTGCAGGTCAGTGTCAAGTTGTATGTTGATAAAAAATGAGTCACGCAAGTAAATAACTATGTAGTTACAGAATTATAATCATTAAAATCATAAATACAACCTTCTAAGTTCATTTAACCGCATTCCATAACTATTTCATGACAAAATCATCCAATGCGGTTCCAATCATCAACACAAAACCTGACACTGACCTGCAAATTGCTAAAAACGTAAGAAAAATTGAATTTCGCGGGCTATCCTGGCGCGTCCGCCTTAAGTCCTGGAGGGTGGTCCTCTAACTTATGCCATAACCTTTCTACTAACATAAACCTAGAACATTAACTGTCGTTCATGAATCAACAAACAGATGGACATAATCTAGATTGTGATATAAATCACGATTTATGTATGAACATTATATCTGGATTACCTTTATAGTCCACTAACGAATTCATTTTTATATCAAAATCAGTTTTATGGACGTTTTAATGTTTCTTAAATAAATAAAGTAACGGAATCAGTGAACTAATTAAGTGTAGGTAGGTATACAGTTTTGAACTAATGATTTTATTATTACTATTTATTTTTTCAAGTTCGAAGACATTTACATAATATATTCACGATTAGCTGTTACCCGCGACTTCATCATCGTTTTCTTACCCATCCCAATTCATTCGGGGTCGGCGCAGCATGTCTTCTTCTTCCATACTTCTCTATTAGACACCTCCCCTCTTGCCTCACCATCCTTCACACAGTCCATCCATCGTTTCTTTGGTCTTCTTCTATTCTTATACCCATCCACATACACACTCAAAACTATCCTCACGACATTTTTCTGATTCCTCCGCATCACATGACCATACCACGACAAGCGATTACCACACAACTTACCGTTATTTTACGTACCTATTTAGTTACTTAATCGTAAACAAACATTAACTCAAAAAAAAATATTTTCGAATAGAAATCTATGACCACGTGGAATTTAATAAAACATACCTATTTGTTTAATTACACGATTTTTTCTTCTAAAATAAAAGTAAGCCTAAGTCATCAGTCTAAGTCAGTATCATAAATATCTTAACTCGTTTTGTTTTGACTACAGAATGAAGACAGTTTATTTCTAGTCCCAAAAAATCTTTTTAAAACTTCTAGACAACAGCCGTTCGACATCTTTGTCCGACATTACTAGATCCAATTACACCCCTTTCGTCAAAGTTGGTTAAAAGAGAACCCGCATTTAAAACGATTCTAAAGCGTAGTGCACACTATGAGTGCATTGTTTTAATTATTTTTGAGTTACTAAGAACAATGCGCTGATTGTTCGGGCGCCCCGTGTAGTATTATAAAAAGGAGTCTTTTATGCAAATGAATTTTGTACGAATTATTATTTTTTTGTTTTATTCATGCGGGCGATGCACGTGTGGAGTTGCCTTTTTTATGTAGTTTTTAACGGTTTTTTTTGTCGTATGTTCGAAATTTGATTTTAAATGGGAATTCAAAATGGTAAATGAAATGTCCACATGGTTCTTGATTGGTGAAGAAGCCTTTGAAATAATCTCTAGAACAGTGTTTCTATATTTTTCGCTGGCATCGCTTTATTCATATTGTAAGTTTTACTTCGTCGCTGCATTCTAAGACATTTTTCTCTCCAAGTAGTCCTGATGTACCGGACATCGACCAAGTGACCTGGTAAGAAAATCTCTTCGGATGCAGCGACTCGTATAACAATTACGGATTTCCCTTTGTTATGTATTGATACTTTACCAAGACAAATAGACGGACAATACCCTTTTTTTTTTTAAATTCTAAATGTATTTTTAACTTTTGCAAAAAAATATCAACACAATATATATTTTTTCCAGTTTCAAATGAATTTAGTTTACTGTTTAAAAATAACCAGCGAGAACATAACAAAAAGTTGAAATACAAACTCCAAAAACACAAAAAGCAACTGTTTCCGCCCGGGATCGAACCGGGGGCCTTGTGCGTGTGAAGCACACGTGATAACCGCTACACTACGGAAACTTGAGAACTAGCGTCGAAATAGCAGTTCGGTTTCAGAACACAGCAGTTATATAATATTATCACGCTTATTGATAAGAGGAATATAAATTACATATAAGTGGGTTGTAAATAATGAAATATATTATTAGTATCATATCTCAACCGAACCAGGGGGCATCGGGACTGTCGTAAAGTGTCGTTGGGCTATTTATAAACATTTTCTAAAGTGCCGAGAAGCGTTTGATAAAATATTTTCTTATCTTACTTATTGTTAGAACAGAATGGGGCCATTTAATTTACTGTCGTTCTAATTGCGTGTCTTGTATGTTCTAATTAGACGGGTAGAATTCTGAGAACTAGTTGTATCTTTGTGACATTCGATAAAAGTACCCACTAACAACCTAGCTATAGGTAGGTAGCTTACTTTTCTACTGTTGACATTGGCTGTTTATTGCATATTATCCCTGCAAGCGTAGAATGACTAGCTACCGTAGAAACGGGTTTTCTCGACGGAAGAATCGACAAAATGACTGATCAACAAAAGAAATCTGTCATCTTGTCGATTCTTGCGGTGACAAAACCTGTTTCTATGGTGGTCATGCTACGCGTGCTAGTTCCTCAATCCTTATCAAATCCTAGTCTATAACTTATAGAAGTTACTAATATTAAAAAGAGGTAAGTTTGTATGTAGGATCGTAATCTTCGAAACTACTGATCCGATTCCGACATTTAAAACGTTCCCGTGAATAATTTCCGTATAACGGGAGGGAACTCACAGCAAAAGCTAGTTCTTAAATAAGAATAATAAAAAAACCTGCCTTAGACGACCTTACAATCAACCACAATATCCAAAAAACAATAAAAATCAGTATAATTCAAACTTGAGAATCGAACTCAGGAACTCACGATCGGAAACAAAACTTGCAACACTTAAGTGTATTATTCCGCCGGTGTCGGGAGCAGGGTTCAAGCTAGCTAGTTAGGTCTCCAAAGGCAGAAACCTCCTCACAATGCGGGCCGTATCGAGGAGTATTGCCTTCTGAATCAAAGTAAAGTAAAGTAAAGTAAAGTAAAGTAAAGTAAAGTAAAGTAAAGTAAAGTAAAGTAAAGTAAAGTAAAGTAAAGTAAAGTAAAGTAAAGTAAAGTAAAGTAAAGTAAAGTAAAGTAAAGTAAAGTAAAGTAAAGTAAAGTAAAGTAAAGTAAAGTAAAGTAAAGTAAAGTAAAGTAAAGTAAAGTAAAGTAAAGTAAAGTAAAGTAAAGTAAAGTAAAGTAAAGTAAAGTAAAGTAAAGTAAAGTAAAGTAAAGTAAAGTAAAGTAAAGTAAAGTAAAGTAAAGTAAAGTAAAGTAAAGTAAAGTAAAGTAAAGTAAAGTAAAGTAAAGTAAAGTAAAGTAAAGTAAAGTAAAGTAAAGTAAAGTAAAGTAAAGTAAAGTAAAGTAAAGTAAAGTAAAGTAAAGTAAAGTAAAGTAAAGTAAAGTAAAGTAAAGTAAAGTAAAGTAAAGTAAAGTAAAGTAAAGTAAAGTAAAGTAAAGTAAAGTAAAGTAAAGTAAAGTAAAGTAAAGTAAAGTAAAGTAAAGTAAAGTAAAGTAAAGTAAAGTAAAGTAAAGTAAAGTAAAGTAAAGTAAAGTAAAGTAAAGTAAAGTAAAGTAAAGTAAAGTAAAGTAAAGTAAAGTAAAGTAAAGTAAAGTAAAGTAAAGTAAAGTAAAGTAAAGTAAAGTAAAGTAAAGTAAAATTTATTTGCATGGATTGCAGGTACATAAAATAAGATGGTTGAGCCTTTTATTAGGCATGCAAAAATTAATGAAATTGTTAACTACATACATTGAAAATTAAATTATTATGATTAACAGTTAAACAAAACAGTCGGCATAGTACATTCATAATACAAAAATAAAATCTACTTAATACAATTGGAATAAAAATGGGATAATTGAGAGAATAAGAACATTAGGTATTATTAATATAATAAATTTTATTAATTAAATTAAATTAAATTATTCAATACATTAAACTATTCAATCATAAGTCAGTGTCATTTAAAAAGTCATTTACTGAATAAAAGCATTTTGGAATCAATAGTGATGTCAGTTTCTTTTTAAAATTTTGAATTGTTTCATTTTTAATGATATCAGGTACTTTATTAAAAATTATTACAGGTACCTCTTATGCAACATTTTCTACATGTCTTATTGGAATCGTAAAAAGACGGCTTATTTGAAAATCTGATGAGTTCTTAACACTGATTAGATCTTTATAATAAGAATATTAATTAGTTTTAATTATATTACCTTCAGAACGCGATCAAAATAATGTCAATCAACTCTGAAACCGGTTCGTTTTACGAACTGATTAAAATCAAGATTATTTTATTACTTACCTCTTTGGTGTCGGTTAAAAGGAGAGCTCTAATTGCGTCACTGTCTTAATGAAAATCGTTTTAATTAATGACGAAACTCATAAAAAAAAGCATAACATAACATTACGCCTGTAATGGTTAGGCAGAGGTGTACCTAATAGTACACCGAAATTTCGCCAGTTATGTTTAAGTCCCATGTAATAGGGGGCGAGCCTATTGTCTTAAACCGGGCACAAATCCAGATCTACGTGAATGCTACTGAGAAATTCCTGATGGAAAAATTCAGTAACACTTTGCCCGACCTGGGAATCGAACCCAGGACAAAATGATTTTAATTTTTATGGCACTTTCTTAGTTTATTTTAGACATAAATCTCTGACATCGGTGAAGTTAAACAACGTGAGTAAAATCTGCAGTTATCTAGGTTGGTACCCCACAAAATTAAAGTTTTCTTTTAGTGGACTACGAAATATTCTGAGTTAATGGAAGATATATTTACCTAAGTATATTTATAGTGGAAATCATGTTTTTCCTTCTCCTCCGCTATTCTTTTCTGATTAATATCGTTGCGGGATCCAAGACAGTGAAATTGTTTGTCTGGGACTTCGTCGAGCTTCATTGCCTCGGCTCTTTTCTTGTGGTCGCCACAGTTGTTTGTGGCTTTCAGGAGTTGCAGTGGTTGCCTAGGACAAACTAGTTTGGCCTGAAATCGGGTTTGGCCGGTAACAGATACATAAAACACTATAGACCGACTGCTTTAATGAGTCCTTTGCCTTGCCCCATCAAAGACACATTAAGCGTCCACAAAACCCTAACAATATCCCACAGGTTATTTGCTTTAAAATAACCATAATCCACGTAGGTATTACGATACTAATTGAGCCAATACGTGATCAACCTTAAGAATATTCCATTTAAATTGAAACCTTCGCGAGGACTAATTTAAGCGGTCGGTCTATAGAGCAGAGCTAGGTAATAAAAACGCCAAGAATATTTATTTATTATTTAATGACATTTCTGTCGACAAACTGTCATTGGAAGTGAAACGGTACCTCTCTAGTTTGAGGTGAAGAGGCTAATTGATGTCCCAACTAAAGTGATACCTACTTAACATATTTTTGTTTGAAAATTTACTTGGCTCTGGACAGAGATCATACTATAATTAATTACTTTGGAGCTTATAAATGTTGATTAAAAATCCATGTATGTACCAAGTACCTACAAACTAGATTAATACTGTCACTTACGGGATATTATCTTCCGTGGTTGTTTATTATTTTTGTTTTTTATTTTTGTTCAAAGAAAGAGGGTAGATAGATTTGTCTGCTCTTAACAATTTATTTTCCACCCACCCGCATTCTCCAGTCAACCCGCGATCATGGCGCTTGCAACAGCGTCGAAATATCGGGAAAATAATGAACAATCAAGGTAGATATCCTATAAGTGACAGTATAAGTTTAGTTGGAAACAGTGAAAGCTTAAAACAGTACTTCTAAAGTTCTTAATACTAAAGAATTCATCTCTTCCTAGGTCTAGGCTTCTAGACTTCTAGTCTATCCTGATGCAGCTGAACACCAGTCATTTACGATGCCTATCTGATTTCCACAACCCAGTAATTGGACACTAGACTTTCAGGCTCCAGACTAAAAGTCTACGATCTACAAATAACAGTCTGACCAACAGCTTAACATGCTTGCCAAAAGACGGAGAGATCTCGTTATGTAATGAACGGTCGTCCATCCACAAACCGACCTCTGTAAGCGTTGTTTTACCTCGCACCGTGCGGCATACCCACGAGCTGTAATCTGCTTGTAAAGTTCTTGTTTAAAACAAAAACAAACTAAACCCATATCTATTAAACCTAGGCAAAATCCGTGGGTAATCGAATGTCAATCAAATCGTTCATTCCGCGCAATGATTGACGTATCCCCGTATTCTACGTTCAATTGTCAATGATTGACACGGTGGGCAGTACTGCCACACACCAAGCTATTTGAAAAAAATTATGGTGGAATGATGTATGACTGAAGAGTACAGTTTTTTTTTAAGAATTCCATTGTCATTTTTAAAACAAGAAAAATTTTACTGATTATTTATCAATTTACTCTCTGAAGCATGTTGTTTAGGGTGACTCTGAATATCTTATTTGGGACAAATAAATTATTTAGAACTTTTTCAGAAAATAATAATAATAATAATAATTTAATTTTACCATCATAATTTTTTAATACATCACACTCAAGATGCACTCTCAAGTAAATACACTTTAAAACAAATCACTTTACCGACAACACGTCACCCCACCTTACTTCAGTCGCAACGATTTTAACGTCGTCGACTTTATAGCATTTGACGCTTTCTTCGCTATAACTGGCGCCTCACTCTATGTGCTATGAATTTAAACTATTATTTACTACACAATCCAACGCTTTTTGATAGCATTACGCCAACACGTAAGGCGAAACGTGTGTAAATAAATATTAAATGGTGGGACGACAACTGGTCCACCTACCTGACTCTAATCGTGATAGTCTAAAACGTCAACGATTTTATGGGTGTTGACACACTTGGCGTATGTACGGACGCCTTGTGGTACGTGGAATGAATCTGTATGTATACAATAATATGTACTAAACGTACAAGAAGTACATGATAGCGATAAAATCTTAGAGAATTCATCCGAAGAAGGCTTCTGATCAATGGAATAGGAATATGGGACCATTTGTTTATTTATTTACAAAGGCATCAAAACCCAATTTAAATACATAATTACCTAAAATTAAAACATAACAAAATTACATTAGAAATCGTACTATAAGTCATCAGTTATCAGTCCATTAATAATAATTGATCTATCACATTAAAATATTATAAATCATTCAATATTAAAAAAAAAACACCTAATTAAAAACTGGGGAAACGTTATGCAGATAATGAGATTTCAGAAATTAATAAAACTGAACATTGAGTGAGCTGTGGTAGACCAGTGATAACAGCTTGCCTTATAGCTCGTGGCTAAAACCTTAAACCCAGGCTGGTTTTTATTTTATAATGTCATCTCACAGGTCAACCAATCAAGAAGGTCGTCGTTTGCTTAACTGGAGTACCGTGTGTGTAAGGCCTCCAACCAGGGGCGCAGAACTTAGAAACTAAGCGACTGCACGCCAAGGGCACCCCAGTGGGGTACGAGGCGTCGCTGGGGAGGACGGCAAAGGGACAGGCTGGATCGAATATCATTATTTAGGGTCCGTTACTTCGCGTCATTTATATCACCACCACTGCTCTTGAAACGGTGAGAAAGATATCGTGAGGAAACCAGCATTTGTATGATTCTGTTGAGAACCAAAAATTCGAAATCATGTGACATCGACCAAACTGTGTGACCTTATTCCCAGCACCGGTAACGGCTGGTCAACGACCATCATCATCATTCTGATTTCGCCTGCCCTTAACCCAATTTATTTTTGGTCGGCGCAGCATCTTCTCCTTCCATTCCTGTCCTCTATTACTCGTTATCTTAGCAGTCACATTTGTTAGGGTGGGCGTACATTTTGGTCCTTCGAGCCGGATATAACCGTACAACCTTCTTTCTAGCCATATCATCCTTCACACAGCCCATCCTCTGGTCTACGACCATTACTGAGAAAATTAATATGACAATGCACGAATACCTAGGATGAAAAATTTTTGGATTTATAATGGACATCAATCGTTCAATATACATAACTCTATCCCATATCCGAGTGAAATCCGATTGTCTATGCTCCTCGCATTTATTCGATAAATCGTTTTCAGATTCGAGTCACTCGATTGGTCAATCGGCCATCAAAGCACTGACAGGTAAGTCAACAAGTACTCGAGACTTTGTTAGCAATAATTATTCAATTAGTCTGAAGAAAAAAACATGTGGAGAATAGAAATGACTTTTTAAAAAGCTGTAAAAGTTTTAACAATAGTCTCTGTATTTTATTTCAGGTTCTATTGAACCATAATGATGTCATAGTGGCGGCATTGGTAGGTAAAGTCAATGACCAGAGGATAGTATGCGCATAACATAATATCATTTGAATGATGTTCTGAATACGTGGAAACCGTTTGTGCGTCAGTGTCCCCACCTTCTATTACTTTCTATGTCATTCCTAAAATAAATAATAAAATATATAATTTCTTAGATAATCACAAGGACCATTGATTTTTTTTCTTCTATCATATCAAACTCAAACTCAAAGCATTTATTTCAATTAGATCATCACAGGCACTTTTGAATGTCAAAAAAACAAAAAGAAGAGAAGCCACAGTCACAGTCACAAGGCATAATAACTTGAGAAAGTACTGTAGTTGCACATTCCAAAGCGTAGAACTCTATGGAGAAGAATGCGCAAGAAACTCCATGGATAGTCTTTTAAATCAAAATATTGTTACAAAATCTTGGTTACATCGTTCAGGTTGAGATTATACATATATGTGAGAACGATGTAGAAAGACGTGCACATTAAGAGCGTCCAGAGTTAAAGATTAAATCAACAATGAAAAAATAAAGTAATTAAAATAAACCGTGGCAGCTAAGAGATGACCAGTCATGACAGCGCCCGTTCACGAACATGACGCATAGGTCAGCGCCATTCAACTCAACCATATTGAAGGGAACTAAATGACCCGACACACCCGCCACCATCAGCGAGACATTTGAGTGCGCATGACATTCTCTCAGCCACCAAGGCACATTCAAATCAATGAAAGATAACAAAATGTAAATTGTAGCCTTACAGTACATAGTACTCACACGTATGTGATATGCAATTATATAATACTAACATATGGAATCTATACAAAGCAAGGGCATTTTACAATCTTCTTCTTTATCAAAATCGAATAGCTACTATGCCATCATCATCTGCATCGTAACCGTGTTCCAGTTTGAAGGTGTCTGCCGGCCGGTGTTTTTGTTCAATTACATGCATATTTATGAGATATTTGAGCTTTTGGCTGAAATGGTAACGCACCTGTGATGCCCCTGGTATTGCAGATGCGCTGACCATCAGGTTGTCCGCAAGTTTGAATTGAACCATGGAATTTCTTGCCGCTTCTTCTTCATGGAGAATGATCAACCCGAACCGTATACCTATCTTTTGACGGTTAGCGCCATGTAGATTTATGCAACAAAAATATTTGATTGCCAAACATTCGTCGGTGTTAGATTCATTTGATACCGATAGATCTGCGCAGGAGCCGTTTCACTTTCAAAGCTCTCCAAATTATATATTAAAAAGCCATTAACTATCTCCACAATTCTTACATTCACAGGAAACTATTAAATTGTGGTAGACATTTACGATATGCCGTCAAAACGCGGGTTTTTCTGATCATCTCTTGTTTCTGATAATGTACGATTTTTACTATCGGGTCGTTAATTTATATGACATTCTGACTAGATTTGGAAGCTGTAGGCTTATTGGTAAATATGTTTTATTGGAAAAAACATGTTATGCAAAATATGTTTTCTGTTTCTTTCTTATGCTATCTGCTTGAAATTAATTAACCTGCAACGTAGTAAAAGCCATGGTCACCGGGGACCAGAGTTTAAGCTTACAAAATATAGGTATTATTTGCTTAATTAATTAGAATGTTAAAGCTCGTAGCACCTATAAGTACTGCACCGGAACAACTTCATCTTACCTCATTTTTATTAGTTGATCCCTATCCCAAGGCATTGCCGTTATGATGTTTATGTGTGTTGTTTTTTTTTGTGTATGAGGAGGTTGTCGTCTGCTTAACCGGACTATCCTGTGGGTGCCTTGAATGTAAGGCCTCCAGCCAGGGGCAAAAAATATAGAAACTAAGCGACTACACACTAAGGGCACCCCCTGGAACGAGCCTCGGCTGAGGGCGTCACTGGGGGAGGACAGCAAAGGCACAGGCTGGATCCGAAAGAGATCAATATTTAGGAAAATGTTTAAATGCTATATATAGGAATTCTGAAAGTGGCGCCGGTGACTGAAAAGTTGATATTGTGGTATGGACATGTGATGCTGAGGAATGAGGAAAATATAGTGAGGAATATGTTGAGTATGAATATAGATGGCTATAAGAGTAGAGGAAGACCAAATAAACGATGGATGGACTGTGTGAAGGATAATATTACTAGAAAGGAAGTGACTGCTAAGGTGACGGGTAATAGAGAAGTATGGAAAAAGAAGACATGCTGCGCCGACCCCAAATAAATTGTGATAAGGACAGGACAGTTAAAAAAACTATACAGGCTCAGTTTATGTGTGTTGCAATACGTACGCAGTTTTATAGAAAGACTGGTGACTCGAGTTGGGGCGATTCTAACCCGTCGTAGTGCTGAAACGTGAGCGTTGAGCTTTATTAGAGAGAAAAAAGCTTACATTCCAAACTGTTTCGTCACTACTGACCTTTGGAACAGCGTTGCGGTCGCCACACTCCGGAACTTCAATTTTTTTTGTGTGAAGGTATCCTGTGGCGCCTCGGGTCTTCTTTACCCGTGTTGCACGATTTTTACGAAAATACTGCTCCACGGTAGTAAATGGTTGGTTAATCCTTTCTTCACGGTATGAACTATTAAGAGGTAAGTAGGTACATGTAACACGAAGCGGTTAGATATTTTTTTAACATTTTTTGTTTATTTTTTTTAAAATAAAACTTCTTGAATTTACTGGCGGTGTGCAATAAAGCGATATTACCCATTTCATTTACACATCTTAGAGCTTCAAAAACAATATTTAAAACAAAATAAATCATTGAACCCATAAAACTGTAATCTGAATCTGTTAAAAAACTCGCTAAAAGTTTCTAATAAACAAGTAATAAAAACTATCTAGTCAACTTTACCGCATAATTTACTATCCTACAAAAATCTACTGAAGATTTTATAAACACCTATTTTCCCTCTCATTAAAATTCAATCATCCATTTTAGGTTGACCTTCCCTGCTTCATAGATCACCAACATTTTTTCCTGTCAAAAGGGTTTTTAGAAAAAAAACAGGGGTCGAAAGAGTTTGGTTGTAAAACTAATTTGGTCTCGCTTCTTATGTTATTGTCGTACTTTAGAGCCGTGGCAAGTAATAAAAGATTTAAATAGAAAATAGAGTTTAGGACCGTTTTACGACCGAGTACGGCCCTAACAGACGTAGCCTATTTGGTTATGTTAAATAGGTGAAAGTGAAGTGTGTAATAAAGTTTATTGTAAACTAAATGGCAGTATGTGAATGCAACGCATACATTTTACTGTGTGGCAATGCTGTTTAACATGTACTTAAAGGCTTTCGAAGATTTTGTTTAATAAAAAGTGACAAACCAAAAAAGGAGTCCTCAAGTCTTGATCCCGAGAGAGCCATTTCAGAAAAAAACAAATTCCAAAAAGATAAAAATCTCACGAATATCGAACCAGCACTTTTTGACGTTTACACCAAAATGCACGCTAACTTTATTGATGGCGTCAACGATAAAGCCAGTGAGTAATTCTAAAGAAATTCCAAATTCAATTTGTAACCGACTTTCGAATTCGCATCATTACCTAAAACGGCACGATTTCCATTCGATTTTACTCAGCTGATGCATTCGATTATGGAATTCGGTATCGTAAATCGTGGATGTGCCTCGGGTATCGAGTACTCGGATAATTTCCGAAGCAATTCGTTTGACAGGTGCCCGAAGCGATAGCATTACTCTGTTGCATGTCTTTATTCGGCCTTATTTCGCAGTGTTGACTATGATACTCGACCCGCCTTTTTTGCAGCGAAAGGATGCATTATTTGTAAGAGTTTATTGTGTTTTGTTCCTTTAATGCACGTCGTTTAAATGCGATTCGATGTGTTTATTTGTTACTTGTACAAATATAGCTTTTGTGACCGTATTTTAAACATTGTTTGCACCTTTCTGCGGTGGACCAATAAGTAGTGAAAATTTACAGTCTTTGTATTAGTTATGGGTCTATTTGCTTTAATATAGAGGGGGAATTGCAACGTGTTCTTACTTTTCCTTTTCGGCTGTAAGCTTTTAGGACAAGATCTAAAACCGTTACTTAGCACGGGCTTTGACTTAAACATCTTCCCGTCTCTGTCTTCCACTTGTAGTTTGACAGTTGTGTGACAGTGGCAGCGCTTGACCAAAATCATATTCATCATTGGTAGACTTATTCTACCCACTGCTGAATAGGCCACTTCCTCCCTTTTAGTCTGCGGGGGTCTCCACCAGGTCTAACTGATGATCTTGTGAATGTAATCCAGCCATCTAACTAATGGTCTGCTAACATTAATTTGACCAATGTGCTAAGTAACGTTTAACGCTTGGTCTACAAGTGGAAAATATAATAATATCTGAACCTCAAACCAGACATGACTCACTCCACTTATGCCTGTTTCTGCTCTCATTTTTGACCTGAAAATCAATGTTCCCATCAATGTACGACACCTTGATAACCGTATTGCGCGCACGACGCTCGTGTTCGGGTGCGATCGGACGCGCTCGTGACGGCTCGTGTCATTACGCGCCTGTTCGGTCAGCTTCGTGCGCACCCGTTTCGGCGTTACGATTGTACGCGTTCAGTAGGGTTGGTAAAGAGGTACCGGAGATTTAAGATTTCATTGATGTTATTTCTGCGCTGAAAGTAATTTCTGAGTGGTAGGATTACGCAGCCTGGGTAAGCCTCTTCCAATGTGGACTCAGACTTTGGAGAGATTTAATTTAGGGAACCGTTGGATTCGGGAGACACAAGACTTTATAAAAGAATCGTCATCATTTGAAAAGGAGATTCGTGTCTGTGTGGAAAATAATTAGCTCAGACATCCCCTTAAAGATGAGGGTTTTGTACAAGGGTTCTTTGATGAACTAGATTAGCTATTAAGCTATCTAGCGATATCGATATCTCTTCTATAATATCTCATGGAATGAGCTTTGTTGATTCCCAGTCTGTTGTTTCTAGAGAATTCTGTCAAGTTTTCAGTTGTGTGCTAATGGACACAAATAAAAGCTCAAATTCGTCAACCCTACCACCAGCATCACATTCATTGACCATAACTGTCAAAATCGTGCACACAATTATTAACATTAGTGCTTGCAAATAGGGGAGATAATTGCTTGAATATTTAGCGTGGTTATTGTAACATTAGGTCGCCGGTGTACGGCTAATGTTTGTCTGCAATCGTTTTGATAAATTGCCGTATATAATGATATGTAAGACACGAACGGCGTGACCTTTTGGCTTAGATTGGGCCTATTATCGGCCTTCTATAAGTGACGGTAGGTAATAATTAATTGTGACATGCCCCTTTCCTGATATGTTTATTACAGGGCTAAGTATAATGTTCTAACCATCAATCTACATATCTGTTTTTGACATGGAAAGAAAAATTCTAGAGCGAGCAGGGTTTGAACCTGCGACCTTCCGATTCAGTACACCGGATGTCTTAACCAATTAGACCATTGCACCCTGCTCACAGCTCTCGAAATTTTCGTTCCATTCGTCTTACTGTGACGTTATAGTTCCCTACGCTGGGTTTGCGTATAAAAAATATTAAAAATCAATCTACATAGTCTTTTTTCAGAGATAAAATCCTTTATTTCCAGTAATTCGACGTACTACCACCCTATATTGGAAGGTGTGATGGCATCCACAACGCCACGTAGGAACTACATAACATACCTGACATGTAAAATCAACACTCACTAGACTAGAACATATGCTACCACCTGCCCATTGTCTCATCAGAATACAACACCAGTCTGATTGGAAAATCCTTCTTCTTTAATGGAGGTTGAGGAACTTTCGACCCTGTTCCTCATATCTCTAATTTTAAGTTAACCAGGTTGCTTGCAACCACTGATCTGATACCAACGTTATCCGACCACAGTGCACGGTTATATTAAAGTATCATAAAATCACTATCATCTTTTCAGCCGAAAGAGGTCCACTGTTGGATAAAGGTCATCCCAAGCCTACATACTTTTAAAGACTGGTCCTGTGCCTCTCGCATCCAGTGGATTCCCACAGCTTTCCCCTTGTCATCGGACCACCACGCTTGAGGCTTCCCATCGCCACACTATCTGGTACGGGGTCCCCACTCAGGTTCCTTTCAGCCAAAGCCTTTCTGCTTAAGATGAGCTTTCAGGTTATTGTTCACCTTCCATTCGATCATAATTTTATCTAAATAAAGTGTCTTTTTACCTTAATGCGGTTTTTGTACTTTACATTTAGCGCACAAGGGGGAAGCCTGTAAACTCAGCAGACGGTGGATCAAGTCTGACAAAATGATGCTATTTAAATGAAAGTTACATAAATCAAGACTACTCGACGTTCTGTCAAGTCATAAAAATCGTACAAAGCAGGGGGACGTCGCTAGTTGTACCTACTCTATTTTAAGATATAAAGAGACACCTGTCTCAATAAACCTAGAAAAATCGCATAATCAGCGTAGGTAGTGAGAAGGTATAAAAAATACAAGTTTTATATCAAAAATGATTTAAATGAAAATACAGTTTTTATGGCGTCTTTTTATTCATTCACCATTTTGTAAGGTCGGGGTGGACTATAAAATTAAATATTATGAGATGTTTTAGATATTTTATAGTTTCGGCTTAAGTAGCTGGTTACAGTGGTCGAACAGATTTTATAGTATTAGAGTTGTTCCTTCTGGTGATTTATTTCGTAGATTTACGCAAGATATAAGATCGTATGAGTTTTATGTGTGTGTTTATTAATTTTGGTTTTTAATGGACTAGTAAAAGCTTCTTTAGTATTTATTTATTTATGAATACTTATTTCGGAACACTCCATGTTATTATTTAATTTGGTAATTAAATAAGAGCCTATAGTTTTAATAATAAAAATGGTTCCTTCGTTAGTATGCAAATTAAGTACGCTTTTCGTGTTGTCGACATTTACAGATTTGGATGCGGTTTTCACCAACTTTTAGGGTATTTTTTCAAAGGATTATGTATGGGTCATAGTTATCTTAGAAATTGTACAGACTTCTCGATGTTAAACATGACGCCATATTAGTAAATTGCACTCGTGTGATGCAGGGGCGTCTCGCTAGTATTAAATCGAAACATAAAATCATGAATGGCTAAGTGATTTCCCAGGTTAAGTTAATCTAAGTTTAACATTATTTATATTACTTAACTTTTATAACAAGCGTGGAAATTTTAAGCCTTGTTGCATTATATGATTGTATTCTCAGAAGAAACTTATCAAAGGTATCTTATTATAATTATATAGTAGGTAATAATTGAGTGAAAACATATATATAATTAATTTTAGTGCGTGTGACTACTTCGTTCAACAGGTAACATAATACGTACCTACAATACACATAAGGTTAAGGTCCCATTAAAATAGATGGACAACCTTTTAGAAATCATTCAGACCAACAAAATAAGGACAATGGTTAAAAAAAATAAGAAAAACGCATTAGATACTTACAAGAAAAAAAATCAGCCAAAGAAAATACACTAAAAATGTTGGTTACCCAATAATTTTAGATCAAAATAAAATCACATTAATCAGTGTTTATTTTGCTTGGATATCTTTGGTTAGACGTACTGAACGCTGTCTTAAAATTTGTTTATTTATTTAAATGGGACCTTATATATATAAGCAAGTAGCTTGTATGCCGTTGTGCCATTGTAAGTCACCAATCAGGAGTTGTTATAACACAGTGGCATGTAACCTGTTCTGGATACAATTCCACGTCACCGGGTAGACAGATAGTTCAGGTATTTTTAACCTGTAATAGCATGGAGCTTAGATTTCAGAAGAACAGAAAATGCCGCTTTACAAGGTTGATGTACCGTATCACTACATAGTATAAAACAAAGTCGCTTCCCGCTGTCTGTCCTTATGTATGCATATATCTTTCTATCTTTTATTATCTTTTCTATCTTTCTTTCGCATATATATTTAAAACTACGCAACGGATTTTGGTGCGTTTTTTTTTTAAAGATAGAGTGATTCAAGAGGAAGCTTTATTATGTATATATATATATATTTTTTTTTTCGGATGGGAAATGATCAAATGAGGGGGTCATCCCACTCTGGGCGGAGCGGAGGGGAGTGTCAGACTTGTACTGACTAAAACCCATCCATGTTCCTTCTTTGCCCTTTGTGTTCCAGGGCCAGGTATCTCTTTCGAACAGTCCCGCAGCCAAGGTTTATTATATTTCACCCGTGTGAAGACTGGGCGGGACGGTAGTACCTTCGAAATAGTAGTTCTCTTATCACATTATTCGATCTACACAAATCACCTAATTTCGTCAACCAATTCAGTTGGTTTCCTTTCATGAAGTAAACTAATTTATATCGCGATACATCGTGCATGTGCTTGAATACGATATTATACGATATACTAGGTAGGATGGATGCTAATGTGTAAACATTCGTGGATTGGTATGTTCGTCACTGCGTGTAATGTTCTGTGGGTTACAGGGATGTAGATGTTAGCTGGATGGGGTAGGAGTGTAGTTGGGAGGTGAATTTGAGCGTGGTTGCGAGCGATGGTAAGGTGAAAGATGCGTGTGAAAAATATGAGCTGGTATTGTCGTTTTTAATGAGACTAGACTTTAAAACAGTTTTGATTTGTTAGTTAAAAAGGTTATTACAGTCCTGAATACTTGGATAGGTATTAAAAAGATAGTTGCGTGTTAAATGTAAACGAGATGGCTCGGACTGTAATTATTATTTTAGAATTTTGTCTTTTTAGCCTACCAAGACTAATAACTCTTGTTATTGTACATATTATAACTTCAAGATGATGTCCTGTTCCCAATTTTATTATGAAAAAATAAAAATATAATAAGATTCTATTGTAAACTGTTAATAATAATTGTATTTTTTTGCAAGAAACGATAAGAAACTCAAATAAAATTGTAGAAGAAGTCCTTATTTGCAAAATCATGTAATTGACTATTAAGAAAAATCATGATTTAGAGTAAAAATGCCCGAAAATAACTTTAGCCACATCTAGTAACTCTACATCTCGGTAATAGTAGAGGCAGCGACGCGCGATAGAGTCATTTCCTGATTTTGATGTCGCAATACAATGTTCCATGTTAGTATATCGAAAGTTTTGACATCTTTATTACGTATATAAAATTAATGTGTTAGCAGGTAATATTATTATTTTTTATTTCTTTTTTTATTATGGCAATGTATGTGGGAACAAAGTTCTTTTGAATTGGGTGGATTTATTATTTTTAGTTGTGATTTTGAATGGTGTTAAGGAAAGTGTGTTTTATCGTTTGACACCGTCTTGCTGATTTACAGATTATGAGGTGATATTTTTATTTATTTATTTATGTACACACAAAATATAATGGAAAACTGCAACGCTTTTTATCACCTTTTCCCAACTTAGTTGAGGTCGGCATCCAGTCTAACCGGATGTAGCGGAATACCAGTATTTTACATGGAGCGATTGCTTATCTGACCTCCACAACCCTGTTACTTCTGGGTATTACGATACCCCTTGGTAAGACTTGTTGTCAGACTTGCGGGCTGACTGTCAAAAATCTGCAAATGACAGCCGGGCCCAACGGTTTAACGTGCTCCGAGGCACATAGGAAAGTCGGTATGTAATGGATGCCCACCCATCCTATTTGCTGGTGCTGTAATCCACCATACGGTCAAGCTCAGTGCAGGATAGGTAAGTAGATGTTACATGTCTTCAAATCTTCGGTTATTACAGGACGTGCCAGTTTTGTCACGGTGTAAACCTTCACCGTTTTGGAGTATTGCTGGGTAACTAGCAAGCTTTCTTTAGACTCTAGCTCACACGGTCTGGTAGAATGGTTATCGCGTATTCAGTACATTATTGGTCAACCAACCCCCCCCCCCCTCCCACACATAGAAATGTTTCATCGGTTTTTTTTTTCAATCATTTTAACCATGTAAATTAGATATTGGAAACACCTGTTTTTTTTTAATAACCGATGAAAAATTACCATGTGTATTAATAACTATACAGGGTGTAAACAGACCCTTCACATAGCCGTCAACCAAGCATTCTGTACATCAAACTAAGTAACTTTACACAAAAATTATTGATGGGAATCGACTTTTTTTTTGGGGTGAAAAATCAAGTTTTAAGGTAGGACTCGATGGAAAGTAATCAAAGCATTGTGCTGATGGATGGATTGAATAGTACGGGGGTCGTGGAGGTGTGTAAAGTAAAAATCTTACATAAAACACATGTATTTAAAAAAAAAAAAACTTGTGAAAAAGTTGGAACTTTGACCCCCAATATCTCCGTAACTAGAAGATTCCCAGGCATACCTGTCTAGAACAAAAAAATTATCGCAAAGACGGGGAGAACAAGTGCCTTTCGGCTATGTTAAGGGTCTATTTACACCCTTTATGTATGACTTATGTACTGAATACATGGTAACCGTTTTAGCGTTGGTGTCCTTTCCACCCTTTATGTATGGGTACGTATTGTAGGTAGACCAAACCTTGGTGGTCCTCAAAACCTGGTTGAAGATAATTAAAACCATTGAGATTGTGTGTTGTATATCTTTGAGTAGCTGCAAATGTATTCAGCTAACCAGTTTAATCTACTTTAGTAATCTACAGAAGTAGTGTTATTTACAGAATCCTGACTTGATTAATATAATGATAACATTATCTTGGATAACATACTGTGCGACTTCCTGTAGGCCTTTTAATTCTTGTAACTGACTTATCAATGAACTGTTTCACTATATTTTAAAGATGGTAAGTAGTCTAATGCCGGGTACACATTGATTAAACGTAACATGGAATGAAACGCAAATGAGCCGTCCACAGTTATGCAATGCAACATGAAATGTATCACATTTTGAAACAAATTCGGAAAGATGTTTTGTTACATTACATGTTGCATTGCATAAGTCGGGACAGCTCATTTGTTTTATATGTTTTATGCAGTGTAATGTGAATAAAACATTACGCTATGTCAATTGTTGTATTTGTGTAAAATAAGTTTTGCAAAAGTAGTTTTTCGATGAGGTAGGACAAGAAACATTTTATTTTCACGAAAAGAGGTTTGGCATTTGGAGAATTTTGTTTACTTTAACTCAGCGTATATAAAAGCAACCGTTACCACAATCTGTAAAAATTTCTCATTCGATTTTGAACTTAACCACCAACATTTTATGGTTTAAAACCATTCGGAGAATTTTGACAATGCCTGACATGTTTTAAGAAACGGACATTGTCTTTATATCATCCCTCATTAAACAAAATTAACCCTTTAGTTTCTTAGTTAGTTAGTTTTTAGAGGTAGCTTTGACTATGCAAGTCTGCTCTATTTAAAATAAATGCTTTGAGTTTGAGTTAAACTGCATTTCAAAAATATTATTGATTAATTTCTCGCCTCATTTGTCCTTCATTGCTCGCTTCATTTTCTGTCTCGTTGGTCTAGCGGTCGTAAGCACAACTGCTGAGCATGAGGTCCTGGGTTCGATTCCCAGGTCGGGTAAATTTTTATTGGGTTTTTCTTCAGGAATTTCTCAGTAACAGCCACGGAGTCTGGATTTGTGCCCAGTTGAGTAGATGGCAATAGGTTCGCCACCTACTACATGGTACTTAAACATAACTGGCGAAATATGGGTGTACTATTAGGTAAACTTCTGCCTAACCCTTCGGGGATTACAGGCGTGATGTTATGTTATGTAAAAATGCATTTCAAAAAAATTACAGTCTTATTTGATTTTCAAGACGCCTTGAAAAAAAAATACATTAAACTTTTACGCCTAGGTATCTACACCAGTTTTATCTTTGGCTATTAACAGTTGACATAATAAAATGAAATATTTTTTTATTTTTATTATCTGAAACATTTCCATATACTACGCGACAGCAACAGAGCAAACGAGGATGTGGCCGGTAGGACCGCTGCCTAATTTCGTCTAATTTCATCCTATAACCGTGACAAAGTTATTGTGCGGCTGTCAAAGTGAAACCATACCACATGAATTTAGTGAAATTGTGTGATAAACACGGGTTATAAGTGAAAACTTTTATTTGTGATAGATATAATAGGTCATTGTGATGGTAGATAAATTAGTTGTGTGTATGTGTTTAGTTAGCAATGTAGTTACGATTCGTTGAAAAAAATGACAATATTTTGATGTTGTTAGAAGGGATATAATGGCTTGTTAAAACTACAGATGTTATTGTATCAGATTATTCTTTCGATAAATTTATCCTTCGTTTAAGAGTGTCAATGACAATTTAAATTGAGTCAGCCGATAATTTGGCGACGAGTTTGGCACTTTCAGTAGCGTCCGTTAGCTCCTGTGATGAGCAAGCAACAGGACAGGCAGGACACGGTTTCAAGAGTAACCCATCGTTTGTGGGGCAACACCACATTTACACTCCAGGGCAGTCGTCTATGAATCTCCACCTGAACAGGTTTTCCTTGCTTTAGCCAAACTAGGTCCGGTCAACAATTTATCCTATCCTATCATCAAGATTGGCTGAAAACCTCAAGTCAGCCTCACTTTTTCCATCTGTTACTACTGCTTGTCAAATATTATGGATCAAAACTAATCGCCGCGCGTTTGCCAAACTCTTGGGGGTTAAGCAAGACTCGCCTGTCATTGGTAAAGTTTCAAAAAGTAACACATAATGGAACATCACGCCGGTAATCCCCGAAAGGAGAGAGAGGAGGAACGCAGAAGAAGAAGAAGAAGAAGGAAGAAGGCAGGCAGATGTGTACCTAATAGTAAACCCACATTTCGCCAGTTATGTTTAAATCCCATGTAATAGGGGGCCAGCCTATTGCCATCAACCAGGCACAATTCCAGACTCCGTGGCTGCTACTGAGAAATTCCTAACGGAAAAACCCAATAACAATTTGCCCGACCCGGGAATCGATCCCAGGACCTCATGCTTAGCAGTCGTGATTACGGCCAGTAGACCAACGAGGCATTCAAAAAGTAATGATACATCATCTGCCTAGCCTTTTCCCAACTATGTTCGGGTCGGCTTCTAGTCTAACCGGATGCAGCTTAATACCAGTATTTTACATGGAGCGACTGCCGATCTGACCTTTAGTACTGGGTAATACGATACCCTTTGGTAAGACTGGTTGGTTGTAACGATACAATATGACTTAATATCAACGAGCCACAAACATAATTACACACACATGATAATTATCTCAAACCATTACATTAGAAACAAAATACACAATAAATTCCCAAAAAATACACCCAAAATATAAACAACACATACAAATTGGTCGAAAACAGTAGATAAGGTATTCTAATGTTCTAAATGTAACGCTTTGTGTCGTGGCTTGTGGAGCATGGCGGTATTGTTGAGGCCCTTTATTTGTGATCATTAGGGACTAGTGTACGAGTAGGTACTGGTAACATGAAACTACGAAGTAAGTGAAATAGACGAATGTTTATATTGCTATTAAAAAAAAAGTGATTACATCCATTTGACTAAAAACAATACAACATGACGGCTCTACGTGAGCTCGACTAAGGGATGTGCGATTAACGCTTATACGACAAAACTGTACTGCGATTCACCATAATTCGAATGCACGCTAGTGCGACAAACTGAAGGTCGACATCACGCTAGTGCTACAATGATGTCGAGCTTTTTGTATACGACATTGGCAATTGCTTGCTCCACAAATTTTTGACGAAAATCGTCTGCTGAATAGGAAAAGTAACGCAATTAATCGTCAAAATAAGAGGGATATATTACCAGAGGGCCGTTATTAGGATGCTTCTTCTTTTTAGCGTGTGTTATGGCAATTTAAATTGAATCAGCCCAGAACTTTGGTTAGGCATTTGACGCCTTCAGTAGCGTCTATTGGTTCCTTAAGTGACCAACAAAAGGACGCTGAAGTAAATCCTGTACTATTAAATGAACAATATTTTGTATGTTTGTAATCACGTTCTCGAAAACGGCTCATTTTTTGTAGGTTTTTGGATCCATACTATTTAAGAGTCTTTTTTTTTTTTTTTTGGATGGGAAGTCATCAAATGACCCCCCCCCCCCCCCCACTCTGGGCGGAGCGGAAGGGAGTGTCAAACTTGTACTGACTAAAACCCACCATGTTCCTTCTTTGCCCTTTGTGTTCCAGGGCCACGGTATCTCTTTCGAACAGTCCCGCAGCCCTGGCAGGCATCGGCCCATGCGGTCCCCTACTTATTTGCTGACATCTCTTTGAGGCGCACGTGGAACACGAACACGCCGTCGACACGGCCTGTCGTCATCAGACGGCCGGACGGAAAGCTAGCCCATAACTCGCCGTCCACAGGCCCGCGCCTACGGTGGCCGGGAGCCACCACGTGACCCCCGACGGGGCGTCTCCCGAGGCGGCTGGGACGTAAGGTTCTTGCCCTCTCACGTCCCGCCACCCACTTTACTAGCATGACTGGTTGGCAGAAGGAGGTGACGGCTTCCCATTCCCTCTCTCACCGGACCATGGCTTGGACCAGGGCCGGACGCGAGAGATCGCCGCCACCAATCGCCGCTACGAGGACACGGCGGTGTTCCGCCCAAGCGGGGCAGACCTCCACGGTGTGCTCCACCGTGTCCTCCGGACGATCCTCGCAGTGGGAACACCCGGGCATTTTCTCCCGCCCGATTCGGTGCAGGAACCTCCCGAAACAACCGTGTCCGGTGATGACCTGCGTCAGGCGGTAGGCGAGGGCGCCGTGGCGCCTCTCTAGCCACTCCACAAAGAGGGGACTTATCGCCACTATGGTGGCGTGCCCTTATTTAAGAGTTTGACTCAATATTCATGCATCATTTTTAAAGTCCTGATGTGATTAATGTAGATTCATCACAATCTCAAAGAAGAACCCAGCCCCCCCCACTACCACCCCCACCCCCTTCTCCAGTAGAAGTGTCTCGATGCCACATCCAAAAGAGTAACTACATTTTTCGACAGTTGTTGAAAAGTTAAATGTAGGTAGCTTATTTATCTCTTTACCTTCAACCTATGCGCACACGCAGGCCGGTTGTCTAATTTTATCGGTCAAAGTGTTTTTTACACCCAGATCTTATCAGCTAACTGTGATACCATGAAACTGCCTGCTTAGTTAGCATCTAATTATAATACAGTGTGTATCGGAAAGGTACGGACATAATTAGATATGAAATCTACTTTTACATACATACATAAATATTATATTATAAAATATGTTTTAATTTAATCTTACAAAATTATAACTATTATGTTATGACTGATCTGAATAAAATGATTTAGTTAATTGATATTAAGAATATGTTTTAAAATTGTTTATTTCACACATTAATTTCATACTTTTTCTGTCTGTAATTGTACATTGTAAAATGCTCACACATTATGCAATGCAAATAAAGATATCAATAATTATGAATATTCGATCCATATTTATGGGACATTTGGGTCGAGTAGGTATCGAAATTTTGTATGGGATAGCTGAGAATTGTTTCGCGATTACGATGTTAGTCCCCGGGTGAAACTTGTTCAGTTTGATAGTCGGTACACACGGCGACATATCAACCTATACATTTCCAGTATAACATGGCCTCGCTTGGTGTAAGAGACAGCCCTCTGCAAACTGACAATGCATTCAGCTCCTTGTTTTGCATCATATTCCACCTGAA
This sequence comes from Noctua janthina, assembly GCA_963576755.1. Lineage (NCBI taxonomy): Eukaryota > Metazoa > Arthropoda > Insecta > Lepidoptera > Noctuidae > Noctua > Noctua janthina. The sequence continues at coordinate 3,899,662 of OY755067.1, forward strand.
TTTTTCTCAGGAAAAATTTCTTTTATATCGTTTTTTTTTCAGTTATATTCCTTTATTTCAATGTAAAATTACTCTCTGTACGCAGCACTCCATTTATGTGAACAATACGGCTAAAATCAAAAAAACTAACCATGTATGTGGAAATACTCTAACGAACGACGCCGCGACGCTTGAAATCAGCTGTTCTCTTCCTGTTTTATGAACTCTGTAGCTGAGTTCATAAAACTCGTCGTCGCGCTTGCCGTTAGCTATGAGCGTTTTGCCAAGGCAACGATACATTACGCATAAGTAAAACGAATCAAATTTATTGGATACCCAAACGTTCCTGAAATAATTTCTGGTACCGGTCATCGTAGTAGGTATGATAAACTGAATTCACTCCATCAATCTGCGGAGGGCTGTTCCTTACACCATGTATTTCCCGTACAATGAGAGATCCGCATAAACTGGTTTTGTTTAGCAAGATTGGTCGCCCTGCATACCACACCCATATACAAGACCACAATTTTCTGACATGCTGTATAGTTACTCTTTCGTTAACTATCAGCCGTTAATGGGTTTCGTAAAAAAACTACGGTTTAAAACTTTGAACCTCTTAGGATGAGGGATTAATAAGATAGTAACGGAGTATTTAATTGAAGATGTTTTGGTTGAGAAATGAGGTAAACGCCTGAAGGCTGGATAATGATTTTTGATTGAATGATAGGTACTCACGACGTCCAATCAAGCTTAAATAAACCAGTTTATGCGGATCTCTTATTGTATAGGAAATCTATACAAAGCGAGGCCAAGTGATACTGGAAATGTACAGCTTCATGTGCCGCTGTGTGTACCTAATATTCTGAGGAGTCAAAGGTCAGTCAAGCTCCATGTAAACTGTTATTAAGTGATAAGTAATAATGATATCACATGACCTACTGGGACTGGAATTTGGTGGAAAACTTTAATCTCTTTAACATTACATATCTACATACATACATAACCTCACTCATGTAATCCCCAAAGGGTAAGGCAGAGGTCAGAATCAGAACCTTTATTTGTTAACATAGGTATTACAGAGTATGCAAGATGTTACATACAGAGAGAGATGAGAGATGTGAGGTGTATCTAATAGTACACCCATATTTCGCCAGTTATGTTAAAGTCCCATGTAACAGGGGGCGAACCTATTGCCAGCAACCGGGCACAAATCCGGACTCCGTGACTGCTACTGAGATGTTTCAAATCGGGCCCAGTATGTGTACAGTACCTCGAAAAATCGAGAAAAATCCGTGGAATTCGGGAAAAATACAGATAAAATAGCTTAAATGCATACTTTTCTTGTAATCATTTCATATTTTTATCAATTATTTTTATCGACTTTCAACATGGCCTCTCACCAATTTAGGTACTCTATGGTTAAAAAACATTGACAGTAAACTGTCTACTGTCACTGTGTCTTGATGTTCGGTTTGTTTGAATTTCTTAAATTATTTTTAACAACCTCGCTTTAGTTTTTTAGATTTTTTATTTGACTTAAATGACTAACGTTGTGATTATCTTTTACAATGTAATAATACAGAAATAAACATGTCAAACGTCAATAAAATCAATCAACATGACAGCTTACCGCCATGACGGGTTATTGTTGTGTGTTGCAATTTCAAGTGTATATTCTTGTGCTTTATTACCAAACAAAGCCAACTTAAAGTAATTGGATGGTTGAAAACTGTTTTATGTGTGTTTCCCCATTTTTGAGTATAGTGTACAAAGACCTGGAAGGGGTTCCATACATTTTGAAACATCTCCTTTCTGATGGAAAAACCCAATAACACATTCCCCGACCTGGAAATCGAACCTCATGCTCAGCAGTTGCGCTTCCGACCTCTAGACCAACGAGGGAGTATATCCAGTTAGATTCTTTATGAAAATATAGAAAAAAAATGGACAAAAGATGCAATTTAAATAATAGATAAATGACATAGAATTCTGTTAATTTAGAAAGACAATTATTTTCATAATATACAAGAGTATATTTTAAAAATTTGTTACAGCTGTTTAGTTATTTTACAGCTTTAAATAATTATCATCAAGCACACGAGTACAGGGGCTAGGCTAAGCTAAATAGAATTTTGAAGGAGTGTCAATAAATCACAGTTTTTATTTGACAGATGTAGCTAATATTTCTTAAAACATAGGTAAAAGTCATTTTGTTTGTTTTGTCTTTACAAAATATTTTCTAGTTTCTTGTATTCTCAATACTTAATACAATACTCAATACTTTTATTGCTTTCCACATGTTATTCTTAGGTGGTTGTCTTATCTCATGAAATTTCATGCAGGCAATTTGAAATGCTGCTGGCAATCTCTTGAAATGACTGTTCTTCGCTTTTAATAGTAGCATTAGTCTGCGGCTTCGCTCGCGCGATGGTCGGTATTATAAACGCAAGGTTTCTCGTGTGGTGTCCCAGACCATGACACTAAATAACTGATGTTCTATGACTTTTTGAATTTCATAACTTTTTTTTTAGTTTCACCATACAAGGAGATTAGTAGATAGCGTCAGTTCCCATAGAAAGTTTTTTTTTTTGTGAATTTCAAGGACTTGTAGCACAACAGTTGTTTAGTTTCATGGTCCGAGAGACCACACAGGAGGTCTTGCGTTTAAAGTAGCTTTCCATTCGTGTAAGAATTTTCGAAATCAGATCAGTATATCTGAAGATTGCCCTACATCCCAACGTGCAAACTATACCCGTTTGTAATATAACTAGCTTATACTTTCGGCATCGCCCGCGCCAAGTTTTGTAATTATCTCACGGGATCGTACTGCCATGATAAAAGTATCTTATATTTTAATCCAGGTTATAAAGTATCTGTGTGCCAAATTTCACTTAAATCCGTTTAACCGGTATTGCGTGAAAGAGAAACAAACATCCATTCATCCTCACAAATTTTCGCATTTATACACCGTGACTTTTTAGTCGTCTTATAAAGGACAGGTGGTCCAGTCAATGTACCCGACTAAAATAGCTCTAGGCGCGGTTTTTTTTTTACTTGCCATAATAGGTACAAAGAAATATATAGATAACACATTAGAATATTATTATGAAACATCCTGTTAATGATGTTTACGTGTCAAACGGGAGAACATACCTACCCAGCGCTCGAGTCGAGTAGATCATGGCTCGCAACAGGGTGTTTTAACCATGTCTTGCGTCATAATACTGATTAATATTTTTATTTTTAAATTATTAAAATATCTCATAAATAATCATTTTTGTATGAATGTTTAGTAGTCATTGGATACATGAAGTGGACTGCCGTTGTAAGACGACTAAAAAGTCACGGTGTATAGTAAAGTAAGATAAGTATGGATTAGTAATTAGTAATAGATAAATGATGATGACGATTGTTCTCCTCTTAATGAGTAACAATTTTTCGGAATAGCCACAGTAAGCAAACATTTGTGAAAGCTTCTGAATAATAATTATTTCTTTACAGAAAATTAATTTTGTCTTGTCATTTGCTATGCCTGTAAGTCGGTTATTCATTTCCGGGGTCTGGGTAACATGGGCTGAGAAGCCGAAAGTTTTAATATTCTTTCGTCTTTGTTATCATTTTTTTGCTACTGGACTTTCCCATGGTCTACTTTCCTGTTATGAGTAACATATCTTCTGTTATTCGAGGTGTAAACGGACCCTTCACGAAGCCGTCAACCAAGCATTCTGTACATCAAACTAAGATATTGCTGGGAAATGACTTCTTGTTTGAGTGAAAAATCACGTTTTACCGTAAAACCTTATTAGTATTTAATATTTACTACGGGGTCTGGATTTAAAGTAAAGTTATAATCAGAGGTCGGAATTAGCTAGAGTTATATGTGTACTTAAACTGATTTCATACAGCGAAAGAATAAAGTGAATATGCCTCAAATCCCGAGATTAATTTTAAAGAGCAGAAAAACCCGTGATTTGTTAAATAAAAAAGTTATTTGCTTTTACACAATTTAAACCATCCGACATCGGACATCATACGCACGCAGCGCAGCAGTTAATGAAAAAATGTCACGGGTTCGATTTCCGCACGGAACAAATATTTGTATGATCTACAAGTAGTTGTTCCGGGTCTGGGTATTTGTGTATGTGTGAGTTTAAATCTTTGTAAACGCATCCACGTTACAGGAAAAAACTCTAGTTTGGGGCAACGTAAATAAAAAATTGTATTGTGAATTAATGTAAATACTAATAAAAATTGTATGTTAATTATCTTTGTTTTATTTGTCTAATCTATCTCTGAGGTTTATATTATTATTTATTTGTAATATTGTTGGCCACACGAGATTGTATTATAAATCCCGGGAAATCCCGGGAAGATCCATATTGATATCAACATTTCGATGCAAGTACATAAATAACTCTACCTAATTCCGACCTCTGGTTATAATACTTAAATCTTGTAGTAAAAAATAAACTTGTGAAAAAGTTGGAACTTAGACCTCCAATATCTCCGTAATTAGAAGGTTCCCAGGTAAGGTCTGGAACAAAAAAAATATCGCAATGACGAGTAGAACAAGTGCCTTTCAGCTTGGTTAAGGGTCTATTTACAACCTTTATAAATAAAAATAACATTCCCTAAAAAAATACAATTTGAATTTTTAACTTAAAATATTAAGGGGTCACCCATTTTTGGGTGACTACCCGCTCCATTTGTTTGTCTGTGGTCCTCGCGATGTGGCCGGCGCAATTCCACTTCAGATTCCCGGCCATAAACAATGTATCGGTTACTTTGGTCAGCGTTCTGATGTCACTGCTGTTTGTAGGATGTCCTATTTTTAAGCCAAGCATGCTTCTTTCTACAGCTTTTTGAAAAGATCTTATTTTTTGGTTTCATTGCATATGTAGTCAAAGTCCAAGTTTGACATCCGTATAAAAAAGTTGGTAACATATTTGAGTGAAATAGTGTATTTTTGAGTTGCCTTTCAATATTTTTTTTAGTGATACCTACTGCAGTTACTGTAAATACAAGTTCCAGTTATTAGCCCTTTTTAAAAGGTATGTCTTAACTATAAATGCCCCCACGAATCCTGTACCTTTACACGCACTCATAAGCACAATGTTTTAAGTGCGTTTCATTACTTGCCACCTTAAACAAGGATTTTTCTCACCAAAAAAAAAATATTTTCCCACATTTACTAAATGTTACTTATTTTACTGTTATGCAATGTGTATTTTTACACCTTGTACTAAGTCTACTAAGTTAATATTGAAAAAAGAAAACTGATTCTTCAGTTAAAAACTCCTCACCTTAACAATAGAAACTTATAAATCATACTCTATCGTCTTATCTAAAGCCATAATTTGCCAACTTAATGAACCGACGGTAAGAAGTGATCCACTTATTGTAGGCAGCGAGATTAATGCGTGTGCGCATAAAAAAGCGATTGAGCGGGAACTTCCCAACGGATAGAATTGTTGGGAAGTTCCTGATTGCAAGGAAAAATCGAGAGTTTTTTTGTAAAGGAGTCGGTTGTGATACTTACAATTATTACTTGTATCAGTATTAATGCTGGCTAACATCTCCTTCCACAGATAAATAGGCATAGTCATACAACATGACATCAGCATAAAAGCTACTTACTTCTGCTAAACATGTAACATCAATGACGGCCTAAAAGAAATTGCCACCTTTTTCTCATGCCAGTCAACTTGTAACCAGTGCAATCAAAATATTTTATCACTATGCAATGTGACAGGATTTATTTAAAGACACTAAACATTACATAATACTAACTAATACCCGTGGCATCGCGCGCGTATACTTCGCTAATTGTCCCGCTGAATCGTACTACGGGATAAAAAGTATCCTATAATAAGTTAATCCAGGTTATAAATCTACTTGCCAAATTTCATCCGAATGCATTCCGTAGTTTTTGCGTGAAAGAGTAACAAACATCCATACATCCGTCCAACTTCATAAACTCGTAAGATTCTAATAATACTAATCCAATAGTCCATGCTAGTCAAACAAAAAAAGTACCTCTGAAACGCTATATCGAGTTTATTTCAAATCGGAGTCATTGTGGAGTGGAACGTTTTCGTAAGTAACTGCACTTGCACGTCCTATAATGGGTGTGAAAAGACTCTTAACGAGGCCGAAAGGCACTTATTCTTCCCGTCATTGTCAGTTTTTTCTTCTGGACCCTGGGAACCTTCTAGCTACGGAGATATTGGAGGACAAAGTACCAACTTTTTCATTAATTTTTGATAAAAGGTTTAATTGTTACTTACTTTTCTTAAAATTTGTCCATGAGCCCCGTACTATTCAATCCATCCATCAGCACAATGCTTTGATTACTTTCCATCGAGTCCTACCTTAAAACTTGATTTTTCACCATAAAAAAAGTCGTTTTCCAGCAATAATTTTTGCGTAGTTATTTAGTTTGATGTACAGAATGCTTGGTTGACGGCTTGGTGAAGGGTCCGTTTACACCTGGTATGAACTAATGCTTAGGAAGCTGAGGAATTTCACCATTACCCAGCACCTATCACTTAAAATAACAAATTATTTAATCACTAAACCAATCTCAAGCCAGAGAGCTTAAATCAAACTCCAAGTAAAAATATCTCGCATACAATTGCATTCTAAAAGCTCAAGCACCCGATAAAGAACTCGAATAATTAATCCCAAATTATGTAAACATAATTAGATGAACGAAACTAGAAAATGTAAATGAGTAGAAACATGTAACGGTGGAGTGTTACGAAATTGGTGTGGTCACCGTTGAGAGCGCAACAGATAAAGTTATTGTAACAAGCCACGTTTGAGCACGCATTGAGGTGCTACTGACAGCGGTTAGCGTTTTTTGGTTGATGAAATTGAAGAGTCGGTAGGTAACGATTGGTTTACCCGTTAGAAGCAATGAGAAACTGGAGGAAGCAGAGTGGTAGATGCAGAAGGCGAAAAACTAGGTGTTCTATAACAGAATTTCGAATTGAAATTAGTGTAGCTACTGTTGCGAGCGCAACATATATAGTTATTGTAACAAGCTACGTTTTGAGCACGTATTGAGATGCAAATAGCGTTTTTCTGATAAATAGAAAAAATAATGAATGAAATGAAAAAATAAAGAAAGAGAGGAGAGACATATGTACAGATGCCAGCACATCAAGCTACTATAATCTGTCAAATTTATTTAATCGACTTTCTACTTTATCTCTAAAGCATTATGTTCAAGGTTGATTGGGCAAATTTGAAAGTTTCGGGTATCTAGATGTGCTGGCGTCTGTACATACCTACAAAGTTAGAAAGTGTGATGGTGATGCAGGTTACAGGCACTGACCTAAGCACAACTTGGAAGACTATATCATAAAGTACTAAAAACGTTGTGTTTCACAGAATAAAGGTCTCTGAGACGACTGATATATAAAATCACTTACCGAAACTCAATAAGCTCACTGGTCAATTGTACAAAAATAATACACGATTGCCAGCTTCGGTATCTCTATTAGCATCCGCTATCCGCTCCCAATCGCACCACACAAGCCATAATTAAATAAACGCACAGAAGCGATGATTTTTATCTCTTAACAACTACCCACATAAGTGCATAATCACTCTTTGTGTGATTTCGATCATCGTACTCACACACACATGTAATTACGTACAATTTGAGTTTTATTTCGTCGAAAAAGCCCTTAGGTATGTCAGGCATTTTGTTGTTTTGGGTCATTTTGGAACATGGTGAGACCCCCGATAACAACCAGACCACGGGATATGGTTGTGCGTAGCGGCAAGCAGCGGGACGTGGCCTGATTAGTACATTTCTCCGCGCGCACCGCCCGGATTTTCGCTGCAGCGAGGTTCTCGTGTCCTGGCTGTAAGGTAGATCGACGAACTGTGGATCTACGAGTAGATCAATGGCAAAGATATGTATTTCGTTTCTCTTGCGTTGCTTATATCCAAAGAATTTTTTTGAGTTTCATCAGAGGGATCAGACAAAGTCAAATTCTAACCGCGATGGCGATGAACAACAGAAAAGTTAAAAATGTATGACACCCACACAAGCTATTGAAAACTCTATGGGAATTCAGTAGAAAGTCGATTTTTTTAAAACGATTGTAACTAGGCTTTCAGAGCTGTCAAATGGACTGGTGCTTGCGTTGTTAGTTGACTAAATAGAACTAATGATTCAGCTAATTTCAAAATTAGAACAGAAAATTATAATTCTAAAGCAAAAAAACAAATGACGATAATTCCACAGAATAAACTCGAAACTTCCAATAATCACTGATGCATAGCAATTAGCTACACTGCCTTGCATTATTTCCAACCGCATTTTATTTTATCCCGGAATTATTAGACCCACGCTTACCGGTAGACAGTAATTGGTACAAACAGTACTCCATTACACATTTCTTAGAATATACACCGCTGATTTAGCGTTCTCGCGAAAATGACCATGTTTGTTTTTTTCCAGAGTAATATTATGAGTTAATGTCTAAAAGCGGGTTTGAGTCCCGGGAAGTGAAATGGTAACAAAATACCGGATGTGTTGTGGGCGGTCACTGTGCGCATTGTCATACAAAAAGCTTTTGCTTTGTAGTGTGGATACGATTTTTTGTTGATCCTCGGATACGGTGAAAGCGTTCTGTTTGTCCGTTTTTCGTAGTGCTGTCGTAAGTTTAGCTCGCGTATGTGTTTTACTAGTTTTTTTTTTGATTACTTTGGTACTACGTAAATTATTCAGACCATTTGTTGTTGTTAAATTATTTTTTCTTTGTGGAGTTTGCTGTTACTCAATGGCACCAAAAGCCAACAGCAAAAGGTAATAATATTCGCAGAGGCCATATGAAAGAATTTTAAGGGTTTTGCCTGTCATTTGTGTGTGGTCCTGGCAGAACGCCAGGTTTAACTTTCTGTTCAAAGACCGTTTGTCTGTCTTAGTACTTTCGACAAGGCTAGTAGCTACCTAATTGTTAACAGCTCCTTGATGCAAATGAAGATGACTTTTATAGTATTTACAGCAGTGATAGCCGTGGTGTGACCGTCGGACTGACAAGTCATAGGTCTCGAGTTCAAACCCAAGACACGCACCTCTAATTTTTCGGATTCATGTGCGTATTGTATAATTATCACATGCATCGGTGAAGGAAAGCATCGTAAGAAACTAGCATGCCTGAGAGATATTTCTTGACTGCATGTAAAGCCAAGTCAGAGGCCCATGGACGGCATAAAAAACTCTGACACCAGGTTATACACTAACCACACGATAAAGAAAGATGACAGTATTAAAGAAAAAGACGACGTTTAGATATGGTGCATTTTGTTTCATCTTACCAAGATGTTCATCAGGTTTTTGTGGAAAATATTCTGAATTTTGAATTGATATCTTTTGTCTTTTCTCACGAACTCATAGTCACTCTAAACAGTTCCACACAAGCGCTATTATCTTGGATAATGCTATTAACAAAATTATTGTTTACCTCTTTTATAGTAGTCTACCTACTTATTACTGAGGTTTCGTCCCTGCCTCTTCCGGTACAATCTGTTATGCTGTTTTTAATTAACTTTTTACTGTCAGTGTAATTTTAATGGGACACTTTTACAATTGTTTAGTGGTTACTCATTCGGAAATTATTTTTCCGGTAGTTTTTGATAGGTGGGTGGTTTTTTGTGCTTAATACATTTGTGACTTTATAATTGATTATAAAGGTATTTTATCCCACGTTGTTCTAGTGGTCGCAAGCGCGACTGCTGAGCAAGAGGTCCTGGTTTCGATTCTCGGCTCGGGCAAAGTGATATTGGGTTTTTAAATCATGATTTTTTCAGTAGCAGCCACAGAGTCTGGATCGGTGCCCGGTTGATGGCGATAGGCTCGCCCCCTATTACATGGGACTTTAACATAACTAGCTAAATGTGGGTGGACTATAAAGTAAACCTCGGGCTAAGCCTAGTTATGTTATTTTTCATTAAGATGTCTCCTAATGTTGGTGAAAATGGCCATTAAATTTTGAATTTCTGACTAATGAAATCATCCTAATTGGTATCTTTATAACGGCCAACTGGAAAAACCAGTTAGATATTTAGCAAGGACGACAAATCATTATGTTGTGTTGAACTTTACTACTATTTAAAGAATTTATATTCTATTTAAGTGCCTATAGAAAGCCTATTAGTATATTCGATATTTGCATAATAAACTGGTTTTTAATACTATTAGTAATGAGTTTGACGTCTTCATAACTTGTTTTTTTTTTACCCATCTTCGCGGAGCCCAAAATCAAGGTTATGTTTTTTTTTTATATATCCCAGAATTAAATATAACTTAAAACTTATACTTAAATCTTCACACATAAGCTAAGTCAATTCCGATCACAGATTTCGTCTTGGTCAAGTTCGAAAACAACATCATTTGCTGGCCACAAAACACAAACCACTTGATTTTCACCTTAACGTTGTTTGGGATAAGGTGTGTTATGTATTAGGTAGATGTCAGAAATACCTTGGCAAAGTACATACGAGGGTTCAACAAACTTTAGAATGACGATTAAGAATTCTTCTCGCGTAGGCAGTGGTCGAAATGATAGGCTGTCCCTTGAGACTACAATGGTCTATAAATATTGAAAAAAAAAAGATAATCTATTACAAACGTTTGATATTCTAACACTAGAGGTACTTTGTATGCTTTCCTCTTTGCTTTTGTAGATTGACTACACTATGGTTTATATTGAGGATATTGACAATTTGAAAAAAAAGAAATCGTTAGTCTTCTTATAGCTCACTAGCGACCCGCCCGGCTTTGCACGGGTGCAATATATATATATAAACCTTCCTCTTGAATCATTCTATCTATTACTGAAAATCGCATCAAAATCCGTTGCGTAGTTTTAAAGATCTAAGCATACATATGGACAGACAGACAGCGGGAAGCGACTTTGTTTTGTACTATGTAGTGATTATCCGGAACACTATAAAAAATAATGTTTTAGGCAATTCTACAAAATCAAAATCATTTATTTACGTAAATAAGGTACAGAAGGTTCTCAAAGATATTGATCTCTTATTTTGTATTTAACTTATTTGAATTTTGCATTCAGTTGGCAAATTGTATTAAATTCATTCTAATTTGGTAACAATTAATTATAAATAATGTGACACACACATTATGAATAAATAACCGCCATGACTTACAACTTATAATTTTGAAACTTATAATACGATAAAATGTGACGATTATTTTTTTGCTACTCTTCCAATTTTATCGTAATAATTTTTACCATTTAGGTACAAAATACACCCAACAGTTCAGTCTGTTTAGAATTTTTCTCTTCTATGACTATAAGAGTCCGTTGTTTGACATAACTACCTAATTATACTTTTACAATTTTCTAAATGATTGTCTCATCTAGCAGTTGTCAGCCATTCCACGATGGTGCATCACTCGACCTGGCCTGACCTGCGCTACTTCATTATCTGCCCAGCCTTTTCCCAACTATGTTAGGGTCGGCTTCCAGTCTAACCGGATGCAGCTATTAGTATTTTACATGGAGCGACTGCCTATCTGACCTCCATAACCCAGTTAGCACTAGGTAATACGATACCCCTTGGTAAGACTAGTTGTCAGACTTTTTGAGCCACTGACTTCCTGTAACGACTGTCAAAGATCTACAAAAATGACAGCCGGGACCAGCGGGAGCGGCTGTTATTATTTAGCCACGAGATGCGCTACTTAATAACTACATTCTGTCATTCCTTATTAATTTAAAAGATTGTGTCTCCGAAATAGTAAGGTGCGATGACGCGAAAACATGTATAATAAAATAATAAATGATTTGAATACGAACTTTAGCCCGCAGCTTCATCCGGGATCAGATCAAAAAGTAGTCTTCCGGAGTGTACTACTGGGATAAAAATTATCCTATGCACTAACCTGGCCTATAGTCTACCTTTGCGCCAAACATCGGAATCCACTCAGCCTTCGACTCTTGACAGACAAACAGACGGAAGGACAGAATTACTTGCGTATTTAATTTATGATATTATCCAGTTGTGGCCCACGATCTTCGTCCGCGTGAAATAATTATGAAAATATTACTTCCTTATTAGAATTAACAATGTCAAGGACTTTTTGTTTTTTTTGCACGGACCCTATTTTTTTTTTTTAAATTGATGTAGCCTAAGTTACTGATGCCTGCCAGGGCTGCGGGACTGTTCGAAAGAGATACCGTGGCCCTGGAACACAAAAGGCAAAGAAGGAACATGGATGGGTTTTAGTCAGTACAAGTCTGACACTCTCTTCCGCTCCGACCAGAGTGGCCCCGGTCATTTGATAACTTACCATCCGGAAAAAAAAGCTTAAGTTACTCCTTATAACATCAGCCGTCTCAACCGTCCCGTCGGAGCTTAGCCGAAACAAAAAGACAGAAAGACAAAAAAAAAGAAAGTTATTATTATAAGTACCGAATACACTTTCATATGTATTCAGTAAAAAGCTGTAATGAAATTACAAACAGACAATTCAATTTAATTTATTTTTGTAGATATTAATTTTATAATGTAAGTATGGATTTGAATACCATTGGTGCAATGGTTTTATCGACTACTTGTTTTGGCAGACGATAATTTGGCAAGATTATATTCGCTCGGTACTCTTATGGAACACAATGGGATAAGCGTATGTGTAGAACAATGTTGTAAGTGCTGATGATCTTAGTATATTGAACTACGTACGTCAATCATTTGTTATTTTTTAAGCCTATTGTTTTAAGCCATCATAATTGATCTTCGGTTTGAAGAGCTCGTGGCTAAATAATAACAGCCGCTCGGGTCGATCTTTAGGTTAAGCCGTGCTTGCCTAGGTTGGTCTGTGGATGGGTGACCACCCATTACATACCGAGTTTCCTCGGTGCCTCGGAAAACACGTCAAGCCGTTGGTCCCGGCTGTCATTTGTAGATCTTTGACAGTCGTTAGGTAGTCAGTGGCCCAAAAAAAAGTCTGACAACCAGTCTTACCAAGGGGTATCGTATTACTCAGTACTAAGTAAGTAAGTAAGTAAATCATTTATTTGCGTAAAACATGGTATACATTGATGTTAATATTATTACAGTAGCTCAACATGTTGTTGTAACTGGGTTGTGGAGGTCAGATAGGCAGTCGCTCCATGTAAAATACTGATATCCAGCTGCATCCGGTTAGACTGGAAGCCTACCCCAATATAGTTGGGAAAAGGCTAGGCAGATGATGATGAATTGATCTTTAGTAGTTGTTATTCAGAATCTAGCATAAGTATAATCAGCCTATAATGTTGCCATTACTGGGGCACAATCCTTCTCTCTATGGGGGAATGGGCTATAATCCACCACGCGGGCCCAGTACGGATTGATAGATGTCACCTGTCTTCGATTTTTTGGTTCTAGTACATGCTGTTTTCCTTCAGAATTTTGATATCAGTGGTGATGATATAAATTACAAAGTAATGCGCCTGCCTGGGTTCGAACCCACGACATTCGTAAGTCGGGGCCGCCACCACTGGGCCACCGTTGCTCTCCAAAATCAAGACTAGTCAAATATTTGAAATCAGTCCACTCTGAATCATTAGTGCTCTCGACAGCCATTTCAACTGTACAACCCTGACAACTGCTGTCCACAATCTAAGTAGATAAAATAGATTAGATAAGCTATCAAAGCCTTCTTCAATTTCTCCGCAATCTAGAATTCTAGGTTTATTTCAAAATATGATCTCCGTTTCAGAATTCCATGTTTACACCCTATATTCGACCTTAATCGTCTCACACGACTGATAACCAATAATAGGCAAGGTTTACACTGCCTTACTTCCTCCTATGGAGTTTACACCGCAAGATATTGGTACTATCTGAACGGCGTACGTTATCTACGAGAATCTAACTGAATTATTTATAAATTCAATCTTAGATTACAACGGTTTTACTATAAAGTTGGGATCGAACGTCTAACGGGGCGAATGGGGTCACACTTTGATAGCTGTTGTGCCTACGCGCAACTTAAGGCCATGTATCCACGAGCGGAGCGGTGCGGAGACGTTTAAGATTTGACCAATCATAGGAGAGGTGAGAGACGTGATTTAACCTTTAATTGGTCGCGCTAAAAATTTACGTAAATGGTCACGTGCGATGCGTGACACCCCGATCATTTAAATCATATACGAAATAGATGCAAAATCACGATTATACTCGATACTTGATCATAAAGGACACGTGTTCTTATGAAGCTAACGGGAACTTCAGCGCTCAAAATTCAAGAAGTTTTCAGAATTTAAGAAGTTCTAAACCTTAAAAATGCGCTGGGGTGCGTAACACCCCACGCGACCAATCACATTTTTTAACCCTTAATTTGTAAGGGTTAAAAAACGTGATTGGTCTATTTCCGCAAGTCTCCTCTTTGCTCCGCTCGTCGGAAGCGTAAGGTGGGCGGCCCTCAGGCTAGGTGGTGAGAGTTGCCGAGACTGACTCGAGCTGTGTGGCATACAATTGGAGAGGCCTAAGTTCAGCAATGAACAGCTGTAGGCTGATAATGATGATTATGTTGGATCTGATGTGCAGCTCCACTTCTACCCACAGAACCTAAGCTTTGCACGTACTCTTCACTTTGTTTGATTTAGGCCGGATCGTCCACTGCGGCCCAAAGTCACGCTACGCAGAAGCGAACGGCTGACAAACAAATGAACCGCGCAGCTACCCCCTATCAAACCTCTCCGTAGATATCCTACTCAGCAGTGGACGGCCAACTTTAAACCCAGTGTCTAACAACCACAATTAGACTTTTAGTACAAAACAAATTGCCTTTCACACTGTTTAGGTCTTTAGTGACCATAAAATAAAGGTTATTTTGGTTGCGAGATGTGGAAACGATTTCAAGAAGAATTTTTCTAGTTCTTCGATTTTTGCTGTGGCGATTAGATGTATCTTAAACGCATCGGTTGGTGATACTTATTTCCAATGTTTAAGCCTTTTTTGGTCTCTAATTGATCAGCTGTTGAATGTTAAGTGTCAGTTTTTGGTATACAGATGTTTAATTGCCGTAACATTCATTAGATTAACTTCAGTTTTATTGGATTCGAAGAAATTTTAATTGGTTTTAACTCAGAAAAATGGAAGATGAACGTGCCAAGAGCAGCAAAAACACGGTGACTTTACTGAATAATTATATTTAGTTTTATGTTAGTAAATAAAAGTGATAGGATGTGCAAAATTACTTTTCATTATGTACTTATCAAGTTCTGTAGCATAATTGGGTAATAAAATAACTTTTTCAAACTTGGTTGTCAGACTTTCGGACTACTAACTAGCTGTAACGACTGTCAAAGATTTACAATTGACGTCGGGACCAAGAGGCACTGAGGAAACTCGGTACGTGATGGGCCGTCACCAATCCATTGATCAACTTAGGCAAGCGCGCCTTAACCTTAAAGATCGACCCCAGTGGCTGTTATTATTTAGCCACGAGCTCTTTTGAGAGCAGCAGTAATTAAATAAATTACACAAAGTAACGTGGCTTTCCCTACACTAAAAAATAATAGATCACAAACTAGGGTGTCACCTTTACATGTTATTAGCCATTAGATAATCCCATAAAAGTGTCGTATAAGAGAAAACGCTGTCAAGTTTCTATTTTATTGATCATTTAGCATCTGTGAATCTCATAAATTGTAAATATCCGTCATAAGAAAGGTGTGATTTGCGCTATTATAAGTCGCTAGCGGCATTTTCTCAGCTTTTGATTATCGCTATGTGATAAGATCTGATTGCTGTATCTGATAGATAAATGTCGACTGCTGATCATGGGCTTTCAGTTGCGGAAGCTGATAATAATTTTAACAACCTCTGTATTTGCAATGTTGTTTCTAGTTCAGAGTAAGGTCTTCTCAGTTTCTTAACGTGGAAGTCATCAGGTTTTTTCGAAGGGTAGCAGAAGTACACACACATCTACAGTTAAAATTCCAGCACCTACTTTTCCGATCACTGATTAGAATATCATGGCTAGTGTGTGTAGAAACTTTCATCATAGATATCATCATCTGCCTAGCCTTTTCCCAACTATCTTGGGGTCGGCTTCCAGTCTAACTGGATGCAGCTGAATACCAGTATTTTACATGGAGCGACTGCCTATCTGACCTCCACAACCCAGTTAGTACTAGGTAATACAATATCCTTGGTAAGACTGGTTGTCACACTTTATTGGGCCACTGACTACCTAACAACTGTCAAAGATCTACAAATGACAGCCGGGACCAACGACTTAACGTGCTTTCCGATTCACGGAGGAAACTCGGTATATAATGGATGGTCACCCATCCACAGACCAACCTAGGCAAGCACGGATTAACCTAAAGATCGATCCGAGCGGCTGTTATTATTACCCACGAGCTCCGATTGCAATACCAAACGTGGTAAATAATATAATGGCTGTTTGGTGTAGAAACTTTCATCATACATATCATTTACATGAAAAGCCTTCCCATCAGTCTCTTGTCAATTTTTTTTCTTATTAATTACAATTCCGTGCAGTGATTATTAACCAGCCAGCAACAAGTTTCTCGACCACCGGTAGTCCTAGCGTGGATTGTCGATTATCGAGACATTTTATGACCAGAGACCATAATCTTAGAATCTCTCAACATGCATAAATTATGTTGACATTGAATAAAACTCCGCAAATAGCAATAACCCCAACTGGTTATTCGTCTAAACCCAGAAGTGTGAGTGCTGCCGCTGTCGTCAAAGGGGTTAACCCACACGAAACTCACATACTAAGCTGTTCCACACTACACAGTTTAAATGCGGCACCATTCAACGGTTTCAAATCGGCCTGTTTATATACTCGCTGGTTTGAGCTTTCTATGTGGACATACAGAGAGATAGAATGAACAACTATTTTGGGAGGTAAGTTTGTCAGATTTTGTTCTTTGGGAGTGTATTTGCTTAAACAGCAAAGTCGACTGTACTTATTTGATTGCTTGGGATAAATGATTTTTATTTGTAGTAAATTAATTCTTCTGTGCTTCGTAGACATTTCAGTGACAATAGACCATCTTCAATCACGAACTTTTATTTATTTGTTTAATGCACAGGGTACATAACCATAGTTACACGCTTGTCTTAAAATGAGTGAGTACATGACCCTGTTAGAGCGCAACAAGATAACTTGAAACTAATTATAATGCAGGGAGTATCTATTATCTAATATCACGTAGATTAGGAACTTTCAAAATTAAAACTATTATATTAATTAAACTTATATCTAGCTTAACACATACATATTATATTTTTGCACTCTTAACTCTTTTATATTTTTCTTTTTTTTAGACTATGTAAACGCTTCTCTCTTTTAACTAGTTTTATGATCGTAGAATTTGCTATTCACCTTCTATTATTTTTTATAATTCTGAAATCCACTAATTATGATTTAAGATGTCTTCACAAACAAATTAAAACTCTCTAAGACCGATCCAAAATCAGATGCCAAAACGAACGACACAAAATGTAAATGAAATAGCCAATCAATTTTTACGATGACAACTTTGCTGTCTAATTTAGGGTTCCGTGCGTCAACACCGTAGAATAGTCGGCCGCTAACTGTTTTGTAAAATAAGTGGTATTAACCAGTAATTCGTATGCTCGCCAGGCCTAGCTTGTGATGTTAAAACTAATTTTATATCGCCTGCCTACCCACTGAATTCTTCGACGCCGCTTTGATAGTGACACGAATAATAATTCAATAAATTGGCGGGTAGCTGGAGATTTTCGTCGGTTGGAGATTTTAGTGTTGGTTGAATACAGATAAGTGTGTGTTTGGGGTTGTGTTTGTTGATGTTTTTTACTCCTGTAAATGTTCTGGCGTTGTCTTTGTTCATTCTTGTCAGAAGACTGGTGATAACAACGTTTATTACCTTAGTACCTAGACAAGTGGCAATCAATTTTATAGCGTTTCGTATTTCTACAAGAGTTTCAACATGATTGGCCTAAGCATTTTAGTAGACCTCCCAGTCTTATATATTTTAATTTTTCCTTCATCATTTTCGTTGTTTTTCTTTTTCTTCTGGCTTTATGAATTCAATATTGACGTCACAACTATCAAATGTTTAACCTTCGCGACAGTATTATACCTATCTGGGAATTAGTAGGCATCATCTTCTTTCTACTGTTCGACATCCTTCTGTAGCCAACTTATAGGAAGCATTATTTATGACCCAGTTGCTTAAAACGATTAATATATTAAAAATAAATTAATCTCCTCTGTAACAATTTCACCGCCCGTCCTCCTCTATAGCTCGCTCATTAGTAATCACTTGACCAGTTTCTTCGCGCACATTAGCGCTAAGCGACAGTCATGTGACAGCTTAGACATCTTAGACATCTGACCTCCACAACCCTGGGCAATGTGTTGTACAAAAGTTAATGGCCATTCATCTTGCGTGGGTAGCTAATCTTTTAGCTGCCGTCTGCGATAACTGGCTAAGATGGGATATTACTTAGATTCAGTGGCAAATTGTGTATTGAGGTTATAGTTAAATATTTTTTTAATTAATTTCTCCATGTTGTGCAGAGTATAACGATACCAGCAGTTGCATTAGTTATATGTTTCAATTGTTCTTATTTTAGTTTCTTAAGCCTTGTCTGACGACATACCTATATTAATAAAAGCTCTATTGCTGAGCCCGAGGTTTTCGGTTCGATTGCTAAGTCGGGTGAAGCATGTTTTTTTTTCGTCAAGAATTTCTTACGAGCAGCCGAGAGTCTGGCTTTGTGCTATTGATAGGCTCGCCCCCTATAACAAGGGACTTAAACATTACTAGCGTATATGTATGTATTTTAGTAACACCTCTGTCTTACCGTCGGCGTCGATGGAATAAAGTCATCATAATTCTCTTGCCCTTATCCCAATTACTTTGGGGTCGGCGCAGCATGTCTTCTTCTTCCATACTTCTCTATTACACAGTCCATCCATCATTTCTTTGGTCTTCCTCTACTCGTATACCCATCAACATTCATACTCAAAAGTTTCCTCACGACATTTTCACGGAATACCCTCATTATGTTCTATTAGTTTGTTTGTAAAATCCCACACCATGTAAGGGTTACTCGAAAATTAGACGAACAATTTCGAATGCTCTCGAAATCAGAGACCATACTTCAGACTAGTATTTACCCCATATTTGCCTGCATCAAACTGGCCTTCTCAACTTGTTTTGCAACTAAAACTAACAGGGTAAAACTGCAACTAGTTTACAATTGAAGCGGGAACATATCAGGTCAGGTCGTGCCGACTGAACCGTTATCGTCCAAGGTCACAAAACTTGTTCAAGGTCAACCTTGCAGTGCTAAAACTGTGGAGTGACTGTTGTTCTTTTTCAAGGACATATGGACGGACAAGCACCTGCACTGACTACCTTTTATAGATTGAGCAGGCCTGTGTCCCAGTAGTGGGAACATTGTAGGCTGATTATACTTAGGTTAGGGACAAGCCAGAAAGACCCAAAATTTCATGAGTGAATAACACCATAAAGTCCTGTGTGTCCTGAACTCCAGAATACATTAAATTCATCAAATCATCAATCATTAAATTATATTATTGATGTTACTAATCGCAGCTAAGTTACTTGCTGGCACTTTTCAAATTGACAAAGAAACACGACTCTCTCAGTCTCTTGGGATCTGGACCGTGTCCGTTTGGGACCAATTCGGTTTCCTCGATATTAACCCTTTCATTACTCGTAGAAAGTTAAATGAAGTGAGTAAGTAGCCACAAAAAGGTTCCATTATCACTTGTAAAGTTTAGAACCTGTAAATTGGTACTACTGATTTCATTGACGGTCTGCCAGTTTTCACCCTTATGCTCTTAGTAATAAAATTAGAAAAGTGGTAGTACATATAGCGGCAATGTACAGTCTACCTCGAAAACGGTTGACTGTTAATGTACCACAAATAATTCAGCTAATAATAACAAAATAATGAACATAAATATAGCACTGACTAGTTTATTACTAAAATTAATTTTACTCAAGTAATTTGCATCGTAAAGCCAACTGTAAATAGAAGCTAATTTATTTTGATTAACACTTTGAAGTCTTGTTCTGTTATAGGTCCCCTATGTTCTAACCAAAGCGATCAGTCTCACGAATACGCGATCATCGAGTTTATAATGGGTGTAAAAGTATCCTTAACGAAGCCGAAAGGCAGTGGTTGTCCCCATTATTGCGATTTATTTTTATTTTAGACCATACCTGGGAACCTTCTAGTTACGGAGATCTTGGGGGTCAAATGTCTACAAGTTTTTTCTTTTTAATACAATTTTTAATATTATAAGTTTACTTTAAATAAATCCACGACTCCCGTATTATTCAATCCATCCATCAGCACAATCTTTTGAGTGCGTTACATCGAGTTTCACCGTTAAAACGTGATTTCACCTCAAATAAAAAGTAATTTCCCAGCAATAATTTTTGCGTAGAGTTACTTAGTTTGATGTTATAGAATGCTTGGTTGACGGCTTCGTGAAGGGTCCGTTTACACCTTGTATGTTGACGGTCCGCATGACGAGGCGTTCTGTTCGCGCAAAAAAAATTAATGCAAGTTTCACATGTTCGCTAGACGATCGCTTTAGTTAGGTCAATGTTCTGTCATTAAATAAAATCATGTTTGTTTAAAAAAAACCAGTGATCAGCGATTCGATTTCCTTAATAGGCACTTACCCAATACTACGTTAGTTTGGCTTTTTTTCCTTAAGACAAACCTGATTATTATTCATCTCATCAGTTAAATTAGTTAAGCTACCGATATTCTTACACGTGGTCTATCCTATCAAATGCTTAGTTAAAAAAACATAGATAATATTCATCTGCCTAGCCTTTTCCCAACTATGTTGAGGTCGGATTCCAGTCTAACGGGATGCAGCTGAATACCAGTCATTTACATGGAACGACTGCCTACCTGACCTCTACATCCCAGTTATTATTAGATATTATACCCCTTGGTAAGACTGGTTCAAAAAAACAGATTACATGGAAGAAAATGAGATAAAACAAAGCGTCATAATATCGGAAAATTTGTATCAATTTATTTGCTTAACTTAGGTATTTCATTCAATGTTACAAAGTTATACTTCTAGGTACATGATGCTACCGTTACTGTTGTTTGTCTAAAACTTAACCAATTTCACGGAATAGTCAGTAGCAGAGCAGCGGCCATTTTGAGTGCATATTTTGGGGCACAGAGGACAGGATAATAGTCGAAACATAGTTGCGGCACAGCTCCACATCCCAACCCGCTGTTGTTCCGTCGAGGTCCAATTTAGATAGCGGAGAGGTTACCTTCATCTTGCAGTGTCTCATCCTTCTTCGTTATCGTCTAGAAATATTACTGTCTGCAACCCGTCTAGAAGGTAGCAGTTTATCCCGCCAATCATCATCTGCCTAGCCTTTTCCCAACTATGTTGGAGTCGGCCTCCAGTGTAACCGGATGCAGCTGAATACCAGTCATCATCGCATCATCTGCCTAGCCTTTTCCTAACTATGTTGGGGTCGGCTTTAAGTCTAACCGGATGCAGCTGAATACCAGTATTTTACATGGAGCGACTGCCTATCTGAACTCCACAACCCAATTAGTACTGGGTACCCCATGGTAAGACTGGTTGTCAGACTTTTTGGGCCACTGACTACCTGTAACGACTCTCACAGATGACAGCCGGGACCAACGGCTTAACGTGCTTTCCGAAACTCGATATGTAATGGGTGGTCACCCATCCACGGACCAACCTAGGCAAGCGCTGCTTAACCTGGAGATCGATCCTAGTGGCTGTTCTTATTTAGCCACGAGCTCCTCGCAGCTGAATACCAGTATTTTTACATAAAGCGACTGCCTATCTGTTTCCCAAAACTTAGTACTGGGTAATACAACAACCCTTTTATCCCGCCGTATACAAACAATAAATCGACCAAGTGTTATCTAAATGCAGAGTCCGGTAATGAACTAAGAAAAACTGTTAATGAAGACGTGGAAACCGCCAGCAATTTCGCGTAATTACTAAAACTTAATGAACCAAAGCAATTTCCTCTATCTGACAATAGCACTAAAATGAAGAAACAAGAGGGATACGTGGCAGCTGCACTTACAGATACAATTACAATCAACAGTTAGAACGTTTATAGATTGACACGCGAAAGCAATTCTCACGAGGAACTAACTTTGATTAGAACACAACAATAAATGATGATGATTGTTTTTGTTGAAACTGATACCTGTGATTGTGCAATTGCTATACTTTTTCACATTTTTTAAATGCTAGAAACAAACAGAATTCGCAATACCACAATACGGTCAATGGCTGGAATCGCAGATGTGTGAAGACTGCTGGATTGAAGTGGGATTGTGCGAGCCATGTCTGTAGAATGCATCAGGACCGATTCGCCAGAGTGATCACGAGTTGGATGCCAGAAGACAGGCGTCGTCGCCGGAGGCCTAGAAAACGCCGGTGTGACGATCTAGAGGTGTTTGTGAGAGATTGGAAGGTTATGGCGAGGCCTTTGCCCAGCAGTAGGACGTTAGAGGCTAAGCAAAAAACGAAACAAATTTCGTTTTCTCTAGCCACAGTCGACGTCCTTACCTAGGTTTGTTTTAAGCAGTGTTGCATTTCTGAAGTGTCTGAGTACGCTTTGCTCGCTCCTGGGCTGAACTTTGCTCCTTAATTATTATTCTCTCCATTCGCGTAACACCAAGCATTCTCATCTTAGTTAGCACTAACAGCAACATAATAACTAACTTTAAATTAGAACTATAAAATAAAATTTATAGGCATTTTGATTGCCAGGAAGGAAATACAATTATTATTATAGCTTGTAACAATCGGCTGAAGTAAGAGAGGAAGGAAGGACAAATAAATCAATGTAACTAATAGGCGTAGTCATTGTACTCCTGAGTTCACCGAGGGTCCGACAACCTTATTACTTAGAGCATAAGGATGAAAATGGTAGACCATCAGTCAATGAACTCGGTACTCAGAGTCAGAACTTGATAGCAGCGAATCATTTTAATACATAACAACATCACTCCTGTAACCCCAGAAGGATTAGGCAGAGGTGCGCCTAGAAGTACACCCACATTTTGACATCATCATCATCATCATCATTTGTGATGTGGCGACACTTGGGGGACATAGGCCTCCCCCAAGTGTCGCCACATTGACCGGTCCCGTGCGTCTCGCATCCAGCGGATCCCTGCAACCTTTACCAGGTCATCGGTCCACCTAGTGGGAGGTCTTCCAACGAAACGTCTTCCAGTTCGCGGTCGCCACTCCAGAACTTTCCAGCCCCATCGGCCATCCATACTGCGAGTAATATGCCCTGCCCACTGCCACTTAAGTTTGGCTATTCTTCGGGCTACGTCGGTAACCTTGGTTCTCTTGCGGATTTCCTCATTTCTGATTTGATCACGCAAGGAAACTCCGAGCATAGCCCTCTCCATTGCCCTTTGGGTGACTTTAAGCCTTCTGATGAGGCCCATTGTGAGCGACCACGTTTCGGTCCCGTATGTAATCACTGGCTACACACACTGGTCATAGACTTTCGTCTTGAGACACTGCGGTAAGGACGAGAAGATACCACGCAGCATTTTGACAGTTAAATTTAAATTCCATGTAACCATTGTGTTTCTTGTCGGTTCTTCTCTATTGAACCTCTCGAACCGTCTTTTGACGTTTCATAAATGCCCATGTAGGTATCATTAACACTAAAAACGGGACATTTACCATATTTATTATGTTATGAGTTCCCTATATTTCGGCGCTGTTGCAAGCGCCATGACACGTCACGGATAAACTGATAGTGTTAGTGATCATGACAGTTTAGAAACTTATGCCTATGTAGGCTGATGTAAAGTAGAATATTTGGATTTAATCTGATTTGAATAAGGAGCGAGCCAATTGCCATAAATGGGCACAAATCCAGACTCCGTGGCTACGACTTAGAATTTTTTCATGAAAAAATCCCAATAACACTCTGCTCAACCGGGGACCGAAGTTAGAACCTCATGCTCAGTCGTAACTTTTGCGACGACTACACCTACGATGCATCGTTCTCAGAATAATTATTAAATGTTTTGCTCATAACTTAAAAAAAACCAAACAGTTTTCATACCTCACTAATTAATGGACCAATTGTATTCGTTTGTTCTTCACTAACAAGTCAGTATCGCTATCTCTTTCCTTTATACTATTCTTCGTTGTGAAGATTTTCTTTGTTTATTTGATTAGTCATTGTTTGACTGTTCGTGGAAGATTTGAGATAGGCATCAGACCCTTTCTATTAATTAACGTCTGCATTGTCCATATTGACTGTAAAAGCGACTGATTAAATTAAAAGGTACAATACTTATAATAATTTACCTTCAGCTATCGACCTCGCAACAAGTAAGGTCCGGTAGTGACCAGGCTTTACATAATATAACATCACGCCTGTAATACCCGAAGGGTTAGGCAGAGCTGTACCTAATAGTACACCCACATTTCAGTAGTCATGTTTTTAGTCCCATAATAGGGGGCGAGCCTGTTGCCATCAACCAAGGCATTAATCCAAATTCCACGGCTGCTACTGTGAAATTCCTGATGGAAAAACCAAATTACTATTTTCCCGACCCGGTAATCGAACCCAGTACCTCATGCGCAGCAGTCGCGATTACACCAATAAGGCAGTCTTTTTTTCTGAACCTATTTTTGGCTAGCCGACTTTATTATCCTACAAAAGACGATAATTAGTACTGAATCTTTGGTGGCCTTTAAAAATATTTCTCTGTGAAAAAAAAAAAAGTCGCTCCTAAGACTTATTTCTTCCTTGATAAATCGCTATGTTGCCTTCACTGCTAAAGAATAAACCATTTTAGAAGTAACTTATTTCTAAATCATTAATAGATCAATTAGATTCACAATAGTAGTTCAGCTTCCTCAATCCCATTTGAAAGTACCTACCATCTGTGTGTTTCAATCGGCATTCATTTGCCGCGCAATTTGTTACTGCGACGGCTATGTATATGCGGCGATTGGCGGCGGCGATCTCTCGCTTCCGGCCTTGGTTCAAGCCATGGTCCGGAGCGAGAGGGAATGGGAAGCCGTCACCTCCTTCTGCGAAGCAGTCATGCTAGTGAAGGAGGTGGCCGGACGTGAGAGGGAAAGAGCCTCACGTCCCAGTCGCCGCGGGAGACGCCCTGGGCGTCGGGGGTCACGTGGTGGCTCCCGGCCACCGTAGGCGCGGGCCTGTGGACGGCGAGTTATGGGCCAGCTCGCCGTCCGGCCGTCTTATGACGACAGGCCGTGTCGACGGCGCGTTCGTGTTCCACGCGCGCCTCAAAGAGATGTCAGCAAATAAGTAGGGGTCCGCAAGGGCCGATGCCTGCCAGGGCTGCGGGACTGTTCGAAAGAGATACCGTGGCCCTGGAACACAAAGGGCAAAGAAGGAACATGGATGGGTTTTAGTCAGTACAAGTCTGACACTCCCTTCCGCTCCGCCCAGAGTGGGGGGGGTCATTTGATGATTTCCCATCGCAGGTTGTACAGTTTCCGTTATAGGCGAATGGTAACTAATTTTTTGGAACTATTAATGAATTATTATCTAAAACTTTTGAGACTGACGTCATAAGTACTTTTCATATACAAGGTCAGGAAACTACTAGGTATGTAATGGACAGTCACCCATCCCCGGACCAACCTTGGCAAGCGCTGCCTAACCTAGAAGACCAACCCGTGCGGCTGTTATTATTTAGCGACGATGGTTCATCTTGCACAGTCAGAGGCCTCGTTTGACGCGGCGTTAGTGGCGTTTGTTATGAACTGTTCTCAATATTTAATTCAAATACATTCATAATTAATTTTGTCCGACTTCTAAAGAAATGATTTGGTATCCTAACAGAGTTATTTTCTTCTTTATTAAAATAACTTGCTTCCTCAATCTCATTGGAAAGTAATCCATTCGTCGGTGGTTTCAATCGGCATTCATTTGGCGCACAATTTGTTGCGCGCGACAGCTACGTGTATTAATCGACGCACGCGCAGCTTCCGCTATAAGCAGGGCGCACAGAAGGACGTACTTTATGTATTGATCATCATCATCATTCTCTTGCCCTTATCCCAATTTATTTAGGGTCGGATCAGCATCTCTTCATCGTCCATATTGGATCTGTGGATAAAGATACAAATATTGATGATTTATTTTATTTTATTTTATTTATTAGGGAAAACAAACAATTACACATTGAGGATAACAAAAAAATAAATAAATAAAAAGATACAAAAATGATACAAATGTGAAATCAACCACGTTTTCCACAGATAAACAATGAGACAATATGGTAAATAACAAAAAAGATTAATACAAATAGTGAAGCATCAACAACACCAACAATGAAGCTATTTAGTGTTGCTCAATGAAATTACAAAGTAATATTAGTTTTTCAATAAATCAAGCAACATTTGTCTAAACCTTCCCTGGGGTAAAGCAAACAGATCTAAGCTACAGAATTTTTTATTATAATTGCTCGTAAGGCGACGAATAGGTGCACGCAAGCCGGCATTTGATTTATTAATAATGTCTAAGTCTGGGAAGATACTTAAGATTTTTGATGATTTAAAAATAGGAAAAAAGACGATAGGTACTTCATAAATAATTTACAACGTCGCAATTTTTGCTCTAGATAATTTTAAAAACATTATTCAATATGTGTCGCATGACTAAAGTACAATCAGTTGATGTCCTGAGAAAAATTATGGGCAAATTATGGCGGCAATGGGCCGGCCATATTAGTCGTAGAACCGATGACCGTTGGGGTAGATGTGTTCTTGAGAGGAGACCGCGAATCGGCAAGCGTTAAGTCGAACGCTCTCTGGCTCGGTGGAGCGACGTTCTTCGCATGGTGGCTGGAAGCAACTGGATGAGAGTTTCCGAGAATCAAGTTAACCAAGTTACTCTTTTCGGTTTTGATGATGAATGATGACTTAGAAAAATAGGAAGCACGTCTCTGGCAACACTGTAACATTGAGCTAGCACGGAATTTAGAATAAGAGACCAGCTCGTATTGTTTTTTTTTGCCACTGACAGGCGGCTTACTGTAAGTACGTTTATTGCTCTGAACTTTATTTATCTTCCTCAGTATCACAAATGATCTCCTTTAAACTACTGACGTCATGCTATGCAGTATAAGCTACTTTGAATGCATTAAAACCATATAACTAATCATCTGCCTAGCCTTTTCTCAACTATGTTGGGGGCGGCTTTCAGTCTAACCGGCAGCAGCTGAATACCAGTGTTTCTCATTGAGCGACTGCCTATCTGGCCTCCACAACCCAGTTAGTATTAGGGTAATACGATACTTCTTGATAAGACTAGTTGTCAGACTTTCGGGCCATTGACTACCTGTAACGACTGTCAAAGATCTACAAACGAAAGCCTGGATCAACGGCTTAATGTTCTGTTCGAGACACGAAGGAAACTCGGTATTTAAATACAATGGGTGGTCACCCATCCACAGATCTATCTAGGCAAGCGTGGTTTAACCTTTAGATTGATTCGAGCGCCTATTATAATTTAACCACGAGCTCCTTTAAAACTTTATAACAAAAAGTTTGAAAATTTACAAAATAAATTTCTACCTCAGCCCCTCAGTGTGCGCTCCCCCTACCTGAGCACAGGCACTTAGTTCAGTCCGACAATATAGGTTATTGAATACAGTGTAGTCGACGTCACAGCAGCCATAGAAAACGGCGTTCAATAGCGTAAGGGAAATTGTTTTCACACGACAACATGTATTACGGTGTATGTGTTGCGTTTCAAGTCAAAATAATGGGCAATGTGTGGTCTTACCGTCTTACTAGATGAGTAGACTAGGAGGAGGCAGTGTTCTATAACGTAAGGGATATTTTTATCACATGACTACATGTCCTATGGTGTAAGTGTTGCGGTTCAAATCAGAAAGTTGGTCAATGTATGGTCTTACGACATAAAAAAAATATATAGGTATATTAAACATCAAATTAACAAAAATGTGTACAGGTAGTTCAGTACGAGATATAATTATAGTCATACAATAGTTTTACAATTAACTGAATAAAAACTAGGGAATGTCTCGTTTAAGATTAAAGTGGCTAACAGATAACATTCTTAAAGCATGGTCTTACTAGTAGGTAGATGAAAGAATGATTTATTGAAGAAATTGTTAAAATTGCATAACGAAGCTTTAAAAGAGTAGAAAAGACGAAATAAAGCAGAAGAACATAAGAGACAACCTGTTAAGTCAGCCTCTCCATCAAACTTGGTGACTGCCTAATCTTTTAACGACTTAATGAGTTATTTTGTAAGCTCATTCAAGTATTCCAGAAAAGGCCCATTGAAATAAAGAAAGTAAAAAGGTGGGACGCCCTCAGGCTCGGTGGAGCGACGATCTTCGCAGGGTGGCTGGTAGCAACTGGATGAGAGTTGCCGAGAATGGAGATCGTGCGTGCGATTGAAGAGGCCTATGTCCAGCAGTGGACTGTTGTAGGCTGATGATGATGACGGGTCTTTTTCATTGTCCATCTTTCATAATATAGGTATATTGTTTCAAAGACAGTTTTTGGATCTTTGCACAACCAATCAACTGTTTTAATTCTAGACAATTAGGTTTCGACTCTAGAAAATTTTCGAAATTTCCGTAATTCACACATTCATTGCAACGTACACACGTAATGTTTTATGGAAACTGGTTCCAACATTGTGCGGGTAGTAATATATCTTGAGTGCGGAGCTTCTTGTCCGGTAAAATATGAAAATGATGCTAGTCAGTGCTAGCAAGTAGAAACATTGATGCAAAGTGCTAAAAGTCAAAATTACCTATTGTGTGAAATTTTTACCTTCTGGATTTTTATTAAGGCTCTTTGCTTGGTAGTGGGGTCTAATGATGACAATAAAAAAAATAAAAAAACATATAATAAAAAATTAAAAAAAAAAAAAAACAATAAAAGAAAATAAATAATAAAAATGTATGGCGGTTGTGGTGTGTGTGTGTGTGTGTGTGTGTATGCGTGTGTATGTGTGTGTGGATATGTATAATTTTAAATAAAAAAATTGATCATAGATTTTTTTATTAGTTCAAATATGAATAATAATTTCGAAATTCATGTTTAATGCAGACATCATAGAAACTATCAAGCAGTCTGAAAATCAAATCAATCAATAATAAAGTATAAATATTAAAAAAAAGAAACATCGGTAAAGGTGTGTAAAGCACACTGGATGTCAAAAAAACATGCACCGCGGACAACGGGAAAAGTACCCAGCAAGCCGGCAGCATACTACGTTGCACGGCTATGCTGCCATCAAACAATTCTACTCCATATACTTAGTCGGCTTTATTGGAAAGAGCTCGGGCTAAATAATAACAGCCGCTCGGGGCTTTAGGTTAAGCCGTGCTTGCCTTGGTCGGTCTGTGGATGGGTGACCACACGTTACATACCGAGTTTTCTCCGTGCCTCGCCAAGCACGTTAAGCCGTTGGTTCCGGCTGTCATTTGTAAATCTTTGACAGTCGTTACAGCTAATCAGTGGCCCGAAAGTCTGACAACCAGTCTTACCAAGGGCTATCGAATTACCCAGTACGATCTGGGTTGTGAAGGTCAGATAGGCAGCCACTCTATGTAAAATACTGGTATTCAACTGCATCCGGCTAGACAGGAAGCCGACCCTAACATAGTTGGGAAAAGGCTAAGCAGATTATGATGCTTAGTCGGCTTTATTAGTATTCAAATCTTAAGTTGCGTGTTTGATCATAAAACGGTTTTTGAGATGACACTCAAAAGTAGAAAATAAAGTAACCAAAGAAGTATTTTTTCCGAAGAATCTTCATTCAAGTTCGATCGTTTGAAAGAAGCGATGGCCCAGTGGTGGAGACCCCGACTGAGAGCAGCGGTGGCCCAGTGGTGGAGACCCTGACTTACGAGCAGTAAGTCGTGGGTTCGAACACAGCCAGGCGCATTATTTTGTGTAAGTTATTTCATCACCACTGCTCTCAAAACGGTGAAGGAAAACATCGTGAGGAAACCGGCATGTCCTAGAACCAAAAATTCGAAGACATGTGACATCTACCAACCCGCACTGGGCCCGCGTGGTAGATTATAGCCCATTCCCTCTCATAGAGAGGAGGCCTGCGTCCCAGCAGTGGGAACATTAATAGGCTGATTATGCTTATGCTTATGCTTCATTCAAGTGGGCGAACCGGAATTAAACCAGTATTAAGTAGTTACCTAATTACGTCTCCCAATTTAGTCACCATTTTTAAAGTTTGATCAACTTTTGTTTGTCCACCAAACAAGTCGTGTTTAGAATCATCAAGTAATGTACATTTAAGTATGTTTAACATACGCACATGAAATTTTACACTTAGTTAACGGTTTTAATACAGAGTGGGTGTCTTCAAATATGTTGGGAGCGGCCATACGGTATGCGGTAGTGATGAGAAGTGCCTTGTGAACGATTTCGGGCGAGAGATTTGTCAATACCTTGACTTCTACTTAAGAAATTAGAGATTTGTGAGAAATTTTCAATTAGCAATATTATAATAGATAGTGAAAAAGCTATAAGCTTTAAAATAGATAGTGAAAAAGTATTTTATTTTATATGCAATAGGTGTATTCCTATTTTATTTCCAATAAAATAAAGTAGTCAACAAAACAAACATAAATATAAGTAGGTAGTAGGTACAGTAGACCTCAAAAGTGCAGTACCATGCTAAAGATTACATTGCTATGAACTGTGCGAGCGCGATATAGCAGTGTGTGTGCGTGTGCGTGTGCGCGATGAGTGATGTCTCAACATTCTACACATAACACACACTAAAGAACTGTCGTCACACTACGCGAAATAGCATTATATTTCTGTTGCATTTAGAATACACATCATAGTGATGACCTGTTCTTACCATTGCATTGTAAAAATTCGCGTAGTATTAACATGGGTTGGTAGCTGTTTGGGCTGAGCATGGGTTCACGATCAATGAAGTCCAAGTTCGAATCCATTTTATTACAATGTGTGGCTGTTTTTTGTTTCTTTGAAACCTTAATTATATTTGTATTTTAAGCAGAAAGTCGTTAGGTATTTATGTTTATTTATAATATAGTCATGCTTATTATTTATTTTTTATAAGAAGTTAAATATTAGATAGTTATTGTATTATTATTTAACCTCATTAATTGATTTTTATTTTATGTTTTCGGTGTTGGAAGGTGGAAATAAAAAAATCATGCTGAATGATAACAAAAATGTTTATTCGTTTTATTTATTTATAAAATTAACAAACTTTTATGAGAATGTGACGTCACATTCCTATCTAGGCAAAAAAAAGTTCTCTTATCACCGTTCATAAGATTTTTTGTTGTATACCCACTTAGTCAATTCATAATAAGAACAACATAACACGGAAAGGATATTCTAATAACACAAATATAATTGTTGTTACCCGCTTATTATAGATATCAGTATTCAGCAGAGTTAATTGAATACTAATATATGAGTTAGACTTTATGAACGTGTTTTTTTAATGTAACGTCACATTGAATGTATTGAGGTTATAGCTTAAGTGTTCATTTTCTTGACGAAAAGAATATTGAAACTAAACCCCAATTTAAGATCAAAAATTTAAAATTTATTTCTTAATTTTTTTTATTTTTATTTACGGTTATGTTAATATTACTAAGTATTTAGTTACCCGGTCTACTTATTAAATTAAGTATTATTATTTTTTCGCCATAAATTAAGTCTTCCTTTTGGCAAGACTTGAAAGTCTTCTCGTCAGAAAATACAGTCACCTCCCAGTTAAAATGTAAATAATCTCGAGCAAAACGTAATCTTTCCTCCCTGTGTTTTTGTGTCAAAAATGGTTTTTAGCTGGCTTCCGATGATGTAAACCTTCAGCATGGACTGCATGGCGAACTGTCTGTAATGTAGTAAAATTGCTCTATACTGCAGACTATACTGTGCGAGACATTTTATCTATAGCGTTAACCGCTGAGCCAGATAGACACATAATTGTTTGTTTGAAATTAAATATCACTAACTTAATACTCCGTCGCGACATGACAGGCTTGTCAGTAAGGCAAATGATCATTATATCGCACTCTTTCTGACTAGATAATTATGAAAGAGAGCGATATACGAGATCGTGTATGTGTGCAAAATGTTTGTTATGGAAAAAGGTCGTAAGTGCGACTTGTTTTGATGCGATCGTTTTGTGAAACTGCTACTGCACTTATGGTCTCTACTGTACCTTTCTAACCAGGTATTTTTGTCCACACAAAATTGCAACTGGAAAACAACCATTTTCCATACGTGATTAAGAATACTAAGTTTTCAGCTTTGTTTCTACGAGTGTATCTCTATATTTTACACTATACATTTATAATGCATCGGTTGACTCTTGGATGTGTAATTTCTTGCAATTAATACTTTCAATCACAATCTAAAAAAAAAAATAAGAAATTGCCAAACCATTATTACTTCATGTTTGATAACACCGTCTGGTCAACAAAACGCGACGAATGTGTTTGAATTGACAAAATGCCATTGTAATCACGAGGCCTAACCTTGCAGGATTTACTGCAAAAAAAAAATAACTGAAAATAGATCTTAGGTTCTTATACATCATTATTTCCTTTATTTATTTTTATACAAATCTTATACATTTTTAAATATTTCTTAAACTAAAAACAATATAAAAAAATTGTAGCCCACCGGTATCAGGAACAGGGTCTAAGCTACCGGCGGTCAGGGCTCCAGAGAGAGGAACCTCCTAACAATAGGAGCCGTGTCCAGGAGTACTGCTTTCTGAATCATACCCTTGATCCAGCTGCCTAACGAGAGCCTCCTGAGGTATTGGTCGAGGCTCTTGGCAATTAAGCCTTGGGCTGATACAACTATCGGCACAATGATCGCTGAGTCCACATCCCACATGTCGAAACCTCGTGAGCCAAGTCTTATTATACTTGATTTGCTTATCTTTCTCAGCTTTCACGAGGTTCTCATCATGCGGGACCGTTATGTCAACAATCATTGCACGCCGCTCTGACCGATCCACCACCACTATATCAGGCTTATTGGCTTATTGTTATACAACATTATTTTTAATATATGCGAAACCAGATTATAGTTTGTTCAGAATAAGTATCTGAATCGATTCCAATTATTTTTAAAGCATGTTTTATTTTGTCCCAAAAATATTTAAAAAAAGGCTGGACACCGAGCGACACTAAGTACCTATCGCAATAACTTAGGTACCTACTGCCAAATTATTATTATCAATGAGCTCAAGACGACGCTAACAGAACGAGCTTTAACTTTGCGATTTTTCATGATACAGTTTTGAAATTTTGTACATAGATTCTTTACATAAAAATACTAGACACGTGTTTCAGGTTCCGCATATACTAAAACTAATGTTGTAGATTGGTCAAACTGTGACGGCCAGATTGCGGAGTGGTGACAGATATTTCTGTACATAATCTATCCGAATATAATGTCCGGAGCCGTGTCCGCAAGTTTCCCGTACCGATTTTCCCCAACTTTTACTGCTCGTAAGTGGTGGAGACCCCGACTTACGAGCAGTAAGTCGAGGGTTCGAACCCAGCCCGGCGCATTACTTTGTGTAAGTTATTTCATCACCACTGCTCTCAAAACGGTGAAGGAAAACATCGTGAGGAAACCGGCATGTCCTAGAACCAAAAATTCGAAGACATGTGACATTTACCAACCCGCACTGGGCCCGCGTGGTGGATTATAGGCCATTCCTTCTCATAGAGAGGAGGCCTGCGTCCCAGCAGTGGGAATATTAATAGGCTGATTATGCTTATGCTGGTCACCAAAATTTTAATACAAATCTCCTATAGCAGTTTTTAATATTGTTGCATTTTCGATTAAAAAATCGTTTGAATTTACGTTTTACGTTTTCATCGCGCGTTCGTGCTAGGCCCTCGGGTGGCTTCTTCGTACAATGAGCGGTAAATGTCAGCAATGACCGCCGTTCAAACGGGCAAAGCGGTAAATTTATGTTTTGTTGTTAATGAAATATGTGGATAATAATTGCTTTGTGTGTTTGAGTGTTTTGTGACGTAAAAAGGTAGTAAAATCAAATTGTAGTGCTACTCGATCGGGTATTATTTCTGTTTATAATTTACGTAGAGGTACCGTTAAGTCTCCTGTGGGATTGTGCGAAGTTTCTATTTATGAAAGAAAGGAATGCATGTAAACTGAGATTATTCTTATTTTGTTTTTCGGCCTCCCCCGTCAGCCGTCCATTTCTCTTTCATATCACTTCTCACACAATCCTGGCATCTTTTCTAAAGTCTACTAATACGGTCACTTACGGGATATCTTCCGTGATTGTTTCATTATTTTCAGCTCCCGATATTTCGGCGCTGTTGCAAGCGCCATGGTCGCGGAAACGGAAGACACCCGAACGAAAACGGAAGATATCCCGTAAGTGACAGCATTAGTTTAGTTGTGAACCGTGAAAGCTTAACACGGTGTTTTTCTGAGTTCGTCGTCATCCATGTTAGATAGAGATTTTTTATCTTTCAATTATCAGATGGGGTAGTCACGGCGAGAAAGTACGAAAGTCAGTCTTGCCAAAGGGCCCAGTCACTGGGTAGTGGACGTCAGATAACTCCATGTAAAAACGTGTAGGTACTTAGAATTTCGCAATTTCACTGTATTTATAGTCGAAAATACGAGTCCGGCGAATGCCTGGTGTTGCGGTAATTCGTCTTCCGCATCCAGGTTGTTCCAGCGACCTTTTTTTAAATCGTTGGGCTGTTTTCTCAAATCTCCCAATAAGAATTTGAAAATGGCTTAGAGTGTATTTTTCAAAGACATAATAAGCCAAAGGTGACTCGAGGACGTAACATTTTCAGATCAGCTAATTTAATTTAAGAGCCGTTGCCAATGTCCATTTATGTGATAACAAAAAGTTGCATTAGGTACTTGAGAAAATACTTAATTATGACTTGAGTTATATGGCTGTAAAAATAAACTTCAAATTAAAAGAACAGTTCACAAAAACCAATTATACCTTATTATTGATAGACATAAAGAGTGACGTTCACTCAGTTAGTCATGCAGTTAAATTCTTAACTATATATTATTTAGTTGAACCTTTGACCTGTAGTTAAGCATAGAACGATGTCAGTTAAACCTGGAGCAATAACTGTTTTCTTCATACCTAGGGATCATAACTTCGCTTTTATGTGTAAAAGCAATAACCGTTAATTAATTTAAAATACTGCAATGGAGGAATATGTTACATTCGTATTCGTACGTGTCCATTAATGTTAACGAGGTTGTAACTGGCTATTGAAAGAAAGAAAGAAAGAAAACATATTTATTTGGCCCATGCCACAAGTGCACACAACAAGCACAAAAAAAAAAAAAAAATTATACAAAAAAAAATGTTATAACTAAACAAAACAAAAAGGGAGGTAATATTGTGTGTCTCACGGCTGCGCCAAATAGGCCCAGTTCAGCAAACTGCCGAGCAGTTAGTCCCCGACGCTGGTTTTCAACTGGACCTGAGATGGTGATGTGACGGACATAAAACAGTTGCTTGTAGTTGCCGGTAAATCTGGGCACACATAACACTAGGGCTTTAATGTTCTCACTGCTGTCACACAAGCATCCTCTCATAAGAGGGAGTAGGCCTTATCTACCGCGCGGACACACTTTGTTGGTGGATGTCACCCGACTTTGAAATTTTGTTCTTGAATATTGCGGTTTCTTCATGAGGTTTAGATACGTGATCTGAACAGTAGCTACGAAACCAAAAGAGGTTAGAGACTAAAATATTTCAATAAACTGTCACTTTATACGCCTAATAACGTCATATCTCCGAAACTGTTCACCGCTGCACTGGAGGATGTCTTCAAGGTTCTGGACTGGAGAGGGCTAGGCATCAACGTCAATGGCGAGTACATCTCTCACCTTTGGTTTGCCGACGATGTAGTGGTCATGGCTAAAACCATGGAGGACCTCAGTACTATGCTCGATGACCTCAGTAGAGCTTCCGGAAGAGTATGCCTAATAATTATCTCAGGTCGAGTACTAAGAAAATAAAATGGCGCGCCAACACGTGTCGGCTGTTTCAATTTCGTTCAGTGAACTTGAACCCGTGGTTGCACCAGCAGAGGATGCCTTTCTGTTTTTCAGATAAATGAGTGATATATGAACGTGATGTTTGTGATTCGTGCGAACTACTGCTTTTGTAAGGACACGGGATAAAATGTTGTTTTCATGGTATTGGAAAAATTTTGATATCTATAAAAGCTACTAATGAAGATTTGACATCGAAGTCGTACCTATCTGTCAAATTATTCATTACAAAATGAACATGTTTATTACCTACAGAACAAATTGCATGCATCAATATAAAATACACAATTTTCATCCACAACTGAAACCAGACATGGCCTTTAAACTAGACAATTAATCCTTTCATTAGCATTCGTACATTATGGGATAATAAATACGATCATTCGATGTATAAACCGGGGTAATTAAGAGGAGACATTATCATGGTACAAGCCTTTCAAATGACTGGTGTTGCTAGCTAGGGGAAAATATTATTAGTTGTCTTGTCTTAGTCGGCCCGAGTGACAAGAGACTGTGAGCTTAAATGTAATAATATTATAGTTCAAAAAAACTACTTACTAGTCCGCCATGTTTGGGAGGTCGCCATAATGGATATAGAATGACGTCACTTAGCTAACCATTGATTGTCATCCAAACTTAACATGTATGCAAATTTTCAGCTCAATGGAAAACCGGAAAGTCGGTCAATTTAACTTCAAATATTTTTTTAATAGTTAGTATTTAAAAGTGTGTTAAAAATTGTCTCCGTAGAGTAATAATACGATTTCCCCTCATGAAGTTGAGATAATTTCAGAATAAACGCGTAATTTTGAAAAATAATTGAGCTTAGTTCTGTCAAGATGTACCATCATCGTCATTTCTCCCGCTTTCCGAGGTAATTGTATTGATTCTGAATAGTTAAAGCTGTTCAATTTTTAATATTGCACGGTTGGCGCAGTGGCTGAGCGATTGACTGCTGCGCTTCGTGTTGCGGGTTCGATTCCCGCACGGAACAAATATTTGTATGGCCTACAGGTAGTTGTTCCGGGTCTGGCTGTTTGTGTATGTGAGCTTAAATGTTTGTAAACGCACCCACGATACAGGAGAAATTCCTAGTGTGGGGCAACGTTTTTAAAATAAAAAAAAAATAAAATAAAAAAATATGTTCTAACCTTACGTTTTGAATGTATTATACAGGGTATAAACAGACCCTTCACATAGTCGTCAACCAAGCAATTTGTGTATCAAACTAAACTAACTACGCAAAAATTATTGCTGGGAATCGACTTTTTTTTTTGGGGTGAAAAATCACGTTTTAAGGTAGGACTTGATGGAAAGTACTCAAAGCATTGTGCTGAGGGATGGATTGAATAGTACGGGGTCGTGAATGTGTGTAAAGTAAAAATCTTACATTAAAAACATGTATTTAAAAAAAAAAAACTAGTGAAAAAGTTGGAACTTTGACCCCCAATATCTCCGTATCTAGAAGGTTCCCAGGTACGGTCTAGAACAAAAAAAATATCGCAAAGACGGGGAGAACAAGTGCCTTTCAAGGGCTTTTCTTTTATGTTAAGGGTCTATTTACACCTTTTATGGGACTGTTTTTTACTGACTAGCATTTCATGTCAGATGCATTTTGGCAAAACCAAGTCTAAATTATGCAGTCAAACACACTTAAACAAATATCATGGACTGTACTTAATTTTTGAATTACAAAGGCGAAAAATTTTACTTAGGCCCTTTTTGAAATCGCTACCGCTTGTAACTATCACCGCACCCCATACCGGATTCATTCATAATAACCAAATAATGTTTGCTAATAGCCGTACATTCTTTATAGTCCGTCGTAAGTATATAAAACGACATTAGTAATGAAATATTTCTGTGCTTGTTATCCGGCCGTTGCGCTGTTGAGACATCTTATAAGTTATAAAATGTTACTCGTGTTGGGTGTACCAGTATGGGAAGTAAGTTTAAGTTCTTATGTGTATAATTTGTGTCTGTTTTAGCTAACACTAGGTGATACCTAAAGGGCATGCCTACACATAAGCGCTCTGTTGAATTTCGGACTACAAAACTTATACTGTCACTTACGGGATATCTTCCGTGATTGTTCATAATTTTGAGCTCACCCGCGATCATGGCGCTTGCAACAGCGCCGAAATATCGGGAGCTCAAAATAATGAACAGTCACGGAAGATATCTCGTAAGTGACAGTATAAGTTTAGTTGTAAACAGTGAAAGCTTAAAACAGTGTATTATTATAATCATTTAGGTACAGCCAAATGTTAGTGAAAACGTGCACAATTCTCACTGAAATCCTCTCACACCTTTCACAACGAAAGTTATTAAATTACAGTTAAAATAATTTCACAACCTACCGCCTCGTAAAGCCTACGGCGATTGTCATTCAAAACTATCTATAAATTCTATCATTGACAGCTCAGCCAATTATCTGTTTTAGGGATGGCCCCAAACACATAATTACATTTTAAATTCCGTTTATCTATTTGCTGTGGAGCCGTCATGTGTAATAAATTGGCTCAAAGTGTGCGTATACGCACGGTGTGTAGTGTCAAAATTGCCCCGGGGGGATGAAAGCACCTGTTTAGATGGTATTTGTGCTTAGGAGTTGATCGGACGTTTGGCGGGATATTGTCGTCTATTTTGTACCGTGTGCTGGGTTTCACAATGCCTACATATTTCTGCCTAAAATTAAAAAAATATGTAGGCAGCTGAGATACAAAATTTAAGTTTGATATTTTTAAAGTTCAGTAAAATATCAAGGAGAGGCTTTTACCCAGCAGTGACGCAGGATAACAGTATCAGTATCAGTATCAGTATCAGTAAAATATATCAAACTCGATTTCTGAGTGTCAGGTATTTTCTGAGATATAAACTTGAATTAAATTGAGATTTTTTCCGAAAGTTAATAATTACATGTCAAAGTTCCCATTATATTGCAACCAAAATTTATGATATTTTATTAGAAATCGTAAGTAACTTAAAAATCAACTTAGACCACATAACGCTAAGGCAGAGAGGTAAGTTGCTGTTTGTGTATTTTAGTATATTTGTAAACGCACTGACGATACAGGAGAAATTCCTAGTGTGGGCAAGGAATATAAAAAAATAGGTAATAGCAATGAATAGAATAGAATAGAAGTTTTTCAACATTTTTTAAAATTCAATCCATGGACACTTGGATAGATAAGTCCAATTTGGTCCTACGTCAAACGAAATCAGACGAAACGAATACAGTATTATCAATCAAAATGCGACCGTTGAAGCGTGGGTGTGTCTGTCACCCGAACCAAGGTAATTATAATTACTGTGATTGCATCTTTGTAATAGGTACATATAAAGTTAGATGTTGCATATACATCATCTGCCTAGCCTTTTCCCAACTATGTTGGGGTCGGCTTCCAGTCTAACCGGATGCAGCTGAATACCAGTATTTTACATGGAGCGACTGCCTATCTGACCTCCACAACCCAGTTAGTACTGGGTAATACGATACCCCTTGGTAAGACTGATTGTCAGACTTTTTGGGCCACTGACTACCTATAACGACTGTCAAAGATCTACAAATGACACCCGGGACGGAGGCACGGAGGAAACTCGGTATGTAATGGGTGGTCACCCATCCACAGACAAACCTAGGCAAGCGCAGCTTAACCTAAATATCGATCCGAGCGGCTGTTATTACTTAGCCACGAGCTCCTCGAGATGTTGCATATACATACAACAATAAATTAAGCATCTAGAAATGATTGATTGATTCAACGTGTTATGTGAACAGATTTTGCGTTCGATTCCGCTGAAAAAAAATGGTACGTTAGTCTCGCGTGGATTTCTGGGTTTGATTCCCGGGTCGGGCAAAAAGTGTTATTAGGTTTTTTCATAAGAAATTTATCAGTAGGAGGCCGGAGTTTGGAAGTTGGCGGTATGATACCTTCGTGCCTCGGTGCGCACGTTAAGGCGTTGGTCCTGCGTTGATGTCTCTCCGGTCATGTCGAATTGCCGCATGCCGGTCCCATCG
This sequence comes from Noctua janthina, assembly GCA_963576755.1. Taxonomy (NCBI): domain Eukaryota; kingdom Metazoa; phylum Arthropoda; class Insecta; order Lepidoptera; family Noctuidae; genus Noctua; species Noctua janthina. The sequence continues at coordinate 3,939,840 of OY755067.1, forward strand.
GTGTATGAGAGTGAGGGAAGAGAGATTGATTTGTGCAGATTTGTGCACTATAGCAGCTTAGGTACCACACGCGTCAATGGCTAATCTCAGCTGAGATTGGCTGCTATGGCGAAAAACGTTCAGAAGGATTATTATCTCGAAAGTGCACTTGGGTGTTTCTTGGACGACTAGGGGTACTCACATATACTCCTCGATTTCATTGGGCAAAGCTGGACAAAATATCGAATATATTTGTTGTACGTTAGGAAAAAAGCCTCCCCGAACAGATCCGATCATGATTCAGCGATGATGAAACGCACAGTGACTTAGTGCACAAGTGAAGTGTTACTAACGTAGTTTTAAGGTACTTTTTACGAACACAATTTGTATTTTATCATAATTATGTATGTTAGTCTGTAAGGTATATAAGGTCTAACTATTCATACACGAAATATTTTCAGGGAATCATCCAACGGCTATAACAAAGACATTTCAACGGATTTGTTTTTTAACTGAGTATATTTTTTTTATAAAAATAAACAATTTAAAATTACTTGACCCGCAAAATAAATACTGGCTCCTTATTTTTAAGCATCCATTACGCTAGTTTACTACGTCGTATTTACCTACTGTCATTGTTAGAACATGGGAGTAAAGGTTTTATGCAAAAGGTGTCAAACAATTTTAGAATTATAATAACTTTGTAAAAAAAAAATCACTCAGATATTTTTTTTTTCGTTGCTATGGCGACTTTACGACTTATAGAAGTTACTCTTAAAATATTTCGTGTATGAAAAGATAGACCTTATATATCTATGTGCCAAACTTGAGTAAAAATAAATGAATGTTGTTACCGATCAGCACGAGCCAAATGTTACCTGAATACGTGTTTACTGCTTCAGGGCAGCTTTCTTTGACAGCAAACATTGCCAAAACGAATTATCAAAAATAAGATAAGATAAGATAAGATGTTTATTTTGCAAATATGGGTATAAACACGGTGACATAAAAATATAAATAGGAACAGCCATATTTTACAAGAAGGCATGCAAAAGTACAAAATACAGTGGAGACAACATAATAACAAACATAAACAAAACAATGTCAATACTTACAAAGATGGAATAAACAACTTACACGTAACATTATATACAGACTACAAATAGAACTAAACTAATGATAAAAATAAGACTAAAAGTAAGAAAATATAAAAATCTAAACAACGACGACAAAAGGACACTTAGGCGTCAAAGTACTCCTCCGCATCGCTGTCATCTGGAAACGTGCCCAGAAGACTGGCAGCATTGCCACGCTGAATGGCAATGCTAATTCTTTGGCCAAAGAAAGAGCCAGCCCTCTGGTCACGCGAAGTGTCGACCAGTCGGCGAGAGATTTCCTTAAAAAGGAGACGCGCACTCGGGCCCCATGACCCGAGCGTTTCGACCCCAAACGGCTCAAAACTGTAGTTACCAATAAGGTTACAGTATTTGCGCCGTTTGAGGATCTCAGCAGCCGCAGCAGCAGCGCCTGCACAGCCCGCCGTGCTTGAAAGGTGAGATGGCGCAAGGGTGTCGACACAGGTTGCGTCCCACACCAAAGGCCTACCCACCTTCCAAGGCACTAACGTCATGCCGTCTGGTCTCTTGCCATCGACACGTACCAAGCCGTTTGGTTCTAAAACCGCTGGTACGCCGGCGCTGGCAAGGGCTCGACGAATAATGTCGTTAATGCTGGCGTGCCGTGCAATGCGACCTGCGCTCCTGTAGCAGGACAGGCCATGGTGTCCGAGGCTGTCAACAGCTTCACCGCAGTGACACCGATGCGGAGCAACACAAGGAGCGCCTAAGCGTAGACTCGTAGCGACCCGGAACGATGCGTCATCCATCATAGTGCCAATGGTGGATGACGGAAGTGCCTGAAGCCATAACCCCGACTCCCATTCCCCCACGGCCAGCAGACGGGCACGCTCGACAGTATTGAATGACGTGTTTAAGAGGTTATTCCGTACAATACTGCAGAGCGGCACGTCCCACTGTCTCTGGGAGGACAGGTTGTCGGGCAAATCCGTATTGGGACAAGCCATTTTCCAAGCGTTCAACGCACCGGTCGAATAAGGCACCTCAAAATCAACCAGTGAGGAAGACAGAAAAACAAAGATTGATGTACTATAGTTACAATTTAATTATTCAGAACTTCAAAAAATTAAATTAAATAAAATAAATTAAAATTAAATGTCATATTTTCCTAATTTCAAATAATTATATATATTTTTCCATTAAAAATTCCGTCACACTATAGTACCAAAACCAAAATTTATGTAGGTATGTACAGCACTTCTTAGAAATGGTTATTCTTGGTTGCCTATTTTTTGTCTTACGAATCAGTATTACCATCCAACGTGACAATGCTGCCAGCCTTCTGGGCACTTTTCCCGTAGATAGAAATACAAACGAATTTGTCGATGTCCTGTGATCCTATTTCTCTTTTTGGTTCATGAAGAAATTATTATTATTTAAAACCTGCCTACAAGCTTGTACTTAAATGCTTGCGATATATTATTGTATTAGTTCAATATTGCAAGTAGGTAAATTTGCTTCCTTGAAATCTTACTTAATATTATAAATGCGAAAGTTTGTAAGGTTAGATGGATGTTTGTTACTCTTTCACGCAAAAACTACTGACCAGATTTGGATGAAATTTGGCACACAGATAGTTTATAACCTGGATTAACGCATAGGATACTTTTTATCGCGATAGTACGATCCCGTGAGACAATTATGGAACTCGACGAGGGCGAAGCCACGGGCATAAGCTTAATTAAGTAGTAAATATTCTTAGAGATTAATTTTAACAAACCCGAAGTAAACTTAAAACAACTTGACACTAAAATAATCTAGCAAATAACTTAGTACACTGTAACAGTCACTTACATCAACGTACCTTTTCCGACACTCATGTAACAGGGTGTTAAAACTTTAATGACCTCTCCGCAAGCCGCCATACGTTGCTCAAAACTATCAAACTTTATTGGCACAGCGCTAATTTGCGTTACTCGCTATAAAATCCATTTTATTTCATCTAAGTGCGTGCGCGCCTGTCGACAATTTGTCCACGTTATTATAAACTATGGATAACTGTTTATGGTAAGTTGTTGCTCGCGACGTTGTCTGCGTATTAATTTGTATTATTATTTATCTTTTGTACACATTTTTAATATTTCTTAAAACAACATTTATAAGTAATATATAAAACAGTGGTTCGCCAGTGTCGGGAGCAGGGTCCAAGCTACCGGTGGTTAGGACTCCAGAGACAGGAACCTCCTCACAATGCGAGCCGTATCGAGGAGTACTGCGTTCTGGATCAGGCCCTTGATCCAACCACCCAGTGAGAGCCCGCATTATTAATTTTAAATAAAACCATAGGTGCGGTCCGCACGCAAGGTGGACTACATGGACTTGACGTCTGTTGACGATGTCTTAATTATTGGCAGCCTTGTCTCACTCACTGCTAGGTATAGACCCCAGGGGGTCTAAAATGGCCGCTTTAGCAGAATTATAATAGGATAATAAAATTATTCACGCTAAAATTCTTAAAATGGTCACAAACACACTTAATATACATAATGAGTTGTTGGTTGTTTGAGACCATTTTACGAAATGTAACGTAATTCATATTATGATTCTGCTCAAGCGGCCATTTTAGCTCCCAGGACACTTTTGTGCCTTACACCTTCCGGAATAAACTCTCTAAGTGATGGCAAAAACTTTATCAAAATCCGTTGCATAGTTTATAAGAATAACCTGGTCAGACGGTCAAACACAAAAAGCGAGTTTAATTCATATCGAATAATATCAACGCAACCCAAGTGAATAACCATAAAATGACTTGACAAGATTAAAATATCGATACTCAAAATTTATTACATCAAATGTTAGTAAGATACCCATTCAGGTAAGTAGTTAATTCAGATATTTTAATGTGATCGTACGACCAGAAGGAAATTATTCAGCAATAGCCATAACGATAGCTTCTGACTACAAAAACTTCGTAAAAAGTATGAATGTCAACCTTAAGGGCTTAACTACGACATTTGACATTAACAAGTTACCCATTAATAACAGTTATGTTAACAAAATACGACGATAATAATGTCTAAGTTAAAAAACCATTGAAGAAATTCGTTACGACAATATTAATGACTACAGAAAATCATAAGTCAGTGAGCTCAATTGATAAAAATTTCTTTTATCTCCGTTTTAATTAGGGTCAATAGGTATCAGTCAGAATAAATTCAATTTTTAAATACACCTGTTTCGATAAATTTTGTGAGTAACTATACAATAGTGCAAGCAGGTGTAGTAAAACGTCCGCACCTTGAGTTTTTTAACAAAAAAAGTCCGTTAAAACGACGTTTTTTCGGTTCGATTTTCGTAATTTGAATTTGGAACCGTGAAGATGGCCGACTAGATGACGTATTTATTAATTCGTTTGGACGCCGTCGGGCCGCCCGACCGTTTCTTGTTGTATCGATTACAGAAATCGGTTTTATTATAACCGATGGTGATTGTCAGAGCTCTCGATATGAGATGCGCTGATTAATTTACTATTATGAAATCAATTTTCAACGGATTAAAATATAGGATTAAAAAATCGTAATCCTTTATATTCTTATATTACATTTTTTTATGCATAAGTGGACAGAGTGGATCAGCGTAGCTTAAGCTGCTTTCCAGCCTACGCAAGTTACTGTATTCAACTTAGAAATCAGGTAACTTATAACTATGGTCTCCGGCGACGGATTGAGTACAATCTTCTAGATATTTACACCTTCATGTTGAATTCATGAAGATTGTAACAAATTAAGGTAATCTAAGGCCGGTAACGCACTTGGCGGTATAACTGCTGCGGTTGGCGTGTAATTTGTTGTATCCATGGTCTATGAGGTATATTGGCTTGGTAAATGGTAATTCGACCTTCGGAATTTTGATCATAATTGTCTAATCAACTTTATAAGCCTTTGAACTTAAAAGGACTTCTTTGATTTTACAAAGTGTTATTACTATTTTCTCTCTGGAACTTTGTCAGCCACGGAGTCTGGATTTATGCCCGGTTGATGGCAATAGGCTCGCCCGCTACATGGGACTTAAGCATAACTGGCGCAAGGTGGTTGGACTACAATTGGGTAACCCTTCGGGGATTACAGGCGTGATAATATGTATGTTTTTACAAAAAAGCTGAGCCAGTAGTTTTGTTATTTTGTTTGATACAATGCATTCAATTAATTTATTTATTTACTATGTTTGCGGAATGAAACCTTTACAACATATTTATGTGATGATGATACTTAAGCTGCTGAACCACTAATACTTTTACTACTTCTGGTAAAGACTATTCTCCACTGATACCTTAGTATAATACAGGGCGTAAACAGACCCTTTACGAAGCCGTCAACCAAGCGTTTTGTACATCAAACTAAGTAACTTTACGCAAAAATCATTGCTGGGAAACACTTTTTTTGTTTAGGGTGAAAAATCACGTTTTACGGTAGGACGCACTCAAAGCATTGCGCTGATGGATGAATTGAATAGTACGGGGGTCGTGGAGGTGTTTAATGTAAAAATCTTACATCAAAAACAAGTATTAAAAAAAAAACTTATGAAAAAGTTGGATCTTTGACCCCCAATATCTCCGTAACTATAAGGTTCCCAGGTATGGTCTAGAACAAAAAAATGATCGCAGTGACGGGGAGAACAAGTGCCTTTCGGCTTCGTTAAGGGGCTCTTTACACCCTTTATGCTCATTTATGAATGGTTTCTTAGCCATTTAACCAGTACTTGTTTACGTTAAGATGTGACATTGTTTCCCTCCTAACTCCAGAATCATGGAGACCATTACAGAATATTCGATTCCATGTAATCGCATATCCGTGTAGGTTCCTACCATAATCTTAGGCTTAGCATGTATTGTACGTTTTACTAATATATCCCTGTCTTAGATTAATTACAATTAACGACACACTGCAGGTGTATAATGTTTCTACATTTATCATTGTTTAATCGTCTAGTTGTTGTGATATTGGGAACTTTAGATACGGGTTGTGTTGCTTTGTCTTACGACACTTTAGAGCATGTTGTGCTTGCGTATTACCGCTTGGCTATTATTTTGTATTCGTCTGGAAATTGTTGTTAAAATCAATCAATATAATTTTGAAACTGCAATCAATAGAATGTCGAACTGCACTACTACAACCTCAGAATTTTCTAGTAATCTTCCTATTTTCATTTCATTTCTAGCTTCAGTGGTTTTAGTAATCGGCAGGTTGATTGCCTATCTGTCTTATCGACTGTTGTTGAAGATAAGAATTGGAGATGTGGTAGCTTTATTAAAATCAAACAAATGGGACGATTTTTCATGAACTTTGAAAGCACATTACTCTTTGGCACCGTTGCATAATCAGCCTACAATATTCCCACTGCTGAGACACTGCTTCCTTTCTATGAGAGGGAATGGTCTATAATCCACCACACGGGCCCAGTGCGGGTTGGTAGATGTGACATGTCTTCGAATTTTTGGTTCTAGGAAATGCCGGTTTCCTCACAATGATTTCCTACACCGTTTTGAGAGCAGTGGTGATGAAATAAATTAAACAAAGTAATGCGTCTGCCTGGGTTCGATCCCACGACTTACTGTTCGTAAGTCAGGGCCGCCACCACTGGGCCACCGCTGCTCTCCCCGCTGCTCCCCCGTTACAAGTTGTCTAAAAATATCTCTAATCTTTTGAATGTAACGTAATTCAATGTACGAGTGTTATTTGTTTATTCCATTTCTCCTAGTGCAGCTTTGTCTTCATAAGTTTCGCAAAGTAATATAATAAAATTTGTGGGTTGTAATAACATGAAGTGCCATCAGTCTGTCGTGTGTTTGTCAAATTGTGTCTATGCATGGGTTATGCAAAAGAGCTGTTTTTACTTCGTCGTCGCATCTCTGATTCCATAAATTATAAATATTACACTTATATGACAAACTCCCTCGTTGATATTGCTTGGAACCGACTGCAATTCATCCAGGGTTTAGTCTGTTTTCTTTCTTTATCGTGTTGTTAGTGCCTACCCTGGTGTCACAGTTTGTATGCCGCCCATGGGCCTCTGACTTGGCTTTACATGCCGTCGAGAAAAATCTCTCAGCATGCTGGTTTCCTCACGATGTTTGCCTTCACCGAAGCAAGTGATAATTATACAATACGCACATGAATCCAAAAAATGAAAGGTTCGTGTTTTGGGTTCGAACTTGAGACCAAAAAAAAAACGCAAAAAACACCCGTTCCTAGAAAACTACAATACCTACAGCTACACGGTCAAAATGTATGGAACAGCTGTTTTTTTTTTTAATTACCGATAAAAACATTTAATGGGTGGTTAAGAATGACGCACTGAATCCGTGGTAACCGTTTTAGCGTTCGGTGTCCTTTCTACCCTGTATTGGCCTGGGCCTTTTCTTTCCTGAATGTTTACCATTCCCATAGTATCCCTTTTAACAGCACCTTCAATTAGCACCAACTAATAAATCAATGCACATTTCCTACCTTCCACAGCACATAACTGTGCGGCCACATTATTCACCGCAGCTCGCAGGTCCAGCGCCGTGAGATGTCGCACTAAGTTTTATAGCGAGGTCTTAGGTCGCCGTATTTATGAACATACTCGAGAACGCGACTTAATAAATTGTTTTCTGTGTCGTGTATGATTTATTGTGGATTGGGTTTTGGGATTTTGTGCGAATTTGGAATGGGTGTGGGTGGGATGAGCATTGAGAATACTCAGAAGAATTATGGCAAAAGATTCAAATTAGTGTAAGTAACTTTGCAGTTACACACTTTACCCCTTTTTTTTTCTCGGATTGGATATCATCAAATGACCCCCCCACACTCGCGGAGCGGAAGGGAGTGTCAGACTTGTACTGACTAAAACCCATCCATGTTCCTTCTTTGCCCTTTTTGTTCCAGGGCCACGGTATCTCTTTCGAACAGTCCCGCAGCAACACTTTACCCCTTAAATCGGAGAGCGATAAGCAATTTAACTAGCAAGTGGACTTAAAAAAATATTTACGTATCTTCTTCCTCCACAACCCAATTAGTACGTACGTACTAGGTAATACGATACCGCTTGGTAAGACTGGTTGTCAGACTTTCGGGCCACTGACTACCTGTAGCGACTGTCAAAGATCTACAAATGACAGTCAAAGTATCTTCTTCTTTACCTACCAAACCAGATAATGAACAGCTTTGTCTGTCACAGTTGATTCGACCTCTTGACCATTTATTTAAAAAAAAAAACTAATGATCAGGTTTACTAACTTCTGAAGATCTGGGGGTTACTATGACATATTGAAGCAGAAGTAATTCCGGTGAGGGAAGGAGACAGAGCTATACAGGTCGTCTAGTGCCATCTCTTTCCCACATTGGAATTACTCCGACTATACGTCATGGTAGGCCACCTAATAATTTGTTAGTAATCTGATATATTTGGTCGCTAACCTCGTAAAATTTTGACGGCACGGTTGGCGCAGTGGCTGAGCGATTGACTGCTGCGCTTCGTGTCGCGGGTTCGATTCCCGCACGGGACAAATATTTGTATGGCCTACAGGTAGTTGTTCCGGGTCTGGCTGTTTGTGTATGTGAATTTAAATGTTTGTAAACGCACCCACGATACAGGAGAAATTCCTAGAGTGGGGAAACGTTTTTCTTAAAAAAAAAAGAAAAAAAAAATAGGGACTAAATTATGAACACACACATTCTGAATACTTACAGAACTATCATCATGATTCTGCTACCCTTATATCCCAATTGATTTGGGGAAGCATGTCTTCTTCTTCCATACCTTCTGTATATGTATACTCGTCATCTCAGCAGTAACTTACTATAAAGGGAGACAAAAAACTACCTCCATGGTCCCTGCACTATTAAATGCATCCATCAGTTGGTTTGAGTGAGTTACTTTGAGCGCTACCATAAACCGTGATTTTTCACACCAAAAAACAGTCGCAGTGTTACTTAGTTCGATGTGCAGAGTCCTCGGTTGACGGCTTCGTGAAGGGTCCTTTTACACCATGTATATGATAATACAGTAAGTTACTGCAACAGCTTCCCCCATATTAAGTACTTACATCTTATTATAAAGTACAATAATTCACCTCCCAGTGACGCGAACTAAACCGTAGTGTGCAACAGCCGCTGCGGTGGTTTACTCGCTTTACATGTTTTTGTCGCACGACGCGGACACATGTCCGTCACCGCGACTTTTTTGTCGCGTGTTTATGACCCGGTTCTGCGGCTGTGCGCGTCCCTTTACAGCCATGACCGCTTTTTACAAACAATCGCCAATTACGTGAGGTCTACGAAATTCATTGAATGATTTCGATTTTTTTTTTCAAAATGGTGTGGTCTTTCCTTGAAACTAATAGGCCATTAGCCGATATGGGTAGTTTATGTTGAAATAATGCTAACTAGTCGCCATCTTGGTGTTTATAGTTTAGCTATAAGCCTTTCTTGTTGTAATAAAGCTTTTAGGGCTGGGCCATATTAGATGCAGGTGCAGTGCGTGCGTCGACTTCTGCGTGAGTTACAGCGGGTTTAACAAGCGTTGCCCTTTGCTGGAGTTTAGTCTTGAGCTGTGTGGTCTTCGGACGGATGTGACTGTTGTGCCAAGTTCGAGAAATTGTTTCCAGGGATGTTCAGTGGGATTGAAACGATAGCCCGATACTTTGTACAAATGGGAACCAATAAACGCTTAACAAGATGGATACTTCCGGACGATTGGGCCCATCGAAATGTAAACTTGGCTTCCAACATCTCGCTTGGCCTCTCGATTTGTTCCCAGTCAAGTTTACATTTCGATGGGTCGTGGCCAATAATAGCCATGTCTGTAAAATGCATCAATGCCTGAATCGTACACAGTGGGGAACAGAAGAAGGGTGTCGTCAGAGTAAGAGGCCTAGGAAACACGACAATACATTTTGATTAAAAAACGTGCCGTGGAGCTCCTCTCATGACAAAACGTGAGTTTAAAAGGCTAGGCAGTAGATGATGACATTGTCACCTATCTAAACTTTTTCCAACTATCTTGGAGTCGGTTTCCAATCAAGCCGGATGCAGCTGAATACCAGTATTTTGCATAGCACCTGCATATTGCTGCAGTTCTCTGTTCAAGCTTTCTATTCACAAAGATTAATAAAGAGCCAACGTTTAATACGATCCCCAGCTATTCGCTAAAAGGCCATTAATACTAATGAATTGTAGTGATCTTTCACCTCAGCGCATTCAACACGTGTTGTGCGGTGCAACCATGCAATTAGCGATAGAATAAGATTAGAATGGTGAGAAAGCAACAGGAATCAAAGTAATAGTTGTACCTTTGCATTGAAGACCTCTGATTTTTCAGATTCATGTTTAATTATCACCAGCTTCGGTAAAGGAAAATACCGGAGAGAGTTCAGGACCACCAGCTTAAAGTGTTAAGCTGGTGGTCCTGGACTCTCTCCGGTCGTGTCGGATTATGAGCGAATAGGAACAAAGAGTGCATTTGTGTCTGCACACAAATTTAAACACTGTAATATCTTCTCCGTACTTTTTTTTTTTTTTTTTTTTTTTTTTCCGGATGGGAAATCATCAAATGACCCCCCCCCCCTCTCTGGGCGGAGCGGAAGAGAGTGTCAGACTTGTACTGACTAAAACCCATCCATGTTCCTTCTTTGCCCTTTGTGTTCCAGGGCCACGGTATCTCTTTCGAACAGTCCCGCAGCCCTGGTAGGCATCGGCCCTTGCGGACCCCTACTTATTTGCTGACATCTCTTTGAGGCGCACGTGGAACACGAACGCGCCGTCGACACGGCCTGTCGTCATAAGACGGCCGGACGGCGAGCTAGCCCATAACTTGCCGTCCACAGGCCCGCGCCTACGGTGGCCGGGAGCCACCACGTGACCCCCGACGCCCAGGGCGTCTCCCGCGGCGGCTGGGACGTGAGGTTCTTTCCCTCTCACGTCCCGCCACCTCCTTCACTAGCATGACTGCTTCACAGAAGGTGGTGACGGCTTCCCATTCCCTCTCGCTCCGGACCATGGCTTGAACCAGGGCCGGACGCGAGAGATCGCCGCCGCCAATCGCCGCTACAAGACACGGCGGTGCTCCGCCCAAGCGGGGCAGACCTCCACGGTGTGCTCCACCGTGTCCTCCGGACGATCCTCGCAGTGGAAACACCCGGGCGTTTCCTCCCGCCCGATTCGGTGCAGGAACCTCCCGAAACAACCGTGTCCGGTGAGGACCTGCGTCAGGCGGTAGGTGAGGGCGCCGTGGCGCCTCTCTAGCCACTCCTCAAAGAGGGGACTTATCGCCACTATGGTGGCGTGCCCATCTTCTCCGTACTTCAATCTCTGTTTGAGATTGCTTATCTTGATTTGATTTAGCTTTTCTCGCACTGGAAATTTCTCCTGTATTGTGGGTGTTTCTGTTTATATGCCCTTTTAAGCTCACAAACACAAACAGCCAGACCCGCAACAACTACCGGTAGGGCAAAGAAATAGTAGCTTATAAGTTTTAATTATCTCCATTAAAAGACCAGCAGTTTTATCCTCAAAACCAAATTGAAATATCTAACATTTTACGATGAAACAACACGATAAAACAAAGAATTTTACAAGGCAGTAAGATGTCCTAACTACTAAGTAATTAACCAACGATTTAACTGTCTGTCACATAACTGAGCGTTCAAAATTAACTCTTAGTTTGTGGATACTTTACTTTGTAATGACTGACTTTTATATTGCAGTGTGGCCACCTGCCTAGCCTTTTCCCAACTATATTGGGGCCGGCTTCCAGTCTAACCGGATACAGCTGAATATCAGTATTTTACATGGAGCGACTACATATCGGACCTCCACAACCCAGTTAGTACTGGGTCATACGATATGCCTTGGTTTAAGACTGGTTGTCAGTCTTTTGGGCCACTGACTACCTAACGACTGTCAAAGATCTACAAATGACAGCCGGGACCAACGGCTCAATGCTTTTCGAGGCACGGAGGAAACTCGGTATGTAATGGGTGGTCACCCATCCACAGACCAACCACAAACAGCCAGAACACTAACTACGGCTTAACCTAAAGATCGACCCGAGCGGCTGTTATTATTAAGCCACGAGCTGCTTGCTAAGTTCTTTAATATCGGTATAATATTGTTACTTACCAGCTAGATTAAGATTTTCCGATAAATTATAATAAAAAAGTATGATCCAATGGCTTATACCTATGAAAGAGTCATTAAATCTACACTACACTTTACCAGCTGACAGCGTTGAGGAGGATTTTTTTGATGCCCTTTTATGGTTTGTTGTTAGTTTATGAAATAAAATTAGCAATATAAGATTTTAAACTTTTATGGTCACTAAATTATTATAACTAGAAGACGGGATATGAGGGTAGGGGAAAGAGGGTAGACCGATTTGTCTGCTCATAAACACCCACCCGCAGTAACTTCAGTTTATCCGTGATCATGGTGCTTGCAACAGCGCCGAAATATCGGGAACTCAAAGAAAACAATAAACATGGTAAATATCCTGTCTTCTAGTTATAATAATCATATGGATCTAGGTCTGAAATAAAGTCTTTTTTTTTAATGGTTTAATTAAATTTGGCTTTGAGTTCGAGTTTTAGTTTTATCGGTCATCTTACGATTGGGGCCAACAAACTAAAGAATATTTAACACTGTACGGCCTCTGTTTAACCACGCAACAGAATAAAGCAGGTCTGTAAACTTTTTAGCATGATACGTTCATTATTATCCCATAATAGCAAGTTTTATATCCATGCTAAAATATAATTCATGATGGCCCATGATTTTGGGTAATTCAAGTAGACAGTTTGACACCACATTAAATCCATAAAAGTTGGTATAAAAATATTTATTATTTTCATAATTTTGGCAAGGAACATGTGAAAATTTATTGATTAGCGTGTCAATGTTATTTTGGTGTCATCGACCTACGTGAAGATTTATATTATGTTATTTTTTCTTTTATTGTTATTAGATTACTCATAGTTACCTTATAGCTCTTGGCCAAATAATAACAGCCACTCGGACCAGTTTTCAGGTTAAGCTGCGCTTACCTAGGTTGGTCTTTAGATGGGTGACCATCGATTACAACGGAGTTTTCTCCGTGCCTCGGGAAGCACGTTAAGCCGTTGGTCCCGGCTGTCATTTCTAGAACTTTGACAGTTGTTACAAGTAGTCAGTGGGCCGTAGGTGTGACAACCAGTCTTACCAAGGGGTATAATATTACCCAGTACTAACTGGGTTGTGGTCTGGAGGTCAGATAGACAGTCGCTCCATGTAAAATACTGGTGTTCAGCTGCATCCGGTTAGACTGGAAGCCGACCCAACATAGAAGTATTGGTAAAAAAGGCTAGGCAGATGACTCATAGTTACTTTAGGAAGAAAAATGTCTTATCAATTCCATTACTAGTAATACCAGAAACTTGTCGCCCCTGTACAAATTCATCACCAACAACAACAAAGCAGAGAAAAAGGAAGATTATTCGGGAAAAGAAGTTTTGCTACAAACAAAAATAACAAAAGTATAACAGCTATTAAAACAAGTGAAAAGTTAAGAATATTTTTGTCGAGAACCAACAAGGCGTAACATTAAGACATGGTCGTTTTAACCGTATGTTAAATGACTCATAATTCGTTACTACTAGAGTTGGTTCTACACTCGACAGTTTTGTAGAAAAAAATGTAACGTACACATATCAAATGTTCACAAAAACGACTGGCAAGTACGGGCTCATAGCAGAAGTGTGACCAAAATTATCTAGGGTTGGCCAAATTAAGTTTCAGTTGTCCACAACCGATTGAGCTGAAATTTTGCATACACGATTAGCTTGTATGACAATGCATGGTTAGCTAAGTGACGTTATTCTAAATACAATTGAGATATATGAATCAATCTAGGTGATTTCAGTAGCACGGTTTAATGGAGACAGCCATGACAGCAGCATCACCTGTCACAGCCCGCCAATATGACAGCATAAATAATATGTTACTGGCAACTATAACTACAACTATGGCGGACTAGTTATTTTTTATGCACTTCTCTGATATGGCTATCATTTAAAAAGGTTTGCTGAGAAGAATTCGAAAAAAAAACAATGACGTCACATCTATATTATTTCAAAGCTTGTTTTTTATATCATTGATGTCATTGAATACTACAAAAAAAAAAAGTAAAAAGTAAGACTTACTAGTCTATGAATGTTGTTTAACTGTAAAAGAAATATGAATTATAAAAACGTCCGTTTTTTTATAATAATTTATGTAAATCGTAAGTTGACATAAGCTTGCCAATTTTATTTTATTATGCCGAAGTGAGAATTCTATTATTGGATATTTAGTGAGTAGGTACAGTTTTAGCTTTTATGGCAGCACGTTTTAGTGTGATTGCTTTACAAAAATAGAAAAGACGTTATTTCTTTGAATTTGTGAAATGTGAATGTGGATACTAAGGCACACCTCTGCCTTACCTTTCGGGGATTACAGCCATTATAAGCGTGATGTTATGTTATGATATTAAAGAAATTAAATTGTATGGTAGCAAAGCGAGTCAGAAAGAGTAAAAATAAGTTAAAAGTGTGTACTTATAATACAACAACATTTTTTTTTTATACTGAAACTGAAACTAAAATAAAAAAAAATATTGACACAATAAATAGGCTACGTAACAAAATCATGTGAAACCTCTGAAACACAAACTAGATAAAAAACCTGTATGTCAGGAGTCAGCGTCTCAAACCACTATTGTATTGAAACTGTTACTACGTCATCCCACTTCTAGGTAATTTTTAAAATAGTTTATCTTTCTTTTTCGTCTTGTATTTTTTCTTTCTTTCTTAATTAAAACCTCACACACATCCCTAGCACATGCGTTGTTCCAAGGTTGTAAAAAAACAACGCCTAGCAACTAGTTGATTCTGTGTGAAGATGACGTAAGCCGGTCATTGACCCCTTGTTTTTACAAATGGCGCCAGTGGATATGGTGTGTTCAGTTAAATATTGTTCTAATTAATTAGAGTTTGAGTCGATTCCCATGGCGGACTTTAGTCTGTAAACAAAGTTTAAGGATTTACGATGGGGTTTTATTAGGTTTCATAGAAATTTGTTCGATTATGAGGTTGTTGATGTGTAAATAAAGACCTTGCGGGGAAATACATATGTATAAGAAGTGCCCACGATGTATGGTAGTTTCAACATAACAACACGCTTGCAAATCAGAAAAGTAAGGCAGAGATGCACACCCAGATTTAGCTGGTTTAGTTTAAGCACCATGTACCTAATAGGAGGTGAGCTTATTGCCATCAATCGTGCACAAATCCAGATGTTGTAATTGCTACTGAGAAATTCCAACCTACTGTGATATATTATGATAATTTTCTAGTCTTAACCTGTTCGCTACTTGCAACCTACCTATACACCTACCAAAACAGGAAAAACACTTGGTGAATAAACGTGTTTTCTTACAACTGCGCTTATTCTTACGAGAACTTTATTTTAAAACGTAATGAGTAGTCGTGAATGTGTATAAGAGTAGAGGAAGACCAAAGAAACGATGGATGGACTGCGTGAAGGATGACACGGCAAGAAAGGAGGTGTCTGATGAGATGACTAGTAATAGAGAAGTATGGAAGAAAAAGATATGCTGCGCCGACCACAAATGAATTGGGATATGAGACAGGAGAATGATGATGAGTAGTTCTGTTTTCGATGTTATCATAAAAGATCAGCAATTCAGCTAAGTCACCAACGGAAGGTGCGCCAAAAGAAATTAAATGTCGTCACCAGCAGATTTTATTGTTCATTATTTTTATAAGCTATAAACCACGATACAACTACGGTTCTTTTACTGAGCATAAATTGTATCTGAACAAAAAAAGCTTGCACACCTTAAACTTAACAACATCAGTATAAGCCACCACCACCACCACCACCACCACCACCACCACACTACACCACTCACCATCACCACCACCACCACCATCACCACCACCACCACCATCACCACCACCACTACCATCACCACCACCACTACCATCACCACCACCACCACCACCACCATCACCACCAACGTCACCATCACCGTCACCATCCGACATCATCGTCTGCGCAGTCTTTTCACAGCTTTGTTGGAGACCACTTCCAAATCTTACCGGATTTAGTTCAATACCAGTATTTTTCATGGTTTGACTACCACCTATCTGAGCTCCACTAAACAGTTACTGCATAGCACAATCATCATCTGCCTAGCCTTTTCCGAACTATGTTGGGGTCGGCTTCCAGTTTACCCGGCTGCAGCTAAATACGATGATGATGATGATATATGGAGCGCCTGCCTATCTTACCTCCACAACCCAGTTAGTACTGGATAATACGATACCCTTTGGTAATACTGGTTGTCAGACTTTTTGGGCCACTGACTACCTGTAACGACTGTCATAGATCTACAGATGACAGCCGGGACCAACGGCTTAACGTGCTTTCCAAGGCACGGAGGAAACTCGATATATAATGGGTGGTCACCCATCCACGGACCAACCTAGGCAAGCGCGGCTTACCTGAAGATCAACCATAGCGGCTGTTAATATTTAGCCTCGAACTCCTCCTCTGCGTGCGTCTCGCATCCAGCGGATCCCTGCAACCTTTACCAGGTCATCGGTCTACCTAGTGGGAGGCCTTCCAACGCAACGTCTTCCAGTTTGCGGTCGCCACTCCAGAACTTTCCGGCCCCATCGGCCATCCGTTCTGCGAGCAATGTGTGATTATTAATAAATGATTTGAAATTTAATTTGATCATCCATGACCATTATGTCCATATTTTAGTCACATGCGTTTCATCCCCCCTCATTACTCGTTTATACCAATAAACACCTAACACCAGTGAAATAAAATTCTCATCTTGAAGTAACATATAGCTTTACCTTAACGAGAGCCGATCGTAACATGACAATAGACAATAAACGCCTCTTTCTATTCTGTTAGAGACTATTAACATAGCCACAAACATTTTATATAAACTTGTAACATCACAATGTTAGAACATCTGCTAATGATGGTTTAAATTTCTGATCTATGGAAAATGTGAAATTTCATTGTTACGACATTTTTGTATGGGTGTGGCCATGAAAACAGAGACAATGAACCCGTTTTTACTCGTTTGGATCAGAGGCCAAAAGGAAAGTAACGTTGTTGTGCATTTATCCCAACAATTTTTAATTTTTTGACTGACTTTTAAAAAGGAGGAGAAACTATTTTAGTGTGTATGTTTTTTTTTTAAATTAATGTAGGTACACCGATTTTTCTAGCCTCAATAGATATTAAACGATCCGATAAAAACCATACCGTTATGAGCGTTTTACAAACTGCTGCTTTGGGAACCTTTTTGATGTATTATAAAACGTTCTCAGTGTTCAGTATCGGCACTCAGTAGTGGCGTGCCTAAGGGCGAACAATACGGCATGCCCATAAGGCAATCAAACTCTTCAGTAACATCATGAAGAGTAGTAGGTTATAAGGGCAAGCCAAGCTTGAAAGAAAGAAAAGAAAAAGAAAGAAAAAATATTTATTTGTCGCAGGGACATGACATGCATCATACAAAATTACAAAAAATAAACTATAAATTCAACAGGACGGAACAAAAAAAGAAGAAAAAAGTTAACAGCTCGCAAGTCGTGACTGCGACTAGCAGGTCAACACCAGCAGCAGCAGGCTTGTATGGAAGTACCGCCAGTAGATAAAAGTAAGGATATTCACAAAAATAACATCACACAAACATACACATAACAAAACACGCACGCACATCAACAACAACATACAATGACACATTCTTCTTTCAATTTCCCTTTACATTTTTCTAATATCCACACAATACCCGCTATTCTAACGGCCCAAACCTATCCCTGATGTAATAAATCGAAACTGCCATGTATTCTAATGCCCTCGACTTTAATGGCTTTTAAAAACATCCAACATAATGTTTATGTTCTACACAATATCAACTTAAAACCCATACTGTACTAGAAAGTTGATATTGTACTTTTACCTGTTTTAGTGGATGGATATAGCGGGGACTAGCCGTGCAGTTGTCACTTTCACCCGATAGATCACCTGTTGGGAGTGGGATTTCGTAATCTTGGATTATCTTCTTGTTGGATCTTAAAGTATTGCCTTTTATACTTTACTAGCTTATGCCCGAGGCTTTGCCTGCGTGGAGTTTGGGATAAAAGTATCCTATGTGTTAATCCAGGTTATACACAAAAACTGGGTACAAAATACTTTAAGTAGTTTCTAGAAACGACGCAAAGTATTTTGTACTTGCTTGTACTGCTGTATGGGGAAATTGAATTATTTAATATCTTTTTAATTACACACCGACTGAATCTGTAACTTGGAGACGCATTGCGACTAATTAGCGACTAAATTTGGAACTAAACTGATCTTCGCTAGGTGCCAAGTGTTGCCAAATGTGGCCAAGCTGGGGAGACTCTCTCCAGGCCGGCCACTCTAAACCCTTATATCTTTTGAACCAGTGACCGACAAATTCTGATATTTGGCGACAAATTCTACTAATTAGCGACATTTTTTTTTGTTATCAATATCCCATCATCAGGGATTTTAATCCCTGATGATCGCCAAGTCAGGTTCAGTCACACGGCAGAACGTTTGATGTCGGTGAGGAATTCCTGACAGAAAATCTATAAACACTGCTCGATCTGGGAATTGAACCCAGATCTCATTTCATGCTCTCCAGTAACTAGCGACCCCTACACCAAAAAAGCAGTCAAACCATCGTCTAGTTTGTAAAAAGAAAGTCTTACTTATTTGTATTTCTACTTCAAAGCAGTCACTTCCACCAGCGCCATGTGAATAAATAACATGTTTACAAAATATGTGTGACTTGCCTCGACGACTCCATCTTGTTACAACCGTTTTTGTAAGCTCTTGCTAGAAAAAATGTTACAAGTTGAAGTCAGGGGCTCGCAACACGTTTGGTTTTTAAATATCTATTTTTCATTTTCAAAAGAAAAATATTCTATAAAAATAGCATCCATTTAAAAGGATTATTTCCTTTATTCATTTCTATACATATAATTTACATTTTTAAATATTTCTATACAAAGTAATATAAAAAACATTTAAAAATATAAAAAATAGTAGCCCACTGGTATCGGGAACAGGGTCCGAAATACCGGTGGTCAGGGCTCTTGAGAGAGGAACCTCCTAACAATACGCGCCGTGTCCAGAAGTACTGCTTTCTGAATCAAGCCCTTGATCCAGCTGCCAAGCGAGAGCCTCCTCAGATGTTTGTCGAGGCTATTGGCTATTAAGCCATTGGCCGACACGACTATCGGCACAATGACTGCTGTATTCACGTCCCACATGTCGACAACCTCGCGAGCCAGATCTAGATATTTGAATTGTTTATCTTTCTCTGCTTTCACGAGGTTCTCGTCATGCGGAACCGTTATATCAACAATCATTGCGCGACGCTCCAATCGATCTATCACCACAATGTCAGGTTTATTGGCAACAATAGTCCTGTCAGTGATGATAGATCGATCCCAATACAACGTGATATTACCATTATCGAGAACTGGGTCGGGCGCATACTTATAGTATGGTACTTCTGATTCCACAAGGTTGTACTTCAAAGCAAGTTGCTGGTGGATAATCCTGGCAACGAGGTTGTGTCTATGCAAGTACTCTCCGTTAGCCAGACGAGAACACCCAGAAATAATGTGTCGGATCGATTCTCCCGGACGGTGGCATGCCCAAGGATTATTATTATTAGGTTCATTATAAAGGACAAAATTTATTAATTTAAATAAATTTTAAAAAAAATGTCGTATCCTTTTAGACAATGAAATTCTATGCATTACTATTTCTGCTTTTGCTTAACCTCTACAGTAATATCATCACGCACAGTCCGATGTTTTGATGAACTTTACTTAGATAGTTTACCATATCACAATAACATCACGCCTAGTTTTCCCGAAGGTGTACTTATGGTAAACACACATTACGCCAGTTATGTTTAAGGTCCATGTAATAAGGACGCGATGTTACTGACACCGATCGGGCCCAAATCCAGACAGGCTTCTACTAAGAAAGTCTACATGAACACCTAATAACACTTTGCTCAACCCAGGAATCGAAGCTAGAACCATGTTTAGCAGTAAGGTTTGCAACCGCTAAACCTACGAGACAGGACTTTTTTTCAGTTATATCAAAGATTCATGATTCTTTATTTGCATGAAATACGGTGGTTACATTATGGTCTTCCAAATAAAAAGGTTTCTCATATTTCGCTTACTTCCTTCAGCACGCATACTTCAAATTAAAATAAAATACCTAGTACAATGTATTTCGAATTTAGGTACCTATTTACATATTTAACAAAACATTTATGGAACATAAAACATTATCTTTTACAAATATCATCATCTCTCTAGCCTTTTCCCAACTATATTGTGGTCGGCTCCCAGTCTAACCGGATGCAGCTGAATACCAGTATTTTACATGAAACGACTGCCTATCTGACCTTCACAACCCAGTACTGGGTAATACGATACCCCTTATTAAGACTGGTTGTTACACTTTTTGGGCCACTGCCTACATGTAACAACAGTGAAAGATCTACAAATGACAGCCGGGACCCACGTTTTAACGTGCTTTCCGAGGCACGGAAGAAACAATAATATTCTGAGAATTTAAAATACCCGTGTGTAGGGTAAAGTAACAAAATTAGAAAAAAAAAACAATAAGGACTAGATAACATCAATAAAATAAAATTCATATGAAAATCAGTATGAAAAAGTCATTAAGTTTGTCTACTTTAGAGGTAACCAGGCTTTGATTTAGTTTAGCATCCAAAGACAATGCAAAAAAAAAAGAACTTGCCCATATCTTCATATACTCGCCATACGTTGACCACCCCTGTCTGCGTAGGAAGGGTTGGTATTTCTACCTGCGCGATTTATGTGACCCCTGCACCTGTGGGGTAGGCAGAGTCCTATCCCGGCCAGGAGATTAGTTAGAATGTTTTGACTATTATTTAAAATTGTATTTTAGATATTAAAAGGTTTCTTGTGCCCTCGTTAGTTTTGGATGAAAATAATCAGGAATTTATAAATACAGTTACGGTAAAAGTGTATTGTTGATTAAAGTTAATTAAATAGTAAAAAGGACGAGTACTTCGACGCCTAAGTGACCTATTGTCGTCGTTGTTTATATGTATATAGGTATTTACTTTTAGTCTTCTTTTTATCATTATTTTAGTTCTATTTGTAGTCTGTATATAATTTGAATAAATACTTAATTAAAATATAATAAATATGTAGATGTTTTGCTGAACTTGTAATCCTTCTTTATTATTTTTCGGACTCCTTATTCGTTGAGTTTTATTACAATATGACTCGAAATAATAACTTTTCACTAAATCCACTATCTACCTAAGTATAGAGATACCGAACCCAAACTAAACTAAATCAACAGAAATAATTTGACAGCTAAAATATCAGAGGTTTAAACTAACGGCAGTTTAAGCAACACAAAACTCGAATCACCATAAAAGTTCCATTAATATCTGTCTAGTAATTTCAAGGCGTGCACACACAAACTGGCAAAAATTACGAAAATATTTTATTTTATTATACCTACGACTAATTCATTTTTGACGTATGGAGTTGAAAGATTTACACATTTCGATAAATCTTGAGATCAACTTTTTTGTGTGATCAATCATAAATGTTGGTATAAAAAGTGACGTAAATCAATT
The DNA here is from genome assembly GCA_963576755.1 of Noctua janthina. Lineage (NCBI taxonomy): Eukaryota > Metazoa > Arthropoda > Insecta > Lepidoptera > Noctuidae > Noctua > Noctua janthina. Next base: position 3,961,691 of record OY755067.1, read on the forward strand.
ATTGTCGAAATGTAGCACATTTGTAGGAATTTAGTAATGAATAAGGGTGGTCCCACATTACTGTGATTTGTGATACGAATCACTGCGATAAATCTGATGGTAACTTGGTGATAAAATTAAACTCTAAATTTAGATAAAACTTACAAGTACTGAAAGTTTCTACGAACTATCAAGCATCATCACCTGCCTGACCTTTGCCAGTATATCCGAATGCAGCCGACTATCAGTATTTTACATGGGGCGACTACCTATCTGACCTCTACCACCCAGTTTGTACTGGGTAATGCGATACCCCTTGGTAAGACTGACCGTCAGACTTTCGGGCCACAGTAACAACCGTCAAAGATCTACAAATGACAGCTTTGGGTCAGTGGGTCGTCTTAAAGGCGCTTTGACCAACGGAAAAAAGGGAACACAGTATGTGGTCACCCGTCCACGGACCAAACTAGGTAGGGAAGGACGGCTTAACTTAAACATCGAACCGCGTTGCTGTTATTATTTAGCTACGAGCCTTTTTCCAGACAGCCTCTCTAGTAGTTTAAATCTCGTTGCTGTCAGGTAACTTTAGTTAGTTGTTTTAGATTAAAAATACCTAGAACATGTAAGATTAATCTAAAAGACTAAAAAAAAATACAGTTGAGAAAAGAAATTGCAGTTTTTATAAGTGCTGTTAGGTACTTTTCTAGGTCTAGTCTAAAACTTTACGTTGCATTAATTGCATTATTATGTTATGTCTGTAATCTTTTATTTTTGTTTCTTCCCCTTATTTATTTATTTATTTATTTATTTAAACTTCATGTACAATAGTAATACATAGGCGGACTTAATGCCACAAGGCATTCTCTACCAGTCAACCTTTGGGTTAAATAAGAAAACATAACACTATTAAAAATATTTCTAATAAATAGTTAGAAAGATTTGAAAACGGAATAAATAATTGATTGACAAAGATCGAAATTCGGCAAACGCGATCAGTATGTCAGCTGTCAGTGTCATCATTTCTATAGAATATTGGCACGCGTTTTAGATGGGCTTATCAATTTCAGTTACATTGGTGACATTTGCTCTTAACCAAAGAAAATGTCTAGTTACGTAGTAGCATGTATTATACCTTATTTGTAGTAGTTTATTTATGTAGGCCACACGTAAGTGGGTGTGGTAACAATAGACGAAAAATTCCGAGCGGGCCAAGTCGCGGGTAAAAGTAGGCACATAAATAAACTTGCAACGGTGACCCCATACAGCCATGCGTGGGCTATGTGGTCCATTCACCATTTTCCCACAGATAAGTACAAAACGAGTATTTTACGAGTTTCATAAATAAATAAGAGAGAAATTTTGTTTCCTTGCGTTGGCAACACTTAGATATCAAAGATGGGGTAGTATTTAAACGAGCGAAAATAAATTCAAATTAAAAGTGTCAAAAATATTGAAAATGGTCTACTGAAATACTAAGTGAGCGACAAACAGTGGACGAATACAAATGTTTAAAACAGCGACTTGAAAATACAAATTTGAGTTACTAGTTGTTCAATAAGATCAGTGTGATAATTCAAGGACTCTGAAAAAAACCTAAAACAAGGATATTAATCACTAGATTGTAGATAAGGCGTGGTCAACGTGGGCTACGTTGACCACGTTGACCGCTGCGCGGGGCTCCTGTTTCTATTTGCAGGGTTTAAAGTAACCTAACACGAAGGGGATTCCGGGGTCTTAGTTCGCCCACATCGCTTGCTCACTAGATCCCGCCATCCCCTTTTTTTTTTTTTTTTTGAATGGGAAATCATCAAATGACCCCCCCCACTCTGGGCGGAGCGGAAGGGAGTGTCAGACTTGTACTGACTAAAACTCATCCATGTTCCTTCTTTGCCCTTTGTGTTCCAGGGCCACAGTATCTCTTTCGAACAGTCCCGCAGCCCTGGCAGGCATCGGCCCTTGCGGACCCCTACGTGGTTGCTGACATCTCTTTGAGGCGCGCGTGGAACACGAACGCGCCGTCGACACGGCCTGTCGTCATAAGACGGCCGGACGGCGAGCTAGCCCATAACTCGCCGACCACAGGCCCGCGCCTACGGTGGCCGGGAGCCACCACGTGACCCCCGACGCCCAGGGCGTCTCCCGCGGCGGCTGGGACGTGAGGTTCTTTCCCTCTCACGTCCCGCCACCTCCTTCACTAGCATGACTGCTTCGCAGAAGGTGGTGACGGCTTCCCATTCCCTCTCGCTCCGGACCATGGCTTGAACCAGGGCCTGACGCGAGAGATCGCCGCAGCCAATCGCCGCTACAAGGACACGGCGGTGCTTCGCCCAAGCGGGGCAGACCTCTACGGTGTGCTCCACCGTGTCCTCCGGACGATCCTCGCAGTGGAAACACCCGGGCGTTTCCTCCCGCCCGATTCGGTGCAGGAACCTCCCGAAACAACCGTGTCCGGTGAGGATCTGCGTCAGGCGGTAGGTGAGGGCGCCGTGGCGCCTCTCTAGCCACTCCTCAAAGAGGGGACTTATCGCCACTATGGTGGCGTGCCCTGCACGGGGTTGCGACAGTCGCTCTCTCCATGACGCCATGAGATTACGCCGGAGGTCTGTCCGCTGAGCGGCAATTTGTCGCGGCAGCGGAGTTTCCCCCCGACATAGTGCTTCCGCGCGCCATTCATGCAGGCGCGCGAGGACTATCGCCTCCAGATCCCATGGCGGCAATCCGACAAGGAGGCTAGCCGCCTCGCCGGAGATCGTGCGGTACCCCCGGATTAGCCTTATGGCTATCACCTTTTGGGGCGCGTTCAGGTAGTGGGCGGCTTGCCGCCTCAAAGAACGCGCCCACACCGGGGCCCCGTAAAGGGCCATGGACCGCACGATCCCTGCGTAGAGCCTCCGGCAGGAGGCGTTTGGACCCCTCAGGTTGGGCAAGAGCCTCTTGAAGGCAGCCCCTGTCCGTTCCAGTTTGGGAGCCAAACGTCGACCCGCCATCCCCTTCGAACATAACCTGTAAGAGTCGGAGTGCCACAAGTCTCTCTGAGCCTTCGCTCGCTCTTGCTTCCTATATTCTCCTTGCCGCATTGACCGGATTAATAGTTACTTACTTGGTACAATAGTCGCATATTCAGTATATTGGTCGCCAATTATATTTTTATTCGCCCGATTAATAATTTCCCTTAAAGATGTACAACTACATAATACTATTCTTGTTTTACATGCCAATAAATTGTAATATTTCATAAGTTATTCCTTACTAAGATTACAATATGGAATTTATTAATACAAGAAACTAACCATACGACTTTTAGCTGTCTATACATCTATATTATGTTATAAACTAGTCTTTAATTTCTGTATATGTAAATATTTGGTAATAAATAAAGGAAATGCACATAAAATACGATAAACTAAAGGTAGATGTTTGATATTAATATTGCTTTATTGCAAATAGGTTAATACGACATGTTTACTATAGGTTACTAATAAAATGAAATACAACTATGCGAGTTTAATACTAGATAATAAATTTAAATGGCTGAGAATTCATAACTGCTTCAAAATATTAATAATATTTAAGTGTTAACTGTATTTTTTCTTTTTCATCACGTTTATTTCTAGATTATTCCTTATTATTTCTAGATTGTCAATATAGCTCAAAGTGCTCACTCGGCCATTTCTTCTTCAAAATATTGCTTAAGTAACTAATGCTATTACACAGTCAATGAGCTGTAATTAATATTTGGGTTATTGGCTTTCTCGAGTATCATCAAAGTTAACCTTAGCACTTTGTCCCTCAGCAAAGAGCCATGTCTTCTTTCATACTTCTCTATTGCTCGTCATCTCCATCTATCCTTCACACAGGCCATCCATCGTTTCTTTGGCCGTTCTCTACTCTTACAGCCATCCACATTACTCAAAAGTTCCCTCACGACATTTTCCTTTAACCAAATGCCCAAAATGATGAGGACATTTCGAAACATATATCATGATATTTTTTGACCACACTATTTTTACAATTTTTGAGTAAATTATGTCGGATTATGTCGGTATGAAATGTCATAGCATAAGTTAATATCCCGACACAATTTCACAACAAACACACACAAAGTCGTCTACAATAGTATGGCTGCACCACAATCCGTTGTGTATGTCCATTTAGATAGAGAAATTTATGGTACCGGTGGCATTCTCCAAGATTTGAGACAAGCCCGCCGTAATGTGAGCGGACCACAGCGCTGTGGAGATAACAACAGTCTTATTTGTGGAAATGTAGCCTCGATTGCTGATTACGAAATAAATTGTGCTGTGTGGATGGACAAGCTAGTTCCTAAAAGGTACTGTCTCGTTGGTTGCAAGCGTGACTGTTGAGCATGAAATCCTAAGTTCGATTACCAGGTCGGGCAAAGTGATATTGGGATTTTACATCAGGTATGTCTCGGCAGCAGACACGGTGTCTAGAATTGTGCCCAGTTGATGATAATAGGCTTGCCCCCTATAATATGGGACTTAAACATAACTGACGAAGGTGTACTATTAGGCACACCTCAGCTTAACCCCTAGAGAATTACAGGCGTGTTGTTTTGTTATGTTACTTAATACTTTCTAAAATAATGATTTGATTGCAGATACAAAAGAGGTAAACAATATCATAGGAAGGCATACAAAATAAATAATTAGTCGGCCATCTTTGGGAGTCCGCCATATTTAATTGTCATTCAAAATAAACATGTATGCAAAATTTCAGGCCAATCGGAAACCGGGAAGGGGTTCAAATATAACTTCTCAGATATTTTTAACATAGTTAGTTACAGGTGAAGCTAATAAAACTGTAAAATCAATCCATTCTAAATCAATCCAGTTTGTCTTACCTCATTTTTACATTTTCAGTTTCTGGTTGCTTTGCGCTGCAGATATGTATATGAGTATAGACCTATCTCCGGCGCAACCAGCATCCCAATTGCGCAACACACTTTTCAAACACAAACCTACCGATTTTGAAAAAAAAACATAATATTTATGTTTTGAAAATTCATACTCGACAACATAAAAATTCGGAAAAGATAGCAATCTTTTTCGGCATGAGCAGCTATTTTTGCATAGTTCGTGCCCGGCTATTCCTCATAGCGCAACTATTTTTAAGCAACCAACTAAGCGCAATTTGTTTAATCCTCGTTATATTCTTAATTTGAATTTGTGAGCGCAACTAATGGATGCGCTTCGAGGAATAATTTAGTTGCGCTTAGTTGGTTGCGCTTAAAAATAGTTGCGCTTTTAGGAATACCCACTCATGCCGAGGCAAGAGCAGTAGTTCTTAGGTATAAGTACTTTAAAGCAGCTATCCTGACATACGTCTGATGGTACATACGTGTATGTTGTTCTGGTCTCTAAGAAATAGTAGAAGAGCGATGGCAGCTATTGTAAAGTTTGTTTGTTGATCGGGATAGCTTTAACTTGTCGTGTGGTCCGCCAATAAGGATTAGTTACACAGCAGGAGTCTTGTGGGCTCCCTAATAGATAATATTGAGAACTGTACTCGTGTTTTTGTTGTTTGATGAGGGTAACCTGTGGATCTGTACAAAGATAAACAATAATACTGAAAAGTAAGACGAAAGTTTGAAATAGCTATTCTTTGAGTTACCTACCTTATTCAAATACAGGGTAGAAGGGACACCGACGCAAATACGGTTACCACGTATTCAGTACATCATTCTGAGCAAAAAGTGCAATACCTACACGGTCAAAAAGTATGGCACAGCAGATGTTTTTTTTTAAATGACCGATGAAAAATTTCTATAAAGGAGGTTCAAAAAGATGTACTGATTACCTGGTAACCGTTTTCACGTCGGTGTCCCTTCCAACCCGTATTGTAGGTTGGCGAATACGACGATCTGGCGGAAAATGAATCTGACACTCGAAACATATCGTTGGTGATGTATGACACGGAATTATAATAATAATATGTTTATTTTCTCATCACAAACGTTACAGTGTACAGGAATTATTAAATCTATTTCACATGGTAAATATTTGTTAGAGACTGGTGCCCGAAATAGGTATACAATACCTGTGTAATTGACCTAGAAAACTGGAATAGATACTTGGCCGAATAAAGTGTTGCTTCTAAATTAGTTTTCTGGATTAATTTTGTCTCGGGATCCAAAGCACTTGAATCGTAGACCACGACTCGTTCAACTTCATAACGTCGACGTACTTCTGGTGGTCGCCACTGCTGATTCTCGCTGGTAACAGTTGCAGTATTTCAGAATAGTATGGCGGGCTTGTCCCAAAATCAACAATACTTCTATTGAAATTTTGTCAATGTTTGGTGATAACTAGGTATAAAAATTTGGTGTTTAAAATCCTCAATGGCTATAAGAATCTGTGTATAAATCTAACAAATCAGTTTTGAAGCATACTTTCCAAATAACGTCAACCAAACCATTTAAGCCAACAACCTCTGAACGCTATTCAATACGTCAATCTTTTAAGCATGTACTCAAGTAATTTATGTTCTAACAAATCTTGTATAGTCAACAAAAGAATTTAGCTTCACTGTAGGTAAATTTTTTTTTTTCATTGATGCGGTTTGACAATTCAATTGTCTGTAAGGGGCCATCCATAAATTACGTCACACGAATTTCATGATTTTTTGACATTTGTGAGACTCCTCCGTACCTGGATATATTAGATTTTGAAATTTGACATCACGAAATTTAGGTGCCCTCCCAACCCTTGCCATACAATGTCACACTTCGTCGACTCCGACGCCGCCCTTAACGTGTGATGTAATTTATGGATGGGCCCTAACTGGTATATTTCAAATAAATCCTTTGATTTTGATTTGGTGTTTCAAGACACCGGATTTTCCTAGTTTGAAGGTCAGAGGTTCATAATTACCATGCCCGTCTTTTATTGAAACAACACTGATGTTATCTAGGTCAAGTATTTTGGTAAATAAATGATTACTTACTTAAGTATTTAGGCAGGAACGACCGACGATCTTTGTGGTGCGAGAGCGGAAAGATGCCCAGTACTTCACAGAGGCTCCCCTCAAGGTTCTTCAGCGGGATACCTTTCCCTCGGAGACTGTTCATCCTGTGCCTTCTGATAAACATTCGAGAACTTTCTGCTCTCCGTTCTACAAGTTTTACCCTGCGCCCAACCACTTCAGTTTAATAATTCTTAAGGGCTCTTGGGGAACCTTGGCTCTCTTCGTACTTTATTTACCAGTAAACTGTTTTGTCGACTCATCATCATCTGTCTAGCTTTTTCCTAAATATGTTGGGATCGGCTTTCAATCAAACTGGATATAGATGAATGCATGAAGCGACTTTCTATCCGACCTCCACAACCCTGTAACTGGGGAATACTTGTTTGTTGACTGTACTTTAACATTACCATAAACACAAAGTTGCGGACAGACAATCCGTTCTGTGTATGGCCGATGTTGAAGTGATTTCACATTGTAGGACATGTAAGAGTGGCTACATTGAGTTGTCTATCAAAGTTAAAGGATCAAGATTTCATTGTGTCGGAGCAGGACAAACTAGGCATAGGACTGGTTATTTCTTTGAAAAATACTAGTCGACATTTTGTGATACATACAAACTTACACTGTAATCTTAGTTTTATCAGAATTTGGTTTGGGTGAGTGAGTAAGAAAAAGATATTGAATAAAGGTATTGCTGGCTGTTATTTTTTTAAATAATGTTCCTTTTGACTATCAGTAATGATTGCCCGCTTTTCATCCCTGAAGGTCTAGTCAAAGTAAAATTCTTTCAGCGATAAGCTACTGAAAAACTTGTGCAAATCGTGTTGTGGAAATACGAAACGCATTGATCGATTTCCACTTGTATACAACATTATTGTATATGCGAAACCTGAATATAGTTTGTTCAGAATAAGTAACTGAATCGATTCAATAATTTTTAAACCATGCTATATTTTTTCCCAAAATTATTTTAAAAAGTTACAAGTTGGACACCGAGTGACATTAAGTACCTATCGCTATCATTTAGGTACCTACTACCAAATTATTATTATCGATGAGCTCAAGACGACGCTGGAGGCGCGCGCGCAGGCGCGCTGCGTGGTGACCACGTTTTTGAACGGACAACCAGGTAACAGAACAAGCTTATAACTTTGTGATTTTTCATGATACTGTTTTGAAATTTTGTAAATAGATTCTTTACATAAATACGTTTCAGGTTTCGCATATACTACAACTAATGTTGTAGATCTTCTATAGCTTGTTGGGAGGCCTACGCTCAGCCAGGACGTAAAAAACATTGGAATAATGTCAATCATAAAGTTATCTAAGGCCGAATTAAGGCCGAATTCACCTAGCTCGCCGTCCGGCCATCTTATGACGACAAACCGTGTCGACTGTGCGTTCGTGTTCCACGCGCGCCTCAAAGAGATGTCAGTAACAAGGAAGGGGTCCACAAGGGCCGATGCCTGCCAGGGCTGCGGGCCTGTTCGAAAGAGATATCGCGGCCCTGGAACACAAATTGCAAAGAAGGAACATGGATGGGTTTTAGTCAGTACAAGTCTGACACTCCCTTTCACTCCGCCCTGAGAGGGAGGGGTCATTTGATGATTTCCCATCTTAAAAAAGGCCGTATTCACAAGTAAATGGATCTTGGAAAAAATGACATCAGCTGCATTATTGTACTTGCAATAAATACGTAACACTGCCGTCAGTTTTGACGGCCTCTCATGCTGGAAACTCCCAATAACCAAGCAGTCATATACCTTCGAACTAATTGAATACAAACAACTATTCAAGCTGTAACTCTTTACCTAGATTAACATGAACAATTCGAAACCATTGAAACGTTCGAAGCTTACAAATAGTTTGTACCACTAAACCAACACAAAAGATATATATTGTGCGGCTAATATTTCACTGTCGAATAACCCTATGGCCGTTTTAAAGTTCACATGTACCAATACGCTTTTAACTGATTAGACAAGAAATGAAAATTTATATGTGTTTTGCCATTTTGGTCTGAAATATTATCGTTAGGTATAAGCAACTATGGTGCAGTTGGGATTGTGATATTTTAGAAACCATAATAGGCTAAGGATTTGGCTACAATTTGTAAATGTCATATTATAAGATAATAGTGTAAGTTTCTGATTTTCTGGTTAATACGACATCTAACTAGTATTAGGATTAGGTAGGTTAGTGTTAGGTAGGACTGCTTCATTGGGGTAGTGGTCGCAAGCGCGACTCTACGCGGTCCTAGGCTTCGATTCCCGGGTCGGGCAAAGTGTCATTGGGGTTTTTCAGAGCGAATTTATCAGTAGCAGCCACGGAGTCTGGATCTGTGCACGGTTGATGACAATAGGCTCGGCCCCTAATCCATTGGACTTTAACAATACTGGCGAAATGTGGGTGTACTATTAGGTACACCTCTGCCTAACCTTTCGGGGATTATAGGCGTGATGTTACGTAGATAGATAGACTATTCTTTACACCATACAAATCACGGTATAAAAGAAAACATCGAGAGAGAATAGCTCTTTTTGAAAAAGTATGAATCTGAAAACAAGCTCGACGCCATACAGTTTTCTTTGTAATGTTCCGATATGAAAGCTAAATGTTTCGTTATTGCTATTACGAGAAACACGTGAGCTGCTTCTCCAGGCTAGCATATTTCAGATGATATAGGCGTCGGCAAGGAGCTCGTGGCTAAATAACAATAGCCACTCGGGTTGATCTTCGGGTTAAGCCATGCCTGCTTAGGTTTGTCCGTGGATGCGTGGCAAACATTACAAACTCAGTCTCCTCCGTGCACGTTAAGCCGTTAGTCCCGGCTGTCATAGGTCTATCTTTGACAGTCGTTACAGATAGTCAATGGCCCGAAAATCTGACAACCAGTCTTACCAAGGGGTATCGTATTACCCAGTACTTACTGGGTTATGGAGGTCAGATAGGCAATTGCTCCATGTAAAAGTACTGGTGTTCCGCTGAATCCGATAAGACTGGAAGCCGACCCTAAGGTAGTTGGGAAAAGGCTAGGCAGATGATGATAGGTGTCAGTAATCACTTACGATCAGGTGGGAGGGCCTTCTGGTAGTTTGTATCAGTGAAATAAAAAAATCCAATTAGATTAATATCATTCTTTTATGCACTTCTTTCTAACAACCGGAAGTCGTAAAAGATGACATTGACACTCCATTGAAATTCCATAGATTTGATCTTCTGAACTTTTAGTTAAACTACCTAAAATTATTTTTATATATGGAAGTTTCGTATAAATTAAAATATTTTAGATACCCATTAGCCCACGCGTCCCTATAAGAGATGACAACATATAATTTTACATTTAAATATACATTATCTTAATCACGTTGCTATTTAAATAAATCAGAATTTAAATAAATTACATAAATAATAATATAAATTAGAATTAACGAGGTACAACACTAATATATCAATTTTCTATACGCCCTCTCTTGTTATGTAGGCTGGCCAATACAAGCCATTTAAAAAAGATACATTGCTGTGCTGTCTAAAGATATTGAGGACAATAGTTGGTGGGTCTGTATACGCTGCTGAGTTCACCATAGATCCCTCTAAAAAATTGCCAGAGACAAAATTACTTTCAGCAGCATTGATATAAACTCGTTGGTTTAGTGTTCGCAACCGCGACTGCTGAGCATGAGTTCCTGCCTGTTCCTTCGATTTCAGGCAAATTGTTATTAGATTTTTCCACAAAGAACTTCTCAGTAGCAGTCATGGAGTCTGGATTTGTGCCCGGTTGATAGCAATAGGCTCGCCCCCTTTTACATAGGACTTAAACATAACTGCAAAATGTAGGTGTACTATGATGTACACCTCTACCTTACCCTTCGGACATTACAAGCATGATGAACTCTTCGGTAGCTTAAGCCAGTTGCATAGGTTTTTTGACTTTTTCATCACAGTCAGAAGGTCCATTTATCTAGTAGACCTATCTTAGGAGACCTGGCCTAGTAGAAGCACCTTTGAAGTATCTCAAAATTGGAGAAGAAAGAGCATTTCTCCGGGTGAAAAATACCGAATTGGAGAAGAACGAGACTAACGGACAGAGCAAAAGCAATACCAATAAGAAAGTGGAAGTGGGCGGGCCATATATGGCGTACACTGGATGGAAGATAAGGGTAGAATGAGCAGGAGTGGAGACAGGACGGGACGGTAGAATGTGGGAAGATAACAGACTGAAAAAACAGGATAGCCACGACACGGAACCGCCAAAAGCGGAGACATTTGGAAGATACCTATACTCAGCATTGGGTGGCCAAAGGTCGAAGTGAGCATCTGAAAATACGTACTATGTACAGGTTGTAAGGGTCAGCCTTCCACAAACTGATGAGGTGAATTCAAATCTGTAAAAGAAATTATTTCAGGAATGTTATGGGAATCCAATAAATTTGATTTGTTTTATTTCTTATACGCATTGTATCATTACCGTGGCAAAACGTACTTAGCGAACGGCAAGCGTGACGACGAGTTCCGTGAACTCTATAGCTAGGCCCCTAGTGAGCAGCTGATTTTAGGCGTCGTTCGTAGAGTATTTCAACATCCATTGTTGGATTTTTGATATTAGCCGTATTATTTACATAAATGGAGCGCTGCGTACAGGGAATGTAATTTTACATTTAAATAAAGGAAAAGAAACTGAAAAAAAAATATTCGGAGGAAAATTCCGGTGGAATATGATTCAAAATAAGGAGCTGAATGCACCCTGTCAGTTTGTGGAGGGCTGTCCCTTACACCCTGTATGCCGTAGACTGGATGGAAGATAAGGGAAGAAGGAGCAGGAATGGACAACGGACGGGACGGTAGAATGTGGGAAGACAACCGAGTATGTGGACAGACTGAAGAAACTGGATAGCCATGACACAAAACCGCCTAAAGTGGAGAGATTTGGAAGAGACCTGGACTCAGCATTGGGTGGCCAAAGGTTGAAGAAGAAGGGCATCTAAAGATATGTATTATAGAATTTGACAAGTTTTCAATTTCTCAATTCTGAAATAAGGTGTAAGTCTGATGTTACAGTTTCATCTTCACCTGCTGATGGCGTTAATCCTTTCCAAATTACAAATTACCTACTCATCTAGCAGTCGAAGTAGCCTGTCTGTTGATACGTCAACCAGTTATATTTAAGTCAAAAAACTTGTTTTTCTAGATAAAAATTAAGATTAATTTCACGCTCCATAATTTAAACAGATTAAGGTGAATATCATGCAAATATTTCCATCGAAATATTGTCAGAAGATAAATTTTTCGTCTCCTTAAAAATGTTTAGATTAATTTAAATTCGCTGTAACTTTAATTTATTGCTTCCAATAGTCTTCATATACAGGGTGTTCGAAAGACGGTCCGACACAATTAATTAAGTTCTGGAAGCGCATACCGACATCATCATCATCATCATTTCAGCCGAAAGACGTCCACTGCTGGACATAGGCCTCCCCCAAGTATCGCCACATTGACCACATACCGACATAATTTCTTAGAATAAAACAGTGTAACTACATAACAATAAAAAATATTGTGTTCAAAGCCTTTAACAAAAAGTTTTTATGACTTTGGAGGTTACATTCCGCGAAATAAAGAAAATAATAGATATGTTAATAACCCTGACACTTAAGATATAGATGCTGTGAACGAAAATTAGTATATGACTCCCCCTTTAACTAAGAACATTGTGTCAGTCCTTCTACCAAACAGCCTGTATATCTATAGGAACATTGTTAAATTAGCTATTTCCTAAATAAAGCGCAGTGTCGGAGTGCCGGTGTCTTTTGTGTCGCTCGTTAGTGTCAGACACTGATGTATACACAATATTTAAGTTGTAAACAGTTGGCGACACCCACGTTATATCACTCCGCTATGCGGCCCAATTTGGTGTGGGGTGATTGGGACAATTGTCGGTCCAAGCAGTATTTTTTTTTTGGTAGTGAAATATTAAACTTATGGTCGACATGACCATAATCTTTCTAGTGACAGCAACCATCGAATTATCATAGGCCTTTGGAAAACCATGGAAAAGCTAAGATAGCATATAAGTTATAGAATCAGCAGGCGTTACTTTGTGGAAATCCATGACAATAAATGTTATGCAAAATATTTAGTTTTAATACCGCAAAAAAGATCCAGGCCTGAATGCAGGTTGCAGCACCGTACTCGGGAGCCTGTAATTTCAAGATTCCAAGAGTACTATTTGGAATCTTGCACCAATTCATCTTGTAAGAAAAAATTTACCGCTAACCAATTCTTACTAGAATACCTATTATAAATCCAATACCAACAACAGTGTCCCCTACCTCAATCCTCATTAATCTATAATGTTGCTGAGGGCCTGTGGGTGGAAAACATCGCCTGATTACAATCTGAAGGGATTTGGTACCTATCAAAGTCATCTGGCAGATAATTTGTGCCAAATTGAAACAAATACGAGGTATTTGGTTCTTGATTAAGACGATTTATCTAAATTAAGATTTGTTATCAACGTGAATGTGAAAATAACAGACTATCTGCTGTTTTTAAAGTTCACTTAGTAGGAGATTCATAGATGACAGGAGTGTAAATGTGGTGTTGCCCCACAAACGATGGGAAACTCTTGATATCGTGTCCTACCTGTTCTGTTGCTTGCACATCACAGGAGCCGATGGACGTTACTGCAAGTGCTAAACTTATCGCTATATTTAGATGTGTGTTGTAAAACTGTGCAGGTTTTTTCAGTTGTAACCCCAAGCTTTCCTGACGGGTGTACCTGTCAGGTTTACGTGTACAGCTACCTTTTACCCACCCTACCCAGCGTATATTTCATAAAAATATTTTAAATAACGAAAGTGACTTTGTCTGTCTGCTAACTTCTTACGCCTTAACGGCAGAACAGATTTCGATGGTAATTAGCACAATGTTCGACCATGACTGAGGCCGGGGACAAAACACGTTAGAAATGAATAAATAAATCCAAATCCACTGTATTCCAGGAGCTTTCTAAAGAGAACCTCATAAATCTTAAAGTACTCAGCATTCCAGACCACCTAAAGACCTGGCTATTCACTTTATTAGTTTTAATTGCCCACTCTGCTAAGAACTCACAGATGGCGGCACTTAGCAACAATGTTGCCAGCATCCTTAGAAGCCTTAAGATAGTTCGCCTACCGTATCTAAATCGTTTAAATCTAAAGTAACTATTGTACCACAGAGGTAGTAGTGAATGGAGTCTTAAAAAGTAAAATTATAATGGTCAATTGTTTTATTACAGATTAAGATGTAAGCAATATCATTATCTACTACACTACACTACACTGAGATGCATTGACATAACTCCCACGAGTGGCAATACTCAACCCGATACTCCATGATATAATCTAACGGTTTTATTTTGTGCCATTAAATTGGCATAAGGGCAGGATAATAGTTTGTGCCAGGAAGAAAGGAGGAATCGCACGCCTAACGTTTCTCCAATCAGATGGAGGTCAGCTTTCAATTTACCCAGAAGTTAGTATTTTTCTAACTGAGAGAGAAAAATTCTTCTCTTAAAACTAATTAAATAAAATATTTTTGGACGATAACAAATGTCGCTCATATTTCCTCTTATCCGAGTATTGCTCCACTGTCAGTCCATTTACTAGTTATTCAACCTTTTTCAGTAAATGTATCTGGTTTATTACTTTCATAATTTTTCAGATGAAATGAATTTTATAGGAAAAGCTAATTAGAAATTATATGATAATTCTTTTATTTATATTTTTACAAATCATTTACATTTTTAAATATTCCTTAGAAAAAACAATATAGAAACATTTATATGATAATTATTATCCCTTTATTTACTTTATTTATATTTTTACAAGTCATTTACATTTTTAAATATTCCTTAGAAAAAAACAATATAAAAAACATTTAAATTGTTTATATATGATAATTATTATTAGATAATCTTTCACTTATTCTCATTGATCCTGATTGAACTTTGAGTGCTATTAAAATTTAAGTGTGTTGATATTTAAGGATTTGTTAACTACAGTGAGTCTGAAGTGTGAGAGTGAAGTGGAATTGAATGTGTTTCTCCCGAATTTTTAATAATTTTAATTTTTCTTGTTATTTTTCCTAGATAATGGTAACGAAAGACGTAAGATTAGATATGCTGATTGCACTTCGAGGTAATAGATAAAATCAGCTAACGGAGTTTCTTGCAAGACTTTAAGTTATTTCTTAATGAAAGAATGAGGTGATTGTGTTTTGTCATTAAAAGAGTACACTCTAGTTGTGACTTCCCTGAACCTGGAATTTAGAAAAAAACTCTACTGACGTAGATACCTATGCCTTCTAAAAAAAAAACAATAATTCCTCCTAGATCCAAGTTCTCAAATACCTAACACATTTTATGTTTTATTTACAGCCCAGCGTCGAAGATTACCCTCAACAAAAAAGGAGCACCATTTAGCCACTGCCGCCGATGATCGCACCATTTTAGCCTGCACGGATGATCGGCACTTATTCCCATCCTGCTAAGTGCAATTATCGCCTGACATATAGTTATTTTGATTGGACCTCTTAGCATAGTTTTACTTTGAGAGGCTTCATCTTGAGATCTAGAAAAAACGATGGCAGGTTGGATTAGAGTGGATATGGTTGGTTCCTTACAAAATTTTCTAAATCAAGGTACTTTATTTATAAAACAACAAGATCTTCTGCGCTTTGGAGACTTTCTGGATATCACCATCATTCTCTTGCCCTTATCCCAATTCATTAGGGGTCAGCGCAGCATGTCTTCTTCTTCCATACTTCTCTATAACTCGTCATCTCATCAGACACCTCCTTTCTGGCCATATCATCCTTAACACAGTCCATCCATCGTTTCTTTGGTCTTCTTCTACTCTTATACCTATTCACATTGATACTCAAAACTTGAGACTTTGTGGATATGAGGATGGACTATCTCTTTCTACTTCTTTCTCCTGGCAGGATTCCTCACCACTTTCACTATGAAAGCTGACCAACCCTGAAATCGCAAACTGTTGTACTGGTATTGTCGAGTTATGAGTATTTTATGGAGCAGCTGATTTGGTTGATGCCTTTGTGAAAGTACAATGACTCTAAGAGACTACTATGAGGTAAAACACATTTTCTATAGCAAAATCGATGAAACCAAGGTTTCACTTAAGCTTGTAGATCCCTAAAACTAGGTTTAAACTGTATAGTACATCAGTCAATCTGTCATCATACCTTTCAGCTGATTGCACTTAGCCTTCTAAGTGTTTAATGGAAAAACCCTTTGATGAATAGAAAAAAAAGAGATAAAAACGTACTAAAATAAAGTTTTATTTTAATCGTATAAAATTAAAAAAAAAACTAAAAAATAAATTCCAACTGGTTAAACTCTTCAATTAATCCAAAAATATCGAAGACTTGATAATCACAAATTGATTCAAAGGATATTCAATTTTGTCTTGTGTACTCTGGATGATGTCTGTCTCACAGATGGCGCGTTGTGTGCGCGCGCCGACCCTTGTTCGTGATAAACGTTCTTGTTGTCACCAGCTTTCTTATGCCCATTTTCAGCAAAAACTTGTGCTTACATCAGTCATATAAGTCTATAAGTACCTTTCTGTGAGTTTCTGGGAATAGTGGTAACGGCCATTAAAAAAAAAAAAACTTTCTTGATTTCCACTTTTACCTGCAGTTTCTGCCGTTCAAACATACTTAAATGAACAGTGAGATCTAGAGAATTTCTTAATGAAATCCTTCTCTAGGCTTCGGAATTTTATAGCTATTAATTAAACCAAGTCCAACAGAGACAAAGTGCTTAGTTT
Source organism: Noctua janthina (assembly GCA_963576755.1). Lineage (NCBI taxonomy): Eukaryota > Metazoa > Arthropoda > Insecta > Lepidoptera > Noctuidae > Noctua > Noctua janthina. The sequence continues at coordinate 3,978,490 of OY755067.1, forward strand.
CTTCTATCTTTGCATGTATATAAAATAAGAAACGCATTCTAAACCTCCTGGAGCGCTAAGCTACCCACTTATGACACGATTTTAAATTGATCACCACTGAATGAAAGAAAGGAAAAAAAAATGTACACTCAGGTATATTGTAGAGATAGCATAAAGCATAAGCATAATCAGCCTATTAATGTTCCCACTGCTGGGACGCAGGCCTCCTCTCTGAGAGGAGAGAGAGAGAGATACTTTTAAAAAAAATTACCATCTTTGTTTGTGACCTACCTACAATAACAATAAAGTATTATTCAGCAAATCAAGTATCTTGACTTGGCTCGCGAGGTTGTCGACATGTGGGATGTGGACTCAGTGATCATTGTGCCGATAGATGTTTCAGCCCATGGCTTAATTGCCAAGAACCTCGACCAATACCTGAGGAGGCTCTCGTTAGGCAGCTGGATCAAGCGCTTGATTCAGAAAGCCGTACTCCTGGACACGGCTCGTATTGTTAGGAGGTTCCTCTCTCTGGAGCCCTGACCGCCGGTAGCTTGGACCCTGTTGCCGATACCGGTGGGCTACAATTTTTTTATATTTTTAAATGTTTTTTATATTGTTTTTTCTCTAAGGAATATTTAAAAACGTAAATGATTTGTAAAAAAATATAAATAAAGGGAATAATAAGTATTATTCTATTCTATTCTTAAACGTTCATTTGAAACCGTACCGTATACCTCGACTGCCTCGTGGTCTTGTTGTCGTAACAGTTACTGTTGAGCACGAAGTCCTAAGGTTTAATGCCTTTATTAGCGTTTTCTGTTAGGAATTTCTCTGAAGTACCCCGGAGTTTAGATTTATGCCATATGGTTGATGGCAATAGGCTCGCTCCCTATATAATGGTGTAAAAGTACCCTTAACGAAGCCGAAAGGGATCATCTTTTTGTTCTAGACAGTTGTCCTGGGAACCTTACGGAGTTATTGGGGGTCAAAGTTCCAACTTTTTCACTCCACTTTTTTGTTATTTACAAGTTTCAATGTTATAACTTTACTTTAAATACCTCCGCGACCTCCATACTATTCAATGCATCCGGCATACACATATCAGCACAGTGTTTTGAGTGCGTTACATTGAGTCCTACTGTAAAACGAGATTTTTCACCGCAAAAAAAAGTCGTTTCCCAGCAGTAACCGTAAGTCGTAACCCAGCTGCTGCTACCAACATTTATTATATAACAATAACCATTTTTCCAATAACCGTCTCTTCCACCCACAGCACGAGCCACGATCACACAGACGTGAGATTACAAACATTTCTCGCACGCTCATGTACTAGCACGTACGAGTACGATCCCTAATTTGTATTGTCCGTCCCGTTCCGGAACAGGTCGTGAGAACGGTCCGTGTTGTCTTAGAGACATGTACACATCGTGTTGGCACTGTCCACAAGACGCTTGGGGTAGTGGGTTAAGGCATGAGCTGTAGCGATTAGAAATAGGGCGGTTGGAGCTAACTTGTATCTACATATCTCTGTTGACCGCACTATTGCTGAGCGTCATGTGTGTCACACTCGAGACTATAAAAAATGTCATAATGCTGGGATTCTTTCGACCAGGAAAAAAGTTTGGTCGCAAAACCGTACGTCCGATCAGTTTGTTCAAGATACCGGCCGGTGATACGACAATTCGTGGTCTTGGCCGCGTAGTGCTCATGAGGGATTGGAGATTACACATTCTGACAAGTAAACTACGAATCGGATCTTTGTGGATTTACCTGTTAGACTTTGCCATTTCTAATATGTTTTAACGTTCACCGTAGAAACAAATAAAGCTTGTTGGAATTTAATCCTGGCTAAAAATGTAACAGAAAGACACGATCATTTCTGTTCAAATTTCTATTTTTGTGTATATTTTTAACAGAAATAAAGTCCGTGTGATGTGATTTATTTTTTGTACCTAATTTCCTGTGTATCGTTAAAAACTTCCTTTTAATCCTTAAAACCATTATAATGAGGACCAAATTTATACAGTATATTTCAACTTCTATTTATCATTTTGTTTGTACCGTTTCGCCAGATCTTCAATCTGCTCCCAACCATAACTTGGATCACACAGCATGTCTGTTTGTCCGGCGCGTTGACGGTTCGCCTGTTGACATACAAGGTCGTCGCCCCCCCTTCCGGCTCCGTTCGCAAATATTCACGGCAAACATTATGAAACTGGACAATTCTATACGTTCACTGCAACCCTGGGCCTCTGAAGTACTTTAGATTCTTGGGTGAGGGAAGATATAGATCAGAATCGCAGTCATTTATGCAAATAAGGCTGAATCAACACTTTTTGGACGTCACTTCCTATTGTTTTAGCAGGTGAGAAGAACCCCAGCTCCCCAGATCCAAGTTGTCATAAGCCTCCCACAAGATGAACCGATGACCTGGTGAACCTGGCGACGCATGCGGAAGGCATATGAATAGCAATGGAAGTTTTTTGGCTGATGGTGATGAAGAGGTAAATAGCCACATTCTAACATTTTAACTAAAATCGCTGAATTTATGACAGTAAACCAATAAATCCCATGATATTTGCATCGATTTAATATTATACGTTATTATTATACGTTTCGAAATTGATAAATTGAATAAGATATCATTGTTATTTTCTCACACACAGAAATAACTCATAATATTCTTTTCAAAATAGAATGATTCAGGATACATAAATTAAGAAAACGAAATGTCATTTCCTAACTTCAAGAATACCGTATTAATATATTTTATATGACGTTTTTATTATAATATTAATGTGAAATAGTGCATTGGCTACTCTCTGCCGTCAATTATTATTTTAATTGAATATAAACGTGAGAAAATTATTATATCTGTCCGTTTGTATTAATTTCTTCTAGATATAATACTGGTTCATAAATGGTTATGTATTGTTTTCGCCTACGGCTCTGTCTGTGTGGAGAATTAATTTTTGATTCGGTATTATGTTACAAGTATCATTTAATTTTTTTCCGATGATCTGTTCTTAGCAATTAGGTTAGTGAAGATAACAAAACAAGTGTGAGTTGGACTCGCGCATGAAGGGTTCCGTACCATCGTAGTAGGCGAGCCCCCTTTAATTTTTAATTTATTTTTATTATTTGTTGTTATAGCTTTCTTATAAGTTTTTCTGTAATCTATAGGCAAAGAACTATTTTTTTGAAAAATTTCGATCTTGTAGTTTTGGAGTTAAAGAGGGAATGGTCGATTTTTGTCTATTTTCTTAACTAACTTTAAAACTATTTGTCTTAAAACTATAAAAAAACATATATTTGAGATGCTCGCAATGAGTTCTTTCATTTGATATGTAACACGATTTAGTTTGCAAAACTTTTTTTTTCTTTTTCTGGTTTACCTTTCAAAAGTCGCCCCCATGTTTAAAATTCATTAATTTACGTTACACGTTCGTCTTTGGGCCACCGATTTATATATGTGTACCAAATTTCAACAAAATCGGTCTAAAAGTTTCGGAGTAAATTGGCCGTGATAGATGGACAGACAGAAAGAAACGCGAGTGATCCTACAAGGAATTCCATTTTTTCCTTTTGAGGTACGGAACCCTAAAAAGGTGTCAGGAATGTTTTTATCTTTTTCAGAGCTATACCTTTATTGCTGGGGAAAAACTAGCCATTTTTAAGAAACGAATTTATACCTCCGCACTGCTGTTTCACCTGTCACTTAAGAGCCTTCATTCGTATACATCTGTCATTGTCACTCCAGCTTTCTTCTTTCAAGAGCCAGTTCAGCTGAACTTAGGCTTTTTATTTATCACATCCAGACAACCACAGCTGCCTTTGCCAAGACTATCGGTTAATTACGGCCACAAAATTATTGATTTGATATTCAGCTGAATATACGGTTAGACTGGAAGCCGACCCCAACATGGTTCTAGACAGATGATGACGGCCACGAGATTACCTCTAACCAATGTTTTTTTACAAAACGCGTCATACAACATTCTATATTAACAGGTACATACGGCGACACATCAAGCTACATCCAGTATAACCTGACCTAACGTTATATGAGCTTCCCGTACAATGAGATATCAGCATATACTGGCTTACATAGTTTGATTGGTCATCGTGCGTACAAACACAGACAGAAAATTTAAGTTAAGGCTTTGTATTCACAGAAAATCATAAAATGATCATTTAGAAATCATTTGGAGTCTTATGAAATAATAAAATTAGACTTTACGGTTATTCCTAGTAGGTACTCCCACACTAGAGGCTAAGTTCACCATTTTGAATTAAATATATCTATACAAATAAATAAAATTGAAGTGTCTGTTTGTAATTTCAAAATAACAGATCTTTACTGAATGCGTAATAAGTATATACGGCACTTAAAAAAACATTTTTTTAATTTTTTGTCTGTCTGCCTGTTTGTTCCGGCTAATCTTTGAAACGGCTGAACCGATTTAGACAGGACTGTTGCTAGCAGATATCTGATCTTATAATGAGTAACACTTTTATTTTAAATAAAAGATTAGGGTTCCGTGCAAAAAAATTAAAACCCGTGAAATTGGTAACAAAATGCTATACAAAAAGAGTAATATTTTTTATAATAAATTCACGTGAACGAAGGCCGCGAGCAAAAGCCAGTAATATCATAATATTAAGTTAGGTGGGATGACTCAAAAAATCGGTATCATAGATGTGTGACCAGTCATCGGCGGAGAGATTTCTAGATAATATGTAGATCTCTGAGCATACTAATAGAATAATAAATTGATCGTCCTTTAGAAAAATGACTCGGGTGGCTATTCAAAGTTGCAACGACTGGCAGACTGGATGACAATGGTGGAAGACAACACCCTGTTGTGGTGCAACTCGGGAGCTAGTGGCCTTTGCTTATACTGTTACTTATGGGATATCTTCCGTGATTGTTCATTATTTTGAGCTCCCGATATTTCGGCGTTGTTGCGAGCGCCATGATCGCGGGTTGACTGGAGAATGCGGGTGGATGGAAAATAAAATTGTTAAGAGCAGACAAATCTATCTACCCTCTTTCTTTGTCTTTTGCTACGCGCACTACTGGAACTCGACACTAAGTCACGGCAAAACACACTCACAGAATCACCAGGTTTTTTGGAGTCGTTATTACGATGCCGGCTGCTAGTTTTGACCTTACTCAAAACTGGATTCCACGTACTAATCGTGGCCTAAGTCCAACTGTGGACTGCGAAAGGCTGAATCGATCACATAATATACGGGGTGGAATCGACGTGAAAACGGTTACCACGTATTCAGTACATCATTATGAGCCCCCCCCCCCCACATAGAAATTTGTCATCGCTTATTAAAAAAAAATCAGTTGTTTCCTACAAAAATGCAATACCTACACGGTAAAAATGTATGGAACAGCTGTTTTTTTTTTTAATGACTGATGAAAAATTTGTAAATAGGGGGTGGGGGGGGGGGCAAAATGATATACTAAATTCGTGGTAGCCGTTTTCGCGTCGGTCCTTACCACCCCGTATGTATACCCGTAACAACTGGATGTATAATCTCAACATGAATGATGTAACCAAGATTTTGTAACAATAATTTGATTTAAAAGATTGTCCGTGGAGTTTCTTGCCTATTCTTCTCCATTGAGATCTACGCCTTGGAATGAGCAACTACTGAGCTTTAACAAGTTATTATGCCTTGTGACTGTAGCTTCGCTTTTTTGTTTTTGTTTTTTTGACATTCAAAAGTGCCTGTAATGATCTAATTGAAATAAATGCTTGGACTTTTTCATCAAATGTTGCATTGCTGACAGTCTTTTTGACAAGAAACCAGCTGGCAGCAGCGATGGGGGGCAGGATTTTGATGCCAAAGTATCTTTGGTTTCCGTATACCTATGTTTTTTTTTAAGCTTATGTATAAAATTAGAGTAAACATTATTTAGAACTATCCTTCCTACTAATATTATAAATGCAAAAGTTTGTGAGGATGGATGAATGTTTGTTACTCTTTCACGCAAAAACTACTGAAAGGATTTAAATGAAATTTAGCACACAGATAGTTTATAACCTGGATTAACATATACTACGAATACGTAGGACAGTACCGAACAACACGCGGGCGAAGTCACGGACATAAGCTAGTTATAAATAATTCAATTAATTTATGCAAGTATTCCTATTGCACACATATTTAAAGGGACACCATTGTAAATTAAAAAGAAAAATAGAATCATTACTGTAATTTGTATTTAAAAAAAATATCTTCGTCTTAATCAGAAGATAACATGACCACATGCAACTTAATTAAAATCATTAACATAACAATTAATATAATGTCTACCCACTACAATAATTTTATGGTTATCTGACCTAAAAACTATCTAAAAGATAAATTACGACTACACTAGACATTTAGACATTTTTCAAAAATACCTCATTGTGTGCAACCTCTTAATGTAGGCTGCTTATACACGATAATTACTGCTTAGTTTAATAAACGAGTAAATCATTTTAACAAAGTGCGCATGTAACCGACCCTTATTAATTTTAATGTACAGTCACGGGTATAAATATGTATACGCTTAGCAATATTTATTGCAATTTCATGTTGTACGAATTTGAATTGTGTTTTGGTTCTTATTTTTTGTAATACGTCTTTTTTCGTATTTTCTTTTTATTGTAAAATACGAGCTTTGTCTAGGAAATTCAATGAACTACAGCATCAGATTGAGGTCATTAATTGTGACAATATGGACTCTGAGATCGATGGACGTGATGAAATTGAGCAGATCTTTACTTCACATCTTGCAATTGCTGAAGAGCAAATTGATAAGTATAAGAATACTTCTCACGAATCTGATTTGCACAATGTCAACACGATCAGTCATCTCAATGTCATCATATTGATTTTAAATTACCACAAATACTAATTCGTTTTGGAACCCATTTAACTAAATGAAATAGGCTTTATCTCATAGTTTCATTCGGTATTCCACGAGAAAATTACTTTTAAAAGTTGCCAAGTGTATACATATTTATGCTCGTGACTGTACCTCGTTTGCTCCTTAATTAGGGCTTCGTGGGTTTTAATTATTGACGTCATAAGTACTACGTCATAGAGCTTTGATGACAGATTTAGGTTTTAATTAGGAGGACTGCTTCATTGGGCTATTCATCTATTGTAGTTAGCTATACTTTTTCTAAAAATGGGGTGACCAACTAGTCAACGAATCTGGTGGCCTACCATAACGTCTTAAAACAGGAGTTTCCAGTGTGAGAAAGAGATGGCGCTAGACGACTTGAATAGCTCTGTCTCTTCCCACTCTGGTATTACTCCTGCTTTAAGATGTCATAGTAACCCCTCAGCACGCGTAGTATGACCATCGTAGAAACGGGTTTTGTCGACGGAAGAATCGACAAACAACAAAAGAAATCTGTCAGTTTGTCGATTCTTCCGTCGACATAACCCGTTTCTGCGGACACGTTCAGGTCGACCAAGTTCTCTTAGGTACTGATAAAACAAAAAAAAAAATAGTTCAATAAAGTATGACTCAGACACCAGATATCACATCAACGATCTCAAAACGGCTAGAAAACCCGTCTAGATCATTGAATATACAAATATCTAGATATAAAGCATGTCTACTTCGTAATAGGAATAGGACTAGCTATGACGTCCATATAGAATTTACCTGTGCCTAGTGTAAATAGATCTACCGGTATCTGTAATGACTATTTGCTCATTTAGTTTTAAAGGCAAGCTTCCTATTTTGAAGAGGGTCGTAAATGGAAAAGGGTTCCAAGTTATTTATACTTAGGTACCTCATCCTACATACATAACATCACGCCTGTAATCCCCGAAGGGTTAGGCAGAGGTGTACCTAATAGTACACCCAAATTTCGCGAGTCATGTTTTTTTAAGGCCCATATAAGGTAGGGGGCGTGCCTATTGCCATTAACCGGCCAAAAAACTAGATTCCGTGGCTGCTACTGAGAAAATCCTGATGAAAAAATTCAATATAAATTTGCACGACCCGGGAATCGAACCTAGGACCTCATGCTCAGCAGTCGCGATTGCGACCACAAGACCAACGAGGCAGTCCACTTTTTTTTATTTAATTTTTATTTATTTTATAGAATATTTATTTATTGTTGTAGTAGGTAGTTGGCTAATACAAGAAGAAATTCTATTTTGTTCTACATGTTCCACGTGTTCTATATGATGGGCTCGCCACCAAATCGGTAAAGGAGAACATCGTGACGAAACCGACATGTCCTAGAACCTAAAATTCATAGACATGCGACATTCACTAACCGCTGTGCTTGACTAGTGTATAATGGAGCACTCCCTGTCCGAAAGAGGGGATCCGTGTCCCAGCAGTGGGAACATCATAACACACACACCAGCATTTACTTCCGATTTATTCACACTTGAGTAAAACCTAAGTACCTAGGACCTAGTCGATTGTCAATAGTAAAATAAAATAGGTAAATATAGGTAGGTATAATTAATATAGTAGGATACTACTTTTTTACTTTAAATTCTAAGTTTTTATGGATTATTGACACAGGTTTTACAGGCAAAAGAATTACCTGGATGGAATGGATACATAATCGTAAAAATAAATTGGTTACTAAAAAATATGCTAACAAACAAATAAACAATTTAGATAAAACTATAAAGTTATGACATCGAAGAACATAAAAAACTAACTACAAAACAATATTTTTAATAGCATGTCACATAAAGGTACACTATTAAAACTAACTATTCAACAAAAAAAAAATTACAATAACTAGCAACACCATAACTATTGCTTTAAAAAAAATGTCATAAAAATACTGTCATAACCTATAAAATTCTTTATAAAGACTTCAGAAAAAATCTCAACGCGCAACTCAATAAAAATTTATAGAGAAATACATATATGAAAACAGATTCTAATTAAAAATACATATTATCGTGTTAATTATAAAGGTTCAATATCTGGTCAATGTACTGCGTTTTATTTATATAATTTATAATAATATGAAACGTATTTAGAATCACATAAAAGGTTAAGTAACTAGGCAAAGGCGACATTCACAAGTGTGTACTGGGGTAACCATGATTCAGTATTTTGTACGGACAGGTCCGAATAAGAATTCGTAATTAACCGGTTCAAACGAAGCGGATAGTGATATAAATTACAGTGATACTTGTTTGCTAACTGCGTAATAGCTGTAATTCTTTGCAAGAAAATTATTCTGTAGATAATATCTACAGGTCTATATGTAACTAGGTACTCTAAATAATGTTGTGACAAAGTTTTTGGTGTAGATCTTAAAGGTTAATGACCATTTTTTACTGGAATTTATTGATTGGAATAAAAATTTAAGAGTACCTTTTTATGGTCTGTTAACATGGTATCTATGGAGCTTTCTACGCTTTTTTTCCAACTTAATTTTTTTGACAAATTAAACTAGGAAATTTTAATCATCCATAAATTGGTATAAAAAAAATGTAACAGGCACTTTCTACTTTTTGTTACGAGTTCTCCATAATTTATTCATTTAAAAATAAAACAAATTACTTAATATCACCCCGACATTCCATATAAGAATAGCTCATACATCTAGCAAGGCATAAATATTTAATAAGTTTAGAGAATTCCAATTCCCATAACATTAGCATTTTGCAAATTATTGACTAATTAATTATATCGGAGCAACATTATTGTAGACGTATGTCAGGATTTTAATATAAACACTTTACTTCCATAACTTACATTGGCGGTTTTAATTATATTATGCTAAAAAAAGGACTTATTTCGTATAAAATAATAGCTGGGCTGCACTATCCTCTTTTAGGGTTCCGTAGGTATTTACACATGATTTCGCTACTTCGCTTTACTATTATACCAGTAAAATTCTGTTCCGTTTTCACCATTTGTGTCGGATTCATCAGTCGATGTGCGATTGTGTTCACTATCGTCATATCACCCTGGAATCAACCACCGCTTGGTCAAAAAAACATAGTTTTTTTTAGACTTTACAATTCCGTGGTTTTGTGACGAACTGATCTTGTTTGCGGGGCGAACTTGGTCAGAGAGCAAGCCCAAGATAGATAGATTTAGACGGAGAAAGGAGAAACCTTTGCCCAGCAGTGGGACACTTAATAGACTAACAAAAAAAAACGAAAAAAAAAATCCCAAACACAAACAGTCTGCACATTTCCTGTATGTGACGTGCCAGTCGAACACACAAGTTCCCCACTCATCTAAACGACATCGACAGTCCAATATAATCAATCTCCAGCTCCAAATCACCTAAATCTTCACAGAACCCACGTGCCCATCTACTCACACATACTGGGTGGATACAAAACTGTTCTTATGGTCACCCTAATAAAGAGTGTAACACACATCGGACGGACCGATGGACGGGATGCAATCAGCATGTAGATAGGCTCTCACTCGGCGAAGTAAACATCGAATATTGATCGTCATATTATGATAATGAGCGAATTTTAAATGATGCCGACGAGCCAATGCGCTCTTACACGTAACGTTGCCTGATATTTGTGGCGGAGGAAATGTTCTTCAGATTTAAGTGTTTTTAGTTAATAGATTTTGAATGGGTTTCATTTAAGTTCTGTTTTGCTACTGGGGGATATAATCCTCATGGGAGAGTTCTTAGGGACAGCATTTGATTTTGTTTGCAACAAATTCAATTTGTAATTTTGAAATTATACTCCAGGATCTGTAGGATATTTCGCATTAGATTCCAATTGACACGAAATAGTTACGGACATTATTAAGTATTGGCAGTTGAACAAATTGTATTACTGGATGCATTGTTTTATTTTTTGCAGATAATTATCATGCATGTACAATGGGCTGCAAAAATGCATGATGCAATTTTGCAGGTGAGTGTACATAATCAGCGTCCTCTCTGTAAGTGAGATAAAAATAAAAAAAATAAAACCAGTAAAAAAACCTCCCTCTCTCGTGCTAACTCGCAAGTCTAGTGATCGCAAGCCGGACAGCTGAGCATAAGATCCTGGGTTCGATTTCCGGGTCGGGCAAAGTGATATTGGGTTTTTTAAACGGGAATTTCTCAGTAGCAGCCACGGAGTCTAGATTTGGGCCGGGTTGATGGCAATAGGCTCGCCCCCTATTACATGGGACTTAAACATAACAGGTGAAATGTAGGTGTACTCTTAGGTACACCTCTGCTTAAACATTTAAGGATTACAGGCGTGATGTTGTTTTATGTTATGTGAAGTAAACTTTTAACCGAATTACTATTCAAAAGAACACTTCCAACTCTAAAGCGACCCTGTCCCACAAAATCCTAAACATGGTCACAATACTAACGGTCCTTCATAATCCTTGCAATGTTTCTCCAGTTAATAATTTGTTACCGTCCCTTATTAGCTACAAGCCCTTACTAATTGAACTTGAGGTACACGTTATCAGCTAGATGTCATTAGGTGTCATAGAATAAATGTAGGTAGAAAGGACACTTCACACTAGTGGTCTAAAATCAATGTTAATGCCTAATGAGTAGGGACGTAAGGTACTAAAGCAATCATCATTTGCGACGCACACATGATTCATAATATATAGCATAGCATAGCAGCAGCCTATAATGTTCCCACTGCTGGGACACAGGCCTCCTCTCTAGGAGAGGGAATGGGTTATAATCCACCACGCGGGCCCAGTGCGGGTTGGTAGATGTCACATGTCTTCGAATTTTAGGTTCTAGGACATGCCGGTTTCCTCACGATGTTTTCCTTCACCGTTTTGAGAGCAGTAGTGATGAAATAAATTACACAAAGTAATGCGCCTGCCTGGGTTCGAACCCACGACTTACTGCTCGTAAGTCGGGACCGCCACCACTGGGCCACCGCTGCTCTCCATAATATATATCGCAAGATAATTGGAATGATAATTGTTCCTGCCTGATTGGCCAGAGAAGGCAATACACCGGGAGAGTTGGAAAGGAATGGGGGAGGCCTTTCCCCAGCAGTGGAACAGAAAGGTTAACAAAAAAAATATATATATTGTAAAAATTGTTAGAGGATAAAATGTTTCGACGGATGTATGATATAAATGTACATACTTAGCTATGGTAAATAGACAACCCTCTTTTGTTTGAATTAAGCTATATTCTTATCAGGGGTTGGGAACCGGGATATCATTATTTTGGCGACACAAACGCATGTTCCTGGAAAAGTACAGTTTACTACATAATTCATACCCCTGACTATACATGACTTTCATAGATTATCCAAAACCGAGCTGGGTTAAAGATAATTATCGACAAGCACGCGGGAATCGGAAAGTACCTATTCCCAACAGTAGGTAACTCGCTTCTGTACAGTTTTCCAATTCTATGCTACTATCAGCTAGACGTCTTTAAGTACTCCCCATACATATCTTATCTCCGTCAAAGCCTGTTAGTACCTGAGACATACAAAGTAAATGTATGGAATTCTGTTTCAATATATAATTTCTAATGTCATTTAAAAGATAAAAGTGTGAAAAGTATCTTTGTATTTGAATATTAAAGACTTGCAGATGTAAGTGTTGTATATAAAGTGGTTCGTTCTAACGCTGTTGCGATTAAATTAAAATAGAATGTAAAAAATGAATAAAGAAATGTTTTTATGTACTGGGAAATCGTATATAGACAAAGCAGTCTAATTTATTTAAAGACTAGCTGGATGTCGAAAATTATCCGACGGGAACGTACTACCGGGATTAAAAATATTTTGTTTCATCGCAATAGCTTTTTTCTATGAAAAGTTAGAAACGGTACACGTGTGCTTATATTATACTTGAATACAAAATTTAGCGAACGAACAACTTCAATACAAAACTCCATCCCCTTTTTCACCCCCTTGTGGGTTAAAATTAAGAAAAACAACGATTTACGTTGTATTAGTTTCCAACCATAAGCCGAAATATTAGTGATTTTAATTTAAAAATACCTTCTTAAAACCGCTAGTAACCGTTGAGGAGTTCCTTCGTGAGAAGACGATCCTGGCTGCAGGATTAAGGAATGTCTGTCATAAAAATGTATTGTCACCAGAAGCAAAGGTGTGAGCAAAATTTCAGCCCATTCGGTTGTTCAAAATTGAGTTGCAAGATTCCACCTTCAGCCCCTTTCAGGGGTACAATTATCAAAAACGCTTAGACACGTATAAATTAATTTTTAATCGTCGCCCTACATTCTCCTGTATCGTGGGTGCGTTTACAAACATTTAAATTAACATACACAAACAGCCAGACCCGTAAAAACTAGTAGGCTATACAAATATTTGTTCCGTGCAGGAATCGAACCTGCGACACGCAGCACAGCAGTCTATCGCTCAGCCACTGCGCCAACCGTGTCGTCAAAAAAGTTCAGGTGATATACTACGTCTACGACGTCTTAAATAAATCAGAATTGTTTTAATCTTATTTCAGAAGAGTGGGAAAGAGATGGCGCTAGATATCCTGTTTAAGTCCATCTCTCCTCCTCATTCTTCCTGTTCACATAGGGTTGTGAAATGCAGACACGTTATTTTGAAAACAATTGCACTTTTTCATGGGAAAAGTATAGGCCCAGAAATTCATTGTATTTTTATATAGATATATATAAAGACCTGCAGATGTTAGTTGCAAATAAGTTGCATATAAAGTATTACGTTTTAGCGCTGTTACTATTAAAATAAAACAGCAATAAAACCCACAGTGAGTACCGTCGAGGGAGTGAATATTTTTGTTAAAAAATAGTAATAGTTGTATTTTTACAACTTCTCTACAATTTTCAAAATATATTGCCAATTACTGTCAATATTCTCCAAGTAAAATGGCAGTGTGCAATCCAGAACGAAATTATAAAGGGTTTAGTTGTGCCCTTTGGCGACGGAACCCTAAAAACGCATAAAGAAATGTAGGTAGGAACTAGAAAATCGTATGGACTCAAAGCAGCTATTTATTTATGAACAGTCGTTCTATTTAATGGTTTACCCCATTTTTAATATATCTAATGCAGCTGTCTGTACACACCAGTGTGAAAGTTTTTAAATTCAGAGGCATCTGTTTAAACTTTGAAAGTTGACCTCAATACAATTTTGTTTTGATAATGATAATTTAGTTTTAATAATGAGGCACTCATTGTATCGCCATAAAGTCAGAAAGCTGGATGGATAACTTAAACTATTGATATACTCAATTTTAATTGTCAGTATCACAGCTGTCATCTGTACTTATATATCTATACATACCGGGTGTAAACAGACCCTTCACATATCCGTCAACCAAGCATTCTGTACATCAAACTAAGTAACTTTACGCAAAAATTATTGCTGGGAATCGATTTTTTTTTACGGTAGGACTCGATGGAAAGCACTCATAGCATTGTGCTGATGACTGGATTGAATAGTACGAGGGTCGTGGAGGTGTTTTAAAATTCTTACATTAAAAACATGTATTTAAAAAAAAAACTTGTCAAAAAGTTGGAACTTTGACCCCCAATATCTCCGTAACTAGAAGGTTCCCAGGTATGGTCTAGAACAAAAAAAATGATCGCAGTGGCGGGGAGAACAAGTGCCTTTATTTTATGTTCAGGGTCTATTTACATCCTTTATAATAAAATTGTATCAGGCCGATGTCTGTATATTGAAGATATTGAAAAAATAAATACATGTGGGGACTTTATTTAGAGCAACAGAAGCCAAAACAACAGTTTTTAGAATTTTTGTCTGTCTGTCTTTCTGTCTTTATGTTTGTATGCGCATCACGCAAAAACTACTGCATGGATTTAAATGCGGTTTTCACCGCTGTACTGCTAGATGCTAACTTAAAATATAGGCTACATTAGATATAGTTTTGGACCCGACATGTGACCCTGTGCGAAGCAAGGGCGGGTCGCTAGTAACTAATATTATAAAGAGGTATTTGTTTGTAAGTTTGTATGTAGGGGTAATCTCCGGAATTAATGATCAATCCTAAAAATTCTTTCATTGGCAGGAAGCTACATTATTCGTGGGTGCTATAGGCTATAAATTATATTTATATCTTGTATATTAGCCGAGCTATCACAATTTTTGTGGACAAAGTCAAGGGCGAAGTGCTAGACTGCTAGTTGTTTATAACGGTAAGCATTCGTTTGAATCAGAACTACAACATTACAGGCGAATGCTCCCCGCGAGGGAGCGCCTTTAGCCGCTAACAAAATAACTAAACCACGGCTTATATTGACATATCCATCTGCTTACTTATATAAAAATATTGTACACCTCATCGGTATGTTACAGTGATACAATAACGCTAATTATAAGATCTGTCTTTTCACCTGTGGCAAACAATAAATAAATGAATTATGAATTACCAATTAAGTAAATTGAATGTACCTACATTATACATGGTGTATAAGACACCGATGCACAAACGATTACCACGTATTCAGTATAACATTATAGACATTTTTCATCGGTAATTTACAAAAAAAAAAATGGCTGTTCCATATATTTTGACATGTAGGTAGGTGGTACTTTTGTAGGATTTTTTTTTAAATTACCTATGAAAATTTTCTATGAGGCCCGCTCAGAATGATGTACTGAATACGTAATAACTGTTTGTGCGTCTGCGTCCCTTCCACCCTGTATTTATGTCAATTATATTATTTTTTACTGCTGAGCATGAGGTCCTGGGTTCAATTCGGTCCAGGTCGGGCATAGTGTTATTGGGTTTTTCCATCAGGAATTTCTCAGTAGCAACCACGGAGTCTGGATTTGTGCTCGGTTGATGGCAATAAGCTCGCCCCGTTATACAATTTAAAAAAAAAACTGGTGAAATGTGGGCCTACTATGTGTACTAATTCTGCCGAACCTTTCAAGGATGACTGGCGTGATGATATTAAGCAAAAGGTACGGAACACCACGCTCAAGCCACAACATAAACGTTACATGACCATCTTTCACATTACACATTACGACATCCGTCATCTGAATCCACATTACACAAAAAATAAAGCACATCTACATTCCTGCCTACCACTATCTCAAGTTCACGTTTCCAGAAACTAATCATCTGACACGGAATTGCCTATAAACATCACGAATGTGCACGTCCCAAAATTCTAAGAAAGCGACGTCTTAAAAAAAATCGTAGATGCGTGCGCTCATGATGCATGCGTATCACAGATCTATTAGCATACAATGGCGGGAGCCGTGTTGGCCCGCGGCCGTAGGGTTGGCACAGAACCAATTAGTCTCTGGAAATTAGTAGAAGTGTGTTGTGGGAATCTTTGACAAAGTTCTCTTGGAAAATGGGTTGGATGTGTGTATCTTTTAACTTAAAGACTTAGTGTGGTGTTTCCAAGAGCAGATTATCCTGTCTGAAATTTATGCTGAGATCTACAAACGCTACTTAGTATACATACCAAGCTAAGCGTTATTCTTGTCAATGTCAAACAAATAGGGATACTGCAATTAGTGCAAGGTCAACACGGAAAAATCTGTAAATCAAATGGTGCGCTAGATTATCGCATAATAATATAGATTTCGGCCAATCCTGTTTACAATAAGGATGTCACATAAACAGCATTCTTTAATTTTCTATTCTTTGTGCCTAACTTGGTGTCAGAGTTTTTATGCCGCCTCTGAGTTGGCTTTACATACCATCGAGAAATATCTCAAATTCAAATTGATTTTGTGAACACAGGGTAAAAATATACTGGGACGTGAGAGGGAAAGAACCTCACGTCCCAGCCGCCGCGGGAGACGCCCTGGGCGTCGGGGGTCACGTGGTGGCTCCCGGCCACCGTAGGCGCGGGCCTGTGGACGGCGAGTTATGGGCTAGCTCGCCGTCCGGCCGTCTTATGACGACAGGCCGTGTCGACGGCGCGTTCGTGTTCCACGCGCGCCTCAAAGAGATGTCAGCAACCGAGTAGGGGTCCGCATGGGCCGATGCCTGCCAGAGCTGCGGGACTGTTCGAAAGAGACACCGTGGCCCTGGAACACAAAGGGCAAAGAAGGAACATGGATGGGTTTTAGTCAGTACAAGTCTGACACTCCCTTCCGCTCCGCCCAGAGTGGGGGGGGGGGGTCATTTGATGATTTCCCATCCAAAAAAAAAAAAAAAAAGGGTAAAAATATACAGATATAATATAAATAAATGTTGGTTCATACCATGTCCCGCCAGAAGGCAAACACAATAGCGTAGATAATCGAATATCTCTCAGGTATGCTGATTTAGTTTCCTCCCGATGTTTTGCTTCATCGAAGCAAGTGATAATTATACAATACGCACATGAATCAGAAAAATCTGAGGTATTCTTGGGTGTGAACTCGAGACCTATGACTTATTTTTCTTATAATTTTGATTTTTGTTGTTTATTTATTATGGACCTCATGTCCCTGCGACAAATAATTATTTTTCTTCTTTTTTCTAATCAGCCCATAATGGTGTCCTGCCAACCCTAGCTACAAGTCCCGGTGCGCTGTCAATCTTACGCCTACCGTCTTTGAATTCAATTGTTCATTGACCAAAATGTCTTCATCGTGACGACTGTGGCTGCTCATCGGGTTGCTGGCAAATTGGATCGTTTGCACCATCATGTGAAAGTCGTTATGGTAGGAGTAAGACTGGTAGTATATTATGTGGTAAGACAGTTGTTCGAGTGGGATGGGATTATTATCTTGCAAAAGTATGTAAGATAGGATGGTTGGGAGTAAAAGACATAATGTTGTATGGGTATTCTTTTTTTTTTTTTTTTTTTTTTTTTTTGGATGGGAAATCATCAAATGACCCCCCCCACTCTGGGCGGAGTGGAAGGGAGTGTCAGACTTGTACTGACTAAAACCCATCCATGCTCCTTCTTTGCCCTTTGTGTTCCAGGGCCACGGTGTCTCTTTCGAACAGTCCCGCAGCTCTGGCAAGCATCGGCCCATGCGGACCCCTACTCGGTTGCTGACATCTCTTTGAGGCGCGCGTGGAACACGAACGCGCCGTCGACACGGCCTGTCGTCATAAGACGGCCGGACGGCGAGCTAGCCCATAACTCGCTGTCCACAGGCCCGCGCCTACGGTGGCCGGGAGCCACCACGTGACCCCCGACGCCCAGGGCGTCTCCCGCGGCGGCTGGGACGTGAGGTTCTTTCCCTCTCACGTCCCGCCACCTCCTTCACTAGCATGACTGCTTCACAGAAGGTGGTGACGGCTTCCCATTCCCTCTCGCTCCGGACCATGGCTTGAACCAGGGCCGGACGCGAGAGATCGCCGCCGCCAATCGCCGCTACAAGGACACGGCGGTGCTCCGCCCAAGCGGGGCAGACCTCTACGGTGTGCTCCACCGTGTCCTCCGGACGATCCTCGCAGTGGAAACACCCGGGCGTTTCCTCCCGCCCGATTCGGTGCAGGAACCTCCCGAAACAACCGTGTCCGGTGAGGATCTGCGTCAGGCGGTAGGTGAGGGCGCCGTGGCGCCTCTCTAGCCACTCCTCAAAGAGGGGACTTATCGCCACTATGGTAGCGTGCCCTGCACGGGGTTGCAACAGTCGCTCTCTCCATGTCGCCATGAGATCACGCCGGAGGTCTGTCCGCTGAGCGGCAATTTGCCGCGGCAGCGGAGTTTCCCCCCGACGTAGTGCCTCCGCGCGCCATTCATGCAGGCGCGCGAGGACTATCGCCTCCAGATCCCATGGCGGCAATCCGGCAAGGAGGCTAGCCGCCTCGCCGGAGATCGTGCGGTACCCCCGGATTAGCCTTATGGCTATCACCTTTTGGGGCGCGTTCAAGTAGTGGGCAGCTTGCCGCCTCAAAGAACGCGCCCACACCGGGGCCCCGTAAAGGGCCATGGACCGCACGACCCCCGCGTATAGCCTCCGGCAGGAGGCGTTTGGACCCCTCAGGTTGGGCAAGAGCCGCTTGAAGGCAGCCCCTGTCCGTTCCAGTTTGGGAGCCAAACGTCGGAAGTGCTCCACGAAGTTCCACCGGCTGTCGAGGACGAGTCCTAGGTACTTCAACGTCGACCCGACGCCGATGGAAACCCCTCCTGCCGTCAGTAGGGATCCCGACGGTGGCGCATTCCGAGGCCCATGAAAACACATGGCCTCGGACTTGTGCAATGCCACCTCGAGACCCAATTGCCGGATCCTCTCCACGACTATCGCAACCCCGCGTGTCATGTTTTCGGCCGCCGCCTCGTGCGACCTCCCTTGTGCCAGTACCAGCGTGTCGTCAGCGTAGCAAACTACGCTGACGCCGGTAGGGAGGTCGGCGCGCAGCACCCAGTCGTAACCGATGTTCCACAGGGCCGGTCCCAGAACCGATCCCTGTGGAACACCGCACGACATCTCTCGCCGGTTCCATTCTCCGCTCCGACCGGGGTAGATGACGGCCCTATCCGTCAAGTAGTCCCCGACTACACGACGAAGGTAGGTTGGCACCCGGTGATACCGGAGTGCCTCCCCAATGCAGCTCCAGGGCATGGAGTTGAAGGCGTTGGCGATGTCAAGAGACACCGCCAAGACGACCCCGCCCCGGGACACCGCGTCCCCCGTCGTGAGGGCTCTCACGCGCATGATGGCGTCCACCGTGGAGCGCCCCTTGCGGAAACCAAACTGGTGTTCCGCAAGATCCGGCCCCATCCCCGCAAGGTGCCCGGCGAGGCGGTTGGCAATGACTCTTTCAAAGAGCTTGCCCACCTCGTCGAGCAACACGATGGGCCGGTATGCGGACGGAGAGTCCGCAGGGCGCCCTGGTTTCCGGATGAGGACCAGCTTCCCCGTCTTCCAACGAAGCGGAAACTGGCCTCTCTCCAAGCATGCGCTTAGGAGCCCTTCCAGTCGGGGCCCGAGAGCCTCAGAGGCCAGGACCCAGGCTTTGCCAGGCAAGCCATCGGGTCCCGGGGCGGCGTTTCTGGTTTTCAGCCTGCGTACCGCCACTCTCAGGTCTACCCCAGTCACCTCCGGAACGTCGTCATCGTCATCGGTGTGGTCCGCTTCCGGCACCGCACGCGGCGGCGGAGCTATAGGCGGGGGAGGATGCTCCCCTCGCGAAGGGAACAGAGCGCTCACCACGTCCTCCACGAGCTCAGGCCGGAGACTCTGCGTTAGCGGGGGGGCCCGGGTGCGGAGTTTGTCCCGCACCATCTTGTAAGGGCGCCCCCACGGATCTCCGTTCAGAGACTCCAGCATCTCCTCGCGGGCCAAGTTCTTGGCCCGCCGGACAGCCTCTTGGAGGGCGGTCTTCGCCGCTCTGTACCCCTCGTACAGCTCCGCCTGAATGGCTGCCGCATCCGGAGGGCGGATGCGGAGCCTGCGATGCCTGGCGTTCAGGCGCCGCGCGGCAACGCACGCCTTGCGCAGAGACGTCAGCTCTCGCGACCACCAGTACACCTGACGCCGGGCGCTGCCTGGCCGAACTCGGGGCATTGCCACGTCGCAGATCTCGGACATGGCTTCCTGGAACCAACCCGCCTCGTTGTTGATGTCAGCAGGCCTGACTGGTGATGACACCCAGGCCTGCACGATCGAGGCTTCCAGGAGGAGCTCCCGGTCCAGCTGCTTCAGCGCCCATCGCGGACCACTCGGGGCCTGTAGGACCGGCACGCTTGAGGACTGGGTGGAGACGTCGAACCGGATGTACCGGTGGTCGGAATAGGTCTCCACCCCCTCCATGACGCGCCAGTCAACGACACACGGCGACAGAGCGGGGCTGGCGAACGAGATGTCCACTACCGACTCGCCCCGCATCCGCACGCACGTGGGGACAGAACCCCGATTTAGGACGACCAGGCCTGTCTCCAGGGCCCAGTCCTCCACCATTCTACCCCGCACGTCCGTGTAACGAGAACCCCAAGCCAAGTTCTTGGCATTGAAGTCCCCGAGCACAAGCACGGGGAGGGAATGGCTTCCGATGACGACACTCAACTCCGTGAGGGAGTTGTGGAACTCGGCGAGAGTTCGGCTCGGGGAGAAGTAGACTCCTACTACAACGATCTCCCCGAACCGTGCTGCTACGCACCCCTGACCCTTCCTGACACTCTCAAGGGTCGGGGTACCGGCGGCGACCGACGCAATTAAGGTCACTGAGCCGCTAAGGTCCTCCACCCAGTCATCCCTGGGCGGGACAAAGTACGGCTCAGCGACCACGGCGATGTTAATCGACCACTGCGCCATGCTCTGGAGCAACAGATCCTGAGCGCAGGCGCAGTGGTTGATGTTTGCTTGGAGAAGGCGTAATGGGGCCGTTACTGGCACTCCATTTCAGCCCCCTCCCGGGCCCCCTGCGAGGGCCCCGCTGCGGAAGTTGCAGCAGTAGCGGCAGCGGCGGCGACAGTGGCGGCGACAGTGGCGGCGGCTGCGGTGGTGGCGACGGTGGGGGTTTTGGCGGTGGTGGCGGAGGGCCTTCCCTTACCCCTGCCCTTGGCGGGAGTACCGCAGGACTTGCTCCCTGCCCGGTGATCGGCCGGCTTGCCAGCTGCCGCACATGCGGCGCAGCGCGGCGCGGCGGAGCAAGCCGCGGCCATGTGACCAGGCTGGCCGCAGCGGAAGCACAGGCCGCTGCGGTCCACCTCCGAGGTGCACCGGACCGACACGTGGTGCCCCACATGGCAGCGGAAGCACCTCAGAGGTCTGGGTTCCAGCAGCTTCACCTGCGCTGAAACCCAGCCCACCAAGAGCCTTCGGCCCTCCACAATGACTTTCGCCGCCATCACAGGGCAGCTTACCTTTACGGTTCGCATGCCCGACAGGTCCGGACGTAAGGTGCCTGCCTTGACCTGCTCGGCAGGGCACCCACCGGTCCTGGTGACGGCGGCCACCACCTCCTCCTCGGTCACCGAGTCGTCCAGACCCAGGATGCGCAGGTCTGCGCATTTGACGGGCCTGGACACTCGGGCCTCGTCCGCATTTAGGGACGCTCTAAGCTTTTCAGCCAGAGCGTCAGCGGACGAGCCACGGGTTTCGCCGGGGATCTCCAGCACTCGAGCCCCTGTTGCGGTGACTCTAAGCCGGAGGCCCCCGGCGATCCCGAGCTCCCCGAGATCTACCATCGTCTTCGCCTTAGCGAGCACGTCGCGATAGGTCACGCCCCTCTTTTCCGCCTCCGGCTGTTTGACCATGCCGTCTGGCGGGGGCGCCGCATATCTGGCCTCCGCTGCCGCCATGATAGAGGCGACCGCTGAGGGTATAGCCCTTTGCCTGGTGGAGGGCTTTTGCTTGTACGAGACAGCCCTCAGCGCCGCCTCCACCTCCTTTGCAAGCCCGGCCTTACGCTCCGCTTCGGAGCCGCCGTCTGCGCCCGCCTCGCCACCAGAGGAGCCCGAACGGGCCACCCCGTGACCAGCAGCCACCCCCGGGTGGCGCGCCTCCGCGGCAAGCCGTGCCGACCTCTCGGTGGCAGAGAGGCCTCTCCCCCTGCCGCGGATCCCGCCACGCTTGCTGGTGGGGATCTTGCGAGCCGAAGCCAGCTCCCCCTCTGATGACGACTCTCGGTCGCCTACCGGCCTGGACCGCTTGCGAAGGAACTCCCTGTTCCCCGCAGAAGCCCCGGGCCTCCCGCGCCGGGAGCTCTCTGAGCCTCCCGCGCTCACATCGCTGGATGCGGCGCCGGACTCCGACCCCGCATCCCTCTCCTCCCTTCCTTCGCCGTTATCGGCCGTTTTTTGGGTTAAAATATTTTTCATTTTGTTCCCACGAGTATGGGGGAAATAAAAAGTCCATCTGGGCAGTGCCCCCTGTACCCAGATAAGCCATAGCCAGGCCCGGCAGTGGTTCGCACTAGCGACTGATTTTCCAAAGGAACCCGTCAGCCATACATCTCCTCGCGGTGCGCCGCCGCTTGAGATTCGGGGTAACTTTTTATAGAGGTTTTCTACCTCGTGGTCCGGGCGGTTAAGCCAAGACCCTCGGTCCCAATCGAAGCCGCGAGACGTGTTCCACGACACTTCGACGGTGGGATTACGATATCGACGGGGACAGTGAAGGACTGCATCCTTCACTGTCTGCTCGGAGGCAGGGTCAGTGCACACCGAGCCCGCCCTAGCTCCTCCGCTGTGCCCTCTGCTTTTCAGAGGGTCACACGGAGCAACGCCCCCTAAGTCCAAGATGGACCCCTCCCATGTCAGAATATTAGCCATGGACAGTAACATTCCCCGAGGAATAAGAATCTCTTCCCATTCCTCGGGGAAGGATACTGCCCACGCCCAGGGTGCACCGGCCCAGCAGCTGCTATTCCCTCCAGACGTATCGAGAGGGACCGGCAGCCATCAAGCACACGAGGAGGAATTCTGACAACGCACCCCTGTATGGGTATTCTTATATTAATAACAGCAGCTCGGGTCGATCTTCAGGTTAAACCGTGCTTGCCGTGGTTGGTCTGTGGATGGGTATCCGCCCATTACATACCGAGTTTCCTCCGTGCCTCGGAAAGCACGTTAAGCCGTTGGTCCCGGCTGTCATTTGTAGGTCTTTGACAGTCAGTGGCCCAAAAATTCTGACAACCAGTCTTACCAAGGGTTATCGTATTACCCAGTACTAACTGGGTTGTGGAGGTCAGATAGGCAGTCGCTCCATGTTAAATACTGGTATTCAGCTGCATCCGGTTAGACTGGAAGCCGACCCCAATATAGTTGGGAAAAGGCCAGGCAGATGATGGGTATTCTTATACTCGTATTTATAAACAAATCAAAGTGATTACTTGAGTAGAAGTGATAACTTAAGATACGATTTTTATTCTGTAGTTTAGTAATTGCTCGAAGTTAGAACTGTCAAAAGTTATAATTTTTAGCTTTGCTTTCTTTAACGGTTCTTACTTAATTCAAATTGTTGTCTATTGCATAAAAATGGTTGCTTAAGTAATTACTTAAACCGAAGTTATTACTTTAACTAGACTAGATTCCAGGGTTAGATTTTGATTCGAGCAAGAAAAATGTAACGTGATTGATGATGTGGTCTTCAGTACGGTGTTACTAAAGACCACAACATTTCGTGGTTTTTGATTTTGTTTACAGAGAAATTTAGTGATTAAACCTCTAGTGCATATTCTATGTTTATAGATATTACTTGTAACCAAATATTTTGGACGTGTTCATTCACATGTTGTAGAATAAGTAGGTATCTATAATAATATAACCTTAATTTCTTCTTACTTTGGAAGTCAGTCAGCTAGCTTACAGTCTAACTAAAACAGCCTGAAAATCTGAATTTCAAACAGATCAATAGTCATAATGATGACTTGCTTACAATTTTTGTAAAATTTCCCTTTGGATTTTTAGTATCTTTAGTAAGACCAGGTGGCCTACCATGACGTCAAAAAGCTGTATTGTTTTAATCTTATTCCAATTTGAGAAAGAGATGGTGCTAGACGTCCTCTATAGCCTTGTGTCTTTCCCACACTCGAGTGACATTAATACAATTCCGCTTTAAGACGTCATGGTAACCCCCAGTCCTAATACCACTTAAGACAGTCCAAATAACCATTATTCCACCATAAAGCGGAAAGCCATTCTCTCTGGCACTTCATATAACAACAGCTCACATTCACGCACCCATATTTACGCTAGTGCGGTACCGTCTCACCAGTCTGACACAGAATAAAATAAGCCCAGAAAGCTAGCCTCATACAATAAGCGAAAACCGGCGCACACAGATAGATGTGTCCGTATAGCTTTCATCTTTATCGTGTGATTAGTACATATCCTGGTGTCAGAGTTTTCATGCCGGCCATGGGCCTCTGACTTGGCTTTAGATGCCATCGTAAGATATCTCTCAAAAGGCCTGGTCTTCTTTCTGGCCTGGATTTGTCAACCTGACAAACTGAAAATAAATAAAGTTTGCCAACACGCATGACAGAAGATCAGCTCGCACCTATTGGTCATACGAAAGGTATTGCTGCCATGATTCACTGGCAAATAACTACTTCCTGAGATAATAGTCAGGGTTTGCTTAGTGCCGTCATGATTATGGAGGACTAGTGACTAATAAAGACCAAAAAGTGTGGTCAGTCGGTCACTCAGTAACTGAATCGAGCACTACCATGACTTGCGAAAACGAACGTGCCCGTTGTGATTACTCTTGTACTCGCTGTTCGTGAGGTGTCTATGTGTGTGTGCGTTTTCACTCATTGTGTTTGGCGAGCCTTCTGTGCCGATCTATACTCCATGGTTCTAACATAAATACCGGTGTTTGAATACATCATTAACGGTTCTCGACGGCTGCGAACCGCACAATAGTCGCCATCACTGCTGAGCCATTTGCACCACTATTAACAATTTAGTACAGAACTTTATGACTTGGGGAAAATGCTGCTGGTTTTTTTGTGAATAATATTGTTTAGGATTTAACAGAATTTGAGCCACATTTTGGGTGGTCAAGATACTGTTTAGGTGATAAACAATAAAACCAACTGAGCGACACGGTACAGGTTGTAATTTACCTACAACATAGCAAGGCTTCTTGAACAGAGAAGTATCGAGCATAGATCAATTTGCAATTTCAGAGGAGGAGCTCGAGGCTAAATATTAACAGCCGTTCTGGTTGATCTTCAGGTTAAGCCGCGCTTGCCTAGGTTGGTCCGTGGATGGGTGACGGCCCATTACATACAGAGTTTCCTCCATGCCTCGGAAAGCACGTTAAGCCGTTGGTCCCGGCTGTCATTTGTAGATCTTTGACAGTTTTTACAGGTAGTCAGTGGCCCGAAAGTCTCACGACCAGTCTTACCAAGGGGTTTCGTATTACCCAGTACTAACTGGGTTGTCAGATAGGCAGTCGCTCCATGTAAAATATTGGAATTCAGCTGCATCTGGTTAGTCTGGAAACCGACCCCAACCCGAATATGTGCTGGCCGCGCATTCTATGGAAAATTCGTGCTGCTCTAGGCCCCGTCAAGTTCAAAGTATAACCACCAAACGTATGGTCTTAAAACCACCAGGGATCCTGATTGCCACTTACGGATTTTACGTCTTTACAGACTTTAAGACTTGCTTCACCATCTACCTCATCAGCCTATGCCATTCTGGTTACTCTTCACTAACTTTTACGATGCGCAGATAAAATACCTCCAAAGCTATTTGCCAGTAGTAACAACTTCAACTTAATAAACTTAACACTAAACAGTTCATCTATATGCCACCGATATTATTTAATACGACCAGCTTATTCTAGACCTTCAACCCTTGAGTTGAGAACTATGAGAGAGACCAAATTGACCTGGTAGGTATGACAATAAAACGTGTTTAGAGCGGGAAAAGTGCTGTTTTGCGACCACCAACACTTCGTGGTCATTTTACTGATGGGATTTTCATATTTTATTGACGTGTCAAAGGTATTTCCTGGTAGCTTGCGGTTAGTGCTTGGGACATAAAAAGTAAGTGCCTCTTGAGACAAGTAAAATTTAAAGTAGAGAAAGCTCTGGGATAGGTGCAGCTTGCACGGGTACCTGCTTGATAAGGGTGTGTCACAGTGATGTCAGCGAAATGGAAGGGGTCCTCAAGCGCCGATGCCTTCCGGGGCCGCGGGTCCGTTCGAAAAAGATACCGCGGCCCTGGAACACAAAGGGCTAAAAATGAAGATGGATAGGTTTTAGTCAGTAAAAGTCTAACACTGCTCCGCTCCGCTCAGAGCGGGAGGGTTATTTCATGAAAAATTTGTGTGTCATAGTGTCCAGAATCAAAATAGGCCCTTAAGTATATAATATATATATATATTTTTTTTTTTGAATTTTCTTGAAATTATCTGTAAATTGAGTTAACTCGAACTGCAAGGGGTGGTGTAAAAGCGTATAGGTACAATTATTTTTGATGTCATTGAAACTTTATAGAAAAAAAACCTCACAAATAAATACGAGAAAGTTATTTATGTATCATTGAGGCAAGCTCCTATTAGCGAGAATTTTCTTCTACCTCCAAGAAATTTGTGCCAAACCGATAGAAAATAGTTATTTTTTCTCAGCCATCATCATCTGCCTAGCCTGTTTCCCAACTATGGTCGGCTTCCAGTCTAACCGGATGCAGCTGAATACCAGTATTTTACATGGAGCGACTGCCTATCTGACCTCCACAACCTAGTTAGTACTAGGTAATACGATATCCCTTGGTAAGACTGGTAGTCAGAATTTTCGAGCCACTGACTACCTGTAACGACTGTCTAAGATCTACAAAAGACAGCCGTGACCAACGGCTTAACGTGCTTTCCGAGGCACGGAGGAAACTCGATATGTGATGGGTGGTCACACATCCACAGACCAACCTAGGCAAGCACGGCTTGACCTGAAGATCGATCCGAGCGGCTGTTATTATTTAGCCATGAGCTTCTCTTATTTTTTCTCAGCCAAAATCTAAAAAACATGCTCATAAGAAACACATCAAAGCAATTCGTAAAATAGAACCGTCTCACGTTACCTGCAGCTCAAAATAAAGTGATATTTCAAGTGTTGGAAATTATAACAAAAATATAGGTATGTTTACATAGCCCGACGTGTTTCGTGTTTGTCTGACACGCGTCCATTTTAATTAAAAAGCTGAATTTCACAGTCATTAATCAAACAACAATTAGTGGTGGTGTATGAAGAGTAGTGGATGCAGATGCGACATTCTTGAAGGTGGAGGTTACTTACTGCCTATCTGTCGGCATACTCAGCCTTCAGTTCTCAGCTTATGTCACTCAATACAAACCAATGGAATAAGTACCTATAGCTCTGTGATCTATTTATGTAATTCTAAATTATATATTTAAAACTGCCTACCGTTAGTCTAGTGGTCGCAATCGCGGCTGCTGAGCATGAGGTCCTAGGTTCGAGTCCTAGATTCATATTATGTTTACGAATTATAAAAAATATTAAAATCGTATACTTTTTTAGTGCATTCAATAACTATGGATGAACGTGCTAATTGCAAAGTGGTATCCTAATATTTTAAATGGTTTTGTCTTCAGTTATACACACACATAGCCACACACATACACACACCCGCATACAGTCACACATACACACACACCCATACACACACGTGCCCACACAAATACATATATATTTATATATTCGACGCAGGTCAATTTTGAGCAAATCTGTGAGCTATTGTCGCATCTGTTTACAATACTCGAAACTCTTCTATTCTGGTCTAGTCCGGTAGTGAACTCGAGAGTGACAAGAATACCGCCACACTTTACAGCTTTAATTAGAGATTAAAACATTTGACGAGACTATTTTAAGGGCCCGGCTTGGAGAACAGTTACTACTGTTTTTAAGTCGGTATAAGTATCTACTCAGTATGTTTGAGTATGTTTTTAAGAAACGGAATGTAAAATTATCTATACCTTCGGGTTCATGGGGTATTCCTCAAAGCGCAACTATTTTTAAGCGCAACTAAATTATTCCTCAAAGCGCAACCATGATGAAAAATAGAGAGGAGTAAGATGGATTCATTATTTTTTTTTCAATCATGGTTGCGCTTCGAGGAATAATTTAGTTGCGTTTGCGCTAAGAGATCTTAATTTTTTGATAATTTAATATTTTTTTAAATATTTCTAACAATAAGATTTGTGAAAAATAAGGTCGTTTCAGGGGTATAGCCACCGTGGCACTACCTTAATGATCTGCCTAGCCCTTTACCAACTATGTTAGGGTCGGCTTCCAGTCTAACCGCCAGCTAAGTACTAGTATTTTACATGGACCGACAGCCTATCTGACCTCCACAACCCAGTTAGTACTGGATAATAGGTACCATACCCCTTGGTAAGACTGGTTGTCAGACTTTTGGTCCACTGACTACCTGTAACGACTGTCAAAGATCTACAATTGACAGCCGGGATAAACGGCTTATGGAGGAAACTCATTATGTAATGGGTGATCACCCATCCACAGACTAACCTAGGCACTGAAATTAGAAGCAACATACTTGCCTACAAAATCACATATTAGGTGTTCTTAAATAACACACTTGGCTAAATCACCACAAAGTCCCAATTAAAACAATATTAACCAGAAAACCATATCAAATTTTAATAACGCCTAATTACTTTTGAATCTAAAAACAATACAATTAAGAGGTTTAACAAACGTATATGAAACCCGCTTCAATTGTAATTTAACTGACATTTCTTATAAAGTAATTAATATGACATCCTCTAATGTTTTTTTAATAACGTAGCTTTGGGATCCACATGCAATTACCTTAATGCATGACTTGATTATACCAAGTTAATTGACCGCCTCACTCAAACAATTTTGGTCTTTATGAAACACATGATAGGGTTGGTCTCAAGTGCATGTTTTTGGTATATTTGTAGTTAATTTCGTTTTCTAATTTGTGAAGTAGAGTCATGTTTTCCGACTCTCGCGTGATGTTTTCAAATGGATTGTGTGTATTGTTGTGTATTTTGTGTTTTATTTAAGTAAAAGGTACTTTAGGAATTGGTCTAGTGTTGCAACGAGAAAAGACGGTTCAAAGCTTAGTATTTATTTTCTCTTTTTTTTTTGTATTACTTTATCGATCTCAATGTCAGAGCTCGTGGAGCTCGTGGCCTAATAATAACAACCACTCGGGTTGATCTTCAGGTTAAGCCGCTCTTGCCTAGTTTGGTCCGTGGATGGGTGACCACTCATTACATACCGAGTTTTCTCCGTGCCTCGGAAAGCACGTTTAGTCGTTGGTCCCGGCTGTCATTTGTAGATCTTTGACGACTATCAAAGATAGTCAGTGCCCTGAAATAGTGACAACCAATCTTACCAACGGATATCGTGTTACCCAGTACTAAGTTGTGGAAGTCAGACGGACAGTCGCTCCATGTAAAATACTGGTGTTCAGTTGCATCCGGTAAGACTGGAAGGCGACCCTAATATATTTGGGTAAAGGCTAGGCAGATGATGATCTCAATGTCAGGATTATTGCTTCAACTTCTTGTCGTATCGGTGTTACATCCATGTTACACAGTTTGAGGGTCATTGTTTTGTTTGTCGTAGACCCATTTTATCTGATCAGAAACAATTTTCATAAGTCTTGGTGAAATTGAAGAGGCTTAAGTCGTTTACATTAAAGTTTTTAAGTCTCATAGAAACAGACGAATATTGATTATTCACAATCGATCTAGTCTTTTCTAGTTCTCATTCATAATATACTACAACTTACTTTTTTTTTTGTTAGCCTGTTTGAGTGTCCCACTGCTGGGCAGAGGCCACCCCTTTCTCCTTCCAAACCTCTCTGTCCTGTACGATATCTGGCCATGTTCGCCCCGCAAACGAGATCAGATCGTCACAATACTTTCGCCGCGGTCTACCTCGATGTCGATTTCCTCCGACAGGCATCCAGTGGTTGACGACCGTTGCGACGTGGCCAGCCCACTCCCGCTTCAGCTTAAAAATGAACAGACAACTTACTTAAAATAAATAAGTAAACAACTGCATAGTAATTTTCAGAAGTCAATAAAGAAAACAAAAATAATTTTAAACTCCAACTTTCTCCGACACAAAGGAAAAACCGTAAAATTGTAATAAAAATCACACCTGCGTCATTAAATTTAAAAATTCTAAACTCAAATACAATTAGGGCAGATGCGCACTAACGGCGCGACATGTATTTCTTTTTGTCGCAAGTCGCAGCGCTAATACACCGTGCACGGTGTGCATGTTGCATTAATACACTACCATTCAAATTAAAATGTGTTTTGTGAGCTGTATAATATCCCTGACTGTTTTTTTTTTTTGAAATGATAATGAGAATTTAAAGTGATACTTAGATTTTATGTGTTCTTTCTGGAAAATTTAAGCTGCCACAGACCCTGCTGTTGTGTTGTGTCCCAGACAGTCCACAGTGCCGAGCCTGCATGGAGGAATACGAGACAGCAGCCCACGTGCTTCTACACTGCCCAGAGGTTGCCTCATACAGTACTTCGGTAACCCAGGTACTCTCCGCGAGATCTTCGGTTACACTAATGCGCTGCGGGCCTGGCTGAGCTGGGGCGGATCTGGTGATATACGCACCTGTACGCAAAAAACGCGCTTTGGACGTGTAGTTGCGGACACCAGCCCATACAACACAATACCCTGCTGTTGGGAGTTTCGTTAAAAGCGAATAAAAGGGTTATACAACATTATTTTTAGTATATGCGAAACCTGAATATAGTTTGTTCAGAATAAGTATCTGAATCGATTCCAATAATTTTTAAACCATGTTAAATTTTGAACCAAAAATATTTTAAAAAAGTTACAAGTGGACACCGAGTGACACTAAGTACCTATCGCAATAATTTGGGTACCTACTGCCAAATTATTATTATCAATGAGCTAAAGACGACGCTGGAGGCGCGCACGCGGCCACGTCGCGTGGTGACCACGCTTCTGTGCGGACAGCCAGGTAACAGAACAAGCTTATAATTTTGTGATATTTCATGATACAGTTTTGAAATTTTGTACATAGATTCTTTACATAAAAATACTAGACACGTGTTTCAGGTTTCGCATATACTAAAACTAATGTTTTATGTTCAAGAGGATGGCTAACAGCGTACTTCGGTCTATTTCATCGCCGATCAGTGCCTTTAAAGTAAAAAAAATCAAAACCAAACCTATACAGATGCCACAAAATCAGCACTAAATAGTTATTGGTCTTCAAAATCAAGAGTCAAGGATTCCACAAGACCTCCCTAAGTACTAATCTTATTACATCGAGCATAAGGGTGAAAACTGGCAGACCGTCAGTGATTTCGGTAGTATGTACATCGTTGAAGATGCTTTCAATAGGTTGTTATGTAAAGCATTGTTTTTTTTTTATATTAAGCCTACTACTTCCATAAAAACGAACTTCACAACAGTCATTTTGTTTCAGTTCTAGAAATTAGCAGAAAAAAAGAAATCAGGACCTCAATTTTAATTCAATGTGTATACTAATATTGACTGTGAAAACAAAGTATTAATGCGTGTTTTTAATAACATTCAGCTAAATTATTGCGAATATATTATTGCCCTGGTGGAATGTCTGAGCAGTGTTAGAGAAAATCGACATAAGGCGTCTCCGTTAGATAAACTTCCTTTAGTCCATGAAGAAAACAACGAAGTAAATAATTGCAACACAAGCAAGTTTCCCTGAAGACAACTAATATATACCATTTTGTTACTCAATCACCTACAGGCAAGAATAACTCATTTCTCCGTACTAACAACCTGCCTAGGCAGACAGGCAGTTGATGTATTACCTACCTTCCCGCCTAGATCTTCACGGAAGTCTCAACAGACCCAAACAGATTTTCTAAACAATTATTTATTAAACACACATTAATTAGCAGCTACAAATGATTTTAAATCTAAGTGTGGTGGAATTAGGGTGGGTTTGCATTGAGCATTTGACAGCAGATGCTAAAACCAAGTATCTGATATCTGAGTGTCCGGGTGATTGCGGAGTGGGCACAGAGCGGTCACGCGACGCTGTCGTCGCGTCTGGGCGGGGCTTTATGATTAATCGCAAGTGAGTACAAGGCCTTAGGTGTGATGTGTACTGCGGGATATGGAAAATTGTTGTTATTTTGTTAGTGAATTGGGAGTAGGGTGTTTTTTGGTACAAAAGTGTGACTTGATTCGATTCTAGAGTTCCTCTTGTTCTTGGTTAGTAAGTTCTTTTATTTTACAACAGAAAGAATAGAAAAGGGCTTGTACTTACTTTACTTTTTTAATAAATTGTATCTTGACCATTTTTTTAGAGATTTCTTGCTACATTATTTCTCTGCATAGAGTATCAATAATTTGCTTTACTATTAAAAAACATTGCCAATGGTCGATTTCAGGCATCGAAAAAAAATTTTATTATATTTCTTCGGAAATTCACAACTTGATTTTTTGCTTTTCCGATTTAGCATGCAATAACCTTGGCGATATTCGTCAGCATAGCTTCCACTACAGCACAGACAACGCCAAGCCTCGTTTCTTATCTAATCGCGATCGTTCGAAAGCTCATTACAAAGACCACCGTGAGTTATTCGTTACAAACGTCACTATGACTACTAAGTGCTATCCAAGCTCGTCTATTCGTTAGGCTTTATTGTTTTCACTAATACTAGGCAACACCTAGATTAATGCTTAAATTAAGGTTCAGAGTTGCATTTTCAACACTTTAGTTTGGGCTGAGAGTTGATAATCTAAGATATGGCAATTATATTACGAGTAGATTTGTGTTAGTGAAAATGGTTTCAGTTTTTTCAGTCGGGTTTTTTAGTATTTTTTTTTTATTTCAAGCTTTTTTTAGTTTAACACTGAAATCGGGATATTTACCATGTTTACTATTTGTTTCGAGTTCCCGATATTACGGCGCTGTAGCAAATGATCACGCATAAACTGAAGTTATTGCGGGTGGGTGTCACTTTTTATACGATATATCGTCTCGTATTATTTGTACAATATGTGCCAAGCCATCAGAACCTCATTGGTCAAGCTATAAAACCTCTTACCAATGTCACTTGGGCAGGTGTAAGACTGAGCTCATCATTCTTTAATGAAGAACACACAACAAAAAGATACTTTATTATACCGTCTACTAGATATATATCAGTTGACCCCAAAAAGTGTTAATAATTTCCAAGTATTTAATTTATAATTTCGAATCCATAAATTATATCTACACGTCCATATGTGTAAGATAAAATCAAAGTTATATCCCAATTAAAAGAATCAATTTTATTTTTCTAAGTTTTCAATAAATCATGAATAAGTGTGTGTGTGTGTGGGGCGGGCTTGTATTTATGCTTTTGCGGTTGCACAACGACATGCTTTGCTTTCGCTTTGCTTGGTAGTATAGATGCAGGTCTACCTTACTACGTCCCTCAGAGGTGGTAAGGTGGCGAGGTCTTGGGGGGGAGCGCTACAGTCGTGTAGATCCTCAAGGCAAGTCTGGTGGGTTCACCTTCACGAGGTTGCCGCCCTGTTATTGGTCTAATTCCTTAAGAAATAGACGCAACAGAAACCACCAGGCGCTTTTCAACCTAACTACGTCCTTCTGTGACTGAGTGGGCGTGGGCTCGTCCGTCACTAAACTCAGCTGACGACGGGTAGGTAAATTTAGTCACCTGCGCTAGGACCTGCGCGGTTGAGCGCCGTAAGCGGGGATGAAGGAGTCCTGGAGGGTTGAGCCGAGCGGCGCTGGCGGTAATGCGTCCGTGAGGCAACACGCCCTCTTTGGTCCGGATTTCAAGCGAAACGGTGGCCCTACCCAATAGCCAGGGGTAGGGAAATGGCCACAGTGTCCCGTCAGAGGGTCACGGCGAGGGGCGGGAGGTCCGCGGAGGTCGTCCTTGGATGGCCAAAGCGGTTGGTTAAGGTCATGCTGACGGTGTAAGTGAGGGTTAAACCCGATCGAGCACCCGATGTCGCACTGTAAGCCAGCCTCACGCCCCTATATCTCGATGGTAGTCCTAACGGTTGAGCTAGTTTGTAGCGAGACGTTCCCAGGTGCGGGCTCCAAGGAGGGTGGGAAGCCGGAGAGATGAATTTTCAAACACCAAACTATGGATACCTCAATGAATACCACCACACACACACCAATCACACATACACCAACCACGCACACAACACCCACTCACACACATACGCACACTACACAGCTACACACTGGAGTGGAGGCGAAAGCCAACGAGACTCCTAAGAGAGGTGCTTGCAGCACCTCTCTCGCCCCTGGGCGCTCTGCTGCCAACGCGGCGAGCACCAGCGCGGGTGTCGGTCCGGCAGTGGTGAGAACCGCTGCTCGGACCAAATCCAAGTCCCGTAATAAACAAAGGACACCGGCGCTGATTGGGACCAGTACCGATCCTTCCTCTTTTGCAGGCACACAGCCCCCCACGACGGTTAACCCCGGTGGCCGGGGCCCTCTCATACATCCGCCCCCGCCTACGGCTCCTCAAGCCGCCCCTCCCCTGCTGGCCGTAACTGGCCAACCGGAGGAGACCAGCACCTCCGGCGACGCGTTCGCGCTCACCTGGCAGGTGCAGAAGAAAAGGCGCCGGGATAAGGATAAAAACACTCGGGATATACAACGCCGCGCAGAACCCTCAGGACAGGCTGCCACAGCTCCTTCGGCAGGTATTGCCAAAAGGAGGGACAGACCGTCCAAGAAGGAGCGGCGTCAATTACGGTGGAAAGGTAAGACTCCACAAAAAACACTGGCTAATGCCACGGGTCCGGTTAAACCGACAAGTGGCAACGTCAACTTCTCCGCAGGCATGCGGTCGCAGTTCGAGGCCGGCACTAGCCGACCGTCAACCAGCGCCGAGGAGGGACCAGCCAAGAAAACAGCACAGCGACCTGTTCGGGAGGATCAGGCCGTGGCCAAGCGAGCTCTCAATGAGACCTCCTCACCTCGAGGGGAGCGCAAGCGGCCGCGGCTTGATAAATCCAAGCGGGCCGCCAATCGCAGCTACGCCCAAGCTGTCAGCTCCGACCTAGATGTCGCAGTCACCTGCGGCCGCACGGGGCTGATCAGCAGGGAAGTGTCGGAGCTGGTTCTCGCGGCTATCCAGAGGAAGATAGTCGCCGAGGCCTGCTCCCCCAAACAGGACTCACCCGCACCGACCTTCAAAGCAAGGCCGGTGTTCACTAGTGGGGTCCTCAAACTGTGGTGCGGTGACGACCACACCTTAGCTTGGCTAAGGAAGCTTATCTCCGAGTTGCCTCCCCCCACCAGCACCTCGCTAGTGGTCAGGAGGCAGGCGGAGATACTTAAACGAGTAAGATGCGGCATACTCATCCCGGATGAGCAGGGTATTTTCGCAGAGCCGACCAATATTGGGCGCGCTCTGTGCTACCAAAATCCTTGGGTGGACATCAAGGGATGGGTGTTGCTGCACATCAACAAACAGGCCGATGCATGGTTTGTGGTGGTCGGGGTCCCTGAGGACCAAATTCCGACCCTGATGAAGGCTGGACGCCGTCTCTCTTTTGGTGTAGGGACGGTGTACATGCGGTTTCAGGGTCCGAACGGTAAATATGCCGACGTCCCTCAGGGTTGGGATCCGACATCGGAAACCATTATCGTGACACAGGAGGAGGTGGCAGCTCCCCCTACAAACACCGCGGCTACACCCGCGGATGCTCCTGCAGCAGCAGCGCCGGCCGCACCTACTGCCGTCAGCGTGGGTACCGTCCTCTCCTCGGGCGATGAGCTTGACGGCGACATCCTGTCGTTGTTGTCGTCGGCATCGGACGTGGAGGGGGAGTTTTTCGACGCGGGCGACCTGTTTGCCGGGCTGTGGCTAGCAGGCGACGAGGAAGGATCGACCAGCGATGGCGTCCCCTTCGTCGACCTGTAAAGTTCTGCAGGCTAACCTCCACCACAGTCAGACCGCGACGGCTCAGCTGCGGAAGTGGCTGGAGGTTCAACAAACGGCCATTGCCTTGATCCAGGAGCCGTGGATCAGGGCTGGCCACATACAAGGACTCTCCAATCTTGGTGGTAAGCTCTTAGTTTGCACAGATCACGATCAACCAAGATCGTGTATCTATACGACACGAAATATTAAAACACAGCCACTAACAGATTTCTGTTGCAGGGATCTCTCTGCAGCTAGGCTGCTCATACAGCGTGGGGACACGGAGGTGGCAGTAGTCTTCGCGTCGGCATATATGCCTGATGCAAAGGAGCCGCCCCCGCATGAACTAGCCCGCCTCGTAAGACATTGCGAGAACACAGGGGTGGAAGTCATCATAGGCGCTGACGCAAACGCCCATCATCCTCTGTGGGGCATGGACACGCAAAACGCAAGGGGTAAGACTTTAATTGATTTCTTGTTCACTACAAACTTAACCCTACTGAATACAGGTTCCGAACCAACCTTCGTAAACAGACGAAGCCAAACAATCATAGACCTCACTCTGGCATCGGAGGGTGCAGCGGCCATCACCACCGGCTGGCAGGTCTCCAAAGAGGCCTCCTGCTCCGACCACAGATGGATCCGCTTCGACATCCAGGTCTGTATTACACCAACGCTGCCACGGCGGAACCCACGCAACACAGACCGTGCGGCATATACGCGCATCCTCGAGACCAAGCTTGCGCCAACAAACTACTGGATGACCTTCGAGGACACGTCGCAGATCGACGGACGAGTAAGTCATCTCACGAAATCAATGCTAGACAGCTACCGATCATCCTGCCCGGAAACCACTCCGCACACAACACCAGGGAAGCAACCTTGGTGGGGAGCGGATTTGGAACGAAAGCGCAGGAAGGTAAGGGCAGCTCTAAACAGAGCCATGAACACCTGTGCTGACGAGGATTGGGACGCGTACTACGCGGCCAAATCCAGCTACAAAAAATGCATCAGATTCAGGAGCTCTACCGGATGGCGAAAATACTGTGGCAGCATAGAATCCTGCCAACAAGCAAACAGGGTAAGGAAAATTCTGGCACAACAGAACTTAAATGGGCCCGATGTTCTCCGCAAACCCGACAACACACTTACCACATCACCAGAAGAGGCGATGCGCGTCCTTATCGAAACTCACTTCCCAGGTTGCGCATTCGCACAGACTATTGACTGGACAGAGGTAATTCTAACACCATCAGAAAACGACTGGCGCTACGCAAACAAAGTGATAACGCTGGAGAAACTCCAGTGGGCGATCCGGTGCTTCCATCCTTTTAAGGCGGCCGGTCCGGACGGAATATTTCCCGCCTTACTGCAGTGGGGTGGGTCCTCTGTCGCCAGCAGACTAGTGCCCATAATGAGAGCGTGCCTGGCCTTCCGATACGTTCCAAAAGGATGGAGGGAAGTGAAAGTTATATTCATACCTAAGCCAGGTAAGAGCGACTATACAAACGCCAAATCCCACCGGCCGATCAGCCTGACCTCCTTTCTCCTTAAAACCATGGAGAGAATTTGCGAGAGAGAGCTGAGGGATGGGGCCTTGAAAACGATCCCACTACATGTAAACCAGCATGCATACAGCTCGGGTAAGTCTACTGAATCAGCTCTTCATCTAGTGGTCGGCCAGATAGAAGAAGCGATACATCAGAAGGGTACCTGCCTGGGCACCTTCATAGACATCGAAGGAGCCTTCGATAAGACAAACTTCTCCAGCATCAGCACCGCCCTCTCCCGGCACGGAGTAGAACAGGTATTGATAGACTGGATTACTAACATGTTAAGCAAACGAGTGGTTCGCCTTGCGGAAGAACAGCAGATGGCCATGATAGCTAGAGGCTGCCCCCAAGGAGGCGTACTATCCCCCCTCCTCTGGAATCTGGTGATTAATGATCTCATCATGAAGCTCAACGCAAACCACTTCTACACAATTGGGTACGCGGACGACCTCGCCATCCTCATCTCGGGGAAAGTGACGGGGACAATCTGTAATCTCACTCAACAAGCGCTACGCATCGTTGAACGGTGGTGTATAGAATACGACCTTTCGGTGAACCCCACGAAGACTGAACTAGTCATGTTTACCCAAAAAAGAGTTCTAGGCCCTTATCGCCTACCCAAACTATTCGATACAGAACTCCAGTTAGCTGAAGAAGTCAAATACCTGGGAGTCATCCTTGACAGTAAGTTAAACTGGAGCAGACACTTAGACAACAAACTAGACAGAGCCTGCATAACCTTCTGGCAATGCAGGAGGATGATAGGTAAGAAGTGGGGCCTATCCCCTAAAATTATACTTTGGTTATACTGCGCGGTGATCCGACCCATGATCACTTACGGGTCAGTGGTCTGGTGGCCCCGCACCAAACTAGCTACAGCCTCCAGCAAACTGCAACGTATGCAGAGACTCGCCTGCATGGCGACTACAGGCTGTATGCGGACTACTCCGACCGCGGCTCTGGAAGCCATGTTGGGGCTCCCACCGCTCCATCTGTTCATACAACAGGAAGCAACGATGGCGGCAGTACGCCTTAAAACACTTCAACTCTGGGGTAAAAAGTACACACAGCACACCGCAATACTGGAGGGATTCTATAACGAGTTCCCCCTAGCGAAAGCCATAAACGATCGGATACCCAAACAGTTCGTATTCGACAAAAAATACAAAATCCAACTCCATGAGGACCACCGCTGCGAGGGATTGAGCCCTGCGGAACTACGGATCTTCACAGATGGATCTAAAACAGGTACTGGCACTGGAGCTGGAGTCTTCTCGGAAGATCTCAACATCCATATTGCCACACCACTGGGGGTCCACAACACGGTTTTTCAGGCAGAATGCATGGGCATTTCCCTGGCGGCATCAGCCATCTTAGCCAGGGGGGTTGTGGACCACTCTATTCGTATACTCTCAGACAGCATGGCTGTTCTGTTAGCACTAAACAACCATATGGTCAACTCTGGGTTAATACACGACTGTCACCAACGCCTGAACCAGGTTGGTAATCACAATAATATAACCATCCAATGGATCAAAGGACACAGCGATTCCCGAGGCAATGATGCAGCGGACGAACTCGCTAGAAGGGGATCGAGCATGGCAGCAGTGGGTCCCGAACCCATTGTGCCACTCCCCTTCGGGTACATACGCACACTGGTAAGGAAACGAACCAGTGAACAACACCACAAGCTGTGGCTGGACCATGGCGAGTGCAGGCAGGCCAAGGAAGCACTCCCTACTATCGATGGCCGCCTCACCAAACGAGCGCTTCGGCTGACCAAACTACAGCTGCGCACACTTACAGCCGCCATCCACTGGACACGGCTCTTTTAATAAACACCTCTTTGTCATAGGAGTCACAGACAGCCCCCTGTGCCGAGCCTGCATGGAGGAAGACGAAACAGCAGCCCACGTGCTTCTACACTGCCCAGTGGTTGCAACATACAGGGCAAAGTACTTCGGTACCCCAGGTACTCTCCGCGAGATTGTCAGCAACACCAAGGCGCTGCTGGCCTTTCTCGGGGAGTTAGGGTGGATCGAATAATTTTCCCACCCGCACGCAAAATACGCGCTTTGACGTGGAGTTGCGGACACCAGCCCGTTATACAATACAATACAATACAATAAGTGTGTGTGTTTAAATAATAAATTAAATCAGTTGATGAAAATCTAGAAAGCTTTAAATTAATGAGATAGTCAACGCCTATTAAAAAATGTATTAATGGCACTTAGAAAAACATACTAAAATCGAAGAGTAAGTCTTGATGATTTATGCAAATTACTTTTTGCAATAATCCAGATCCTTTTTTTTTAAGCATTGCCATCAATCCTAGCCTTTTCTGATCGGCTTCTAGGATGCAGCTGAATACCAATATTTTACATGGAGCGGCTGTCTATCTGACCTCAACAACCCATTTAGTACGGGGTAAAACGATACCCCATGATAAAACTGCTTATAGACTTTCGGGCCACTGACTTCCTGTCACGACTATCAAAGATCTTCAAATGACAGCCGGGACCAACGTACCCACGGACCTTGGCAAGCGCGGCTGCACCTTAAGTATCGACCGTTTGCAGCTGTTATTATTTAGCCACACATGAAGACCTCGTCTCCTCATGTGTGCAAAGAGCCGTTATAAAATATTCAAAAATTTAAATTATGTGGGAAGAAACGTAGGTACTCCGCGTGAAATCTACCGCTAAATTCAATTAAAAAACACCAGTTACTATAATGAGCCCTAAACGAGTGTAATTACATACTATTGCGAGATTCAGAATTGAAAATTTTCAATTTAATTCTTGGATATAATTATGTAAAAACTTTGTAACAAGGGTCTTTGTGTATCCACGGTATCCGCTTACGATAATTCACTAAGTAGTTGTATAACAGGAATATTTGGGTACTTAAGTGAAAGGAACATTTTCTTATTCACTGAGTTTATTGCACATTTAATAACCACTGAATTTATGAGCAACAACTAACAACCTCAAAAGGACTTTGTCATAATTTTCAAGATTGGCATGTTGAGGTAATAATAATGTAAAATCATTGAATTACACACAAACACACATCACATTAATGCTGTGCTTAACTGTTCATTTACCTACTGAATAAATCCCCCCCTTAGGGTTTAGGTTTAGCCTCATATCCTAGAGAAACAGAGAATGCTATCACGCACGCGGCACCATCAGCATGCAGTCAGCAGCACGCGCTGTTTCTCGCTCTGAACTACCAACTGGTTGAACGCCCCTCTCTCCCCGATTTGGTTTTTTTATTAAGGGGATTTGGTTTTTTTATTACATAACACATAGAGGATGGCATACCATCCTCTATGTGTCATGTGCGGCATGCGGTGAGCGGTGAACGGTGTCCTGTGAACAGCGTGCGGTGAGCGGTGCATATCTCCTTTTCTACCCGCTATGTACATCTCCGCACAGCTATGGTGGTGTAATCTCCTCTCCGCTTTGCACATCTCCCCTCGTCTCTCCTTTGGTGGAGTCAGGAACTTATACGAGACTAACACAACGAGGTGCCGTCAGTCAAAACTTATTAAAGTCATACATAACTAAACGTATAGTATCTACCTACTCAATGCCTAAAAAGTACCTACTCAGTCCTTCTATTGTAGCAGTGACAGCCTAGTGGTGTCACCGCCGGACTGCCCAGTCATAGGTCTCGAGTTCGAACCTCTGATTT
Organism: Noctua janthina; assembly: GCA_963576755.1. Lineage (NCBI taxonomy): Eukaryota > Metazoa > Arthropoda > Insecta > Lepidoptera > Noctuidae > Noctua > Noctua janthina. The sequence goes on from OY755067.1 coordinate 4,019,979, forward strand.
TTCGGATTCATGTGCGTATTGTATTATTATCACTTGCTTCGGTGAGGGAAAACATCGCGAGGAAACCAGCATGCATATTTCTTGACGGCTTGTAAAGCGAGGTCAGAGGCCCATGCGTGGCATAAAAACTCTGACACTAGGTTAGGCACTAACCGCATGACATAGAAGTCCTTCTATAATAACAACTCAACGTCAAAATTAGTGACAGTCTGATTACTATCAATCGGCCATAAATACATAATTGATCGTAAGTGAAAAGTTATCGGCCATTTTAACACTGATGTCCGTTGGCGGGGCGTTCGTCATGACATGTCCATTATATGGAAAAGCAAAAACATGCCTCGCGGCTGCTTGAGGCCAACAAATTTTATTCTATGGTTGTTATTTCAAAAGCTAATTATCATTTCAATTTGTCGATAGCATTTTTAGGATTCCTTGCTAAAATGGGAGAACGGGACCCTGTAGCGAAACCGACACCGTCTATCTGCCCGTCCGTATGTTTGGCAAAGAAAGAGAAAGCGCCTAATATCGTGTCCAACATGCCCTGAGAGTTAATGATCGCTACTGATGGTGCCAAACTCGCAGCTAATTTCTGGGAAGACTCAATATAGATTACCATTGACACACAAGTTTTCACAGAATACTTGTAACTATAGCCTATGTCATAGTTCTAATAATATTATAATTGCGAATGTTTGTGAGGATGGATGCAAAAACTACGGAACGGATTTGGATGAAATTTGGAACATAGATGGACCTATAACCTGGATTAACACATAGGATACTTTATATCCCGTTAGTACGATCCCGTGGGAGGAGGAGCTCGTGCCTAAATGAGGAGCTCATGGCTAAATAATAACAGCCGCTCGGATCGATCTTTAGGTTAAGCCGTGCTTGCCTAGGTTGGTCTGTGGATGGGTGACCATCCATTACATACCGAGTTCCTCCGTGCCTCGGAAATCACGTTAAGCCGTTGGTCCCGGGTGTCATTTGTAGATCTTTGACAGTCGTTAGGTAGTCAGTGGCCCAAAAGTCTGACAACCATTCTTACCAAGGGGTATCGTATTACCCAGTACTAACTGGGTTGTGGAGGTCAGATAGGCAGTCGCTCCATGTAAAATACTGGTATTCAGCTGCATCCGGTTAGACTGTAAGCCGACCCCAACATAGTTGGGAAAAGGCTAGGCAAATGATGACGATCCCGTGGTACAATTACTGAACTCCACGCGGCCGAAGTCACGGGCATAATCTAATAAATGCGATATAAGTCAACTATTACCAAAATACAAAATGATTTATTCATGCTAAAGGTACTTACGAAATATATTAGTCCAGTGACACACTTCGCTGTAAAAAATCATATCAGTTTTGGTTGTACGGAACCCTTCATCCGCAAGATCGATTCGCTTTCTACCGTATTTTTTACATTTCAGATAGGGCCTGAGGCTCAGTTTTATAATAGTGTATGGGTTCGATTCGGCCTTAGTAATGTGTAGATAATTGACGACGGTGGTCGGTCATTACAGGCCCATAGAATTGGTGATTGTACACTTGCATCGGTGTAATGAATAGATGCGGTACGGCGCTCCCAGGTTTAACGTGGAGGTGGTGAAGGATGGATGTGGTATTTTTAAATAATTTTACAGACTAAAATTTTTGTTGTGTCTGAGTCTTCGTTCATAGCGAAATATATATTGGTGAGCTAGAGCATTTTTTATGGTATTGTCATATATTTCGAAGTGCTTGCAGGGCAGCGGATTGTGGTTGGTTTGCTAGAAAAAGTTATGTTACGGTCTTTCTTTATGTTGTGGTTAGGGCCTAACCTGGTGTCAGAATTTGTATGCCGCCCATGGGCCTCTGACTTGGCTTTACATGCCGTCGAGAAATACCTCGCAGGATACCGTTGGCGGTTTTCAGATATTTTTCATTGTAAAACTGTTAGGTTTAACACAAGACTTGATCCCTGCTGCGGGACTGTTGGTGCTGCGGGACTGTTCGAAAGAGATACCGTGGCCCTGGAACACAAAGGGCAAAGAAGGAACATGGATGGGTTTTAGTCAGTACAAGTCTGACACTCCCTTCCGCTCCGCCCAGAGTGGGGTGGTCATTTGATGATTTCCCATCCGAAAAAAAAAAGAAAAAAAAAAAAAAAGTCTTGATCCCTTGTAACATTTCATGTGATACACGCATTCGTAATGAACTTCGTTTCCGCAAACCCATCCCAAGAGTTTACCCATTAAAATCACATATTTATGCCATACAAAACTCTCTATAAAAATATCCAAACATCGTAGATCCAGGTCGCTTGCGCAGAATACCTTTATTGCGCAAGTAGGTAGGTACATATTTATGACGCGACGTATGACAGCTGGCCACAGAATCCTCACTTAATAACTAGTAACCGGGATTCAAACAATTCGATTCGCCATTTTACAGTGGCTAGTTAAGTATGTACCACATTTTATTTATGGGGCCAACTTGTATCATTACGCCTGATATACTTCATTCTTCTTCACATCCGAAAAATGAAGAAGTACTTACAGTGGACTTACATTTAATCAGTTATATTTATGGGGGAAGCCGGGAAGCACCCGGGTAACCGGCGAAATTCAAATTTTCTTACGCTTTTCGCAATTTGCCGATCAGTGTCAGGTATTTTGTTGATTAACGTTTCGAACGCCAGAGTATAAACGCATGCGCGTGTTCTCCTCGCCAAACCACAATTCCACCTACCATTTTGTCACATATTTGTGTCGTTTGGCGTACAGGGCATGCGCTTGCTTGTCCCGAATATGTGACACTGGCGTTCAAATGGTTAAAATATGAATTTCGCGAGCTACCCTGGCGCTTCCACTAAAAAAAAGAAAAACTTACACATTTCCACAGACCCGGGAATCGGACCGAGGAGTTCATGCCTGACAACCACCAACGAAGCATTTCACGATAACGTAGAGTTAATAAAGACCGCCAAGTCAGGATATATGGCGATGTTTACCTCCAGATCTTCACAACGTAACCGGAATTCTTGGGAACTTTAGTTTCTCTTATTCCTCCACTTTCCCTTCTGATAAATTAAGTAGCGGGTTTTTTTTTATTATTAGGATTTTATCTGGTGTTTGTCCTTGCTGATGCTGGAGTGGCACTGGCTGGAAAAAATGTGGCGGGCTCCATCTTAGATTAACTAATCTAGGCTGACCTACCAACATTATTCTACCGATGACATTAATAATTCATATATAGCCAAAGAGACAGTCTCAAGATTATTTTGACTGGAAACGGGATATTTAGCATGTTTACTGTTTTCTAGTAATAATAATGTTAGTGACCATGTTAGTGCCAAGTTTCTGATATACAATCCTTTAATTATAACTCCCTGTTACTATGACTCAGTAAGTTATCCATACCTCAGCTACAGGAGACAACTAGTCAGCCAGAAACAACCACGATAAAGAACCCACACAATGAACCCCTTAGGCTAAAGTTTAAGGACCTGACAAATAACTCCAACGAAAACATGAAAACAAAATTGGCAATATAAATCAAACGAACGTTTAGTAATTTATTTCTCAATCAAAGCCTTGTACTACAGAAGAAAACTCACCAATCACTCTAAAACTACGCTGCAATAATTCATAGTAAAAACTAGATAATTCATTTAATAGCTTATGTCTACGCCTAATAATCAGTCAGTACAATGGACAAAGTTGACGCTTGGGCAATTCATCAATCTCAAGTTTGACAGCTAAATTACTGGGCAAAGTAACGTCAGCAAGAGTCGACAACTTTTGCCCGAAAAGGTAAAGTTTTTCTGCACTTAGATATTTTAGGTGTTGAATAGCTTGTCTAGTCCTTTTCGGATGTATTATGGGAGACTTTAACGGGCGGATAATTGCTAATAAATAATACGGGCCTTGATATGAAAGTATGAGATACATTGTGGAGTTTTTTTTTTTTTGAGAATGGCTTTCTATTGTAAGGAAATTCGCACCTTTCACTAGGTAACCAAAAATTATTGAAACATTTTTTTGTGGGTAATGATTGATTGGAAACCTTTTTAGTTCCCATGAGTACAGTGAGGTCTTCTTAAATGCAAACAGGGGCGGCCAACTGTCTTCGTAATTGCTTAATGATAATGACGAAACTTTTTGTTATATTAGTGCTTCTCACTCGTGAATACGAGGTGGAAGGGACACCGACACGAAAATGGTTACCACGTATTCAGTACATCATTCCGAGCCAAAATTTATATTTATAAAGAAAATATTGTATTTATAACCAATGAAAAAAATCTTTTTTTATACGGCGTTATCGGTTATTAAAAAAAAACAGCTATTTCATACAAAAGTGCAATTACCTACACGGTCAAAATGTATGGAATAGCTGATTTTTTTTTATAACTGATAACGCCGTATCAAAAAAATACCTACACTTCACAACTTCTTCTACAACTTCCAAAATATCGAATATTTGCTTTATTATTGTATCATTTTCCTGGACTTAAAGGGGTGACAGCACTGAATTAACAACACAAACGAGAATGACTGCTCGAAGATAATTGAAATAATATCCATGAAAATTAAAAAAAGATTTGTATTTAAAATACTGTAACCTTATTGGTAACTACAGTTTTGAGCCGTTTGGGGTCGAAACGCTCGGGTCATGGTGCCCGAGTGCGCGTCTCCTTTTTAAGGAAATCTCTCGCCGACTGGTCGACACTTCGCGTGACCAGAGGGCTGACTCTTTCTTTGGCCAAAGAATTAGCATTGCTATTCAGCGTGGCAATGCTGCCAGTCTTCTGGGCACGTTTCCAGATGACAGCGATGCGGAGGAGTACTTTGACGCCTAAGTGTCCTATTGTCGTCGTTGTTTAGATGTTTATATTTTCTTACTTTTAGTCTTATTTTTATCATTAGTTTAGTTCTAAAAAAGATTTAATAATAGATATAACGCTATTCATAAAGAAAAACAGTACCTACCTACCTAACGTACACTATTATCTAAAAATCACAGGTGGTACAATAGTGTACACAATTCATTCGACAGACAATATTAAAGACATGTGACATCTTCCGATCATTGTTTAATAAAGACATTATCGCACAAGTGCTTATGTTTTACGAAAACAATGTGAGCTTATGTTCAAACAACGACATTTTCATTCTCTAATTTGGTCGCCTTCTATTCAAGCAAGTCATCGTTTTTGATGACTTGCTTCAGTAGAAGGTGACTAAATCGCTGAACTTATACGCAGTACCTAAACCTGAAAAGTAGTGGGTTCTGGAAGAACATCTGCCACCCGGATACGAACTGCAGTAGCTAATCTGGAAATCTCTTAACCGATTGTGAGCCCAGGTTGGCTGCTGTAGAAAATATAGCATAAGCATAAGCATAATCAGCCTATTAATGTTCCCACTGCTGGGACGCAGGCCTCTTCTCTATGAGAGAGAATGGGCTATAATCCACCACGCGGGCCCAGTGCGGGTTGGTAGATGTCACATGTCTTCGAATTTTTGGTTCTAGGACATACCGGTTTCCTCACGATGTTTTCCTTCATCGTTTTTGAGAGCAGTGGTGATGAAATAACTTACACAAAGTAATGCGCCTGGCTGTGTTCGATCCCACGACTTACTACTCGTAAGTCGGGGTCTCCACCACTGGGCCACCGCTTCTCTCCTGAAAATATAATCTGGCCAAATATCCTCGATCCATCCCAAACAGATTGCCAGTATGGAGCCTCTCTGCAGGATATGCTCCACCTCCTGCCCTGCCCATCCTGCACAACCACTTACACCTTTCAAGACTTAATCGAAGCAAATGTTACAGCTGTGCAGATGGCTACATACTGGTCTAACACAATTTGAGTTCCATCGACACGTAAAGAAGAAGAAGTGGGTTCTGTCTTTTTCCACGGAAAACTCCCTTGAGGAAACCTTAGCTCGTCCGGAGGATCTTAGAGAAAGGGACTGGTATAAGCTTCCGCTAAGCTTATCTGATTCATGTTGATAGTCGTTGTTGAAATACGAAATGCTTTGAAGGCGATTGCGACTTGCTAAAGCCTTCTTCAGTTTGTTGCATCTTATTAGGATACACTCGCCCGAGACTTCGTCCGCGAAACTGCGCGAAACTGCTTTGACGGCGCGGTTGGCGCAGTGGCTGAGCGATTGACTGCTGCGCTGCGTGTCGCGGGTTCGATTCCCGCGCGGAACAAATATTTGTATGGCCTACAGGTAGTTGTTCCGGGTCTGGCTGTTTGTGTATGTGAGTTTAAATGTTTGTAAACACACCCACGATACAGGAGAAATTCCTAGTGCGGGGCAACGTTTTCATTTAAAAAAAAAAAAAAAAAGTGTGATAGCTCGGTTAATATGCATGATATAACGATAATTTAGCTTATAGCACTCACGAATAATGTAGCTACAAGTGAAGAAATTTTTAGGATTGAATCATTAGTTCCGAAGATACCCCCTACATACAAACTTACGAACTTACAAACAAATTTTACAGCTTTATAATATTAGTATATGTTAAGAGTATAGATAAGAGTGCAGAGTTCTACGTTACAGAACTTTCCTTTCTTTAGCCGAACACCTTGTAAAGATCACGTCAGGAAGAAAGAGACAGAGGAAGTACCTAACGGGACTGCCCATCACGGAACTTAAGAATTGTAATTGTTCGATCCTTGTCTAGTTTAACTACGTAAAAAACGTATAGGACCGACCCCAAGTAACATGGGGCAAGAGTAGGAAGCTGATTATGATGATCCATCCAGCCACCAACCCAGGCTCCAGTCCCTATCTACAATAGAAATTGTTCCCCAATTAATATTATCATAGCTCATAATATTTGCCGACGCTACTTAAAAATAGAATAAGATTTATGGAGCTAAATGCTTAAACGAATAATTATTTACTCAAATTCCTTCCAAAGCACAAAAACTAGGATTGCACAATATTCCTATTAAATAATTTATGAGTGATGGCCACTCAATGCGATTTATTTGACACAGTAAAAATACTGAGTAATAGCTGGCAAGTTGGTGCGTGATGAAAATTGTAACTCGTTAAAATTTTAGCTCTGTGATAATTGAAATATCTAAGTGTAATTTTATTTCGTTAATATACAGGGTAGAACAGAAAGATTTGACAGAGAACTTTTCGAAAATAGCAACAGCTAAATTGGACCGATTTTAGATTTTTCATAGAAACAAAAATTTCCAATTATCTTTTTTTTTAAAAGACATTTCGAAAAGTTCTCCATCAAATCTTTAGACGTATGTATCCTGCTTATGTGTACGAAGTTTCATTAAAATAGGTTCAGTCATTTCGAAACAAAATCACTTGAAAGTTTGTATGAAATGCCGTAAGACGTTAACGCTCTTAAGCAAAAAAAGATGTTCCATACATTTTAACCTTGTAGGAATACCTACACGAAAAACAGAAAAAAAACAAGCAGCTGCAACAGCTGTTTTTCCTTAACAACCGACGAAAAATTTCAATGTAAAATGAATACGTGGTAACCGTTTCAGCATAGGTGTCCTTCCCCCTTGTACCGTCGTGCTGGGGCTGCAGTCTCGACATAGATAGCGACAAAAATCGGTCGTTAAGTCATAACGATGTCAAATTTCTTTAATAGATTTTCAACTATATTTCGAAACCTTAAGGTTGAAAATCTATTAAAGAAATTTGACATCGTTATGACTTCTACCCACAGCGGTAGCGAATATCGCTCAGGGGCTGGGGCTGCAGTCTCGACATAGATAGCGACAAAAATCGGTCGTTAAGTCATAACGATGTCAAATTTCTTTAATAGATTTTCAACTATATTTCGAAACCTTAAGGTTGAAAATCTATTAAAGAAATTTGACATCGTTATGACTTCTACCCACAGCGGTAGCGAATATCGCTCAGGGGCTGGGGCTGCACTCTCGACATAGATAGCGACAAAAATCGGTCGTTAAGTCATAACGATGTCAAATTTCTTTAATAGATTTTCAACTATATTTCGAAACCTTAAGGTTGAAAATCTATTAAAGAAATTTGACATCGTTATGACTTCTACCCACAGCGGTAGCGAATATCGCTCAGGGGCTGGGGCTGCAGTCTCGACATAGATAGCGACAAAAATCGGTCGTTAAGTCATAACGATGTCAAATTTCTTTAATAGATTTTCAACTATATTTCGAAACCTTAAGGTTGAAAATCTATTAAAGAAATTTGACATCGTTATGACTTCTACCCACAGCGGTAGCGAATATCGCTCAGGGGCTGGGGCTGCGGTCTCGACATAGATAGCGACAAAAATCGGTCGTTAAGTCATAACGATGTCAAATTTCTTTAATAGATTTTCAACTATATTTCGAAACCTTAAGGTTGAAAATCTATTAAAGAAATTTGACATCGTTATGACTTCTACCCACAGCGGTAGCGAATATCGCTCAGGGGCTGGGGCTGCGGTCTCGACATAGATAGCGACAAAAATCGGTCGTTAAGTCATAACGATGTCAAATTTCTTTAATAGATTTTCAACCTTAATGTTTTGAAATAAAGTTGAAAATCGGTCGTTAAGTCATAACGATGTCAAATTTCTTTAATAGATTTTCAACCTTAAGGTTTTGAAATAAAGTTGAAAATCTATTAAAGAAATTTGACATCGTTATGACTTAACGACCGATTTTTGTCGCTATCTATGTCGAGACTGCAGCCCTTGGGCTGTTTAAAGCTTTGACTACACTGTCGATACAGCCCGGAGCGTCGGAGGAGACTTATGGGTTACTAGAAAGAGTTAGACGAAGTGACATTTAGAGTCCCTGCAGACTGCAGACTTTCTTTTTTTTTTTAAAAAAAACGACTGACGAACCGACCGACCGACGTAACTTTCTATCGACCGATAGTTTCCGACATCATTTATGCATAAGGTTGAATGTAGAAAAGTCTTATTTTTCAAGAGACAAAAAACAAAATTGAACATTTTTCTTGATATTTATCTATTATACTAGCTGACCCGGCAAACGTTGTTTTGCCATATAAATAGTATGAAAAATAGATGTTGGCCGATTCTCAGACCTACTCAATATGCTCACAAAATTTCATGAGAATCGGTCAAGCCGTTTCGGAGGAGTACGGGAACGAACATTGTGACACGAGAATTTTATATATAAGACTAGCTGACCCGGCAAAAATTTCATGGGAATCGGTCAAGCCGTTTCGGAGGAGTACGGGAACGAACATTGTGACACGAGAATTTTATATATAAGACTAGCTGACCCGGCAAACGTTGTTTTGCCATATAAATAGTATGAAAAATAGATGTTGGCCGATTCTCAGACCTACTCAATATGCTCACAAAATTTCATGAGAATCGGTCAAGCCGTTTCGGAGGAGTACGGGAACGAACATTGTAACACGAGAATTTTATATATAAGATTAAACTTTAAGTATTTTAATAAGTTTTTTTTGTTTTAATATTTGGTGCTAGTCTCATACTACACTACACCTCGTACTAGTCTCATTGTATACCATGTTTAATGTAAATAATTGAGTTTATTTTATATCTGGGAAAATTCGTTATCTCTATTTTCACCCGAGTAGAGCTCGGTCGACCAGGTACTGATTTGATAACCAAGTAATTCCTAACACAACATTATCATAACTTCACGAAATCAGTAACTTCTTTAGTAAAGTAAATAATAAGTAAAGTAAAGTAATCATCTTATAAAAGTGATTACAGGAATCTCGAATACCTTAAATCAATGATTACAGGCCTACAATATGAATCATTTTGTGATTAGCAACTTTTAAGTCATGTTATTTTTGTTTGCATCTCAATTTGAATTAAGAATACTGCATTCTATTTTCAAAAACACTGAGTGTATTTTCGGATTGTTAGCACGACGGGTAGTACTGAAGCATACTGTGAAGTACAACAACTGAAAATGAACTTTCATGGCAAGAGTTAAGGTAGATTTTCTATTGTTTCAGGTATCTTCGTTTGATATCTTGGGCGTAGTTAGCAACAATGTTGCAAATTGCAGTTTCAATGACTATGTTATTAAGCCAATTATATTGGTACCCGAAGTAAAAACTATTGAAAAGTAAACGTTTATCATCGGTCGACCCGTTAAGACTCGACACGCTATGAAGGTATTTCTGTATTTTTTCTAGAATTTCACGGTGAGAAGTGAGAACACTAATGTTTTTATTCATGGTTTTGTTTAAAAATGAATGTGTGGAAGTAACATTTTAATAAAGTATGGGAATGTAACGTACAGAAAACAGCACATCAAGCTACTACAATCTGTCAAATTTCTTTTATAGTTTTTAACTTTATCGCTAAAGCATTAAGATCAAGGTTGATTAGGAAAATTTTACAGTTTAGGGTGACTTGATGTTCTGGCGTATGCACATATGTTATTTTTTACTGTCTGAATGAATTTATTAGCTAGTTGGAACTTAATTTAGAAAAATTACAGATGTACCTACTTAAAGCAAAACTAAATAAAATGGGACAACTGTTTCATTAAACTCGCGCAAACCGTAGATCTTTTTAAAATTAAAGAGTTAAAACTTAAAGCAAAAATAAACAATATGGGACAATTTGTTTTAGGTACATGAAAATGACAAACGAAAGAGTTATTGTCGTAATTTTCGGAACGAAAATAAAAATGCTATTGGAAAACATTGTATTATTATGGTTATAATAATGTCGGAAAAAAACCAAACAAAAGTTTTCCCATCAATATTCCCGTTTAGGGCATAATCTTACTTCAAATCCCATTCTATTCCATACTCCACTTAATCCAGGATTAACAAACAAAATAACGAACAACATTAACCCCAGAAACAGACATAACTGTAGCAAAGACCATCAACACTGCTTGTACCCAATCCGACAGCCGATTTATTTGAACGACATGACAAATGTATTCTTGCTATCCCTGCGAAATTGATCAGTACTTTGTTCCTTAACCAACTAAATTAATCACAATTTAAAAACAAAGGAAAATCAACCTTAGAGCTTATGAAACAGGAGGTATAAAATATTTTGGAATGTGTCAGCTTAAGCTGGTTGGTACAGATCTCAGTGCATCATATTGCAAGTATTTTGGCTTGAATTGATTTCTTTGTAATCTATGCCAGGTACGGGTTAAGAAAACAAGTAAGTGTGGTTCCGTTTGTATTGATTGTGGACTTGTTAGGTAGTCGGATTTTGACAGTGATGTATCACCATCTGCCTAGTCTAGTCCCAACTATGCTGGGGTCGGTTTCTAGTTTAACCGGACGCAGCTAAATACCAGTACTTTACACGGAGCGACTGCAGATCTGACCTCCACAACCCAGTTAGTACTGGGTAATACTTTGGTAAGACTGGTTGTGAGACTTTCGGGCCAATGACTACCTGTAACGGCTGTCAAAGATCTACAAATGACAGCCAGGAGCAACGGCTTAGCGTGCTTTCCGAAGCACAGAGGAAACTCGGTATGTAATGGGTGGTCACACATCCACGGACCGACCTAGGGCAAGACCTAGGCAAGAGCGGCTTAACCTAAAGGTCGAACCCGAGCGGGTGTTATTATTAAGCCACGAGCTAAAAAGAGAAGAGTTCGATTATTTAACTACCACATCCAAAATTCAATCTCCTAGACCGCGAGCAAGAAATACTCATGTCACATCTACTCACCTTCACAACTTACCAAATAGACTATCCAAACCAACTTATTAGTCAGATCATAATTCTAGTCAAGGAGCCACTTACAACGTTCATTTTAGATATAATTATTTAATCTAGCAACATTGTCAATCCTGGGTTGCCGTCTAAAATAGCTGGGAGCAGTGACAAATAACTAGCTATAATTTAAGAGACGCTTGCGCTGAGTCTGGACTCAAAAGGTAAAAGAAGACTGGAGAATAATCTAAATTGATGGTTGAATCAACAAGAAACAACTTTGTACTTGCATGTAAACTGGTACCTAAGTATACATTACGCTTTTAAAGTCCTCGAGCTAAAATATTGTCATTAATTGTGACGAGAATATCAGCCATCGTATTTTTTTTTTTAGTCTTGTGGATATTATTTTAATGTCTCAATTAATGGCTTTGCTCATTAGTCAAACTATGATTATGTGCCTGTACCTATATTTTACTCAATCTACCTGTATCTAATAATAGAGTACCTACTTGTCGTGAGTAAACACTATTAAACGTTGTATGACTTACCTAGTCTTAAAACCTTCTATCTGATTCAGGTGCTACTCCAGGCAGGCATAATAATATACCTATAATGTAGACTTGCTGTTCAATTTTATTATTGAAAATAAATTTATTTTCCTTGTATCGTGGCTGGATATGCACAAATTTTACATAAACAATTATTTATTTAACATAGTGTCGAAGTCCACAGATGAAGAGAATGGAAGAAAAAAAACGATGACGTGTCGAAGTAACTGTACATCCAACTACACAGTACCCCAGTAGGTACCAACTTCGCCACACAAAAGGCCCTCGAATAACCCTAAAACTATTACGAAACAACAAAACTTCACGTACGCGGTTAATTTCCCAACAACGACGTAACAATTGGTTCAATTGACGTAACAGAAAATAGCAGAATTAATTCGTTGGCATCAAAAATAGTGGCAATCAATCTCAATTGAGACAGTGTATCAACCGCGTGTTGGTACTTCCTGCAATTGTTTTAATCTAAAAAACAACAAGGGTATTGTAGGTACTCGGTGTAGTAAACGGATAACGGAAAACACAAATGAGTTTAGATTTGGAGGTTTCAACATTTTACGCAACATTGTAGACGTATTGTTTCATCTTCATCAATTTTAAAGTCTACTAAGAGTTAACTCAAAACTATAAGAAAAAAGAAGACAACCCGCTGAATATCAATCATAACAAAACACAATCGTACTAACACAATCATTTAAACATCAATCATACTGTTAAATAAAACAATGCCAATTTATTTGGTACACATAGAGATTTATTTAAGGGCTGAGTAACGTACGTAGAAGTCAGCAATGTTTTAATCATTAATACCACAATCGGTTTTCCCTTTTATCAGCTACGTCTTCTTCCAGCCTTCTACACAGGCGATAATGTATTATACACTGAACGCGTCTTGTTGTTTATTCATACAGTTCAGACGTTTAGGATCTCTATCAAGATCTTACCCATGACTTTCACCAAACCCAACACCATCTTCAAACATATCTCCCTCAGGTCACAAACAAACGTCGCCACTTTTGACTTCCCCACCAGCACTTAGTACCTTTCTATGCCACTTATCTACGCCCTAAATGGATTTAAGTCGGGGTCAAGTGGACGCAAGCCATTACGACGATTAGGACACGAGACGACGGGTCAAACTTTATTATAGGGGCCATAAATTGGCCGCAGCAGAGCTGCAAGTGGACCCGTATCATTAAAAAAATCACTAAGACTATAATCTTTGTTTTTTATGGCTATATTTGGAAGGAATGGGCAGTAAAGTCTTGTGATGTTACTCTGATTATTATGTCTTTAGAAGTGACTAAGCAAGTTGAGAAATCGCGTCTTGATTCCAAATAGTGCTGCGCAAAAAATTACCTTTGAAAATGAGCAAGGATAATTTTATTATTAATTATTGTAGGTAGTGCATTACAATAAACAATTCTGATTTATTGGGAATTCAGAAAGTACAACAAAAGCCAAAGCAAGTTTCTCTTTCTTTTTCTGCTTCCGGATCCAAGGACAAAAAACGTGACTGAAATTATGATTTTCCAATATTATTCACCATTACTATATCTCTCCAAAGTATCTGTAAGCAAACAAATACATTTTGATTCTACTGTTTTGATATTACTGTCTACTTAACTTTCTTACACTAGTGCCACTACTGTCAACAAAGACTCGTTTATAAGATCACTGATATCCAAGGCAAAAAAAGCTTGTTTTCCATGTTTTACGAGAACTCTTTTCCCTAATTCAAACAGGATGATGGCCATAACTCTCATCCTCATTACAAAGTCTTCCATTTGAATATCAGCTCCTGTCATTTGACATCGCATCAACATAAACCTATTGGTGCTACTACCATGATGCCCCGCGTAAGACAGGACCAAGACCTTATACCGTCGAAGGCCCCTTGAGGCTCCCCTATAGTTGTGAGACTAAAGTTGAAATTACTATGTGTCTCTGTTGGGTGGTGATAGATATAAGTTGGTATATAAGTAACAACTGCTCATTTGGCTCCGTGCAATTTGTACGAGGTCATCAACACTGGATGGATTAGTACAATTCACTTCAGAGAAACTCAGGGCTGACGTGCAGTGGACTGACAAAGTGACAGTAAATAATAGTGTGTCATTTGTTTTGGGAATCGAGGATGGCTTTTGAGTCGATACTTCTTACTTTTATTCTTTAAAAAGAAAACGTGCGGACCTACTAGGAATTTCTCCTGTATTGTGAGTACGTTAACAGACATTTAAACTCACATACACAAACAGCCAGACCCGAAACAATTATCTATAGGTCATACAAATATTTATTACGTGCGGGGCAGCCAATCGCTCAGCCACTGCACCAACCATGCTATCACATTGGCCTGAGGGTCCATGCAAAGTAATATTCTATTTGCACGATGATGGAAAAGTATTTTCTGTCCAATTTTAAGTCGTAGTAGAAATACGATACACTTTGAAAGTAATGCAAGTTCGAAGGGGATGGAGGGGTCTTGAGAGTGATTTCGTTCGCTGAAGAGATAGTGTAGTGTAAGACTTTGGTTTAAGAGTGCGTGTTTGCTATCGACGATCTACGAAAAATCGAAAATGATCATACTTTTCTTAGCAATAATCTTGTTGAGTGACAAAATAACATCATCCTCTTTTTTATTGTACTCCTAGATCAGAGTAAAAAATTAAATTCGCAGAGTGAAGTTCGAATTATGACCAGATAAAAAAAGGCAAGACCCTCGTAGAATCGCTTAAAAAGTACCCATTAATTTCAAACATGAATTAACTGCGCCATCTTAGTTACGGTGGCTTTTGCCCAGCTGTGGGTTGTCACAGGGAACAGTATGAGTACCTTAACTAATTCAAACTCCTATCTTGATCACCAGATCAATTTTCACGTCACCAGCTCCCCATATCACCACAATTTCTCCATCAGTAAGTCCGGTAAATAATCTTAGCATCAAGTGTCCGCCACATGTCCGGTACCCCTTACAATTAATCCGTCCGGCTCGGTGGCATAATTACCGCGTGACATCAACGACCGGCGCCGGCGCAATTGACGCGACCTTCCAACGTCACTGCTATACTAATTATAATTAAATTTAGAGTTGTAGGGTCTCATAAAATTGTGGTATGGTTAGAGTATGGAGACCAGACGCATCTGGTTAGATCGTGCGATCCTGAATTTAGATTAGGTATAGTAGATAGGAAATTGTATCGGATTTTTCTAAACTGCTCTGGATTTGGTGTTTTTAAGGCCACGTATTTTTTTCTATCTCCAGTTCTCTGCAGACACAAAAAGTTGGAACTAAATTGCATATTTGAGGTGCTGAGTACCTGTCTGTAATTTGTTTTGTTTAGTAGCCTTGTAGCTACGTCCCACTGCTTGGCAAAGGCCTCGCTATGTCGTTCCAGGTACTTTCCTTTTGGTTGTCCTGTGCCACCTCGAACCACCCTTTGTGATGCGCGTCCAGATCACCTCGCCATGTCTGTAGTTTATCGGAAATAAAATCAACACAGCAGTGTAAGAAGTGGCTAGAAAAAAGCTGGCCACTGACTACAAAGATGAAGGCGAAAAGAATTGTCTGAAAGAAGACATGCTGCGCGAACGCCATATAATTTGCCCATAACATCACGCCTTGTAGCCCCCGAAGGGTTATGTGTACCTGACAAGTATACCCACATTTCGCCAGTAATTATGTTTAAGTCCCATGTAATAGGCTCGCTAGCCTATTGCCATCAATCAGGCACAAATCCAGACTCCGTGGCTGCAACCTAATAATGAAATTCCTGATGGAAAAACCCAATATCACTTTGTTCGACCGGGAATTGTACCCAGGACCTCATACTCAGCAGTCGCGCTTGCGACCACTATACTAACGAGGCAAAGTACAGTTGAAAAAAACTTGATAATCAGTTAATGATGATCACACCTACATATTTCGAAAACAAACTTAGTTACAATACCTATTTCCAGCACCCACGGTCAATGACAACACCAAAGAGTGCAATAAAACAAATGAGCGCACAAAACATGGCGCCTCACCAGGATTCTTATGTCATGGATGTCATTGCGCACAAATCACACGCATAATCATCTAGGCCGGAAGAAATATCTGTTGGCCATAAAAATATCTGCTCCACGCGACGTTGCCGCTCTACAAAGTGCTTTGCTTTATTTGCCTGGTGAGTTTCAAAGTGGGTATTTCATCCATCATCGTCTAATTGTCAGTGGTTCATGATTGTAAATGATTGGCCAACATCAACCATGTTGTGCTACGGCTTGCAGTATTCAGTGTTCTGATAAACTTAGTAGGTACCACACTTTTAAAATTGCAATTTTCCTGAACTATAGAAGTCAAAGTTTTGAAATTAAAAAATGTTTCATAGCAAACATGAAATTTCTTTCAATTATTATTGTTGATTATAAACATTTTTAAATTAAAAAAAAAAAAAAAACAAAAACAGTAATTTTTAACTGGGGTATTTCTCAAAGCGCAAGTATTAAACTGTAACTGTGTATGTCTGTTGTACTATACTGTGTTGTGTTTTTAGTTTTGTAGGTTTTTAAGCGCAACCTACTAAGCGCAACTAAATTATTCCTCGAAGCGCAACCATTAGTTGCATTCACAAATTCAAATTAAAAATGTTATTTGTTTATTCCTCAAAACGCAACCATGATGAAAAATAGAGAGGGGTATGGTGGGTTCGTTAATGATATCGATAGACAGTTTTAAATCAACTGTCCTAATTGTTTATTTATTAAAACGGACTACCAAGCAAACAGAAATTAACTGGAACTAAGTGTTTAAGCAACTTTTGGTCAATACTATAAACTTTTAACTTACTGGCAAAAAAACTCAAACAACATATACCTAAGTATGTTTGACACCATATTTACTTTTTAATGACTGTTATTGCCTACTCGAGCTGATTCCAGCTTTCCTTAAATTGGGATAAGGACAGGAGAAAGATGATGTTTCTGATACAGTTATATAGATGACTGTGTCTTACTCCGTATCGAGGCAACAACAAACAAAAAAGAAACATCTGAAAGCAGTTGAATAGAATAATATTATTTTATTTACGTACTATGAATGTGCAATAAAGACCGTTTTAGTATTCCAACATTTATTTTTTTGTCTTCTTTCTAGTGTCCTCATTCAACACTTTCAAGAACAAATGTCATGTTTCACAGTTTATTTCCGAAAAATTGTAATAGTAAGTCCTAGAAACGATTTCCTTCATAGAGCCGTCAAAGAGAAATTAAGTGTAGATTTCTAAGAGTGTTCGTCTATCTTCTTGATTTCCTGCACGTTGTATGACTATGAATTCGTTGAAAATCTTAAATTTATAGTGTGGCGAGATCCGAGAAAAAGCAACAGGAAAAGCGCGAGACGGTTTTTTTTGCTTTTTTCCTCATAGTATTTTTTAGACGATTATAGAGGAAGTGACCAGTACACTGCCTCCTTGGTCGCAAGCGCGACTGCTGAGCATAAGGTCCTGGATTCGATTCCCAGGTTGGGTAAAATGTTATTGGGTTTTTCCATCGGAAATTTCTCAGTAGCAGCCACGGAGTCTGGATTTGCGCCCGGTTGATGGCAATAATCTCGCCCCCTATTACATGGGACTTAAACATAACTGGCGAAATGTGGGAGTAGGTACTATTAGGTACACCTCTGCCTTACCCTTCGGGGATTACAGACGTGACGTTATGTTATGTTGACCAGTACACTAGTCAACATTCAATTAAAAAAAACAATAAACTCGTAAAAGATCAAAATGGCTAAAAAAATTTTTGCAGCTGTAACTACAAAAATCTAATTAACAAAATTCAACCGCACTTTAACAGCCACTAAAAGAACAGTACCCAATTCGTCAACCGTCTCATTAATTAAAACTACAATCAAAGAGCCAAAGCACTATAAAATGTACAACAAAAACTAATTATAACCTCGTATACATTACATTAATAACTTTTTACAGAAGACTATGAATATTAACACAAAGGACATGTAATGTTCTCGAAGAAAACATCTGTTACTAATTATCTTGATAATTATATGGCCATGCCGCACCGGTGACATTTCGTATCGAATAAATGTAATCGATCCCGTTAATTAACGAGCATTCGATTAATCGGAATAAAAATAAAATGTTTAAAAATAATATTCATACGTCTTGAATGTGGGGCGTTTTTTGTTCAGAAACTTGTTGCGACAAGTCGAGTCTATGGTTTTGTTTCTAAGAAGAGTTGTGTGTCGTACTGGTTGGTTGAGTTGTAAAAAGAAATGTATTTTGTACGTAATTAGGTGAGTGATGGTGGTCCTTCGTTAAAGACCAAGAACATGTATGGTGTGGTCTTTTTGTACTAGCTGTAGTGATTAAAACCTCACTGATATATTAAAAAAATACACTAGTTAGACATTACAGAGTAAATGGTTCCGTGCTCAAAATTGGATGAGGAAAAATGTTGCTGCTAAGGAACATCACCCTAGATCGCATGAACGCTTCACATCAGGCGAGTTGTGGCTAAACGCGAGCCTAACAAAAAACAAGGGATTAAAATATTGTCTTTGGTATATGAATCAGATCTATGGAAAATTATGCGAAAAACTCTAAGAAACACAAATCAATTTAGATTTTCCCAGATACAGTATCAATCTTACCCCAATAAAATCGGCTAAGGGATCCGCATTCGGGATGAAAATATAACTACATTTTCACACACACAATATTGATTTTATCGGCTGGAAAAATATTCTTTTTGTTTAGTATTTTTTTTTAAATCTATGAACAACAAAGTTATTCCTGCGATAGGAACCAAAAACTTGTTTCGATTGAACCCTAAAAACGGTAAATTCAAGCAGGAAGACACAAAATGCAATGCACATTTTGATGATTTACTTAGAAATCGCCACACAATGTCGTAAACAACAACAAAGGATATCCACCGGTCGCACTTCGCATTCGCACACACTTAACACTTTCGTCGAAACGTAAATCTTCAGACCGGTTGTTAAATCGCAATTTGCTGTAAATAATCGATTTTTGATGGGTACCTCACTCATGGTGGTGTTATTTGAGTCTAGCCCCGATTATTTTTCCTTAAGTAATATGTTGTTGATCATCCATACCAATATCAAAACGCTTAAGTTTCTCTGTCTGTCTGTCTGTTACCATGGCATTTTTAGTTGTTACAATGGCAATGGGCAATCCGTGGCCCAAATTATCATTAAAATCGGTTCAGATATCCATACTATTTGGTACCCGAGTAGACTACAGGACATGCACGTCAGACAGACATGTCACATTTACATCACCAACCCGCTCTGGGCCCGCATGGTGTACACAGCCCGCTCGCACAGAGGGGAGGACTGTGTCCCAGCGATGGGAAAAGTATAGGCTGATGACATTTATGCTTACAGACAAAGACCTGGATAAGGAAATAAGGTCCTTTTTCCCAGTAGCAAGTTACGATGGTTGAATTTCCGAACTTAAAGCGGACGGAATCGCACATAAAAACTAGTCCTTCAAAAGTCTTGAAACCCATTTAAAAGTGTTTAAAATGCGATTAGCATGGTTGTAATGTCTTTATTGGCGGCTAGGCTCCCTGCAGGCTCTGTTTGTGCAGTGATTAAATATGTAATACATCATTTGCCTGTCTTAAACCTCTTAGCATGGAATTTCTATGGCGTTTATGAATAAAGATTAATCTGCTGTGTGTGCCTGTACTGGAAAATCGTTGGAAATCTAAGTAATTTGTTTGAAGAGTACAAAGAAAGGAAACAAAGTATACTTGAGAGTCAGGTTATCTTTTACAAGACGTTAGCATTAGCATAGCTTGATCAACGTTCCCATTGCTGGGAAACGGGCCTCATCTTTGTCAGGAATAGTGGGCTGGACTGGAATCCGCAAAGCGGACCCAGTGCCGGTTGTTCGTCTGTCTGTCTGTCCGTCCGTATGTCACAGCCATACTCCGAGACTGTTGCCACCTCACAAAAATAAGAAACAGTGGAAATTTGGAGAGTTGATGTCTTCTATGAACCGCTACGCAAAAATGATGTAAAATTATGATGCAAAATTCCTAAAACACTTTTAACTTAATTAAATAGTTGATGAGATATTTGCTTCTAAAGCCGTAAAAATTGTGTGTGTATGTCCTTCCCCCCTAATTTCCTAATTTAAGTAAGAGGAGGAAAATTATAAAAAAAGGGTTTTTTGATTCTAGGACATGCTGGTTTCCTCATAAATTCGACAGCAGTAGTAGCATTATTAGAGGCGATGAAATAAATTACACAGAAAATGAAGTAAAGTCTAAATGAGCATAAATAAAAGTTGTTGCTATACCTGTCCTTTGACATCTATACGATGATATTGTAATAAAAGTGTTACCCTTTACTAATTTTACTTTAAAATAATAAACGCTTGAAGGTTAGTGATAGGTCAACCCTAAAATACTACTCAGAACAGTCACCTTTAACTACACCCACGAATGAAAAGGGTTGACCTTCACTCGCGCAGTTACCACTAGGTTAACTTAACCGCCCTTTTATAGATATTTTTAGGTTTATTATTAACACTGAAAAAGGGATATTTACCATGTTTACTGTTTGTTTGCGAGTGCAAAAAAACGAACAAGAAAGAGGGTAGACCGATTTGTATGCTCATAAACACCCACCCGCAATAACTTCAGTTTATCCGTGATCATGGTGCTTGCAACAGCGCCGAAATATCAGGAACTCAAAACAAGCAGTAAACATGGTAAATATTTCGTTTTCAATGTTAGTGATAATCTTAGTAACCATGTCAGTATAAAAAATAATATTTTTAGGTTTATTTTTATACATTTGTCACATTAAGTGAACATTCTGCATTTGCCGCGACAAATGTTAAGTGCACTCACTTGAAATAAATCTCAAATAAATGTTATACCTATAAAACGAGCATAAAAATGCAAAGTGCTCTTGGAATAAATCCAAAAATGACTGTGTAAGAATATATTTGCGTACTACCCTCATTTTTGTCGGGTTAAATATATTTAATGGTCGGATGTTGTTAAGACTACATCATTAACAATCATTAATTTGTGTGAGCTTTAATTTTTTTTGTTTCAGGACCACTCCTGAAACAGTCGTTTTCAAATAATAAACTACCAAGGTATAAAACTTGTCAACAATTTCTGTATAGTTGTCTACCTAGAGGTCAATTAAAGCAAGAGTCCAGATTCTTAAAAAAAGTACACTTTAATGAGAATATCATCTGCCCAGCCTTTTCCAGACTATGTCGGGGTCGGCTTCCGGTTTAACTGTATGCAGCTGAATACCAGTGTTTTACACGCCTATTTGACCTCCATAACCCAGTTAGTACTGGGTAATACGATACACCTTGGTTAGACTGTTTGTCAGACTTTCGGGTCACTGACTACCTATAATGACTGTCAAAGATCTACAAATGACTGCCGGAACCAACAGCTTAACGTGCTTTCCCAGACACCGAGGAAACTCGGTATGTAATGGGTGGTCACCCATCCAAGGATCAATCTAGGCAAACGTGGCTTCACCTAACGATCGACCCGAGCGGCACTGTTATGTAGTCACGAGCTCCTCATTTTACTATAGAGGCCGATGATGGAAAAGAACTAAATATAATATTGGTTTTTGCTACCGAAAAGCTCTCATGTCCAATCCTGTTGCAAGACAAGGAAATACGTAAAACTTTGAAAGCGATAACCGCTTGCCTAGGCTCTCTGGTTACACAGTCGTCCTATAACCGGATCGTAGGGCCGTCATCATTCCTCTGCCGTTATCCCAAGTAATTTGGGGTCGGCGCGGCATGCCCTCTTCTTCCATACTTCTCTATTAGCCGTCATCTCAACAGTCACATCTTTTCAAGCCATATCATCCTTCACACAGTTCATCCATCGTATCTTTGGTCTTCCTCTACTTCATACTCAACATTTTTATCACTACATTTTCCTCATTCCTCTGCATGATATGTGCATACGTACCACGATAATCGATTACCACACAAATTTTCAGTCACCGGATCGTAGGACCATTTATTTTAATTTTATTAAATGTATGAAAGAAGTTTTTTTTTTCACCAAATGCTACAATTGTATTACACAAATCTTCTGCAGGACAGTTTGTCGGCAGTGTTCTCGTGGAGTCACATATTATGGTTTAAAAAACAAAGCTTTATTTATCACTTGTATGAAATGCCGTAAGACGTTAACGCTCTTAAGACCAAAACGTGCTTTTGCGAATGCAATTGAAGTGTTTAATTACATTAAAATTACAGAGTTAATCAAATTGGCTAAGTTTTAAGTGTTCATCGTCAAAGTGCAGTAAGTGATTATGTTTTACGAAATACTAAGACAAATTACAAAGCAAGAAATAAAACGTAATTTATGGGCATTCTGGTGTTAAGTGAACATTGTGTACGACAGTAATTTCTTTTCAGACATTATGTTAACATTTACCCAGTTTGTGCAACGGAATTTTTATGTTTTTGAGTTCCTTACGTGGTCAAATTATATCTTTACCTTTTTCATTTATTGCAATTTTAGCCTCATAGTATTTGCTTGTTAATTAAGGAATAGAATACCTTGAATATCTAATAAATTGTTTATGGTAAAAGGAAGTGCCCGTAGCAGAATGTAAAGGATGTCGAAGAGATAACATCGCATGGTAGACATCGGCATCCAGTTTGTTTAGTTAAAAAAACACATAACATCACGCCTGTGATCCCCGAAGGTTAGGCAGAGGTATACCTAATAGTAGACCTACATTTTTTGCTAGCTGGTAGGGGTTAAGCCTATTGCTATCAACCGGGCACAAGTATCCTCCGTTGCTTCTACCGAAAAAATCTGAGGGAAAAACCTAATAACACTGACAGGACGGGGAATCGAACCGAGATCCTTATGCTCAGCAGTCGCTACCACTAGAGCAACGACAGATGATCAAATAATTAATCAGCCAGGCTGTCTTTAAGCATTATCATCTTTCATTGCAGTAATTTTAAGGACATGATCACCAGTAGACATAAGCTAATGAAAACATGATAATGAAACGTAAAATCACGTACCTAGGTATTACAATTACATGTTTATGTATCAAGAAATAGAATTCACGGTCGGTCATTCACTTCTTGGCAAAGGAACAAAGTTGAAAAGTATGTTTTGAAGAGATTGCATTCTGCGAATGCTAGAACGTCGATTTGCTAGGAGATAGATACGGCATTTACCTCCTGCTTTTTTAATGTAATGTTAAGCAGACGTTTGACGTAAATTTAGTTTTAAGGCTCTTGGGCTCGAAGTCGTTAGTCTTCTTATAAACTTTAAACGATTTTGTCACTCCTGGTGGGACTGGAAGCCTACTGAAACAAGAAAGAAGATGGCTGTATGATAGATAAATAGATATTAACGTAGGTTCTTTTATTAGTAACTAGCTGTGCCCGGCGGTTTCACTGCTTCTGACTTGTTTTTTTGTTTGCTTGGCTCCTATTGGTCGTAGCGCGGTGTTATACAGCCTATAGCCTTCCTCGATAAATTGACTATCCAACACTAAAAGATTGTTTTATATAGGACCAGTAGTTCCTGAGATTAGCGCGTTCAACCAAAAATACAAACTCTTCAGCTTTATAATATTAGTATAGATATAAGCAATAAATATAAATGGTGTTCTTCTGAGGGTGTCGATGGCAATCTAAATTGTGTCGGCCCAGAACTGAGCTACTAGTTTGGCGCTTTCAGTAGCGTCCATCAGTTCCTGTAGTTATCGAATAACAGGGACACAGGACACGATACTAAATGTATCGTTTCTGGAACAGCACCGCATTTACTCCGGGGCAAAGTCATGAATTAATCTCCACATGTGTAGAACGTGGTTCTGGAGTCTATTTAAAGACTTCCAGGTCCGCCATGGCAACTCATGTTCAGGTAGCGGACATTCTGTTTCTGTAATCTTCAAACTATTGACAGAAACGTAGCGATGCGACGTTTTAAATTTGTTTAGCGTTAAACAATTTAGTGATGTGTAGTGCAAGTGGGCCAAAAGACTACAAAAAGCTCAGTTTTACGTTTAGAAGTTCCCATAAAATCCAACACACACTTAGCCGACTAAAAAATCATCAAATTACCCTCGACGGCGTGAGTGTTGCCCGCTTACAAATTGCACAGAATGTAAGTTCTTGGTAAATATTTCTGTGTGCAACCCGACGTTTTTGCTGCCTCTAAAGACACCGCGAGAAATCTCCGCGAACACTTTAATTTGACAAATTTGTAAATCTTTACATGGCTTCACATTTTTGTGGCGAGCAGAAAAAGTTTTTAAAAGACATATTCGTATATCAGCTGTCAAATGGAACGGCCATTTTGGGAAGTTTGAACGAAATATGTGAAACATTTTACGGTTCCTTTTTTGAAGTTCATTTCATTCAGAAGCACCGACTAATTTTTTCTTCGTCAATTTTCCAGCCAGTTTTTAGGTGGAGAATTAAAATGAACTCATCACAAAAGGATTTATAACCGAGCAGATCTTTTCCATTAAAATATGGTTCATGTTATTTATGAGACACTTAAAGCCATACCGATACCTTACTACAAAAATAACTCGAAGCGACAAAAACCTGACACCTTCGTCGGTGACATACAGGAACAGAGAATCGTGTGACCATTACACCTTCATGCAAGTTTTTGCCCATAAATTAATTGCTGAGCTAAAGACCAATGGCCATGAAAGTACCGTCAACTTAATTGTTATAATTATATGTAGGAGATAATTTTTTCAAAGTTCACATTCTTGTCTTCACGCTTGTTTTTCATCGGTGGAGGGCAGAATTCCAATCGGCAGCCTTGTTTAGCGAGTGAAGATCAAAAATAGTGTTTAATAAAATGCAGTGGCAATAAATTGATATGCCATAACCACTTTAGTTTTCCGAATAAGGTCCGCGGCTGATAAACAAAAAAAAAAGTATTTATTTATTTATTTATTTATGTACACACAAAATACTCAACAAGACATAACATTAAGATAGAAGAGCACAAAGGTACTGCTTATTTCATGCGAAAGCTCTTCCAGCAGACCTGCAATTGATGATAAAATATTCATATTCATTTATTTATTTTTTTATATATTTTTTTATTTGTCTGATATTGATTGATGTAATTTGAGGAAGGAAATATTATTCGTGGCAAACAAACAAAAACAGTTATTGTTTATTTGTTACTAATAATGCTTCCTTCCTCAAATGACTCATTCTGTTACAATAGGTACACGTGTATAATATGTTACTGATTCACTTTTATGCCCATAAGGGAAATGAGCAAAAGAAAAATTTTAGTCAAATTTTTCATAGTCAAATGGACAATGGATCCATGGCTCACGGAGAGCACATTAAACCGATGGTCTCCACTGTTATTTGTAAATCTTTGTCACTCGTTATGGGTAGAGAAAGTGGTGTGGTGGTATCAAAAGCACGAAAGTATGACAAACAGTCTTACTAACGGGTATCGTATTACCCAGTACTAACTGGATTGTGGAGGCCAGATACTATACTACTGCTATAACACCTCCACGACCCCCGTACTATTCAATACATCCATCAGCATAATATTCTGAGTGCGTTATATTGGATTCTACCGTAAGACGTGATTTTTCACTCCAAATAAAAGTCGTTTCCCAGCACTAATTTTTGCGTAGTTACTTAGTTTGATGTACAGAATGCTTGGTTGCCAGCTTCGTGAAGGGTCCATTTACACCTTGCCTGCCAAACGTGGCGATTTTGGCAAAAAACCCCGCGCGGAGGCCTATGTCCAGCAGTGGACATCTTTCAGGTTCTAGAATTTTTTTAAACTTTCGTCACGATATCTTTTACACCTCATATTCCATTACACCATCAATGCTCTGTCACACCTTCAAGGACCAAATGTCTGTTCACACCTACGAGTAAGTAACCAAGTATGCTCTTTTTGAGGTCCCTTTTTTCCCTCAAGCTGAGTAGGTATTAAGTTTCGAGACCGCAGTACTGTGGGGGCAGTGGACCATGACGAAGGTTGTCCTTGTTACCATTGAATGAATCTGCATTTTTATGTGAGCTAAAAATAAATTTAGTGGACAGTTTCATTGAGGGAATAAAAATTGCCGTTATTGGACGGATTTCTTTGTTTGTTGACGTTTCATTCACAGAATTTCTTTCTAAAGACCAGTTCGATTGACGACATGTTACAACTGGGTATTATAGAGATTCATGGTGTTTTAATGAACAATATGATATCTTATCATGTGTTCCTTTTTTTGGACCTATCTGACAGTATTGGTTTAAAACTTTGACAGCACTAAAATTCCTTACAAAAGGCCTTACTGCAGTCTAAACTCCTAACTCCAACTGAGTAATAATAAAACAAATAAAAAACGAAACTTGACTTCATCGTCGCAAACGTTACTACCGAGCACAACGTCCTGGGTTCGATTGCCGAATTTTTTCTTCAGATTTTTTTCCGTAACAGCTTGGAGTCTTGATTTATTGATAAGAGTGGGTGTACTAAGTAGTAGGTCAAATCAGCCAGGCACTTCAGGAACACCAGGCATGAGGTTATATTAAAAAAAAAAAATAACATCACGCCTGTAATCCCCGAAGGGGTAGGCAAGAGGGTATCTACATAATAATAATTCCACATGTTGCCAGTTATGTTTAAGTTCCATGTAATAGGGGGCGAGCCAATTGCCATTAACCCGGTACAAACCCAGACTCCGTTGCTGTTACTGAGAAATTGCTGAAGAAAAAACCTAATAACAATTTGCCCGACCCAGGAATCGCACCCAGGACCATACGCTCAGCAGTCGTGATTGCGACCACTAGACCAAGAGGCCCTATACATTTTGACTGTGAAGGTATTGCACTTTTGTAGGAAACAGCAGATTTTTTTTAATACATAACATAAGCATAATCAGCCTGTTAATGTTTCCACTGCTGGGACGCAGGCCTCCTCTCTATGAGAGGGAATGGGCTATAATCCACCACGCGGGCCCAGTGCGGGTTGGTAGACGTCACATGTCTTGGAATTTTTGGTTCTAGGACATGCCGGTTTCCTCACGATGTTTTCCTTCACCGTTTTGAGAGCAGAGGTGATGAAAGAAATTACACAAAATAATGCGCCTGGCTGGGTTCGAACCCACGACTTACTGCTCGTAAGTCGGGGTCTCCACCAATGGGCCACCGCTGCTCTCATCTCTTTTTTTTTAATAACCGACGATTAATTTGTTTGTAGGGGGCTCGGAATGATGTACTGAACACCTGGTAACCGTTTTCGCGTCGGTGTACCTTCCACCCCGTATTAAAAACCCTATATTTAACAAAATAAAAATATTTTATTTCACTTAGGCCTAGATGGGCACTCATAAAACGTCTACAAAAAGGTGCGCGGTTCGGGTTGGTCGTTTCCTATGGAGAAGAACAGGCAAGAAACTGCATGGTTACTCATTTCAAATCATTTGGTATTACAATATTATCATGGATACAGCATTTGTACTTAAGTATGACGGGGACAGCGTAGGCCCGACAATAGGTCGTTGCTTACTGTACAAAAAATGTAGAACAAAATAAAAAGTTAACAAGCAGCTGGGAATCTGTAAAGCCTACAATGTTCACACAATCACAAACAATCGATAAAAAAGAATCTGTACAAAGGTAAAACACTTTCACAACCTAAAATCAAACGCAGAACTTCACGTTAACGATGCGACTGCTAACATCTAGACTGATGAAGTAAGTAAGTAAGTAAGATGACACACATGATTACTTATCTATCGTAAGATCTAGCTATGCCAGTAAAGTGAGTACCTATTCCAAGATAGTGTTAAGGTTATCTGAAACAAGAATCTCGGCTTGAACTTTAATAACTTGTGTTTATAGGAAATATGATGTTTCAGCAGTGAATTCTGATAAGTAGGTAATATTTAAACGTCAGCTTCGTTAGGTGTGTATTTTCTACAAGGTAGTGTTAATATGGGTTATTTTATTGATTTGTGATTGGTCGGTTTGTATTTGTAGATCTTTGACAGCCGTTACAAGTAGTCAGTGGCCCAAAAAGTCTGACAACCAGTCTTACCAAGGGGTATCGTATTACCTAGCACTTATTGGGTTGTGGAGGTCGGATAAGCAGTCGCTCCATGTAAAATACTGGTATTCAGCGGCATCCAGTTAGACTGGAAGCCGACCCTAACATAGTTGGGAAAAGGCTAGGCAGATGATGATGATGGCCAGTTATTGATAGGGTAGGTCAAAGGTGTCTTCATTTACTAGGAAAAGCAAAGCAACGACCTACAAGTTTACAATGGTAGAACTCAATGTAACGCACTCAAAACATTGTGCTGATGGATGGATTGAATATTACGGTGGTCGTGGAGGTGTTTACAGTAAAGTTCTTACTTTAAACACCTCCACGAAAACATGTGTTTAAAAAAATACTTATGAAATACATAGTTGGAACTTTGACCCTCAATATCTCCATAACTAGTAGGTTCCCAGGTGTGGTCTAGAACAAAAAAATTATCGCATTGACGGGGAGAATGTGCCTTTCAGCTTCATTAAGGGTCTTGTTACACCCTTTATTTGTGACATAAACTTTCACCATGGATTTCAGTAGTAGGACTCCGGACCCTCCTCCCTAGACTTAACTTTTTCGGTTTAAAATGTATGGAATAGTAAGCATATCAGTTTAACGAATCATCGTTTGATTTTGCATTACCTTCTTTATCTTATACATTTTTTCATATTCTTAACCCAGCTCCCACAATTTTCAATTTTTATTGCAATCTATCATTCTAGATATTCAAAAATATATTTGATATTGATAACGGGTTTGTACGGAAGCTGTCCAGTGACTGCGCCGTTTATTCTTGTAGACTCCTAAATTTGGTCTTGAGGAATCTTTCTCTTTGGTCTTCTAATGACTGTTTGGGTGATTATCAGATTTACTGCTAGTTTGTTTGGAAAATTTAAGATACGCTCTTTGTTCGTTTTAGCCTTTTCTGAAATTTCTTCCATTACATTTTTTATGCAGAGGTCGTGATGGAGTCTATAATTTGAGACATACCAAGGTGCGTTCGATATCATTCTTAATATTTTTGACTGAAACCTTTGAATTATTCCAATGTTCGATTTGCCGCTGAGCCGTAGGCCGTATGTCCATATAATCAAAAAAACTTTCTAATTATCACAAATTATTAGTATCAGCATCGAGTTCAATGCAGTACCCACCTAATCATAAAATGACCGCCTACCTAATAATGACGAAACATAAACCTTTACTCCAAAATTAAGTTCCTCGTTTCTCAATCTTCCACTTCTCTATCCATCCCACAATCTATCCAGCGCATCAAAGTCCTCAGGACCTATAGATCCTAAGTGAGCTAAAATAATTAAGTGCGATGTACTTACAGTTAATAGGCTGTAGGGCTTAGTCGGAGGCGGTTAATTGAAATAGACGTAAAATCGATTAGTGCAGTGAGCGCGGGCAGCGTGCAAGCAAGCACCAGCGTGCCCTACGGATTATCTCGGATTATGTAGTATATGGGTGGAAATCAGATGATTTCTTGGTTGAAAAATTAAGTGTTTAAACAAAAGAACACATGACTCGTGACTATACTACAGTTGAAAGGCATTGTCGTCATTGTCGTGTTGTTGAGCTCCTTGAGTTATGAGTCGAGCTACACGATAACTGACAAATGCTTGCACTGGCTGGACAGGTCCACTCAAATCTGTGTGGTTCTTTCTTCAAAGACCATCTCAGACACCTGCATAGTCCTCATGTGGGGTAGCCAGAATGACGGCTGGATCTCAAAAGAGACTATAACCACCGAGTTTGTTTCGGCTGTTTCTTCTCAGAGTAGTCAGGTACGAAACACCGGCATCATCTAGTTTTCAAAAAAGACGACGTGTAAAAGTCTTAGTAAAAATCTATTTATAAACATCATTTAATCATTGGTAAAGTACTATTCTGAAGGTGAATGCACCGTAAACCGCAATGGTAAAGCCACTCAAACGAAAATACTTCCGTAAATGACGCCATTGCCGCATGTTGCTGTTTTCTTAGAGTAGCACAGACACTTGAGGTCTCGCTCTCGCTGCGCTTTGCCACAGCAATAAGGGGCTTTTCTTTCTGCAGTTTGCAGTTGCGATCGCTTAGACCTTGGAGAAGGCCGATCGAAAACAAATTAACGAACGGTACTGCAAGATTGTGCCCAATTTCTGTATTATCTGTGAAGAACGTCTGCAGTGTCCTTAACTTAAAGAGTTTTCCTCTTTTCCCAACTTTCTGGTCACTATAAAAAAAAAAACAATACTTACTCTGAAGTCCCACCATATACTGTAGTCTAATGTAACTCTATCCCCCTGTGCGTTGCGTCTCACCTTTCGCTTTTCAATCATACCCGCTGGCGAAGGTAATTCGGGTGCGGTCCTACCCCTGTCAGACCATGTCCCTATCGTCGGTGTAAATACTAACGACCTTTAGCGTGTCTGGGACTAATCGAGAATGGTATTTTTGCGTATACTGTATGTAGGTACGGTTTTTTGGGATGGTTTATTTTGACAGTTGAATGGCGGTTGTCTGGCGGGTATTTTTGAATTAGGAATGGTCCGAATGGGCTTTTGTTTGAGTTTGTATTTGTATTTTTAGATCTAATTTCATGAATTGATACGGAAAACGTACCTAATCACCACTTTTGAAAAACAAACAGTAACTCAAAATATAACATTAAAACAATCTAACTGTCCTACTGCATTGGTTGTTAAGCGAAAATAACCCGCACAAGTCACATTTATCCGTAGGGTGATTAATTACGAGGTCTATACTGATCGATGTACAGAGAGACTTTCAAAACCAAAACTTTTATCGAGTTTACTTTCCTGACAACACCATAGACAAAACGATGAAAACGACCAATTCTATAACCCAGATGGGATTAAAAAATTATAATAATAACTGGTCACCTTCCCAGAACCAAATAAAAAAATCCTATCAAATTCCGTTCACAGAAAATGGCCTAAAATAACCTTAAAACAAAAGAGCACCAAAACTTCGTAACCTAAAGCCTACAGAGGCTTGCCTCCGGGCTGTGGTCCCGTGTAGAAACTAGAGAACCGTCCCTTAGTCTCGAGTTACACTATCCATTTATTTGCCACACAACCAACGAGTTTTTATTTGTTTTAACCCCTCATTTCACTCGATGATTCTCTATATTTTTAAACTAGGAATTGGATTTGAAATAGTCGATTTCCGAGCGCATTCGAATGGCTGTAAACAGCTTTTAAAAGATTAAAAAAAAAGGATTTTTTTGCTGCTTTCATTTGAATTTCGAATGCGTTTTCTTTTTTGTTTAAATTGTGGCCGGATTTATTTTGTGGAGTTTCATGTCGTGGATTTTAGTAGATTTATAGTATCTCTTTTGTATGCAATACTGTGAGTTTTACATATTTTGATGGTAAAACTAAAATGTAATAGGTAATGCTTTGTAGTAAGGTAGTAATAACAATAAATATTATTTACTTAATTAAGTACTAACAACAGACCTTTTGTTAAGGAAAATCGTGGGAATTGCACGCTATAATACCAAAACAATAGTTAACAAACAAAAGGTTAGGTATGTTGTTAATTTAAATTCAAACTCAGTATTTAAATTACCAATTTAACAACGCAACATCGTAGAAAGCCTATTCACTTTTTAATTACAAAACCTTTACAAAAAGTTCTTACTTACTTGACAAAAAATACAAAATACAATTGCTGGCTAAAACTCCAGCCATTAAACCATTAGCAAGTAACAATTAATTGTACAATACTAACATAAAAGCCAGGATACATAAACACATCATTACAATTTTATTAATAACCCATTGGAAAGCATGAAGCAAATGCAACAAATTATAAATGGCTCAGTTTAAGTGTGTACTTACTCCTTGCAACACTATGAAATTGTTTCAGTAAGACCATTTCGTACAACACTATATTATAACACAAGTACAGAAAAGCTGACACATTCAAACGTCTTGTCACCGCATGGTCTGTGGGGTTACCACAGACGTCTTAAAACGGCATTCTTTTATTGGAATCCCAGTGTAGGAAAGGGACAGCGCTATACAGGGAGTCGCCATCTCTTTTCCACGCTGGAATAAGATTAAAAAAATACTGCTTTAAGACGTCATAGTAGGTCACCTGAACTGGAACCAAGCTTTGCCGCTTTGCAATAGGTACGGGAAAATAAATATTTCTATGTCCATTGAAAGAGATCGTTGACATATTAAAATGGTATCAGGACACTAGCGCGAAAGACATTAGCGCGAAGGACACTTGCGCGAATCCACATGCTTGAAAAGACATATGCGCGCATGGACTTTTGGGCGATTAGACTTTTGCGCGAATGGACCTTTGGGCGCATAGACAGTTGCGCGCATAGACACTTCAGCGAATGGACTTATGCGCGAACGGACATTTACGCACAAAGACACATGCGCGAAAGGACTTATGCGCGAATGGTTAGGTTAGGTTAGCTGTAGAGTAAACATAACACTGAGGTTCTTCTAAATCGGAATCGATTGATTAATCTTTTTTGTACAAAGTAACAAAAATGTTCTATACATCAATATACATTTGTCATAATAGACATTAAAACAACTGAATTTTATTACCTTAAAAATCGACATTAATGAAACCCAAAAGCTTGAACAAAGAGTAAAATTACGTTATACGTTCAAAATCGATATTGTAAATCGGTTAAACAATAATTATATCTGGCAACACTATTCATGGTAGATACGAAAAAATAATTTGACATGTGACTCGGGCAGTGTTGCCACTTCTCTCTCTCTATCTCATTGAAAATAAGAAATAATATGATGTTATGTTTACTCTACAGATTAACCGTAGCCAGTCGCGAGTAAATCTAGTCGCGGAAGTGTCCTTTCGCGCAAAAGTTCATTCGCGCAAGTGTCCATTCGCGCAAGTGTCTCTGCGCGCATGTGTCTATGCGCGTAAGTGTCTATGGGCGCAAAAGTCCATTCGCGCAAAAGTCTTATCGCCCAAAAGTCCATGCGCGCATATGTCTTTTCGCGCAAGTGGGTTCGCGGAAGTATCCTTCGCGCATATGTCTTTCGCGCAAATGTCCCAGATCCATATTAAAATCACAAGGCACTAAACTAGCTAAAAGAAGAAGACAATATTTGTCAGGGAACTTACCTAATAATTGCAGAACTATTCTCTGCTATCAATAAAGGAGCTGTCACAGGGCAGTCATAGGTAATAATTAATTAATCATTAGGGCTCAAAGCCTCTTCATCATTATCATCATCCACAACCTGATCCAGATTGTGAACGAACAACTTGTTGCAAGGTTGTGGCACAAGAACGTGGAGATTGGCAGGTTTTCTCGTCAGCCATTGACATAGAAAAGCAGAATTTTAATTTCAGAAGTTACCCGCATTTTGGTACAGACAATAATTTGTTCAGATCAATATTTGCACCAGGCTAAGAAATCTAAAACAAAGAAATCTCAAAAGCTGCGTACGGAAACAACAACAGTGAGACTAGTATTATTTTGTGAAGCTCGTTTCTCAATAATGGGCCTTCTGCAACTTTTTATTTTTCTTTAAACCCCAACGGTGTTTGAGTAACGACATCCGTTTGTAATTAAGCCTGCCCGCCCTACTTCGGTTCAGCGTAAAGATATGATGGTAGATTTTAGGCTATCATTAGTCAAACAGCTACTGTGATAGCGATATCAGATCGGTAATGTGAAAATGCATTTGAGTTGCATTTATTTTGCGTAGGTGTGGGCGAGGTCCGAATGGCAGCGATTTTGTTCTATATTTTTGTATTATTATTTATTCACCTGACAATTTTTTTTGTGTGGGTATCCCTAATCCTTTTATGACGTAGTCTTAAACAACATCACTGTACAAACAGTTAGGACAGGGTTAGGAGGTAGTTGACTTTATATTTAACCCACACACTGCAGCACTGGACCCAAAAAAATCGGTATTGAAAAAGAGTTGTATAAGTTTTTTGGGATCACAAACGGGCTGTAAGTAAATCGCTGACTCTTCTTACCCAATCAACCGAACATTGTCCCGATTTTCATTCTCGCTGTCCCGATTTTTACTATGAGTAAATTGCGTACTCTCTCTTCTCATCACTACGCTGATACTACGAATGGTCCCTCCAGTCTACTTATCATTATTATACAGTTTCACAGAGCATTGTCCCGATTTTATTATCGTTGTTTCGATTTTTACTATGATTATGTCGCTTACTCTACTCTCTCTGCTCACAACTACCACCGCGTCATTACACCCGGACTGGGTGTTCATCATTACCGTACAGTTTCACCGGGCATTGTCACGATTTTTACTAAAAATAATTCGCTTACTCTTCGCATCCCGCTCACATTAGCACCGCAGCCTTACACCCAGTCCATTCATCATTAATGTACAGTTTTCACCGAGCATTGTCCCGATTTTTATTCTCGATTTCATCAGCTCAGTGAATTCGGGTTAATGGGCTACTCTACGTTTTATGTGTACTTGTATTTATTTGCCGACCGTACTTCATTACGGATTTTATGTTTTTGGTAAAGGTTCAAGTTTATAGGTGAAAGAATGCAATCATGGTGGCTTTGGAATAATGAGTTTATTTTATGTAATTTCCGTTTTGGTGTATCAAAGTGTAGGTTGTTGTAAAAAAACCCAGGTCATATCCAAGATTAAAGATAACATTCATTCATTCTCAGGCAACTTTGGCCCATAGAAATAAACCATAAAACAATGTTAGTAATAGTACCGCTAAGTAGTTAGCTACTTAGGGTCAATTTTTGTAAGAGGTAAGCCGGAGTACATAAAATCAATTCTTAGGGTAAATTTTAATTTCTGTTATAATTTTGTATGTTTTATTAATTGTAAAAGTATGTAACATTTATAGTGCAAGCATGGATAGTCATAAAATCTTTTTTAATTTTATATGGGTTAAAGACCTGAAATAAATGAATGTAATTTAATTTATAATCTTTAATGAGATTATATTATTTGTATATAGAATACTGACTGGGCCGTTTTTTAAAGGGAAGCCGGTAGGAATCAAGTTGAATGGATCCTTCGCCACTGGTACCGCTTCACTTGTGCGTTCATGTAAAAAAAAAGCGAGTAATTATAGCTACTTCCAGTCTCGCCTGTTTCCCGACTAAACTAAATGCCTACACAAAAGTGCCGTTTTGTAACTATTTTCATCTTCGTAGATAGATTCAGTCTCGTTTCGCCTAATTAATTCAATTGATTATTGTACAGTGCAGTCAGCTCCAAAAGTTGCAAGAAAATTTCTAGCTGATATCGCTATTTTTTGTCTGTCTCTATACCACTAACGTTTTTAACGATAGAACTCAATTTTAAAGCGAACAGGTCAATGACCAACGCATGTCACATTCAAATTGATGAGATTAATAACCACATAACTTACGTGGGCTTCATGTATGATAAATCTGTATTCTGAGTAGGTACCTCATCACAAATCACAACTCAAGTACAAGTACTAACAAGCTGTCCCATCACTAATCGCACACAACTCATTCCCCTCACTAGCAACCCACAAATAAACTCGATACTCACATACATTTTCCTCTAACCAGCCCCAACCAATACCGTACATCACTACTTCCGTGCTGAACTATTACATAAATACTGTAAACACCGTTAATATATCGAATATCGATACTTATTTATAATCGAAACGCAATCCCTGTGCGCGGACGTATGCAGTAGTCGATTTTTCAGTGTTCGCCCCTGCGGCAAGTGTCGATAAATTGTTGACTACATAATGTTTTGACATCACTAATAAATTCTGAATGTGAGACGGCTAGCGTTAAATCCGCTACCTTGCTTAAGTACAGGTGCGTGGAGAAGTGGAAGGATTGCTAGTTAGTTTTATTTATTGATTTTTGGAATATAAATCACTGCAGTTGCAAGTGGGTGCTAAGAATTTTTTTTATTTGGTTCTTTATGGTTACATTATTTTGACGTTTAAAGTATTTGATAGTCTGTAACATCTGTTGTTTCATTATTGTGAATTCTTTTGATGCTGATTGAGATTGATTTGTGAACGAACGTGATTTGTCAAGTAGTAATCTGTTAGAATGCCTGAAGATTTAAAGTCTATCATTTCAGCCCCGATCTCCACTGCTGGTCTCCCTTTTGTTCTGTTATACTTTTTGTTTTTGTGCATCCCTCATCCTTCTGTTTCTCGCGTCTTTGACGAAATCGTCTACCTATCTAATGCGCTTTTAAAAAATAATATAAATAATAAAATTCATTTATTTATTTAGGATAACATAACATTGAAGTCACCATCGGGATTAAAAAAAAGTACATTAGAATCAGTCACAAAAATAATAAAAAAAAATTAATTAAAAACAAAATAACAATAAAAAAAAATGTTTTTTTAAGTCCCTGTTTCTTTAGCACAACCTTGGCTATCCGGTCATAACTTTACTCCTGTGGCCATTTCTGCGTTTAGCCAGACATCCTGCCAACTCCTGCACCCAAGAACAACCCTTAAGCGGTGTAGAATTAGTGCAGGTTATGCTGGTTATCAAAATAAATATACTAGACTATGTATTTGGTAGCTTGGAGGAGCTCGTGGCTAAATAATAACAGCCGCTCGGATCGATCATTAGGTTAAGCCGTGCTTGCCTCGGTTGGTCTGTGGATGGGTGACCACCCATTACATACCGAGTTTCCTCCGTGCCTCGGAAAGCACGTTAAGCCGTTGGTCCCGGGTGTCATTTGTAGATCTTTGACAGTCGTTAGGTAGTCAGTGGCCCAAAAAGTCTGACAACCAGTCTTACCAAAGGGTATCGTATTACCCAGTACTATCTGGGTTGTGGAGGTCAGATAGGCAGTCGCTCCATGTGAAATACTGGTATTCAGCTGCAACCGGTTAGACTGGTAGCCGACCCCAATATAGTTGGGAAAAGGCTAGGCAGATGATGACTATGTATTTGGTAGCTAAAGTGGACTGATTACCTAGAACTAAGAAATTATTTTTTTCATTTTTTCTCATTTCATTTATTGGTGTAATTTTTAGTACATTTTACATGAGATCTTAATAAAAAATAATTAGTTTACACTCTTTCACATAATTAGTAATTATTATAAAAATGAATTATCAACATATTAAAATAAAATAATTACAACATAACTTAAGACAGAAAATACAATTATATGTATAATACGGTATTATTATTACGCTATTCTGTACAAAGCCTTTCTATATAACTGTACACGCAGGTATGTAGCAAAAGTGATAGCATCTAACTATTCCGTTGATTATTTCATATCACTTTATTACTAAACACGTTTATAAATAGCGGGCGGAGCCGGGTGTAGCCGTTATATTGATGCGACCGCTTCATTAGAATTACATTATCTTGCATATTTTAATATTTAAAATGTTTTACGCTTTTTCTTTGTAACTGTACTTTTTTATAGCAGGTTGTTTGAGGTGCATTAAAACTTGGCTTTCCTTAAGTATGAGCTAGTTACCGATGCATTCCGACTTGAAATTCAAGAGAGATACTTTGGATACTTTTTCTTAAACAAGCCCAGTAAAAAAACCTTCCCTTATTAACCGACTTCAAAAAAGGAGGAGGTTATGTATTTCACCAGCATCTTTTTTTTTCATATGTGTACACCGATTACTCTTTGATTACAGGGCCGATTTACGTGATTGTTTTATTTGGCAGAGGAAACCACCGCGGTGGTCCCATAATGTACCTACATTATTAATTATGATAATAGTTCATGAATTAGCGCCTTTAATACGTATGTTTTCTTCTTGGGCTATGTTGATGCCATGATGGCCCCACAAT
Organism: Noctua janthina; assembly: GCA_963576755.1. Classification (NCBI taxonomy): domain Eukaryota; kingdom Metazoa; phylum Arthropoda; class Insecta; order Lepidoptera; family Noctuidae; genus Noctua; species Noctua janthina. The sequence continues at coordinate 4,058,106 of OY755067.1, forward strand.
AACTTCTAGTTAGGTACAATGTAAAATTAATTCATGACAAGAATTTGAAGAAAAATAATGAATCCATCCTACCCCCCTATTTTTCTTTATGGTTGCGCTTTGAGGAATAAACATATAATATTTTTATTTTTTATTTGTGAGCGCAACTAATGGTTGAGCTTAGAAGAATAATTTAGTTGCGCTTAAAAATAGTTGCGCTTTGACGAATACAAAAAGTAAGGTCAACAAAATACTTTCACCCCAATTTCAAAGCCATCACTAAACATCTAAAGACTCAGCACTACACTAATACACCATAAGATCTGCTCTAAGCCTTAGTACACACTGTTGATCAATCAAAGTATCGGCGGGGCGCGCACTCAATAACAAAGGATTAGGACGTCAGAACAGAACGGATGGGCTGCCCAAGAAGTGTTTAATAACACTTTATAGGTTTTAAACTATCAATTGATTGAACTGTTGTGTACTGGGGTTTATGAGCTGATTGATTGGCGGATTTGGGGCTTTTTAGCTGGTATTTTAAACTTTTTTGGTGCGTTTGTACATTTTAAATTTCTTAAGTTATTTTTGCAGTGATTGTACAAGCTTTTCAATTGGATGAGAGTTGCCGAGAATTCAGTTAAGTGGCGTGCGATTGAAGAGTCCTATGTCCAGCTGTGGACTGGTGTAGGCTGATGATGATGACAAGCTCGGAAAACAATAATACTCACTTACCTACTGTAAAACTTTGATCAACATTTCATCAATTCAAAGGAATTAAATACAAACTACCTAATAAGTAACAACTAGCAACAACAACAAGTATATCGGTATAAAGGAAAATCTATTATATTTATACGATTTTGAGGTATTTATCAATCTCATTACTTCGTAATCAAATTCAAACAACACAAAAAAACAAACATAAACTATTAAACAATCCATTTTTTTCGCATCACGCACGATTACACATAGGTACACAATATTAACAAATGATGTTTGTTTTTGACATGGAAAGAAAAATTCCAGTGCGAGCAGGGTTTGAACCTGCGACCTTCCGATTCAGTACACCGGATGTCTTAACCAACTAGACCATCGCACCCCGCTCACAGATCCCGAAATTTTTCGTTCCATTAATAACGTCTTACGGTGACGTTAGATGGTCTAGTTGGTTAAGACATCCGGTGTACTGAATCGGAAGGTCGCAGGTTCAAACCCTGCTCGCACTGGAATTTTTCTTTCCATGTCAAAAACAGCTATGTTCCCTACGCAGGGTTTGCGTATAAAATATTAAAAATTAACAAATGATATCACAATGTTCTCTGATCTCCGTACTACAATATAATAGGGCTGGTTCTGTAATATTACTGGTCATAAAATAAATTATATTACAGTGCTACACGGATCTTTTGGCGCTTGCAAGTTGACATTGAGAGTAAAGACGTTGTTGGTAAACATTTTTGCCCCACACCAAAAACATAACATAACGTCTGTAACCCCGAAGTGTTTAGGCAGATTTATACCTAACACCCACATTTCACCAGTCCCGTGTAATAGGGGGCGACCCTATTGCCATAAACCGGACACAAATCTAAACTCCGTGGCTGTTATCGATTTCTGATGGAAAAACCCAATAACACTATGCCCGACCCGAGAATCGAACCCAGGACCTCATGCTCAGCAATCGCACTGACCACTAGACTAACGAGGCGGTTATCAACATAAATAATACAAACCTATTAAAACTTTAGACGTTGTTAATGTCATTTTCTTGCTTTTTAACCATCGATTGCAAAATTTCTCAAAAACATCAAAATTTTGTAGCACAAACGAATACCATTATTGAACCATTGTACCGACACTCGAATCACTTTTTCTGTCAATTAAGTAAACACAAGTAAAAGATTAAAATACTTTAACTCCATTAACTCCAGAATGGACTTCAACATCAGCATCCCACATTCCAGTTTGCAAATTAATTCATAAATCGTATCTCCACAGGAACTCAGACGTAGTAAAATGCGAACCTATTATAGAGAAGAGCCTTTTCCACATTAAATATACTTACTTACTTGCCTATTAATAACTGGGTGGTCTTACTAAATGCGCAAGTCCATTTGTGGGAGAAACAAGTTGGTAAGTGCATGTGGGGTAAGAATGGTTGAGGTTCCGTAGTCCCTGATAATAAAAATGAAGGTCATTCTTGAATTGTTTAATTTGGATTTTAATATCACGAAACCGTCAACTAAGCATTATGGGCAAACTAAGAAACTCTCGCAATAATTATTGCTGGGAACCGCCTTTCTTTTGGATGAAAAATCACGTTTCGTCACGGACTCAATGTAACGCACTCAAAACATTGTGCTGATTAATGCATTGAATAGTACGGGGCAGAGGTATTTAAAGAAAAGGTATAACATTAAAATTACAATTATTAAAAAAAAACTTGTTGAAGAAGTTGGAATTTGACCCAATATCTCCGTAATTAGAAGATTCCCAGTTATGGTCTAGAACAAAAAAAATATCGCAATGACGGGGAAAACAAGAGCTTTTCGGCTTCGTTAATTTTTACACCCTTTAGATGAATAACTAATAATTTGGTGTTTATTTTACAGATTTTAGTAACAGATACTTAGATTGCAAGTTTGTATTTTATTCCGCAATTTTTTTTTGTATTTTCGTTAGTTTCGCAAAAGATAAAGAAAACGACAACTTCTCCCTTGCAAAAAACCTCCCTTACTGTTTTTTATCTCCATTTGCATAAATTATTTTAAAATTCTTAAACATACTTGTACATTCAGCAAATATACACAATGCACGCGCTAAGGTAACTAGCATAAATCATAACGGTTCATTCAACTAACTACGGAACCTTAAAACAAGTCCATCTTTTTTAAACCTGCCATAAGTTTACAGCTAGTTTACAAATAAGTATCCTCTTAACGCTCACGTTTACGAACAAAGCACTTAACAACTTTTTAGTAATGAGAAGTGACAGTATCCATAGAAGACTTCTCATCAAGCCAAGCATGAAATGCCATAGCAGAACACTGCGAACCATTAATTACATACATCCATACAAGGGACCTAGAACTTCTCTACTGCTTTCGGGAAACTTCCAGTGTGGTAACGACTCAGGTTTTTGTTGCACATAAACAATTCCCAACTCAGTTAACTGCAGCATAAGATAGAATATTGATTAGAGAGTGTTCGATGACGACAGCCACACATGGATGACCGTCGTGGGAAAAGACTGTAGTGTTCTGCTGACGATGTACGGTTTTAACACACGAGTGATTTTCAATTCTAAGTTTTGTTTTCTAAAGATTAATTTCCTTTGTCAAATCACTGGCCCTTAGGACAATTAATGGGGAAAGTGTCTTGCAAATACAATTGGCAATTTAGGTTCCACAACGGTGCCAAGCCCAGAATTTCTTTGACGTTACTTTTATGTTTACGAAGATTTTGTTTTAAGGGCAATATTGCTATTTAAATGGAAATTGTTTGGTGTTCTCGGAAAGTCGGAAGTCATTTTGATTATAGGTTTTTATTGTTATTGATATCGGATGCAGTTGGTATGGAAATTTTAGTAGCCATAGGCAGATATAAAAGATAAGGTATGGGTGATTGCTTTTATGGTTATGTTTTCAAGAAAACTGGAAACACAAGATGTTGGTCATTCATTATACATACATACTTAGTAAGTTCAGTAGTAGTTTGTACATAGTTCATCATCTGCCCAGATTTTTTCCAACTTTATTAGGGTCGGCATCCAGTCTAACTGGATGCAGCTGAATACCAGTATTTTACATGGAGCGACTGCCTATCTGACCTCCACAACCTAGTTAGTACTAAGTAATACGATACCCCTTGGTAAGATTGATTGTCAGAGTTTTTGGGCCACTGACTACCTGTAACGACTGTCAAAGATCTACAAATGACAGCCGGGATCAACGGCTTAACGTGCTTTCCGAGGCACGGAGAAAACTCGGTATGTAATGGGTGGTCACCCATCCAAAGACCAACCTAGGCAAGCACGGCTTAACCTAAAGATTGACCCGAACGACTGTTATTATTTAGCCACGAGCTCCGCTTTTATTTCTCGAAAATTAAAATTCTATATATTTTTTTAAACTTAACCTATGAAGGGGTCATCCATCTCTCGATGAAGACCTCCTCCATCTGTTTCCATCTATATTTCTATCTTTTGCCATTCTGGCCCACTCTATCTCTGTTAGTGCGACGATATCATATCCCCATCATTGCAATGAGGTACTTCGTTTCTTAGAAATAACGGCTTATAATAAAGCCACTAGCTTTATATAGCTCGCACATATTTCACTTGCGATCTCAGTACACAATTATAGTTTCACCATCATTCAGTTTATTTTTCTGCCACACTGGTTTCTGTGAAAAACGTTAATGCCTCGTATCTCTCGATCTCTTATTGTTAAGGTTAGTGTACACTAGATGACTTCTATAAGCGCTGAAGCTGTGTAGCGCAGAAGTTGGTTAGGTTATGGATTATTGACAATCTCTAGATGTTAATTAAGTTGTATTGTTTTTTTTTTTATATTCTCAACAATCATTTAAGGTTTTTTAATTTATTTTCTGTTTATAAAAACATTACGCTTGCTATAAAATGCTTCTTCATCGTCTTCTTTTGGTGCTTATACAACTATTGAAGGTTGGTTATGAGCTACAAATATTTCTCCCGGTCCATTGGCGAGGAGGGGCAGCTCAGCAGTACTGTGATTTCAGTCCATTGAACACAAGTTCTACGTCTTTTAGTAACAGTAAAGTAATTAATCCAATAGGTATCCAACTGCATATTTAACGACATTGATCTGGCAGTACCTGGAGCTGGGTGGGTTCCAGGAAAACCCTATTTTCCTCGTACTAATCAAATAACTCCCCTCAGTCCGACTCAATTAAGACTCACTCATGCATGAGTATAAGTAAATTTAGTATTGATAAGCGCACAGCCACGTAGCCATATTAGCTCGATATTCTAGAATTAGCCTTACAACATAGCTTCTGCGAACAGACTTAGTGAGGCTGCTATTCGATACTATCATTAATCAATGAAATAAAATTGTCAACCATACAACTACCCACCCACATCAACAACCCGATAATGTTACCGGGAACCTAGAATTAGAAAAACTTAATTTTTATCGTACATCGCAAGGTTAATCAAATTAATCCATCCAGTCCTACTCACAAGTCGTAATAAGCGCCACATTATTACTAAAAGTGCAAAAATCACCGCAACCATATCAGCGCGCTCGTCTATTATTTATAGCAAGGGTAAGACATCTTTAAACTCAAACTCAAAGCATTTACTTCAATTAGACCATTACAGGCACTTTAGAATATAAAAAACAAAAAGCCATGGTACCGGTCACATATCATAATAACTTGTGAAAGTACTTTAGTTGCACATTCCAAAGCGTAGATTTCTTTGGAGAAGAGTGGGCAAGAAACTTCATGGACTCAAATCTCTCTCCATCTCCCTTCCTGCTGCCTCTTTCATTGCTATCACTTCTTCGAGGTGGTTAGCTACTGCTACCATAATATTGAATAGCGCGCTTGTCTAACCTAAGCCTTACAACATAGCTTCTGCGAACAGTCGCGCCACTATTCGTAGAAATAATCAGAGCTACGGAGTGACGTTATTATCCACACAATTATGTCTCCGGACAAAATTTCTGAGCTTTAACTTGAAACTTGAATAGGCTTACTGATGCTTTGTGGAGCTGGTGACAAGAAAAATGTTTTCATAAGAATCCAGGAAGCACGCTGATGAGGATTTAAGATGTTAACTTTTTGAATTATGAAACAGCATACAACGTGCATCTTGCAACGTGTATCTTAAAGGTGTGGTCATATTTTAGAGTGTGGTTACAGACCATCAAACTGAGCAACTTTCTCCATGGCACCAATATTGTAATCGCAAAAGAATCGGCTGCCCCATACATTTGAGTCGAGTTCGTATTGATTTTTTTTATGGGACAACTTATAATTTTTTCGCGAAACCGATGATGGATCCAAGAAGAAAGTTGTTCAGTTTCATAGTCTCTACCACATCCTTAAATATGACTACGTTTCCTGATATACAATTTTCTGTCGTTACCTTAACAGCCGAAAAAAGCCCACTGCAGGACGAAGACCCTTTCCAAAGGTCGCCACGTCGACGGGTCTTGTACTTCTCCCATCCACCAGGTTCATCAGCGATCACCAGGCCATCGGTCCAACTTGTAGGAGGCCTTCCAAAGTGCTGGTAGGTGGATCTCGGATGTCTCCGAGCTTTTGCTACTAGGTCATACCGGTTTTATCATGTTTTCTATTACAGTTTTGAGAGCAGTGGTGACGAAATAAATTACTTACATCAAGAAAAGTGTATGATTCAGTTCGAGTTAGAATATATTAAACTAGTTTTTGCCTTCGGTATGCTCGCAGATGTAGATTATTCCACAGGAACGTTTATAGCCTATGACACTTAGTGATGATGTAGCTCCCCATCAGTGAAAGTATTTTCGGAATTGGATTAGCAGTTTCGAAGATTACCCTGTACATACAAACTCATACCCCACAAGTTACAAATTTCAAGTCCTTAAAATATTAGTGTAAAAAGAATAGCATCTCATTTTATGACCGTCTGGTCCTGTATATTCTGTGTCAGAAACAGTCATGTTTTTTGAAAACATTCGTGTCACGTACTGATGGACCAATTTTAATAATTTACAATGTCCACAATCTCTGAGGTAACGTATAAAAGTTAAGTAGTAGTAAAATGTTATGACGAACATAAATCTTTAAACAGTTTATGATATAAAAGCCTGCATAAATTATAAATAATCTTAATAGTTAGCAGTTACAGGGATGCTTATATACTTGGCTTTTATGGTGAACTGCGTTGACAATATGTGACTAGAGAAAGCTAAATTAATAAATTGCTGTCTACCAACATCAGAGTCCCAGACAAGCTGCAATCGCTTTAATTTATTGTTTTCCTTTGACAGCTCAATAAAAATGATGACTGTGTTGAAGAAAAGGTCAAAGACAAAAACTACAGCTATCTATTACAATTAAATTATTAATAGTCATCTTAGACGATATAAAGCTCTTTTCAGATTTTCGTGTTTGGCATAGGCCAAACACGAAAATCTGAAAAGAGAGGGCTGTCCCTTACACCGTGTATAGACACGGTGTAAGGGACAGCCCTCCACAAACTGACAGGGTGCATTCAGCTCCTTATTTTGAATTATATTCCACCGGATTTTTTCTCCGGATTTTTTTTTTTTTTTTTCAGTTACTATTCCTTTATTTGAGGAAATAAAACAAATTAAATTGATTGGATTCCCATAACATTCCTGAAATAATATCTTGTACCGGTCATCTTAGTATGATATACTGAATTCACCCCATCAGTTTGTGGAGGGCTGTCCCTTATTCCCTGTATGTAGACTATGACCTTGCGTTAAGACGTTTTTTTAAACCGATAATAGGTTCCGTTGCAGAATGTCTGTCTCCATGTGGGCAAATCTGCAGGCAAGATATAGTACATAATCTATCCAGGTGAAGCAATCTATCCAGGTGAAGCAATGTTATGCTGTTAATGAGTACAAAGAAGTCGTTATTTTAGAAGGTATTTTAAGTGTTTCCATTTAACATTTTCCTGAAGAGATTATGTTTAATAAGCAGTGGTAATGCAATATACTGTTCTGGTTGTAATTACTTGAGTATTTTAATATGAATATGAGCACTAACGTGGGCAATGGGAATTCATGACTGCTGAGCATGAGGTCCTGGGTTCGATTCCTGAGTCGGGCAAAGTTCTATTGGGTTTTTCCATTACGAATTTCTCAGTAGCAGCCACGGAATCTGGATTTGTGCCCGGTTGATGGCAATAGGCTCGTCCTCATGGGGCTTAAAAGAAACCTAACTGGTGAAACGTGGATGCACCTAACCCATCAGGGATTACAGGGTATTACATGGGACTTAAACATAACTGGGAAAATGTGGGTGTACTATTAGGTACAACTCTGCCTCAACCTTTCGGGGATTACAGGCATGATGTTATGTTACTTTTGCTTTAGTGACTACTTAATACTTGAGAACACGCTTCTGAATATCTCTAAGCTATCGTTTATAACGTTATGTGTTGAGAAAATCTTGAATAAGAAAAATATTTTCTTCTCCATATCCTCTCTCTTCTCTTTCTTTATCTGAGAGAAAACATACTGCCACCAAACATAATGCTCAATTAAACAGTGTTATCGTAAAATGACTCACTCACTCACTCACATCACTCATGTTTGTTCATAATCAAAGACAATGATACTAATCTGAGGCTGTCCACTATTATAAATTGCAAATGTTTCTCTGTCCGTCTTCTTCACGCTGTAACACCTGAACGAATTCAGATAAAATTTGGCACATAAATAGACCACGACCTGGTTAAGGTACCGTATATTCCAAAAAAAAATTGCAATAGTTACTAATCGTTGTCAAAATCACGGAATCACACCTCTTTTTAAGAAAGTGCTCAAAATCATTTTAAATCTTGATTATCTCTATACTCAGACAGAATTATATCTAAAGCTATATTTATAAAATCGAGTGTGGGAAAAGGTACTGGTGTGCTTACCACTTTCAATCTTCCTTTCAATTATAACGCCCTCCCACTAAAAACCTTCAATTCCTTATCATTATTGTACATCAACAACATCCAGAAAAACGGATCGAGAGTGCCATTTACCAATAAGTGTTTTTACCATAGAAAAAGAATAAATGGAGCACTAATGTGTAATCATCTGTAACCACCGAAATCAAAGAACCTTTCAATGACGTAACAGCAATCATCAAAGGTTTGATCCACATCACTACACATGTTAGAATTTACTCGTATCCAAGTCAAAAGTTTAGGGAAAATAGCTAAAACATGGAGTGACACCTACCACTCGCATTAGAGTATCAAATACATAACGATAAATTGCATCTCAGTCAAACATGTGCTGTGGCTAGACTTTTTTTCCTTTTTCCACTCATCATTACCATCATTGCCTTCAGCAGCCCACTGCTGGCCTCTGCAATTAAACGCCATTCATATCGATTCTTGGCAACTCTGATCCAGCTGCTACCAGCCACCGTGCGAAGATCGTTGCACCACCTAGCGGTAAAGGAAGGTTATCCTTAAGGGGAATCCTTAAGGATCCCCTTCCTTACCTTTACCGATTCATCGTCTACCCACAAGAACACGTCAACTACAAGTGGTCGTCGGTTGTATGGCTAAGCATCTTCATCTTACTGCCCTTGTCTCATGTTACTTGGGTTCGGCGCAACACGTTTTTTTCTTCCATTCTTCCCTGTCAATTGTTGTATGGCTAAAATTGCCTGTCTATCCTCCTAGACCAGGCCCTAGGCACTTACACCAATAATTGCAAATATGTTATTTTATAAAGTATGGGCCATTGTTGCCTGAAATAAATGATGTTGTTGTTGTTAAATTCTTAACACTCCATTTATAACTCGTCTTGGTCTGAACAAACGCACTCTTTCAAAAAGATTAACCATCTTTATTCTCAGTTGTAATTGTGCACGATCAACTGTTTATATGTGAACCTGCGACTGGTTTCTTTTGCAACCAATTGCAACCTATGGTTAACTCTACGTCTCAATATTGCTTGTTCACGTGGCCAGTAGATTGGCGACAAATTGAGTCGCCAATCTTACTGGTCTTATTCCATGAAGCTCGACGATACTTTTACAAACGTTTGATCTAAGATCCTATCAATTGGCAGTGAACACTCTTAAGTGTGAATAAAACATATCAAAATGTAACTAAAATCAGCCTGTAACAGCGACTACTAAGACACAGGCCTCCTCTGCATATTTAAATCTAAGAAACACCCAAAAAGAAAGGTTTGTTTATTTAGGATATCCAAAAAACCTTTACACTAGATTTAAGTTCATCGGGGCATGTAAGAGTGATTGAAGACTGTGAATTCTTATTGCCTTTCTGTGGTCGTCATATTTCCCGCTGTTGATTACCGCTTTTAAGCATTCACCGCCCATTTAGTGGCCCCACAATAACCAACTATTTCCGCACAATTAATATCCATGTGTAGTTATCCAATTATTTGTCATTGATCACGCGAAATATCTGTATTTCTGAGTTTTTAATAATTTCAGTCAAACAATTTTAACTTGCCTCGGGGTGTCAACAAACCGTTTATTTAAAGTAAAATAAAAGTACAAATTTTATCAATTAATTGGTTTATTAATCACTCGGCCAGATGTTGTTTTACAGCTTTTGATAATGTCTTTATTCATTTGTTTTAATTCAAACAACGTAATTGTCTTTGTCATCTTACATAATAATTATTTATCAATTCTTCTTTAGATACAGAGAAAATCGGAAAATATGCTACTTTTGGAAATACTATGTTTATGTTTTATGTGCCGTGTTTTAAACAGTGAAGCAGGCGCCTAGTTAAGAAAATGCTGACTGGAACTTTGTCTTTGAACGAATCTTTTTCCTTTGCATTCCTTGTTTTCTCTCGGGATGTTATATCTGTAACAAAGATAATCACTTGTTAGACTAAAACATAATAATAAAAAACTTTATGAATATATCTATCTATTATAATGAGCAAAAGATAAAATTTCCTATGACCATTGCACATAGGGCTTTCTTAAACAACGTCTGAGCGATATCAATTTTCTGAGGGATCGCATCCGGAACGGAGTGATAGAGTGACAGAGAACCAGAGTTGTCGACACAGAATAAGTAAGCTGAATTAGCAATGGGCCGGCCATATTAGCCGTAGAACCGATGACCACTCAGGTAGACGTGTTCTTGAGTGGAAATCGCGAATCAGCAAGCGTAAAGTGGGACGCCGTCAGGCTCGGTAGAGCGTCGATCTTCGAAGGGTGGCTGGTAGCAACTGGATGCGAGTTGCTGAAAATCTATTTGAGTAGCATGAAATTGAGGAGGCCTATGTGCAGAAGTGGACTGCTGCAGGCTGATGATAATGAGCAATTTCACTTGGTGACCAAATCAAAAATTCAAAACATGTCTACCGATCATTATGAACAAACAATCCACTACAGGGGAAACACCTTCCCCGAAAATTATAAACCTACTGCCCGAAACAACGGCCCCGGGCTACTGGGATCATGGCCGCAAAGCCTACCCTTACAAAACCACAATATTGTACCTACATCGACTTAAAACTAACAAAGAGAAATACGTAATAGTTTCATAGACAACAAAAACAAAGCTTTTCATCAGAATCATCATCATAACATCTGCGCAACCCTATTCTAACTACATAGAGACACTAGTTAGGGTTTAGAATAAAACCACCAAATTATGAATAAGTAGATGAACTACTTTAAGGGTACGGGTACTGTGATTGCCAACCGCCTCGCCGGGCACCTTGCGGGGATGGGGCCGGATCTTGCGGAACACCAGTTTGGTTTCCGCAAGGGGCGCTCGACGGTGGACGCCATCATGCGCGTGAGAGCCCTCACGACGGGGGACGCGGTGTCCCGGGGCGGGGTCATCTTGGCGGTGTCTCTTGACATCGTCAACGCCTTCAACTCCATGCCCTGGAGCTGCATTTGGGAGGCACTCCGGTATCTGCCAACCTACCTTCGTCGTGTGGTCGGTCTACCTGACGGATAGGGCCGTCATCTACCCCGGTTGGAGCGGAGAATGAAACCGGCGAGAGATGTCGTGCGGTGTTCCAGAGGGATTGGTTCTGGGGCCGGCCTTGTGGAACATCGGTTACGACTGGGTGCTGCGCGCCGATCTCCCTACCGGCGTCAGCGTAGTTTGCTACGCTGACGACACACTAGTACTGGCAAGGGAGGTCGCACGGCGGCCGAAAACATGACACGCGGGGTTGCGATAGTCGTGGAGAGGATCCGGCAATTGGGTCTCGACTTAGCATTGCACAAGTCCGAGGGATCACGCTAAGTTTGTTATAATAGTAGGTACTAGCGACCCACCTCGGCGTCGCACGGATGCAATATATACAAATAAACCTTCCACTTGAATCATTCTATTTATCAAAAAAACCGCATCAAAATCCGTTAGTTTTAAAGAGCTAAACATACATAGGGACAGACAGACAGCGGGAAGCGACTTTGTTTTATACTATGTAGTGATATCACATCTCTTATGTTGGGGTCGGCTTCCAGTCTAACTGGATGGAACTGAATAGTGTATACGAGTATTTAAATGAAGCTACTGTCTACCTGACCTCTTCAGCAAAGTCACTGGGTAGTACGATACCCCTTGGTTAGACTTTCAAACATCTGAAGGCCATAAACGATAAAACAACAAAGCTACACAAAACATAACATAACATCACGCCTGTAAACCCCGAAGGGTTAGGCAGAAGTGTACTTAATAGTACACAAACATTTCGCCAGTTATGTTTAAGTCCCATGTAATAGGGGGAGAGCCTATTGCCATCAACCAGGCACAACCAGAAATTCCTGATATAAAAAACCCAATAACACTTTGCCCGATGTGGGAATCGAACCCAGGACCTCATGCTCAGCAGTCGCGCTTGCGATCACTCAACGAGGCCGCTATACAAAAATGCTACACAATTTTAAAACAATGGAATAATAAATACTTCAATGGTGGAATATTTAATTAAGGATTTTTGCAAACTATTGCAATTCGCAATATTCACAGTTGTGAAAACAAAAGCGGCCATATTTTATTTTATTACAGCATGAGACACAAAGGGATGAAAGGCGGCTAATTAAATGCGTATTAATTTATTATGTTCGCTAATTAAATTATTTTGTATTGATTTTGGTTTAACGTAAACCACACAATCTGATATCAGTTACAATAAATTGACCATCCTATATAAATTTGTTTTCTGAAAATATCGGAGTTAACATACAGCCTGTAAACCCTGGAGGGTCCGGTTAAAGTGTAGCAATAATAAGTACACTGACATTCCGTCATATATTATGTACAGGTGCTCGGATCGATCTTTAGGTTAAACCGTGATGGCCTAGGTTGATCTGTGGATGGGTGATCACCCATTACATACCGATGTTTCCTCCGTTCATCGGAAAGCACGTTAAGCCGTTGGTCCCGGGCATCATCTATAGATCTTTTACAGTCAATACAGGTAGTCAGTGGCCCGAAAAGTCTGACAACCAGTCTTACCAAGGGGTATTGTATTACCCAGTACTAATTAGGTTGTAGAGGTCAGATAGGCAGTCGCTCCATGTAAAATTCTCGTATTCAGCTGCATCCGGTTAGACTGGAAGCCGACCCAAACATAGTTGGGAAAAAGGCCAGGCAGGTGATGATAGGGTGCAAGCCCCTTAAAATCCAGAGTCAGATCAAAAAATCTCGACTCATGGCTGCTACTGAGAAATTACTGATGGAAAATGGAAAACCCCAATAATACTTTGCACGACCTGGGCCTTGAACTAAAGACCTCATCCGACCGCTGAATACCACAGCTGAATACCAGTATTTTACATGAAGCTACTGCTTATCTGACCTCCACAATCCAGTTAGTACTGGGTAATACGAAACCCCTTTGTAAGACTGATTGTCAGACTTTCGGGCCACTGACTACCTGTAACGTCTACAAATACCAGCCGGGACCACCATCACTGTAAAGGGTGTAAACAGACCCTTATCATAAACGAAAGGCACTTGTTCTCTCCGTCACTGCGATATTTTTTTTGTTCTAGACCATACCTGGGAACCTTCTAGTTACGGAGATATTGGGGGTCAAAGTTTCAACTTTTTCACAAGTATTTTTTTTAAATACATGTTTTTATGTAAGATTTTTACTTTATACACCTTCACGACCCTTACGTATACTATTTAATCCATTCGTCAGCACAATGCTGAGTGCTTTCCATTGAGTCCTACCGTAAAACGTGATTTTTCACCCCAAAAAAAAAAGTCGATTCCCAGCAATAATTTTTACGTAAAGTTACTTAGTTTGATGTACAGAATGCTTGGTTGACGGATATGTGAAGGGTCTGTTTACACCCGGTATACCTACGTATACGCTGGTATATTGTATCAATTAGTTGAGATATTCCGGTCCTTTGTGATTTGATATTGAATCATTGTTATTGGCGCTTGCAATGCCTTTGTGATTTCCGACACCCATTCAATGCTTTGTGTAGCTGCGACAGCGTATCAACCAACCGATTCCCCGTACAGAGGCTTTTCCTATGCACAAATATCCTCAACTAGAATATTCTAGTCTTCTTCAAATAATTTAATAGATGCTTAACTTGCTTAATTTTATCCTCATCAGGTGTGGCTAAATTCTAATTGGGTATTTAGGACCTGACTTAGGGGATTAGATAACTTGTCGTATTTGTAGCGACGTGGAATCGGCTTGAATCGGTCATAAAACCTTTAATATAACATCACGCCTGCAATCCCCGAAGGGTTTGGCAGATGTGTACCTAATAGTACTCCCACATATCGCCAGTTATGTTTAAGTCTAATGTAATAGGGGGTGAGCCTGATGCCATCAACCGAGCTAAAATCTAGACTCCTGTGCTGTTACTGAGAAATTCCTAATTTAAAAACTCAGTATCACTTTGTTTGAACTGGGAGTCAAACCCAGGACCTCATGCTCAGCAGTCGCGCTTGCGACTACTGGACCAACGAGGCAGTATATGTGCATGTATATAGCTTTCATAACTGGTTCAAGCCAAATCAGCGACGATGAGTGTTCTCACTCGCTTATTGCTTTGATAATAAATACAGCAACCATGGGGGCTCGTGGCTCGAGGAGCTCGTGGCTAAATAATAATAGCCGCTCGGGTCGATCTTTAGGTTAAGCCGTGCTTGCCTAGGTTGGTCTGTGGATGGGTGACCGCCCATTACATACCGAGTTTCCTCGGAAAGCACGTTAAGCCGTTGGTCCCGGCTGTCAATTGTAGATCTTTGACAAACGTTAGACAGTCAGTGTCCCAAAAAGTCTGACAACCAGTCTTACCAAGGGGTATCGTATTACCCAGTACTAACTGGGTTGTGGAGGTCAGATAGGCAGTCGCTCCATGTAAAATACTGGTATTCAGCTGCATCTGGTTAGACTGGAAGCCGACCCCAATATAGTTGGGAAAAGGCTAGGCAGATGATGATTAAATACAGCAACAGTAAATGTTCACCCAAAATATACGAAGCAGTTATAGCCATCTTATCTTATTCAAGTTTAAATTCTAGCTTAATTATTGATTAGTCTTGAATCTGGATACCTAATTTTAACAGTAACACAGCATATATAAAAGCTGTACACTTAACGAAGCCGAAAGTATCCATCAGCACAATGTTTTGAGTCTGCTACATTGAGTGTTACGGTAAAACGTGAAGCAATGATTTTTGCGTAGGGTTAGTTTGATGTACATAATGCTTGGTTGAAGGCTTCGTGATGGGTCCTGTTACACCCTGTATTCTGTATCTTCAAAAGACGTTTAATTTTATTGACACTACTTCAAAACCTGCCTACCCCAACGTATTCAAAGATGAACTTCATTAAGGGCAAATCGATAAACCAACGGTACGTAACACAATAGGCTCTCGCGACACCCGTGGCGTCATTGTACCGGCTTCGATTCCCGGGTGGTGCTAATGAACCCACTTGTGAATTTAACATGTGTGCAGTAATAGGATTTTTTGAGTGTTTTGGCATTTTAATACCCCCTTTTGCGAAATGAAATACGATAGATTCGGAAACAACCACGCTTAGGTATACTTATACACCCAATAAAAATTCTGAGGCAAAATCTGAGGATACCAAATACCCATATTAGACATGAGGTCCTGGCCGGGTTTGTCTTCGCAAGTCAGGATAAATTTGATTTTGTTTTTAATTTAATTTTGATTTTGTTTTTAATTTTAATTTGGATATTGTTTTAAATTTTATTTTGATTATGTTTTAATTTTGATTTTGATTTTAATTAAGTTGATTAAAATAACTTGATTAAAATAAAGAAATAATAATAAAAAATAAAAAATATATTTTTGGGTTTTTTCAGGTATTTCTGAGTACCAGCCCGAGAGTATATGCCCAGTTGATGGGAATAGGCTCACACCTTGAGGTGTAGTACGTACTACCTATAGTATAATGTCTATGACCATATCCATATAATTATGTCCTGTTATATGTAAGAGGAAAGCCACTAACCGGTCGATAACTACCTAAATAACATAAGAAATTATAAAGCTAATAGCTAATTTAAATCTCAGCTCTATCCTAGGTCAACATTGAACAACTTAATAGTAATAAATTACAATAATATAGAAAGTTAAATTCATAAAATTAAACCAATAATTTTAACACGGGTAAATCTAAATACTCGTATGTAAGTTATGGCGCTATTAAATTCAAGCTAGTCTTAGATAAAAATAACTATAAATAAATAGTGCTATTTCATCTAAAATATATGGCCCATAATGTGCACCATGATCGGCCATGCGCCGCCAGGTAGGCCCATCGTGTACACTATTTGCAGTAAAATTTTCAAAGTGAGAGTGGCCATTTGCTACGACGTAAATTTCTTGTTCAGTCAACGGTTTTAGCGGTGACAACACATGGCTTTTACTGGTGAATACTTAGCATACAAACGGTGTGTTAAGGTGAGTTTTCACTTGGCTAAGTTGGATAGCTACTTGATCAGTTTATTGCTTACTGAAAACCGGAATCATCTCTAGTAAGGCCTAAATAAAAAGTGCGTTGCGTTGGCAATATCGTCAAAATTGAGGAAAACGTATGAATTATAAGGGACGTACAGAACAGAAAAGAATAGCAAAAGAAAGGAGAGGCCTATACCCAACAGTGGGTGATTCCGGCCTAATATGATGAACACTAAAAAACAGCTTCCGAAACAGATTTGGTTTGTGACAAACTTTCTAGATTTTCATTAAGCAATGTTATGGTCATTAATATTAGCTTTCCTCTCGTCTCAACAGCGGACCAAAATTACCGTTGTAAAGATGAAAAAAAAAAGACTTAGATCAACAATCAAACCAAAAAAAACTTTATTTTAATGGGAATAGGTTGATTTTACGAGGCATAGACCATTATCACTATACAGGGTTATTTGTAAAACACCAACAACCTCGCATGAGTAGATTACTAACATCATAACCAACAACATTTGTTCTACGACTTTACCGAAAACAGACAAAAAAAATTCAACTCTCCATACATATGTCCGAACAGCTGATCGAGTTTTGTATGAAAAGTCGTTTTTTTTGCCTGTTTTCGAAAAAGTCGTAGAACAAATGTTGTTGTTTATGATGTTAGTAATCTACTCATGTGAGGTTGTTGGTGTTTTACAAATAACCCTGTATATTTACCCTGTGTATTTTAATTTTTTTATTACTTTGACCATATCGATATTTTTTATTTTTCTTTTCTTTTATTGTATACAATTCCAATGACATGCCACTTATTTTAAATTTATATTTGTGAACAAATTATTTGCATGCCCATGTGACGGCAAAATGTGGAGAACCTCATTATAAAAGAACATCTATGCCCTTAATACCCATGTTTGCAAAGAAATAAATGATTTGATTTGATTTGATTTGATTTATACTTCGCCAGGTATTCTCTTCCCACGATGGCCCAAGACTACGTTACGATTAGTGTTGCCATTGATTGTCCTTTTCAGTAAATTTAGGGACTCTCATTTAGTGAATGAAAATAAAATAAATTAATAACTAGCTTAATTATTTAGTAACTCGTGTGATTTATCTATTTAGTTTTAAATTAATTTAAATATTGGATTATTAGTTCATAATTGCTTGTTTAAGTTAAAAAATGCATTTTGCTCGGGTAATTCAATCACACACCGTGGCAACACATCGACAGATTCGCAACTGATGACGTATTCTTGGGCTAATCACGTGACCCAGCTGTGTCGGGAAGATAATACCAGGCGAAGTATATTATTATACCATGATATAGACGAAGCATCACGTCAAGACAGCGTCATACCATCTTCCGTCACGGAATTGTCTTTACCAACTGTTGTTTCCCATGAAAACACTCCTTAACACTATGTATGTTACAAACAGTAGCTGTTTTCTAATAACTCTTGCTAGTGTTTTAAGTTACATTGTCTAAACCTGTCGGTTAAGAGAGATAGTTATCTACGCATGTTAATTCATGCTAGACTTTCGAAAAATACTTGCCGACTGTGTCCACTTTTCTTTACAAGGCATTATTTCCAACTAAAGGTTCGTGCACAAAAAAGCTTAAGACGCGACGTGATCTAAACAGGGTGGCGCCCACAATACGACCATAAATAAAAACACTGGTAACACTAGTTCATGAGAATGTTTTTAAACCATCAAATAAATCGTAACACCGAAATTACAAAAAAAAATCAAACAAACTAAACAGTAATAAGTGCCGTGCAATTGGAACGGCCTATCTCCAGCAGTGGGCTGCTGTGTGCCGATGATGATTTGTTTATGTTATTGGGAAGTCTCTACTGTGATTTGTAAGAGGCATCTTTATCACTCAAAGGTTTGCAACGAGAAAAAACAACTTTGTGTGAGCTCATCTTTGTATAATACATCTTTCAATTACTGTAATATACAAGGTGTAAACGGACTCTTCAGGAAGCCGTCAACCAAGCATTCTATACATCAAACCAAGTAACTCTCCTCAAAAATTATATGTTGCTGCGAAACGATTTTTTTTGCTGGGGTGCAAAATCACGTTTTACGGTAGGACTCAAAGTAATGCACTCAAAACATTAAGCTGATGGATGCATTGAATAGTACTGAGGTCGTAGAGGTATTTAAAGTAAAGTTGTAACAAAAAAAAAATCGAGAATAAGTTGGAATTTGACTCCAATGACGAAAATGATCGCAATGGCGGGAAGACCCTTTCAGGGGCTGCAGTCTCGACATAGATAGCGACAAAAATCGGTTAAGGTACTTAAGGTTTCGAAATAAAGTTGAAAATCTATTAAAGAAATTTGACATCGTTATGACTTAACGACCGATTTTTGTCGCTATGTATGTCGAGACTGCAGCCCCTGCTTTGTTATGGGTACCTTTACACCCATTATTATTTGTTTTTGTGGTGAATAAAGTGACGTGACTGATGTGTGTGCATAACCCCTTTATTCCTAGCTAAACGAGCCTTGAGTGAAATGTGATCATATTGTGTGATGTAAGGACGTTATAAGTTTTATTTAAAAGGAATTTAATGCTATACACGAATGTTATTTGGCGATAATAATGGAGGAAGTGTCCAGTGTTGCAAACCCATTGCAGGAGCCCCTTTGTCTGAGATTGTTAATGTGATGGGCTGTGTAGGCTTTCCATAAATTCAGGGTTTAGGTAAGGTAGACGGTGGTTCCGATAAATTGGTGGAGATAGCTGCAGCTCCTGGGTGTTGTTTAGTTATTTGGCGTATTCACCGACAATTCCACAAATTTTGTAGTCTTAGTAACTTGCTATACCTTTGTGTATCTTGCCCGTTTCCTAGAGTAAGGATTTGTGGCTATTAGACTCGCTAACAGTTTTAAAGGATGGATGTATGTTTGTTTCTCTTTCACGTAAAAACTAGTGAACGGATTAGATGAAATTCAGCACACAGAGAGTGCAACCTGGGTTAGCACACAGGACAGGATGATTATAATCCTGTGGGATAATTACCAAACACTACTCGAGTCAAGCCTCGGGTATAAGCTAGTTAAGTATAATTATGGGACTACAAATTTTACTTAAGCGATGTGAATGTACTACCAAAAATTCAATTCATTCGATTCGCCTTTCCATGTAAAATTATGTTTCTGTTCTGTTGTCAATGATATTGGAATTACTTTTTCACTCTTGCTGAAAATCGTATCTATCGTTCCATGCGGGATTTGCGAGCTCACTCATCTCCATGTTTGCACATCTCAATCCGCTGTACCAACCCCTTCCGAAAATACAGGCGTTATGCTATATTTGTTTATCTGTCCCGGATTCCAGTTACCTACCTACTTCATCACACCTACATATCGCTGACGACAACCAGAGGTAGGAACCCCTTCCCCTTTCAACTATATGAGAACCAGGGGTGTAAACCCGTTTCTTTGAAAAAAATCTAAGGTGCCAACGAATTTTTCGCCCCTCAGACTACCAAAAAAAAAGAAGCGTCACTCTAAATCTTCAACATGCACGCTATACGAGGTTCCATTCCATTTAGAAGCTGTACAATAAGAAAATAAGTGTTACCCTCAAGACACCCTGAGTCGGTACCTACACGAGTGGATGCATGCTCAGACAACGGTTTTTGAGCCAAAAAGCTGGGGTGAACACGAAAACTTAAAACGAGGGCCATTTTAAGCTATGTTTTTAATTTTAACTGTGATTCAAGATGGATTCGTCATCTATCAACTCAGAGAAACACGTCCATTGTTTGTCATTCAAAATATAGGAGCATCATTATCATTCTCTTCTCTTATCACAATTTATTCGGGGCTGACGCAGCATCTTATCTCATCTTTTCTTTCATACATCATTCAAAATATAGAATATGGATAGGATACAGTATGTTACCATAGCTACTGTTCTGTTGTTAACTAGCTTTGGGCTACCAGATTACGGTAAGGGAGTTTAACTTGATTTAGTTATCGACTTATGCAATTATTCCAATCCTAAAGGAAATTGTTCCTTTAGGATTGGAAGGCGACCGCGGGCCTTCCGAAGGCGACCGCGGGCCGCAAATCAAATCAGCAAAATCACTCAACCGTAAAGTCAGACCGCACCGACAGACACAAGCACCACTAGTTTCTATAAAACGCTTCCCTAGATGTCACATTTCCAGTTAATACCGACAACCCGGTAGTGATGTCTTTGGTTGTCACTAAAAGCGACACCGAACGATACACTATTGAGAAACTGAAATGAGAACTGCAGCTATTGTCAAAGTTCTGAAGTCGCGAAGAAGCGGCATTGTTAGCAGCTTGTTTAAAACACAAAGAGAGCGTGTTTCTATCTCCTAGAACAAAATGACAGTACCTACACCCTGTAAATCAGCTACAGGCGTGACGTAAAACATGTAATCTAGAAAAAAAATATTGTAACCATACAAAAATACGGCCTTACGAAGTGCTATTTCTATTCTATTGTCATATAACGATACTTATCGTTACAATAATATCTCGGAATCGCCAAGAACCAAACAATAGGCGATCACGAACATACCTTATCCGATATATCGATAACGATCAATATCGACCGATTATATCGATTCCATTGTTGTTAAATCGATAATTGGATAAACATTCGATTCAATAAATTAGATGGCTTAGCACGGTTACATTTTGAGTCGTGATCTATTGGTAATAAAATGTGTTCTGTGGGCCTAGTGTGAGCGATCGATTTTTACATTGAAAACATTCGTCTTGCACATAATATTTACTTAGTTAAGTCATTGTTTCTATCGAAGGTAAAACCTGCAGGAGGCTGGCACTGAAGAGTGGAGATTGGCGCCTACAAAGAGAGTTATATACCGGGCAGTGATTAAAGTCAGGCTGTGGATTATGATGATGATGATGAAGACATCATTCATATCTACAGGTGATATTAATTGCTGCTTGTTTTTTTCTTTTACATAGTTGTATCATCGATTAAAAATTGTTACCTTCAAGTTGCGCGGTCGTGCTAAGACCGTACTTGTCTTCAATGATTTTATATTAAATACTAATTGTGTCTCACGATTTCGGTTGCTTAATTGACAAAAATAAAAGCACGATTGCTTTATACTTTGTTGGTTGAAAGTAAAAGTGGTTTCTAATTGATTTCCGTGAGTTACGGCTCTTTGCTGTCAGTGGTAATTCATTAAAGTCAACTGGGGTATTTAATATACATTTGTTATATTCTTAGACATCTGTCATAATACCTCGAGGCACGATTTACAATATACTTTGATGTCACGAATGATTTCGTTAAGAAAATAGTAGTTTGTTTGATTCCAACACGAAGAATATATATTATTAATATTTTATTTTATTATTTTCCTATATTTATTTCTATACAAATCAATTATATTTTTAAATATTCCTTACAAAAAACAATATAAAAAAAATATTTAAAAATATAAAAAAATGTAGCCCACCGGTATCGGGAACAGGGTCCAAGCTACAGCTCATTATAATTAACATACCATAATATAACATCTCGCCTGTAATCCTCCAAGGCTTGGGCAGAGGTGTACCTAATAGTACAACTCACATTTCACCAGTTATGTTTCACATACCCCAAATTATTGATCCCTATTTATTTGGGCTCGGCACATCAATGAAGTATGTTCTACTTCCATATTCCTCTTTCTTTCTTTATCGTGTGGTTAGTGCCTTAGTGATGTTAGAGTTTTTATGCCGCCCAAGGGCCTCTGACTTGGTTTTACATACTATTTAGAAATATCTTTCAGCTATGCTGGTTTCCTCACGATGTTTTCCTTCACCGAAGCAAGTGCCTTGTACAATACGCACGCGAAAAATTACAGGTCTTGGGTTCGAACTTGAGACCTATGACTTAGCAGTCCGACGATCAATTTGCTTTAATTCTTTATTAGTTGTGATCTCTGTAGTGACCACCATTTCTAGCCATATCATCTTTCACCATTTTATTTATTTATTTCAACTTCATGTACAATAGTGGTACATAGGCGGACTTAATGCCACAAGGTATTCTCAACCAGTCAACCTTTGGGTTAAATAAGAAAACATTGTGATAGGGTACAAAATAAATGTATGAAAAAATAACATTTTTAACATTTTCCTTACATAGTTCCTTGTAGAGTTAATAAAAAGTAACTTACAAAGGGTGTAAATAGACCCTTAACACAAAATAAATAGGGATCAATAAAATAAATTTGAATTTGAATTTGAATTGAAAAGAAAGGCACTTGTTCTCCCCGCCACTGCGATCATTTTTTTATTCTAGACCATACCTGGGAACCTTCTAGTTACGGAGATATTGGGGCTCAAAGTTCGAACTTTTACACAAGTTTTTTAAAATACATGTTTTTAATGTAAGATTTTTACTTTACACACCTCCACGACCCTCGTACTATTCAACCCATTCATTAGAACAATGCTATGAGTACTTTCCATTGAGTCCTACCCTTAAAACGTGATTTTTCACCCCAAAAAAAAGTCGATTCTCGAAATTAGCCCAAGTCCACACACTCAGTAGCCCCCTAGCACCAGCATCACAGCTCCCACCATTTTCTCATTCAACATTCCCATTTTCTTTTTCCCAGCATTAATTTTTCTTTTTAAGTTATTTCTACACCACTCCCCATGCGCCCAATTTTAGGTGGCCTGCCAGACGGAGCGAACTTCGGAATTGTTCGGGAGTTTTCGGACAAGAGAGGGGTCCAGTAAGGATGGTTATTTTGGAGGGTAGTCAAAAACAAAAGGTTGGATGTATTGCTTGCTTTCTCGTCGAGCCAGTAACCGAACCCTCTCATTTGCGCCTCTTTAACAATTCACGACGCCCTAAACAGTTTGCTAGTGATTTTTATGTTGGTTCTCTTGCATTAAAAATCGTTTAGTCTGCTCTGTGATACGGTTGGAGCCTACGGCTGGAGCAGACTGGTTTTGTGGTAAGGCTTTTATTATTGTGGTGATATGCACATAGGTGAACCTACTCATGAATGTGACGCACCAACATTTTTTATAATTCTTTGGAGGAGGTGTGCACTGCATTGATTTGCACATATATTACCATCTCTGCACACAGAAGATATAAAATCGCACACTTAGGCCAGCCTAAGTATCGAACATTTTTAAGCTTTTAGTTGTAATAAACTACTATGAGTTTACGTTCCAATTATTGGCAAAAGAATATAGTCAGGTGAGTGAAGCCATGAGCACAGCTATAGTATAAAAAATATTCAGATTTTCTACCAGTAAATCCGAAGAAACCTTATAGCACCGTAGATTTTCAAAGAAAAACCTTCCAATATTTAGCATAACACCCACAAAAATCACCATTAAAAGTAATTCCCTTTCAAATCCCTCGCGAATCCGGCCGTAACAGACGGATTATGTGTAAGATTCTTCTAAAATTCACTGGATGAGCAGAAAAATCGTCAAGTATTCGCGTGTATCACAAAAGGGGGTGGGATAAAGGGGTTCACCCCCCAGGTAGGGGGTGTTACGGCATCTGTCGCGAACGACGAACGAATTGGATGTGATTTCGGGGGTTGTAAGAATTTTGAAATGATTGATGTTGTTTGTCGGTGAGAAAATTATGGGTACAATGATCTGCAACGTTATGGAAATTGTTTTCTTTCAGATTTTATAAGCTTTTCTTTTTATTGTGTAGAACATTCCAGAGCAATAAATAATGGCATTGTAAGTTTTTTTTTTTATACTAGTTATTATATTACGTACCGTAAGTAAAATCATCTGCCTAGCCTTTTCTCAACTATGTTAGGGTCGGCTTCCAGTCTAACCAGATGCAGCTGAATACCCGTATTTTACATGGAGCGACTGCCTCAACTAGGTAATGCGATACCCTTTGGTAAGTCTGGTTGTCAGACTTTTTGAGCCACTGACTACCTGTAACGACTGTCAAAGATCTACAAATGACAGCCGGGACCAACGGCTTAACGTGTTTTCCGAGGCACGGAGGAAACTCGGTATGTAATGGGTGGTCACCCATCCACAGACCAACCTAGGCAAGCACGGTTTAACTTAAAGCGGCTGTTATTATTTAGCCACGAGCTACTCCGAGATTACGTACCGTAAGTAGCTGACCCCAAATAGAATGGGACAAGGGTAGGTAGATAGAGTTATTACGTACGAGATGTTTGAACGCCATGGTAAGTAAAGATAGTGTCCACAAATTGCCTAACCCCTTTACCATTCCATCATCGGACGAGCAGGTATACGGCGAAGCGTCACCGTCATATTTATGGCTGAAGTCCTACGCACCCGAACAAAGCGCTTTGCGTCCACATTTATTGTGCGAATCACTTCACATCAGGCGAGTAACTACCAAACACAAGTCAATTTACGGTAAAATAAAATGAAACCTGCTTTTCACAGTTTTAAATCACGTGGTTATTTCAGTGTTGTCCGACTTATTTCAAACTCGTTCGTGGCTACCACTGAACTACCTATAAGACTGATGACGTGTTAATTAATTAAGACTGAATTAAAAGACAGTTTTGCCGCGTAATTTCCTTCATCCCTCACTACCCGAGCCAGGGGGTTGGTACAGAGGTAGGGGGTGTTTCCACGATGAGTGCGGAGTCAGGCGCGGTCGTGACCTCGCATTGAGGAATGACCAATCTCGTTTCCAGCCTGCTTGTTTACTGAGCTTAAGAGATTTTAGTATACATACAACATGTTTTCGTCAAGATTTTTGTCACAAAGAACTTTAGTACAGGCTGAGTGTTGGAAGGGTTAAATTGCTTAACTTGTGGACTATGTTTGAGAGGTGTTCATGACATCTCATTTTAAGAAAAAGGGTTCTTGATAATATAAAAATTTAAATGTCACAAACAATTGGAAATAACCGTATCTGAAAACACTCTAACATAACCATAAACTAATATTTTATTACAAGTTTTCTTTTTCGTCAGTGAAAATATACCTATAGTGTATTTCGGTGCCAATTTTTGTTCCCTTGTTACATTTGTAGCAATTAAAATACTTATGTTTCTAATATAAAAAAAAAACATTTTAACAAAGTAGTGTATTTCATATTCATCATAGGTAGTTTTACGATTTACGTTTCGTAACAATTTTACGGTTCAACTTTCACAACGACGAAGTTTTGTTGTAATAAAATAAATAAAACTTAATATTATAGCATTTTTTTATAATTTATTTGAAGTTTTTGAATAGAATATGGATCGTAAACTAACGACAATTTGTGACCTATTCATAAAATGATTTAGTTAGTAAGATAACGTGACTTTTACGACTGTTTGTTTTTTGTTCGAAATAATTAATGAGATTATGCGACATAAGTATGTAAACACAATGCTTAGGGTCCCCACAGACTACAGGCTTTCTATCGGCCGATAGTTTAGTCGGGTTGAGCTTCTTGCGCACACTAGGCCAACTAAACGATCGAGTTGGTGAGGACTGAGCAAAGTCCAACAGTCAGGCTAACAGTCGATGGACTACGCTCGAACAATTTGCTAATCGGCCGATTTAACAATCAGCAAGTGTGCGCGCTGGAAAAGAGCGCAGAGCCATACTAATTTAGCAGTTGGGCGATAGTTAAATTTGAAGGCAATAGTGTAGCCCATCAAACTGATTTACCGGCCGATACCGTAACGTTGTAATATGCGCACGAGCATATATGTTCATACTGATTAAGAGCCCGACTAAACTATCGGCCGATAGGAAGTCTGCAGTCTGCGGGGAATCTTACTGACACCGATGACGTACTGCAGATTTCGCCTACATTCAACCCGGAATGGACCCGAGGATTGGATTATGTCCCACTTCTGAGAGGAGGCCTGTATCAAAAAGTGGGCACGCCACCATAGTGGCGATAAGTCCCCTCTTTGAGGAGTGGCTAGAGAGGCGCCACGGCGCCCTCACCTACCGCCTGACGCAGGTCCTCACCGGACACGGTTGTTTCGGGAGGTTCCTGCACCGAATCGGGCGGGAGGAAACGCCTGGGTGTTTCCACTGCGAGGATCGTCCGGAGGACACGGTGGAGCACACCGTGGAGTTCTGCCCCGCTTGGGCGGAGCACCGCCGTGTCCTCGTAGCGGCGATCTCTCGCGCCCGGCCTTGGTTCAAGCCATGGTCCGGAGCGAGAGGGAATGGGAAGCCGTCACCTCCTTCTGCGAAGCAGTCATGCTAGTGAAGGAGGTGGCGGGACGTGAGAGGGAAAGAACCTCACGTCCCAGTCGCCGCGGGAGACGCCCTGGGCGTCGGGGGTCACGTGGTGGCTCCCGGCCACCGTAGGCGCGGGCCTGTGGACGGCGAGTTATGGGCCAGATCGCCGTCCAGCCGTCTTATGACGACAGGCCGTGTCGACGGCGCGTTCGTGTTCCACGTGCGCCTCAAAGAGATGTCAGCAAATAAGTAGGGGTCCGCAAGGGCCGATGCCTGCCAGGGCTGCGGGACTGTTCGAAAGAGATACCGTGGCCCTGGAACACAAAGGGCAAAGAAGGAACATGGATGGGTTTTAGTCAGTACAAGTCTGACACTCCCTTCCGCTCCGCCCAGAGTGGGGGGGGTCATTTGATGATTTCCCATCCGGAAAAAAAAAAAAAAAAAGGCCTGTATCCCCAGCAGTCGGAACGTTATTGGCTGATTATGCTCTTCCCGTAAAGTCATCCCATGAATGGGTAACCATCCATCACACACTGAGTTTCCGCTGTGCCTCGGAAAGCAGGTTAAGCCGTTGGTCCCGGCTGTCATATGTAGATCTTTGACAGTCGTTACAGGTAGTCAGTAACCTAAAAGTCTGTGATGATACCGTATTACCCAGAAATAAGTGGGTTGTAGAGGTCAGATCGGCAGTCGGTCCAATTTAATGCAGAGAACGAAGGCATGGCAGGTGATGACTATGTAGGAACCATCTATGTGATATAGACTGCGAAGTTAAAAAAGAGCAAACATAATTTGCTTTTATCTCTATACGGAAAATTATAAGTTCTCTATCTCTCTTTAAAGCGCAGACGACACCGCTAGCGAGCGAGCGAGCGAGCCGAGCGAGGCATTGTTTCACCTGTTTTCATATTTTGGTTCACATCGCGAACTACCAAAACAGCCGAAACGAAGTATGAAAAGTTGCTCGCCCGGCTCGCTCGCTCGCTCGCTCGATAGCTGGCGGTGTGGCCTGCGCTTTAAAGAGAGATAGAGAACTTATAATTTTCCGTATAGAGATAAAGTCTTAGTCTATGCGAAAAAATCGACAAGCGTAACAAATACATAGTTGGAAAAGGCTAGGCAGATGATGATGATTCAGCAACATTATTCTAACTCGATAATGTTCACGTCGACATTCGAAACCTCATAATAATTCATCTCACGTGCACAAATCTGACACAAAACATAATATTTTAATGGCGTCGAAGCACCTAGCGTATTCGGGACACGGTAACGAGTTGCCTGCGCCCACGCTTTCCTACGCCTAGCTCCATTCACGATAAATCACATACCTACCGTGAGAAGCATGTGAGAACCGATAGTACCCACCTTAAGATTAACTGCACTTGAAAACACTACCATCTAAAACAGAACCTTAGGTTAAAACTAGTAGAGTTGCAAGTAATCTGTGGTTTGTTGTGTATTAGACAACATTTATTTGGTAAATTGATTTCGTCAGATACCCACATATGTAACTGCTTTTTTTTATATATTAACGTTGTTTTTAAAATAATGTTTTTATTATTGAGCATCGATATACATATTTTCTTGCCAATGATGTCAGACTAGAAACCCTGCTTGGAGATACAAAAAAAAAACAACGATAACACGCATGTCTGAGCGATGTTTCATGACGGCATGTAAAACCAAGTCAGAGGCCCATGGGCGCCATAAAAACTCTGACACCAGGTTAGGCACTAACTATACTATTAAGAAGACCTAAATAAAATGATTCGCATAAGATAATTGAAAAAAATGCATAAAACCTGAAACAAGTTGTGAAGTCATAAAAAGTCTTTTCTTAACTACTAAAATATGTTATATTGCAGTGCGACATTTCCACCACCGAAGATCAAAGCAAAAATCTACAAATACCCACATCTATTTTCTCCAAACTTAAAAGTCACTCAGCAAAGTCTAGCAGTGTCTCAGTCATTCTCAAGTATTCTCCGATGTTCTTCACATTTTCCAGTACACTTGGGGGTACTTCGTGGTACTAGGCGGTACTTGAGGTGACGGATCCGGTACTTCGGCTAGAGATCAGTAGATAGTGCATGCTTCCCAATTTTCTGGGCACACTCGAGTTCGCCGGTGACGTGGAATTTTAAGCATGTTTGGAAGTTTTAAATTTATTTTTAGTTAGGTTGGGAGTTTTTGAGAAGGAGTAGGCAGGTTATTTTATATAATTTACTAGCGAACCGCCCCGGCTTCGCACGGGTTCAATGTAGATAAAATACATATACATATAAACCTTCCTCTTGAATCAATCTATCTATTGCTGAAAACTGCATTAAAATCCGTTCCGGAGTTTAAAAGATCTAACCGTACAAACAGCGGGAGCGACTTTGTTTTATACTATGTAAAGATTTCACTCCCCAACAATTGAATACGCTGAAAATATTTTTTTTTATTGGCCTGGTATGTCCCACTGCTGGGCAAAGGCCTCCTCCATATCCTACGCTGAAACTAATATATGAGATAATTCCAATAAAATAAAAATAATACAATAGTTTATTGTCTCAAAGAAACATACATTAGTATACACTGTTTAACATGATGCTAATTAATGCTGCAAAAGTCTGTATACAGTTATTGTGAGCCCTGCCTCTCAAACTAGGATAACCTGTATCTTGAGAGACAGCATTCAGCTGTAAGGTTGCTTAAATATAGGAAATAGACTTATAAGACCGAGTGTGTGTGTTATGAATAGGGTCTTTTCAAAATAAAATACTGGGAAAGGTAAAAATCACTATTTAGTACAAAACAAAGTCGCTTCCCGCTGTCTGTCCCTATGTATGCTTAGATCTTTAAAACTACGCACCGGATTTTGATGCGGTTTTTTTTAATAGATAGAGTTATTCAAGAGGAAGGTTTTAAGTATATATTGCAACCGTGAGAAGCCGGGGCGGGTCGCTAGTAAATAATATAATGCGGCACAGGCATTATTATTGTTTTATTTATCAATGTTCGTTTCGTTCATATTAAAAAATGTTATAAGATACCTAAAGATCAATTTCAAATACCTATTCAATCATACCCTACTGAACATAATTCTTCAACTTTCATTTTTTATTTTTACAATATGGCGTCTGATTAGTCACACACGCTAGATTAATACAAATGGATTAACGTCAGAATCATCAAATTCGGCCCACGTGTTTGGTTTCTAGAGCGCCGCCGCAAAGGAACACATTACCCTCCTCAGTCGGGTAAAAATCACCAATGGCCGGACCTTGTCAACCCCTTAAACGCTGCTAGTTTTGTTTGAACATATTTGTTCGTAACTATAACCCGCCCTGTTGAGAATACACGCTTCGGTACCCATACATAAGTACGCACTTTTAACACCATTTGTTACCTAAGTGTTGTTTGCAGATTTATTACCATACAAAGGCTTGTCCTATTCACGTAAAACCTATTTCAACGAGCTTCTAGTATATCTCAATTGATCTGACACCCACACTTTCCTTATACACTATTTATTCAATCAAAAAACCCAATATTTAACCTTTATTTACATAAGCACTTTAGTCAATAAAACTCATGATTTATTCGTAAACATCGCCGCTGTTTGCCAATTTCAAAACATTAAAGTTTTATCAAATAGAGAATTTCCCATGGCACTCAAAATGAGCCTTATAAAACATGAAATAATATTGACTTTTGCTGACAAATGTACATTTACTATTATTTGTTTAGTTCCTCTTCATAAACGATATTAGCTGGTCGTTGTCGATCGTTGTCATCTCATAATATGTCCATACTTACCTATTGAAGTTAGAACTAGTACTAAATAAGTAAATACGCATGTGCGATCATGGCCTGAGGCTTCAGCGCAAAATAAAATGCATTTTAGTTTTTCGACAAGCACAATTATTATCTCCCATATTTGAATAATATCTTAAAAATTAAGTCAATTACATAATATAACATCACGCCCGAAGGGTTAGGCGGAGGTGTACCTAATAGTACACCCACATTTCACCTGTTATATTTAAGTCCCATAAAATAGGGGGCGAGTCTATTGCCATCAAACGGGCACGGACAAATCCTGACTCCGGGACTGCTACTAAGAAATTCCTAATGGTAAAACTCAACAACACTTGGCCCGACCGGGGAATCGGACCCAAGACCTCATGCCCAGCAGTAGCGCTTACGACCATTAGACCAACGAAGCTTTAAATAATCTTCTTCTTCTTCTTCTTTCTTCTTCTAATAATATGAATGTGGTGATAAGATAGTACCAAAATGAATCTCCTTAAGCTGAGTGTTAACATTTACTTAATGATGCTTGACCGTTTGAAGTTTGTATCTCGCACAAACTTAAAATGTTTCAAAACTGACCTCTAAAATCATAATAGATTTACAAACACTGTCTTAGGCTGCCTGTCCATTGAAGCGGACCGAGGTTGAGGAGCGGAGAAACGGAGAAATATTAACCAATAGGTTTGCATAAAATGAGGAGGAGCTCGTGGCTAAATAATAACAGCCGCTCGGGTCGATCTTTAGGTTAAGCCGTGATTGCCTAGGATGGTCTGTGGATGGATAACCACCCATTACATACCGGGTTTCCTCCGTGCCTCGGAAAGCACGTTAAGCCGTTGGTCCCGGGTGTCATTTGTAGATCTTTGACAGTCGTTAAGTAGTCAGTGGCTCAAAAAGTCTGACAACCAATCTTACCAAGGGGTATCGTATTACCCAGTACTAACTGGGTTGTGGAGGTCAGATAGGCAGTCGCTCCATATAAAATACTGGTATTCAGCTGGATCCGGTTAGACTGGAAGCCGACCCCAACATATTTGGGAAAAGGTTAGGCAGATGATGAGGTTTGCATAAAATCTCCGCTCCGCTCCAGTTTTCAATCCTATTGGTTAATATTTCTCAGTTTTTCCGATCCGTAGCCTCGCTCCGCTTCAATGGACAGGCAGCCTAAGACAGTGAAGAAAGCTAAGCGCACATTACTGCCGCATCGGGTCGGGCCACAAAGAATTTCAATACAAAAATTAACGAAACTGATGAGGATTTTGCTATGCATTGTACTACGACCGGTCATAATCTCCGATTGCCGTAAACTTACAAGTTAAGTGGTTATCAAACTAAAGTATTTAGAAACTACCTAGACGAAGACAAGCATCCTTACTTAATTGATGGAAGTTACTCAAGCACGAAAAGCTGCAAGCCGAACCTGATCATATCGCACCCTGAGAACAAAAGTGACCTAACCCGAAATTTGCGTTTTATGGGAAATAACAAAATTGAGTTCGTATTTTAGTTTGTGCTCGCGAAAATGAAAGTGATGAAATGTTTCTGTTTGTCTTTTTCTAGCACGAAATCGTCACTTTTTGATTCACTCGAAGTGCTCGGAAAAAAAATCTGCTGCCAGCTGGAAAAAAAACAAAAGAAAGACGAAAATGTAGATGACATTGGCAGTTTTAAGGGCGAACCCTACAACACCAACAACAACAATCACAAAGCCAAAACAAAAAGGAAAAGATCAACATTGTGCAACAGATAACATAAGTGTGAACGCGACAAGATAACCATGTTGGTGTTGGATGCAGTCACACCCACATAAACGATAATAGTTGAACATGTTGTTAGAGACCGCCTCATTGTCGTCACAAGCTCAGGCGGCTTTAATAGATCTGATTCTGGTACTTAAGTAGAGTGAAGTGTAGTTCTTTATCTTATCAGGAAATCAATAGTATTCTGGGATTTAGAATTCCCCGAGATGGGTTATGGCTGAAATAACCGTACCGACCAGAACCGTAGCTTAACCCGCTATTTGGCGGGTTTATATACATGTTCCCATCTCTGTCTTGCACTTGTAGTTTGACAGTTGTGCAACTGGGACCGAAGTATCCCTTAAGGTGGATAAATTCAAATGTTCTTAAGTTTTTTGCAATTTGCAGTCCAGTGTCAGGTTGTATGTTGAACAAAACATGATTTTCGACCCTGGCGCTTCCACCTTAAGCAAAGTACGTGCTAAACTGTTACGTTTATAGATCTCGCTCTCAGACTCCTCCCATATAGACGACTAAAACCAACTGATTGTCTTATTATCTCTACTCCACATCTGCATATACAGAAGGTGAGAGGATAAGGACATAATCAGACATTCACCAGCTTTTTCACTCAAACAAAATACGACTCGAAAACAAAATCTACACAACCCAACGTCTCAAGATTCTAATCTAACTAAAAGTCAACAACACCGTAACTTATTGTCCCAACGACAAGAGATTTATTTAGTATTGTGTAACGAGAACAACACTAATAGCTGACAACATTAGTGTGAATGTCACAACACTACGATAAGCCGGTGATGCCGTCGCGTCGCACCCACATACTACGTGATAATCGTGCGGAAATACTTGAGCTTTGTGGAGGAGCGTTTGAATCTGAGTGAACGTTCATAGGGAAAATAATAGGTAAAGGCACACAGAACAAACAAAAATCTGGATTATCTTAGTTAATGAACTGTCTTGTTGAGGTCCTGGGTTCGATTCCCGGATCGGACACTAAGTTATAGGGTTTTTCCATCAGGAATTTGTCAGTAGCAGCCAAGCAGTCAGGTTTTGTGCCCGGTTGATGGCAAACGGACTCGCCAATTGTACATGGGACTTAAACATGTGTGGGTGTACTATTAGGTACAACCCCTCGGGGATGCTGATGCTGCTGGGCGTGATGTCATGCTATGTAACTTAGTTACGTGCGCTGCGTGGTATGAGTACTTACTACGTTTAATACTAAACGTCAGTTCGATAGGCTATCCTATAAGAACTCATTTTCTTAATCAGCTCTTAAGTTGCTTGTCAAATCATGTCACTTAATTAGGTACAGAAGTTCATTTTACAATGAGATTTTAAAGAATAAATACGAGTGGAACTTAAAAGGGATACTCTATAAACCGACTCACAGACCTAACATTCCTAGGTACCTCAAAATTCGACCGGAATGGAGTTTAAAATCACGAATTGAGTGGTGAAGTGGTCACTAGTGAGCTTTGCATAAGTACACTAACCGAAGTTTAAAACCCTGTCAAATAACCGTGTTCCAGTCGCATAATATACATACTTAGTTCCGTTTACTAAAAGAAAGACAAATGTTAATGTTACCGGTGACATCCTAATGGCTGTGTTAAATATTTTCTGGAACTCAAGAGATTTACGGGTTTAAAAATAAAACTTGTTTATGGTGATCACAAAGTATATGCTTGTTCAGCACTCGGAGATGGAAGTTGTGACTGATTTAATGGTATTGAGATTCTAGAGTTGTGTTGTGACAAATATGTTACACCTTACGAAAATCCTTTGCCCTAGAAATGGTCACTTAATTTATGACTTGAACTGCAATAGGCCCACTTTATAACTATTTTACCACAATCACTGTTCCAAACTTCAAGCTAAGTACCTGAGGGACCAAGCTCTGCTTAGGCAAAAAAAAAGAAAACGATTTTTTCCAGATATGAGACCTAGCTAGATCGAGTTTTGGCCCTCGTAAACCTACAATATTGCAACTTTCATCGAAATTGTTAGAGGAGTTTTCGAGAACGTGATTACAATAATATTGCTCATTTAATAGTACCTGTAGGAATAATAGGATACCCTGAAGTCGTCCCAGTTATGAGGTTTGTTCATGCAAAAATATAACACATAATATGGCATTGAACGCCTTACTTGCGCTTTGTACCTACCCATTAACATATTCAGCCTATAATGTTCCCACTGCTGGGACACAGGCCCTGTGAAGTGAGAGGGAGTGGGCTGTAATCCATCACGTGGGAACAGTGTGGGTTGGCAGATGTCACATGTCTCCGAATTTTTAGTTCCTAGACCTGCTGGTCGCCTCACGATACCCACCACCTACTAGTATCTTTATCATGATTTCCTTAACGAGATCACATTCAACAAACAAGTGTTTTTCAAAGTTAAGACAGACTATCAATCTATCGACACATTTTTCTCTCAAAAAATTCTAAACTACAACTTTCCCATCCAATCCATTAATATCGAACAAGCATCAGTTTTGAGGTTAGAATAACATTATTTTTAGAGAGTTGCCATGCCAGTCGTTTGAATGGGGCACGGCCCAGCGCAGGCGCGGTACATTTGTTGCGCGTGGGCCGGAATAGTGTCAAGCGTTCGGTGCAAGCGCAGCCATTAGGAAACACGATGTTACCGGTGTATAACAGTCTTTATTGGAAGCTTATTTTATATTGTCATTCCTACCTGGAATTGAGGATTGGAGGCCTGATGGTACCGCAGTTAAAATAATCAGTTACCATGGTTTTGAGAAAGCGTTGATAATAATCACGCAGGTAAAAGCGAAATTTTGTGCCTACATTAACGTATAAGTATGTCCGGATATGTAAGTAGGTTTCGGTCCCACTGTAAAACCGGTATTTCCCGGGTTTTAGTATGTTACAGAAACCGGGTTTCTTAGCTAAAAATTATCAGCTATTCAAGATTTCAGTACCTACTCAACCCAAATGTATGGCACAGCTGAATTTTTTTTCGCATCTTTAAATAAATTCTGTAAACTCATTTAACGTTAACTGCCAATTCCATCACACTTAAATAAAACATTTAATTCAGTAATTGGACGCTGAATTGACAAAGTGCAACTCTAGCTTAAATAGAAATTACGGAAAACACGTCGAACATCGCAGTGTTGCCAGATAATCGAAAAAAAAAACAGTTGACTAAACGTTTCGTCATAAAATAAGGTTTACGTAATTTCCGACTCGACGCGGCTTTTCCATCGATTTAAAATGGCGTCTATCGGAATATAGTAGCTGGTGTTTATTATTGAATGTTGCAGCCACTGATTTCTATTTGCTAATATAATGCAATATGGCGTCTCAGTAAATAACTTTAGGTCTTTATTGGTAAGAAGATTTTAAGTTGATTTTACTTGATTTTTTATCTGTTTGGTGGTTCAAACGAAGAAATGAAGTTATAAAGTATTGCGCCTAGTAAATTAAGTTCCAGAAGCTGAACTTTATGTTGAAAAATTTGAAGAAAAGATTCTTATATTTTAGGAACTAGCTCTTGCTCGCGAGCTTCGTCCGCGTGATATTATAATAAAAATATTAGTTCCCTATTTGAATCGGATTTTGTTAACAATATGCAGGGTTTTCATTTTTTTTGGATGGAACCCTAATCCTTTAGTACTAAAATAAAAGTAGCCTAAGTTTCGCCTTGTAACATGAGCTATTTGCCAGTAAAAGTCAGTTCCGTCAAAATCAGTCCTGCCGTTTCAGAGATTACCCGGAACAAACAGACAGATAGACGATTTTTTTTTTAAATCTTTACAATATCCGGAGCGTTTCATGGGAGAACATGATCAAAAAAATACATTCACATTACAAGGAGAAACAGCAATTTTTCATATTTCGGATATTTGGAATGAAAATCCGAGTTTACCTAAGCATGTCCCAAAATCTCTCAGTTGGTGTACTTACCTATACCACACCCCTACATCTCTACAAATCACTTTTACTCTCACATGTAGGTAACTAAATTCCTCCACACATCTTCCACGCCCTTCAGTGTCCTCAAGCCACGTATACGTAAGGAGTCCCAAAAGAAAATTGGTGAAAAATCCACGAATGAACGAAAGGGTGGCTCCACATGTCAACGTAACGTGAGGGCGGAGCTTCACACCCTTCGTGGCATTTTTCTCATTCTTGCTTTATACGTCCTTAGATGGAAAATATCGGGTAAGGAGTACCTATCTATTCATACATATATTTACGCATGAGCATAGGCAGAAAATACAGAACACCACCTGCTTCGATCCTTATACTTACTTATCTGTTCTGGGGGCCTAAAATAGCCGCTTTAGCAGAATCTTTATAAAAAAATATTAATTATGAATTACGTTACAATTCTTAAAATGGTCACAAAGCGACAATTCATAGTGACAATCAACTGCGTCTGTGACTATTTTTAGAATTCAAACACTGTTTTAAGCTTTTACGGTTTAAAATTAAACTTATAGTGTCACTACAGGATATCTTCCGTGATTGTTCATTATTTTGAGGTCCCGATATTTCGAAGCTGTTGCAAGCGCCATGATCATGTGACAGTATCAGTTTATTTTAAGAATTGTAGCGTAATTCATGTTATTTTTCCTTTTATGATTCCGCTAAAGAAGCCATTTTTATTCCCCCGTCCTGACCTGTGATAATGATGTGCCCATACTTTAGTATTCTGACGAAGAAATACGGCGGGTTGACATAATTTCTTTACAAAAGTCAAGCTGCCATTTTTATTCAGACAGAAGTGTTTCGAAGGTTGATAAATCAAACCTTACTCTAGATTTTTAATAGCAACATAGAAGCAGGTTTTTATTACGTACCTAAGAATTGTTTATATTTTTCGGGATAAAGGACATAACAAATATCTACGAATTATTGAACCAAAAGAAGACTACAATTTTCAGCCGTCAAAAATGCGGATCCAAAATTACTTTTGACCATTTTTGTTGCTTATAAATAGCCTGTTACCCATAACAGGGACCTAAGGACCAAATCGTGGAATGCAAGTTAATTTACAAAAACACAGCAACTGTTATTTACAATGTTGTTAACAATCAATTACAATTTAAAAAATATAATGACCTGCGCAAATGTGTAGTCAACATCTTACTCCAAAGAAACGGGCGGCGCCGCAGGGCATACCTGTTTAAAACTGCAAAATAACACACACATAATATTACCCAGTCTTCAAAGTTTTTGCCGAGCTAAATACCAATTTATTATGCGTACATATATTTAGGTACAATCATTCTTTGTCCTTATTAAGTTGCAACGACAAAAAGACTATTACACTCCACCCATGTAAAAATATTGTTAATACACGCGAGTAACTGGACACAGTCATAACAAGCTTTTTAATTGACAGCGTATGTATACGTAGAACAAGTGGATTTTTATAAATTTTATGAGGCAAGCATTCTGACGTAATATTAAACAGGGTAAGGGTAAGGGTAAGGGACAGCCCTCCGCAGACTGATGGGGGTGAACTCAGTATA
The DNA here is from genome assembly GCA_963576755.1 of Noctua janthina. Taxonomy (NCBI): domain Eukaryota; kingdom Metazoa; phylum Arthropoda; class Insecta; order Lepidoptera; family Noctuidae; genus Noctua; species Noctua janthina. The sequence goes on from OY755067.1 coordinate 4,096,014, forward strand.
TCTTACTAAGATGACCGGTACAAGAAATTATTTCAGGAATGTTATGGGAATTCATAAATTTAATTTGTTTTATTTCTTTATACGCAATGTATCGTTACTGTGTCAAAACGCTCGTAGCGAACGGCAAGCGCGACGACGAGTTCGATGAACTTTGTAGCTAGGCAGGAAGCGAACAGCTGATTTCATGCGTCGTTCGTAAGAGTATTTTAACATCCATTGTTGGTTGTAGCCGTATTATTTACAAAAAAAAATAAAAAAATTCTGAAAATATTCAGCTGGAATATGATTCAAAATGAAGCTGAGTGCACCCAATCAGTTTTCGGAGGGCTGTCCCTTACATCCTGTATAGAAACACTAGCATTTTTTCCGCAACTTCGCTATGTTTACCTATGGTCGGAAATTATAGCATGGAAACGTTTTAAACATAGCCTATGACACTCGGAAACAATGGTGCTTCCCATCACTAAAATAATTTTTGAAATCGGATAAGTAGTTTCCGAGATATCCAACATCTAAACTTACAAACTTTACCTCTTTATAATATTAGTATAGAACTAGCTTATGCCCGCAGTTCCGCCCGCGTGGAATTCGATTATTGTCCCACGGGATCATACTACCGAGATAAAAAGATATCCTATGGGTTAATGCAGGTTATAAACTATCTGTGTGCAAAATTTCATGAAAATCTGTTCAATAGTTTTTTCGAAAAAGAGTATTATCCATCCATCCTCACAAACTTTCGCATTTATAATATTATACTAGGAAGGAATTAGGATTAATATGGACGAACAAACGGACTGTTTACATTTAGAAGTTGAACTCAAAGGACAGCCATCATTCATACCAATGTCGAGCATTGACATAAATAGATTTTAATGAATAGAAATCGTTTGTAAAAAGACTTGACCTAAGGCAATGAGACACTTAGTAGAAGGTACCAGAAAATCTTCTTTATGAATTAACCCGTGTTTCCGACCTCTATGGACATTAGAATTATCATAAGCGATATAATGCAAATTTTAGAACTAAAGTTTCTCTTTTATTGGTCGTAGGTGCAACTTGGTGCTAAATATGACAACATGCTTTGCTACACTAAATGCTAAACTATAGTAGGCGATGTCACTGATTTTTTTCTTCGAGATTGGTTACGGAGATATTGGGGTCAAAGTTTTTTTCTTTACACATTTTTTTTAAATTCATGTGTTTAATGTAAGAACTTTACTTTAAACACCTCGACGACTCTCGTACTATTCAATCCATCTATCAGCACAATGTTTTGAGTGGCGTAACACGTGATTTAAAAAAAAAAAAAAGTCGTTTTTCAGCAATATTCTTGCGGAAAGTTACTTGGTTTGATGTACACAATGCTTGGTTGACGACTACATGGAGGGTCTGTTTAGACCCTGTATTAAGTGTAAAAAAAACGCGTTAACATCGCGTAGCTTCGCGCAAAAGGTGTACAAAAACTTTTCTCACACACTCATAATACAAGTTAGCTATTTATTTAACTGACTAGAAATATTTAACTGAATAATAAGCGGTTGTATCAGTTATAAACCTAATGGGGTCTCTTCGCGGCGTATAAAGTTCAAGTTTATTGAGGTGCAGCCCTATAGTTAGAGAAATCGAGGTGTTACTGAAAGTATTTGTAAGTAAACATTTTATTTTAATACTAGCGACCCGCCCTTGCTTCGCACAGCGCCACCTATAGCGTCCAAAACTTTATCTAATGTAACCTATATTTTAAATTAAGTATCCAGCAGTAGAGCGTTGAAAACTGCGTTCAAATCCATGCAGTAGTTTATGCGTTATGCGCGTACAAACATACAGACAGAAAGACAGACAGAAAAAAAATCTAAAAACTGTTGTTTTGGATACTGTTGCTCTAAGAAAGACCCCACTATTTTTTTTTTCAATATCTTCAATGTACAGACATCGGCTTGTTACAACTTTATTATATGTATTAACCTGGAAAGACAAAACGGTAACTGAACATTCTTTATTGGAAATAAACCACAGAAAATGTGTTCTATAGGAAATTATAATGATTTTCAAATGGGAAATTCCATTTTCAAATGGAATGCTTTTTTTGATTATTCTTTACTTGACTAAAAAATATTTTTGATATTGAAAAAATACAGGTAACAGGTCAACTGAGATATTTCTAATAAAATGCTATTCAGAGCTGATTCATAAAATTAAAATAATCAAGATTTTAAAATTATTCTTTTTAGATGAATATAACATAACATCACGCTTATAACCCCCGAAGGGTTAGGCAGAGGTGAACCTAATAGTACACCCACATTTCACCAGTTATGTTTAAATTCTATGTAATAGGGGGCGAGCCTATAACCATCAACCGGGCCTTTGCCATATATGTCCCTACTACCCACTCCCTCTCAAAGAGAGGACGCCCGAAAGTCTGACGACCAGTCTTACTAAGGGGTATCGTATTAGCCAGTACTAACTGGGTTGTGGAGGTCAGATAGGCAATCACTCCATATACAACATTAGTTTTAGTATATGCGAAACCTGAAACACGTGTCTAGTATTTTTATGTAAAGAATTTATATACAAAATTTCAAAACTGTATCATGAAAAATCACAAAGTTATAAACAAAAAATCATAAAAAATCAGCTTCCACTCTAACCGGATGCAGCTGAATACCAGTATTTTACATGGAGCGACTGCCTGTCTGACCTCCACAACCCAGTCAGTACTGATTATACTACCATAATTATTATTCATCTGTATCCTCTTCACCACAAACGTGATAACTCTTTACAACATTTAATATTAATAGTCCCATCTAATAGAGACATCAGCCATTTGTTTATTTAAAGCTCTTTTAAACACCACATTTCTGAACGTTTCCACAATTTATATTCCTAGGGAGCGACTCCAGCGCACGAGTTACGATCGATAAATATCATATTTTTGTAAATTATTGAGTCCTTGACTCCTTATATGACAGGAGTTATTTTTGCGTGATAGTGCATAACATATAAATTGTAGTAAATGGTTGATCGGTTGATATGAAACGTCTGGTTATGACTTAAGTGCTGTCGAAAATCGTTAAGAGAACATTGGTTCTTTTAATATGAGTAAAGCTACTATGGATACTTATGTGGTTGTTTGACTATCTACGATTAACTTCTGGTATACTTAACTACGAGGGTTGGCCTGAGGAGGCGTGAGAAAAGAGTAGGACATGGAAGAAATTGTCTAATATATAAAAAAAAATACTTAACTAGTAACTTGTACATAATGATTTAAAAAATCTGTTCCTTTTTGTAGGTAATGCATTTGATTGATAGACATTCGTCAAGAATATACTACAACGTTAAAAATTCTTAATCTGACTAAAATAAAACGATGGAATGGACTAACAAAGTTAAAATGACAGACTTATCGAGATACTCAACAATTCACTCTCAAACATGTTTTATTTCTTGGAAAAAATTAATTCTCAAAGATTCAACGGATTTGTTGAATCTTTGAGACGTGAAAGGGAGACAGACAGAGTTACTTTCGCATTTATTACATCCATATGCCTATTATTAGTATGGATGGAGCACAAAATATCTTTTCTCAAACACGTAGAACACATCACCACCGCAAGCTAGCACCTACCTACTGCAATAACAGTGAAATTTCTCCGCCCAACTGAAGTAACCGAACACTTAACTACATTAATTTAGTCAGCCATACTTATTAACGATGCTAAATAGCAATTTAAGAGTTAATGATCATCAATAATGTTAAAAACATGGCATTTTATCGTCAGCTTGTACGCTGAACATCAATTAAACGTTATAAATAAACTTTTTGGCCGCAATCTTAAATTTTCGACCTCGACCTGAGATATCGTTGTCCAAAAAGTATTTTTATGGTTATTATCGGTTTATCGAAGGTTTGAGTTTGGTGGGAAAGGTTTTTAAAGTTCGAAAGGTATTTTAAAATCTAAAATGTAAAATAACACCTGAGAGCCGAAGTCACATTCTCTCTACCGGCTATAACGACGATGGAAATGTCAAAAACAATATAAAGCTGACATAATAATACGAGCACTTTAACTGTGCAGCTCAAGAAGGCGTGGCATTACATACTGAGTTTCATCCGTGTCTCGGAAAGCACCTTAAGCCATTGGTCCCGGCTGTCATTTGTAGATCTTTGACAGTCGGTACAGGTAGTCAGTGGCCCGAAAGTCTGACAACCAGTCTTACCAAAAGGCATCCTATTACCCAGTACTAACCGGGTTGTGGAGGTCAGATAGGCAGTCGCTCCATGTAAAATACTGGTATTCAGTTGCATCCGGTTAGACTGGAAGCCGAACCCATTAAAGATGGGAAAATACTAGGCAGGTAATGAGACTACATGTGGTTCAAACCAGTCTAATATAGCAGTACTCAACCACGTGTAGTGCGATGATATGGATTCCATAAAGATAAACAAGAAACCGTTATGGTCCATTGACCCGCATATGGGCAATGTTGCCTAACATTGCCCAAGTCATAACACGCGTGGACCATCATCAACAATCACAACAGTTCTCTTATCTGACCACAACACATCACATCGTCAATTTTCTCCGCTCGAAGAACTACAATGGCCTCTTTATTAAAAGGCACCATTCCTAACTAAGGCTTACGCAACCTGTAAACAAACGTGACCGTAGAAATACGATACTAACAAGAATTTACGACGAATCGTAAAAATCTTTGGCCATATCGACAGCCAATCTCACGAAATTCTCTACACCAGAAACTAACTTAACTTCCCCGTCTAATTCACTGAAATAACAACTTTTGTCTCAACAACACAAAGTACAATTTTATTTAAAAGACAATGGCTGTTATTACCTTTGGTTTTAGGCTATATATTTAACAAGAATGTGTGAAAGGGAGACGAAAGAGGGGGTAACGTATGTAGGCGGGTTACGTTAAGAAAAATCGTGATATACTCATCTTGGCTACTATTGGTGTAGAGGTCACATTTCGTATACCTATCGAAGGGTTGTAGTCGTGGGTGCTATAAAATGTTTCGATCGCAAAAGTAATAAGGAATGGGTATGTTTTCAGGATAGTTCTATACAATGTAGCTTTTTACATTTTCAGTTTCGATGTGTGATTTAAATTGTTACAAATTTTTAATAGGAAAATATCCATATTTTACGATTATGGATCTCACAAAGACACTCAAAAGTATTTAAAACTCTTTGAAAATTGATTTGCACTTCCTCACAATGTAGTACAGATACCAAAGACCCACCTGTTTCAGGTCTTATCCTTCATCTTACTTCAGAAGATTGGCTGGTTCAATCCAAAGTGAATGACCAAGCATCTCAGGCTCCTCACTCTTCAAAAGTAAAACCCGTTATAGAAAAAGAGTCCTTGACTAGAAAACATGAAATAGGTAACAACACTCTAATGATCCATTCCAACAATCCCATTAAAATTTTCCCCAACAATCATTCCCAAATCAGAACCAGTATTCAAATAAAAATAAATAACAAATCAAACTTTTTTATCTTCCCAAGTGATATTAAAAACCTCTTAGCGAATATCGAAGAGATTTCATTTTCAATACATCTCATATTTTTCATACTGCGCGGATGACATATCACTGTGGATCATAATTTAGTAACAGCATCATGGAATTTTGAACCTTGCGTAGTGGAGTTAGGGTTGTTTTTCGAGTGAGGGTGTGAACAATCCCTCTGATTCCATACGATTTCACCCAGTAATGATTTGGCTGGTAATGAGGGAGACGCGCGTAATATTCTGAGAGTAAAGTCTCGGAGTATGGTAAGGATGGATAGGGAAATTTGTTTTGCAACAAATATAGGTGTGAGCATGGGTGGGAACGTAGATTTCTTGTCGAGTTTTTGGTTTTATTAACTGCCATTACGTCATTGTCTACAGTCTGGTATCCAAGTAAAGTGTAATTTGTATTTTAGAGAATGATGAGTGGTAAATAACACTAGGGAAAAGTGACCTTAAACAGAATTCAATTAACGGTTATTATGAAGAAAATCTGCAATATATAAACCTAGTATTCGAGAGAAGCTCCTTGAGACTAGTACTCAATGAGCTTTTAAACATAGATAGTTTTAGTTAGTTTCCAACTAAACTTATTATGTCAGAAATTTTGTACTCATGCCTTTTTTCCCTGAAAGTAAACAGGAACCATAAAATATCATCTTTTTTGATTTTTTTTTATGATCTCTTTGCTACTACATTTAATACAAGAAACTAACCTACTAACACATTCCTACTAGAAATTAAGTTAATATTGTAATACAAGCAAGGAATAAATAGGCTTTTTTTATTTTATTTTTATTTAATCAACTCTTATCCACCTTAGCACAATCCAGGGAGGAAAACATTCGTTCTTCCGGAGTTTATTATTGCTGTTATTGCTTCCATACGTCAACAGACTTCTTTGGCCTATATACACGTACTTGTAATATCAACAAATATATTGGATTAATAAAATTAATCGTAAACAAGGATTTGTAAGATTCATTGGGCGATGTTTTTAACAGTGATTTGACTTGAAGGATTGAAAAACGACAAATAACCTTGTTCGAGATATGATTTAAGTCATATTTGTGTAAATACTCAAACGTAATACTTTCAATAACTATCCAAAAGATTTATTGAAGCAAATTCTTAATTCATTGCTTCATTTCATTCTATTGAAAACTTTGTCTGATTGACACCGTGAATAACGCAATGAAATTGTTCGTTCTTATGGAGAAGAATGGACTAGAAACGCCAATCAGACAACATATTATTAAAAATTATCTAAGCGACTCTTTAGTTTTTTTCCTAAATTAAAAAAAATAATTTATTTTATCATACATGGTCTAAGGGATCGACGCGCAAACTATATTTTCTTATAGTGTTGATTGCAAATCGATGTCCCATAATACCGTACATTATACAGCTATAATAATTATAATAATATATAATAGTAGAATATAGCAGTCTTCAAGTTAAATACAGTACCTGCTTATCGTAAATATTTTCACACGGACGCAACATCATAACTGTCCATTACACTTACTCTTGCAACATTGTTGTTTTATACGCCATGGATATTCTCAATGGGTTATAAATTGACTCATAATCCTACGTATAAGGGTTCATAAATACTTTTAAAATTGTATTTAAGCTATCATGTAAATACTACCTTAGATCCTCTTGTAGAGTAAAAGTGTATCATACAAAGTATGTTATGGGTGAAATTCACTAGATTCGAATATTCGATATTTGCACTTAGCTTCTATGTTGTGCCCAGTATATAGGCTGACTGATAATTAGTGACCGATACACGTGATTGTACTCATGATAACAAACAACTTTCCCAAAGAAACATTTTTAGTAAACGGCTAACAGCTGATAGGTCAAAGGCGCGCGTGTATAAAAAAATTTTTTTTTAGGAAAGTTGTTTATTATCATGAGTACAATCACGTGTTTATATATCGGTCACCCTATATAAAGGGCAAAGTTATCTTTACTGCAATAACGGTGAGCAATTTTGACATACTCGTGTTTCATTTCAGCAACATTGCCTTGTGCTTACTTTTGATCTTTTAATTTGTTGCGTGCACATATTTAAATTGCTGACTGTACCAAAATCTTTTATAAGGCGCTGTGTCCACAAGTTTTGTAACCGGTGGCAACTCTCATCTCATTAGACTTGACAACATTGCTTAAAAATCCTCAAGTATTGTCACAAAGGAGGTTACATTTTTCATAAAATACTTGTCAAAATGCCTCCCACACGGTGACTCCGGCCGCGGGCTACGGCGTAACGAGAGCTCGTGTATGGAGACTCTTAACACGAAAGCCACTCGACTCATCCATATCCCACTCTCTCTCCCCAAGAAAGAAAGAGAAGGCAACACCACTACTCTCCGTCATATTTTTCCCTTTACCACCCTCGCTTTCTGAAGCGTTCTTTTACATAAAAGAGGTTCTTGAGAAAATAATAACGGCTCTGCTCAAAGGGCACCCAACTTTTGCTATTTGGATGCTTTGATTTTCGACTTGGCAAAGAATTTTGCGACCACAAAGGGAATTTCGATGCGATATTAAGCAAGGATTTAATTTTCAAGTTAATGCAGTAATACTCGTTTCAATGATTTTGTTCCCTTTTTATGTAAGTTTTACCTTAGGAGCTGAGGTTTTAAGTACAAGTCTCAGCTGGGTCAAGCACTTTTTAATAAGTTTATTTGTTAGAATGATCCGCTCTGTCGATAACTGATGACTGCTATGCTGTGACTGATACAATGTTTCTTATCATATCCGAAATCAAGTCAATTGTAGGTTGGTACTTATTGGCAACTGGCTGTATGCGGCATCTTGTCACCTTCACTTTGTTCTTATCTACTAGATCACTAGATCTATAGTTACTGTCTCAAATTCACAACCTTTCATAGGTACTTGAAATGCTAGAATTTATATCTTCATCATCTACATCATCTTTATCACAACACAACAGAACTCTAACTTTATCGTCTTCGTAATGGCCATTGACTTTTATATTCTCAACAGCTTCTAAAACTACCTTCAAATCAACCAAAACTTATCCACAAAAATAAAACGCCAGCTCAGCAACAACCAGTGAAGGGAAATGGTACACAATCGGAGGCCCGATAACAAATTACTATAGTACATGCAAACCTATTTTGTAAGTATTTAATAGCGATAATAATAGCCCTCTCAATTGCTGTAACAATGGCGATACAATACTTTATTTAAATAGGGCTGGCTACAATGGAATCGATTTGGAATCATTAAGTTATAAATAGTATAGACGGATGTATGGGAGTAGATTTTGGTCACAATTGAGTTGTTCGGATTGTTGAGGGACTCAAAATTGATTTTGATATTACTTCGCGATCTTTGGCTAAAGAATTTGCATTGCCATTCAACTTGGCAATGCTGCCAGTCTTCTGGACACGTGTCCGGATGACAATGATGCGGAGAAATACTTCGACGAGTGTCCTTTTGATTTCGTTTATTTGTGTCGTTAGTTATTTAATTAAGTAGCTGTAGTAATAGATAGTTGTACAATAATTTACTATTTTCCGATTGATGTTGATTTGGAAACATCTATCTAAGACCAAAACAGCTTTACTCTTAAGAGCAATTTTGGAAGATTTGTGGAGATCCATAAATTTAGAAATAGATACTGCAAATTGCTGCGTGTTTATGGCTCTATAGTTTATTAACCTGTCACCCCTGCCAACGACGGATTAAAAGATCAACGGCGAGCGATTGATGATAACAAAATTAGCTCTGTGATGACAAACTAATTAGTACTGTCTCATAAATTTTACATTTCTCACTAGTCTCGTCACTAGTCACTAGACTTTCAATTCCCTCACCATTCTTATGTTCCAGCGTTATCATCTCCACCATTCTCTGCGACAATATTAAAACTTTCATATGCAGTAACTCCGACATATCTCATAACTTGAGAACGGCAAAAACATTTCAACGCGAATTTTTCTTTAGACGAGAGATTTTATGACGACAAATGACAAAAATACTCAACGTTTCATTGTGGAACTTGGAAACGGCGCTGCGAGCATTTTTGTGCGCCCTCCAAGCCTATACATGTGTACAGAAGGGCGAAGTTATTTGCCTTGCTTCTCTTCCGTCCATTTGCCCCCCGCCTCCCCCCGCACTTCCGGTGCCGCCGCCTACCACCCGGCGCGTCCGCACGACACACGCCAAACAAATACCTACTCTAACACCTTCGCGAAAGGATTTCATTCTCGAGGTGACGCACCAACTATTTTTCTTTTACATCCAAGAGCAACGTGACATCGGACGCGCGGAAAAGAATGCCAACTTTGAATTCAGAGAGACACATTCGAATTTGGAGTATTCGGTGTGTGGTTGTTGCGACTTTTTGGAAATGTGGCGCCGGGGGTAGAGGGGTGCGGGGCGATTGCGACCGTACGAAAAACATATTTTTCAGATAACGACAATGAGAAAGGAAAATATTCAGATGAAAATTCCCCGATACGGCGCGCCGGGTGCGGCCGCGTGGAAGATATTAAGGGGCGGGCGTGTGCTACTTAACGATATTTTTCGACATGCTTTACTTTTATTGCTAACTCACGGCTCCGATATCGGATACGGTTTGTCGTATATCAAAAAAGAAACTCGATTCAGACGTACATAAAAAATATATTACGTATTTAGCGGAGCGAACTGAAATCAGTGAAGATAGCGGTCGGCTTCCACATCAACGGGTCCTTTGAATCATTTGGACTCGAGCATTTTCGTGGAAACAAAAAAAAATTCTTTGACGTATTACAGGAGCAATAATATTCTGGAAATTATTATCCGAGCGGTGTCCCAGTGGGATATTAAGTAACACGATATTAACATCCCCGGGGGTGAAAGAGACGGCTTTATGGATTAAACGGTTAATTAGAGAGGGACGGAGGTAGAGGGGGCGATCTTGTCTAAAGGACGTTGGCCTCCGGGGCACGCGACCGTTGATTCGAACTCCTTTTTAATTCTTTTTTATTAATTATACTGCGACCGAGTAATCTTGAGCGTTCCACTGAATATAAATGTGGAGTATAAACTTAACTAATTAAAGTGAACGTGTTGTTAGAGTCTTTGTAGTATATTACATTATTAACTTCTGAAAAATAGTTATTTCTACATATGTTTTTCGATGAGTTTGTGATACAAGATTAAGTTGTAAAATATTATAAAGCTTTTCAGTATATGAAAACTTAGATATCATTAAACAGAAACTACAGATGCTGCTATCTTTACCCTTCGAACCGGATTACAATCAATAATTATCCCCATCTCAAACAAAATAATCATTATCACAAATTAAAAATCACAAAGTGCCAACTCCTCACATCCGCGGCACATTTCTTAAACGCCCCATCTTCCTCATTAAAGAGCTTTTTCTCAACTAAGCGTCGCTGCTTTCATTCCCTACTTAATGGCCGTTGGGTTCTTTCAATATAAACTTGGCAATGAACGCCAGGGGAGAGCAAATTGGGTCAGTCTTTGACTTAATTTTTTTTTCTCCAAGGTCGATTATAATCAATAGGGCGACGCTCCAAATTTACGCCTGCCTGTAATTAGATTTTTGGCCGATCGATTTTAGGGTAGGTCGGGGAGAATCGATACTACTTTGTGATTTGTTACGCAATTAGGAATGGAGATTAAGGACTGTTCTTTTTTTTAAATTGGAGATCGTTTTTTGTTTTTGATTGGTGTCATGAGCTCTTGGCTAAATCAGACAGCCGCTCGGGTCGATCTTAAGGTTAAGCCGCGGTTGCCTAGGCTGGCTCGTGAATGGGTATACCGAGTTTCCTCCGTGCCTCTGAAAGCATGTTAAGCCTTTGGTTCCGGCTGTCGTTTGTAGATCTTTGACAGTCGTTATAGGTAGTCAGCGACCCGAAACTCTTACAACCAGTCTTACCAAGGGGTATCGTATCACCAATTACTAACTAGGTTGTGGAGGTCACAGAAGCAGTGGCTCCATGTAAATTATTGGTATTCAGCTGCATCCGGTTAGACTGGAAACCGACCTTAACATAATTGGGAAAAGGCTAGGCAGATGATGGTTGGTGGGATGAGAAAGCTGATATTTGGTTGAGTCAGCTAGTAATCGCATAAGGTGTGCTAAAACCTAGAGGACTGGACTGGGCACGTCTAGCTGTGGACACCGAGGCTTTGACAGATATTTCAGTACATTATGTGTTGAGCATTAATGTAAATTACTATAAAGTAGAGTAATACCAAAGAAACGGTGGATCTTCTTCTTAGCGTGTCGATGGCAAAAAGTTCAAATGTTATGTATAGCCCGAAACTCTGCCACGCGATCCCCACTCACTGATCATCAAGTGCGCAGGTGATAGATGTGGTGCAAGATGAAAGGTGGGCCATTGTCTGTGGGGAGACGCCACATACGCACTTGAGGTCTGAGCCGTCCATGATGAACTGTTTGAAGGATGATATTGATAGAAAGGAGGACTGTTGAGATGACGAGTAATAAAAGTATGGAAGAAGAAAACATGCTGCGCCGACCCCAAATAAACTGTAATAAAGGCAATAGCATCTTGATCTGTCAAAGTCGGGTTCAGTTGTCCGGATTATCTTTAGAATCGTTTCGTATTTCTTCAACGATTTTAAACAGGCTTAATAAGTTTGTCAGTATCATGTGTCAGGCTCTCTTAAGGCTATATGTCTGTAATAATTGTTATTGGTCTATGAAAGACTAGATAGTAAAGATCGGACGACCAGTTACACAGTCTTGCCTAGATAAAATCGAACGACTGTTTACATAACAATCTCGCCCAACTAATTGGTGTGCTTACAATCTTTGAACGCGGTGTTATTGAATATTGGTTGTTTTACTACCTCCTCATAGATGTCGTTTTATGTCTATGATCATTAGGACTTTAGAAACATGATATCGAATTAACCGTAGGTACAATTAAATTTTAAGATTTCTTTGCGTAAAATGCAGTATTTATTCGGTGATTCGTTGGAATGAGTTAGGAAATGAACTAAAGCTAGCTTGCTGGCTTTCGTGTTTCTTACTTTGTTAGTTATTCCTTTATCAACGAAGAAGTGTCAAGTGTCCACCTACCTTAGAAGGTACGCTAAACCGTTGGTTCCTGCTGTCATCTGTAGATACAACTCAAACTAAAACTCAAAGCATTTATTTAAATTAGACCATTACAGGCACTTTTGAAAGTCAGAAAAACAAAGAAAGATAAGCTACAGTCCCAGTCACAATGCATAATAACTTGTGAAAGTACTGTAGTTGCCCATTCCAAAGCGTAGATGTTTATGGAAAAGAATGGGCAAAAAGCTCCATGGACACTCTTTTAAATCAAAATAATGTTACAAAAACATGGTTACATCATTAGCAGCAGCCCATAATGTTTCCACTGCTGGGACACAGGCCTCCTCTCTATGAGAGGGAATGGGCTATAATCCACCACGCGGGCCCAGTGCGGGTTGGTAGATGTCTCATGTCTTCGAATTTTAGGTTCTAGGACATGCCGGTTTCCTCACGATGTTTTCCTTCACCGTTTTGAGAGCAGTGGTGATGAAATAAATTACACAAAGTAATGCGCCTGCCTGGGTTCATAGCCCCGACTTACTGCTCGTAAGTCGGGACCGCCACCACTGGGCCACCGCTGCTCTCATACAGCATAACGTTACAACATTAACGTTGAGATTATACATCTATGACAGTTGTTACGGGTAGACAGAACCCCGATATTCTGACATTCTGTCTTATCAAGAGGTATCGCACCACCCAGGGTCTAACTGGGTTATTGAGATCAGACAGGCAGTAAGTAGCTTTATGTAAAATACTGGTATCCATTTTCATCCAGTTAAACTGGAAGCCAACCCGATGACTACTGGGAAAAGGGTAAGCAGATGACGAACATAATATCATAACATCACGCCTGTGATCCCCAAAGGGTTAGACAGATGTGTTATACCTAATAGTACACTCACACATCGTCAGTTTTTTTTTAAATCCCATTGGTTAGGGAGCGAGCCTATTGTCAACCGGGCACAATTCCAGGCTCCGTGGCTGCTACTAAGTAATGCCTGATGAAAAACCCAATAACACTTTGCGCGACCCGGGAATCGAACCCAGAACCTCATGCTCAGCATCACGCTTGCGACTGCTAGACCAACGAGGCAGGCGAAGTAGCTTCAAATTGTTATTTAGTTTCTGACTTACAAACACAATATGAGGACAGAATTGAAAAACTTCAATGTCGAACTGATAATCACAAAAAGGATACCCAGAACCATTCTAATAAGTCCAGCTTCACAAAATCTGACAGTAAAAAGAAATCAATCTGGTATGCATGGTCGCTGCATACTAATTCATCGCCGTCGGGACGAGCTGGGCGCTAAGGACAAAGGATAAGGTGGAATTTTAATAAATCCATCCATTCCTGTATTGATTTCGGATTTGAAAATGAAAGTAAAATAACAATGTAGGGTTTTGGTAGACAGAATGTTATGCGTAAAGGGTTTTCTAAAGAATAACTTTATGAACATTGGTTTACCAATGGGACATGACAAGTTGTGGTCACATTCCAACTATGTCGTATTTCCAAAACCGTTTTCAACAGGGATGATGATAAAAAAAATCGCATCTAGATGTACCTCTTTTTTTAGGGTTTAATAGCCGAATAGCAAAAACCAGCCAAGTGCGTCTCGTACTCACACGCACACAGAGTTCCGTAGCACTAAACAATATAAGGGGGAGGCCTATGTCCAGCAGTGGACGTCTTTCGGCTGAAACGATGATGATGATGATAATGAATATAATAAAAATATTTTGAAGGCTCCATTCATATGTTGTATTGTATTACATTCAACAGCAAAACTTAATTTGGTTTTCATAGTATGTTAATGAAAAACCAAGTTACTGCTGCTTTTTGATGATAAAAGTCACTTTGTCTAGGATCTCTGTATTGTTAACTTTTGGAGTACATAACATCATGCCTGTAATCCCCGGAGGTTGAGGCAGAAGTGTACCTAATAGTACACCCACATTTCGCCAGTTATGTTCAAGTCCCGTGTTATAGGGGTTTATCCTATTGCCATCAACCGGGCTTTTGGATAATAGGTTTACAAAATCAAAAATAAACTAAACTAACCTAATTTTCCAGTAACATACTACGAACTATAGAAAAACTCTATCGTCAATTGAAGAAACATTTTTCTCAACAAACCTGCGTTCATTGATAACAATAAAATAAATCATTCGCTACCACCTTCCCTAGCAACTACCAAGCATTAGGACTTTATAGTCCATAAAACTGGAAAATAATCTTCCCAAGGAAATAAAATTTAATTTCCTATTGCTTCTCAGCTTGTCTTGTTTCTAAATGTATTATGATGAGAAAGTTTGTTGTTTTTGTTTGTTATTATGAGAAACTGTTTTACATTAGAGCTTTACATTTAAACTTACACTGTCACTTACGGGATATCTTCTATGATTTTCAACTATTGCGAGTTCGCAATAGTTGAAAATCACGGAAGATATATCCCTTAAATAAGTTTAGTTATAAACCGTGAAAGCTTAAAACAGAAGCTTTACATTTCTTTGTTAAGTTCTATAGTTATAGAACTTAACAAAGAAATGAGCACAAGAAACTTGTTTCGGTAAACAAATATATTTTACAATAGTGTGCGAGTTATTCCTAAACATGATCAATCGGTCATCGAAAATCCAATCGTAAAATATCAGAAAACATTCGAAGTTATAAAATGTTTAATTCATCATACTATACGACATTATTTTTAGTATATGTGAAACCTGAATATAGTTTGTACAGAATAAGTAACTGAATCGATTCCAATAATTTTTAAACCATGTTATATGAAATAATATAACATGGTTTAAAAATTATTGGAATCGAACAAAAATATTAAAAAAAAATTATAAGTTGGACACCGAGCGACATTAAGTACCTATCGCAATAATTTAGGTACCTACTGCCAAATTATTATTATCAATGAGCTCACGACGACGCTAGAGGTGCGCACGCGGGTGCGCTGCGTGGTGACCACGTTTTTGTGCGGATAACTAGGTAACAGAACAAGCTTATTACTTTGTGATTTTTCATGATACAGTTTTAAAATTTTGTACATAGATTCTTGACATAAAAATACTAAGTGTTTCAGGTTTCGCATATACTAAAACTAATGTTGTATAAACTAATGTATAAGAAAGCTAAACACTTATTTCTTCTACAAATAAAGAACATTTCAAACATCACTGTCACAAGCAAGCATCAAACAAGTACCCCGGATATGTCAACTCAACCAACAAAATCCACTATCCACAAAAGTACCCAAGTCAAATATCTACACAAAATCTAAGCACGAACACAATAGAAAATCACAAGTGCTGCCTACACCGAATAGTACAAAGCGCAATAATACTTAACATCATCATCTCGGATCATCCACTCGTCGACCAAGCGTGTACGGTCGGCAAAAAAGCGAGTGTATGATGAAAGGTAAAGCCTACTTACAATATTTGTTTGGCAACGGAATGCGGTAGCGAAGAGCGCAAATATACGTTTGTACTGACGGTCAATACACTCACTGGTGATGGCTAACCGTTTGGTTTGGTAGCGTCAGCAGGTTACGGATGAAAGTATTGGGGAAAATTGGAATTGGGGTCAACTGTGATGTACTAAGTAACTATTGAAGAAGATTTTATGATGGTTAGTTTTTGGATGTGAAGGGGGAATTCAAAATGAGTGTAATGGCTCAGTGTTAACCGCCCGGAACTTACGAGTTGTACGTCAAAGGTTCGATTCGAACCCGGACAGGTGCGTTACAGTGTACAATATATTTTATAACCACTGCTCTTTAAACGATAAAGGAAAACGTTGTGAGAGAAACCAGCAAGTCTTAGAACATAAAATTCGAACACATAAGACAAATTTTCAACCCACCCTGGGCTTGAGGGAGCCCCACAAAAAGGGTAAGATATGTGTCTCACCATTGGGAGCATTATAGGTGTTTATTCAAATGACATTCATCAACAAAAACCATTTAATGCTTTAGTTATAACTAGACCACACATAAGCACACACTAAGTTTTGCATTACACGACACAATCAATGATCGCCGCGTTAAAAGATGATAAATTCTTATTTCCTTCACCATCTCTGCAGACCATACCTGTCACCTTAAATTTCTCCGTCGTCCAAACAGACAAACAGACAGCTATACGCAAATTATTACGTCTAATACAGACTGAATGGGCCGCGACGTGCATTAATGTGAGCCCACAGAATGAGTCATGGCTGGGCTAGTGTTTGCTCGCCACATGGGTGAGTATGGGTGGAGAGTGCCCACACACCATCATACAATATTTACAAGGATTTTGTTAGGGTATGTTTGATTATTGACGGAATTCGTCTAAGCGCAAATGGAACTGAACGCGATCATACTTTGAAACTGCGTTTAGGACCTGTCAATGTCGATAAGTATACCATAACAATGGTTCATCCGTGAAATTCTCCCAAAAATTCGATAAAGGAGGTAACAAATCAACAACGTTTCATAGTTAGATGTGGATGTATTTCAAAATCACTTCATCTGAAACAGTTTTAAATTCACATGACAATCAGTTCATTATAAGTATAGTATCTTCAGCTGTAGCAATGAACAACCAAATAATGGGGTATTTTTGTTCGATTTATTCATCATTGCAACGTTAGCACCCATTCCATGTTGGTACTTCTTGGTGATGACAGCTACAATAGCCTTACATCACCTAACATCTCGCCTGTAATCACCGGAGGGTTCGGTAGAGGTGTACCCTAAATACAGCCACATTTCGCCAGTTATTTATTCATTTATTTAGTTTGTTTTAAATGCCATGTAATATGGGGCGAGCTATTTCCATCAACCGGGCAAAAATCTAGACTCCGTAGCTGATACTGAGAAATTCCTGATGGAAAAACCGTACAACACTGCCTAACCCGGGAATCGAAAACAAGACCTTTCGCTCAGCAGCCGTGATTCCGACCACTAACCAACAAGGCAGTCAATAGTCTTAATTGTTGTTATACATAATTTGATATGTGTTACAAATACATCAAGTAAAAAAATAACAAAGTCTATCCAAAAACACAACGATAACACCAAAAATCACGAGTAAAATCAACTCAAAACTACTCGACTAAATTCACAGACAGATGTAGACAGTCCTCTCTACCGTCCATCATATAACCAGTATCGATTACACACACAATATTACGTAACCAAACACTCCAACAGAAAGTTAAATTTAACTTGCAAGACAAACAGAGATCGCATTCAAATACTAATCAGTCTTAATTAAATGAATAAATATTCAGAGTAAATTGTGATGTCATGTTCTGTTCGATAATCATTGGCACAGGAACTGAGTTTTGTATGAGTTGACTATAGTTGTAAATAAAACGTTTTAAACCAAAATCCGTGGTTTAAAACCCGTTTTAAATTTGTTTAAAACGGTTTAAAACCACGATCACGTGGATAGACCGTACATTGATTACGAATTACTTTAAAACGCTAATTGAAATCATTTACCATTTTTATTAATATATGTGAAGTCATATATCATGGCCATGGTAGAACGAACGAATACAACCTTAAGTCTTGTCTCCAAGTGGGGTGATGAGAATCTGGTTGTTTTTAACTCCACCAAAACACAAGTGTGCCTGTTCACCGCCAAAAGGAGTCCGTTTAATCTGGCTCCTACTCACCGGGGTACATCTGTACCAGTCACCGACAGCCTCGAGCTTCTGGGCGCGAAGTTGAGTGCCAATCTGAACTTCGGTGCCTACATTGAGTCGAAAGCTCAAACTGCGGCAAAAAAGCTGGGTATCCTAAATAAGGTTAAGCGTTACTTCAAGCCTGGACAGCTTTTAGTCTTATATAAAGCTCAGGTTCGGTCCGTCATGGAATATTGCTGTCACCTTTGGGATGGCTCAGCCAAATACCAACTAGCCACACTCGACTCTGTTGAGCGCAGAGCCAAGAGGCTCATTGGTGACGATAAGTTGGTTGATACCAGGCTTCATAGCCTAGCCCACCGGCGCAAAGTTGTATGTTTGTCGGTCTTTTACTGATTGTACTTCGGTGAGTGTGCCCAAGAGCTCCACGAGCTCATTCCACCATCTCCCTTCTACCATCGGGAGTCCAGACGTACTGCAGGTTATCACCCATACCTTGTCGATGTTCCACATATTCGCACGAAGCGCTTTGCTGCATCATTTATTATGCGCACAGCCAAGGAGTGGAATTCCCTGCCTGCGTCGGTGTTCCCAAGTTCATATGACCCCAATCTATTTAAATCACGAGTTAATAGGCTTCTGTTGGGTTAGCTCGTTCCATCGTCGACCTCATCTCTGTCCTCTGGACTAGATTGAGGTCAAGAGTAAGCCCATTCATTATAAAAAAAAAAAAAAAAAACATACTTATATTACTTTTTAGGTTTAGCCAGACTGAAAACAATCATGATATGCGTGTTTATTGAAATATAACGGCAACGCTGTATTTTTATTTTGCACTTTGCTATCATAATCGCAACAGGTATGAGGAGAGAGAAGAAGAAAAAAATACATTTATTTGACACATGCCACAAGTGCACACAATAAAAAAAAAAATCAGTGTGATTTTAAGTCGTTTTAAACCAAAAAAAAGGTTTAAAACCAAATGGTTTAAAACGTTTAAAATCCGTTTTGCATCTCTAGAGTTGACGACTATTAGAATTTTAAGTTCCTTCCTATACAGTCATCATTTACTACTAGATTCTCAGCACTTTTTGAACGTCAAAGTTTACAAGAAACAGTCCCTCAAAACGACTACCTTTCGAAACTTCCAAGTATTTTAGCTGGGAAGACGATGTGGCGGAACAAACTCCCCAGCAATACATCTGTCTGATATGTTAAAAGAACCATATTCTATACAATATGTGTAAGCTAATACAGGGTGGAAGGGGACACCGACGCGAAAACAGTTACCACGTATTGAGTACATCATTCTGAGCCCCCCCACATAGA
Organism: Noctua janthina; assembly: GCA_963576755.1. Classification (NCBI taxonomy): domain Eukaryota; kingdom Metazoa; phylum Arthropoda; class Insecta; order Lepidoptera; family Noctuidae; genus Noctua; species Noctua janthina. The sequence goes on from OY755067.1 coordinate 4,115,630, forward strand.
AATGTTTCATCGGTTATTAAAAAAAAAACAGCTGTTTCATACAAAAATGGACCTACATGGTCAAAATGTATGGAACAACTGTTTTTTTTTTAATAATCGATGAAAAATTTGTACGTGCGAGCTCAGAATCATGTACTGAATACGTGGTAACCGTTTTCGCGTCGATGTGCCTTACACCCTGTATAAGTAACTAAATCATTTGAGAACAATCGGTCTAGTTTGGCAAATGTAGCGATAGCCACAGACCTCTCGGCAATCATTATAATACCGGCAGTTGACCGTTGTCATAACTAGAAGACGGGATATTTACCATGTTTATTGTTTGTATTTATAATAATGTTAGTGACCATGATAGTTTAAAATCTTATAGAAGACCGTTGTCCGTTTAAAGACTTTAAGAGATCTTTTAGTAGCAATTCCTAATCCAAAGACTACATAATGGTGTAAAGAAGCTCACTTCTGACAGGTTATGTAGCAAAAATTGAATAAAAATTCTTTTATCAATCTTCAGACTAGATTTGACTACACTCGATTCGAAATAACCACCTCAGGTGCAAAATGGACCTCATCTCATTCTTTATTTAGTTAAACTGCATCCACATTGATGGTCATGATCAGCATGAAGGTACTAGTATGACTGTCCCTTCTTCTTCTTCTCTTCTTCAACCTTTGGCCACCCAATGCTGAGTTTAGGTCTGTTCCAAGTCTCGACACTTTTGGCGGTTTTGTGATATGGTTATCCAATTTCTTCCGGCCACTTTAATGAGAACATCTGTCTAGCTGGTCGGTTGTCTTCCACCCACCCATATTCCTCGGTCCCGTCCGTGTCTCCACTCCAGCACTGCTCCTGCCAGCCGTCAATAAAATCCTTATGTAGCGCCACTCCATCTAAATATTATGTCGTCAATGCCTTAGGGTCAACCCTGCTAATAAGTAACTAGTGTTAATAGACTAAAAGCTTTCCCTGTTTACGGCTGAGTGTAATGTTCATGCTTGGAAGGTTACCAATTTATGTTCTGCACTTAAACTTGCGTTAACGCCTTAACGGCATCGGCTTAAATTATCGACTAATATTTCAAATGAAATGCAAAGTTGTGATAGTAATTATTACATCGTACGAGCAAAGACTGTAAGTACACTTCCACCAATTTATCTGTGCAGGTGGGAAAACACAGAACTAAAATAAATGTACTAAATTTGACATATCGATGCCGATATTCTTGACAAGCAACGCCACATTGAACTGCACACAATAATTGTCTTCTTGACGATTCAAAACTCGTTCGAATTGACGTTGAGCGTTCGTGCTACAATTCAACGAACTTATCTTTGCATTCGGGAAAGGACAGAACTGAAACAAATGTACCAAGTTTGACTTATCGATGCAAATTTTCTTGACAAGCCACCTTGAACTGCACACTTAATGGGGTCACACTGTAGTAGGATCTCCCTAGTTCCTGCCCATACCATGAGAAAAACATCCTTATTATGGTACTTTTTGGGTCCAAGATATTAAAAAACAAACTGCGGAATACAATCAACTCTTCCCTAAACAGCCAAGATGGTACATTTGTACCATCTCGTACTTATTGTGAGTTAATTCTTAAAATCTTAAATGAATATGACTTCACCATAGACAAGACACATGTCAAAAAAAAGACTCTTAAAAGCATTTCGTTTTACTACAATGATTTTTGACAGGTCTGACGTAAGCATTTGGATATCATCATTTGGATAATAGATTTTTGGCTTCTCCATCATAGGTTATCCCTAGTAGAATGTCACTTGGCTAGAACCTGAACCTGAACCTTTTGCCAGTTACGTTTAAGTCTCATGTAATTAGGGGCGACCCTATTGCCATCAACCGTGCACAAATCCAGGCTACGTGGCTGCTACTGAGAAATTCCTGATTGAAAAACCCAATAACAATTCGCCCGACCCGGGAATCGAACTCAGGACCTCATGCCATGCGATTGCGACCACTAGATCAAGGAGGCAGTCAATACAATCATCATCATTCTGTCCTTATCCCAATTTATTTGGGGTCGGGCAGCATGTCTTCTTCTTCCATACGTTTGTATTACTCGAGGCAGTCAATATCAACAAAAGTAATTGTGTTTATTCAAATGGTACGTCCACATTTAAAATTTTACTGAAATGGAATCAAGGTCCAAATTAATTTACCACTTGAGATAGTCCATACAAAACTAAATACACGACACAGTAAGGAAGTGAACAAACACATTTATTATAAAAGGTAATTGCTCATTGGTTAGGTAGTTGCAATCCATTTACGTGAACAAACTCGAGTCCTCGGTAATGAGCCGACTAAGGTGGCTCTAGGAATGGTCTAGGAGCAAAATTGTGCGTCTCTTAAGGGATAGTGCACAATCCAAGAGCTTTAAAGCTAATTAAATAGGAATTGACAGGACTGCCTCGTTGGTCTAGTGATCGCAAGCGCGACTGCTGAGCATGAGGTCCTAGGTTCGATTCCCGGGTCACGCAAAGTGTTATTGGGTTTTTCCATCAGAGACTTCCCAGTAGCAGCCATTGGATTTGTGCGCAGTTGATGGCAATAGGCTCGCCCCCTGTTATATGGGACTTAAACATAACTGGGGAAATGTGGGTGTACTGTTAGGTACACCTCTGCCTAACCTTTCGGGGATTACAGGCGTGATGTTATGTAATGTATACAGGAAGGGACAGCTTTTTCAGAGAAAAAAGCCTTTGGAATTGTCTGCTGTACATCTGTCACAGCATAAAGGATATCTGGGTGCTCTCTTTCTATTGTTAATCTCACCCATTTCTTTCCACTGATCAAAAGATCGATTTGTGCATGTGGTCTTTTTTTTTTTTTTTCGGATGGGAAATCATCAAATGACCCCCCCACTCTGGGCGGAGGCGAAGGGAGTGTCTGACTTGTACTGACTAAAACCCATCCATGTTCCTTCTTTGCCCTTTGTGTTCCAGGGCCACGGTATCTCTTTCGAACAGTCCCGCAGCCCTGGCAGGTGCATGTGGTCTTATGTAAAGTTTTTAAGAATACACAACTATACTGAGGTTGGTTTCCAGTCTAAGCGGAAGCAGCTGATAACAATATTTTTCATGGCGCAACTGCCTGTCTGACCTCCACAACCTAGGTACTTCGTACCGATACCTCTTGGAAAAACTGGTTGTCAGACCTAGTACTTTCTCTTCTGCCTAGCCTTTTCCCAAATTTATTGGGGTCTGCTTCCAGTCTTACCAGATGCAGCTGATGGCAGCCAGTATTTTACATGAACCGACTGCCTATCTGACCTCCACAACCCAGTTATTACTGGGTAGTACAATACCCCTTGGTAAGACTGGTTGTCAGACTATCGGGCCACTGACTTTAACGACTGCCAAAGATTCACAAACGACAGCCCGTACCACCGGCTTAACGTGCTTTGTGAGGCTCGGAGGAAACTCGTTATGTAATGAATGGTCACCCATCTACAGACCAACCTAGGTAAGCGCGGCTTAACCTGAAAATTGATCCGACCGGCTGTTATTATTTAGCCACGAGCTCCTGCCACCACCCAAATTCAACCAAAAATTCCACAAAATTCAACGTCAACATACCAGTTAACAAAACCTGACGTGATTAAACTAATTGAAAAATATAATATTTATGACGTATACATTTTACTAATTAAGGCCAAGTCTCATCAGTATGTTCGATATTTGAATAAGTAGCGGTGGCCAATTAAAATTCTGTTTCCCCTTAAGCGGCAAGTACAGAGCGGAGCCGTCTGAAATACCTTTAGTTTTAATGAACGAACTAAGCTTAATAGGCAATTGGTTAATAAAATGAATTCGAATGTTTGTAGGTTTGTTAAGAACTAGCTCTTTCCTGCGGCTTTGCCCATGCAGAGATAATTAAATGACTAAAATAACGTTTAAATCAACCCACGGGAAAAAACTAGTGGGAAAGTCCTATCTACAGGGTGTAAACAGACCCTTCACATAGCCGTCAACCAAGCATTCTGTACATCAAACTAAGTAACTTTACACAAAAATTATTGCTGGGAATCGACTTTTTTTTTTGGGGTGAAAAATCACGTTTTACGGTAGGTCTCGATGGAAAGCACTCAAAGCATTGTGCTGATGGATGAATTGAATAGTACGTGGAGGTGTGTAAAGTAAAAATCTTACATTAAAAACATGTATTTAAAAAAAACTTGTGAAAAGCTTGGAACTTTGACCCCCAATATCTCTGTAACTAGAAGGTATGGTCTAGAACAAAAAAATGATCGCAAAGACGGTGAGAACCGGGGGGGAGGGGGGGGGGGGCTTTCATATATGTTTATATGTTAAGGGTCTATTTACACCCTTTATATAGCTCACATCATCTGCCTTTTCCAACTATGTTGGGGTTGGCTTCCAGTCTAACTGGATGCAGCTAAATACCAGTATTTTACATGGAGCGACTGCACCAACAAAAGACATTAGAAAAAGCATATGTACACACAGACATAGACTTTTGTAATACCTAGTAGGGTATTTCTAGAATTAATTGCTCACTACCATGAAATGTTAGGTGCATTTCTTGACATACATGCATGCTAGAGAACACGCGTTTGACCTCTTGGGTGACATTAGTGACATGTCTGGCAAAGTTGCTGCTAAAAGACTTTATTAACTGATGTGCTCGGTTGGTTAATTCGGATTTACCAACTTAATAGTTGATTATTTGCTTCACTGACTACGATTTTGTATTTTACAAACACGACAATTCTTATCGAAACTCAACGCAAACTTCAGAAAATAAAAGTCAATCTGCAACTAGCCCTTTAAATTAAAGTAATCTAACTTAAAGTAAGTACCTCTTTTAATCAAAAGTCTCAAATATAAACAACCCTTTCAAATTAAATCAAGAACACGCAACACAACACATTTGAAATACCCAAAGACATCAAAAAGAGCAGAAAACATTCTAAAATCCAAAGGTCGAACTATCAAAGAAATGATTAAGTATCGCGAAGTTTTCTAAACACCGTGTAAAAAGGATCAAGTCGTATTAAATTCCAATATACACGGAGTAAGAAATAGGTGAAGCAGACTAACAGGCAAAGTTACTAATTTGTCGAAAACTCTCGTAAATTAAATGCCAAATATTTTTGCCTTTAGCTCACATATTAAGTTTCACAGCTAATATCTAAAGACGGTGAGACATGGGCCACGAAAACGGCTGTTTGTTGTAAATAGTCGATTTTTTCGCATAGACTAAAAGACAGCTTTTAATTTTCCGTATGGAGATAAAAGCAGATATGTTTAAGATCACTTGGATAGTTCCAACATAGTGTACTTATTTATCATACAAAAGGGCTCTTTTACCTACCATTCTTTAGGCGCCACAAATGACCCACGTCTTCAATCTGCCTATTTGTTTCTTGTTAAAAGTAATAACAAATAAATACCTCTTTTCGATTGAAATAATTTCTCGAACAGAAAGTCTGCTTAGTAGTATTTATAATACTGCATCAACATTGCTACGTCAACAACACTGAACAAATTAGTAATTATAATTACATAGTAGGTACTGCATGATTGATGTGCCATTGTTCTGGCAGTGTCCTAACATAAATTCCTACTATCATTAATTTAGATTAATTTATTATTAGTTATCTTTAGATGATGCACGTTGAAGCTAATTAGAACACGCTGGCGACATTTGTAACATTCATATTTCAGTTTTATATAAAACGTCTTATTATTGACACTCTTTAATATACAGGGGTAAGAGTCATCAACGTGTAAACTATTACCATGACTTCAGAACATGATCAAAAAGAGTAACCATGGAGTTTCTTGCCGGTTCTTCTCCATAGGAAACGACCAACCCGAACCGTCCATCTAGGCCTATGTGAAATAAAATATTTTGATTTTGATCAGCTCAGCTTTGAAAAAATGATGGATGGAACAAAGGAAAGTCAAAGAAAAGATGGATGGATTGCCTAAGGAATCATATGAAAGAGAAAAGAGTAAATGATGCCGAGACGTCTGACAGGGAATGGAAGAAGAGAGTGTTGCGCCGACCTCAAGTAGAATGGGACAAGGGCAGGAAGATGAAGATAAGGAGGTCTAGAATTTTGTGCTAAATTCATGTCACTAGTGGTACCACAGTACTTTAGAGCTTAAAGGTACCTACTTACGACTGATTATGGGACCAATATCGAAATATACAGAAACTGTCACGAAAGCTGTCTTCATTAAAATCGCTACACCCAAAAAAACGCTGTCGCTTAAAAACCCGCTGTTCCCATGGCCCCATCGCAAAGTTCACGCGTCGAAATCAATTTGCGTAGCGGGCGCGTCCGCCGTCAAAGAAAGAATTTCTCATAAGTTGGATGGAGGGGTGGTGGGGGGTAGAGGGGGTGGTAGTGGGCCTATATGAAACAAAATAGCATTATGTTGCGAGAAAGTAGGTATGTCTTATGTAACGTGTGAGGTGTGAGTGTGCGAGATATGTCACTGTATGTCAAATGTAGACATTGCGTGTCGTGAGGTATTGGAAAATTTTCGGTAAACTTATAGAATGAAGCTATCTTGGGTAATTTTGTTCGATACCCGGTCTGGAAAATTTATTGACGAAATAGTATGTAATTAATTTTAATCACATAATTTTAATAGAACTATCTGTAATATTTATTTCTAATTAATATTTAAATACGAAACTATTAACCGTACACACAATTAAACGAACATTCCTTTTAAAAACGAACACAATTAAAAAAGAAGAACATACAAATAAAGTACGTTCCAGACATTCATCGAACATCTATAAAGGCTACACTACACGCTTCACATAAAAATACGAACTCGACAAGCTAATAAAATGCTCGCTACATATCGTAAGAATCTTCACATCTCAAAGAAAGAATTCGCAATAAAGTCCATGTAGCTCCGCCCTCCCCCACACACGTACTCACTATTGGCGAATACAGTTATCGGAAAAATGGGGAAAATGGGGTAAAGTGGACCGGTGCGCGAAAGAGTTGGGAGGAGCGTGGGATATGTGGAGTTACGGGTAAGAAGTAATGTTACTATATGTTAGAAGATTAGATTTTTTTTCTTATTACATTTTGTTTTGGGATGTTACTCTTTTTTATTCCCTTCAAAACTGTTTTATGTGGGTACTGCATAAAAATATTCTTTTATCTTTGTACGTTATTTTTGTATTTTTTTATTAATAAATACACTCTACGTCTTTAATATTGTCGTGATTGTTTTGCCTTAAATCAACTGTTTTCAGTTGGAAATAACATGAAACACCGCGTTAGTAATACAACTTATCTGACAGCACTAAATCATAAGTATTTTAGTAAACAACACTTAACCTCAGTTAATCGTGTCGGTATACACTTAAATCGTTTCACACCACACCTTAGCACTCTACACCAAAACACTAGAAATAAATTCTAGTCTTAATTACACCCTCCTTGATTGCTTACAAAAAAAAAGGAGCAACGCCAAAGAAAAACAGCGCTCCAACAAAGTTTTTTAATTTCTTCCAAACGATAAAACTAGCAAGGATTAAACACCCACTTCCGAATTCAAAGTGCACTGTTTAAAAAGTCAAATGCATGCAAAACACGGTATTACACAGATTCACAAAACTACGAAATACCTCTACGAAAAAAAGAAAAAAAAATTAAGAAGTTCCGTGACTGGATATGAATGAAGGTTCCGTTGGAGTCGTCGGACTATGGCAATATTGCTAAAGTTTAACATGGAGGGAAGTTTTTATTAATGGCCGCCAAGTCAGCTTTGTTCTATACCCACTCCTTTTAACTCTCTCCGCGCACGAAAGTTGTAAATTTTACACTTTATAGAACCATCCTGTACACAAAATACTACAGGTATTACTTTGCTGTTTCATAAAAGGAATTCGCTATTAAATGCTGTTTTTTTTTAGTTTTTTTGATACTACAATTCGCTATATTTGTATAATTATCGCAATGTTTCGTGAGCACGAAATGTCGACCTACCGCGAAGACATTAGGAACAAAAGAAAGTATAATTACTGGTATTTTTCGATAATGAAATGCTCCTATTAGGTGAACCTAATATAGATATAGTAAGTACTATTACCGAGGCATTAAAGCTAAAAGCATTCTGCCTTGTTATAATTTTTGTCCAACACGCTGGCTCACGCGGCGAAATTCAAAACCAGTTTGCAGGGGCTTACTATAACGCCTATTCAGGGGAGCTTTTCACAGAATTGGGTCAGATGCTTTCAGCTTTGAGCCTAGTCTATGTAACTGTAATAACTCAGGGCTTGAGCTCACAATCTCTTATGCAGAATGGTTTTGTCAATGGACCACCTGCCATTCGGAGAGTTAGAATAATGAACTACGTCGTTACCTCGCTACCTATCTCATCAATGTATTTACCCCGAATTCATTTAGTTGAAAATGATGAAAGACGATGGATGCGAGACGCACGGGACCGGTCAATGTGGCGACACTTGGGGGAGGCCTATGTCGAGCAGTGGACGTGTTTCGACTGAAATGATGATGGTGATAAAGCATTTTGATCCCGAGTGCACACATGACAAGCGGCCGTACGACACTAGACAGACCGACTTGTTACAAAGTAATCACAAGTATTCGATTACGGTTTTCTTCGTCTTATCTCGCTCGCTCTATCGCTCATAAATATTTGAATGTCTTTGCTAACTCCACATAACCTTCATTTTTATTTTCACACATTTATAAAATGAGTTACTTAATTGATAACATGACTCTATTAGTCGAAACGTTTACGATGTTTCTTAACTTAACATTACAGTTTTGTACAGGACCTGAATGGTTGTCTACGAGCAATTTCCTAGTTCCGCCGGAAACCACAACTTAAGCAAAGATGTACCTAATAGAACACCCATATTTCGCTAGGGATGTTAAAGTCCCATGTAATAGGGAACAAGCGTATTGCTATCAACCGAGCACAAAGCCAGGCTCTGTGGCTGCTACTGAGTCATTCCTGATGGAAAAACACAATAACGCTTTGTCCGACCCTGGAATCGAACCCAACACTAGACCAAAGAGTCATTTTTTTCGAAGCTGTAGTGAAAATATTCATAATTTTACTTCATCATATGCCTAGCCTTTTCCCAACTGTGTTGGGGTCGGCTGCCAGTCTAACCGGATGCAGCTGAATACCAGTATTTTACATGGAGCGACTGCCTATCTGACCTCCACAACCGACTTAGTACTGGGTAATACGATACCCCTTGGTAAGACTGGTTGTCAGACTTTTTGGGCCACTGACTACCTAACGACTGTCAAAGATCTACAAATGACACCCGGGACCAATGGCTTAACGTGCTTTCCGAGGCACGGAGGAAAGCACGCAAGCATTCATAATTTTACTTGTATACCAAATACTTAGCTTGTGTGACTGTACATTTGTGCAATCGCGTTTTAGTTTACGATGACGACTACTTAAAGTATTCAGGCAGGATAATCAGATCTATAAACATGCAACACTTGGATGCTATCACCATCTTTATCATAAATCTAACTATGAATATAACATTAACTGCTTATCTCTCTCCCAGCTATCTTTTGATAACTGAATTTGAAATGCGACACTGTATTTTGTTAAGACTGGTGTTTATAGTAAGACTGCATTCCTAATCAGTCGTTTCTCAGTTTTAGAATTAATCATCGACAACCTAACCGTCTTGGTTTGGACGTGTGATGAGGAGGGACGAATCGCGTGTGACTAAAAGAGTGATGGATGGAGAGGCAGAGAAAGACCAAGGAAACGATGGATGGAATCTATGAGGATTGATATGAAAGAAAAAGGGGTAAATGATAGCATGACGGTTGGCAGAGGAGAATGGAAAAAAAAACTTGTTGCGCCGACCCCAAGTAACATGAGACAAATGCAGGAAAATGATCAACCTAATCATGTTGGGATCAGCTTCCAGTCTTATGGAATGCAGCTGAATACCAGTCATCATTATCACCACCATCATCGTGTACAGAAACTTCAACTCGATTCTTGGCAACTCTCATACTACCAGCTACCTTCGTACACCTAGGTCTGAGTACTACCGAATTCATTGACGGTCGACCACTTTTCAACCTTATTACTTCGGATAGATCTCCACAACCTAGTTAGTACTGGGTAATAGGTTGCCCCTTGGTAAGATGGGTTGTCAGACTGTCGGGCCACTGACTACGTCCTGTAAGGACTATCAAATATCTACAAATGACAGCCGGGACCAACGGCTTATCGTGCTTTCCGACGCGGAGAGCACGGAGGAATTTCGGTATGTAATGGGTGGTCACCCATCCACGGACCAACCAAGGTAAGCACGGCTTAACCTAAAGATCAATCCGAGCGGCTGTTACTATTTAAGCACGAGCTCCTCTCCTCTTGTAGAAATAAATATAAACTTAGAATTATAAGCTACAAGGCCAGGCTTTATTCCTACGGCTAAAATCCGCCGTTTTCATAAACATCTGGGTCATTGGAACAAATTATAATTTTATTAGAAACTTCACCATCATTTTGTAACCCTTTCGGGTCCTGTTTGATATTATTTTGGGATCATTTGTCAAGACCTTTTGTACCTTTTCCACCAGATGCACGGTCCGGTTTTTAGCATATACATCAAGCATTTTCATCTACTTCACTTGTTTGAACTAAACCAACAACTAAGGTTACTTACAGGAATCAAAATAAACACTGCCGTTTCCAGCTTGAGTTTTTTTGTGTGGTCTGGCCATACAAAAAACTTCATCCCAGCCCGCAGCCACTACTTTCAATCCACTTAAACGAATCTAAATAAACATAAACAAACCAAAGCCGGCATTGGCAAAGAAAAAATCATTTGTATTCACGGAAAACCTTCTATTCTATATCCTCTGACCCATCCACAGAGCTCAGAGACGCCTCGACGGTGCTAGAGGTGGCATTGTCAACATCTTCCATACAAATAAGCTATCAGCCTTTGGTCGCACTTCGACAGCCCTTCACAGCCTCGGGTGATGCGATTTGCGACTGTTTCTATCTGTCCCCGTGACTCATGGGATGCTCGAAGCAACTTCTTGTATTTGTTTTTCACACTGTCGCTTGAGAGTCGTGCGAACACGCTTACCCGGCTTAGCGTGAGAGTTCGGGAATTGACCACGGAATCGTACTTCCGAGATAAAAAGTAGCGTATGTGCTATTCCAGACTATAAATCTATCTCTGAGCCATATTTGCGCCATCCGTTCAGCCGTTTTGGTGTGATGAAGTAGCAAACATCCATCCATACATTCGTGTTTAAAAATTAGTAAGTTAGTAGTAAGATGACAAATATTAAGACGGTTGTGACAGAATATACACGCTTAACACAGTTCCGGCAACACAAATTCTATTAGTAAGGAATGAGTATATTAGAGGAACTGAAAGAAAAAATGGAACTGTTACAGAAAAATTGTAAGGAAGTCGTTTGTCTTGGTATGGACATGTAATGAGGAGGGATGAAACGCATGTGACTAAAGAGTGATGGACACGAATGTTGATGGATGGAGAGGGAAAGGAAGGCCAAAGAAAAGATAGAAGGATTGTATGAAGACTGATATGAAAAAGAAAGGAGTAAATGATGCCGTGACGTCTGACAGGGGAGAATGGAAGAAGAAAACGTGTTGTGCCGACCCCAAGTAGAATGGGACAAGGACAGGAAGATGACGACTACCGCCTCTATAAACTGCCGGCGCAGCGATTCCATACTCTGTGGTCACCTCCTACTTTTTCATCCGTCTCGCTCAAATAGATTCGATATTTAGAGCGGATTGTGTCGGGTGGTTTAGATTCCACCCCTCCCCCCTTGGCTAAGACAACCCCGTTTTATATGAAAACAATGTCGATTTATATTCTGCTTGTTTCGTTCTTTGTTCAAATGAATTGTTTTAGTTGTTAGTAAGGAATCTAGTGTTTCATGTGGTGTGAGTAGGGTTCTGCTAGTGCGAATGTCCTAGGTGCCAATGTCCAGGAGGCCTAGGTGCCTAGGAGTCAACAATACGGCAAGCCCATGAGGCGAGTAGACTGTTACTACTGTGACTGTACAGAAACTCCTATCAGGGCAAGCCAAGCTTTCAGGCTTATATGACAGTACCGCCAGTAGTCCATACGAATGCTTTCTGAAATATCTGTCAATGTACCTTTCCGGAGCCGCGTCAGGGTTTAGTTCGCACGGGTTTGACCAATCCTTAACTTATTGCAAATTATGCATTAATTGTGTTACGAAGTTTTTATAATATTTGATTTAAAATCTGGAACGAACAGGTGAAATACATTTTGAAGAGAAAGTTCGACATCGTTAATACTCAAGCTATGAAATTCAGAATATTCCTTAACAGTACACCCACATTTCAACAGTTATGTTTTAATACACAAATATTAATAACATGGATCATACGTTAAGCTTACGTTACTCAAAATCCGTGCTCATTCGTTATCTACTTGTATTCAATACTCAATCTATGTACCTCTACGCTTATGTACTTGCATTTCATTTACTCAACATCTTGCCTCTCTATCTGGCGCATCTTTTCTCTCTTTTCCCAGGATTTCCAAGCGCCAAATCCTACTTATAGCGTCTCTTGGTTGAGCTGAAATGGATTTTTTCTGATCTATGCGACTTAGTATGTTTTGATACTTGGTCTATTTTCAAAATTTTGTTGAGTAGGTACGCCAGTATTATAAATGGTCAATATTTAATTTATTTATTTATGTACACACAAAATACTTAACAAGACATTACATTTAGATAGAAGACCACAAAGCTACTGCTTATTTCATGAGTTTTTTTATTTTATTGAATTAAGTAAATAAGTATTTTTTACTATCCCGTACTTCGACATTGTTAATACTACTACACTACATACTGTTTTCAAAAAACCAAGATTCAGAAAAATTCAAGGCTGCAAACAATAAACTGCATCCAAAAACTTTTATTTATCCATTAATAAACGAAATCCCAAACCGTTCATACCCTGACAATCAATGCACTCAAATTGCAACAAAAGTCAAAACTCCGTATTTTAAATTGAAATAAAACAATGGCCGACGTTCCTAGTAAACTGAAAATGAATAGTGTTTTGTAACGCGAGCCCAAAAACTTACGAACACGTGTAGGCGCCATGCCAAAAAGTTGTTTATTCTCAACAGAATCATGCCATTTGGAGTCGTAACTGGCAAAATGATCGTGAATTTTGTTTACAAGCAAAGATTTAAATATTTATAAAGATAATCATGTTTTTCTTTTCGTTTTCAATGATATTTGATTAGTCTTGTCTCACTTACTCATACTGTTAACATAATTTTCGCACAACCTTAGTACTGTGAAGACTAGTGTCCGACCGAAACTTCGGCTTCAGCCACCTTCGATCAAAAAAAAATACTTTAGGCCAAAGTTTCGGCTTGGGCCAAAATAAGCTAGAGGTTTGACCGAAGCAAAAGGTTTCTAGCAAGCGCCGAAATTGAACGAACTGTTACGAAAACGCGAGAGTGTAGTGGTCACATATTTTGAATTTTTATTATTTTATTATTATGTAATTGTTTTAATCTGTTTAAGCTGTTTATATACAGTCATCATAAACTTTTAATTAAAAAAAAACAGATTTTTTAATTTTAGCCAATCTGGAACGGAATTTCATAGGGTTATTAAACCTTCGGCTAAGGCCGACGGTTGTAGCGAGAACCGATTCATTGGCTTCGGCTTCGGCCAGAAATTGACCTTCGGTCGGACACTAGTGAAGACACGTCTCAAGATTTAAATCTTTGTTTACAAGTAAATCAGGAATGTATTGGCTGACTTACAGCTGTATTTACGCTATTTCGATACGGTAGTTGTAAACACGTATGTAATTTCTTTATTAATAAATAGTACTGAAATATGTGTTTGTCAGTTACAATGTTTGGTGGCTCTTGCTGTTGTTCATAATCTTGGAATGCACTTGCAAATAGCTTTGTTGGAGAAATTTGTACGGATGTTTTATCATGAAGAACCTAGGCCGTAAATAAAATAATAAAATCTACAAAGATATTTTTTTTAAACAGGGCTTAAAGACTTTATTTTACCAACCGATATTAATCAGAATAACTCATTATCATAGACACATTCTTATAAAATATGCTAAAATCTCTGTCTCCCTCTCTCTCTCCTCTTTTAGTTGAAGTTTTTAATCTTATCAAGCAACACGTTTTTTTATTTTGAATATTTGACCAGTGTAACACCAGCAGTAAATTCTACAAATTCCCTAAACGAATATCTTCGGTCAATGGTATTAAATAATTCAAAATGAAAGTTAAAAAACTCTCACCCTTTTGCCGCCAAGTATCAAAATGTCTCAAGCGTAGAACTAAAAGGAGCGACGCGCAACGCACTCCGAGTGATATTTCTTTACAGCCCACGACACAGCCACTCTTGGGAAATATACGACGGTCTTATAATGTGGAGCGCAGATGAATTTTGTATACGTTTTACGGTTAACTAAACGTAAAAATATTTAGGTGTGCTCACGCACTTTTTTCGGTAAAAGGAAATGTGAATTTTGACCATTTACACATGTTTTTGAACAGGAACAGTTAACGTACATGTACAGTTACGTGCACAAAGGGTATATACATATATCTAAAAGTTCGGACGTAATGCGGACACATCACCGGATCCGAAATTACTGAAGTGTCCACACTTCCACAGCCGCAGCAGGTCCAGAATTAGTTAGCCTTGATTTGATGCTGCTAATAACTAAAATAAGCATTCTTTTTTCACCCACTTTATTTTTTCCCCTGACAAAATGGTCGTAAGTCGCACATTTTCAATCAATAGTTCATTTTATTTTTGCTCTCTCTCTCACACATTACGTACCCATGGCAGCCCTACCACATTTTCCACCAAGATTAGCATGGCAACTCCATCACCACTTAACATATTCATCAATTAGTCACATAAATTCAGACTATTTTCCAGGTAGCATTGTTTTTTAAAGCTATTCAAATTGGAGTCGTGTATCATTTAAACATTATTTTTGTCTAGTCTGGTCACAAACTTTCGTGGAACTAGGCGCAAAAATTCCAGTTGCTACATCAGAATTCTAAGTGTGATGATTGCAAATCATTTTGGGTTCCGTCTACAGGTTTGTAGATAAATACTCACTAAAAATATTTTTCCTTTTTTTTGTAAATCAAGCCGGTGACGAGCTGATCATTTTCGCGGGGCAAATATGGCCAGAAATTGCACAGAACAGAGAGGTTTGGAGGGAGAAAGGGGAGGCCTTTGCCCAGCAGTGGGACACAATGTGGGCTACCAAAAAAAAAAAAAGTTTAAATTAGGAAATTTTCCAATTTGATAATTGATTGACTTTCTAAGTTACTACATTCTAAATTCTAAGTACATAGAGCGACTGCCTATCTGACCTCCACAACCCAGTTAGTACTAGGTAATACGATACCCCTTGGTAGGACTGGTTGTCAGACTATCTGTAACGACTGTCAAAGTTCTACAATTAACAGCCGGGACCAACGCTTAATGTGCCCGAAGTATGGAGGAAACTTTGCATGTAATGAATGGTCACCCATCTACGGACTAACCTAACCAAACAAGCGCGGCTTAACCTAAAGATCGACCCAAGCGGCTGTTGCTTTGCCACGAGCTCCTCCACCCAACACTTTTGACTTACAATGAAGAAAAATAATGTGAATCTTTCAGGTTCCTGAGCGCTAAGACAAGTTGCATTCGATGTCTGGCACAGGCTTTTGAACATGATCTTTTCAGTAGTTTATGTTTATTCAATTTTTTTTTTTCTACGTTACTTAATGAAATGTAATTTTGTCGACATGTTCTAAAAATAGGAATAATCAAAACAGAGTTGGCATGGCAACTTGTTCAGCCATTTATTTTCTAATGCATAAAGAAATTTTTGCCTGCATTGGGAATAAGTTTTGTAATGTATACAATGAAGATTGCATTTCCATATAAACAGTTTTATCTAGAAATCTATCACAAATTAAAAGTTTTACAGTGAATATAAAAATAGCACAATAAACTTTTACTAAATTCAAGTTCATTAAAATAACCTTTTACTGAACAAACCGATTTACAATAAACACCACTTTTACACAATTAAATATAGTTAAACAGCATATTAAAGATAATTACTACGAATGTAATCTTAGATTCAATTATATCAAAAGCAGCTATCAAATACTTAACATTTAGTAAGACTTTAATTCTTTAGTTTTACGAGTACTATAAAAGTAATATAAATAGCAATAGTCGTACCCCACATCCTAATCAAAGCGATTGCTGGTCACATGATTAAGCGAAGAGCAGAAGGAGCCTTCTGCCAGCGCAAGAACGAGATCAGGTTCGCCGAACAATATGAATGCGACAATCGCGTGGTCGCGCAACGATCGCTTTGGTTAGGAGCAGGACACGATGCGAATGTACTTGTAAACGTTAATGCATTTCCTCAAATTCTCATTTACATGATACTACCTAACCTAGGTTCAAATAGGTGGGATTTGAACCCGCGACCTCTCGATTGCTTGTCGATTCTGTGGCCGTTTGGCCATTACAACGTCTATTAGGGTTAGTTAGGCTATTTGTCAATGTTGTACATTTATATTCTGGTAATTGCACAACCTCTTAGGTGTTTCTGATTTATAATAGTTGAATATAATAGTCGTTGATAGTTTTGTTGGAGAACCTACCTGATACTAATGTAGGTAGGTTTATGGCATCTACATCTTCCTAAAAGATGTACGTTATATCGACTGCTGGGCTCAGGTCCCGGGTTCGATTTCCAGGTTGGGTTAGTTTCAGTTTAGTTCCATCATTTCTCAGTAGCAGCCACGGAGTCTGAATTTGTGCCCGGTTGTTGGCAATAGGCTCGCCCCCTATTACATGGAACTTAAACATAACTGGCGTAATGTGGGTGTACTATTAGGTACACCTCTGCCCAACCGTTCGGGGATTACAAACGTGGTGTTATGGCACTGGCCGAAATTCTAAACAACCAATCAAAGATTTTAAAAGAAAAGAGAAAAGAAATCAGAAAACATCAATACAAGTTGTACCCAGTTTAACAACACGACGGAACCACTAACTCAAATCGCTATGCATATTAACCGACACAACTCATTCAATAATTCACCATTCGTTTGGACGATTAGCATACACTAAACGAGACAAATTTTAATCGAACTCGGTTTTGAACAACAATTTTATCTAGACCCGCGACAACAAACGGAACTAACCTGAAGAATGTACTAAATTTGACGTTTATTTGACATTTGCCTTAGCTAGTGGCGCCACTCTGAAATTTCAAGATATGCTGGTCATGTGTAATTATACAGTTTGTATAGAAACTTTGCCATTTTATATGCCCCATTGTGTGGTAATATTATTCCTTAAACGAAAATAATAATTATTTGTGTCATTTACTATTTTCGAGTCGTTTGTGCTTAAGTTATGGGTATAGCGTTTTAATGGTAGCTTCTGCTCATTTTTAGTGCTTGTTAATGGATAGTAATAACCACATTTTTATCAAAGGGTCATAATATTGTGTCCGGATAAGAAAGGCCACGTCTTTAAATTTAATTAATTGCTGAAAGGCACATTCAAACTTTTTACAAAATCGATAAACAGAATAGTGGAGCTAATTGAAGTTTATACGCTAGGGTGTGTTTGAATTGTTAAAAATCAATAAAATACATAGAATAAAGCCTTGAGCACTTAATAACTAGAGTTCGTTCTGAGTGAGGGCCTCGACAAACTGATATTCTTTCAGCGAAAACAATGATAGAAAAGTAAAAAAATGTGTTGGATAGACAAAAAAATATTTTGGACAAGCGACATCCATAGAAGCTACGTAAAAAAAATGTTTGTTACAACTTATTATTTATTTAGACACAAACTTGTAATGCATCTACGAACTATAGCCCCAAATATAGGGGAGCCCCGAGCATAGCTAGAGTCTTCAGGATGGAGTTGAAGCTGACCCGTACTCTGCAGAGCAACGAAGCAGAGTTTTTGTAACAATGGCGTCAAAGCTACCGAAAGTTTTAATATCAATCCTATTGTCTTTGTAGGAATACAGGGTGTAAGGGACAGCCCTCCACAAACTGATGGGGTGAATTCAGTATATCATACTAAGATGACCGGTACAAGACATTTTAGGAACGTTAGAAGAATCCAATAAATTTGATTTGTTTTATTTCCCCATACGCAATGTATCGTTACCGTGGCAAAACGCATGTAGTAACGGGAAAGCGCGACGACGAGTTCGATGAACTCTGTAGCTAGGCAGGAAGTGAACAGCTGATTTCACTCGTCGTTCGTTAGATTATTTTAACATCCCTTGCTGGATTTTTGATTTTATCCGTATTATTATTATTACATAAATGGAGTGCTGAGTACAGGGAATGTAATTTAACATTGAAATAAAGGATTTTTTTTTTAATAAAATAAAAATTCCGGAGAAAAATTTCGGTGGAATATGATTCAAAATAAGGAGCTGAATGCACCCTGTTAGTTTGTGGAGGGCTGCCCCTTACACCGTGTATGAAAATGTAGAGCCGCTTGTTGACTTTAAAGAAGTGCATATTTTATAATTCGATGTCAATTTTATAAACTGTAAGAAATAAACTAGCATATTTAATGTGCCACAAAGTACTAGACCTACAAGTTGGTACTAAGTTTAACCACTATCCCGGTTTAGATAGTGGATATTAAGTTTAACCACTATCCCGGTTTAGATAGTGGATATTAAGTTTAACCACTATCCCGGTTTAGATAAGGGACCTTGCGATTCGATCTGTTGATTCATTGTAACAGATAAGACTGTCTCGTTGGGTCTGGTGGTCGCAAACGCGACTGCTGAGCATGAGTTCTTGGGTTCGATTCCAAGGTCGGGCAAAGTGTCATCGGGTTATTTCGTCAGGAAATTTTAAGTAGCAGTCTGGATTTGTGCCCGGTTGATGGCAATAGGCTCAACACCTACACCACATGGGACTTAAAAAACATAACTAGTGAAATGTGGTGTACCTCTACCCTTTGTAGATTACAGGCGTAATTATGTTATGTATGAATATTTATTTTGATCTATACCGGGTGTAAACAGACCCTTCACATAGCCGTCAACCAAGATGCTGGACATCAAACTAAGTAACTTTACGCAAAAATTATTGCTGGGAATCGACTTTTTTTTTGGGGTGAAAAATCACGTTTTACGGTAGGACTCGATGGAAAACACTCATAGCATTGTGCTGATGAATTCATTGAATAGTACGAGGGCGTGGAGGTGTGTAAATTAAAAATCTTACATTAAAAACATGTATTTAAAAAAAAACTAGTGATAAAGTTGGAACTTTGACCCCCAATATCTCAGTAACTAGAAGGTTCCCAGGTTCTAGAACAAAAAAATGATCGCAGTGACGGGGAGAACAAGTGCCTTTCGTTTATGTTAAGGGTCTATTTACACCCTTTATAGCGAGGTACGAATGTATTCTAAAACATTATTAAGTACCTAAACAGGAAACTATCATTTTTTAGAAACAAACTAGCATATTATCAAACGCATAAAAATAATTAATGACAACCAATCGTCGTTCCCTTTAACTTTTTTTAAAAAACAAGCATAATTCTTGCTGTGGCGAAACCACAATATTTAAAAAATCATTGAACTGAAATGTCGCAAACTCAACATCAAAGTCCCAGCTAAATTGTTTGAGTAATTCTGACATTTTCAACCAACTTCTAGCTGCAAGAAATAATAAAAAAGTACGGACGAACTCCACCGTACGCCACAATATTAAACTAAGTTTAAAGACTAACGTTTTAATTTTTATTGTGTTCGTGATAAAAGTTGGAACTTTGTAAAGAGGTTATATTAGCTGAACTTTGTTCCATCGGCCCGTGTATGTGTATTGTAGTTTGGTAAATAAATCTTTTTGTTTAAGTTTCCTTAGTTGAAGGATTATGCAAGGTGCATGAAGTGAGTTTTCCCGACCTTATGGCTTTTGAGTGTATAGTATAGTTATTATCTTGTTTTTTCGGTGCGTCATACTAGAAGGAAAGATTTTATATAGCAGTTTTGATTTTGTTGAGTTTAGACATCTCATTTTTAAGATAAAACTAAGGCTGACATCAGACGGACAGCATCGCAGCATTATACTATAACTGTACATATTCAACAGTTCCGTCTGGTGGCAGCCTAAGGGATTTTTTTTATCTTGGTAATAAAGAAAAGTCATTTGACATCTTGACTCAGTAACAAAGACACTAAGACAAGTGTCAATATCTTTTAAAGCTTTTAAAACGTTTCTCAGCAGTTCTCGGCTCCTTATCATTGTTAGTTCCAACTTAGCTGCCAAAGTTACCCACTTGTATCAAATGTACATCATTGGCTATGGTGCACGGAAAATAAAACTTAAGCTTCAAATGTAAATAAAAAGGCTGCTTCAACATATTTATTATTATCTCCTTTATTAATTGTACATACACATTTTACATATTATTAAACATTTCTTAAAAAAATATATAAAAATAGTGGTCCGTAGGTATCGAGAGCACAGTCCAAACTACCGGTGGTGGTTAGGGCTCCATTATTATTATTAATTTAAATAGTTAACGCTTTAAAGTCTTAAATATAGTGTACTATACAAAATGTCACGTGAAAAGATTGTATCATGGCTTCGACCACTTTTTGACCGATAATTACATAGGTATTAAAAACTTAACATTTACACATCTTTGACCTTTTAAATTCAGGCTTATGCTCATAAGAATAAGGAAAATATGGAAGAACTTTAGAAGCTATATTGTAGGTTAAAGTTTAACAATGTTAATTACTATTTATAGTGACTTTTTAATGAATTTTTGAAATTGTTTTCATATTAACTTTATGTAAAAATAATGAACAAGCTTATGCGTGTGCCACGGCTCCCACGGACACTTGTACTTGGATAAAAAGTATTCTTTGTCCTGACCCGAGACACAATCTGTGCCAAATTTCATCCAAATCTGCTCAGTTCATAAGGTGTGAAAAGGACAGATAGAGTTACTTTCGCACGTATAATATTAGTACCTATGAATAATCGGAAACTTTTTAGGACACTGAACTCCAAAATCATTTTTTACGTTACCCGAAAAACTAGCCTTTTACTTTTACAAATAATATAAATACAAATTTTAAAAGACAATCGGATAATATGCAAGAAAAGATCTATAAACCACATACCCGATTAAGAGATGAGAAAGAAGTTCATAACTATCATAAGCATTACACACCATTTGCAAGATATTCCCTTAGTAGAAATTAGCCATAAATTCATCTAACATACATATAATTATGTACCTAAGCACTTAAAGATAATATCGACATGCACTTAGCACTTTAATTAGCAACACACAATGTTACAAACATGATCTGAGTCAAAGTAAGTAAATTCATTTACAAGAAGCAAGCTGATTTTTTTCAGTAATTATTTACATTTATAATGACTTTCTCGTTACATTATAAGTGCAATCACCCAATACGGGAAGGTAATCATATCCTGCTATATTATGTGGCGGCATGTCATTTGTGCCTGCAATTTTTAATTAAAAGGAACGGTTAATTTTTCACCTGTTAAACGATATGAATACTAAGGACTAATTTTAAATGTTCTAGGTATGCCCAGAGTTACTGGAGGAGCTCGTGGCTAAATAATAACAGCCGCTCGGATCGATCTTTCGGTTAAGCTGTGCTTGCCTAGGTTAGTCTGTGGATGGGTGACCACCCATTACATACCGAATTTCCTCTGTGCCTCGGAAAGCACGTTAAGCCGTAGGTCCCGGGTGTCATTTGTAGATTACAACCCGACTTTGACAGTCGTTACGTAGTCAGTGGCCCAAAAAGTCTGACAACCAATCTTACCAAGGGGTATCGTATTACCCAGTACTAACTGGGTTGTGGAGGTCAGATAGGCAGTCGCTCCATGTAAAATACTAAAATCGGTTCCGTCATTTAGAAAAAAAAATCTTTTGAAAGTTTGTATGAAATGCCGTAAGACGTTAACGTTCTTAAAATCCGTTGCGTAGTTTAAAAGATCTAACCGTCCAAATAGCGGAAGCGATTTTGTTTTATACTATGTAAAGATTATACTATAAAATATTAACATTAATCTCATGTGTCCGTCTGTACTGATGATAAAATCAATGTTTTTTTTTTATTTAGGTGTGTTATTTAGACAATTCTCCTAAATTCCTTTCACAACTTTCAAGTGATAGATAAAATGGAGGAAGACATGCTGCGCCTACCCTAAATAGATTGGGGATTTGGGATGAGGGCAATTACGATGTTAACCAGATGATTGTTATAAATATGAAGTCATGAAATGTTTGTTACGCAATTGGAATGCAATAGTCCTAACTAATTTGTAAACATTGACTCGGAAATGTGCACGACGCGACGTCTTAGAGGCTGGACTTCTGGATTCTTGGCGTGAGTGCATGTTGAGTGTCATGGATATTGGTCTCCATAATATAGGCTGACGTGCACAATACTCCCAGGACTCCCTTCTGTAATTTATTAAAGACAGTCCTGACTACAAAACAAACCTTCATAATATCCATCGTACTTCAAAAAGGTAGGTACACTCGAATAAACACGGCAACCAGTCACGTCGCCGATAATTTATTTTATTAGCGGCCATATTGGATTTAAAGTCAATACTTCGAGTCTTCGACATTGCAGAGGTACAGTCGGGGCTCAAGTAATTTTATAAAAAGTCAACTATTCCCCGCAATTTGTGCGCGCCACTGTACATAGTCAGCTTTGCTGGAAGCTTTTTCTGTCTCGTTCCATTTAAATTTCATTTAAACAGGACTGGATCCACTCTGCGGGAATTTCCAGACATATTGAAACTGCTGTGCAATGATTATTGCGGTGGTGCGAGTTTGGTTTTAAAATTGAAGCTGCTATAGCTTTTTTGGACCACTTAACTTAAACCGAGGTGTTTTTGGGTTAGTAATGGATGCGGTGCCAAGTTGTATCACTCTTACCAAGGGGTATAGTATTACCCAGTACTAACTGGGTTGTGGAGGCATCTAGGCAGTCGCTCCATGTAAAATACTGGTATCCAACTGCACCCGGTAATAGTAAGACTGGAAGCCGACCCCAACATAGTTGGGAAAAGGCTAGGCAGATGATGAATGGATGCAGTACCAAACCATTCTGATGCTCAGCAGCACCATCCCTGACTTTTACTATCTTCGTTTCACATCTGCATACACATAAAACTACACTACATAGCAATTCTACATGGCTGACTTAATTCGTGTTTTCAGTGCTGAATGTTGAAAAGAAGCATTACACCCACTAAAGGACTACGGACAGATTGCGGATCAGCCACGGACACTGACAGATATTAAATAGATAGAATAGAAAGATAGAATAGATATTTCAGTACATTGTTGGACGTGCCAGCGGCTAGGACTAACCTGCTCAAGTATACCCCTATGTTGCGAGCCGCACGTATTATTAATATGTATTATAACGGTATCGGATGATATATTTGGGCAAAACCTGCCGACATTTGTTCAAAGGGCACAAATGATAATTGAAAGGGGTCTCAACTATGAGCTTGGTCATGTTTAAGTATTGATATTTTAACTATAGCTATTATATATTTTTTTTAGTGTAATTTTACTGTTTATATTGTTTTATTTTATGTTGTAGCATCGTATTGAACTTGGTCTGTAATGTGGCTATAATTTGGTGGTAAATAAATAAATAAAATAAAATAAATTATCTATCAGTCCGGTATCCAGAGTTGCCTCTGGATATCGTATATCTCCATATAGGTGTAGCCAAACCTTTAGAAGGCGTGTTGTCTATTATAGATATTTCAAAAAGTTTTAAAGCGGACAGTGGGAATCCTGTCACACAAAAACATTGATCCCGAAAGTTTTCGATTTTGACACACGAACACGAAGACACGTTTTTAGATTACGATTTTCCTCGTCTTGTCCGTTCAAGTCAAAATTATTTGTTTGTATGGTCTATCTCGCATCCAGACGCACGGGACCGGACAATGTGGCGACACTTGGGGGAGGCCTATGTCCAGCAGTGGACGTCTTTTGACTGAAATGATGATGATGTTAATAATGGTCTATCGCTCGTAAATATTGGAATATCTTTGTCTGTTACCTACATAGGTAAGTAGTACACGGGTCAATTAGTGTGGAACAGGTATGTTTGTATTGAAATCGACTCCATACACGCGACGAAAATGATCATCGAAAGCAAAACCACGCAGTTTTCCCTGGAATAGACACGCACCAAAAACTATCTCCCAGACACGGTTTTATGATAAATGATGATGCTAGTGCAAAATGTTCGTCTGGCCGAAAGGTATTGATTTCTGAACGAACTGCTAGCAGAAAAATATGCTTACATCACACAGCCTTTGTCTCCATCGCGGAGATGTGAAAGCTAAGAGAGTGTGGACAAGGACTCAACATTTTTTTAGTTCAAGAGAACTGGCGTGTTGGAGAGATATTTATGGGACAGATGGGTATTTTTTTGTAAACCTTGTCGTTTTTTGAGTTTGTTATGTTTTACATTAATAAAAATCGCTTAATTTGCGACAATAATGAAATAACTCGAAAAATAAGAAATACAGGTGAGCGTTTTATTAAGTTAGATTAAAAATATTTTCATTATATTGCCAATATTTTTTTGGATTAAACCTTTTATCAAAAGGCCAAAGGATTATTTTACTTAATTTAATACTTACTTTCGTTAATTTAATATTGAAATTTTATGTCATCCTTGTCGCTAAGAAGCATCAGCGACAATCACTAGATTTATCAAGGGGAATCGTGTTACCCTCAACTCAATTGTGGAGGTCAGATATTCAGCTGCATCCGGACAGACTCAAACATGGCCATTACATAGATAGGAATGAATGCAGTGCTAATGATGAATTGTTATTATGGCGAGCTTTTGGTATAAAATTAAACCTACCACAAACTTTCTCCAAAGAAAACTGAACAAGGCATCCAATCATCTCTTGCTTAACTTTCACCTGCTATAATAAAACTAACTAATAATAAAATCCTCATAAAAGTGCATTGTGACCAGGCATTAATTAGTGCTTTCCACACAACTTGCCTTTCAGCTGCATATTTATGTTTTAAACAAAACTGTTAAGGAAACACCAATAATAAAATAAATTATGAAGCAATAAACACGAGAACTGTATAGAAATTAGATTTTATTGAAGTCACTACAATTGTCGCTTTGAGTTAATGTCAATAAAGTGTATAGTATTATTTTCTCTTAAAAGGTATGTTAGTGTGTCGGCAAAAGTTAGGTTTACCTACTAGTTACGAATTTTATTAGTTGATGAATGGCGTCTACAAATAAAAATCTAATTGATTGATCTGCAACGTTAAGCTTTGCATTTCATGGTAAGTTTAAAAATTCATCGGTCAATCTCTCAAAAAAGATTTATAAATACGACCGATGTATTTATGTCTTTATGCTTGAATTTTTAAAACTAGAATATATGCTGTCTGTAATACTAAATAAATAAAAATATGGATCAGTGTTGCCGATTTTTTTTTTAATCTCTACAAACGCCGCCATCTTTTTTTTTCTAATATATCGCAGACAATTTCACAAATTTATACAAACAGTGCCCTTTTGTCACTGTCAGAAATTTAAGAACTTTACTTACATATCTTTAGAAATGTGTTTTCCTGTAAATGGATGACAGGCAGATTTCGTTCGTCGACCGTGCAAAATTCCGACACGGTACATGAGAAGCAATAACGGTTTATTGCAAAAATTATAAACAATATAAAATTATTACCCACATTAAATACTTTAGTATATAACCTTACTTTAGTTTATAATTATACTATCACTAAGAAAAGCAATTAATGCAAAGTTTTCTTGAAAGTTAATACTATAAATTTTATAACGAATAAATTATAATTTTATTCTATCATATATTGTTTTTTCAATACATTTATATCTCGTTTGCATGTTCTACATGTATTTGTGAAACTATTATTATTAAACCTACATAATTATCTTCATTACTGCGTGGGTTTTGCAATTTCTTGCACAAGATTTAGGTCTTCAATATGTTTAATCGTAATATTTCTTAGCTATATGCAACTTTTATTGCTTATTTTATTACGGAATATTGTAATTACATTGGCACATAAAATAAACATTAAAGGTGTAGTCATATTACAGTTCAAATTAACTTGAATTATATTATGCAGTTATAGATTTAATTAGGGTGAACTCCAAAAATTTATTTAAATGATCATTTCAAGTTTCCTATATTTGTATCGTATGTTGTAATTTCTGCAGTAAAGTGCCTACGTAAGTACTTAGATAGTATAAACATAAAATATATAAAGTGCAATTTGTAAGAGGAAATGATGCATTTCCTGAGCTGATACGTTAACTACTTGATATTCTATTGAAATAGACAACTGTTCAATGTGAATATAAGTAGTTGCGTACACAAATTAATATTTTATTTGAGCTACTTCCTTTTAGCTATTATTCTCATTGAAGAGTTAAAAAATCTACCTGCGACCAACAAATAATTTAACCAAAAAGAAAAAGCCCTCTCCACACTCAAACAACCAGAGCATTTCAGGATTTGGAACAAAGGACGGAGTTACATGAGTGAGTGAGAGGCCAAACATAATCCACTTATACTTCACGCGCGGGTTGTTCCCATACATTTTTACTGGAGAAAATTCGGGAATACCCTTAATGCATATTAAGCCGGGATCCCGAGTTATTTGCTATGAGGTATCGGTATACCTATTGAAATGAAATTTTACGCAGTGTGGGCTTTTGGGATAACGAAGGTTCTGCACACTTTTGTAGGTAAGAATGTGACCCTTCCCGAGTTCGGCCGGCCGGATTATTGTTTCAAGTACTATATTTGGAATACCGCAAAGCGGTCTGGAAAACGGTCGGCTATTTATAGAATTTATGCGAAATTTAATAAATGTTTTGTGAAACGAGACATTTAATAGTTGCGGTTTCGACATTCATTACGTATTATGTATTTTAGTTTGTACATTTTTAACCGACTTCCAAACTGAGGTGGTTATCAATTCGTCTGAATTTTTTCTTTAACACCAAAAATCGAAAAATAACCGTAGCTTCAGAAGTCGGTGGCAAAAAAACTTATTCAAACAAACAAAAGTCACCGCTTTCTGACACTAGAAATATTTTTCACAGTTTGGTGTTTTTTATAGTCGGTTTTATTTTTGACAAAAAAGATTTTTTATCATTTAATAATGAACGGGGTACATAAGTAGATCGCCGGAAAAATGTAAGTACCTTCTTATAATATTCATTAATTCTGTTAGGCTTATGATCTTTTAGTGGCAAGTAGTGTATTTTATAGTGTCGTTATAATAAGTGGTTAATGCGGGATCAGAACATCTTAAACACTTAGAAGGAAGTGATATTATCTAATTACTTTGACCGTGTATTAACTGGTTCTACCTCTAATTTAATCGGAGTAGGTAAGTTAAAGTTATTATTATTTTGTGCTAGAGCTTTTCTTAGATTTTATTTTCTTGGACATTTTTTTCCGTTGAGTTGTTTTCTTTGTTTTTTGTTCATTTGTTTAGTGTTTTTTTTATTAGTTTACTATAATGGATTAGGAAGGTTTAAAAGTTGGCTAATAGAAATGAATATAATGGACATTTCACAAATGAATCTAAGCATTTGGCATTACAAGATTAACCACTCTAACAATGTTGTGTGCGGAACCCTGTTGTTTTTTTGTACTTTTTTTTTTATTATAAAACCGATATTTCATTATAAATCGACATATGAAGACTTTGATAGACTTTTCAATAAATAACCCGGCTGTATTTTATGTTTTGAAAACAACTTTTTTATTTGCTCCTGATATTTTGATATTTTAGTCCATAAACATCAAGTGAGGAAGAACATTTACATAAACTGGTAACTGTAGTTTATAATTATTTTTTATTACAATTTATAAATTAAATATTAACTTAGGTAAATATCTCTTTTGTAAATAAGCAAGTCACAGAATATAAAAAAGTGTTGAAAAGATTATCTCAATCTAGTTGAAAACATAACATCACGCCTGTAATCCCTAAATGGTTAGGCAGAAGATGCACGTAATAGTACACCCAAATTTTGCCAGTTATGCTTAAGTCTCCTGTAACAGGGGACAAGCCTATTACCATCAACCAGACACAAATCCAATCTCAGGACTACCATTGAGAAATTCCTAACAAAAAACCCAATAACACTTTGCCCGACCTGGTAATCAAACCTAGGATCACTAAGAGACTAACAAGTCAGTCACTTCGATACCTTTGGTTCTAATACTCAAGTCTACAAAATAATACCGTTATTCTCCACCTTCATTTCTTACTAAAAAATAATACGTAGTAATAGTACGTATATTCTTCGGCTAAAGTAATCATGGCGATTATTGAACAAGCTAGAAATGTCTTACTAATACTTATTAATAGGGATTACTATAATAATATTAATTGCAGCCTGGTTCTCAGGTTCGCAGGTTAAGACCTCATATAATCTGTTTAGAAACATAAGCATTAAAGTTCTCTTAAACGAGTGACATTAGTAACCGTTAACTTTAAAAATAAGTATCATTTTAAGTCGGATATATTACTATTAATTACTTTAGTCGGAGAGACGGTAAACTTCATTATACAACATTATTTTTAGTATATGCGAAACCTGAATATAGTTTGTTCGGAATAAGTAACTGAATCGATTCCAATATTTTTTAAACCATGTTATATTTAGTCCCAAATATATTTAAAAAAAGTTACAAGTTGGACACCGAGCGACATTAAGTACCTATCGTAATAATTTAGGTACCTACTGCCACTTATTATTATCAATGAGCTCAAACCGACGCCGGAGGGGGCGCGCGTGCGCACCACGTGGTGACCACGTTTTTGTGCGGACAACCAGGTAATAGAACAAGCTTATAACTTTGTGATTTTTCATGATACAGTTTTAAAATTTTGTACATAAATTCTTAACATAAAATACTAAACGTGTTTCAGGTTTTGCATATATGCTAAAACTAATGTTATGCTAAACTAAGGTTAACTGTGCGTTTTGTAGCTTATTAGTGTTTCACATCCTAAAGTGAATGACAAAATGTTGTAAACGATATTAAACGAAGCATAATCAGCCTATAATGTTCCCACTGCTGGGACACAGGCCTCTCTATGAGAGGGTATGGGTCCATAACCCACCACGCGGGCCCAGTGCGGGTTGGTAGATGTCACATGCCTTCGAATTTTTGGTTCTAGGATATGCCGGCTTCCTCACGAAGTTTTCTTTCACAGTTTTGAGAGCAGTGGTGATGAAATAAATTACACAAAGTACTGCGCCTGCCTGCTGCTCGTAAGTAGGGGCCACCACCACCATATTAAACGAAGATTTGTTTTCATCATATCGTCCTCATTTCGAAATAAGCATTGTACTATATTTTTTTTATTGTTATGCTTTTCATTATCTCCCTACAAGACACCACTGATGGGCCTGTTTAAAAAAAACCGCTATGAAATGAGAAAAAAAGTTCTAAATAAACTTTAACTTCATGTCATAGAAAAAGAACACTTTCTCTCATAACAAAAATACTTTAAAATAAAACAAATAGAAGGACCTCAAATATTTGAGGATAATTACGATGTTAATATCCTCTAATATGCCCTTTAAACTTAAGGGGAAGCTTTAAGAAAAACAAAATTAATAGTTAGAGCTGCTGGAGCTGCATGGGGGATACTATGACGTCTTAAACAAGACAGAGCTTTACAGGTCGTCTAGCGCCATTGCTTGCTCACACTGGAATTACAACTGCTTTAAGACGTTATGGTAGGCCACCAGCCACTTTGAGCCACAAAAGAGCTAAAGGCAATTGCATGTAAGAGTAGATGAAGACCAAAGAAACGATGGATGGACTGTGTGAAGGATGATATGGCTAGAAAGGACGCGACTGATGAGATGATGAGTATAATAGAGAAGCATGTAAGATCAAAAAATGCTGCACTGACCCCAAATAAATTAGATTAGGGTCAGAAGAACGATGATGATAATATCATATGATTATATAGATTAGATATATGAGTTATTTTATGGCAGTTTCTGTTGTTATCAATGTAGATTTAAATTATCAATTGAACATTAAGATTCTTATTATGTTGACATTGGAAATTGTGTGTTAGTAAGTAATGAATTGTGTGTTATTATGTAAGTAATTGAGTTATTTTATTTTAAATGTGTGTCAGTGGTTTCGACACAACTATCATAATTATTATTATTTATATGCTCTCGAGAAAAAATGTAGCGAACTGACCATTTTATTATAACATCCTATTGTAATGAAACTTACATTTACGAATAAATTTGATTTGATTAGATTTGATTATCGTCTAGCAACTTTAATAGTGATAATTTTCCCCTTTTACAATTATTTTATTTTATTTTATTATTTTCGGAAAAAAGCTAGGCAGACACAATAGTTTCGTAAATAACAACAATAAGGCCAATTACAGGTTTTCAAGAAAAGCTAAACAATAGATAAATTAAGATAGAAAAGTTAACCCTTTCAAAAGACCTCATAAGATGTCACTTAGATCATTTTACGATATAACCCTTTATATACCTGCCTGTTTCTTAAGATGTATATCACAATTAGATACAAGATGCGAGGTAAAACGTAAACTTTAATAACTCATTCTAAACTTTACGATAGGCGGGAATATTTTAGTCTTTAAATACTCACTTGGTGGTGATAGTCAAACTAAGCCTAGATGTTCACAGATAAAATGTATGATATCGTTGCACTACTGAAGCGATATTACTTGAAGGAGCTCGTGGCTACATAATAACAGCCGCTCGGGTCGATCTTTACGTTAAGCCGTGCTTGCCTAGGTTGGTCTGTGGATAGGTGACCGCCCATTACATACCGAGTTTCCTCCGTGCCTCGGAAAGCACGTTAAGCCGTTCGTCCCGGCTGTTATCTGTAGACAGGCGTTACAGGTAGTCAATGACCCAAAAAGTCTGACAACCAGTCTTACCATATTACCCAGTACTAGCTGGGTCGTGGAGGTCAGATAGGCAGTCGCATGTAAAATACTGGTATTCAGCTGCATCCGGTTAGACTGTATACCGATCCCAGCTTAGTTGGGAAAAGGCTAGGCAGATAGACTACTGTTTATCCCGGTAGTACCCGTGGGACAATTATCGAACTCCACGCGGGCGTAGCCGCAGGCATAAGCGAGTTTTTAGTAAGTATACTGAGTGGAAACTGTTTCATACATTTGATTTCCGTGTAGGTATTGCACTTTTGTAGAAAAGAGCAGTTTTTTTTAAATACCGATGATAAATTTCTGAGTTAAGAGAGCAGCGGTGGCCCAGTGGTGGAGACCCCGACTTACGAGCAGTGAGTCTTGGGTTCGAACCCAGCCAGGCGCATTACTTTGTGTAAGTTATTTCATCACCACTGCTCTCAAAACGGTGAAGGAAAACATCGTGTGGAAACCGTCATGAAATAGAACCAAAAATTCGAAGACATGTGGCATCTACCAACCCGCACTGGGCCTACGTGGTGGATTATAGCCCATTCCCTCTCCTAGAGAGGAGGCCTGCGTCCCAGCAGTGGGAACATTAATAGGCTGATTATGCGTATGGTATGATAAATTTCTATGTGGGTTCAGAATGATGTAGCGAATACGTGGTAACCGTTTGTGCGTCGGTGTTTCTTCCACCCTCCACCTACCCTGTATGTAAATATTTTTAGTACAATATAAATACCTTTTGAACGGCTCCAAAGACATACTTTTTAACCAATATGCCTGAGAGTTCAGTGAGCACTAGCGCAAAGGATAACGGTGCCCAATAATGTCACGTAGATACAAAACTACAAATCGATACTAGTACTTATCCAAAGATTTCATAGACAATTCTAAATGACCATATCGACGAAATAACTTCAAACCTAATATTAAACAAAAGAACGAGTAAAGGTACTAAACAATATTTCAAAACGCTAAGAGGAGTTGCAGAAGTGTGCCAAAATAAGCTGGCCTCTCTCCAAGCATACGCTTAGGAGCCCTTCCAATCGGGGCCCGAGAAGCTCAGAGACCAGGACCCAGGCTTTGCCAGGCAAGCCATCGGGTCCTGGGGCGGTATTTTTGACTTTCAGCCTGCCTAGAGCCACTTTTAGATCTACCCCAAAGTAGGCTCATAAGTGTTCCATGAGCCTAATGACATTTTAATTATCTTTTCTCTAAAAAATAAATACATAATATCACAACATAGGTGAATTAGCGCGGAAGTGTGCCAGAATAGCTTGCAAAACTTCATATACATAACACACACACACACAACAAATGTTCCTAAATAAGCTTGCAAAAACCCACACATTCACAATTAAAACTAATGGGACTATGTCGAAGTTTCTAGCCGGAAACCACACTCAAGTTCTGTTGATTGAGTTGAAATAATACATTATCCCTTATACAGAGACCTCAATAGTTATGCAGATAACTGCATTGGTATTGACAGACAGATAAAGTATCGACTGCAAGCGCCTTAACAAGCCATTTCCTTAGTTAGCCGCGACATATAAATGGAAAAAAAGCGTTTTCCGAGTTTGTTAAGTACCTAAATTTGAGTTAAAATCGATTTGTATTTCGATGCTGTTTTAAAATGTTTTTGATGCTGTAGGAAATAAAGTATCTTCATTTTACCAACTGCTCCGGAAGCTCTCTGAGGCTCCTTCTTTACTAGAGGTGATAGTTTTTTGTAGGAGTCAATTTTGCGACGCGCGTCGGCAAATTATTATAAGTGAGAGTTAGAATATACAAAACAACACACAAAACAGAAACACATCCACTGTAAAGTAGTTTAAATTGTTTTATGAAGATCTCACCTTATTTTGACGGCAAACGACCAAGTCTTTGGAAAATCTTAATGAACGTTTCTCCATCAATTTTACTTTAAAGAATCTGGCAGAATGAGTTGCAATTTATTCTGTCACATCGTGTCCAGGTTCTTCTTCAAGGCCATTTACTGTTGAATTATCTCTTCCATGTACGTCCACAGGTATCCAACCCAACACGAAGTTGTAGATCTCCATCTCACAAATCAAAACAACTTTGACCTTTCGTCAGCCTCCAATCCTCAACACAACACAGTATATAAACACATATGTATACAACCACACCACGACTCTAGGAGTTGTTTATCAACAACCAAAGCACCACCCACTATCCGTCTTGAAAGACCACGTCAAGATCACTTCCGAAAATCAATTAAAACAACATTTAAATGAGTTTTAAAACGATTTAAAATCAGGCAGTGTGTTCAGCGCGACACCCCGACTTGCACTGGTGAGCTAAATGAGAAAGGTTTCCCTATTTCTTCCCATTCGAGAGAGAATATAAAACTCTTTTTCGCCTTTTTTTTTACTTCCAACTTCGTCTTAATATGCCACCCGCTCGGACCTTGGGGTGGCGGCTTAGGAACCGCATAGAATGGGCAGACGCTGAAAATATTAAGTCAGTCCTTCGTTTCAATTTCTTCTTCCGTTTATCATAGTTTATTTAAGGGAAACTTCCGAAGACGGTGGCAGACCACAAACGTCGGCGTGGCATTGCGGCCGACCATAACCGCAAGCAACAATGTCGCAATTCCAAACGCAGCGCCACAACTTCAAGCAACTTCGAGCGACATTTCTCTTCATTGTCGCGAAAGTCATTCGTCAAACCAAAAAAGAAAATATTACTATATTTACTATTATTTATACTTTTGTTTTGCGGTCTGCGGTCACCATTCGGCCGCAGCGTCAGGCGGCAATGACGCCATAATATAAAGAGTTTTTTAGAAAGCAGTCGTGTCGGTGCGTTCTGTCATAGTGATGAGGGCAGCTTTGCCATTGCAGTTCGCAGTTGCAATCGCTTTAGGAACTAAATTAACATAATGTCCCAAGATCACTCTTTCCATAGAAGTAGTTATAATTAAAGAGGGATTTCGAACGAAAAACCGGTCGCATTGGTGTTGTGCACCAATTAATATGGCTGTTATGTTTTATGACATTTTTATGATGATTTTACGGCCTTATTACCCTCTTGGTGGTATGCATCGCTGTGGACTGGACCGCTTTGAAGATACCTTGTGGAGTGTAGGTAAACTAATGATGCTAATGTTATTGATAAGGAATGCTCTCGGGAAATTCTGCCACGGTTTTTAAACATTTGTTGCTTTTATCTTTTATTACGAGAAGAGAGCGGACTGAAGATTTTCTATCTCTTTGACACTAAAATCGTATAAAATCCGACCCATCTCGGACACAATGCGAATGTGGAGCCCACACACAGGAAATGCCACACCTTCTCTCCTGCTCATCGTGCTCAACTAATTGCACCCTCCAGGACTTGAATGAGGCAAACGACAGAGCTGTCCAGGTTGCTACGTCCTAGTAGAGCAAAATCTAAGTCATCGATTCGAGAAGAAGAAGTCGTCTATATTCTGTTTCTGTTCAAAATGTTGCTACTGTTTACAGACCATATCTGGTTGAGTTTCAGTAACACTACCATCATATCAGAAATTCCGGGGTTCTGTTAACTTTTAACTAACTTAACATGACTGTGGTTTTCCATCTTATCCCCATGTGTCTCCAAAAGACCAACACATCTGAAGTTCTTCTAATATTACTCAACATCACACCCCGTCATGCTCGAAGGATTAGGCAGAGATGCACTTACAGGCTGCTACTGGCAAGTTCTTGTTGAAAGAACCCAATAACACTTTGGCTGACATGAGATTCAAACCTAAAACCGCATGCTCGGCATGAGCGCTTGCGACCACTAGACCTACGAGGCAGTCCTCTCAAGTCATCCAAAGTATTTCAAACACTGTTTTAAGCTTTCACGGTTTACAACTAAATTTATACTGTCACTTACGGGATATCTTCCGTGATTTGTCTGCTCTTAACAATTTATTTTCCATCCACCCACATTCTCCACTCAACCCGCGATCATGGCGCTTGCAACAGCGCCGAAATATTGGGAGCTCAAAATAATTAACAACAACGGAAGATATCTCATATGTGACAGTATAAGTTTATCCTAAGTATTTATTGTTGTTAGGTACTACAAACAACAAATTTATCTGGAACCCTAGATCTCAAAGCGTTAACGGACGTGTATTTGGATTTATTTTGTAAAACCCACGTGCATATCGTAAATCTATCCTAAAAGACTAACCACTAGAATATCTTTACCCGATGTAAAGATATTCAAACATATACTGAAGATTATGTTGAAGTATTTAACAATCCCGTATGACCTATAACCTGTTTGTCTATCTGATGTCTAAATGTCTGAGCAGTCTTGTATCATGTATGAAAATCTACCGTTAGATCAATCTCTTGACTGAATCGTTAGGTTTTAATAATGATTTATATGTGGCCATGTATCGTACATTGCAATTTTTCCATTGGCCATTGGTTACAATAAATACCTCTATTTTTTTCTGAATACTTATAAAAAAATGTGTTGTTTCGAGTGATAAGCTGGAGTGTTTTGGACACCTCACTAAATTATCTTTTTGCATAACCATCTAGATAAGATTAAAACTCTGTTTTAAGCTTTTACGGTTTTTAACTAAACTTATAGGTACTTTCACTTACGGGATATCTGCCGTGATCTTCAACTATCGTGAGCTCCCATATCCATCCGTATTTCGACGCTCGCGCTGTTGCAAGCGCAATGATCGCGGTATGACAACATGATGCTGTTTTATGCCTGTCACATCACCATCTCAGGTCTAGTTGAAAACCAGCGTCGGGCACTAGCTGCTCGGCAGATTGCTGAACTGGGCCTATTTGGCGCAGCCGTGAGACACACAATATTATCTCCTTTTTTTTTTGTTTTTTTTTTTACATTTTTATTGTATAAATTTAAGATTTTTATTTTTTTAATATTTTTTTTTTGTGCTGGATGTGTGCACTTGTAGCATGGGCCAAATAAATATGTTTTCTTTCTTTCTTTCTATGCATTCAGGACATGCATGGCAAGACATCCCGTAAGTGACAGTGTAAGTTTTATGACATAAACTGTTGATCGAATAGGAGCATGGCAACTCAATAGGTACGCTTGCGATGTTGTTTTTATGGGACATAAAACTGCATAAATAGTCACACCGTTCACTTGGTAACATGAAGTTATGAAGTTAGTTGGTTAAAATAAAAAAAATTTAATACAAAATTTAAATCATTTTATTTTTAAATAATTAAAGTTAAAGGTAGAATAACTAATACGAATAAAAAAATATATATAATTAATCTTATTTAAAAAATAAATAAATAAAAATAAAATAAGTAAATAATGTTTTGCTCTGTCCATTTATATCATGATAACTGAAGTTTAATGATTACTTGGCTTTTATTATTTATTTAATTGCACTAACTCGGTTTCAAAATACGGCTTTCAACTACATTTTACCAGCGGCCTAATGCGTCACAAACGAACAATGCCCCAATGCTATCACTATGACAATTTAACAATATTCATAGCGTTATTACTTGTCAAGCAGATGTATTTTCCAAGAAGAAACGCCTGCACGTCAAGCTAAAAAGGAAAATTTTGACAGTGTCTGGCGAAACTGTCAAAATTTTCCCTATCAACCCTAAACCTAAAGCTTTAGAGATAAAGTTGAAATCTATTAAAGAAATTTGACAGATTGTAGTAGATTGATGTGCTGACGTCTGAACAAACGAAGCAATGGAATTAGAAGTTCCTTTAAAATTCTTCGGACTGATAGAATAGTGTGGTATACAATTGAGGTGCTGCTTATTATTGACTAGCTTTTGCACGTGGCTTCATTCCCGTTATGTACGGAAACTAAACCACGGTAACATTTTAAATGTAGCCTATGACATTTGGGGATAATGTAGCTCTCCGTTAGTGAAAGAATTTTTGAAATCGGATCCGTAGTTCCGAAGATTACCCTCTAAATTCAAACTTACAAACAAATTTTACCTTTATTTGCCCGACCGCGGCGAAGCCCAAGGGGCAAGGGAGGGTTATATTAGTAAAAATGTAAAATACCAACCTTGTGATAAAAATGATAAATGAGAAGTTTCAGCTTCTACCATTGCAGTACCGTTTCCTCTTCATTGTCCTTCGATGCGCAGTCGCACCATCTTCCTCACTAAGACCAAGTCCTCCGTCAGATCTATTTCTTCCTCGGTCTACGTGAAAGGGGCGGTTGTGTTAATCGCGGCGCCACCCCCAGTCTTCGTTAGTCTAGAATTAATTCGTTGATAAGACGCCGCGCCTCCCAGCGATGCTGTCTTGAGATCACAGGGATGCTACACAGAGGAAAATCTCTCAGAAAATATTTGTGTTTTTTATTTCAAGACGGAGTTCCTGAGTTTCTTGAAAGGCAGCAGGGTGTATATATGGCTTATATAGGTACTGTTTGACGATTCTGCGATTCTTGTGACCCAGTCGTTGTGTGTGAGCATGTTTTGAGTGGATTAGTTAATTCATCCATCCATTACTTGATTGAGTGGTTAAGCTGAAACAAAGGTTGCTGAAATTTTAGATAGTTAGTTCTTAAATATTTGTATAATCTCAACATGAATGATGTACAGTGAGTGATAGCAATTAGCTGACCCACCTTTGCATAAATGGTTGAGATATATATTTTATTTACTTTGCTCAAATAAATAAAATATAAAAGAATTACAGAATTCTATCCATTCGTTTTCTAAAAAATCGCAACCATTTATTCAAAGGTTGGTCAGCTAATTGCTATCACTCACTGTACCTAACCAAAATTGTATTACAATATTTTGATTGAAATGAGTGTCCATGGAGTTTCTTGCTCATTCTTCTCCATAGAGATCTACGCTTTGGATGGGTAACTACAGTACTTTCACAGGCACTTTTGAATGTCAGAAAAACAAAATAAATCGAAATAAATGCTTAAAGTTTGAGTTTTAAATGTATACAGAGAACAGGTTCTAACATTAATTAGTACAAAGCTTGGCTGATGAACTCTATCCATAAGACTATGTCACTTGTAGCCATGATGCGGCTTGAAACAGTGCACTTCAAAGCAAAAATGGAACAGTAATGGAAAAACGACATAATAAACTACTACAAAGGGAAATCCCGAAAACATTTCTCGTAATGGCACAAAAGGATTCTTTTATTTATGCACCAATTTTCCGAACGTAGCCAGCCCTGAAATCCAAGAGCAAATTAAAAAGACGACCACAAGATCGCCCCGGGGGGGTTAGGGGAGAAATTACACCCCCAAGCCTACGTTGACCCTCTTTAATGAACATTGCACTGCATGCTATCTCTCTCTCTCCTCCAGCATCCTCGATATATTCCTTTTTCTGTCTCCCTCTAATGGTGGAGATTTCACAGTGACATCAATTGTCTGCGTTGCATTTTATACGAAAACATTTTTGGTACGGCGGGTTCGTTTCTTTAAATATTTGAATAGGATACGTTTCAGTATGAAATGTTTTATTTTGAATAGAAACTGTATGGTCCTTATTGGCAAAAAGTGTAGGGATTATTTGCGAGTTTCGTGCGAATTATCTGGTCCACTAAATTAGGAGTTGCTCAATAGCAGCCCACAATTTAGACTGGCGTGGAGGTGACGGTAATAGGCTCACCCCTTTTAGTTATAGCAGCGGTACTGTCATACATGCTTAAAAGCTTGACTTGACCTTAAAACCTAATACTCTTAATTATTTAAGGTTTCTAAACAGTCTGCTTGCCTTAAGGGTTTACTTTAGCTTGCCGTAATATTGATCCATAGACACTCCACTGGCTTAGTTATGTTTTAAGTCCCAAGAACTTAAAACATAACTGGCGAAGTTTGGGTGAATTACATGTACAACCCCTGTTCTCATGTTTCGGAGAAATACACACTTGATTTTACGTTTCATGTGACCTAGTGGATATATTTAATAAAGAAAAACAAAAAAACACGTTCACAAGTGTACAATTAAAGTACCATTATTGGAACGCTGTCAGTCAAAAACATAAGGGATTGAGTTCATTTATATTTTGTTTAGGTACACGTGCCAAGACATAAGTATCTCTCATATATCTTAGCTTATCGATACTCAAGTAACGACAGTAATAGTAATAGTACAGTAATAGTATAGGTCAAGTTAAAATTGTCAAGATGGCGACGTTCGATTAAAACATCAGACCTCGATGTAAAATTAATTATCACACGCCCTTTGCCTTTCAAACAAACATACCAGCTATAATGAATCAATTGATATAAAAGTTCAAAACGCCATTTATCTTGCACAAGGGATATCTCCGTTCCTTAGGACTCAATAATATGTGGGTCAAAATAGTGGACATGATACATATTAGTGATATAAATGTGGCAAGTCTACACGCTAAAGACAGCTGGAAGCAAACTGAATGTTGCCATAAATAAAACTGAGACATAGGTCCAGAATTTATTGGTCCTAAGAATGTGTTCATGCAACAATTATTTATGGGGTACTCAAGGCTCCTAGTGGTAACTAGATAAAAAGATCAAAGTAATTAACTCTAAGATAAGGTCATGCTGGGCTGCGGGACTGTTGGGCTGCGGGACTGTTGGGCTGCGGGACTGTTCGAAAGAGATACCGTGGCCCTGGAACATAACGGGCAAAGAAGGAACATGGATGGGTTTTAGTCAGTACAAGTCTGACACTCCCCTCCGCTCCGCCCAGAGTGGGGGGGGTCATTTGATGATTTCCCATCCGGAAAAAAAAAAAAAAAAAAGGTCATGCTGAATAGATAGATGTATGTTGCCATCCAACCTTTGATGAGTATTTAGTCGTCTATACGCTCGTTTGCGACAAGGATGCTAATACTCAAAAACTTAAATTTTTCGATGTTTATAAAATTCACGAAAGCAAGTATTAAATAAAGTAACAAAATACGTAAAATAAATCTTTTATCTTTTAATAAAAGGCTTATATGCTAAAAAATCATTGGCAGTACTATGAAAATATTTTTAGTCTGACTTAAAAAAACGGTCCTTTATTTCTTATATTTCGAGTTAAGTCATTATTGCCGTAAGCAAGCGAAAAGTAGTACCTATATGAAACTTTATAGAAACCAGAGAGGGTTGTGAATGCAGCTTTATTTTATTAGGACAGGACTCTTCAACGTATTAGGTACCTACACAATCATAGCACATTAAAAAGTCGCCACACCATCATCATCTGCCTATACTTTTCCCAACTATGTTGGGGTCGGCTTCCAGTCTAATCGGATGCAGCTGAATACCAGTATTTTACACAGAGCGACTGCCTATCTGACCTCCACAACCCATTTAGTGCTGGGTAATACTATACACTTGGTAAGATTGATTGTCAGACCTTCAGGCCACTGACTACCTGTAACGACTGTCAAAGAACTGCAATTGACAGCCGGAACCAATGGCTTAACGTGCTTTCCGAGCACGGGGGAAACTCGGTATGTAATTGGTGGCCACCCATCCACGGACCAACCTAGGGAACCGTGGAGTAACCTGAGGATTGACCCAAGCGGCTGTTTTTATTTAGCCACGAGCTCCTCATCAAACATTTGCCACATAAACCCAAAAAAAAAATACCAAGTCACTGAGGTTGGCTGTTAGAGAACTCGGGTATTAAGCTCACCTTTTTTCATAAACTGCATCAAAAAATGAGAATTTGTACAACAATAACTGCAGTAACGGTTAATATCGCTTCACTAAATTCACAAGCATTCTATTAACCATAAAGTGTCGGACCCATCTTCACACAAACTAAATGAGACCCCTTGTAATACCTAACATCAAATAATTAACGATCTCATGTTATTTCCAAGTTATTTAACCCATTATTTAACGTGTTATTTCTGACTCATTAACAGCTATAAAAGCTGCAGTATAGCAGCTCGTCATCCTTGCTAAAAGAAGGTTACAATGTAATATTTAACACCTTAACTTGCCAATAAGTTTTTAAAAGCGATAAACAGTCCTATGTTTTTAAATGTAAAGTGTTTTTTGTGCCAGTAATTAGGACGCGTATCGGAAGCTTTTTATCTTCTTGTAAACGTTGAAATTACTTTGTAAAGAAAGTGTTTTATTGATATTGTATGGCTTTTATTGTCTTTTTGTTTATTACAGCTGCTTAAAGTTAATAGGCGACGATCCTGTAAATTAATTTTCGTTAAAATAACTAAATACGTACCGATCGAATATAATATATTAACAACAGTATCACTATTGAATTATGAAATGTCATTTTTATTAAAGGGTACAAAAGTTCATTCGTTGAATTAAAAAACAAAGTAACATAACATCACGCCTGTAAGAAAAGAGTTTGGATGTATCTGGCGAAATATGGGTGTAATTATTTTTAGTTACATGATATGGAAAGCGAGCCTATACCCATCAACCGGGCACAAATTCAGGCTGCCTCTGGGGAGTCCATCCATCCATCCATCCAATAAATTCACATATCATCAGTAGGTATTGTATGGATATCCACAGTCTTTCTTTCTTTTTCGTGTGGTTAGTGCCTAACCTGGTGACAGAATTTTTAATGCCGGCCGTGGTCCTATGACTTTGCTTAACATACCGTCGAGAAATATCTCTCAGGCATGCTGGTTTGGTTTCCTCACGATATTTTCCTTCACCGAAGCAAGTGATAATTATACAATACGCACATGATTCCGAAAAATCAGAGGTGCGTGTCTTGGGTTCAAACTCGAGATCTATGACTCATTGGCAGTAAGACGGTCACATCACTACGCTATCACTGCGGGTATCACTGGTAGCCCACTGTTTTACATAGATATATAGTACCACCCAAATCGTAAACCATTTAAGTCGATTCATACACTCTTTTATAAAACTGAAGAACGACTCAAATAAGACGAGAAACAAATGAACGCGCAAGCGCATCCTCGTAAGCTTCTTGCTCAATGTAACAATTAACCATTTTGTCATCCAACTTTGTCAACTACTTATACGGATACACTTAACCTAACAACCTAGGTCTTCTTATAAGGCACTCGATTGAACATTATAGGGACTAGCTTTTGCCAGCGGTTACGCCCGCGTAACATAAGAATAAGCAGCCTGCAATGTTCCCATTTTTGGGACTTGGGAATCTTCTCTGTGAAGGAAGAGGGCCGTGATTCACCACGCGGGCCGAGGATCCACCACCAGGTTGATGAATGACACATGCCTTGGAATTTTTGATTCAAGGATATGCCAGTTTTCTTAAAATGTTTTCCTTCACCGTTTTGAGAGCAGATGATGAAAGTACCTGCCCCGATGGCTGTTGGTAATTATTCCACAGTAACGTACTACTGACTCTGTTCTCGTTGTTGTAAGTGCGACTGCTGATATCGTGAAGTCCAAGGCTCGATGATTCCCAGGTAAGGCAAAGCGTTATTAGGTTTTTCATCAGAAATTTCTCGTAAGTAGCTACGGAGTCTGGATTTGTGCCCGTTGATGGCAAAAGGCCCGCTCCCTAATAAGGCAGGGTGTACTTTTAGCTACAGCTCTGCCTAACCCTTTGGGGATTACAGATGTGATCTTATAATGTGAACGTACTACTAGGATAAAGTGCAATATACTTTGTAATGCCCAAATCATATCCATTCAGTCAGCCGTCAAAGGTAACAGACAAACAGACGGACCCTTTCGCATTTAAACTATGAAGTATGGATTACAAGGTGACGTTATAAATGTGTGTAATAAGCGACATTCTCATTAAATTACATCTAATCTGTAAGGGTTATCGTGGACCTTTCTAATGGCTTAGTTTTGCAGATCTTTGCGTTAGCATAACTACTATAATTGGTATGACCACTCCTTTAGGTCGCCTATAACGTTGAACCATTCCCACGCCTCTACGATGGTATCTATTTCATTTTCTATAGCTTTAAGATCATAGAACACGTACTCATAAGTGAATTTCGGAGTACGCTATCTCTATACAACATTAGTTTTAGTATGTGCGAAACCTGAAACACGTATCTACTAGTATTTTTATGTAAAGAATCTAAGTACAAAATTTCAAAACTGTATCATGAAAAATTGCAAAGTTATAAGCTTGTTCTGTTACCTGGTTGTCCGCACAAAAACGCGGTCACCACGCGGCGCCGCCACGCGCGCGCCTCCAGCGTCGTCTTGAGCTCATTGATAATAATAATTTGGCAGTAGGTACCTAAATGATTGTGATAGGTACTTAGTATCGCTCGTTGTCCAAATTGTAGTCTTTTTTAAATATTTTTGGGACAAAATATAACATGGTGTAAAAATTATTGGAATCGATTCAGTTACTTATTCTGAACAAACTGTATTCAGGTTTCGCATGTACTAAAAATAATGTTATAATGGTATTATGTAAAAACCAATATCTGTTTGTCTGTTCTTTTTTTTTTTTTTTTCGGATGGTATATCATCAAATGACCCCCCCCCCCCCCCACTCTGGGCGGAGCGGAAGGGAGTGTCAGACTTGTACTGACTAAAACCCATCCATGTTCTTTCTTTGCCCTTTGTGTTCCAGGGCCACGGTATCTCTTTCGAACAGTCCCGCAGGCATCGGCCCATGCGGACCCCTACTTATTTGCTGACATCTCTTTGAGGCGCACGTGGAACACGAACGCGCCGTCGACACGGCCTGTCGTCATAAGACGGCTGGACGGCGAGCTAGCCCATAACTCGCCGTCCACAGGCCCGCGCCTACGGTGGCCGGGAGCCACCACGTGACCCCCGACGCCCAGGGCGTCTCCCGCGGCGACTGGGACGTGAGGTTCTTTCCCTCTCACGTCCCGCCACCTCCTTCACTAGCATGACTGCTTCGCACAAGGTGGTGACGGCTTCCACCAACGTGGTAGTCGAAGTATCATTTTGTATTATTTTCATTTCATTAAATAATTATGAAGTATGTCCTAAACAGTGTAAGGAGTCGTTGATGGATGAAGAGGAGATGAACAGAACTGCCTCGCAGAAGGATTAAATATGCATTGCAGTATAGTTTCATAGAAATGGCCCATAACCTCTCACAAAGAGAAAACCTGAGACTGTGACGTGACCAAGCAGATTATTTACGTATGCGTTGAGCTTCAAGTTGGTCAATAAAGCATATACAGTCGCCAGAGCATCACCACAAACTGTCAAATTTTCTCGTTCGATTTTGAACTTAACCAACAACATTTTATGGTCTAAAATCATTTGAAGAATTTTGACAGTTTCTCTGCGTAACCTTTCGGCGATTAAAGGCATTTTATTAAGTGATAACTATGTTAAAAACATCAACACAGTCTAGACTCTCAAAAACTGCAAATCTATATAATGTGAAGAATAAAAAGTTTGAAACAGTATCGTAGTTTATTTTTGACATTACACCGTTTGGTCATGAAATTAGGTTGTAATGGAAGCTACATATATCCGCAAAGCAGGTGCTAATAACCTGTGAGCGTTTAATTATTTATTTTAATATTCAGTAGCCCACACACAATGGCGTCGTTTTCTTTCCCTGTCTATTAGCGGCGGATGAAAGCAGCTGATGGCTTAAATTATTAATAATAAATATCGCATTATGATATTAATTTGAAGT
Organism: Noctua janthina; assembly: GCA_963576755.1. Classification (NCBI taxonomy): domain Eukaryota; kingdom Metazoa; phylum Arthropoda; class Insecta; order Lepidoptera; family Noctuidae; genus Noctua; species Noctua janthina. The sequence continues at coordinate 4,160,349 of OY755067.1, forward strand.
TGGACATAGGGTTTCCATCGACTTGGATTGTCCTGGATCTGTTTTGTTTGTGCTTTGTTGCTTTTTGGACCCCCGGGGGCCAAAAAACCTGAAGTTTTTCAGACTTAAAAATGTTTTATTTTGGAGAATAGAAAAAGGTAAATCAACATCTTTCAATACTTTTCTCAGCTACATAATCATGTATATTGAAGGTAGCTTTAAGTCTAATCGGATACAACTGAATAGCAGCCTCTCTGACCTCCTCAACTCCAGTTACTAACTTGGTAAATTTATGGTAAGACTGGAAGTCAGACTAGCAGACCTCAGACTACCCGTAACGACTGAAATATTAAGTAAGTGCTAAAACAAAGAAAGAATATACGTCTAGTTATTTTTTTCAAAATGTCAGATTTTCTGTCAGAACCTTTCAAGTTTCGAAAATGGTATCCCTACACGCCAATCTAATAGATGTGTATCTTTTACATTATTTGAAAGTGGCCTAACTAGCCCTTAACCTTATCATGGATCTGATGGACGCAGGCGCATACGGGATTAATTCTATTCGCCATTTTAATCAATTCCTTTGTAAAGGTTGAGGTAAGCGGACGTCGTTTATTATTCTTATAATAATTGTAATAGACCATGTACTAATAACTTAGCATTATTTAACCTCCACAAAGTTAAATAATGCTAAGTTATTAGTACTTAGCATACTACAGGTTCTCTTTGAGGAAGAATGGTTAAGTAACAGTCGTGTGGACAAGAACATAAAGAGAGATTAAGCTGGGCTTAGAGGAAATAAGGTATTTGATGAGATGACGAGAAGTATGGAAGAAGAAGACATGCTGCGGCGACCCCAAATGAATTGGGATAAGGGCAAGACAATGATGATGAGTGTGACAGTAGTGTCACTTTAACCAAAAAATCCTTAAAACTTCGATAACTCTTCCTTTCTTCCTCTTTAAGTTTTTTTAAGTGTTCACTAAGACTAGACTAGGCCGAAGTGTAACAGAAGTAACCATTGTAAACTGTTTCAGAACATTGCTACCGCTACCAACTAACCACTTCAAAGGCCATCATTTCTGCAAAAGACTGCGATCATAAAAAAAGGTTGACCATTTCTGACTTGAGTGCCAGACGCTCTTAATTCATCCAAAAATAATAACCAACCTACCTTTACCAGCTAATTGAATTGTATCAAGCATTTGCTTTAATTACTAGGTTCAAGACATGCTCTGTGTTTATTCGACTGGTTATAATTACTAGGTGTCTAGATGTGGCCACTCCCAATACACATCATGGTCGAATGTTTATGTTAATGAAAAGATAATTGTTTCTGTCGTAAATTAATGTGAATGTATGTTTATTTGTTTTAGGACCCATTCGGAAAGGACATTTTCAATATTCATTCATCATTTATGGCAAACATGGTAAGGAAGAGCACTCCAGAGCAGTAGTGGCCCTGTGGTAGTTGACTTACAAATTGTTGGCCATGGGTTCGAAACGAGACAGGCACATTACATTTTGTAATTTATTTAAGGGTTCGAAGTGATAGTTAGCTTTATACCTTGATGATTATCTTGATAATAACAAAAATCATAAAAACTGTAATAAACAAACTTCACGTGTATATCCGAAAGCGATTTTCCGCTACCACTCGTATCCAAACGCGATAATTAGTGTCAACTTAAAAATTACTTTCTACAGAAATTGACGCAATCAGTTAATCAATATGTATGGGAAAGATAAAAAAAAATTATGAATTTCCAAGAGTGTTAGAACAAAAGCGGTTCAGTTTCATGGTCTAAGTCACCACACGAGAGTTGCTTGAAATTTAAGAATTATGGTGGCTCTTCCACAAAGTCAAAGATAATAATTTTATGTAGTAAATTTTCTAGTAAACATATCTTTAACCTAGCCTTGTCTTAAGTAAGTTGAGGTCCACCTCCAGTCTAATCGGGTACTGCTGAATACCAGTACAAAAACGATGTAGTAATCTATATAAATAAAAAGTCCTGACTGACTGACTGACTCATCAACGCCCAACCCAACCCCTTGGAGCTAGAAAGCTGAAATTTTGCACAGAGGTTCTCTTTATAACGTAGCCAAGGAATAAGGAAGGATTTTTTTTTAAATTCAACCCCTAAGAGGGTGAAATGGGGTGTTGAATTTTCTGTGAAATTTAATATTTTCTGAGTCGATTGACTCAAAAATTGGTGTACACACTATTGAATTAAAATTATGAACATCAGTTATATATAAATCTATTTATATACTATACATACATAGTTTATTTATTATCCCAGAAGTAAGACCCCGTGCAAATCCCGAACTCCACGCGGGCGAAGCTTCGGGCATAAGTTAATCGTGTAATAAAGAAGACAAATATAGTAATTTGAAAGGGTATGCATTCTTTTTAAAACCTTCACTTACATTACCGTAATGCTGTTTTAATAAGAACCCTAAACAATAAAAAAAAACCACGTTTCGTCTTCCTGAAGGCAAGTAATGGAAAACAAGACCAGCCCAAATGCCAGCTTCAAAAACACTTATTACCACTGACTAAGTACCATAAAAACTGATACACTAAAATAAGACAAGACGACACATAACCATCCCACACTCCAGAAATTTATTATAAAGACGTCATAATCCTTATAAAAGACAGGCGTTGCGTATTTCATTGGTCGAATCGCAGTTTCATTCGGTAATGAAAATTTTAGTGTGGCAACATTGTTGGTTATTAAACGTGAGGTGCGATCGAGATGTTCTCATGAGGTGCAGACCTCCCTGGAGCGAGCACGATGGAGGGCAGGGGCGGAGTCTGAGTTCATTTATTTATAGGTAATTAGATTTAGTGACTGATATTGGGAGTAGACTTAGACAAGAATATAAGAAATTTGTTCTCCCGTTATTGCGATTTTTTTTTGTTTTGGACAATACAAGGGAACCTTCTATTTACGGAGATACTGGGGGTCGAAGATCTAACTTTTTCAAGATTTTTTTTATACAAATTTTTAACGCTATAACTTTACTTTAAATACCTCCATGACCCCCTTACTACACGTATCCTTCAGCACAATATTTTGAGTGTGTTACTTTGAGGCCTACCGTAAAACGTGATTATTCACCCCAAAAAAAAAGTCTTTTCCCAACAATAATTTTTGCGTAGAGTTACTTTATTGGATGTACAGTACAGAATGTTTGGATGACGGCTTCGAGAAGGGTCCGTTTACACCTTGTATTAATGTCTCTTCGAACGATAAAATTTTTAGGGCGAATTTGACCAAATAAACTGAACGTGATCAGCACATCTAAACCGCAGCCAGGAGCTGTCAATGTCATTGTTGCACTATCAGCTCTTGTATGTTTTGCTCTTCGCCGTCGTTTAGATGCTGATCGTGTTCAATTTGATTTGCGAAATTCGGATTCCACTTAAGAATTAGTTGAAAAGACGTTCATCACACATTTTGGAGCAAATTTTCGTACCTACGAAAATCTTCTCTGTTTGGCGAATCTTTAAAAATAAAGTTATTCATAAGAATACGGGTAAATAAGACAGACAAAGATTTAATTCAAAACTATTTATAATTGTCTACTTAATTATGCATCGTAAAGATTCATGTAGGCGCTTGCATGACAAAACAATAAACTGATACTCCATGTTTTTCTTCCCATATCAACATGGTAATGCACTTTATAACTACTTGAATATAATGCTTAGCATAAATCACAATAACTTACAATGACACGCGGTTTCACTTACAACTGTCAATCAAACAGTCTTTGTTTCATAAAAGTATACGAAAATAATTTAGCAGAACGACTCATGGCTGAATATTAACAGCTGCGCAAGTCGATCTTTGAGGTTAATCTACTCTGATAGAAGTCAATCTGAGAATGGGTGACTTTTATATACAGAGTTTCCTCCGTGCCTCGGAAAACATGCTAAGTCGTTGGTCTCGGCTGTCATTACCAAATGTTGACAGTCGTTACGGGTCAGAAGCCCGAAAGTCTATAACAACCAGTCTTACCAAGGGGTGTCACCCTTGGTAAGACTGGTTGAAGTGTTAAGACTATCAGACTACATACTACAGACTACCATAATTGGTAGTATTACCCAGTGACTAGGTTGTGGAGGTCAGACAACCGCTACATGTAAAATACTGGTATTCAGCTGCATGCGGTTAGACTGGAAACATAGTTGGGAAAAGGCTAGGCAGATAATGTAGGTGATGATTTAGCAACCTAAAACCGACTAGTCATTATTCTGACCAAGTAATTGATTTTTAAATATGAAGAGACAATGTAAAATGTAAATTATTCCGACGGTACGTTTATTGCAATACTATTTAACATGCAGTTCGGCCCTGTACGATCCCTATCAAGGAAAAAAAATCAAAAGTGTACAGAAAATTATTTTCAAAGGTATTACAATAATTTATAGCTTCATTCCGATCGATTGCTCGCTCCTTGTAAATATTACATTTTTATGGTAAAATCTTTATGTAATTAACTCACGTAGTTTATCAATAAACTCAGTCGGGAGTGGTTGGGAGTTAATTTACTACAAAATAATTGATCGCTGGAAGCTTCGGTTATTTTAACGGAGAACTGATACGGGTCACGTTGCGTACATTATTTTAATTGAATACGAGTTTATTTATATAATTACGGGATTTAATCGCACATTGTTTGATGTAGTTAATATTAATTTAAATATTAAAAATGAGAGCATATTTTATTCAGTAGGAGCATAACTGCATCGCTAAATTTAAAATTGTGTATCAAACACGACCAAAAAATACTGCAGTAGTTGAGTACCACCTATAAGCCTCTCTGTTCTTGTAACGGACTTGTTAAAAAAAAACTTAGCACCTGCAAAGAAGCTTTACTGGAAAATTCCATAGAAGACGTAGAAGCTAACAACTAAATCATCAAATTCTGATTACACTAGCATTTCTCCGACTAACCCTATTCACATCACGCCGCAAAACAGTTCCATAAAAAAATAATCAATATTTAATTTACAATTCGCTTACGTTCGCTCGATTCGATCACGAGCCGTTCACTTCCCCATTCATCTTTCAACTGTTCCACACTTATTATAAGACGAAATCGATTCAGCGCAAACGAGATCTCGATTCTCGATTCCCGTTCCCATAAATCTTTTTGCGGACGCTCCGGGCGCACCGTAACCGATTAGTAGGTGCACCACGGTTATCTGACGCGAGAAACAATTTCCAATGCATTATATAAATTATGACTTCATCGGAGAAACGGTCACGACTCACGCGGGTGAAACAACAGTGAGTTGTGTGCAAATAGTAGGGCTGTGGATGACTTGTAATTTTGTGAGATTTGTATTCGATTGTTTTTTTTTGTTTTTAGGGCTTATTGATTGATAGTAAGAGAAACTCGTAGTACACCCATTTAGAGGCTCAGTATTATCGATATTTTTTTATTTTACTTTTGGGAAAACTTAATTTGGTGCGGAACGGCCTTATATCGTGATTAAGATTTTCAATTGGAAAGTCATCAAGTAATCTTTCCATAACTAAGTTAGTGATCAACTGCTCGCCTGTGCTAGACCAACTCTTGTAACTACATATACGTAGTTGAATGTTTCTAGTGCCACCACAATAACTATTTGTCTGTGACTAATCGAACAAAGTCGACTAAAAATGGAAGTTGTCAGAAAAACTATCAACTTTCCTGTGCCGTCGTTCCACAAAAAACAAAAAAATTCACAATAACTTTTGATCCCAAAAATATTTTAAAAAATAATACAAAACAACACTGATTCACCGCCCACTTATCAAAATTAACTTGGCCACACATGTCGAAAAAAAAAGAAAATCTGACGATTCTAAATTCAAACATTCTCACGATCATGTTCGGCTAACTTCGGCCATTCAAAAAGGATGGCGTCGTTTCCGGTTCCTCCAGACGCCATGGCTGCTGACATTAAATTTGATGGCCGTGACAATTGATGTAATTACTTCATTAGTCTTACTTTGTTAGGTATTGGTTCCAATGAAAAACATGTGTGGGGTACAGACAGTATGTTTTAATTTTATGTGACACTTGGGTTGGGTAACAATGTGACAAGTGCATTGCAGGAAGATGAATGTTTTTTTTTATGGTATCGAATGTCGATATTATATTAACACAAGGTACAAAAATGTATTACATCCGTCACATCACTATCTCAGGTCCAGTTGAAAACCAGCGTCGGGCACTAGCTGCTCGGCAGTTTGCTATGTGGCGCAGCCGCGATACACACAATAATATATTTTTTTTGTTGTTTAAATTTGAGTTTTTTTTTTTTTATTTCATTATGTGTATTTGTGGCATGTGCCAAATAAACATGTTTTATTTATTTTCTTTCGTATGTTATTTGGTACTTACCTGATGGTAAGTGGATGGCCTCCTAATTATGATACAGATATAGTACAGCCACGAGCACTAACACCTATGTCTAGGCGGCTAATCTTAAGTTTATTTTCACACCCATCTTTAAGCGTAACATTAACATGTCAAGCAAAGTTTAAAAGCGAATTTGAAAGTTACATTGAAATAAGACCCCAATTCTATGTAATGATAGCATGAGTTCCAAAATACCTACCATATTGGTAATAGCATAAGGTAAAACGAGGTAGGTTAGGGCAGTACGTTAAAAACAATTTTAAAAGTAGCTCAGTGACATATTAATTAGTGGTCGAAAAGCATAGTTGTGCTGTGTGTAGTTGTGCTTGTACAGAAAGTCCAATCTGTCAAAATTCTGGTCATACCAGCATTCTTCAACTCCTGGGTTTATGGTTGTCACGGCTTTATTCGGTAACGTTTTTGTATCTCGTAGCTTGTTAACATGAAAGACTAGCCACAATTACTACAGCTTTATGGTCATCTAAAATGTTTTCGCTTACCTACTTGCAATATTGATCTGATTCTCGAAAGATTGTTTCACTGGATAAGCATTTCCTTTTAAACCATTTATCGAGTCAGATCTCAAATTAGCCTCTTTTTCATTGCATACCTGTGCTTCCTGCAAATTCTTAGTCATATTCTGATCCATCATTGCCTGACGGAAAAATAAATAAATTGATTGATGTATTTTGTGCTTTTGTATAACTAACGTCAAGATGGACTGATAAATCCAACGTAAAAATAACAAAAGGTTAATTCCAAAAGAACTGGTAATGTAGTCTGTTTTTAAATTAGGATTATTAGTATAATTTACTTAAAAATTCAAGCTCTCTTTAAAATTAAACACAGACCTGTAGGAACGTGGTTTTTAATTTTCATATTTTTAAGAAGAACCCGTTAACAATTAAAATACCTCCTTGCGAACGAAACTATTTTAACTAACCGAATATTTCTACAGAAATAAAAATTAATGAAGAGTAGAAAGTACCTACCGCGCCAAATGACCAACCACATTAAACCTTGATTAATCAGATGTAGGCAGATATGTAATTACACAAATTGGTGAACTCCAACTAATTGCCAAGGTACCGCACATCAAAGGATCATAAAAAATAAGCACAGGGAGGTATTCAACCCGTCCCGTATTCCGTCAATAAAAATTAATCATTTCATTAAAAAAAAGCAATAATATTTCTTCGGCGATTCCTCGACTAGTTTGCTACCATTATTGGTGTTTACATGTACAGTCTGATACGCAATTAGCAGCTCTCACACCTTTTCTGCCAAGTTTGTTGGACGTCATTCAATTTTATCGTGTAATTAGAGTCCATAAAATCAGTAGATGTCGGCGTCAGACGCTAGTGAAGGCGATGCTCCGGCATTTTTAGGATAGCGACCGACATTCCGTGTACAGGGATGTACTCACTTAGCTTCTATAATGAACTACGGTTCCGCTTAATAAATCTTAGTAAGTAGGCGCAGTTTATTACACTGTGAAAATATTTTTTCAAGCATTCGCTCGGTTAGCAACAACACAACATGTCATTGCATTGTTACATTCTCCGAGCTATTTATTTCCCAGCGTGAACTACATTTTACTTGACCAGAGAGCGACCACATCTATGAAACTAGAACCACAGGCACGCAGCGTATGCAATTAGGTGCAACAATGTCAGAGATGTTACGGGTACAAAGCTCTCAACGTTTATTGTCATTACCCTTTTGAGTACATACTAGGAGAAAACGGGAAGATATAAATAGAATTACACATTTCTGGGTGTAAAAAATGTATGAATAAAAGTATAATTGAGCGTCGCGGCGGGCGATGGCACCATACTGTGCAGCGTGCAGCCTTGGTTCAGCCCTGCGCGCTCTAGGATGCCGAGCGCACCTTCCACGATATTTAAGCGAGTTTAAAACTAAGATTAAAGTTGTCGCCGCAACAGTTTTTGCGCTATTAACAAGCGTACTCATAAAGCAGTTTTTCTTTGTCGACTCTTTAAAATAACAAGCTTAACCTTTTCGAAACCCGTCTATAAATAACAAATAGAAATCGTCGTTGAGATATTTCATGTTTTGCGTGGGATATTTATTATTACGATCAGTTTTTTTATTAATTAACTAGAGTGTGTGACCGTTAGAGTGGAGTAAGATTACATCTGGCCCACCTCTTCCCATTTCTCGGTATGAATTATACATGATAGGTATCTAATTTACATCGCATCAAAAACACTTCGTGGCTCCAAATCGCCAATTTGGCCATGTCGGCGGTTTAAACTGTAATTTTCCGGTTTAAGCGATATATTATCATAACCGGATGATTTAGTGCAGAAGAGTTGGGTTGTCGGTCGGATTTGGAACATAAAAGCTTTCATTATGATGAGAATGTGCGTGGCATTAAATTTAGATTATGTGCTGTCAAGAAATAGTTGTACAACTCAAAAGCTTGAACAAAAGACATGAACATTGGTAATTTCTCTTATTTATAGGGAAACATAAATCTGGAAATAGACCCAGCAGTAGGTGAAAATGATGAAACAGAAATCTTCCATCTCTCCAAATAACGCCGTTTTCTCAAGATACCAAATCCCATCATCTCATACCATATTCCATTTCCTAGTTCCACGCAAAATTACCGTTGTACAATTAAATTAATTTAATTACAGATAACGAAGCGAGAATATAACAATAGTAAAGCTAATCTAACAAAGGCAACAACGTTACGACTCGCAAATTATACAAAGCATTACAAACGTGAACTATTGATATTCGAAACAATAAGTTATCGTCTTTCGACGCGCCCGCGCAACTGAATAGGGTTGCCGTATTGAAAAATGTATTATTAAAATATTGATCTAAGTTTTGGGCACTCTCAAGGCGAATTTTACTTAACTGGACGCGATGACCATAGCTAAACCGCTGTCAGGACAGTACCATCATTGCTTTAGGATATTGACACAATAACGGCACTAGTATGAACTCGGTTTAAATGTGCTGATCGAGTTCATCAGTGTGGAATTGGCCTTCAAAGTACTTTTTTGTATTCTAAAACTCTGTCCATCCGCAAAGTTATTAAACGTTTTTATATCAGCTACATATGGAACTGATTACAGCTGGGGGTATTCTTTACATACATAACATCACGCCTGTAAACAATACGCGATGGCTAGGCAGAGTTGTACCTAGAGCTTATTGCCATAAACCGAACACAAATCCAGACTCCGTGGCTGCTATTGAAGAATTCCTGACATATAGATGATTATAATAAAACCCAATAACACTTTGCCCGACCTGGGACTCGAACCTAGGACCTCACGCTCAGATAGTAGCGCTTGCAACCACTAGACCAAAGAGGCTACAAATTAAACCTAACCTATTTTTAAACGCTTTCGTTAACCCTAGCTCGGCTACACAGCTGTCCAGAGGCCTGGTAACCCTACTCCTAACTAATGGAACTGATTAGTGCTGGGGGTATTGTTTAATTGTTATAAATTACGGCGAGGCGATGCCACTCGTGCGCAATCGCAATTATATCGCGTTCTGTGTGCTAGTGAGGAGACGTGGCGTTGCTTGGGTTTAGAACTTAGTAATTGAATTTGATTTTGAGCGCTCTTAGTGAGGCGGAAAATCATGGATAGTTGTTAACTAGTTATTAGTTTTTTTTTTCTGTATTTTGTGTACAGACACAGTTTATCTATACATTCCATACATGCTCTATTCTATACAATTAAATAAAATTAAAGTGTCTGTTTGCAATATCAAAATAACATTCAGCTTTTACTGAATGCATATGACAGTTCATACGGCACTTATAACAAAAACACTTTTTTTAATTTTTGCCTGTCTGTCTGTTCCGGCTAATCTCTAAAACGGCTTAACCGATTTTGACGGTATTTATACTGGCAGATAGCTGACATTATAAGGTCTAACTTATGTTACTTTTTTTTAGAATAAGAATTAGGGTTCCGTGCAAGAAAATTAAAACCCTTGAAATTGGTAACAATATCCGATTCATAAAGGGAAGTAATATTATTTTATAATGGTTTCACACGAACGAAGGTCGAGAGCAACAGCTCAGATAAAATATTCACGACTCTACACATTAACCCCATCGGCAATGGGTCTAGAACGTGTAGCTTGTAACATGAAGACGGACATAGAACCTTACTTAAGCCAAATACGTGAGTGAAACTACAGACTAACAACTAATAGCTTGAAGACCGTGCGGTTTTCAGTCACCCCGCTTGGCAAAATGGCTATTGCAAAAATCGAGTAAGAATAGGCACTTACCACTTGACTATACAGGGTGTTTGGTTAAGCGTGGGCAATACTTTAACGGAGTGAAGTACTCATAAATATGAGCAACTCTTACTATGAGGCTAACTATGAAATATGATTTAAAAAATCTGCTTACATTTTTCGAGTTACGCGATGGTCGGTAGTATAGTAAAAATTGATCATTTTCATGAGTACTACACACCCCTAAAGTATTGCCCACGTTTAAAAAAACACCCAGTATAAGCTGCCTACTTCTATACTAGCTGGTACTATCATACAAGCCTACCTTGGCTTGCCCTTATAACCTACTACTCTTCATGATGATAGAGTTTCTGAACAGTCTGCTAGCCATGAGCTTGCCGTATTTTTGGCTCCTATGTTATATTTAGTTCAAGATCTTCTATTAGGGATAATTTTATTTTATTATTTCCTTTATTTATCTTTTCACAAATTAATTAAATTTTAAATTATAATTTTAAAACATTTAAAAATATTACAAAATTGTAGCCCACCGTTCCCGGAAACAGGGTCCAAGCTACCAGTGGTCAAGGCTCCAGAGAACAACCTCCTAACAATACGAGCCGTGTCCAGGAGTATTGCTTTCTGAATCAAGCCCTTGGTCCAGCTGCCTAACGAGAGCCTCCTCCTTCCTTCCGTATTGATCGAGGCTCTTAGCAATAAAGCCATGGGCTGATACGACTGTCGGCACAATGATCGCTGAGTCCACATCCCACATGTCGACAACCTCGCGAGCCAAGTCAAGATACTTACTATTATTATAATTAGGTTGGCCGAAGCAAGGGAAACCAGATGACACTTCCCTGGAGTGTAAATGTGGTGTTGTCTCACAAACGATGGGACACTTGATATCGTGTCCTGCCTGTCCTGTTATTTGCACATCACAGGGGCTGATGGATGCTACAGAAAGTGCTAAACTCGTCGCCAAATTATAGGCCGACAAAATTAGAATTGTCATCGACATGCTAAGAGAAAGAATTATATTACTTTTATACAAATTAAGTAATTAATATCACAATACATTAAATTAAAGATGAACTCATCTTCAACAGTTTATGTAAAGTAAAATCACTTGATGTTATCATCTTGATTTATTTACCATTACTGTTCACCATAGATACAAAGTATGTGGGCTGTACTTAAAGCCTCCCATCTATATAGTACTTATGTCATCAACGAGATTAAACTCAATGATGATTGGATGATCACGACTGACATGTTTAGGAGGCTTAGATGTAAGACAAAGTATCGCTGTTGATACATCATGACGGCAATGATACGAATATTTGAATTTGTAAAAGTGAAACCTGTTATTTTTCTGTAATTGACACCTAATGGCAACCTTTGCATTTACTACAAAGCCACTATTTTGACAAAAAAAAATCATTTACATACAATTAGGTTAAGAATCAGCAATTTTTATAAGAAAGGAGGTGTCTGATGAGATGACGAGTAATAGAGAAGTGTGGAAAAACGAGAAATGCTGCGCCGACCCCAAATAAATTGGGATAAGAACAGGAGAATGATGAATCAGTAATTTTTGAACGTCGAAATCAATTTTTTTTTATTTTTGTTCAAGCTGGAAAGAAGACTGTGCCGCTGTGTGTGTGCTGTGTGGCTGTGTATACTTTGACATTTATTATTATGTGCTTATTTATTTTTAATTAAGATTTTTATTTTTTTACTTTTGACATGGTATCATTTTGACATCTATTAATCGATGCTAATTTTACATTATGTTTTTATTTTTGTAATGTTTAATTCACTTCAAATTAATGACATTGGACTGAAAAGATATATTAAAAAAAACAATTTAGAATTCAAAACATTTGCACGTCATAGTATGTGGCAAACATGTCTGAACAAATTTTTATTTATGTCATCCAACATGCACTTTTTACTATTGCATGTGTACACGTTTGGGCAAAAAATTATATCTTATCTTATGTAAGAAGTGGCCGAACAAACTCCCCATCAACACATTCGTGTGTTAAGTTAGAACAACTTGATTCTATTTAATTGTATACCAGTGGCGAAGGTTTCGTACAACTCGATTCTTACCGGCTTCCCTTTGAAAACAGGCACAGTCAGTATTTTATACACAAATAATAAAATCACATTAAAAATAGCTCCACCGGCTTACCTCTAACAAAAATTGACCCTTCGCTACTGGTATACTAAGCAACATGACAAAACAGTCTTCCTATTGACACATATTCCCTCATTTAAGTTTCATAAGATCCACAGATATACTCAACTAAACCGACATTCAACTACTTTCACCATTATTTATCGTAATTAAAATAGTGACACCTAGTTGGCATAAGGTGTTATTTACCCCGAAGACATTAATCTACCTAGCTGGTACCTTCAACAGTGACATTGACAGCACATAAATATTCCATCTGCACCACCACAGTTGCAATTGAGCAATTTTGTAATTTAAAAATCGTAACAAACGTATGTACGGGCAGACAGACAGGTGCATTTTATAATGAGCTACGAAAATTGTTTCCGATATTTCATTTGGCACGATACGTTGATGGACGGTCAGCGAAATGAGGTGTTACAACCAACATACACCTCCGTGTGGGAATTCATTTCTTTTTAGAGTTCCGTACCCAGAGGGTGTCAAAAGAACCCTATTACTAAAGCTCTGCTGTCTCTCCGTCTGTCACAGGGCTGTGTCTTCTGAACCGTAATAAATAGTCACTTGATATTTACACAGAGTGTGAATAACTACGGCCGCTATAACAACAAATGATAAAAATAAAATAAAGCTAAAAATTTAAAGGGGGGACCCTTTAAATTTTTAGCTTTATTCCATACATGGGGGCTGTGTGTGTGTGTATGTGTAAAATCAATGTGTTTTATTTATGGTAGTGTAGGTTTGTGAATGTTGTATGTGGATTTATAACTGGAAAATAAAGATTTCATGAAATATTTTCATTTAATTTTCATACAAGAAACGTGTTTTTTTTTGGTGTTTTTTGTTCCACCTTAATAATGGGAAAATCAATACATACAAACGTCTAAACAGTTAAATTATGTTCGGTGGTACAGAACCCTTCGTGTACGAGTCCGATTCACACTTGACTAAATTACTTTTTTTCTTTGTTCCCGATTTCCCCTCACTTTTGTTTCCTTTGAACTATTTTCTTCGGTATTCTGTTTTAAAGAAATCGGTATGTGTAGAATTGTAGATAGTGTAGTGTGAGACAGGTGTGGTGTTAATACATTAATTTAGTGCTGAATGTGTTAATGAGTCGAGATTTATTACTGTAATATGCTGCAGTTGTGGGAACGTTTGCTTTATTTATCGCTTATTGGTAGTCGTTATGTTTATTGGTTATGGGAAAGACGTGCGAACTTATTTGGACTTTAAGATCCCTCATATTAAGGAATAGCCATGGAGTTTGGACATTGGGCTGACGGCATCTTGTAGTTTAAATCCCGTAAGCTAAATATATTATGGTTAGTCTTTTTTCTTTGAAATACGGACCCCTTTTTAAGTAAAGGCCTTCTCCAGCTTTTTCCATAAATCCCTGTATTTGTCCAGTCGTTTCCTGACACCTGGATATTGTCATCAGCCCTCCGTCTTATAGGTCTACCAGCCTCTCTCCCTGTGGACCTGGGATCCATATTACAAGAAAGAAGACTACTCATACTAGCAGCAATACACAATAAGTAAATTTACTAATACCCTACTAACAACATTTGAAAAGGAGCCTAGAAATATGGAATAAACGGCTTTTTTCATCTTTTATTTAGGTACGTATAACACAACAGAATGGCATCACAATGCACATTACAATAATCCGCTGCACTTTTTGGATAACCCATCCTAAGTAAATTTTTGGCAAAGATTTATTTATTTAGGAAAAACCAACAGTAACATTTTACAGGTTTATAATAAGGCTTACATACTAAACTATGAGAAATATGCTACCCACTAAGTTTTCCACAGATTACTTTAAATACTTAGCAACTAGAGAGACATATGTATAAGATGTAAACTAAAATAACATTTACAATAATATGTAATGCACAATATACAAAAAGTTACATAAACCGCGCATACAGTACATATACTATAAATATAAAGATTGACTAATTCCAAGCACTATAAGACTCTTGACTTGACATTTCCACAGGATTCCAATCAATCAAGAATGTGGTACTTCACCGCTATATTCAAGCCCTAACCTTTACACAACTTCTTAGTCGCCCAATATCTGTCGCCTCGCGAACCGAAGGCGTGTAAGCATTAAGTTTAGTGGTCACGAACGCCAGCTTACGGCCCACAATACATCTGACGAGAGCCTTCAATGGGCCACTCGTTAACCCCACTACAGAGGATCGTGCGAAGTCCACTAGCGACCCCTACTATCTGTTCGTAGATTGCCAAAAAAGAAGAACAGTTCATGAAAACAAAAACAGAAATTCTTCAGAATTTAGCCAAATCAGAAACTTAGAACTTCTGGCGACAAAAAATAAAGCAGTCATCTACTGGCAAAATGATCCATTGCTGGGAGGATGGTTCTTACAACGTATTCTAATTCTGACTAGATAGATAATTATGCTAACCAGACTTTGCATAGTGATCTTTCTGTATTATATACTCTTTCTGAGCTATTTCAATAACAAAATTATCAGCCGGCCCCTACATTTTGATGAGTTATGGGAGCATAAATGTATGGAGCAGCCATGGAACAACTGATTTTTCAGGTTGTGTTCAATAGTAAAAGTAGTTCGTAATGTTGAGTACAATGACCTTAAGATATATTTAGTTATTTCAACTACACCTCTATCAAATCTTTTACATGTTTATAACCAAATGCCCCAAATTGCCAACTAATTTTTGGTTCAATCAAAGAACTAGTTTTTACTACACCAATATAAATGTCGCCAATTATCCAGTGAGAACCGGTAACATAAACTTTTAATTAGGAACAAATTTTCACTTAGCAACAATCATTAGTGCCATAAACTGTAATTAACAGTTCATTAATTTTTATTTCCGACAAGCAATTTGAAGCGCGAAGTAATTAATGAAATCGCTGCAATCCTCATTAATAATTTAGGTTTATTCGTGATACACGACTTACCTTATTTAATTGTGGGCGAATTTATTGAATTTGTGTGGTTGATAACTGGTAATTTATGAATTTGTGTCAGTAAATAACTGTTAATGTGAGATTAAAATAAATTTAAAAAAAATA
Organism: Noctua janthina; assembly: GCA_963576755.1. Lineage (NCBI taxonomy): Eukaryota > Metazoa > Arthropoda > Insecta > Lepidoptera > Noctuidae > Noctua > Noctua janthina. The sequence continues at coordinate 4,176,275 of OY755067.1, forward strand.
ACTTTATTGGCATTTACAATCGTCTAAACTGTGAAAAGTTTCCTATCATTTTGAGCTGGCTAAATAAAAGGTGTTTTACCAATAACATCATCAGCCTCGCCTTTTCCCAACTATGTTGGGGTCGGCTTTTAGTCTAGCCGGATGCAGCTGAATACCAGTATTTTACATGGAGCGACTGCCTATCTGACTTTCATAACCAAGTTAGTACTGGGTAAAACGATGCCTCGATGCTCGGAGTTTCCTTGCGTGATCAAATCCGAAATGAGGATCCGCAAGAGAACCAAGGTTACCGAGGTAGCCCGAAGAATAGTCAAACTTAAGTGGCAATGGGCAGGGCAAATTGCTCGCAGAACGGATGGCCGATGGGGCCGGAAAGTTCTGGAGTGGCGACCGCGAACTGGAAGACGTTGCGTTGGAAGGCCTCCCACTAGGTGGAGCGATGACCTGGTAACGGTTGCAGGGATGCGCTGGACCGGTCAGTGTGGGGGAGGCCTATGTCCAGCAGTGGACGTGTTTCGGCTGAAATGATGATGATGATGAAAATGATGTCTTTGGTAAGACTGGTTGTCAGACTTTTGAGCCACTGACTACCTTTAACGACTGCCAAAGATCTACAAATGACAGCCGCGACTATCGACTTAACGCGCATTCCGAGGCACGGAGGAAACTCGGTATGTAATTGGTGGTCACCCATCCATGGACCAATCTAGGCAAACCTAGATGTTTTATAAATAACGATTAAAAAATTTGAACCTTTCATGGGTTGGCTAGCGTATGCATAAAGTTTAGTAATACTTCTCTTGCCGGAAAATCGACCTTATTTCCAATTAGTTCATAGATCTGTCAATCTTTTCACCACAGATTCACTTAAGCAATCATAGTCCTTATGTAACAAATGGTAGTGGTTATTTTCCCCTGAGCGTGTCGCTTCGTGTTGCCGATAGCATCATGTTGGAGCGATTTCGGTGTTCAACAACCATAAGGTATGGAGGTCCTCTCACTGCGGTATTGCTCAGCTATTACTTTCGGAAGGAACCGAGGTTTATGAGTCTTCCGTACCAAGTAAAGAAAGAAATCCTTCGGAGAAGCATGAAAGTCAAATGAACTTAGAAAACTTTATACAAGGATTTAGAGGTTAACAGTGATGGGGATTCCTCATTAACCAACGTCTGAGTTCCCGACGGCGGCGGCGTATACTGCTGTGAAGATGGACGGCATGGTGATTCTTCTTCATGCTATCGTCTACTGAACCTTGAGGCAGTTTCCTTATTTTTTTTCCCAGCTTTCGGATCTTTTTTAGCTGTCGCAGGTATTATCTGAAATGAAGTTACTTAAAAGTTGAATCTTGATTAGAGATAGGAATCGCATTTTTATAACAAACTCATGACTCCGATTTCCACTAGGTTCCATGTCATCGTGAAAAAGTCTTCCATGCTCGTTGCAATGGTAGGTAGGTAGACTAGGTTAACCAGGTTTTGTCATGGAAAACCCGTAATCTGTTCATTTCTTCTTCATTTACCAACGACTCCTTACACTGTTTAGGACATCCTTCATAATTATTTAATGATATCAAAATAATACAAAATGATACTTCGACTACCTCGTTGGTCCAGTGGTCAAAAGCGCGTCTGCTAAGCATAAGGTCCTGGGTTCGATTCCCAGGTCGGGCAAAGTGTTATTGGATTTTTCCATAAGGAATTTCTCTGTAGCAACCACGGAGTCTGGATTTGTGCCCGGTTGATGGCAATAGGGTCACCCCTAATTACATGAGACTTAAACGTAACTGGCAAAATGTGGATGTAGATACTATCAGGTACAACTCTGTCTAACCTTTCTGGGATGACAGGCGTGATGATATGTTAAGATACTTCGGCAACTTTTTTTGCTTTCTGAGCTCACCATCGCCTTATCTTTCCCACAACAGGTCCCTCAATACTAACGTTAGAACTTTCCAAAAGATATAAAACTATTGAGGATAATTGGGCAGTTTAGACGAACAATGATAGCGAGGAAAGGGTAACTGGCGAAAGGCATGTTACCTCGACCGAGCCAGTGACGATCTAGAGATCGGGTCATGCGCAACAAACTACCACGGACCTTATGAAGATCTACTGATAATGGAAACATTCTAGGACATTTCTATACAATACTGTATCTAGAGACAGTTGTGATGATGAGTAGGTATTGGGAGGAAGGTCAAAAACCTGAGATTCCCACCTGACTGCCTCTTTGGTTGGGTACGATTCTCAGGTCGGAATAAGTGTTTTTCCATCAGGTATTTCTCAGTAGCAGCCACGGAGTCTGGATTTGTGATGACAATAGGGTCGCCCCCTATTACATGGGACTTAAAACATAACTGGCGAAATGTGAGTGTACTATTTGTACACCTCTGCCTAACCCTTCCGGGATAACAGGCGTGGTGTTATGTAAGCTTTAGTATGGCATAATAAACCTACAATGTTCTCGCAGCTGGGTTCTATACCCACCACTCGACCCTTCTGCAGGATGGTAAGAGTCACATGTAAACGATCTTTTGGTTCTATGACATGCCGGATTTCCGGTTTCCCCACGTTCTTCTCCACCATCATTTTAATGGAACAAAAGAAACCCGTAGGATATTGTATTGTAGTGTACTTAAAATAAACTACATTTTCCTTTTAGATTATTAGCATACAAGCCACGCATTCGAAGATGCCTGGATGTTTAACATGGCCATCAACAATTTTATGTCCTGGGTAACATCACAACGTTTGTGGGAACACAGGCTATAACTTTATAACGACCTACAACTGATCATTTCACAAGTTTTATATCATCTTGCGACACGTTGCGATTTTAAAACTTCAATAATTTTGTCTCACCTATTCAACATGGGAATATGTACCTTTAGCAGTTCATTTAAAGATCATTTTTCGCGTGGCCAAAACCGGAACGAATACCGTCTTGTTTGGTCTAGTGGTCACTATCGCAACTGCTGAACATGAGGTCCTGGGTCCGATTCCCGGATCGGGCAAATTGTTGTTAGGTTTATCCATCAGGAATTTCTCAGAAGCAGCCACGGAGTCTAGAAACGTGCCTGGTTGATGGCAATAGGCTCGCCCCCTATTACATAGTACTTAAATATAAGTGGAGAAATATGGGTGTACTATTAGGTACACCTTTGCCTAACCCTTTGGGGAATATTATTTATGATATTATTTTACAAAACAAATACATAAAAGTCTATAAACAGCACACTCCAGGGCCAAAAGACCCTAAGCCTTGTCCGTCTATTGTTTTTTTTTTCAACACTTTCGGCTGTGTCAACCAGAGAGTCGTACACTTCAACCAACTTATCTGTGCAGACGGGAAAACACAGAACTAAAATAAATGTACCTAGTTTGACATATCGATGCATTTTTACTTGACAAGCAGCGCCACCTTGAACTGCAAACTTAAAGTGGTTATACTGTACTCGGTTTTATCCGTCAAAATGGATATACGAGTGTTTTTTTTTTTTGTACCACCAACCACAGCAACATGTTTTACAGGCTGTTCTTTTATTTACTGCATAAATTATAGAGAATCATTCTCCTTGTCAAAATGGACGTCAACTTTGCATATGCAACCACAGAAGCTGTAATACCACTATGAAACCGGTGCAAAACTGTAAAGATCGTAATGAACTACGTAGTCCCCATAAAACGGTAATCAAATAGTCTTTCTACACGGCAATTGGGATTGTCACTTCGGATGTTGAGCGCGTCGTGATCAGAAGTAAAATAGTTGGCTGACACCTACTACCATTCTGTTGCCCACACGTCTGTTAATTCTTGAGTGTTGCCAGGAGATTGGAATATCAGATATTTGTACTTTTACGTAGAAGCTGACGGAAAAAACCAATGACCAGTGGTCCCATTAGCCCTAGATCTAAAGAACTAAAAGTCAAGGCTTTGCCCAATAGTGGGATGATACAAGTTAATAACTCCAAAGAGAAAGGAAAAAACAGACAGCTCTTTCCTTTCTCTTTAAAGTTATGAACCAGCAATCATTACACACATCATAGGCCTCTAATAAAAAATACGGTGAAAATAAGCAGAATTAAGAGGAATGTTGCCAGGAATGACAAGAGTAAGCAGCTCAGCTCCAATGACTGAAAAACCTAGTGAATTGAAGCAGTTATAAAAGTTGTAACAAAAAAGGAGAAATTCATTACTAGACATAATTTACGTATTCTAGAACTAGCTATGCCCCGCGGTTTTACCCGCCGCTTCTGACTTGTTTTTTTATTGCTCGGCTCCTATTGGTCGTAGCGTGGTGTTAGATAGCCTATAGCCTTCCTCGATAAATGGACTATCCAACACTAAAAGATTTCATTTTAATTCGAACCAGTAGTTCCTGAGATTAGCGCGTTCAATAAAACAATCAAATTCTTCAGCTTTATAATATTAGTATAGAAATAAAGGTGTTAAGAAATATTGTCATTTTTTAATTATACTTGGTTGAACCGACCAAGCGTCAGAAAAATGTTTTTAACAGTTCAAAAAATTTCACCAAACCATCGCCTAACATCTAAGATATCCAAAAGATAGTGGCACGCCGATAAATTCGGATACAACAGCACACCACTACGCCTCGTTCACACCATTAGAAACAATCGTCACATCCCACACAGGCTGTCGCAACTAAACATAAATCCTACATTTGACACGCACTCCCAACCTTTGTCGATATCAATCGTTTTGAATATTTCGCCACAAGATTTATAGCTAATCCCGAATTTACAGCCAACACTATTGTCTCTAATTTGACTGGTGCAGAATGGAATAAATCTTAGGCTGTATTTATAACTTGGATTACTTTGGTTAAATGTCAAGTTACATTTGTAAGGTTAAGTTTGGAGCAACAGTGCATTGACATCAGTTTTATAGCTGGCATGCATTATTTTATCAACAATGACGTTAGGAGTTATGTTTTTAGATGAGGGTATAGTCAGGGCATAAGTTATCGATAGGTAAGCATCCTCAGCTAATGAGGATTTTTCATGCAATTTTCTTTCATCGGTGTTTTTCATAGCACTTCAACCTTGGTCCTTAAAGAACTGATTGTTATATTGTAAACATGATAAGATGACATAAAAAGAATCAAACGATCGTCTATAAAAACGAACGCTTTTTTTTAATGGCCGAATTTTATTCGAATGTCATACAGAGGCTGAATCTACCGAATACTTTCGGATACTTGGCCCATCTCTATTGTTTGTCGCAAGCATGTAAACACAGCCTTACAGATTAACATAATCCTATGGTGCGATTTCATAATGTTTATGTAAGTTACCCATGTAATGTTTTGTAAGATATCTGTAATTTTATTCTAATAAACGTTGCGTAGGTGGCTTGGTAGCTACTAGTAAAGTAAATAATGGTCAACTAGATTGTTCAAGAATTAGTACATTCTGTATTAGTATAATATTCGGTTTTATTGTCTTAAGAGAACTGGCAGTTAATGTGACTATAAACTGTGTGTTTTAATTAAGGTGAATGCTCTGTTTTAGGTTGCCTATTATAATTTATGACGAAATTACAGCGGTAATAATATATCTTTGACTGAGAAACGAAATTCTTGAGAAAATAAGTAGTCTTATGTCCAAGTTACAGGATCTTTGTTTGACTCACTTGTTGAGTGGTCCCTTTTCTTTATTTCGTTGTTTTGTTTATGCCAGTCTCCTGAAAAAGATAAGCTATAGTTGCTTTTTTTCAAAACCTATGGGCATAGGTTGAGCCCGTTGGTGAGGACATTTTTTTGAAAGAAAAACAAATATATTGGCAACAGGGGATCTAAAATAGCGGCTTTAGCAGCAACATAATCTAAACAAATAAACAAAATTGAAGTGTCTGTTTGTAATTTCAAAATAACAGGTTTTTACTGAATGCATACGATTCTTTCGTATTTAACGGTCTTATAACAGAAAAAAAAAAAAAAAATTGTCTCTCTGTCTGTTTGACAGACAGACAGACAAAACCTACTACTAGGTTTACTAGTAGTAGGTTTTGTCTAGAGGTACTTCCCTATTTGTATCAGATTTTGGTAAAAAACCAAAATCTGATACAAATAGGGAAGTACTTAATATTTTTATAATTATTTTAAAACATAGAGGCAGTGGAACTCAAAACAAGATAAGTATATAAAAAAAAAATTTTTACGCTGCCGAAGGTCGCGGGTAACAGCTAGTAGAATAAAAAGCTCAAATAGACTCGAAGCAATACAGTAACAACAATTTACTCACATCGAAAAAATACCTCTGACCTAAGAGGCTTACAGTTTACCTGAATTACCGGTAAACTAATAATAAACACGTAACCATTATCCTTGAAGTAATTTTACGTGATTACTAAACTGACCGTTCGACGGATCGTAGCTAGCAGTAGTTACGAGTACCTGTAGTTATCAGGATAAATAACGATCGCGTGAACGTTTCTCTGACTGTCGCGACTGAGTTTGTCAAACTTGGGTCATAGAACAATAAATCTGTATAGAGGGGAAAATTGAGCGTTAGATATAACACACCTTTAGAGGTTTATAACGTAACTGTCATCTGTTGCAGGTATGTTTCGACATGCTGGGTGGATTAGAAGAAGGCCTACTACGACTCTGTGGCAGACATGGCTCATGAGGGTGTTGAAGTTGTACAACATAGATGGAAGTCTATTCACCTTCCTTGAGTCGTGTGGGGCAATGGAGGACATAAGTGATGAAGATGACGCTGTGCTACGCTCTTTTCTACATTTCAATAACTTAAATTCGATGTAACACATTTACGGCCATAATTGAGTTCTCAATTTTGTCAATGTTTGAGCAAGAAGTGAAGTATAGTGTGCAAGCTACAATACAATTCCTGCATAGGTTGCACGTTTCTTACGTTAACGTAGAACACGTAGCCGCGAATGAGTCAGCGTAACCACACGGTATTACTACCTTTTTTATTTGTTTCACATCTGCCTAGCCTTTTTCCATCTATGTTGGGGTCGGCTTCCAGACTAACTGGATGCAGCTGAATCTGTATCTTACATGGAGCGAATGCCTATCTGACCTCCACAACCCAGTTAGCAACATGGTAATGCGATACCTTTTGGCTAAGACTGATAAAATACGAATTAGGCCCGGAATATTATTAAAAAAAACTCAAAAAAAAAAAAATCAGAGTGCTTTTTTAGAGTGCAAGAAAGACAGTTCTATACTATTCATACTCTGTGGTTAGCCCCTAGGGATATGACTACTTTGTTGATTAGTGGGCACGGCAGGGAGACAAAGAAATGTTAGATTACGAATGTTTTTATATTTCATGGTTTTAGAGCTATCAGCTGAGTTATGTGCTTATGTTAATCCTATGATAAATGCTAAGTTCGTGTGTGAAAGATTAGGTAGCTGTTTAATTAATCCGTTGTTTTGTCTGCAATAAAACATTATATAACATTAATATTAATATTACAAAGTAGCTGTTGCCCGCGACCTTCGACTACGTGAAATTATTTAAAAAATATTACCTTCCCCTATTTTAATAGGATTTTGTTTTTTTTTTTAAGTCTAAACTAATAATACTTTTTCTAAAATAAAAGTAGCCTAATTTACTCTTAATAACATCAGTTATCAGCCAGTGAAAGTCCCATCAAAATTCGTTTCAGCCGTTTAGGAGATTAGCCGGAACAAACAAACAGACAGACAGACAGACAAAAATTAAAAAAAACACGTTTTTTGTTATAAGTACCGTAACTAATACTTTCAATAAGCATTCAGTAAAAACCTGTTATTTTGATATTACATACAGACCCTTTAATTTTATTTATTTGTATAGATCGGAAAGTAATTCTGCCTGGTTATATGTCTGTTACCTTTTCACGCCCTAATGTAACCACTAAAGGGATTTTGACTTTTGTTACGAAGGTGAACCAAAACCTGAATACACATAGGATACATTATGTCCCGGTATTCTTTTCCCGTGGGTTTATTTCCAACCTTTACCCTAGCGAACCGTGGGCCATATGATCCGTCGTGAACATGGATAAAAGTAGCCTGAAAGTCTTCTCCCGTGACTTTAAGCGGGTCTTTTATCTTACAGGTCAGTGGTGAAACGAAAATAAATATCACCTTTTGTAGGCAAGTAAAGCGAAATATTTTTCGGGAACCTTCTTTGTTAATTAATATCTGAAAGTCCTTGGCCATTTAATCGAGTAGATACTTACACCCATATTTATAAACAAGTCAAAGTGATTACTTGTTTATAAGAAATTATTTAAAATACAATTTTTATTCTGTAGTTCGTAATTGCTTGAAGTTAGAACTGTCTAAAGTTAGAATTCTTAGCTTTACTTTCTTATTTCATTTAAATTCTTGTGTATGGCATAAAAATGTTTGCATAAGAAATTACTTAACCTTTTGACCGCCAGAACATAAACGCACGCGCGTGGCCTCCACGCCAATCCACAATCACCTACCATTTTGTCACATATTTGTTTCATTTGGCATACAGGGCACGCGCGGGCTTGTCACGTATATGTGACTATGACGGTCAAAAGGTTAAACTCAAATAATTACTTTGACTAAACTATAGATAAGGGTGTTAGTTACAGACCAATCTTTCCTCGTTCTAAGAGAAAAAAAAACCAATAAAAGCGTCTTGAAATATAGTTTAAGAATATCTGTCTACGAACATTACTAAGAAGCGCCGCGCGGGCTGATTGCTACCCATTCCCCACAATACCCTACTCTTAAGGTAATTACACACTAGCCAGATAAGTGCCCCGATAACACTTCATAATCCATGTGCACTGTGCACTAAAAGTACTGCCAACAAAAAAAAAATAACGCCAAATTATACCCGTAAATAATTAAGTTATTTATGTCCGTTTTAAAATTTTAAACGAGAATGTGAAGTTTGTTTTTAAATAACGACTTCCCGTGCCAAGGTAAATGTTAAACAGCCTACTTTAAAACGAGGTGGAATTCTTCAATTACTTGTGCATGTTGTGGCAGGCTTTATGAAATTATAAATAATTATTTAACTTTTTAATTATTATATTCAAAGGTATGACTCAACGGTAAAGTAAACCAGTATAAATTCCTCAATACAATGCGGTATAATGAATAATAATCAAAACACCTGCTAGACAATACTCGGCTGATCAGAGCCGAGGGGTCATAAAGCCACCTATTCCGACACTACTTGACGTAATAAAGCGAAATATTACCCAACGAACCATACGTAGATATTAAAACATGGGCGGGGTTTAATTAGAAATTTAACCTGTTAATAAATTACCGATGGTCTGCCGCCACCCAGGGTGTGGCAACACTCAGCGTATTTCCCTAGAGAAATAACGACGGTGTTGCCAACGCAAACTCGAATTCTGGATATTTTCGGAACGCGTTCGTGATGTTTATTATGTCATTTCTACCGAAAACGAATTGTTACCCATTAGTGTCCTGCGCGTTTGTATGTTCTCATTTTTATTTTCACTAAAAACCAATTTAAATTTTCTTATAAACGACACTATTTTTATTACGTATACGGTGGTTGTACATTTAAATTAATGGATATCACTATTATTAGTTTAAATAAATAAATCCATCGAGAATGTCCTAGAAATAAACAGAGAATAATGGGATCCATTAAGTTAGTTAAGATTGTTTAAGATTTTGGTTTGATGTTAATTCCATTGTTAGTAGTCAATAGAGTATCCAATTAAAATAGTAGAAATCGGTTATAAAACTTGAGTTGAGGCACAGTTTAAATTCTAATAAAACTTTTTACGACTGCTAGTGTATTTTGGAATTATACAAGGTGTTTCATTATTATTTTTATGTGAAGTCGTTTTCTATGCCTTGATTTAGATGTGTAGAAGAATTTTAAGTATTTATTTCACATTTTCATGTTTCGGTATGAGTATCATTATGAGCTTTGTTTACGGCGGCGTTAGTGTCTTAATTGATATAATAAATCTGAAAATCAACATCACTCACGACGGCACGGTTAGCGCAGTGGCTGAGTGATTGGCTGCTGAGTTGCGTGTCGTGGGTTCGATCCCAACACGAACAAATATTTGTATGACCTACAGATAGTTGTTCCGGGTTTGGCGGTTTGTATATGTGAGTTTAAATGTCTGTAAATGCACCTACGATACAGTAGAAATTCCTAGTGTAGTGCAAGGTCAGTAAAAAATCTCTTTATGAAAATATGCCAAGAAATATGACCAACTGAAAATTGCAACGAGATCTTAACAATAGATATTTTATACTGCTTATCTAAATATAATCACATGCAAAAAATACGTCTACTATAAATTATAACCAAAAAACAAAAGACACACAAACATTCCATACCATTCTCGAACGATATTCGAATTTCAAAAAAAAAACAATTAAAAATATTCCCGCGGCCAGTTAATTAAGTACCGGTATCGATTATACGTATAAATCGAATAGAATCGATACTACATGTTATCGAGGCGCCTCTAGCTTCGTTAAGGACGGTGTAATCGACTTAGACATGCATCATGGCTAATTCATGTGTTATTCGATTTTAAGAAACGATAGCTGATGGGTTTTAGGGTTCCGCTGTAGATGAATGAAATTGATTTTCAGACATATATTTTGCTCAGATTTAGAATATTCGGGAATAAAAGTTTAAAGGTCTACTTTTACAATAAAGCAATTGAATTAGGCTAAACAGTTTTCTACAGCCAGAAGGCGTCGCGGCAGACCTCGTAGAAGATGGCGGGACGAACTGGACTACCATGATCTGGACAAGACCAGCGACCAGTGGTCCACATTGGCCTTGGATCGAAACAACTGGTAGTCATGGGGAGAGGCCATTGCCCAGCTGTGGGATGAAGCAGGCTAACAGTATCAGTATACTGTACTTTGAAGAGACAAACGAAAAGACCCATTGTTACTAGATACTAGTATGAGTCAATACCCGTAATACCGTAATCTTTTAAAACCCTAGATATATTCCTGATATTTTTGTTATCGAATCACATCTCAACGACAAAAAAGAAGAAAAACTAGACCGCAGACGCATGTAAGTCTTCACATTCTGCCGGGCTCTTTAGCTAACCATTCGAATATACCTATCCCAGCCAAGTTTTCTTTTTCAAGTTCACTTCGCTCGTTCTTGCATAAGTACTAGAAACTGTTAAAAAAAAACATTTTTGCCAAGTTTTTCTTACAAACTAGTGATTGGAGTTTTTTTTAGACGTCTAAAGCCTGTGTTAGGAGACTGCACTCTTCTATAACTTATTAACATTAAGAATCTTGTTTTTTTTTTTTTAAACAACTCTTAATTCTTAAACTTTTTTGCATTAGTGTATAAAGTTACCCACCTATTTCTGTAAGAACTGGTAAAATAAAAATCTAACCTATCCAAAGCGAGGAACAAAAAAAATTCTACGGAACCCAACCACTTTATAGGCAGCACATATCATGTATATTTGTAGCGTTAACCCAGTGTGGCCACATATCGCTTTGCTACACGTTATCCGACTAAAATCAAACGCAATTAGAGTAATCACATGAATAGGCTTTACAATAATAACACATTTGCTATAAATATAGGGCTAGCGTTGAATCAAATATGTCATGGAATTGATGTGTTTGTAGTTTAGCCGACTGCATCAGAAGGAGGGTTATATTATTGTAAAATCATGTGCTGTCTTATAGAACTCCCTTCAAACCACACTCATCAAAATCTGTCAATACAGACTCAAACCACAATCTTACTAAAAAGGGTGTAAATAGACCCTTAACAAAGCCGAAAAGCACTTGTTCTCCCCGTCTTTGCGATCATTTTTTTTGTTGCAGACCATACCTGGGAACCTTCTAGTTATGGAGATATTGGGAGTCAAAACAAAAAGTTGAAACTTTGACCCCCAATATATTAGTAACTAGAAGGCGATATTTTATTTGTTCATGACCACATACCTGGGAGTATTTTCTTAAACAAAAAAAAAATCACAATGACGAAGAACACTAGTGACTTTCAGCTTCGTTAAGGGTACTTTTAAACCCATTATAGTTGTCTTCTTTAAAATATATTTTAAAACAATCAAAAATCCGTAACTCATATTCTATGGGAACCTTCTAGTTATGGAGATATTGGGAGTCAAAACAAAAAGTTGAAACTTTGACCCCCAATATATCAGTAACTAGAAGGTTTCCAGGTATGGTCTTGAACAAAAAAAATATCGCAATGACGGAGATCACAAGTGACTTTCAGCTTCGTTAAGGGTACTTTTACACCCATTATAGTTATCTTCTTTAAAATATATTTTAGCACAATCAAAAATCCATAACTCATATTCTATGAATGCTGATTTTATGTTCCGAAAAATATGTAAACAAATTGATTATAATATCATTTGTAAATTAATCAAGTATGAGTGATTAATAAATCACGTTTAAACTCCAACAATCACGATTAATAAGGAGATATCTTGATATTTATTGGAATGCTAGATTGGCGCCACAAGGAATTACACTTAAGTCTAATAAATTACTGTTTAAAGTTAATTGGCTAAGCTTAGGTATTACATCTGTTTTGGTATAACTTCAGAAACACGATATTTCTGTTAATTTAACTCTTAATAAGTCAATATTTTGGTTTCAGTACAAGGATGACGCAAATATGGACTTAAAGATTGCTTGGATATGATGTCATCTCCGTTAGATTAATTATGATTAAATGAATTTGTAATTTTATTTTATTTGTAATAAATAAACCTTAAATACCGATATCCTTAAACATAATCATCTACTCTTAACAACATCTATTTTATAATCATTTCATTTCATTCAGTCTATTGCAACATTTTTTTTTTCACAAATGTCGATAGGAAGATTTTTTGACAGTATACGCCTTTCCAACCGATCGTTCGATCGTGATTCAGCTGTTTCCTACAAAAGTGCAATACCTACACGATCAAAATGTATGGAAGAGCTGATTTTTGCTTTAAATTACCGATGAAAAATTTCTATGTGGTCCCCAGAATGATGTATTGCATACGTGGTCGTTTGTGCTTCGGTGTAAGTTTCACCATGTATAATTGCTTAAGTTTATAATATGCCGTGTTTATAAACGAAGCCACGAATAAAATAGCCACACTAGGCTAAACTGTAGACACCCTTTATCAATTTGTGAAAGCTTTTACATAATAAGTCTGTCAGATTTCACTACTAACTGGGTTGTGGGCGCCAGATAGGCAGTCGCTCCAAGCAAAATATTAGTATTAAGCTGCATCCGGTTAGACTGGAAGCTGACCCCAACATAGTTGGTAAAAGGCTAGGCAGATGATGATAAAGACCGTCAGATTTCTGAATAATTAAGAAAAAATCTAGTAAAACATCAAGGAACTAAATAAGTAGTCTAGATAAACTTGCTACTATTACTACTCTACTCTCGACGAAAGTCTGTACCAGTGTGTGTTGCCAGTGATTACATACGGGACCGAAACGTGGTCGCTCACAATGGGCCTCATCAGAAATCTTAAAGTCACCCAAAGGACAATGGAGAAGGCTATGCTTGGAGTTTCCTTGCAGGATCAAATCCGAAATGAGGACATCCTCAGGAACCAAGGTTACCGACGTAGCCCGAAGAATTACCAAACTTAAGTGGCAGTGGGCAGGGCATATTGCTCGCAGAACGGATGGCCGATGGAGCCGAAAACTTCTGGAGTGACGACCGCGAACCGGAAGACGTTGCATTGGAAGGCCTCCCACTAGGTGGACCGATGACCTGGTGAAGGTTGCAGGGATCCGCTAGATGCGAGCCGCACGGGACCAGTCAATGTGGCGACACTTGGGGGAGGCGTATGTCCAGCAGTGGACCTCTTTCGGCTGAAATGATGATGCTGATGATGATGACTAGTACTCTTTCAACCCACACACTTTACAAAGGAAACTAGAAAACATAACACGAGTGAACAATAAAGATAATGTACCATAACACGTTTTAAGCTAGTATTATTTTATTACGTCTACCTAGACAAACTATTTGACACGCAAAATGATGGCTGGTCTCTGAAATAATTTAGTACTCGTATAAACTAGGCGCCATGGTTCTCATTAGGCACTTTTAGTGACTGTAAGCTGTAATAGTTAACGTAATGGTAACAATATGATGTTTGCAGCTTTTTGAAGACTGTTCCACGAATAATTCAGTGTAATAGACGTGCTTTAATGAGTCCTCCGCCTTGCCCCATCAATGGCACCTTAAATTTCCACAAAGTCATAACAATATCCCACAGGTTATTTGCTTTAAAATAACCATTACCCACGTAGGAATCCGCCTGGGTGGGATCAGTTGACTAAAGAGCCAACGCACCCACGATACAAGAGAAATTCCTAGGGTGGGGCAACGTTTTTTGAAAAACAAAACAATTTTACAAACCTCTGTCATTTGAGCGCCAAAATACCCCTCTTATCACTATGTGTGAGATCATCTTCATTATTACTTTATTAGAAAGAGTGACTGCGCAACATCGCACCAACAAAAAACAAATAACTCCGACTACTGTTACAAAATATAATTTATAACCGTAATAGGTCGCCATATTTTACTTATTTGGGTACAAACAGCGCCTGGGGGCAACTACTCACTATCTAAATGACGCATGCGCATGGACAAAGAAAAATTACCCGCTGCACTCGCGACATGACACTTACAATAAAAATAAATTAACTGCGCACTCTTCTAATGAGGGAGTAGGGTTGCCAAGCCATGGGTTTTACGTAATATCAAATTGGTGGTAAAGTCACCACAATAAGTTTTTTGTAAAGACTCTGGTCATATAAGCAGTCGCTCCATGTGTCCCTTTGTAGTTGTGGTATCTCACACAAATGCTTATAAAGCATCAACTTTACATTGTTACTAGAATTATTAGCACATCATTCATATAGACGAAGAATAAAAAATGCATATTATAGAGGTTAACTCATAAACTACCAAAGCAAAGTTAATAAAATTTATATGAGACCACAGCGCGAGCTTTTTCTGCCAAATGATAAAGAATCACACGGAGAAATCTGTGAACATACATGAAAAAAAGAGATACTGGTGGCAACCTCCTCCTTTTTTAGAAGTCGGTAAAAAATACTGGTATTCAGTTTCAGTTTGACTGGAAGCTTCAATATAATTGGGAAAATCTTGTCTTTGTAAATTTAAAAAAAAATGATTTTGTTTGATCAATTCTTATTCATAGTACCATCTGAAAAACTGATTTGTTTTTGCAAACTTAAATCTGGCATCACAGCAGCTGGTCCAGAAGAATTTTTGATGTAAGGTGGAAATTTCGCGAAGTAAAGGACCGTTTCGCGGAGTGGAGAAACCAGGACTACCCAGGAGTGGGACAGCAGGCTAAAACAAAAAGATTACCGTTTCTAGACAGGTGACGATATTGATGTGAATTCACGTAGTAATTACGTCATTATCTCCTTTTGACCAACACTAGTATTCAGTATCGTCTCCACACGTGGCCGGCACAGTTTAATTATGATAATATTTTGAAACCATTGATGACTTACGTGCTACCAATCTCCGAAAATCCCGAAAAGTTTTTTGTAAAGCTGTACAACAGAAAGCTGGTAACCCTATTCGCAAGTAGTGTCGCCAGTCATCTTTGATGAGCCGAGAGATTTCCCGAAGCATGTTGCAAGAAACCAAGTAAGATGCTTCTAATTTCGTCATTAACTCGTCCCATATTCACGTTCCCACACTGATTTTGTGTCGAACGGGAACATGACACATGGCGCTGCGACTGATGGTCATGACGTCTTGCTCGGAGTTACTGAAATACTTAGGTAGGTACATGAGTTAGAAGCTATAGGAGTGTTCTACTTATATTCTGATTACTTTTGAATCATAGATATTCAAATATTTACGAACCATATATGGGACAATAGTAGAAACAAGTATTATCTTAAATACTTGTTACTACTAAGTAACAAATAGTACTGTTTAGTGTCATACGCCCGCTTGTCAGTGTAAAAATTTAAAATGTTCGCGATCAAAATTTTCGTATAAAAATATTCCCAATGTTCGCTCTACATAAGTCTTTTAAATCTCTTTGTTTTAAATTAGGTAAAGGCAGCTTAAAGGCTAATTTCACCATAGGTATATTGTTAATTAATAAATATTCTGTTGAGTATTTTCACACAATGATCTTGCATAGTATATACTCTGTATATACATAGTATATACTATGCAAAACAGTACGGCAAATTGCTTAACTTGACATGACCTTCATGTTTAACTAAGACAGTTTTAGGGCAATTGGTCCTTAATATTGTGTGAATTTTACTTGAAAGCGGAATTTTCGTGAACTTAGGTTAGCTAAGTTCACGAAAATTCCGCTTTCGCGCTTCATTTTCTTTGATCAAAATGACATTTTATACTTTGACAAGCTTCTTTCTATCCCCAATGGGTGAGGACACTCCAACAAATTAAGTAAACTGTAATTTTAATTACATAACACCACGCCTGTAATGCCCGAAGGGTTAGGCAGAGGTGTACCCATTAATACACCCACATTGTGCCAGTTATGTTTAAGTCCCATGTAATCATCCGAATCCCATGTAATCATCAATAGAGGGCGAGTCTATTGCCATCAATCTGGCACAAATCTTAAAAACAAAAAAAAAGTAGTAAACATTTTGCTACATAAATAATTTTACATAACATATACTTTTGTGACTCTCTAACATTCTTGATATCTTCTTCCACAAAAACAAACAGTAAAACACATTGCCGATTACCTATTCGTTAGAGCATGTCACAAATCAAACTACTACTTATATATGTCACATTAATGCATAATATTATATACTGACAGTGACTGCCACAAGCCAATGATTCATCGACACTGACTCACGGAGTCGCGGCTCACAAGTCATATTAATATTATACGAATAACAAAGAAAATATTACGTTCCCTTTGTTTGTTTGCATTCTTTGTCTTTGCTCAAAATAACTTATTACGACCGGTTCATGAGAAACTTGAACGTAAGTAGAAAATGTGTTAAATTAATAGATGTTGAAAGGGAATGGCTTCAGCTTCGAACACTAACGGCATTTGCCAGTAATATTTAAGTGTCATGTGTTGGTCCCGTCTGTCATTTGTAGATCTTTGACAGTCGTTACAGGTAGTCAGTGGCCCGAAAGTCAAACAACCTGTCTTTCCAAGGGGTATCGTATTACTCAGTACTAACTGGGTTATGGAGGTCAGATAGGCAGTCGCCTATCTGACCTCCATAACCCAGTTAGTACTGACGTGAGTCGTCTTCCAGTCTAACCGAATGCAGATTCGGTTAGACTGGAAGACGACCTCAACATAGTTAAGAAAAGGTTAAGCAGATGTTGATGATGATTTAAGTCTCATGTAATATCCTTAAGCAAGCCTGTTGCCATCAACCGGTAACAAATCCGGGCTGCTAATTCTTGATGGAACCCAACAACACTTTGCCAGACCTGGGACTTGAACCCAAAACCTCGTACCTAGCAGTAGCGCTTGCGACCCACTGAAGTCATTTCCAAATATTACTCATTGTTTTTAAACAACCGAAGATCGACCATACTGTACCTTTGATCAACTACATCCCGTCTAGTAACTTTCTCGATTCGCCAACTCAACGAAAGACGTTCAAAACAAGTGAAAAAAGTGCCTTTTCCCAACCTTTTTTCATCTTCATACATTAAGTCCCATTTCGCCAACTATAAACAACTGTTTTTGTATAGTACAGTACTACAGTCAGCTCCCAAAGTTACAAGGAAACTTCTTGTTTATGGTGGCCTAATTTGTCATAGGTTTTTTTTTTTTTTTTTTTCACTTATGTACTAGGAACACAGAAAGAAAAACAGTATCCTATTAACATCATATTAACTTTGTAGAGTAAGTACCTTCCACAATTCCCTGGTACTAAAAACTTGTAACGCTTTTTCCCCTGACTCCATAAAATGGACACCTACCGATCATAGTTAAAATTCCATTAAATATTCAATAGTTATTATAATTATCCCTTTGATCGGTATCGATGGACTCCATAGCATACCCTGGCGATATAAGGTAACCTGGAGCGGTAGACCTTACCTTACCGTGTGAGGATGGTAAAAACATGTAGATATCATGACCAATCGATCTAGACGTCTGCAAATAAAATTATAAATATAGCGAGGAGTAATTTCGTGTCCTGTTTGTGTGGTTTTACTTGATATAGGATATGATTATGCATGTTGAAGCTGAAATGTACGTCACAAAAAAAAATATCAACGAAAACTATTTGACATTACATCATCTAAGTTTTTTGTATGCACTTACACAGGTAGTAATCATCAAGGCCGAAACTTTAGTCAACATTCTCTTGCTCTTATCCCAATTTATTTGTGGTCGGAGCAGCATGTCTTCTTCTTCGATACTTCTCTATTACTGGTCATAAAAGCAGTCACCTCCTATCTAGCCATATTATCCTTCACTCAGCCCATCCATCGTTTCTTTGGTCTTCCTCTACTCGTATAGCCATCTACATTCATACTCAACATTTAGACCGAACTTACTTTTTATCAGTTATTCCGAAAACTGGACGAAACGCTATGAGTTGAGGACGTTACCTATGTTTATGAGAAAAATCCAACATCAGCCAACAGTTGGCTGAGGCATAGGCCTCTTCAATCGCATGCCTCTCAACTCAGCTCTGGGTTACTCTCATTAAGCTCCTACCAGTCACCCTGCGAAGATCGTCGCTCCACCTAGCCATAGGGTCATGATTTGCATTCTCCACTCAAGAACATGTCTACCCCAACGGCCGTCGGTTCTCGGCCACATACATATTATGTCATGTCGAATGAAGTTCAAAATAGGTTTTATAATTAGCATTGTTACCTTCCTCTTACAAAGCCATTATCTTCTTCATAAATAACATGCAAAGTACTAAATATGAATAGTGCATAAACATACATTTTCCAATATTTCCTGAAAGATTACAATTAATCTTTTGTTCAGCAGTGATTCAGACTTTCAGACAATGGTTTTGTATTAACAAAGGGAAAATTGATTACCTGCAGTACATTACGTAAACAGTTATAACAATAAAAAGATGCATAAGCCTTTTGTCTTTGTGATAATTTATGTTTTGTCTAAAGACCATGTAATATGCCATATTCAGACAAATAAATGAATTTGAATAAAATGTTGGTTTTATCTAAAAACTAAAAAGAACATCCAAATATTTGTCAGGGAACAGCTCCACTTCAATACTTCACAATTCTATGCAAAATTCATGACCTAATCATAGATTGAAAGTAACTATATATATTTTAAAACACTACTAAAAAGAAAACATAACAAAAAGATGATCTAATAACTCATAAATACTAATTATTAGGTTAGATTCTGATTAACTTACTACTTTTTATTTAAAGGAGTGTCCATAGAGTTTCTTGCCAATTCTTCTCAATAGAGATCTTTGCTTTGGAATCGTCAACTACAGTTCTTTCACAGTTATTCAGCCTTGTGACTGAGACAGTAGCTTCATCTTTTTGTTTTTGACAATTCAAAGTGTCTGTAATGGTCTAATAAAATTAGACGAAAGCATTTGTTAAAGTCAAACTCAAAGCATTAGCTTCAATTAGACTGTAATTGAAACAAATGCTTTGAGTTTAATTTTATAAGAAGTCCTTAGAAGAGAAGTATTCAAACTAACAAAAAATAAACACAAATAATAAAAATTGTGAGCCGTCACGGGACGTCTGGCAGATGTAAAACATCGACATTATTTTGTAAAAGTAATATGCAGAAAAGAACAAATTGTGATAGGAACTAAATATGTTATGTCAGGTTTTGTGTACTGTAGTAAACAACACTGTATACTGTAATGCCTCTAGATACATCCAGCAGGTGACGCACCGTACACACTACTGCATATAGACTGTATATATATCATATAGCGTGGCGACACGTCGCCAAGCCAGAAATCGGTTTTACGTGCGGCTATAGATGTTTCACATCAAAAACACGTTAATTTCTAGATTACAAAACCATCACAGTAGTTGCATAAAGCGAAATCAACTTTGAAACAACATAATCCAATTCCCGACTATCACGCATCTGAAACAGCCTCCAGTCTATCCAGCCCTATAATCATTGACGCTAGCGATGTCGCCGAGAGCACTAAGCCTAATATGAAGCTGTAACCAACCGTAATGACAACAAAGCCTGCTATTTCAAGCCTCATCGATATTTTGCGATCTTGTGGTGAGTAGAAATTGTGGGTACGTCTTAGTTAATTTCAAGATAGTTATTGTTAGACTGGTACGTCATGTGACATTTTATAAGATTTGTACACACTGTTGTCGAAAACAAAAACCTGGTTAAACCATTGAACTAAATCCTGGCCACTGGCGATAATGATCTGTTAATTTAAAAAAAAATATTTTCGGCATAAAAACTGCCGCTATACACACCATTTGTTCCATTTTATTTATTTAACACTTCAAGCACAAAAGTACAGAGGCGGACTTAATGCCGTAAGCATTTTCCACCAGTCAACCATCATAGTCATCGTAGTATAGTCATTTTCGTGACTATTATTCGAAAACTTGTTTAGAACAGTCGTTTATCAGAATATTACTCTCAACCTCAAGTTCGTGTTGAGTGCTAACGTACTTAAACAGTAGCTGAGTAGTGCATGCGCTACCAAAATGATACATTGCAGACACACTTGTGACTATTAATAGAACGACAAATTAAAACGACACTAAACATACAGTACAGTCAAGATCACAGTTAAGTGATGACTTTGAAACTGTTATGACTTATGAAGGGGAAACCAGAACTTTTTCTGTAAGAGCTTTTACAAAGAGAGTAAATAGACAATATTTGAATCTACACGTTAGCAATTCAAAAGTACCATTCAGGTACATTCAATGATATTTATTGAAATCAAGTTCAAGTTCCAGTTTGGTCTCAAGTTCGAACCCATGACACGCACTTCTGATTTTTCGAATTCATGTTGGTATTGGTTAATATCACTTGCTTCGGTGAAGGAAAACATTGTGAGGAAACCAGCACGCCTGAGTGATATTTCTCGACGGCATGTAAAGACAAGTCAGAGGCCTATGAGCAACATAAAAACTCTGACACCAGGTTAGGCACTAACTACACGATATAGAAAGAAAGACAGTGGATTTCTATACAATACCTACTGGTTATGTGTGAATTTATTGGATGGATGGATGGACTCCCCAGCAGCAGCCTGGATTTTGTGGTTAGTCCACACGAGAAAAGAAAGATTGAAAATATTTGCTTGGACTAGTCAAGTTCTGCTTATTTATTTAACTAACTGAAACTTCAGCAATAAAGCTGCAAGCGTTGCTGCTTTCCTGAGTTGGTAAAAGATTGAGAAGTACTCAAAAAGTGAAGAGTGGGAAGGAATTTTCTCTTTGGGTTTTTCACCAGGAATTTCATATTAGCAACCCCGAGTTCAGACTCGGGGTTGAGAAATTCAGATTTCTACCCGGTGCATAGCAACAGGTTCACCACCTATTACACGAGACTTAAACATAACAAATTAAATGTGGGTATAGTATAGTACCTCTGCCAAACCTTTCGAGAATTACAGGCATGATGTTATGTTTCCTCTTGGGCTAGATTTACATCAGTATCACAAAAGAGGATACAATTTAAAATGAAGAAGTATTTCTGAGTCTCTCTGACTGTACCCCCGTCGACAACGTCAATCAACAGCAGATTCTGAGAAACATTACAATTTATTACGCGTCGCATGCTTGCCACTACCACAGGACCAGTAGTTTCTGGAAACAGCTCTATTACAACAACCAGTAGATAGGCTATTCACTTTTATGTACTAACATTTGGTCGCCATTGCTGCGTTGCTCGCTCATTATCGTTTCAACTAAGTATATCTTGAAGACAAGGTCGGTAGTTTAGGGCCCATTCACATATTTGTTGATTGGATGATGGAGAATATTTAAGTTTTAATTGCGTAAATGTATAATTAACTTAAATTATTTTATTTGAGTATGAAATGGCTTACTGCCTTCATTCAGTGGGTAGATAAGAATTTTATGATCATTTGCTTTGCTCAGCAGTAGCACGTTAAAGACTGTCGGTCACTCGAAGTTTGTTTTTTTTATTTTTGTGTATATTCCACGTTTTCTGTCTGTTTCTGTCTTCATCATCGCGCGTTCTTGTTTCCGACGATAGACGATGATCCCGAAAGTGCTTAGGTACATTTTCCTGAGCAGATTTCCCAGGGCTATTTGTTACTACAGGACTAGCAAGAGAACCTTAAACCAAGAACACTACATTATATGTTTATATTTACTTTCTTTTAGACTTATTTTTATCATTACTTTAGCTCTATTTGTAGTCTGTAAATAATTTCCATAATATAGTTTTATGAACATATAATAATACAATAGAACTAAGTAGTTCATAATTATCTTTTCATTGCTGGCTATTTAAAGGCAAAAATTGCAAAGGATCTGTGGTATTCAATTTTCAAGTTTTAGTACCACAGATCATTATAAACATTTATAATGATCGAGGAGCTCGTGGCTAAATAATAACAGCCGCTCGGATCGATCTTTAGGTTAAGCCGTGCTTGCCTAGGTTGGTCTGTGGATGGGTGACCACCCATTGCATACCGAGTTTCCTCCGTGCCTCGGAAAGCACGTTAAGCCGTTGGTCCCGGGTGTCATTTGTAGATGTTTGACAGTCGTTAGGTAGTCAGTGGCCCAAAAAGTCTGAAAACCAGTCTTACCAAGGGGTATCGTAGTACCCAGTACTAACTGGGTTGTGGAGGTCAGATAGGCAGTCGCTCCATGTAAAATACTGGTATTCAGCTGCATCCGGTTAGACTGGAAGCCGACCCCAACATAGTTGGGAAAAGGCTAGGCAGATGATGAGATCCTTATAAACATTTGC
Source organism: Noctua janthina (assembly GCA_963576755.1). Taxonomy (NCBI): domain Eukaryota; kingdom Metazoa; phylum Arthropoda; class Insecta; order Lepidoptera; family Noctuidae; genus Noctua; species Noctua janthina. The sequence goes on from OY755067.1 coordinate 4,199,242, forward strand.
CTTCCACCCGATTCATAACATAAGTAATATAAAGTAGAATGAAAATCGTAGACGCTGCATCTTTCCTTACCCGTATTTTGTTTCAGACACATAATCATATAAGTTTCAGAACATACATATTTCTCTTCTGTAACATTTCCTCCGTCACTTTGGATGTGGTAGCTCGTACATTTTTCTCTTTGTAACTTGAGTATGGCCGCTTCTTTTAGCGTCTCCTAAAACCTAAAGCTCTGCCTACACCAGGCTGAACGGAAAAAAGGAAAGCATCTTCGGAATTGCGAAGTGACTCACCAGTACAGCCACACTTATGACAGGACAGTTATGGAGGTCTAATCCGACTAATCCTCTTCATCATACACAGTCCAACTTCATCCAGTGCTGGGTTTAGGCCTCTCTTTGCTTGTTCCACGCTCCACGTTCTTGTGCCAGCCTCATCCAGGATATTCCCGCGATGGCAACAATGTCGTCTGCCTATCTCGCCGCCAGACGACCAACACTCATTTTCCATTCCTTGGACGCCACTCGGTCACAGTTTTACTCCACCTGCCATCACTGCGCCTCGCTAGGTGTCCTGCCCAACTTGCAAGACTTGCAGAAACCACTATGAAATATTGCTCAGACATGAAAATAACTGAATTGGTAAATAAATTCAACGGGTTCAGCCATAAAAATAAGTAGGTAATACTTCGTTTTGAAGCAAAGCTGGGCGTACCATTATGCTTCAAACTAGCAGAAGTATATTTATGCATTTATTTTTAGATGAGCATTACTTATAGCCTCATAGTCGTTAGGTAGTCAGTGGCCCAAAAAGTCTGACAATGTAACGGGTATCGTACTAACTGGGTTGTGGAGGTCAGCTAGGCAGTCGCTCCATATAAAATACTGTTATTCAGCTGCATCCGGTTAGACTGGAAGCCGACCCCAACATATGTAGTTGGGAAAAGGCTAGGCATGGCATTACTAAGAACATTCAATTACCACCAGATTCCGTTGGTACATTGTTTTTCAAAGGCATTTCGTCGGGACTGCCTCGTTGGTCTACTAATGAGCAAGAGGTCCTGTGTTCGACTCTCAGGTCGGCCAAAGTGTGTGTAGTCTGGATATGTGCCCGATAGCTGGCAGGCTCGCCCCCTCTTACCTGATACTTAAAGATAACTGGTGAAATGTGGGTGTACAAGTAAGTACACCTCTGTCTAGCCCTTCGGGGATTGTAAGCCTGATGTTATGTTATTTCTTCGGGTCCAGTGTAACCGCGGCTTTCGGCAAGCGGTGTAGCGGTGCCGAAAGCCCGCGGTCTCTTTGATCGCGATAGCGGCACCTCTGATGTCCGCAGCCGGCCTAACGCGATGTATGGAAGCCTATTTACTGGCTAAGGATGGCACTGTTTATGTTGCTGATTTGAGTTGAACTGATAGCGTTTGTTGGCTGGAATGAAACTGGAGACTTTGCAAAGTTGTCTTAAATATACATGCCACTTTGTTGAAAACGTTTGTGAGTATATCTATTACAGTCAGAAACGCATCTTCGTTTATTCGCTCATTACTTACGAAAATGCTACATGGAAGTTTTGAATTATACCCTGAAAACTATGTTCTACTGAATCGTTGGTCAAGTGATCGCAAGCGTGATTGCTGAGCATGAGGTCCTGGGTTTTTCCATTAGGAATTTCTCAGTAACCGCCACGGAGTCTGGATTTGTGCCCGGTTGATGGCAATAGGCTCGCCTCATATTACATGCGACTTAAACATAACTGGCGAAATGTGGTAGTGCTATTAGGTACACCTCTGCCTAACCCTTCGGGTATTACAGACGTAATGTTATGTTCTGTAACTATGTTATAAAACTGTCATGCACCTAGATTCTTTGAAGAAGTATTTCATTTCCCACTTCTGATGCTTCTTGGCTAGCACCAATCAACCATAAATGTTTGGGTTGCTGACAAAAAATATCCTGCATTGAAATACTTTTCAGACTTTTTTCTTGCTCTTAGACGTTTCGTTCAGAAGAAAAAAAATTTACAGCTACAAAACTTCATTAAGTTTTTAAGAACAATCGTTACATCTACTCAGAAACGCGATAGTGTTGTCAACCATTTAATAATGCATATTGTTTTCCCAGGTTGTGGAGTTCAGATATACAGTCGCTCTATGTAAAAAACTAATCCATATTTCCAAAACTACTCCATCACCAACCCTAGAACTCTAAACACATGTAAGTACATACGTAAGAAAGTCATGCTGGTGCCAAAAACATCGTTATAGGTATAACGGTGCAAGTCGTTGACACTGCAAGAAGCGTGCCAGTTCAACTGTACTTGGGAGGATCGTGTGTGTGATAAGGTATAAGGTAAATAGCAGGCATTTGTTTTTTATCTCTGATGTTGGTACCAGATTGTTTTTTTTTTTTGTTTGTGGCCAGTGGCTACTGTATTCTAACTTTCAATCTGAACAAATACGTAAAGTGGAAATGGATAAATGGCAATTACGTCGCCTAGTACCTACTACTTTCAACAGTCAGGTTTTCAGTAGCGTATCATCACCTGCCTAGCCTTTTCCCAACAATGTTGGGTTCGGCTTCCAGTCTAACCGGATAGATGAATACTAATATTTTACATGGAGCGACTGTCTATCTGACCTCCAAACAACCAAGTTATCACCGGGTAATACTATACCCTTTGGTAGGACAGGTTGTCAGACTTTCGGGCCACTGACCGACTGTCAAAGATCTACAAATGACAGCCGAGACCAACGGCTTAACGTGCTGTCCTAGGTACGGAGGAAACTCGGTATGCCATCCACAGACCAACTTAGACAAGCGCGGCATAACCTGAAGATTTATCCGAGTGGCTGTTATTATTTAGCCATGAACTCCTCAGTAGCGTATACAGTACCCAAATCCAATACATTTTTGACTTTTCCATCACCTTTATAGCTGTTAGAAACTCACATGTCTAGGTCCTAAGGTATATTTTCGTAAAACTAGCGAAAGTTAGTGTAGCATTTTTAAATGTATCGAAAATAATATATTCTGATGACACCATTACGTCATACGATCTATAAACACAGTATTTGAAGTAATTTAAACAAATTCCTAATGAGATCAAACAAATAAAAGGATCTCCTCAATTAAGCCAACCCCAATTTAATATATAAATAATTTCACCGTCATCAGATCGTTCCCAATCACTACCCTGCAACAATTCGATTCCCCAATAAATATCAATCAAAACAATCAAAAGCACAGTTAGCAATCCGTTAAATTAACGGCTTCATTAATCTCTTCACACTCGGCGTTTTACGACACACGCACATTAACTCGCCTCGTAAACCCCAACCAGAATCGGCAACAGAAAGGGTCAACAGAATCCGAGATCGATATCAAATCGATTAAAACAAATCGATAAGCGAGAATCGAGAATTCTCCTTCTGCGGGATTCGTCGCAATAAATACAAGTAGCCTCAATTTGTCGACCATAAAATCCTTTAAGATGCAATTTGTCAACGTCAACTCTCAATGCGTATCGATGCATCGGAATGGACCTAACGAGATCGATATCTCGTCTTTGTATCGATGCTGACGATTATCCGATTCTCGATTGTGTAGTTGATTCGCGCATGCAACATGAATGGTAAATCGAGGAAGCTATATTCGAATGCAAAGAGGTCTGTTTTGTTTATTCAGATTTAGAATAACAATAACTGTGGTTAGTGCGTTAAGAATACAGATGTCCGTGTGTTGATCGTATCGGGCTAGTGTCCACTATTATATTAATGGAGATAACATCATGCCTGCAATCCACGAAGGATAAGGCATAAGTCTACTTAAACACCTATGGTACACCACCACATTTCGCCACCCTATGTAATACGGCATTTTACCGGGCACAAATCAAAACTCCGGGCTTATTCTGTAAATTTCTTAATAGAAAAACCGAATAAAACTTAGCCCGGCCTGGGAACCGAACCCAACGACCTCATGTTCAGCAGCCGTGCTTGCGATTACTAGACCAACGAGGCAGCCGTTACTTACATTTACAAACAATAATAAAAGTAAGTGTCAATTTAGCTACGATGATTATTTCATTCATTTTCCACGAGTTTATCGCTTACACGTGGAGATACCATAACAGGAATTCACATAATAAAGTCGAAGTCTTCCAAGATGGCGCTGAATCACTTCTCATTAACACTTAACTCATCATCTATCCATTGAATTAATATTCTCTCACCGGAAGATTCATTCCACCAAATTGAAAGTTTTATAAATTACGTAAATACCCATCGTGTGTCTTGGTTCGTTTTAACTGTTATAAATATTAGTTCTAATGTGGTTAGGAGGTAACGGAGTATCAAAGATATTTATGTTGCACTTCAAAGGCCTGTGACATCGTATGCGAGGACCTCGGCTCTGATCGAATTAAAACAAACTAACTTAACAGACTGGACATCAAAGGAGAAAGGAAGCGAGATATTAGTACCTATCGAGTTATGTCCTGATGGAAATTGGCGGGACACTAAACGAGCATCGATGTGATGACGTTAATTTTTCAAAGGAGTCACCTGTCTGTCGTTTAAGTTTATTATTGTTCTATTTTATATGGAAGTTATGTCTGTGTTAATTTGAAGACAGCTAAAGGAGGAAACATATCAGACGATGTACCACATCAGTATAATGGTAAGAGCATAAACCTAAAATACTAATCGTTTAATCGCTGATTAATTATTATTGCAAAGCAGTGGTATATGAACTGAGCAAAGGCAGATATAACGGATGTAAAAGTAGCCTTAACGAAGGCGAAAGGCGCTTGTTCTCACCGTCATTGTGATATTTTTTTTGTTCTAGACCTGGTACCTTGGAACCTTCTAGTTACGTAGATATTGGGGGTCAAAGTTCCAAAACTTCGGCAAGTTTTTTTGTTATAACTTAACTTTAAATACCTCTACGACCACCGTACTATTCAATCCATCCATCAACACAATGTTTTGAGTGCGTTACACTGAGTCCTACCGCGTGATTTTTAACACCAAAAAAAAAATTGTCGTTTCCCAGCAATATTTTTTTGCGTAGTACTTAGTTTGATGTACAGAATGCTTGGTTGACGGCTTAGTGAATGGTCCGTTTACACCTTGTATAGTGAAGAGGAAGAGATACTCCAACGACGTAGTTTAGAGTACAAGAGCCTGATGATTGGTTGATATTTGCCCGTTTATTATGAATCCATTTCTACCTCCATAACATAAAACAGATAATTTTATTACCCTGTAAGTCTCTGTAACAAATTCAAAAGCAATTTGTATCCAAAAAGCAATCAGCAAGTCATAATACGGGGTTTGACTTAAAAGGCAGTTCCGTATATCTGTTTAGCAAGACTCGTGCTGGTATGTACATACCGATGTAATATGCATGATCATACATATTAAGCGAACATACATACGTACAGAAGAAAGAGCTCGTTTGAATTCCATAAATTGAATTAAGTCTTGAGATACTTTGAATTAAGGCAATTGCGCAAGAGTTCTTTATGAGTGGAATCGGTGGGATTTGGTGTGTGGTCCTGGTTTTTTATAGACTATCTTTTATTATCAACATCCCACCTGTAATGCCGGGAAGGTTAGGTTAGGGTAGGTTGCTGTAGTACACCCACATTTTGTCAGTTTTGTTTAAGTCCCATGTAACAGGGAGCAAGCCGATTGCCATCAACAGGACACAAATCCAGACTCCTGTCTTCTAACTATAGAAAGCCAAGCAATTGCGAACTTACGACTTCCCTTTCTATATCTACGTCAATTCTTTTCATCCCATATATGCAACATGACAGTTGATTATCTAAAAGCCGAGTTCGAAATTATCAAAATAATTAGTTTCTTTGATAATTATCAGATAATTATGTACATATGTTTTAACGCACTCGAATTCAGCTCAAACATTCTTTATTTTTTGTAATTTACACAACTATCAACTTTGTTTGTTACTATTTCTACAAAAATAGTAACAAACAAAACTAAACAAGCAAACTAAACAAAAATCTAAAGAAAAACTTTTGGTTGATAGAACACAAAGTTTGTGACCGTTCTTTATTTAAAATTGACTCGTAATGTGTTTGGATACGCGCGGGAGCGGCAAATCGCATTCGGATACACGTGTAGTGACATTGATTTTAATTTTTATTATCATCAAGATAGTTATCACGAAGCTGGTCTAAAAGTGTGATAGAAAACAGAAACCTAGACCCGGAGCCATGTTATATAATACTCAGTGATTAAATCCGAAGCTAAACCTGAAAGGGAAACATTAATTTACAATCAGCTGCAGGTCATCCATCTTACCATGCAACGGAGGAAAACAGTCATAATCCATATCCTATGACTGCTATATTAATTATCGTCCTAAGGCGATCGGTAAGCAACCTCATTGTGGTATTTATGACACGGAATAACAAGTTCATGGAGTGCAAAGTGCCAATAAACGGTTGGATTTATAGCTGTACTAGTTGTGATTTCGTCTGCGTATAATTTTCAATACAACCGTCATTTTTAAGCAAGTAGGTATCATAGTATGTGGTAAAAGACATAGGCTAACTAGGGTCTCAACTATGAAACTTTATAATGATCGGTTCAGTAGTTCACAGAGTTATTTCCACATGTATAATATTAGAGTATGGCTATAGTGTTTGGATTAATACTGCTGACAGTCGGTTTGACAGCCGCCATCCATGGTGATACCGTATATTTCTGCAATCTAGATAACTAAAATTTATTCGTAACGATCTAGCTTTCAACAGACTATGTTGATCTCTCCCTTAAAGGAAGTGTTGCAGAAAGCCGTCTTCGATTGCTCTGACTTATCTAGACAGATGTTCTCGCCTTTTCAAATCTAGACTGGTCCAGAACGGATGCACCGAAGAGTTGCTTGTCGTTAGTAATATAGTATCTCGAATGTGACAAAAATTGTTATGGAAGTATTAAATTGGGCTGTCTCGGTGGTCTAGTGGTCGCAAGGCCCACAACTGATCATCCAGAACCGCATGCTCAGCTGTAGCGCTTCGATTCCCAGGTTAAGCTAAGTGTTATTGGGTTAATCATAATTTCTTTCCACGGAATCTGAATTTGTGTCCAGTTGATGGCAATAGTCTCGCCCCTTATGACATGGTACTTAAACATAACTTACGAAATGTATAACTATTAGGTAGGTACACCTCAGTCTAAACCTTCGGGAATTACAGGCGTAATGTTATGTTATTAAATTGAGATCTCCTGTCTACAAAGCACGCACTCCACGTACTAACTCATCCATGTCTAAATAGCTGTTGTGATCATAAACTCTATACATTATTGCAGCTGCCTGTAAGCTATTCTATAATATACTACATCGAACTAACGAACAAGCAATATAGCTCCACTGTTGCTCATAATGCAATAAAAATTAACGCCCAAATAAATCTTAAGGCTCAAGTATTTGAGAAATGTTCATATCCTCCCATTTATTTTTCTTTATGTCGGGAGCAAAATCCTAAGTATCAGCACCAAGTTCTTTAATGGCTGATAAAGCCATATGTAACTAGAACCTGTTTGGATATCACAATTGCTCATGTAGGAAGATATATTAACTAAGTTAGATGATAAAATAAATAGCAGCTGCTATCTAGAAAGATGATTGAGCTCTGCGAAGACTACAGTCATCTCACGGTTATTGCCCTGTTTGACAATTCTAAAGTTCCTGAAACTGTTCTATTTGAAATAGATGGTTTTGATGTTAAAATTGAATCTACTGTGGAAACTTTGTTTTGTAAAGGTCTTTGAGGTCCATAGCAGCATAGAACAAGCATACGTTGCCTGAAAATAAAAGAATGTTATGTTATGAGTCTAGTTGTTATAAACTGATGACATCCTACCAAGATACAATGTATTATTTGACGATATCACAGATACATGCACATCTAAACGAAACACGAAATATAGAGTTAGATGTGATAACTTTGATGTACAATAAAGTACGCACAAAATATCTGTGTAGCTCTGGCTCTTGTACTAGGAACTCCTGTAACACAAGAGCCTTGTTATTCCAAATGAAGGTAGTCTTGTTATCCAACCAAAATGAACAAACAATTTTACTAAGTCGATGAGTCCCATAAATCCACAACAGGACCCAGAAACGAGATATCTCATAGCCAATCGATATCCTAGATACGTTAATGTAAATTGCGAAAAATACGCCATCGGCATCCGAGAGATTTTGTCGGAAGATACGCGCCGTGTCAACGTTAGCCTCGTTCTTCTATTTTGCGTATCTGCATATTTTGCGTATACTGTACTTGAAGACAGCAATTTTCAACCTTTTGGCAAAAGTGATAGAGGTTATTTTCATGTGGGGTAGTGCTGCCAATGTGGATGTATAAATTTGTTACTTTATATTCAATATCGGAATGATACGTCGGATAAACTAGCTGCATCAGATAAAATGCAAGCGAAGACACGCGAGTAAGTTATGTGTGCCGCGCGTACGCAGCCTTGAGGCTTATATTACACTACAATGTAACACAGTAAACTATGCTCTTTTTTAATTAGATCAGAACTTGAATTTTTGCTTGATTACTTTATTATTAACTGTCAATAAGTGAATCGAATAGCATAATAAACAATCGCTCTAGATTAAAAGACATAAAATAGATATCTTACGAATAAGGTGTAATATGAAAATTGTTTTACAAAAAGTTATTCATAGTGTTTATTCAATCAAGCGTTTAAGCACAATATATCAAAGTTAATTGTAGTTATTAAAGTAAGTGGCCAATTCAAAGCATGACGCGGTGACATGTCCTCTCAGCTCGGTATGCTTATATACCACCTGTATCTGTCTGACTGTGGTTGTAAAAAATAATAATACCAACCTATTCATATCCCACTGCTGGGTTAAGGACTTTTCAAACTGAGAAGGCTGTGCTGTGTTCTCTTTAGTCTTTGCTGTTTGAAATGCGACAAACAGACATCATCTGCCTAGCCTTTTCCCAACTATGTTGGGGTCGGTTCCCAGTCTAACCATCAAGCAGCTGAATACTTTAGTATTTTACATCAAGCAACTGTCTATCTGCCTTCCACAACCCAGTTAATACAATTAAGTTGTCAGAGTTTTGGGCCACTGACTGCTTGTAACCACTGTCAAAGATCTACAATTGACAGCCGGGACCAACGGCTTAACGTGGTTTCCAAGGCACGGAGGAAACTCGTAAAGTATTCTGATTTAAAAGAGTGTCCATGGAGTTTCTTGCCCGTTCTTCTCCATAGAGATCTACGTTAGGGAATGGGCAACTACAGTCCTTTCACAGTTTTTGTGCCTTGTGACTGGGACTGTAGCTATTTTTTACTGTTGTCTTTGTTTCGACAATTCAAAAGTGCCTGTAACTGGCCTACTTGAAATAAATGCTTTGATTTTGATTTTGATTTTGACTCGGTATGTAATGAGTGGCCACCCATCCACGACAAAAACCTAGGCAAACTCAGCTTAACAACCAAAAACTAGTACGGAGAGTACCATGTCATGTTTTAATGTTATGAAAAACATAACAACACGAACTTAATTAGAACGATAAGGTGTTATGAACAACAGTCAAACTTCCTTTTGACCTCTAATTGCGGCGACCGAATGGTCGTTGATAATAGTGTCCGACCGAACTTTCGGTTCGGTTTCGACAAGTTTCAGCGCTAAATTGAAGTTTCGGTTGTGGCAGAACTAGCTAAACGAACAAAGAAATGAAAATTGTTTGTAATTTCCGCCAAAACTGAAACAAAACTAGCGTACAAACGCGTTTAGCGTTTGTACGCTAGTTTTGTTTCAGTTTCGGACACGTTAGTCTTTAATGGCCCATAATATTTTCACACTCTGCCGACTGTTTTAACTTTAGCAAACTCATGTCATTGCCATCACTCACATTGGACTGAAGACTGACACATGCAAATCACAAAATACACATCGAGAATCAAGAATTACACCATGAATCAAGATTCACATCAAGAATTAGGCAATGACTAACAAATAAAACATGCAAGCATGCACCACCGTTAACTTGCCATTTAAAAACAATGTGCACTTAACTGTACCCTGGCAGGTTACCAATACTACCTACTCGTATGATTCAGGCACAGTAGAAATATTAGTATTAACATACAGTATTTCAACTAGGAACGAGGCGCTCGTGGCTAAATAATAATAAGCCCACGATTCGATCAAAGGTTAAGCAGCGCTTGCCTTTGTCTAGGTCCGTGGATGGGTGACCATTCATTTCACATCGAAACTCCTCCATGCCCCGGAAAGAGCGTTAACCTTTTGGTCTGTGAATTGTAGATCTTTGACAGTCGCTGCAGGTAGTCAGGGGCTCGACACAGCCTGACACCCAGTCCTATCAAGGAGATCGCATTATTCAGTAACTGGGTTGAAGAGGTCGCTCCATGTAAAATACTGTATTCTTCTTCTGTATGTGGTTAAACTGGAAGCAGACTACAACATAGTTGGGTAAAGTCTAGCCAGATGATGATTTCAACTAGGAACACACATGCAGACCATCATCATAATCTACCTCGCCTTTTCCCGACTATGTTGGGGTTTCACATGTTCACAACATTACGTTACTTTTACACCGCATCACACACCTCGTCCTAGGGCCTGTAATAGGTTACTCGTAAGATGAGGTTGTCGCATCGATACATTACAAGATATTAAGTTTTTTACGTGTAGTGCAACTCAAAAAAAAAACTATCGACAACCCGCAATTGATTTCGCAAAAAGGGCCAAGTTGATTTACTGGTCATATCTTTACTGTGATTCAGGGATGTAAATATATAATTAAAACAATAGTGTGACGCATCCCAGCTTCCTTGTTTACCATCATATTGAAATTTATGGCTCAACAAGTGTCGGGTCTACAAGTAAACCAGCACTGATGTATCTTTAGATGGAGTAAACAGTTGTATGTATCTATGTTGATGTCCTTGAGTTAGTGATGTGGCGATGTTATATCGAGAAGGTGGAGAATTTAATCCTGAAAGCAGTGTAGTGTTTCGGTGGTATCCTGTGCATCATCATCATGTTTAGCGCAAATTAACGTATTTTCTTTCTTTTTATGCAAATAGAGAATAATTTAGGGCAATAAATGACTGGCTACTAGAAGATTTTTTTATTAACCTATTTCGATGGTTCAAATTAATTTAATTATATGATATTGCTGCTTCCCGCAAAAATGTTGTATTCTTTGTTTTGTGTTTGCAGGATTATAGCTAGAAAGGCCAGTAGCTTCAACACGTTTAAAACATCGGTGACTGACTGAACTCATTAAGAAAGAAATGGTTTCAATGATCTATGGTCGAAATCGCTACTGTTGAACTATCCTGGGTCCCATTCCCAGGTCGGGCAATGTGTATTGGGTTTTTGCATCAGGTGGAATTTCTCATTAGCAGCAAGAAGTCCAGATTTGTGCACAGTACCCCTACCAATAGGATAGCCCCCTATTACATGGGACTTAAACATAACTGAATAGACGTAGATGTACTAAAGTACACCTCTGTTTAACCCAATGGGAATACAGGCGTAACGCTATGAGTCTAAACAAATAAAAATAAATCATAATTTTGCTCAACTCATCGATATCGATAAAGTCGTTCGTGTGCACGTCACTAAGGTGCAGTTATAACACGTGTAATGTATCGGTGACTAACTGAACTCAGTTTATGGAGCAGCTCGTCCGATCAGCGTCGAGTAGTAGTAGGTGCTGTCAGATAGACATAAGTCGTTTGTAAGATGTGGGGTGAAGTTTTAAATAAATTTAGATACTAGAGGAAATAAAGGTAGAATTAGGTGTTCCTAATTGTGGGCAAATCCACATTTTGACAGTTATGTTTAAGCCCCATGTAGGTAATAGAGGGTGAGCATATTCGTATATAAGAGCAGCGGTGGCCCAGTAGTGGCGGCTTCGGCTTACGAGCAGTAAGTCGTGGGTTCGTACCCAGGCAGGCGCATTAATTTGTGTAATTGATATCATCACCACCGCTCTTAAAACGGTGAAGGAATACGGAAAACGTCGTGAGGAAACCGGCATGTCCTAGAACCGAAAATTCGAAGACATGTAACATCTAACAACTCGCACTAGGCCCACATCGTGGATAGCCCATCCGAGAGGAGGCCTGTGTCCCAGCGTGGGAACATTATAGGCTGATTATGCTTAGCTTATTCGTATATTTATTGGTTAACGTATAAATTCTGCTATTGCCCTAGGTTTGAAACTAGTTTTCATAACGAGGAGTTAAAAATAATATTGTTAAACAGAACCACGTAGTCAACGACTGTCATCCGATATTTACTATGAACAACTATAGATTTTTTTTTATTTTAGCAGTATTTTACCATTCTAACCGAAGCTAAAATAAATGTTTGACCGTAAACTCAACAACTCAATAAAGTATTGGCTTTATCCCAGTGCAATGAAATATTAATAAAAATTCTCTTTCTGTTATTTTATAAAATGGTTGGCTACTAAATTAAAAATAGACTTGTCAAAGCGTTAGTAGTAACAACTTCATGTAAAACTATCAGAAATAAAAGTATTTACATGAAAGTATTATCAACATTAAAGGCAAATGTTGACGATCTAATTGAAGATTAAATAAAATTCCATAACATCACGCCTGTAATCCCCGAAGGGTTAGGCAGAGGTGTACCTAATAGAACACTCACATTTCGCTGGTTATATTTAAACCTCACGTGCAGGAGGAGCCTATTAGTGCACCAATATTCATATACATCATCATCATCACCTGCCTAGCCTTTTCCCAACTATGTTGGGGTCGGCTTCCAGTCTAACCGGATGCAGCTGAATACCAGTATTTTACATGGAGCGACTGCCTATCTGACCTCCACAACCCAGTTAGTACTGGGTAATACGATACCCCTTGGTAAGACTGGTTGTCAGACTTTTTGGGCCACTGACTACCTATAACGACTGTCAAAGATCTACAAATGACAGCCGGGACCAACGGCTTAACGTGCTTTCCGAGGCACAGAGGCAACTCGGTACCAATATTCATATACATATAAATTATATCTATATAGGGGGATCACAACCACCACATCGTCTGCATTCAATATGTGACGTCGTCACTTTCCCTTATTTTTGTTTAGTTCGAAACTAAGATAATCTTCTGATGTTTTCATTATATCAGACTTACCTTTAGGCAATTCTAATATTAATAATTCTTGTCGACACGAGAGAAGAAGCAGAAAATAGTCCAGTAATGTCATAAAGATTCGTTTAAATTTCTTTTGTGGTAGATCCGATAGTAACACTGTAACCTAAAACCGTATTTTTTACCTTGCCCATATAATTAAGTCACTATACACATTACCTTGATGACTATCATCACACCAACACGGAGGAAACTGGCATATTTTTAGCAAGAAAACCTCCGCTGAAGATAAAATATTTTTTATAACTATCTCTGAAACAGGACCAAATTGGCACCTAAAACTGACGTAACTGCGATCTCAAACTCACAGAAACAGATCGGAGCAAAAGATGAACTTATTCCCGCAACCGTTACTTCAAAACGTGAGCAGGGAAAGTGTGACAGACGTACAAACAAACCGACAGAACCCTTAAAAGGAGCGGTTTACCAATCGCTGTAAGGAACTCGAGTTCAGTCGATGATATCGGTATACAGCCTCTAGATCAGATGGCTGTAGTAAAATTAATAGCGTGAAGGTACTGTGAGGAAACTTTACTATTAAAGTAGGTAAATAAACGGGTATGAATTTATCTGGTTTTGCTAGATTTTTAAGCAAACGTACTTTTGAAAATTGTCATCATTAGCCTTATCCTAATTTATTTCGGGTCAGTGCTGCATGCCTTCTTCTTACATACGTCTGTGATACTTCTCTATTAGTCGTCTACTCATGACTAAATAATAACAACCGCTTGGATCGATCTTCAGGTTAAGCCGCGCTTGCCTAAGTTGGTCCGTGGATGGATGATCACCCATTACATACCGAGTTTCCTCCGTGCTTCGGAGAACACGTCATTTGTAGATTTTTGACTGTCGTTACAGGTAGTCAGTGACCCGAAACTCTGACAACCAGTTCTACCAAGAATTATCTTATTACCTAGTACAAATTGGGTTGTGGAGATCAGATAGCTACCTATCTGATCTCCACAACCCAATGCAGCTGAATACCGGTATTTTACATGGAGCGACTACTCGCTCCATGTAAAATACCGGTATTCAGCTGCATCCGGTAAGACTGGAAGCCGACCCCAACATAGTCGGGAAAAGGCTAGGCAGATGATGACTTACCATCTTATGAGACTCCCTCTCTAGCTATTTTCGAAATTTATAGATGATATACTGCTCGGAATGCTCCCAAAACGATTATTTCTTTTTTTCTGTCGCCACCTGTCACAACCAGGCTGTTTGATATTTCAAACGGCGAAACCTGAAAAGAGAATCACTAACGTAGGTATTTTAAGGTACCACAATAATTCTCCTGTAGTTTTAACCACAGTAATCAATGACCCAATTGGCTTTGTCCAAACACTAGTTTGTCATCTGCCCTAGAATTAAAAGCCTGTCAGTCTTCAAGTCGTCAACTAATCTTGTTTTCAGAAGGCAGTCGATAATAATTGTGTCGCCACACGTAATTGGTAGGCTGTCGAACCTGTCAATAAGGTAAGAAGATGTTTTGTTAAACAATAATAATTGTGAATAAGTAGCACCATGTAAACATCAAAAACCAATTACTACACGTCTGCTTCAACAAAGCCTAAAAAACAGCCAGGTGTAAGTCGGAGTCGCACATAAAGGGTACCGTACCACCTTACAATATATAACACTACATTTTTTTTAATAATTTTATAAAAAATGCCAAAAATAGAGACATCTAGGAGCCACCTTTAATTCTCAACCTTATTTTATTTTTATTATTTGTTGTTATTGCAGCCATACAAACTATGTGGAAATTTCAAGTGTCTACCTATTGCAGTTCAAAAGATGACAATCGAACAGACAGCGGAGCCTATGGATAGAGTCTCCAGTTCCATTTAGGCACTGAACCCTAAAAAGTACATTCTCGCAGTCCAACAATTACAAAAATTGCCTTTTTTCGCGAATACGACCTTTGGTTTTAACTGGTCGTTCGCTCGGCGGGGCCCTTCGACCGAAGGAGAGACTGGCGGCGGAAGCGAATTCTGGTCACGTCAAAACATTATCCGCACCGCTAGCCTAAACGATCTACACCATAAAAGGCAACAAAACGACACGAACAAATAGCCATATTGTTAAAGTAAATTGGTATTTTACAACGCCAACTTTAGTGTCGCGGCACCTTATAAGACTGTGTCAATTTTACCTCTACACCTGTACTTTGCAACTTCCACAGTGTATTTTAAAACTTAATACACCAAAAATAAGGTCGTGAGTCAGTTTTTCTATTATAATGTTATGTCAGATAAAGGGTCTCTTAAATTAAATGTCATTTTGAATGACAGTTGTTAAAGTGACATCTACCGGTCGGATCACGAACGAACTTTGATGGACTATTAATAATTTAGCAATGACTAGTGGTGTAATTTCAAGCTGTGTTAAAACTGAAATTCAATTACCTGTGTATTTTAATAGCAACAAGTAGCTGACGGGATAGTTATAGATATTTCACACACTGTATTATTAGTAGACAACTACGTACTTAGGGACCCAGGCAGACATTTTACCGTTGATGTAAAAATAGCTAATACATAGTTTTAACAAGCGACACACGTTTATAATTGATTAACTTGAACTTATCTCTTGCTTAAAAATGACAGTTGCATTATTGGTATTATAAAACCACGCACTGACTAGGGCCGTTGGTCTATTGTTCGCAATGCATGAGGTCCTGACTTCGATTCCTGGGTCGGGCAAATTGTTAATGGGTTTTCAGGAAATTCTAAGTAGCAGCCACGGAGCCTGGATTTGTGCCCGGTTGATGGTAATTGGCTTGCCACCTATTACATGGGACTTAAACATAACTAGCGAAATGTGGGTGTTCCATTAGGTACAACTCTACCTGATTCTTCGGGGATTACAGGCGTGATGTTATGTAAAATCACGCAATTTAAATTATTGAAAGGCCATCACTTTTATTGGTCTATAACTCAGCTTACATCACCAAGTTCAGGACACTTGGTGATGCCCAGTGACAAAGATCAAGCAATATATAGGTACAACTTTTAAAAAGTCAATGAAAAATCTTTTATTTCAATAAAGGTAAGTGTTTTTGAAAGTCAGTTTCTGGAAAAAAAATATGTTGTGTTTTTGGACTTTAGGCCGTCCTATGCTGGCTGGATGTTTCTCCCCATTTCTACATCTTTAAAATATCTCCCACTAACAAGAAAACAGAAGCCACATTAAAAACTACAAATATTTCAATAATAAACGAATAAACTACTTCGCTGCATAAGCAATGAGTGGTTTACGATCAATTTTTTACTCTCTCCATCGTAACTCAACAACTGGAAGTCGTGGTCCTCTGCAAATTGTTACCGACTCTTGAGCAACAAAAACATACTTTATTTCGACGCCTCATACATTAAAACTTCAGAGTACAAAGAGATGATATAGAGCACCGTATGATGTACCTACAAATAGTAGGTTCCCAGCATATCTTTAATTTACTAAAATCTAAGTTTGGATGTAAAGGGAAATCTTCGTAACTACCGATCTGATTCCGAAAATTCTTTCACTAATGGGAAGCTACATCTCCTGGTGTCACAGCCTATAATTACAACGTTTCCGTTTTCCGGGATCTTTTCTGACCATAACTTGGGCAAAGTCGTGGGGAAAAGCTTTTCGGTATGGCTAGATAGGAGGCAACTGCTGAGACTACGAGTAATACGAGTAGAGAAGTATGGAAGAAATAGACATGCTGGGCTGACCTCAAATAAATTGGAATAAGGATATGAGAATGATGAATGAGTTACTCACATTGATAATTAAATATAAAAAAAAATAGTTGCTGAGCTCCTTGCACATGTCATATTAAAAAGTGTTGTCGATAACTTAAGCTAAAAAATTCAAGCGAAAAACCACAATTTCTGATTGACTAAATACAAATTCGTACTTACATCGACCACATAAAGTTGTTTTTTTAAACATACATTTTTACACGTTTTTAATTCAATCACCAAAAAACAATGACTGTCATAAGCAGTGAAAAGTGCACACAATTCGAAATTGTGCGTACTTTTTCTGCGGATGTTTTTGAGACGCTTAGTGTGTATATTGAGGTTTTATCTAACAATGGCTACTCACATAAGCCGTTGGTCTCGGCTGTCATTTGTAGATCTTTGACAGTCGTTAGGTAGTCAGTGGCCCAAAAAGTCTTACCAATTGGTATCGTATTACAGCTTCAGTTACCCAGTACTAACTGGATTGTGGAGGTCAGATAGGCAATCGCTCCATGTTAAATACTGGTATTCAGCTGCATCCGGTTAGGCTGGAAGCCGACCCCAACATAGTTGGGAAAAGGCTAGGCAGATGATGAATGGCTACTCACATAATTATTTTAATTTCGCTTGTTCCTCATGAGCTCTATTTCTTCTCTATACACCAAGATACAAATTCCCTCGCCCGCTGTGCAATGTTTAGGTAAAATTTATGTATGCTAACATACTAGGAAAACATAAATATAATACAAGCGTGAAATGACGCAAGTTCATAAATAGGGAACTGTTTTGCCAATTAATGTAAATTTCTCAATGTCTTCTTGTAAAGCAGGCAAGTTAGTTCTTCACTGATAACTAATAATTTAGTTTCTTATGGCGCAATAATGGCGGTACGCATTCCTACCAATCAGGAAGCTGTTAATCTGTTTTGTTCTGTTAGGTTTACCATACCGGGGGTATTTCTGACTAGTTGTCCCAGATGTTTTAACTATATTATTTAATCTGGAAATCTCTAAACCGACTGCGGGTCCAGCTGTAGATATAATCTGGCCAAATGGGGTATCCTCGATCCATCAGTGTGGAACCACTATGCAGGATATGCCTCACCTACTGTCCTGTTCATCCTGAAACCACCTGCACCTTTCAGGATTTAATCCAAGCTAATTTCAGAGCTTTGCAGGTGGCTACATACTGGTCTAACACAATTTGAGTTTCATCGACACAAAAAGAAAAAGTGTGTAATATTGTAATTTTGTGTTTTGTTACTATGCCGACTTTATCATCGAGAACAGAAGTTTTTATAACTTTTCTTTCCCATTCAAACACAGTATTTTGACAGTTTTCTTCGACAAGATGGTGATGATGATGAGTATCATTGTACAAAAGACCAGCTTAAGCTGTAAGTACTTTTAGAAAAGACCGGTAACTTTTCAGTTAACGTTAACATGAAACTTGAAAAAAAATATTAGTGTATTCTCTCATTATAATTGATTAACAGTCTTGAGAAAATCATTGAGGCCCTGATCTCCAATGACTGTATTCTGTGACTATTCATCAGGCGCGTGCTTTGCAGTTAAATATGAGTCATCACCTATCAAACTTATTAAAGCGAAGTAGTTTAATTGGATCTTATTTATAGTCCGGTTGAGCAGTCGACAACCTCCTACGTTGAACTGCGAGATGGCATTTCGAAAATAAAAAAGGATGGAGGTGGGTAAGTAAGCAGCGCTTACCTGCAATGCGCGAGCGCTGATATTCATTACCCCTTTCTTGACAAACCACTATAGACGTCCGTGCTAACTGTAGGTACAGCCTAATCTTATGATGTACTAAGGCGAATTTTCCTAATTCCTCCCATCATGGCTGCCCTACCGCCTCAGATCACGAACACCTGGCTGAGCTAATAATTTCGCACACACCACTATTTCATGTTCCAATTCATCTAGGGTTCCCCCAGATCCATAAATAAAGTTTCCGGATATTTTAAGAAAACTCCAGACTTTTCTTTCCGCAGTATAATTTTATTTAGTTGATTCTTTTTAAAGCTATGTTGCAGAACATTACGGTATGCTTAAAATGTTAACTATAAACGCTACTTCCTACTAATATTATAAATGCGAAAGTTTATGAGAATGTATGGATGTCTGGAGGTAGCATGTGAGCACACAGATAGATGTTTAACTTGGATTAACACATAGGATACTTTTTATCCTGGTAGTATAATCCCGTGGATCAATTATCGACATCCACGCGGGTGAAGCCGCGGACATAAGCTAGTACATTATAATACTAGTACATTATAGTACTTACGCAAGTGATACTGTTGATTCCTATGTTGATTTCATTAAAACTATTTTATATTATCATAGACAATTTAAATTTTCTAAATGTTGGAAAATCATGGACACTAAGCTAAAATTCCGCACGTATGGCAGCCCTAATTTCACCCGTCATTAGCCGTACTTCCGTATTACTGCAGAGTACGGACAACCGACAGACGCCCATTGTCTAAGCTGTCGTTATAGTTTCGCAAATAAAGGGTTTAGTGTTGTTTATAATTTAAATAATAAACAACACTAAACCCATTAGATCATTACACCCAAAAATCTGGGTGTAATGATCTAATTCGCGGGCATTTTTAATAACATTTTTCATTTAATATATTATTTATGTGCAGTGTACACACAATCAAAAAGCATAAGAAAATAACATATCATAATTTTGACTACAAAGGCATTTCATTACTTCCAGTAGAGCTGCGAGAGGAAAAATAAAAAATAAAATAGACAGTAGCTTGTGAGAACAGGAACCGAACAGGAAATGTTTATGTGAAAGTATTAACTTATAATATTACATATTATACACATAGAAGTGAATAATATACGG
The DNA here is from genome assembly GCA_963576755.1 of Noctua janthina. Classification (NCBI taxonomy): domain Eukaryota; kingdom Metazoa; phylum Arthropoda; class Insecta; order Lepidoptera; family Noctuidae; genus Noctua; species Noctua janthina. The sequence continues at coordinate 4,219,085 of OY755067.1, forward strand.
GGTGGAAGGGACACCGACCCACAAACGGTTACCACGTATTCAGAACATAATTCAGAACCAACATGAAAAATTTTCATCGGTAATTTAAAAACAATCTTACAAAAGTGCAGAATATTCACGGTCAAAATGTATGGAACAGCCTTTTTTTTTTGTTATTAAATTCATCATCTTCCTGACCTTGTCCCATTCTACTTGGGGTCGGCGCAGCTCGTTTTCTTCCTCCATTCTCCTCTGTCAGACGTCACGGCATCATTTACTCCTTTCTCTTTCATATCAGTCTTCACACATCTTTTCTTTGGCCTTCCTCTCCCTCTCCATCCATCAACATTCATGTCCATTACTCTTTTAGTCACATGCGTTTCATCCCTCCTCATTACATGTCCATACCAAGACAAAGGTTATCCTGTTTTTTTAAATTACCTATGTTCGGGATGATGTACTGAATACGTGGTTACCGTTTGTGCATTGGTCTCTCTTCTACCCTTTTATAATTACGATTTTATTAAACTAGACAAGTTTAAAAAAATCATAATTTTAAAGTGTATTGTGCATATAAATTATTTCTGAAACATTGTCAATCACAAATAACATGTAAATATCATTAGTTTATTGATCATTCTCCATCCATATAAGTACAGATCTTCATAGTAATCACAACAGTGCGTCACACCGCTTACTCGTGCGGCCACTAATTAGTTAATCAATCCACTTAACGCTAATTTAACTGAACACGTGGTAATTAACTTAGTAACTATGTTGTTCTAAGATGAACTTAGAATATAGTCAGCCTATAATGTTCCATTGCTGGGACAAAGGCCCTCTCTTAGAGACGTCATCATCTGCCGAGCCTTCTCCCAACTATGTTGGGGTCGGCTTCAAGTCTAAACAGATGCAGCTAAATGTGAGTTTTTTTAAATGGAGCGACTGCCAATCTGACCTCCAGAATCCAATGACTAGGTTGATACGATAATATCTTGGTAAGTCACATCATCATCTGCTTAGCTTTTTCTCAACTATGTTGGGGTCGGCTTCCAGTCTCACCGGATGCAGCTGGATACCAGTATTTTAGATAAAGTGACTGCGTATCTGACTCCATAACCCAGTTATCTAAACGAACGATACCCCTTGGTAGGACTGGTTGCCAGAATTTCGGGTTCTAACATCTCGTATGGACAGTCAAAGATTTAAAAATGATAGCCGGGACCATGTCCACGGACTAACGTGCTTTCCAAGGCACAGTGAATACTAGACACTATGTGGTGGATAGTCATCCATCCACCGATCCGATCTCTGCAAGCATTGAGCGGCTATTATTATTTAGCCACGAGCCCTTATTTTCACGTTGATTACTGGCAGCAAATAAAAATGGAGAGTATTATTTGAAATATTTGCATCAACTGTCTCAGTGAGACAATATTTTCTTAAATCCGGCCAGAAAGGATAAGCAGCTGTGCATGACTCTCAGTGTCAATTGAGGGTAACTGATTTAATGGTGGCTCTGGCAGATGTCTCACAAATTCCATGCCTCATGGACTATTTTGATCTTTAATCTCTATACATGCAGATGGCTGGTCTTGTGACTTGTGCAGTTGACGCATTTGCACTTGAAAACCTACTAACACTATAAATCATTTCTGCTGATCAGTCCAGCTTTACCGGCAAGAACAAGCCGAGTTTATCCTGCGACCCAATAAATTAGATTCAAACGAATCATCATTTGCCTAGCCTTTTCCTAACTATATTGGGGTCGGCTTCCAGTCTGGATGCGGCAAAATACCTGTTTTTTACATAGAGCGACAGCCTATTTGACCTCACAATCCTGTTATTACTGGGTAATACGTATCGTTTTACCTTTGGTAAGACTGGTTGTCAGACTTTCGGGCCACTGCATATCTGAAACGACTCAAACGAATACTATCTACTAATTGCCTAAAAGGTACCAAAAGTCGCTTTTCTGTCAAATAAATTACACTTATTTACTGGCGAAGACCTATCACAAAGAAACATACTTTAAAGCTTTGGTCACGCCTTCAGAAGAAAACCTATTCAAAACGATTTATTATCTAAGTACAACGAATGGGCTATTACCATATTAAAATAACTGCCTTCAATGATACTATTCGCAAGCTACAACTTTGATATTTAGTAAAGGTGTTTGTATATCAAAATGATTGAAGTCTTTACGCCCCATGACAGCAACCCGACAGCCATCGACCCTCACTCATTAAGCAACACCATGTACATGAATAAGTCCCGAGGTACACCGAGAGCAACAATGCTTCAATACTTAGTTATACCCGTTATAGGCCGCAATCAAACCGCGCCTGAGGCGACGGCCTCCGCGCGATTGTTATCTGTCATTTTCATAGAATCGAAGCGGTAATGGAATGCCTCAACTTCTACATAATTATGCTAGCCTAGTAGAGAGACAATTATTTCACATTTATATTACATATTAAATTCAAAAGTTCCACGGAATGTTTGTCTGTAATTGTGGTCATTTAAAAATATTAAAATTGGTCACGTTTTCGAATGTAAAGAAGGTGAAACGTAAATGCATGTGTATTGCATCGCATGAAATGAATTTCGATGAATAAATAACAATTTCAAAACTACAATTAATAATAATAATACAACATTCAATATAAACACAGACGGCGACCTCAAAGACCTTTGGCTTTTGACTTCTTAATGGATCATTTTCACAGCAACGTATAGCGTAAATATGACCCATTAAACGGCGATCAAAGTCCGATAAATCCCTATAACCGCCACCTAGTGTAGCTTGGGGGTTAATAGACAACTAACCTGTGGCATTGAGTAGGAACGGCGATGATTATCTCGCAGGCGACGCCCTGAGGACTATGTAATAATGCAACTAAGATCATTGCTGCATCATCAAGACTGATGAACCTCCCATCCAGTGTTATGTGCTGCATAATAATACTTTTCAATCGCTATTGACGCTGTCTTCACCTTTTATGGTAACAACTAGTTGCATGTAAATTGTTTTGTGTTAATTATTTTCGATTATTTTTTCACCTCGGTGTGCCCTTGTCTTCGTCTCTTCTACTTTAGATGTACTCTAAGGTTTTAATTAAACTCTGTGTGCAATTCGACCCAGAAACGTTGTTGTATGATAAATTGTATGAGAACTAAACGAATCATTCTTAATTACAAAGAAACTAACAGCTTTTTGTATAGACAAAGGAATTGGATTCCACTAAATTAACATTTGATGAGGCCATTCAGAATCAACGCCCTAATAACAACAAAACTATGGACAGAAGAAAACACCGGTAGTTTACTTTCGATACAAACTTAATCGCCAAAAAGGACTAAAGAAAAAACGCAAAGGATAACAATTTAGCCTTCCGACTACCTAGAACGTCATTATCTCCGGTCATAAATCTTCACGGACTCAAATTGTTCTCATTTCACACCAAATAAGTTACGGGGAAGAGACCTGCGTATGCGCAGGCGGCCGTGCAATTACCCATGGTAATAACGCCGGGGGCCAACGTTGAAATACAATAATTCATTGTAGCACCGTCCGGCCTGTGGTTACCGGCGATTGGTTCAAACCTAACGATAATTGGGCTGTACTTAGCTCCTTTAGTTCGCCTCAATATCGGTTGGCAGTTTTGGGTCGAAGGTTCTGTTGGTTTTTGTGGACAATATGAAAATTTTGATATATAAAACTCCGGTGGGTGTGTGTGCGTAAATTTTCTCCTCCTAAACGCCTTCACCGTTTATGATGACATTTTTTTTAACTTGAATGGGACCAACTGAAAGGTTCCCGGTAGGTGCCGCTGTTGTCGACATCCAGAAAAGGACAGGACAACGTTTGTTGGGTCAGTTAGTGGATGATAAAACTTAATTAGCCACTGTAGCCTCTTTTATAGAGTCTGCGATAAGGACAATGGATCAGTCCCTTCAAAACCGATATATAAGAATAATCCACCAAATGTTACCTTTTGCTCGATATCTTCATCTGACCGTAAAAACGAAGTTTTCATCATCAAACTACAACTTGTAAATCTAAATTATAATTAGATTTTAATCTTTAAATTCGTTTCGGTCATTTTAATTAAAACACACGAAAAGGTCACTTTAAAGTTTTGAACTTTTAATTTAAAGCCGACCTAGATATATCTTTAAATGTACAATTATGTAAAAGAAAAAATGGTAACACGTCACAGTTTTTACTTCGTTTTAATATAATCCAGGTAATTATGTAGTGGCAACACTGGCAACCGAGTATTATATTGTAAGCCCGGCTGCCAACAAATTGATAAGGCTCATGAATAAAGATGGTTGCTCGACGGTCATGCGCAAGAGTTGCTTTCTTTGTCCAGTACATTACACCTCGGGTCTCGTTCGGAATGGCATGCAAGGTGCACGTCGACCCACATATATATTTAACTGAATTTCCCGTTTATTTTTGCATCTAGATGTGATTATCAAACGATCAACTTTACGTATCCACACACGATCTTGTAAATGCGTGTCATATCCATTTATCTGTGTTCTGTGGAAAAAATATTATGGTATTTAGTTCGAGAGCAACGCAGTTTTAATTGCGACTAACATTTGAAGAAAAAAATGTTTACACGTAAAAGCAAGTTTTATTTACTAAAGTTATTGATATCTTGCGTGTATTTGCAAATAGCGTTGAACTAAAAATACGATCAATTAAATTAATACATTATTTGGGTAGTCAAATGAATTAGGCTTGGCGAAAGATGGCGAAACAGTTGACAGGGCCTCGTTAAATAAAAACGTATAAATTAAACGCACGATAAATAAATAAATTCCAGCTTACGCATTGGAAATTTAAAACACGTATTTGTCCAGAATATGAAACAAATACGACTGTCTGGATATAACATCAAACGGGGGGAATAAATAAACTAAAATATAGTCCGATTTTAAATGCAGCCGGTCAATAATAAGCGTGGCATAGGATTATTTCATCGTCCTATAAGTTTCCGCACGTAACCACGATCAGTCAGCCTGGGCAGGTGCGCGAAGAACCGATCAAAACACATGATTTATATAAAACATCTTACAACGATCACCAGCACAACTCAAGACAGACCTTACCAACTTGCAAGTAAAGTATAAATTCAAGTACAGGTGCAACGGTCGTTAAATAATTTAAATTGCGAATTATATATTTTATCGACGTACGCGCACCAAGCAATTGCGGTAGCGACTACCGTCGGTATATGTGTGAAGAATGACAAACTAGTATAGTTTTATACTTGTGACACGCCCCACGGCTTCGCTGCGTATTTCAACGTTGACTTTATTTCATTTGGGAATTGAAAACAATGAGGACGACTTCCTTTTTTGATATCGACTAATTGACGGGTCGACGACAAATGTCTTGTTGTAGGAAAAAAATGTTTTTTACCAGTGCTCGTATACTTGTTACAAACTATAACCAAAAGGTTTGAACTCGATATAAGCTCGATCCAATTGACTTGGGTTCCGTTTACTAAGTCGGCTGGATACGGCAATACTCATTTAAAACGTCGAAGAAATTGTGAATCGTCAGCTGGTGACGATGTTTATGCAACAAGCTCCTCCAGCAAAAACACCGAACATTGCAAACTAATCACAGAAATTATGTCCGTAACTTATGATATTTACGAAATCCTTATTCGGATAGAAAACTTCATTAATTACTGAATTGATGCTTCATAATTACAAAACTGCAGATATTTGACATTAATAATTGCAATAGAAGCAACAGAAACGAAGGAATTAAGTAATGAACTAATATGAAAGCTTAGTCATAAAAAAAAACAAGCAACTGAAGCCCCTCGTGGCAAATAAATACATTATTCTGTAATTGATCATTAATGTAACTATTTGAGCCACATTTAACAAAATTACAACACAACACAACATCAAAATACAATGAAAAATAATTACCACCAAGACATTTGACATCGACGGACAAAGAGATCAAGTTTATATTGCCATTGTAGAAATAATTAATTGGTTGGAGCCGACCGACAGCATAGCCACTGCATCCTGTATTTGCTATTTATTTTATTGGCAACACACATAGTACGCACACATATCATAGACCCCGTAAAAGTCTAGGACTAATAGGGGCCTTCTAAGATTGACTAAGTAACTGTGAAGGAAATTGTTATATGTGATTTGTGTTTTTCATGCTCTTGGAATACTTTATCATCATCTCCTGGCTTTTTCATATTACTTGGGGTCAGCGCTGCACTTTTTTTTATTTCATTCCCCCGTTAGTCGTGACACACTTACTCCTTTTTCTTTAATTTCATTCCCACACTGCATCTTTTATTTGGCCTTCCTCTATCTCTCCATCCATCAACACTTATATTCATCACTCATTTAATCCCAAACTTGATAGCAAACCCAATTCACCATCATCTGCCTAGCCTTTTCCTAACTATATTGGGGTCGGCTTCCAGTCTAACCGGATGCAGCTGAATACCAGTATTTTACAAAAGTAGTAAACCCAATTAAAAAGCTTTAATCATGTAATAGGGACGAGCTTATTGCCAATACCCGCTACTAGAGAGAATAGCCAATTGTACAATTCCTGAAGCATAAATCCTGTATTACATGTGAAGCTAAACAAATAACGTGGCTACATCGGCTTCGTTAGCGGCAGGTCAAAGGGCACTGTTACACAAGATCGTTACTGTACAGTCAGTGGCAAACATGGACGACACGGGCTGTTCAAAAATCTCAATGACACAAATGGTGTTTTCAAACTGAACGCGGAGTTCGTTTACTGGGATCCCAGCAAGAATTATTACTCTTGAGATCAATTTTCTTAGATGTTTTGGGGCACTATGTAATTATTTGGTGGGTAGATGATGTACAAGGAGAACAGTCATTAGTATTACACCTTACATAGCTTGACATTTTAACTGCTGCCAGCCATCCTGCGGAGATCATTGTTTCAACTAACCTGAGAGCGTCCAGCCTTACGCTTCCCGATTTGCGGTCACCGCTCAAGAACACGTTTATCTCAACAGACATCGGTTCTACGGCTAATATGGCCGGGCCATTACCACTTCAGCTTGCTTATTCTGTGAGCTTTTTCGACAACTTTGGTTCTCTACCGGATTAAACTTGTACTGACACTTACGGGATATCTTTCGTAATTGTTAATTATTTTGAGCTCCCGAGTAAGTTCACAAATCCGTCCGTAAGTGACAGTACAAATTTAGCTGTAAGCCGTGAAAGATTAAAACAGTGTCTACCGGATTACTTCATTTCGGATTCGAAAACAACATCTTTCTCCCGTGATCATTGTGTTTGGGGTTCGGCTATGCTATAAATGGTTAAAGGGAGCTTAACTTTGTGACGCTGTCTGTACCTGTACCGTCTCTATCCACCGCACTAATGTCCTCCTTAAGGAGCCGACGAGATTTACAACGTGTTGCTACAGTACCAGCTTTGTATTGCGTTAATTTAAAGCGCGGTGCTAACAGTATTGTAATGTGATGCTGCTGTTAATTCTTGTGTGTCCCACGGCCTTATTGTGGAGTTGGGAGAATGGTCGGCGTGCTCTCATTAGTTACCTGCGGAAATGGAGTTAATTTAGATCTTAAAAGGACTGCTGGTTAATCAATTCAGCCCTCACGTGCGCTACCTTAGTTACTCACTACGAAAGTTTGGCTTAGGCTTTATCAGAACTTCGAGGTGTTTTGCATGAAGGTACGCCGGTTGACAGAATTTTCGTTTATGTTATTTCTACCTGTTGTCCGTATTCGTAAGTCAAACAGAGAACGTTGTCGCGAATCTGTCTAGAGAGCAAGGGTGGCGATCAACACTCGTGTCTTCTCTGGATGAGAAGAGGCTTTCGCCCTGCAGTGGAACTAAAAACTGATATTTTAATAATTAATCAATTACAAAACACGAACAGACACTAAACGACAAATTCTCGCTAGGGGGTCGTCCATTAATCACGTGAGGCTGGAAAGGGGGGAGGGGGGTTCGGAAAAAATCACGAAATATCACTAGGGGGAGGGGCAGGTGTAGTGAGATATCACGTGTATTTATTTTTTCTTTGAACGCGCGATTTCTAAACCGAAAAGCGGTGCGTGACCTTGACATTTTTATCACGGTGCTTATTTTTCCAGAATTAAATTAGATTATACCTGTTAACCTGTATTTAAAGATAATATTCTGATTTTTTTTAAGATACTTTGTACCAAAAAAAATACACGTGATTTTGGGTGGGAGGAGGGAGGGGTAGTCTAAAACTTCACCACGAATCACCATGGGGGAGGTGGGGGTTAAAAATTTGCTAAAAAACATCACGTGATTAATGGACGACCCCTAGTGAGTAAAGCTATAAAATTAAAAAAAATGGCTGTCTATGTCTACATTTTGTTAAATACTCCATAGACAGGAACTTTACTTTCATAATACTGCATACATCCCATTCTCTAACATAACATAACACATGTAACATCCACGTTTCAGTCACGTCCGAGCAAACTATCCCATTACTTTATTTGTATGCGTTTTTGCGTCGGATTACAACACAGTTTGAATGGCGAGTACGTGTGAAAGAGCCCTAAGTATCTGCGAAACGGTCCGTTACTGTAATAACGTAACGTAGCTATAGCGTAGTTAAATAACCGTTATTTCCGACTTTGACACATAAATAATAATGCGTGTAGGGTTACCAGTGCAAATATAGATGTTGGAACAAAAAATTAATCGCACACAACTCAAGCTTATTCTATAAGCTATAAACTTCTTACGACTGTGTGGGTATTATAAAAGGTATATTTTTTTTTAATGACCGTTTATATTGACACATTTTTTCCGACGCTTTTTAACAAAACAATAAATATGTGGGAAGAAACTTGTGAAAGTGACATCTGTCATCTGTCTAGGTATTAGTCACTTCTCAAGCGCGCCAAATGACGCTGGCAGAAAAAAAAAACTTTGCAAGCAAGACAACTGAGCGTAGGGGTCCTGGATATGATCCCCACTTCCCCAGGCACTACAAAATGTTATTAGGATTTTGCTTTACAAAATTCTTAATAGCAGATTGGAAAGGATTCTGGAAGTATGTCTGTATGGCCAATTTATAGCAATAGATCGTTCTCTGGCAAAATGCATTATACACATCTGCCTACCTTTTCAGTGAATACAAACATCATCCTATTTTATGTTATCCATAAATTCATTAAATTAAACTCAAAGCTTATATCCAAAGGCAGAGAGACTCTGTAAGTTAATTCCCATGTTCATAATAAAGTTCTAACTTGTACCACTGACAAAGGTAATATTGTACAGCTGTACCAGTGTAGGTACATGACACAGCTTGAAAGCGAATCGTAAAATATCAACATATTGGACAAGAGAGGTTGTACAGTCCTTTTACAGTTAAATTACCTACTTGCTGTTGCCCGCGACCTTCGTCTAGTGAAATAATTATATTATTTAAATCGGATTTTGTCAACAATTTCAAGGGTTTTAATTTTTTTGCACGGAACCCTCTTTCCATCTTTTTCTAAAATAAAAGTAGCTTAAGTTACTGCTTACAACATCAGCTATCTGCCAGTAAAAGTCCCGTCAAAATCGGTCCAGCCGTTTCACAGACCGGCAAGCAGACAAAAATTTATAAGTACCATTTAGGCTTTCATTTGCATTGAGTTTTTTACTGAATGCATAATGGTACTGTTTGCTGGTATTGTACTGTGCAGTAATTACAATTTTATTTATTTGTGTAGAAGTATAGATTACAGCTGCAACCCAATAGAAACCTTATTGAAAATTTGTTAAAGATCACTGTCATCTTGACGGGGTTGTGAATGAGAGCAATTCTACACCAACCGTAAAGTTCCGAATGTAAAGATCACTGTGCTTTTGGTGGCGATGCCATAATTACAGGTAAAATAACAATGAAAGTACTGTAGAGTGAATTTACCAATGACCCCGGGAAAACGTGCATTTCAGATTCGCTTTGAACATAAAATTCACTGGCCAATATCTCGTTTAAAATGAAACATATTGGAATTCAAACAGCTATCATTCTTAGCTGATGAATTCATTTGAACCTACGCAATCGTAAATCCACTGGCAGACAATGCACAGCTTAAACCGCTGGGTCCAGAAGCAAGAAAGTTTGCACAAGTATACCATTCGTAACATACTACCATTAAAGAATGATTTTTGAAAATCGATGAGAGATTATTGAAGTTTTTGTGGAAATTCGATGGTAAATAATTACTATGGCGCACGTCTTGTTTCATGATAAAACACGTAGGAAGGTATTTTCGGAGCAAGACCACTTTTTCCAAATACCGTACCCTATCTACGTTTTAATCTCTCAATCAGAATAGCTGTGCGTCAGCTAGACATAGAACTCTTCCAAGCTTCGTTGTACTGATTGGCTGACAGAAATACTATAAATACATTAACTCAAGCTTTTGAAGAAACTTTTGGCAGAAACTACAGAAAACCACCAGTTCAATCATCACTATTTTTGGCAGCCTTGCTCCACCCATTGCTGGGTATAGGCCTCCTACAAATACCAATAGACAATTAAATCACTGCACAAGATCAAAAATAAAAAATAAAAGCATTTATTTCAAGTAGGCCAGTTACAGGCACTTTTGAATTGTCGAAACAAAGACAACAGTGAAATATAGCTACAGTCCCAGTCACAAGGCACAAAAACTGTGAAAGTAGGTACTGTAGTTGCCCATTCCCTAACGTAGATCTCTATGGAGAAGAACGGGCAAGAAACTCCATGGACACTCTTTTAAATCAGAATACTTTAACTAAACCTTGGATCGTCTTACAGTTCTACTTGAGTAGGTAGTGTTTCAGAAGCAAATATGCGGGTAGGATGAGTCACACTGGTACAGACAAATTCCGGACCGTCTGCGAACACCAGACACTAACAGATACTTCACTACTTTTGTATGGAGTTGTTCGCATCCGGAACATTACCTAAGTCAAGACACAAACTAGCGCAATGGGACCCATCTACCAGAACGACAACCCTAAGCTTAGTACACACTTATCTTGCTGCGTAGCAACTTATCGATTCGCAGCGGTAAGTACACTGGTGGCCGAGAAATTAACTGCATCTAAGACAATAAATAATAGTTCGAAATTATCGTCCACAACTTTGCCAATGCTGTTGCAGCCAGTGTGCAACGTACCTAAGTGGACTTTTAAGAAGTAGGTAGATAGGAAAATTAGCCCATATTTTGACTTTCACCATCGATAGTTTATCTGAGAACAATAACTTAAATCAGTATCATAATTTCTTGTATCTGTTTTTACTAGGAGAATCTTGTTACAATAAATCACGTTTATTTGCAATATATTTACAGCAAAAGGCTGTTATTTAAACACAGATGTCATCTAAATGGGCTCTGTTGGTAAAGTTACATTCAAATGTAAAATACTACAAGAAACACCTGTGCTATTTGTGCTTCTTGAATTTATTTTACTTGAAATTGAATACAGATATTATGTGCTCAGTGCGTCTGGCAGTAGAATCCAGACGTACCGAATAAATTAAATAAACTACGGGCCACATCTTAAGAAATATAATTAAAATTAAACTCTTGTAAAAAGTCATCTATTATAATTAGGTCTATTTGGACTCAAAATATAATTTATCTATTTATTTAAACTTCGTGTACAAGAGTGGTACGTACGCGAACTTAATGTCACAAGGCATAACAACGTTTCTTTAACACCCAAAGTAATTTCTTGGATTTCCTCATGTATGTAAATTTAAGCAAATAACATAATTTTATCTTAGGTAAGTTTCTGCTACCTCATTACTCCTTCCGATCTAACTGTAAAAACGCGCCACCGCTACGATAACTTCACATTCCACACAGATGTTTCCATCTCCCATCAAATACCTTACGTTTATCTATGGAAATAATCTAGCGAAAATTGTTTATTTATCTAGCTTCCCTATTCCTTTATACAGCAGTGACAGCTTGGCTTTAAGTCATGGAGATAGCCACTACGAACTTAATTGAATATCAACGACGAAGAATTTGTGTCAAACATAGAAGTAACCAATAAGCCTCATAAAGGCTTACGAACAATAGGCATAAAACCACAGTTCAGATTATTTGCAACACAACATGCAATGTATCATTTTTCATACATTATAACATTCTTCACGAACACACTGAAAACAAACTCAAACTCAAAACATTTATTTCAATTAGATCATTACAGGCACTTTTGAATGTCAGAAAAACAATGAAAGCGAAGCTACAGTCACAGACACAAGGTATAATAACTTGTGAAAGTACTGTAGTTGTCCATTCCAAGGCGTTGAACTCTATGAAGAAGAATGGGTAAAAGAAACTCCATGGACACTCTTTTAAATAAAAATATTCTGCGCGCATGCTACGTGCATATATACCCGGCTAAAAATGTTGCATTCTATGTTGCATTGCATCATCATCTTCCAGCTTGTCCCATTCTACTTAGGGGCGACGCACACGTTTTCTTCTTCCATTCTCCCCTGTCAGACGTCACGTCATCATTTACTCCGCATGTTGCATTACATGTTGTGTTGCAAATAATCTTTACCTAGCTTTACGAAGCTCGTGGTTTATGCGACGGAGAAGGGAACCCACAGCCTCGCGGTCAGAGGTCGAATCTTTATGAGTCGTGGCCAGTAGGATGAGTTATGTTCTTTAATAGATATGAGCGAGGCTAACTTAATAGATAATTATTGTTTCTCCTTTATAATTGCGTCATTACTCGGTGAATTTATGAGCTTAGCTTTAAGAAAGTTTGTTCAAAGAGTTTTCTCGTATTACAGTAGGTTAAATGAAACTACTAAAAGCTAGCCCCTCATCTAGACCTTTTAGTATAATGGTCGCAAGCGCGGCTGCTGAACATTAAGGCCTGGGATCGATTTCCAGGTCCAGCAAAATGTTTTTCCATCTGGAATTGCCATGACTCTGCAAGCATGCTCGGTTGATGACAATAGACTAGCCCCATATTACATGGGACTTAAATATAATTGGTGAAATGAGAGTGTACTATTAGATAGAACTCTGCCTAACCTTTCAGGGATTACAGGCGTGAAGCTATACTAACTCAAGGTCAAAGTGTTATCATTGACAACACTCTGCCTGCGCAGTCTACTGTACATAAAAGTGAGTAAGTGTGAGAGTTCAGTTGATTTATAAGTAGTGATAACTTAATTGTAAAGTTTAAACTTAAAAGCAACAATAAGTAACTTAGTCCTCTTATAGAAGTTGCTCTTACCATAAAACTGTGCTTTATCAAATACTTATTATTGCTATTATTTTAAAGCTTGGTTTACACTGCCTCTTTGCATTAAGTTGCCCTAAGTAAGACGCTATTATGGTCCTATGATATCTGTGTCATTATAATTAGCATAGATTCTCATAACATAACATCGCGCTATTAATTCTCTATGGGTTAGGCAGAAGTTGTCCCTGTTATACCTACATTTTACCTTTTGTATTTTTTCTAGTGTGTATTATTTGTGAAATACATTTGTCATCCTGTATTCCTGTCATCTTCCTGGATTGAATTGTACAAGTCGCAGAGTTTGTAGAAGTGTTCGCGGATCAAAAATTCTCGAACTCTGGATGCTTAGAAAAACTGATAAACCCAGTTTTAAAACTAACATCCTAGGTGCATTTTTAAAGTAAAGTCAGAGAATTAATTTCTTTTATTCCATTTTTTAACGGTAATACGTGCTGATTAGTAATTTCAAAACACAACTGTTATTCTTTGACAGTTGTATGAATACGGCTAATTGTCGAAGTGTATTTTGACAAACAGTTAATTTCCAGGGCTGTTCACAATGTCAAAGTTTGTGACACCATAATGTTTTTTTAATTCAGCCCATCGATTGACCATTGAGCACAAGAAAATATACGATTCTCCCACAGCCAAATTTTACGAGTTTTTACGTGGGAACATAAGTAACTACCAAACATAATCTATTTATCTTTCCTAACTAGTCGGAGAAGTAGTGATGCGACATGATGCGATACTCGATATTTTGGATCGATAGAAACGAATACGGATGCTTGGATCGACACTAAAGCAAAATATCGGAATGAATGGACTATATCGTACCGAATTGTTAAACAATTTAAAAGATTACAAAATGAGGACCTAGAAGGACTAAAAAATAACTGGAATGTTGGCTAGACACGAGTGATTATTAAGTACGATACGATACTTTTGTATCGATTTAAAGTGTCGAATATCGATACATACGCAAGTATCGTACATCCCTACTGGGAAGCGACTGGACCATCCAAATTACGTAAATAACTATAAATAAGAGGCGGCCATTACGGAGTTTTATGTCATCAACTATAAATCGAAGTGTTCAAGCGTGATTGGAATACCATCAGTAATGTCGTCACTTCGTCAATTCCACGTGTAAGATAAAAATAAGTACACATTATGTACACTGGAGCTCGTGTCTAAGTAATAACTAACGGGTCGATCAAAGATTAAGTTACGCTAACCGAGGTCGGTCCGTGGATGGGTGACCACCCATAACATATCGAGCTCCTATGTGCCTCGGAAAGAACGTTACGCCGTTGGTCGTGGCTGTCTTTTGTAGTAGTTAGCAACCGTGGTTGTCTGACAACCAGACTTACCAAAGGGTATCATATCAAACTGGGACAAATCCAGACTCCGTGGCTGCTCCAAAGAAATTTTCTGATGGAAAAACCCAATAACACTTTCAGAACCCAACCCAGGACCGCATTCTCAGCAGTAGCTCTTGCGACCACTAGATATACTTGCCAGTCCAATCGACGGCAAGCCATCGTGTGAAAACGTTGAATCTAATTTTCTTTGTTCACTCGCGCAGCTATTAAGTATAGTGCAAATTACACAGAACTGATATAACTCCAATTACATGTTATTAAAGGTGATATTGTAAATAACTTTCTGGGCTGTACAGTCACGTGCACTAAATATATCAGCATCATCTGCCTAGCCTTTTCCCAACTAAGTTGAGGTCGACTTCCAGTCTAACTGGATGCAGCTGAATACCTGTATTTTACATGGAGCAACCTATCTGAGCTCCACAACATAGTTAGTACTGGGTCATACGATACCCCTTGGTTAGACTGGTTGTCAGACTTTCGGGCCACTGACTAACTGGAACGACTGTCAAAGATCTACATTAGATAGCCGGGACCAACGGCTTAGCGTGCACTAAATGTATTTACTTTTACTTACCTTAATTCAAAAGTGATTTTCTCATGGAATAATAATTGTTTGTTTGAGATATGACCTATTTCATAATAATTTGGATTATAAAATTCTGTATTTATGACAACCTGAAATTGCAATCAATACAATAAGTAATAAAATCACTTTTGAAAGTACCTTAGTGTTTACCTTATGTACAGGTACACACTAAGCTACTTTTAAAAGTGATGGTGCTCGCGACTGTACTTAAGTACTGGCAACAAAAAAACATAAGTGATGATGTGTAAGCGATAGGTCACCGCCTATTATTACACACTTAATGGTACCTACTACATACATATTATTTCCACCGACTCCGCTTGTTGTAATTATTTTAATAGAACTACTTACAAATGTCCTACTTATAAACTTTTTTGTACACTCTACATGTCGGTTAGAATGTGATGATAGTATGATTATATGTGAAATCTAGCGAGCACGTTATTATTTGTCCAAATGCACTAAAAACACTGTGATGAATAAACCCTTTTTAATTATTTTTATAGAATTATTTTATAACTTTAAATTAAGAAATAACAGAAGAAAAAAACCTTTATTTTTGCTTTAGAAGGACACACACTGACCTTATTTATTGGTGAGAAGAGAGAGTTTCGCCAATCCTTCATCTAAACACCCTTGGATACTTCATTTTAAAGTTCCCATATTCCCATCACCTTATTATAATTATAAAGACATTTATCCGTGGTGCCAGGCAATTGGGCTTACCCCAGTTTTAAACGTCACTTTGTGCCTATTGGCCTCGTTTTGTTGTCTCCTGATGATGTGGAGGGCAGTGGAAATTATGTTTTTCCCATTCCATCCGGGAAACCTAATTTTTTTCTCTGGTACTTCGTGGAGCTTCGTTGTCTCGGCGCTTTTCTCAACACTCTTGATTCTGACTTTCAGGAGTTTCAGTGGTTTGGAAAAAGAGCAGAGAACTTAAAAAAAAAATCCATCACCGTTCAGTCACTCATTTGATCCTCAGTAAAATATCCCTTTCCGCACAAAACTGACTCACACGAAGTTCCATGTATGAAGCACCCATTACAGTTATTACTCGCAGTCCATGGGTACAGTACATAAGCTGAAACTATAGGTAAGTGCTTGAAACATTAATAACTCGCGGCATGTAATTGCATTAGCTTCTAATCTATAATTTATTGTGGATCCGGATGTGCAGACCTGTTTGTCCTTAGGCGGTGTTCACATGATACGGTTAATCGCAATCTACGGAAGCAACTTAACGATATTTGTACGATAATATAGGTGCATGAAAAGTAGGATTACTTACTCGATAACGACAACAAGTGATAGCTACTGCCTATCTGTTGGTAAATATGTTCCAGGATAATTGAAAAAATCGTTTTTAAATATAAAAACAGATGGACGTATTTCTGTTATAAGTAGTATATCTGCAATCTCTATCTATTTCAGTTAAATACGTCAAGCTAATCCCACATTCTAAATGTGGTATCAGTGGTATCAGTAAAATCAGTATGTTTATATCGGCTTCCAGTTTATATAGAAGAATATCACTAGAAGTCTAACATGGAGCGACTGCTGTAGTCTAACATGATTTATGACTGTACCTACCTAATTCGACTGTGTCAAAATCTTCATAATTCAAGATGTGTCGTAAGAAAGATTTTAACAAAAGATGAAGCCATCAGATGCTTCCTCGTAGCGGCGATTGGCGGCGGCGATCTCTCGCGTCAGGCCTTGGTTCAAGCCATGGTCCGGAGCGAGAGGGAATGGGAAGCCGTCACCTCCTTCTGCGAAGCAGTCATGCTAGTGAAGAAGGTGGCGGGACGTGAGAGAGAAAGAACCTCACGTCCCAGTCGCCGCGGGAGACGCCCTGGGCGTTGGGGGTCACGTGGTGGCTCCCGGCCACCGTAGGCGCGGGCCTGTGGACGGCGAGTTATGGGCCAGCTCGCCGTCCGGCCGTCTTATGACGACAGGCCGTGTCGACGGCGCGTTCGTGTTCCACGCGCGCCTCAAAGAGATGTCAGCAAATAAGTAGGGGTCCGCAAGGGCCGATGCCTGCCAGGGCTGCGGGACTGTTCGAAAGAGATACCGTGGCCCTGGAACACAAAGGGCAAAGAAGGAACATGGATGGGTTTTAGTCAGTACAAGTCTGACACTCCCTTCCGCTCCGCCCAGAGTGGGGGGGTCATTTGATGATTTCCCATCCAGAAAAAAAAAAAAAAAAAAAAGCCATCAGATGCTCCGTTAACAAGAATCATCAAAACATCGACCAAATAGTATGGTCGTAAGTCTCCTACGCAGGTATGCACCACGCCTTATATAAGCCTAGCTTTTGCTCACGGCTTTACCCGCTTCAATTAGTTCATGCTCTTAATTTAGAGCCGTGCATCGATTTGTAATACGTTTCCTTAATTATGCACGAAATAATTGCTTCATTCCCCGACATTAAGCTTAGTTTTCATGTAAATCTGTGGAATTACAAGTAAAATGCAGTATCGACTTCTATGGAAGGTACTTAAGACCATAAACTTTGAAATTTTAAAGCATTAATTAGATACTTGATCGTTTTCTAGAAGAAATACACTGGTGTTGCTATAAGAAAATGTAATTCATTAGTTTAATGACTCAACAATTATTTGTCGGCAAAACAAGCTTGATCATTAATGTGTGTTTATTTCTGTATATGTTATATATGTTATATGGCTGGAATATAACATATATAACAATGTTCACTAATCCTAAAAATCTTATCCTCCTTTTTCAACCAAAACAGTTCGGAATCTTAATCGAAAACTTAGATAACTTTTCCATCTCAGATGGCGATGATAGCCCGTACTTAAATTGTAAAACTCTACAGCATTAGATGGATCCCTAATAAACCCCAGCCAAGCATTACGTGATAATACTGTGCTTAACAGCGAGCTTCGATTGAAGGCTATAACTGGTCATCAACTCATCACCGCACCTTCGTTACGTAGCATCATGGTGTAGGAAGATACAGAAGGCTCGACTTTAGGCAAGTCATTAGATCCTCACCCCCCCCCCCCCCCCGACCCTTGCTCGAGCCAGCCCGCGATGCTGAGCCAGTAGTTTTAAATCAGCCCCTAAATAATGTCACTCTGATCCAGCCTGTCCATTTGCTACCCTCCCCAGCAATGCTCTAAGCCGAAGTCCGTACCGACAGGGGGAGCCCTTAGCGCGCTGTCGCTTAGTTTATAAGTTCTATGCTGCTGGCATGAGGCCTTACACTCAAGGCACAGGAAAAAGAAGCCAGCCTCATAAGTTCATCTGCGAGATGCGATTAAATAGCATGCTGGCCTAGTTTCCTCACACACATAAACATCGTGAGAAAATCAGACCAGCATCCTCCACCAAAGCATGTGATCACACTACAAGGCCACTGCTGAACTGATAAGCACGTTTTTCTTATTTCATATCAATGGTACGTCTTAATAAATTATTTGGGACCTATACTATACTACTACATAATATGCGACGTCAACCAACTCGCACTGCGCTCATGTAGTTGATTATGATGACCCACAGAGAGAGGAGGCCTTCGTCCCAGCAGTGGGACCAGCTGTTCATGTCTGTATAAAGGGTGTAAATAGACCCTTAACATAAACGAAGGGCACTTGTTCTATTGGGGTGTGTGCTATTGGGGGTCAAAGTTCCAAGTTTTTTTTTAAATACATGTTTTTAATGGAACATTTTTACTTTACACACCTCCACGACCCCCGTACTATTCAATTCATCCATCAGCACAATGTTTTGAGTGCTTTCCATCGAGTCCTAACCTTAAAACGTGATTTTTCACCCCAAAAAAAAAAAGTCGATTCCCAGCAATAATTTTTGCGTAAAATGACTTAGTTTGATGTACAGAATGCTTGGTTAACAGGTAAGTGAAGGGTCTGTTTACATCCTGTATACTGTGTGTAAGTTCTTAGTACAGTGTACCTTCTGCCCACCTTTATTTCGTGTGTTTACTATGCAATAAGATGGTCTAGATAAACATGGGCGTTACGTGGCCCGTTAATTTAACCATAACTGTGTGTGGAACAATACGAGTAACGTGGAAATATGCGAGATGAGTGATAGCAGTTAGTGGGACTTGGTCGAGCCGGTCTAGGAGGAGTGCAGTTATGAGTTCAAAACTGACTGGATTGTGGCAAATTGACGAAAGGAGTAGATAAGAATGGAGAAGGTAGCATTCTGTATTTTCTGCGTGAGTTTATGTATTCATGAAATTACGAAATTAGAAATTGGTACATATTTTTAAAGTACATTACAACATCCGTAGGTCAAGTAAGGAACTGCTATACGAAAAATAATAATTGTGTCAGAGGTGTAATAATATTGTATTTTTTTCCGACGGTTTCAATTACCCTTGGGTTAGCATTATACGGCGTGGAAGGAACACTCACGCGAAAACCGTTACCAAGTACCTATTCAGTTTTTCATCGGTTATTAAAAAAAAATCGGCTGTTCCATACATTTTGACCGTGTAGCTGTAGGTATTGCACTTTTGTAGGAAACAGCTGTTGTTTTTTTTATAACCTATGTAAAATTAGAGAGCAGCGGTGGCCCAGTGGTGGAGACCCCGACTTACGAGCAGTAAGTCGTGAGTTCGAACCCAGCCAGGCGCATTACTTTGTGTAAGTTATTTCATCACCATTGCTCTCAAAACGGTGAAGGGAAACATCGTGAGGAAACCGGCATGTCTTAGAACCAAAAATTTAAAGACATGTGACATCTACCAACCCGCGCTGGGCCCGCGTGGTGGTTTATAGCCCATTCCCTCTCATAGAGAGGAGGCCTGCGTCCCAGCAGTGGGAACATTAATAGGCTGATTATGCTTATGCTTATGCTATGCTATGTAAAATTTCTATGAGGGAGAGCTCAGAATAATGTTCTGAATACGTGGTAGCCGTTTTGGTCGTCGTCCCATCTACCCCGTTTAAAATTCTACTTTCGGAGTCCTCTTTGCTATGAAACTCTGAAAAAAATAATCAATTAATTTCTTATGTAAGTTAACACAACTGTTATCCCCAAAAGATAAGGCAGAGGGATATTACGCCAGTTATATATTTTTATGTAATAGAGGCAAGCAAAAGGTTAGGCAGACGATGATGATGCAATAGGGGCAAGCTTAAT
This sequence comes from Noctua janthina, assembly GCA_963576755.1. Lineage (NCBI taxonomy): Eukaryota > Metazoa > Arthropoda > Insecta > Lepidoptera > Noctuidae > Noctua > Noctua janthina. Next base: position 4,239,494 of record OY755067.1, read on the forward strand.
CTCGCTACATTAGGTAGATACACTAAAACTCAACATCCAATTCAAGCTTTACTGCAAATACATATATTTCCCATAAAATCACAACTTAAAACCTTTAACATGTCCCACTGCGGATAATACACAGTTTATAAACCTAACACTCATTGAAAGGTCGCAGTTACTCGGCACTCGGCATTGCATTAAATCCATGATTTCCTTCACCACTCCACTAACAGATGACATTGACTCTAAATTCCATTTAAACCCCATTTATTCCAATTAGCGACTGTTAATGCTGCTTGGTAAATACTCGGACATAGATCAAATACTTCACTTTGTGTTTAGTTCTAGTTAATGTTTATTCTTGTTGTTGATGAAAAGTACCTTCGAGTAGTTACGTAAAAATATAGGTAATATTGCATGTATGTGGGAGCTACATCTGCCAACAAACTGCTTTACAGTTTGGCAGAAGTTACATTTTTTTTTTGTAATTGGAGGTTACCACGAATAAACACTTTTCATTTTTTTTTTTTTTTTTAATTATTATTTATTCAATATACATAGCTTTTATGTGGATTGCAATGAAGAGTGTCGATTCTTGTTGTTTGGTTTGACTTTCGTTACTAATACATATTTCTGAATGGATGTAAGCTACCTTTTTCCCAACTTTTATAATTATAATCGTCAGAACCATAGCGCACCTGTAACTACTGAGTTATATTTTCTGGGAAGAAAAAGCATTTGATTTTCCACAATTAGCTACCATATCAAAGCACTGTTGATGGTAATCAACACTTGAAATCCCCATCACTTGAAATTAAGGGGGTTTTACAGGTACACATACACAGATCCAGCTCAATCTAATCAATTCTTCGCCGCATTCAAACCGTCGTGATGGTTGTGTTATTCAGTCACTTCACTCATAAAGCATACAAAATGGACATAATTACTTTTGCTCTCAGAACATCAAACCGTGTTCCAATTTTACCTCACACACAAAAAAACGAAGACCTCACCCCCTCGCAACCAGCGGCTAACCCTGACCACACCTTGCGATGTCTCACAGCTAGATAGACGCAAATATTTCAATGAATACATTACACGTTAGGCCCTTATACGTGCATTATTCACTAACGGGTTGTAATAAAGGCTTATCTCCGATCGCGTACACACAATGGTGGGTGCCTCGGTGCGCGGAAAAACTCGATGGCCACTTGTGCTTGGCCGATAATAGCGCAGTTATGGCCGTCTGGTCGTAATGATGATAAATGAGAAAGAGGCTAGGGTCAGAATTAATTGATAGAGGAGAACCTACATGGTGACGGGCCTTGGGTTCAATGTTGCTGAAGATGTTCTCACCAACTAAGAGTAACGGAATCCTGGCAGATTTTCTAACGTGATTGTGAGAAAGTGTGACACACAAGATGATGGCGGAGTGATAACAAAGAGGAAACACCAGCTAATTTTATGGAACTAATAATTATCATTTTTTTTTTTTTTGTGGGGTGTCAGTGACCCAAAAAAGTCTGACAACCAGTCTTACCAAGGGGTATCGTATTACATAGTACTAACTGGGTTGTAGAGATCAGATAGTCAGTCGCTCTATCTAAAGTACTGGTATTCAGCTGCATCCGATTAGACTGGAAGCCGACCCCAACATAGTTGGGAAAAGCCTAGGCAGATGATGATGAATTATTATCATATTTGTTTGTTCGTGAAATAACAGTCGAACTAAAAACATGTATTAATGGAATTCCTCTGGGACATAAGTAATAAAGAGCGAGATTTTATGTCAAAAAAGACAGAAAATTCAGTAAATAACATCTTAATAAAAACACAATCTGAAAGCGGAAACGACAGGATTACGGACCGGCTGAGGAAGTGCACATCGACAAATACTTGAGTGCATTAACAGTCAGAGACCTGTGTCTGGAGCAGCATCCGCAATTTTTTCGTACCGGTGCGGTAGCGTGACCGGACCTTCCCATAAGATTTTTGAAATCCGTTGTAGAAATACCCAACACTCTAAAACTGATGGCTCCTTGTCCAGGCCCTCTGTTTTGCATCGATTAATAAAGCAATGTTCAGTTAGTCCAAAGATAAGTCGCTTCTTCGCCAATTCTCTACAGATAGGCGTAGCGAACGTCTTCTCTGACTAATTTAAGTCATTAATAAAGTGTGTAGCGATCTGTGCAAGTATACACAATGGGCCATTGTGTGACGGTGCTGGAATTCGATGGTCATTTGTGCCTGTAGCACGTAACGGGTTGGTTGATCGCTATTTCGCGATTAAACGAATGCCTAAGTAATAACCATAGTGCTTAGATTACTTTTAGTTTAGGTAATAGCGTAATACGATACCTGTTAAAAAATAAAAAAATATTGTAATTTTTTATTTTGTTTATTTTTCCAGTATTACACTGCGTGGTTGGTGTAGTGGTGAGCATGAGGTCCTGCATTCGATTCCCAAGTCTAGCAAAGAGTTATTGCGTTTTTCCATCAAGAATTTATCAGTAGCAACCCTCTGTACGCGGTTGATGGCACGAGGCTCGCCCCTATTCCATGGAACTAAAACAACCGGCGAAATGTGGGGGTACTTATTAGGTACACCTATGCCTATTCCCTCGGGATAACAGGCGTGATGGTAATTTTTCATTTTTTTTCTAAAACTTAAAAATAAGCTTTCTTGTTCAATGATTGAAGTAAAAGTAACCCTCTCTTAGAAGAAAAACGGTTTATTCTTGCTTCATCAATTAGTAACACAAACAGATCCCCCATTACCATAGCCTACCCAGCTGTACCTACTCATTACACTATCACAGCCCATCAGCCTATCAGGCCGAACCCACGTCGAAGGTTCGTGCCCTGATGTCATCACCACGCGTGACTTCCTGGCCGCGCTTGCCGCTTGCGATGGACGCGACCTAGTGGGTGGATCTGATAGGCATAAGATAGACTTATGAGCTAAGATGTAGGTAGGTGTGTTCTATGATAAGCTGGGTAAGGTTTCGCTTGTTTAGATGATGTGTGGTGGATGTTAATTTGAAGAAAATGACTTAATTAAAATAAAATATTTAACATAAAATACGCCTGTGATCACCGAAGGGTCAGGCACAGGTGTACATAATAGTACATCTACATTTTTCCAGTTATGTTTAAGTCCCATGTAATAGTGGGCGAGCCTATTGCCACCGGGCACAAATCCATACTCCTTGACTGCTTCTGGATATCTCTGAAAAAGAAACATTAAACAGTTTTTAGGGAAACAAATCGAAAGGGTAGCACTTTTACTAAAGATGCCTTAAATTAAAAATCATATAATATTAGTAACAATCAGATTTAAGAATATATGGTACAAAGGTTCTCTTACACATCGTAAATAGAAATACAATTCGGGATTCCAAAATGAATGACCACATCACATCAGAATTTACTTATTATCGTTTTTCTCTCCCAACAAGGGGATCGCCATTACATTTCACAAACAAACACTGCCTACATCGACTAAATTTTTAAACAAACTCCAAACGCGCTTCAGTCAGCTATCAAACGTAACTACATTAGCTTCGGAGCATAATTACTCAAATGGCGCTACAAACACTGCTAATTGAACACTGAACAAAAAGAGTGGCAGTCAACCCTCAAACGCCGGGGGTAGGTCTGCGAGACCCCGCCGGAGTAGGTCCGCCAGACAACAGCGGGACGGGCCCATCAGACCCACGTCAACTGAACAATTATATATCGGTCGAACGTCCGGACATTGTGACCTTAAAATGTTAAAATACTCCCGTAATTGTCACCGATGGAACAATTTATATGACATACAGAAATGTACAGGGTTAGGTATAGGTACATACGAGGTGAAGAAAACCCCACAAAAGTGCAATACCTACACGGTTACAATGTATGGAACAGCTGATTTTTTTTTTAATAACCGATGAAAAATTTCTATGTGGGGGGCTCAGAATGATGTACGTAATACGTGGTAACCGTTTTCGCGCAGGTGTCCCTTCCACCCCGTATTTTATTATAGGTGTTAACGTTAGGTGACAAAGGAAAAGGGTTAATTGTAGGATGTCTCTCTCTAACCTCTCGCTGTGCAATGCATTGTCATCGGCTTCAGCTTTTGATCGACCAAAATAAGCCCTACTCATTCAATAGATTTTTCCAATGACATGTTTCTATTGTTGGCAATCGGAAGCTCAAGAATCGATGAGTGGTTTGAATTGGATAACAGGAAACAGTTCAGATTGCAATCGCTCTGCGACAAACAATTTCCGTGCAAAAAATATCACGACTGTAACATCGAAGGGTTAGGCCGAAGTACACCTAATAGTTCACCCACATTTCGCCAGTTATGCTTAAGTTCCATGTAAAAGGGACGAGCCTATTGCCAACAGCCGGGCACCAATCCAGACTTAGTGTCTGCTACTGTGAAATTCCTGATGGAAAAAATAAAAACACTTTTCTCGAACAGGACATCGAACCCCGAACCTCATGTTTAGCAGTCGTGCTTGGGACCTCTAGACCGACGACGAAACAGACAAAAATTACCATGTTGAATAAAAATTGTTTTAGAACACTTCGAGAGTGATGTGCTGATAACTAAAGTTATATCTGATACTACAAACTACACAAGCAAACCAGAAAAAAATACATCATCTTAGCAGTAGATGACTATCTAGACATAGACCTCTCCAAAGTCCCATTTTTAGTCAACCCTCGACTACTCTCATCTAATTGCTACCAGCCATCCTGCGAAGATTATCCACCACCTCAGATTCATATCTGATAGAAATAGCAAAGTATGAGCATCTCCTCACAGTTTTCCAGATTCTACACTAAAATTCAAAACTACGCCATGTTTAAACGTGTACAACGAATAGTTGCAAAATCCTGTATCTTACAAATATCTGCATGGAGTGTCTCCGACGATTTTATGTCTCGTTATAACTTATAGATACGATCCGTGTAGTAAAATGTTTTGCACGTAATTCAAACCGACGACGGTGTAATTCATTACCACCACATCACTATTGTAGGATATACGGTTAAGCTTTGTCTACGTGTAAATATTTTCTTAGCTTTATAGATTTTAAGCACACTGTGCCATCATTCAAGTACCTACTAAGCTACATCTGTGCTAAAGTTCATCAAATAATTGATGCAGTCATCATCTGCCGAGTTTATTCTCAACTATGTTGGAGTCGGCTTCCAGTCCTATTTTACATGGGGCGACAGCCCATCTGACCGCCACAACCCAGTTAGTACTGGGTAATACGATACTGGTTGTCAGACTTTCGGGTCACTGACGACTGTCAAAGATCTAGCCGGGACCAACGGCTTAACGTACTTACCGAGGCACGTAGGTAACTGGGTATGTAGTGGGTGGTCACTCATCCACAGACCAACCTAGGCAAAGTGTTATTATTTAGTCAGGAGCTCCTCCAAGTAATCGATGTAGTATTTCAGCCGAATCAGCCTAAAACATTTCCACCATTGTGACAGAGACTTCCTCGTGAGAGACAGTAAGACATAATTCACTACGCGGTCACATTTATTAGACTTTTAAATCTAAGACGGTGAAGGACAACATCATGAAGAAAGCACACTACCCCATGGTTTCTCCTGCTATTGGTGCTCTCTCTCTATGCCGTAGTTATCGGAGGTCAATAAGTATTCTGTTCTTATTCTTCTACCATTTTACCTTTATACACCACTATCTGATTGTCCTCAGTTACTCATCCTTTTCCAAAAAGTATACCTGTAAAGTAACAATTAACTGCCCAAAATCCATACGTTTTTAATAGAAAACGTACTTCTACATTCCATGACAGTGACCTGATTAGACCTGCCCCTCCCGCGCCGCCGACCATCCGTTTAATTGATATTTCCCCGTTAGGAACGCACCTAATTAAGTTTCATAAACTCAAACCCATTACGTTTTTGCCCGCCATTGGACAATAACACCATTTATTATGAACAGCTAGCGTTCAAGGGAAATTGATATATTATACTGTGCTAGAAGTAGCGGTCTAGTAACTAGAAAGTCCTGTATTTAATAGTCCTGTATTTAAGCAATGGTTGACTTCATACTGTATTCAACGTAATCCCCTATTTTTAATATCAAAAATGAATCGGTATGAAGTAACTTTATAACCATTTTTAAAAAAAGAAGGAGGTTATGTATTCCACCAGCATCTTTTTTTTATGCACGGACACCGTAATTACTGATTCGATTTACGTGATTCTTTGGTACAGGAACTCGCGCGGAGTTCCCACATTTGCACGAGTACCTAGTTTATGATTTGCCCTTTTTTTCTTCTTGGCCTATGTTGATGGCATGATGGTCTTAGAACTTCTAGTTACAATGTAAAATGAATTCGTGACAACAATTTGAGTGGGATACTATAGCTTAAAAGGGTAAAATAAAAAAAAAACCAACTTCCAAAATAAACACAAAAAAGCGTCTAAAATAACTTTACTTTCGGAATACGATGGTAAAAAAGTCAATGAAACAAACAAAGTCACTGACTTTCGAAAATTAGTTATTTTTGAAGACGACGTTTTTTGTTTATGTTTTGACAAGAAATATTATTGCACTATTGCAATTTCATCTATCGGGTCGGGACCAACAAAATGATTAAAACAAGCTAGAAGGTTATACTTAATTACTGCCATGTTCAATAAACGCCAAATAAGACAAGCAGTGAACCAATTGTCAATATAAAATGACATTTGGACAATGATATACTAAATTCGACCCTTTGTGATTGATTTGACGACATTTGTATTATGTCAACCGGTAATTTTTGACATCTTTTACTGCAGTAATAAGAAACTACAATACTCTATAATCATCATAAAACCAAAGTACAGTCCTGCTCTTTCCAGCTTCAATCGATAAACTCCCAAAGTTGGCTCGCAACAATAGCATTCAGTCGTGCAGTAAACAAATTGATAGATCCGCACCGATTGAAATATCGTGTTTCATAACCTTTGAACAAATATGGTCAAAAAGCCACACAATGCATCGATCACTAAACTCGTAGATAATATTCATTTTACAGTCGTTCTGTCAATGTTTAACCTTTTGAGCGGCGCAGTCATGTCTTTACGACAAAATGTAATCACGACGCCAAACTGCGATTTATACGTCAAAAATATCACGACATCGACATAGGTTTGAATTTTGCCCTCGAACATTGTTGCTAGGTCGTTCTTGTCTTCTTGTACAGCTATTATAAGCCGATGATCGATTGTAGGACGTATACGCTGACACGCCCGAAGTTTCTCAACAGCGCATTCTCGAAGGGCTCAGAATCACAAGTCGGAAAGGTCACGCCCACCAGTCGTAACCTTTCTATTTGATCAGTCTATCGACTCGGAACTTGAACCGCAAACAAATGATACCAACCTAAACGCTCCACCCGCCATTCTCAACTCTGTGCATTAGAAACTTTGATAGAAGCACCAGAACAACTATGTTTGTAATGTTGAGAAGTTAATGTCCGTGACGCGGGCAGGCCCGTTCATTAAACTGACAAACGAACAAACATACGGACACGCAACAACGCTACGTGTGTGTTTATAGCACACTTTTATGCTGTTCGCTTTAGAAAGCTCTATTGTCTGGTCGAAAGGGAAATGCAAACTTCATAAGTTTTGAGCAAATATAAGTGTAGCCAAGCTGCCAAGAAGTGACGGCGTACTGTTGAGGGCGATTGCATCAGCGACGAGAGGCAACGACCGTGGTGAGAATGCATAAGATCACGGTAAATGGAGAGGTAATCATTAACGAGTAGTAATTTGGGAACCGGTCGCTTGAGTGATCGCAGCACGGTGCACGTGCTACGCGGCAATGTCCAAAGGGAGGTGGTTATCGCGTTTCGTGTGCGAAAAGGAAGTGTGGGGAATCCGTTATTGAGTGAACGGTACGCGAAGAGTTTCCGCTAAATAAATTACAAAAAGTACTACTTACTTGATTACTTGAGAAGCTTCGATTTGTGCACGTGACGGTCGGCGTGCGATGCGTCCGTCGCAATTACGGGAAAATGTACTGCTACCGGGCTAATGGATCCAAACTAACTTCTTTTTCTTGGGAAAATTGTCGGATAAGTATGTCGATTAAAGACGTGCCCGAACATGGATGGATGAACTGGCTCCATCGACACGTGAGAACACAGAATCTCCTTGAATTCCATTAGAGACGTATTTTTAAATTTCACACCAGTTTTCTCGTAGATTGCTTTCCCGTTTGAGCAATAAAAGCACTTTCTTTGGCAATAGAATTCAATAACTGAATACGGGTATTCAAGTAATGTAACGCGATGACCGTGTGAATATCATTTAAATGAAAAGTACGGTTAGTCACACGAGATATGCAGAAGAGGTGACATCGCTGTGAACATACCTTCACATTTTTATCGTTACCCGTTTCTGTAGTACCTACCTATGAACATAGCGATTCCTTCCCACGAACGAGGTAAAGTTTCATACCTACTACTCAGAATTGTGAATTAAAATAACTTTTCCCTTCTACTTTTTACTTTACCAACACCATAAAAAAACAAAGGTCAACAAAGTTCGAAATAAAAACGGCCGCAGCAAAACACAATTCCAGTCAATCATTACTATCAATCTTCACAACGATTTCATAACTGACAATGGCACTACCCGCAAACGTAACAGTACGAGTCGCGATCGACGCAAGCGCAACTAATCTTCCTAGTGTAGGAGCCAGTCAGAAAGCGACAAATAACTGTGCCAATGGCTATCTGTTCTTAATCGCCGGCCGTAAGGAAGCCGTTCAGGCCATTTAGAATAGTCTGGAGCATTTAGTTCACTTCATAGTTCGCTCGATTTGCGCTACTCCTGGACAATTTAGATCGTTATTCTTGTTTGGAGTTCACAGTAACCGCTCGCACAATTGACGCAGAAAATCTTGGCTTTTTCAATGTCAGCAGCTTCAACCAAACGGTGTTCCACACAGCTGTCCTCGAATACATCCTTCATCATGGGACAGTAAACTTCTACTGTCGAACTTAACCCTCGGGTAGATAGACAGACAAGGCCTTGACGAATGACAGGATGTAGGATTACTGTCGAAAGTACGTGAGATTTATCATGCTGATCATTTTATTAGCTATTTATTATCCTAGCTTATGCGCAAGCGAAGTTATCATAAATTGAGCACATGATTTTATTTCCGACCGAAGAAATTTTTCTACTGTTTCATCAATTCTGAGCATGAAACTGTTTTTTTACAAAAACACATCATCGCTGATGGGTCAAGACTCATGTACTTAATTTATGGTAACTGTTATCGCGTTGATTTACACTACCCTGGAGCCTGTACTATTCATAACTTTCACCAAAACCTCTACACAATCATACCACCTAAAAAAACCAGCGTCGCCCTCTACTTTTTTCCGACGACACAGCAATACTCAGCACAAGCGTCTACCCGTCAGTTCCACGACAAATAGCCTCGCCGGCAGCTATCAGCATTTAATCGCAGCCTGTAAGGAAGCTGTCCGAGCCATTTAGAAACGTTTTCCGATGATTGCGAAAGCGACTAGCTAATTATTCTGCAGAGCCGTGATGGATGGCCTGCGTCTAGGATTCGCTTATGCAAATACTTGTAGCATCAGATTGATGTATGCGTTTTGTGCAGCAGCCTTTATTTATTGGTTTAGCTTTTAACGGAAGATTTATTAGCAATTTGTCATTATTGCGATATGAATCTAATGACTACTGTGTGCTTGTGCCTCGAGGAAGTTTGAGTTAATGGACAATTAAATTAAATATGTCCGTTGGTGATTGGGGCCAAGTTTTGACCCTTCGAATGGTGTATTCAGTTTGTACAAAAGATAAATATGAATGGACTGCCTCGTTGGTCTAGTGGACGCAATCACGACTGCTAAGTATGACGTCCTGGGTTCGATTCTCAGGTAGGGCAAATTGTTATTGGGTTTTTCCATCAGGAATTTCTCGGTAGCAGCCATGGAGTCTGGATTTGTGCCCGATTCACGGCAAAAGGCTCACCCTCTAGTCTAATACAAGGGACGAACATAACTGGCGACATGTGGGTGAACTATTAAAAAGACTTCTGCCTAATTCTTCGAGAATTACAGGTGTGATGTTATGTAAAGGTTATAAACTCATCGTAAACAGAAAGAATATTTAATAACTGACTTTTTACAAGCTGGCAATCGTAATAGCATTGCGCCCCTCACCCATGCAATCCAGCCAGTGATAAAGTTGCCGCTAGTAATTTTTCCAGCATGACAGGCCTGTAGCCTTCGAAAATTTCAATTAGTTCAGAAAAAGTTATCTGCAGGTTGAGTGTGATCCCGACATCGACGCACAAACTGCTTCCATGAATTCAGCACATAATTGCTCCGCATAGATTTCTTTGAACTGTTTCATACATAAGTGAGGAGCTCGTGGCTACATAATAACAGCCGCTCGGGTCGATCTTTAGGTTAAGCGGTGCTTGCCTAGGTTGGCCTGTGGATGGGTGACCACCCATTACATACGGAAACTCGGTACCTCCGTGCCTCGGAAAGCACTTTAAGCCGTTGGTCCCGGGTGTCATTTGGAAGTCATTGGCCCAAAAAGTCTGACAACCAGTCTTACTAAGGGGTATCGTACATATCCAGTACTAACTGGGTTGCGGAGGTCAGATAGGCAGTCGCACCATGTAAAATACTGGTATTCAGCTGCATCAGGTTTGACTGGAAGCCGACCCCAACATAGTTGGAAAAAGACTAGGCAGATGATGATGTTTCATACAAATGTATAATTATCGAAATGTATGAAACAGTTACGCTGAGCTGGGAGTCTACAATAAAGTACTGAATTCATGCTTAAAGTTTGCGCGTCCATGTCACTAACACCCTATAATAAAGCAGATGCTAACATCACCTCTTGCACCATCTTACACCCTAAAACAATTACAAAATGATTTACTCCTTTATTATCTTAAAACATGACAGCACTATGTTAATAAACAGGTTTTGTTCATCGCGTACAATCGGCCATCACTAACGTAACCTATTTGAGAGATAAATAGCCGATACAATCTACCAATCAATATGCCAATTATCGCAAACATCGAATTAGGTGCAGCTTTAAGCTGTTAAATACCAGTACGTTATTGATTTATCTTCCTGTAGTAGTTGGCCATTAGTCACTTTTGTTTATTTGCGAAAATACAACATAGCTACGAGAATCTTCTAGTAACATCGGTTTTTGTTGATGAAGTACGTCATCTGCAAAGTTATCGATAATTTGGAAATTGGGTATGAAATACAGTTCTATGTGATTTAAGGTTTTTTTTCCAGGGCTGCGGGACTGTTCGAAAGAGATACCGTAGCCCTGGAATACAAAGGGCAAAGAAGAAACATGGATGGGTTTTAGTCAGTAGAAATCTGACACTCCCTTCCGCTCCGCCCAGAGCGGGGCGGTCATATGATGACATCCCATCCGAAAAAAAAGGGTTTTTTTTTTTAAAAAAAAAACGTTGCCCCTCTCTAGGAATTTCTCCTGTATCGTGGGTTCGTTTACATACATTTAAATTCTCATACACAAACAGCCAGACCCGAAAGGCCTGTAGGTCATACAAATATTTGTCCCGTGCGGGAAACGAACCCGCGACATGCGGCGTAGCAGGCAATCGCTTAGCCACTGCGCCAACCGTGCCGTCAACCGCTGACGCCGGTTTGAGTTACCAGGATCTATAATTTAAAAGTGCATCTACACCGAAGTTATTTTTTACAAAGCAACGTTAGCGTCAGTGGGCGAGAAGTGCTACAACGGAAAACAAAAAGATACAGAAAAACCGAAAAATATATAGAAAGTTAGTTGTTGTTGCTAAATTTTGCTTGGGTGTGTTATGGGTCTCAGAAAGACGGTCCATTCAGGGCATTTAAACTTTCTGACGAAAAAAGTACGTATTCCCGAATCCACCTTTACTTAGTTTTCATTTAATCTGATGACAAGCACAACAATTATAGAAAAAAACCCTATTGTATAAATTAAAGCACTTTTCACATGAGTCTATCATGTGAAACTAATAATAAAACTATAATGACATTGTCTGCCACAACACAGGTACTTCGACGATCGACTACGTTATCGTGATAATGTTATTAATACTATCACAAAATATTACTATTGCGATCTTTGACATGACTAATGCGATAGCTTTCAGACTCGCTGCTTGAAAGTAGAAACTGATAAGGTACCGAGGGTATACAGACATTCATCAATTGTTTTACGGTATCGTGCCTTCTTGGGTAAGCTAGGGCCTGGATCTCGCAGAGAGGTTAACTGCTTCGGTTTTGCGCATCATCATTACCTGCCTAGCCTTTTTAAAACTATATTGGGGTCAGCTTCCAGTCTAACCGGATGCAGCTGAATACCAGTATTTTACGTGGAGCGACTGCCTATCTGACCTCCACAACCCAGTTAGTACTAGGTAATACGATACCCCTTGGTAAGACTGGTTGTCAGAATTTTGGGCCACTGTCTACCTAACGACTATCAAAGATCTACAAATGAGAGCCGGGACCAACGGCTTAACGTGCTTTCCGAGGCACGGAGAAAACTCGGTATGTAATGGGCGGTCACCCATCCACAGACAAACCTAGGCAAGCACGGCTTAACCTAAAGATTGACCCGATCGGCTGTTGTTATTTAGCCACGAGCTCCTTCGGTTTTCGTATAAGCATCGATATTTGAACATAGGGGAAAAATCATTCAATGCGTGGTCTAAAAATATCATCTACCTCATTATCCAATCAGACACCATCCATACTATTGGCGAGTGCTGGTCTTGTGGCACCTTGGAGATTACTGAAGAAGCCCTGTCGAGTGCTAGATTTTAATGACACTAGACTAAGGATCAATTCACACCGAAATAGCAGCGGATGGCAGCCATTTTATGCTTTATCTTCATCTTAAATGCGTCACGCGGCCCGAGTCTTTCAAACGATACGATGCATTTTCTAATGGAGGTAAAGTATAAAATGGCTTGAGAGTGAAACTGCGCTGCCGACCGCTGCCACTTCGGTGTGAATTGACCCTTATGTTTAAGTCTGGCGTAATGAAATCGGATATCATCACGATACCCGCATGTAAACCCAACACAATGACATTAAAATTATTTGCACACTTCAAAGAGCAAAGAATATTAAGATATTATCTACTCTTGCTACTTTTACGAGTATTTCAATTTCTTCGTCTTCCGTTCAGATCCTTATTATTATACCCCACGCATATGCATTTTGTGTAAAAACAACACATTTCAATAGAAATCAATTTACTGTTTCCCATGGAGTATCCATAACGTATTATTATAACCTTTTTTGTTTTAAACAGCTTTCAACACTGCTACTTTTTCAATCGTTTTCATCGCAGACGCAACCACGTATTACAACTGTAATTACTTGTTTCCACTTATTTGCACTAAGAATAATATTACAGACCTAGATTCGTTTTGCAGGAGACGGCCTGGGTGGTATTTACTGCATATACAGGGTGTAAACTGACCCTTCACGAAGCCGTCAACCAAGCATTCTGTACATCAAACTAAGTAACCTTACGCAAAAATTATTGCTGGGAAACGACATTTTTTGGGGGTGAAAAATCACGTTTAACGGTAAAATTCAATGTAATGCATTCAAAACATTGCATTCTGATCGATGCTTTGAATAGTAAACTGGTCATGGAGGTAGTTAAAGTCAATTTATACCTTAAAAACAAGTATTAAAAAAACTTGTGATAAAATTGGACTTTTGACCTCAAATATCTCCGTAACTAGAAGGTTAAGGTATGGTCCAGAACAAAAAAATTACCACAATGACGGGGAGACCAAGTGTCTTTCAGCTTCTTTTAGGGTCTTTACAGCCTTTATTGAAGAAGCAGCATGAAAAGTGTCATCATGAGTTTGCCAATTATTTTGCGACTGGATTCCAATCTAAGATGCTGATATATGCAGCTGAATAAAAGTACTTTATATAGAGTGGCTATGACTACGCATCAGCTACCGACACGATCCAATTACACGATAACCCTTGGTAAGACTGATTACCAGATTTTCAGTCTTCTGACAAACCGTGATGTCTCTCAAAGACCTACACAATATACATGACAGCCAGGACCAACGGTTTAACGTGCTTTTTTAAGCACTTGTGATGCATGATCACCCAACCACGTTTCGACCTCCACAAATGTTATTTAACGCAGAAGATAGACCCGTACTGCTGTTATCATTTAGCTGAGAGCCTCACATGCATAAGCTTCCTCTTAGCATGAATATCCAGCCATTTCCAGTCTCAACTATTTACATCTTCAAAGCAAACAAAACTCGTTGCAGTTAAAATCTCAACAGATATAATATGTTCATCTGTAGCGACAAGTTATTCATTTGCTTTCGTCTTATAATTTAAGAGGGACGTATCCTAGCCCCAAGTCTTGCGGATAAAACATGGTAATTTGCGACGGCTTCAGGGGACACTGAGCGATCTTCTGGCTAGTTATCACTTATTTTAATTTATGTTTGGATGGACGGCGGTATATCTTTACTTGCGTCTTCGGTATTAGGTATGTGTCTAATTAGAAGTACTGTAGGAATCTGTATAGAGGACTCTGCTTTGAGAAAAATCATAAACATATTTATATATTTGTCAATTTCTTATTTTTTCTGAGATTTGCAAAAGTTGGTAAAGTTTGCCGAAAAAAGATAGTGGGAAGGCTAGATCTGTTACTAAATCAGCACCATATCATATACTTTTAGGTAGGAACCCGTACGTGTATGATTACGATTGGTTATTATTTTAAAAAAAGTTATATGTATATAAGTACTAGCTGTGCCCCGCGCCCTTCGTCCGCGTAAAATTAGAGGTGTGAAATATACTTTACGACCTATTTTCATACCTACCAAAGATACATAAAAAAATTCATAAAAATCGGTCGAGCCGTTTCGGAGAATTGCGACCACAAACACTCACGAGATTTTAATTAGAATAAACACTGAAAGGCACCTACTTCCGTCTTAAAATCTACTGAACCATCCTTGCGAATATATCTAAGAAGCCGGGATTAATTACCTAGCCATACCGGAAAAACCGAACAATTAAGTACAGGCTGATAGCGAAGATAAACATCTAACTAGCGAAGTAGGATAGGGATAAAATAATGTATATTCATGTTGAAATTACACAATAAAGTAAAGTGTTAACTGGGCAACGTATTAAATCATTCTCATCAAGCGATCGCGGCAAAAGTAAATACAGGTAGATTGCTTATATTGCCGGCTTACAGCCGTTAGTCGCAGCTGATTCTGAATTCAAACTACTTCGGACCATAAACGGTTATCTTTCAAAATCTCCTTTAGTAAAATACCTGGTTAATGAAAGCGCATACCTATGTCTTTTCAACACCATTCTGATGGTTTTACGGTACACCTTTTCAAGAAATATTACCTTCTTGGTCTCTGTGTAGATAGCGGGTTGTTTTTTTTTTATTATCCTGCCTATAAACTCGGAAACATGTTTGCGATAATTAACTTACTAATTAATAATTATGTCAGGCACTAGTCTGGCATTTTGTTGAACTGGGCCTGTTTGACGCAGTCGTGAGGCACACAATTTTTTATCTTTTTTAAATCTATGATGACACTTTCTTTATTGACTAAACGTCGCACAACATTAAATAGTAGAACTTTTCTTACAATTAGCTTCGTATTTTGTCACAGCAGTTTCTTAACAGCCCCTGATCCTAACCTATCATCGGCCATAGCAATCCACTGCTGGACAATAGGCATCTCCATCCAGCAACCCTGCGAAGATCGTCGCCCCATCTACCTTGAGATAGTGTCGTACCTCACGCTACGTCAAAACAACAGAACTACTATTGTCTCTGCTCAATACACTCATATTTATGGCCCAAATGGATGCATCGCTCGATATCCAAACTATTTTTGGGCCCACCAAAATAGAATTCTCGACAATAAAACCAGTGAAATATTAGGAATAGAATAATTTATGGACTGTGAAAATGGACGACCGTAAATAAGACGTAAGAAGTCACTGTAAATTAGTCACAGCGAGCTCTTATAAAAGGTATTTTATGTCCCTTTTATTTTCTCAAGACATGTCGCTGGTTTTTGGAAATAACTCCAGGGTTCAGGTATTATTTGTATCTCGTTGATACCCCAGGGAAATGCCATACACAGTTATATAAAGGGATCCGTTATCGCAAAAGCTTAATTGGTAGGTGAAACTATTATTATTATCAGGTCAACTCACATATAACACATAAACTCCAAATCGAAGTCTCGACAATCGGTGGGAGATTAGGTACCCAGGTGGGAAGATAGGTATGCCATATCTTACAGCCTTATCTTATCTTAGTGAGAGGCCGTATTCAGTAATAAAGGCTTACTATAAGAAGGCTAAACTTGAAATAAAGGAAGTACGACAAAATTACAAGACATTCATCATGTTGTGTTTCTTATTCTTGTCCTAACCGAAATGTGACCTGAGCCTGCTTTCAATGCAACTGTTCTTCTCTCTACTAATATCTGTAATCATTTAATCGACTAATACAACAAGTTATGAATATTAAAACTTTCACAGCACACATCTCATGAGAACGGGAAACCTCGCATCCTTAATCACACCTTTTATGAGGACATAATGACCCACAACGTATCCTTTTCAAGTCACCGAGCAGTAGTTACTCTCTATCACACTAATTTAATGTTATCACTTCATAGCAAAGCTTACGTTCCACTACGCCGCAATAAATATCCACCTGACCTTTCAGCCAAGGTATTTATAGCACAACTCTAATCGCATTGAAATATTGATATTGGACAGTAAATTTCATGCTAATGAGGCTGGCAACACCGGCTAGAGGTGCGACCAGCAACTAGTGGGCATTAACAAGATGGCCCGTTTAGAATAATAGCACAGATTATATATTTATTGGAGCATAGAGAATGAATGAGAGCTTCGACGGACTGTTATGTTTAATCTATGCATTCGATCAGCGATTACTGAATAATTGAAGATTTTGAGTCTGGAATAGCGGTAAAGTGTAGATGTACAACCTATATTGGTATTACGACTTCACCGTTATGGACCAGTATTCATACAAACATGAGGAAGAAGTTAGTTATAGAATATTACACAGGCATGTAATGCTAGCAGATCATTTCCTGGAGCCACATATTAGTCGCAATTGCAATTTAGTTTTGTCAAAAACAGAAAATACCCCGATGCAATTCAAATAACAAAATTACTACAACTTTGCAATCAAAGTCGAGAATTCAACAGTCAACAGTTTATCACCCCTTTGGTCTAATTACACAAACAAGTAAAGTTATTGAAGAATATAATGTTTTAGCTGTATCTCTCAGCCATTTAAAACGATTTACTGATTCTAAACTTTAAAACAACATTCACACAATAATAATATCCTCTAAAATACACTAATTATTGCATTACAGAACCAAGGTTGGAACGTTAATATAATCGTAAGGGCTCCTACACAGTGATATAATCACTTAACAGATTTTGCCGATAGCCCAAAATGGCCGCCATATTAATTTACCAAACTGTACTATAAACAGCTATCAACAAGGTTTAAATCTACGGACAAAATTCTCGAGCGGCCGACCCTTTGTAAATTGCATTATAATAGAAACCAGAATGGAATATGGTGAGCTTCAAAGATGAAAGGGCAAGATATGAACGTGTTAATAAACACGTATGTTTACTGGCGTAACCAGGGAATATGATGACAGGGTATAGGTACCCATTTCATAAAGTTAAACAAAGGTATAGAAAACGAGTGTCTGAGTTTTGATGGATTCAAGTCCCTTGGTGAAATGCTTGATCTACAATGACGTTTCGGACAATCAAGTAATCAATAACCAACTGCATTTTAACACATTGTTTTCGATATCAAGAAAATTTGACTTATACGTGTGCATTGGGATTAGCAAGCCGTATTTTCCAGACAACTTTCTATTTCATAACCACAGGAACTTCTTCCACCACCGCTGTTTCAGATATCAAAGGCGAGGTCTCCTTTTTCATGTCACTAACACGACAATACTTTTGTTTGCTCAAAACTTCGACATTTCTACAGTGTCGTCGGTAGTCAAGTTGACTATTTTTTGAGACATATAGGTCAGGTTTGAATGTAGAACATAGTTCGCGTCACACACAGCTCCACACCCACACTCACCTGCCGCTCCGTCAAGGTAACTCTACTTCACGAGGTTACACCAGGTAGCGTTAGAACTTCCCAAAATGCAACATCAATACGAATAATTCATTACCTGCGATAATATTATAATCGAATAGATTTACGATACCATAGAGAAGCTATCAGAAGAAATGAGAAGGAAAAACTAAAATCTCATGTCTCAATGACCTCATATAGCAAAATGACATACCTTATGATGGTCTAGCTAGTGGTCGCTAGCGCGACTGCGTGACGTCCTGGGTTCGATTCCCAGGTTGGGCAAAGTGTTATTGGGTTTTTCGATTAGGAATTTCTCAGTAGCAGCCACGGAGTCTGGATTTGTGCCCAATTGATGACAATAGGCTCGCCCCCTATTACATGGGACTTAAACATAACTGGCGAAAAGTGGGCGTACTATTAGGTACAACTCTGCCTAACCCTTCTGGAATTACCGGGGTGATGTGATGTTAAAAAAATACGAGTCAGACTTGGGGAGTACAATCCCCAAGTTTGACTCGTATTTTTTTACGAACAGCTTACCAATTGGTTATTGCAAGTAGGTTACGACGATGTCTGCTTGATCCCATCTATCGTAATGTATTTTCACACGAGTAATCCACTTAATCAACTGTATAACTCACTCATCAGCCCAAACCCTTACGTCGCAGCAAACAAATTATAACCGACCCAGTTCTCAAGCCCATCCCACGGACACATTCTACTGCCTCGTTATTGGAGAATAACTATTGCATTTACTATTAATAGCATCGTTTATATATGATTGATTCTGTACAGTACAACCTAAATACCGGTTGTTACGTCTAAAATGTTTTGGTTATTGTTACTTTGTTACCACTTCAATTCATCATCATCAACTAAAATGCAGCTGAATACCAGTATTTTACATGGAGCGATTGCCAATCTGACCTCCACACTCTCCACAGCCCAGTACCTGCGTACTGGGTAATACGAATCCCCTTGGTAAGAATGATTGTCAGACTTTCGGGCCATTGTCAAAGATCTACAAATGACAGCTCGTACCAACGGCTTAACGTGCTTTCCGAGGCACTGAGGAAGCTTGATAGGTAATGGATGGTCACCCATCCACGGACTGACCTCGATTCATATGTTTATTAATTGAGATGTCCCACATCATTATGTTCTCCAGAAATTACATAGAAATGAACGTTTATCTAATCTTTTCAGTTCTTTTGAATACGCAAATTCAGCATTGTTGGATTTATTTTGTGTTCAGACGTTTCACTTCGAGTGAAAGATACCGAATGAGAGGCAAAAATTAAGGAAAATTGGAGCGTCTAATTGGTGCGTTTAATAGGAGTGACCTTTCTCTTTCAACGTCATGAGTCAGGAGTCAAAACGATGATGCGATTTACACTATAATTAATATTAATAAACATGTGTTGATAGTTAAAGGATTCGATAACATTAACGCAACATCATAATCATGAAATATTAATGACTATCGGCGTCATTTCGACTGGCGTTCTCTTTATCTTAAATGTTAAATAATTCCAATTATCATCGAAATTGCATGATTAGAATGTTAGTTATTGGTACAGACATTTAATACGTTAATATTAATAAGTGGGAAGGTTTCTGTTAGGCATTTGTGAATATTATAATAGTGTCCACGGAGTCTTGGTGTCTGTACGGCAACTACAAAGTAGTGTTTATGTTTGTAAAGTGAAGGTTTTGAAGACTAGTAAATTAAATAGCTGATTTTATTATAACAGGTTTCCAATTCAGCCTGGATTTCAGCTTGGTTTATGGCAATAGGTTCACCTATTGTTGCTGTTTCAATAGCCTGCACACCTACAAAACAACCTCAGAGTTAAAAGAATCAAAATCGGTCAAATAAATGCATATTATAATTATTATAGATGAAAAGTACCAAAGCAAAGTTAATAAAATTATATTATATGGGACCACCGCGAAAGCTTCTTTTAACAGATGAAAAAAGAGTGAACTAAATCGGACCATTAATCACGGAAAAATCGGTAAGAATACATGAAAAAAAAAGATGCTGGTGGAATACATAACCTTAACTTTTTTAGAAGTCTGTTAAAAAGAAAAAAATGTGACTAGCTGTTTATTTATTCACTATCATTATAATTCTAAAAAAGTCTGACAACCAGTCTTACCAGGGGTATCGTATTACCCAAAGGGTCGCAAAGGTCAGATAACAGTCGCTCCATGTAAAATATTGGTATTCAACTCTGCATCAGGTTAGACTAGAATCCTACATAAACATAGTTGGGTAAAGACGAGGCTGATGATCATCTAAATCGGAAGACATGGTCATGAATTAAATGAAAACCATTAATCCAAGCCTTTACTTATTTTAAACTGTTAATCAATTGGCAATTTATCAAGTTCCATCACAAGTAATAACTATAACTACATACCGTTATTTCTGCTCATAACTATGATTTTACGAGTACGACGATACTATCTGCTACAGCTAAATACAGTTTATTAATCGATTCCTCTGACCTTTTGTTTAACTAGCACTTAACATTTACTATTGTATTTCAATTAAAATATAGCAGTAAATTGTTGGAAAGTAAATATTTGTTCAGTAGTACCTTTCATTGTTATACATATTATAGGCTTATTCGGCTGGTATATGCTTGATGAAACATGACACACATAACATTCAATTATTTATTTTCTTCACATAAATTGTTTTACTTTTTAAAATATATTTTTTTTTTTAAATTGCCCTTCGGTATCAGGAACAAGGCCGGTGTTCAGGACTTCAGAGAGCACCTCCTCACTATTTCGTGCCATATCCAGGAGTACTGCTTTCTGAATAAAGCCCTTGACCCAGTCGCAAATTCAATTATTATTAAAATAAAAATAGACACATATATATACCTAGGTACCTACCTACTGAATAAAAAGAATAAACAGTCATCATGCGTTATAATTTAAAAGCACTCAAAATAAAAAATCTATGTAAAAAGTATTTCATTTACTTATAAACTTTTCCTTCAATCGCATGGGTAAATAATTAACAGGTACCTTAACTGAATGATTAACTTACAGCCAGGTGTCTCTAATTAGCTTAAGTGAGCTTTTCCTGGACATACTAACAGCATGTAAATACGACCGTAACTTTTCACCGAACTTTGCAGCTGATGCATGTGTTGAGCCAACCTCAGTCTTTATTTAATTCCATAAAGAAGTCAAATTGAAAATTCT
Organism: Noctua janthina; assembly: GCA_963576755.1. Lineage (NCBI taxonomy): Eukaryota > Metazoa > Arthropoda > Insecta > Lepidoptera > Noctuidae > Noctua > Noctua janthina. Next base: position 4,260,962 of record OY755067.1, read on the forward strand.
GCCAAATTCTAACCAGCCATTTTCAAAAAGATCCGGAACATACAGACAAAGAAACACGATCGGCAGCTTTATGTGATAGTCTAGAGAAGATCTAAAGGTGCTGGTCGATTTACAATGTCAATACTGTTAATCGATAATTGTATTTTATTTTGAATCGATAAGATCAACAGTTTCGTGTCGAAGGAGTTTTTAAAGCGCACATCGATTAGTCAAACGCCTCTACGCGTCCAGACAAAGAACCAATATGAAATATTTTAAATTATATATTTTGACAGTATCAATTATCGTGAAACAATAAATATTCCATAGTTTTATTAACGAAGTCATTTCATTTTAATTTGTTTGCTTTTAATTATACAATGTTTGTTTAAAGCCGTTTATGGAGCTGTGTTGTCGATCGTCGCATTTTATTTTCTTTTGATAAAATCGGTAATGCGGAATATTTAAATTGCTGGCCGATTTATTGTTCCTGATTATATGCCAAGATTTAAATACATAAAGAAGTATTTGATCTATCTACTCGTGTGCAGCAGCACGCCTTGTAATGCAAATAATGAATAAATCGAGAATTTTGTTCTCATTTCTCGTTCCCTACCCATATTTGCATCCATGATTATGACAAAGCTTTTCGAAAAGACTTAATTTGGTAAAACATTATCATTTGGCCGACATATCGGTACAGTGATTCGAGTATAACTGTCACGATTCGTGCATAAGCTGAGTACTTAATACCGTATTAGCGTGGTATTACAAAATCTCGACGATATTTAACGGTGGTTCAACACATGGTGGGCAAGGCAGATATTCAATTTATAATCTCATAAATGGAATAAGGTCGATGCGCCTGCGGCGGCGGCAAAGGTTAATCGGAACACGGCTGAACACGTCACACGGTATTGTCGTGGCGCCCTGCTATTGAGAAACTGAAATCTGAACACGATTAGATTTATTGCGATATTTCGCTACGATTGATTGCCATCGATTTTCTGTGCCGTACGTACTGTGTGTGACTGATCACTTCATGTATTATTGTTTGTTTCTCTTTACTGTGTATTGCACAATGTACCCACATGGACCGACTGGAAAAGAGTAGGTAATGTGCAGGTCGTCATTGTCATCTACCTAGCCTTTTCCCAACTATGTTGGTGTCGGCTTCCAGTCTAACCGGATGCACCTGAATACTAGTATTTTAGACGGAGCGACTGCCTACCTCCACAACCCAGTTAGTACTGGATAATATGATACCCCTTGGTAACTTACAGGTGCCAGTTTTTAAATATAAATGAAACTCTCCCATTCCGCGTAATAATTTTCATGTTTTTACTCGCGCTACCACATTACTGTCAGCACATAGCCCGCAAAAAGCATGAATTAGATGACAATAAATGAGTCGTAAAAGATGGTACGCACTACCAGTCATGCTATACAAAACCAGTTTATGAGGATGTCTTATTGTACCCGAAATCTATACAAAACGAGGCCATGTTATACTGGAATTGTATAACTGGATGTGTCTCCGTGGTACGCTCTTACGCCGAACATTTTTAACATCCGTTCCAGACAGACTCCCCACCGCGCCATGATCGATCATCCGTGGAACCGCGTTGGTGGAAAAAAGACAATTGAATAAGCACTTTTCTATTGTGTGGAGGCAACATTAAGGTTCCATTAAATAACAGTAAATAGGTATATAGTGACTGCCTTATTGGTAAAGTGGTCGCAAGCGCGACTGCTGAGCATGAGCTCCTGGGTTGGATTCCTACGTCTGCAAACGTGTTATTGGGTTTTTCCATCAATAATTTCTCAACAGCAGCAGCCAAAGGGTTTGGTTTGATTGGCTGTATGTGTGATCGGTTGATGGCAATAAGGTCGCCCCATGTAACGTAGGACTTAAACATACGTAACTGGCGAATTGTGGGTGTATTAGTAGGGACTAGGCCTTACCCTCCGGGTTTTACAGGCGTGATTTTATGTAAATAGCCTTAAATACTTGTAGATATAATTATCGTTAAGAGTGTTGGTTGTCGGGGGTCGTGCGCGTGGAGAGTCGGTGCGACTTGTATGCGGCGCTCGTCGCGCGGTCGCGCTCGCAGCAACATCGGCATTCTGCCAGTGATCACGCGCGCAACTGAATTATTCAGCACGACTCACGCGCCGCTGTCGCATTATACCGTACGATCCTTAACGCCTCGCCTCCGACTCAACCCGCATATGGAGTACCGGAAAAACTAACAATGTCGTACCTATTACATGACAAATTGCAACTATTAGCGTCTCAGCCTCGACGCACCGGCTTTGGTCTCGCAGCTCTAAGTCGCAGATGATTATGGAAACGTTGTTATGCAGTTCGCGGAAACCTTTTTACTGGATGTGCCGTTTGTCGAAGTTGTGAGTCCGGTAAGGCCTGTCACGAGCGAATCCGTCTTGTGATGCCATTTGTTAAGATGATACAACGGGAGCTGTGGGCTAGATAATATAGCATCTAATATCTCGCAAGGTTCTGAGACCTTATCCGTCTAGAAGTGTCAAATTATCAATATTTTTTGCAGTAACAATGCCTAGATTACAGTGGCGAAGGATCCATACAACTCGATTCCTACCGGCTTCCCTTTGAAAAATGGCACAGTCAGTATTCTATAGGCAAATAATATAATCTACTGCTAGATTATCACAGAAATAATAGGGATGAACGGCGAATAAATTCTGACATTAGAGACAGATAAACGCTTGTTAATACGACGAGCTATGATACTAGTATGCCATACTAACGTGACATTTAACAATCATTAAAGTAATCGTTATGTATGTATCGTAGAACAATCAAGTAGAATTTTACCTTTGAATTGTACTCAAATCGATTGATCTTATGGAAGGCCAACCATCACCAGAACCTAGTTGAGGAGCAACATGAGAGAGGTTTATTCATCTACTTTTTTCTGTTCTGCTCTCTGCTCCCATGCAGTCAAATTGACCTCACCGCTTGGCAAAACTATTCGTGGCAGGGACACGAAAAAGAAGACGCAAATAAAATAGGTAAAGTCGAATTTCATATAAAATGACACAATGTTCTTGCACCTAGCTCCCGACCTAACAAAGCCGTTTCCGGCACAAAACCAGATACATATTACCAGTGACAAAAACATGACTTTATCTTCTAAACCGATGTTCACCTGTCTATACCAACTTCAGTCTTGCTAATGGCACTAAAGTGTACATTCATTTTCATCAAAACTAACAATGGGCTGCTAAAGTCGCCTAATAGACTATTACAGATAGATTTATGTTGGTAACAACGTCTCAGGATTGAGGCATAGTTGACTAGCATTACCATATAAGAAAGGGGAATAAATAACATCGATTTCTGTTGGAAAATTATTCGTTAGATGTTGAAGCGAGTAATCATGAGCGGTGAGTAGGCTTCATGCGAACACGAGGTTGAATTTAAATGGTTAATTTGTGTCTTACAGGTAGCTGCTATGTAAGGAATGTGTTTTGTCGTGGATTTATATCTTTCTCTTGTATGTTGGGTAGGTATCGTGTGAATATTGAATTGAGGAATAAGTGGGTGTAGGATTATTTACGTACCGCTCCTATACCATACGCCGACGCGAGGCCTAGGAAACTCTGGTGCGATGACTTGGAAAAGTTCATGATAGGTATGTTCGGGACTTGGATGGGTCAAAAAAAACTTGGATCGGTGAACAAAAAACATGGACAGAACCAAGCCTACTTAGACCTTTTTACAGTATGCAGGAATCTAAGTATCTAGTTCTGTCAATCAAGTTAGATCGGTTATACAAAGAATGTGACCTACAATATATTCACGCAACAAGATTTATTATTCAAGTTAACCCAATCGAACCATAGCAAGAAACACGAATCGACTGATTCGACACAAAAAATACATGTTAACCCACCCAGTTCCATAGATCAACTGAGAATTTCGAACAAAAACTCTATGGCTTAAAAAGCCGTTAGGTTTAAACTTTACAAGCGCGATTAGGAAACGTCAATGTAGTTTGTATTGATACGGATGTTGAGAGTAACAGCAAGTTCTTCGGAGCACGGTTAACTGATTTTCTACTTAGCCATTAATAATTAATTTATTAATCGTTGGACTCGCAATGGCGACTGTGTAATGAGTGTTGCGTGGCCGTACAAAAAACGTGGTAGGTCGGTAGAAACTTTTAAAAATACAGCTCTATGTAATTATTTTGTTACTGTTACCCCGTAGTTTTAACTCTATGGTTGTACTCTATATCCTACAAAAGTAGGTTCCTATCCCACTCTGCATATTCGTCAATTAAAATTCATTGAAGTGTTATGATCAGGGTTTTTTGTACACTAAATGGCCTCGCCTTTGGCCGTAACTCGCCTGATGTGAAGCCATGATGCGGCTTAGGGTGGAGCACGCTTGCCTAGAAGAAGGGTGCTCTAACCATACGTTTCTGGTCCTAGAAACCCACTTTTGTGGCAATACCTAAAATAAGTTACAGAATCAGGCGCCACTTTGGAAATCCATGCCAAATATTCCCCGAAAAAGATTCAACAAAATTAAAAAATGCAATACACACTAGTAAGTCATCACTCAAATGGATTTACCTAGCTAGGTAGAAAAGAATACATATGATATCTCCTCCCCTCTCACAGACACCAGACCTATGTCCCAAACATGGAAATGCTATTTGCTGATAACCTTTGTGAGTATGGAGTGTGTGGTGTCCTAGGTATCTCCTAATCTCTTGTGTTATCATTGCACTTTAGGATGCGTCAGCTGCCCGATTCAGTGGACATATCTAATCCCTGATTCGCTTACTGCGGCACGCGCTTTACTGATACCATGGGAAACGCCACCATATTTCTGAAATTCAGTCCCCATTTGAATTTCTGAATATCGGTAATACACAAGCATTATAGATAGCTCCTTTATGCGTTTTGCTTAGCATATCTAGAAAGCAGCTCTCACGTTTCATATTGAATAAGCATAAGAACCATCAAAGATATCCAACGATTTATATTCAGAATTATTTATAACGGCGTCCTTTTCAATTCTGAAAACGTAGTCGTGTAATTTGTCGTCTATTCAATTAGCATTACGATGGTAACTTGCCACTTTAATCAAAAGTGCAGGTACTTTAATTTGCCCTGTCATAGTACGTATTAAATTTCATCCAAGCCATAACCCCACGCGGCGCATGTAAATTAAACATAAATCACTCCTACACTTGGTATACAGCTATTTATATTAACCTCACTATAGCGGTATTATGCAAAGGTTTTAACATGGCTTTGAAGAAAAAAAAACTTTTATTTAAATATGTACAAATGGGTGCTTCGGCATTATAAAACTCTTGAAACTGCGCCATGTGAATCATGTAACTGATTTTCATGTTGAAATAATTCCATACCTAAGGGGCTGTCCATTAATCATGTGAGGCTCGAAAGGGGGGGGGAGGGGTCCATAAAAAATCACGAAATATCACAAGGGGGGAGGGGGGGTAAAGTATTATATCACGTGTACTTATTTTTTTCGGCAAGCGCGCGATACTCAACCGAAAAGCGGCGTTACATGTATTTATTTTTAGTCAAACGCGTACAAAATCGAAAACGGCTTGTAGTGTGACCTTGATTCGCCGTTGCCAGGCAACGAACGAAGTGAAGTTTCCGCGAGCCGCGACAATTGTCCGCCGGACTCAGCTTGTCAGTGTCAGTTATTCTGTTGTTTTAACACTGAATACACATGCGTAAATTGTTTAACCTCGCACGTTTTGAATTAAAACAATGTCTAAACTAGGTGATCTGTATAAAGACCTATTTGCCGAGTATAAGAAAGGCAAAAAACCTAGTGTCAAAAAGAATTTAATGAATTGTGGGCTAATGCGAAACAAAAATATACTACGAAAGAAGAATTTATAAAGTGGGCTAATGATCTTTTACTTTGATGAAACCGATGTAGATCTTCAACAAAGCACTGTGCCAACAACTGACTTGCAAGATGCTTATCCAGTTATTGGTGTTGAAGAAAGTCTTGCTAATCCGTGGTCCGAAAATATTGTACATTAAATAATGTTCATGTACTAGTACAAAAAACTTTTTCGCATTTCTTTCATTATTTTTATGTCAGTCAAAAACAAACTGCAACCTTTCTGTCTACCTCTGATCGTTTATCGTAGTCTTTAATTTTCTATAATAAAATTAGATGATACTTATACCAGTATTTTTTTATAAATAAAAAAATAGATTCTTTGCAGGTATGAAAAAATACACGTGATATAGGGGGGAGGGGGGAGGGGTAGTCTTAAACCTCACCACGTATCACCAAGGGGGAGGGGGGGTCAAAAAATGCAAAAAAAAACATCACGTGATTAATGGATGGCCCCTAAGTAGGATACCTACATAACACGATATCATGTTCGCCATATTGTTAGCACGGAGGCACCTAAACGGTAAATTCTGTTTTTTTGTATGGTAAATGTATTGTGATAACAGTTGTCTTCAGGGATCGAAAAGGTTACCCGTTTAGGGGTTTTAATCGGGTTGTTTGTTTAACCCTAGAGTTAAGGTTAACCCGTATTAAAGGGTTATTCATTTTTGTACATAAAACAGCAAGAAAGTTATCCCGCACTCGATACTTTGGATCTTTGATTCTGGTTATTCAGCAATATTTAAATGGTTAACCCGTATATTATAAGGGACAAGGGTTAACCTTTTAACCCAAATAATCGGTCCCTGGTTATCTGTAAAAAGCATGCCCAGAGAAAATAGGTTATAGCGCCTAGCCTTCTCTTCGGAGCAATTTACAACCACTGAGAGCCTAAGAGGATTAGCTTGTGGACAGTTTTCAGACTTCAGTCAGTCTAGTTTATCTATTGTTCTAGTGAAGACAATTGAAGGCCAGACGTAGGTTTAAGATATGTACTGACACTGAGTAAGGTTTCCATAAAGTGATTAAATCAACAAAGAACCAAGAAATCAAAAAGCCAACTAAGGTTTTGCAAAATTATCGCCGACTACCAGATCCTAAGACCCTGCTAAGGTAGATGGAGAAACTAATGCCCATTTTCACTAATACTAAGCGGCACCTAAAATACTGCCTAAATAATATTGTTACTCTGTTCGAATTGCTACTCTACGCTCTGAGCCGAGCGACAAAAATCTTACAGTGTAGGTACTTATATTAAGTTTAGGTACTTTTTTTATTCTTATTCTTTATTGCACACAAAATAACAAATATACATACAAATTGCAATAATATAGCTTATGTACAATGGCGAGCTTAACCCAGAAATGGGTTTTCTTACAGCAAACCAAATTTTGACTGCCAGATTTGCAGAAGAGGATATACTAATGTGCATTACAATTCCATTCTGTTACTTAAATTAATTAATTTTATAAACTAAACTACATGCATACAATATAATATACGTAATACATATAGTACATATTTATATATGTTATGTTGTATTTATGTTAGTGAAAACAAGCCTACATGTCTGACATAACCCTCAGTGTTGCCAAGGCAATGAGGTCCAAAAAGGGCAAATTAGATTACGCCATCAAATCGTACACATGGTACCTACGCACATCAACAAACGTTTCGCAATTGATAAATGAGTACGATAAACCCACGTATGTTATTTGACACAATGAATAGAAAAAACGACCTTGCTGTCTTAAATCACATCGCTGACCTACTGATCCATAAGCCGACCTTTGATACTAGTGCCAGCAGAGGTCAGCAACCTTCAATCATGTTTCTTATATCGGTGAATGACCATAATAACGTATTTTTCTTTAATTATGAGTGAAGTGCGTTAATCGTTACTTGTCACTCAAGACGTAACACCCCGTTCTCGACTTCGGAGGATGCGGCTTATGAAGGGGCTTGCGTCAAGCGGACTCTCACTTGTCGCATATTGCGTCCTTTCTTGTTCCAGTGACTTGAGATAAACGCACATTTATCAGAGCAGAAGGAAGTGAAGGACCTGAAATTTCGAATTTTAGAATTACTTGTATGAAATCTCGCACACTTCGCGCCGAATCGGACGAATAGGTAACGTTATACATAATAGAAAGTTTCGTTCGGTAAGGAGAAGTATGCGTTTACCTTTATAACGCTTATAAGAAATTTCCCCCAAAATTCAAATTTTCTTACTATAATCGGTCAGGCTATATGTTGAACAAAATATGATTCGCGGCCGTAACAAATATGGCTATATATAGTTAAAATTATTAGTACTTTAAGTGTATTTAATTCCATTAAATGACTACTTCATGAAAAAGTCATTCAATGGAATTAAATGAACTTTGTATTTCGCGGGCTACCCTTCCACCTTAACTAACTTTCATAAAATAACTCACAACACAACTCATATCCACTAGATTCCTAATTGCATTCCTAATAAATAAAACAACAAATTAAATAGTCGTCCGTATAATAATTATTATAAAATATAATAAATTCATAAATAACGCGCTAGTCTAGCACTAGGTTGATGTCGATATTGAACTGTCCCTTTTCAAGGTCACAGGCTGCTTGGTACCGCCATTTGAAGGTGCTACTTGCGTTGTGTGATTTTCTCTGTGGAGGAAAATAAGTATTAATTAATTTTATGTTTGGAGGTAACTTGGGTGTAGGTGACGAAAGAATTAATATTAATTTGGTAGCATAGGGATAGCATGATCAGTTTATAATTTTCCCAATACTGGGACACAGGCGTCCTATCTGTGAGAAGCCGCACTGTCCACCACGCGGGCTCAGTGCGGGTTGGTAGGTGTCACATGTCTACGAATGTTTGTTTTTAGGACTTGCACGTTTCCTGGCGATGTTTTTCACACTTTTGAGAGCATAGGTGATGAAACAAAGACAAAGTATTTTTAATCTCGATCACTTATTCAATAAGTTCTTTACATTATTGGTTTAATACTTTTTAATATGAATCTCAACCCCTTTTTTGGTTGACTGTACCTGCATTGTAGTACACACAATAACAATAAAGTGTCTATTATTATGTGCACTGCACATAAAACTGATTGTCTAATAAAATACACAATCAGTTTTATTACTTGGCAACAGGGAAGTATGCTAAGTAATTACTATGCCGGCTAGATTGCTAGCCTAATTAATGTAGGTTATAATTATTGTTTTTATTATTCTTGTTGCTGGCTGGGTTTTTGCTGTGATCTTTATACGACTGTAAGGCCATCTTACCGCCAGTGTGTATGGTATTTAATAAAAACTATCTTTTATGAGTGATGGTATTTTTATTATAATATAAAAATACCATCACTCATAAAAGATAGTTTTTCAAGGCTATTGTAATTTGATACTTGTTAGATAGCCTCATTGGAATATTTTATTTCTACTCCTTGATTTTTTAAATTGTTTATTTCGAAGTAATAATTCTAATGTTAGTATTAAATTATAATAACACATTTTAATTTTTCCGCTAATAAACTGTCCGTATGTCTGTGACACTGTAGCTCCCAAACGGATGGCCCCATTTCACTAAGACTTTAGTTTTCGAATATTTTTAAATATGCTTGTGTCCGCTACAAAAAATCGAATGGAGTGTAGTTTTTAATCATGGATCATGATATGAAAATAACGATAAACCACATGATTTATTATAAAAACTAAAGATGAACATAATTTCAGAAAATAAAATGTAATTTAGGTATTCAGTCATGTGACTGTAAAGACCAATCAGAAAGCGTTACGACACGCCGCCGTCGCACCGTGACAAACGCCATTCGAAGATCCCGACTTAAGGCTCATACAGACGAGCGGCACTTTGCTACTTTATTTAGGGGCTCTATACTCTAAATTCAAATATCAAATAACTTATACATGACCAATGTTACAAAACATAAAGTATATTTATTTCTTAAGGGGATTTCCAAGTTACTGCGGCGATTTTAGGGGATTTGACTTTAACTTTAGGGTAAATATTTTTGGGAGTTGGTAACCGTAAAGCCATTGCTAATTGTTGTAAAAATTTGCAGTAAAGAGAGTTTTCATTTCTGTTTTTAGCAATGTTGATAAGTTATATTGCTATGGAATTTGGATTTAGCAATGCCGATTGTGTGGTATTTATTTGCCGACGTCATTGCAGACGCCTCGACAGTGTCAAGCGTTTTTGCGGTAAATTTAAATTGGGTTTTCAAAACGTAAAATACGTATGACATAAATGTTCGATTTTTTTTAAATAATTTTTATGTACCCCTAACCCTATGGACTCTGGTCTGAAATAAAAATTTTCTATTCTTTTTATTCTGGTAGAATACATTCGAAGGTAGCAAGTATTAAAAAATTTTTGAAAATATGTCACTAGCCTATTATTAATTTGTTATGTAAGTATCACCTAAATACAAAAATTAACCAGTCATAAACCAATTAAAAGGATAACTAATGGCTAATCTGCAGTTTAACTTTTGTAATTCAAAGCTTTGCTCGGGGCTATGGTTTTAATCCATTAATCTTTAGCTAAGTGTAGTTTACAGGCTTACAGTATTGAGGAAGCTATTCGTCTCGGTTTTATTACATTCATCAATATTTTAAATAGTTGTTATTAAATATTCCGTTGATCTGACTATATTACTGTTACTGCATATAATAATCATTTATAAGAGTGTTGCGGTTTGAGAGCCAATTTTAGCCAAAAATGTATGTTTTCGTATGTTGTGTTAGTTGGTGTTGTGTAGTGGTGTTGTTGTGTGTTGGTTGTTGTTGTTGTACGTCTTTGCATTTTATTATCATTATAGGACCCTCCATTGTCAGTTCTATCAATGTGGACCACTGGTCGTTAGTTTTACCCAGATCGTCCGCCATCTTCTACGGACTCTGCCGCGGGACCAAGATCAGAATGCGATATTTATTTAAATGTGGGAAAAGGCCCTCAGGAAGGTATAATATTATACTTACGAATCATGGGAATGTCGTTCTATATTATGTTCTAACTTTTTTTTTAGCTACTCAAGTTTATAGTACTTACAAGTATCTTGACCGCCTGTCTGGTGTGAGGATCCCATTCCACTCTCTGTCCCACGACTGGTGGTTGTATGGGCCCCGAACTCTGCTGGCTGCCGATCTTCCACACCGACCACAGCGCGAACCCGTTTACTAGTGCAGTCTCTTCTGCTTGGGGTTTACTAGAAAAGTTAAATAAAAATGGTAATTTTTGGGTTGTTTAACTTTTATAATTTTGTGCTATGAAAAATTATTTATTTCCGCCACTTCTTCTCCCCAGATAATACACTAGGAATTGGTTAAAGGCGGGCGTTTTAAAAACTGTCTTATGTAATTTTAGACATTCAAAAAGTGGTGTATTCCAGCCTATTTTGATTTTTCTAAAACATTTGTGATACAACTGCACAAATTGTAGCCCGAGAAATGACGGAGATTTGACCTGGCCGCGCTCACAACGATTCTACTCGAATGTTACTATACACAGACTTACAGTACTTCGACCACGCCGTCGACCGCGTACGTCGGCTCCAGCCGAGTGTAGATAACCGTCAACAGTCTGACCGGCTCCCCGCGACTCTTACAAGGGTACTCCCACAACGGCTGTGCTTCTATCTCGGCGTCGCTGATTGTGCTCGAACTCTGGAGGTAAACAACATTATTCTTGATTATTGTCGTCTTAAATGATTTATGCATTCGCCTGTAATGTAACAGTCAGATTAGAGCATAACATCAGTGAATTTAGACAACCGAGCATTACTATGCGTAACTTGTAACGATACAATATTTAACAATCAATTGTTTCTGTAAAATACTGGTATTCAGCTGCATCCGCTTAGACTGGAAGCCGACCCTAACATAGTTGGGAAAAGGCTAGGCAGGTGATCGACTTGTTTCTGTACAAAATCGAATTTTGGATTGATACATTACAGGCGAATACTCCCAAGGAGCTCGAGGCTAAATAATAACAGCCGCTCGGGTCGATCTTCATGTTAAGCCGTGCTTGCCTAGGTTGGTCTGTGGATGGGTGACCGCCCATTACATACCGAGTTTCCTCCGTGCCTCGGAAAGCACGTTAAGCCGTTGGTCCCGGCTGTCATTTTTAGATCTTTGAGAGTCGTTAGGCAGTTAGTGGCCCAAAAAGTCTGACAGCCAGTCTTACCAAGGGGTATCGTATTACCCAATACTAACTGGGTTGTGGAGGTCAGATAGGCAGTCGCTCCATGTAAAATACTGGTATTCAGCTGCATCCGGTTAGACTCGAAGCCGACCCTAATATAGTTGAGAAAAGGCTAGGCAGATGATGACTCCCTCACCGGGAGCGTCTATTTGTAACGTTATGCTCAAAATCGAATCTTGGATTGTTGCATTACAGGCGAATGCTCCGGGAGCGCCTAGTGAACGTCAACTTGATTCTTTTGCAAAACGAAACAGTGCTATTTGTCCTGTACAGATTCATCTCTTTCTCGCCCTTACGATTAGGTGTTAAATCAATTCTAATTTTCCTGTTTAAAAGGTTCCAAAGTGCCTTTTAATGGCCTAATTGAAATAAACGGTTTAACTTTGACTTCGCACTGGATAACTGGACCAACGATGATGCCACGAGCCCGTCAAATTTAAATGATGTTCATGCAAGTAACGTGACCTTTGACATTTATTTATTACAATTTCAGGATGGCTTTGCTCGTTCAATACATTTGACAACAGCGTGTCAAATTCGGGAAATTCATATGTAATACTAATATTCTGCCATGCTATTAGTATGCTTATTTAGGTGGCAACGCGACTGTGTTACTAGCTTTTCAAAAAAGGGTCCAGTCTTGTGAACCCTTAAGTCGAGGTTCGTAGACTAGTAACAGGATTGAAATAGGACACTCTTGAAGTCAAGTCCAGTCAAGTAGTCAAGTCCTGAAGAATTCCTTATACTGTAAAAACCTTGCCAATAGGAAGATTGCACAAACATTCTGCCAGACGCTATGCACAAAGGTAAAGTAATTATGTAGAAGTTGTAGTTTTCGACAAAGGCCAAAAAAACGTGACCAATATGGCAGCTGTGTATTTCTAACGAGATTTTTGTCAGACACAAGTCTGAACCCAGAAACCGGGAAGTAACCATAATTTGACTCCGAATTTTGGTCTAGCGGACAAATTCGTCAAATCTACATCATGAAATAAAGTCATTTACGTGTCTGTCTGTCTGTGACCAGACTGATTTAAATGCGGTTTCACCATCATTTAAGGAATTAAACTTATACATATAATAAACTAGTCTCGACGATATGTCAAGTCGTAAGAACCTTGCGAGGCAGGGGTGTTTCGCTAGAACCTTATAATATTAATAATTAAATATACGTACACTCACCTCAACTAATTTGTCAAACACTGCCATATCGATTCCTTCACACTTTCCCAACGGTGTTGCGATCTTATGCAAGTCTTGGAACTCTACTGGCATAGCCCAAATCTCACAGCAATCCGGTAGGACCGTCGTACAGTTGTACAAATTAGTCTTTTGTTGAAACAAAAGATACGCCATCTTTAAATTCTCCCACGGCAGTAAAGCACTCGTATAGCTAGGATCACCTATCATTGCTGTCACTTCACCTATTATTTCATCCGTAACTTCAGATATAATGTGTACATTTTGAAGACAATTTGTATCAATATAGTCTTGTAGAATACCTATATTTAAGTTAAAACTTTCAAGTATATAAACTTTTTTAGCGCCAAATTTCGATGCAGCTAATCCCATGAGACTACCTCCATTTACGTCGAGAACAACTGAATTGTCGTTTATTTTCTGTTGCAATTGTTCTAGAAACTTCTTACTTCGTTTCCCATCATTTAGGTACGATACGTGAGTTCTAGATAAGGCCATATGGATTCCACAATCGCAGTTAGGTCTCTTGTAGTTCTGTCTTTTATTGCTTCCGGTTTCTAGGTAGAACCAGAGTGAGTATTCGTCTTGGCATGAGATGAGGGTTGCTTCCGAGTCTTTCTCTAGCGTGATGTCCTGTGGTAGGTAGTAGACTGCTTGCATCCAGTGGTCGCGCCAGGGTATGGTGTCTTGTGGTCGTTCAGATGATGTGTCTGCGTCAGGGTGGCACCACCAAGGGGCACAGCTGAGGCAGATTCGGCCTAGAATCAAAAAATTTTAAAGTATTCTATTACAATGTCCCTCATCAATATTCAGTATTTTGTGAATGTTTTTTTTAATCGGGTTTGTTCGCCTGTGACAACTACGTCCGAAACGAAAAGTTAAAAGGGTTGAGGCGTCGCGGCACAACTAACACAGCGTCCCCACCACGCCTTAACTACTTATATGAGCACACTTTGATTTAATCCTTATAGAAAACTTGGTGAGACGCACGGCTTTTGCGGCCGCGTTACGACGCCGACGCATTCCCTTTCAAGCTGGACTAAAGAAAATCTGCATGGAACTAACCTTCAGGATCCATATTTAGTTCCCACCACATGAACACAACCTGTGCACTGCCCGTACCACTGACAGTGAAGTCTTGTTTCACAGTCCGCTTCATAATGATGGGTGAACGGCCTGACCAGTCGTAGTAGAACACTGGGATCTGGTCCGATAGCTCACGGAATGTGTGACGAGGTAACTGGGAGAGTTGTAAGTCATGGACAGCTGCGGATCCGGGGCAGTCAACCATCTGATGGCAGAAATGTTAACCTTATTGAGTTATAAGTAAATCTAATGTCATATCACATGATAGTTGTTGTAATTGATTGGGAGGACTATAAGTCAATCTTCAACTTACTATCAACAAATCAAATTGAATATTCTTTTACAAGAATAGATTTAACAATGTATTATTAACTAGTTTTATCATAGAAATAGAAATCCTGCATACAGTAATGTGATTCTGGGCACTCATTGGTGATTGGAGTTTGTTACTGGTAACTTTTGAGTAAAGTCAAAGGATGACAGGCCTTATTCTTCTAAGAGTGAAATTCAACAACTACAGAGTTCTAATTTCAATAAACCAATTTCATTAAAATTAATAAAAATAAAAGATTCTAACCTTTTGTGGTGTCCTCAGCACAATATCCAGTTCAGCATCAGCAAGATCATTGAGTTTGTTCCACTTCCACAAAGTCGGACACTCAACCACTTGTGCGTATATGACTGCAGAGTCCGGCACCACTATACAGTCTGCCTCTAACAGGCACTTGTGTGCATGGGCAAATGTTGACAGAGCCCCTGAAAATAATTTTAAAAAAAAATTAAAAAGACTTTTTCTTTCTTAAAATTCTTTTTTTGTTTTGCTTGGGCTGAATTTTGAAGTGACAACACTTGCAAGAATATGAAAGATGACCTCTTTTATGATGGCTCCATTGGGTTTAGTAAGAACACAGTGCATTAATTCAAACAAACTAAACAAGTATTACACCAAAGTATCCAATAGCTAGAATGTATTTCAAACTAATATCATCTGAAAAATATTTGTGAGGTTGTAGCAAATGGAATAACAAATATATACAAACAAATGTATCTTCAAGTATCGTAAGTCTGAAAGTGCGGCATGTGATGCACAGGAATGTAACTACAAAAAAAAATATGAAAAAATATTCTTATAGAAATCCCTTAGAAACTCCTTACCTTCACCAATCAACTCGGTGTCAAACACCTCCGTAACTAAGATGTTAGCTCTCTCCTTCATATCACCATCTTCACCCACAGTGATCTCTGTGGATCTCTTCGGTATCAGTTTTATCTTGTCTTCAACACCGTTTATTTGGAGGATCTTTGCACAGCACTCTGCCATTGGTTTGAAAGCTTCACAAGCGACTACAGAATCAGCACCAGCACGAGCGGCCATTATTGATAGAAGACCTGTTCCGGTGCCTGAAATTATATTACAAACTCAGTTTAGTCACAATTTCAATAATCAGATTAAATCTTAGCACTCACGGCCACCAATTCAGCTATACAAAACTAGTTTATGTGGATCTCTCACCGTATTAGACTGAGAGATAGTGACACAAAATTTCCAGTTATTTGTACCAAGTATGGCGACCCTTCAGGGGTCTAATTATGTATTGACGAAAAGGAAAATGATGGTCATAGAGCTGGTACCGGTGGCCCAATCGCGTGGGTGTGGTGGCACTTACAGGAAAAATTTGTTCCAAACTGGTACAAATTATTCGAAATGCATGCCTATAAAATCTTAGAATTTAAAAAAAAACATTGTACACATTCGCCACCTCCCACACGTATGGCATTACCAGACTTCTATTTATGATCATACAAAGATCTGGTAAAAAAAAATATAGGGTGGTACAAATCGTTTCAATCATACAAATCATTTCAAATCAGAAATAAAAATTTACTCCTTTGCAGCAGTATGGCAGCCATTTGGAACCGTCGGGAAAAGTATGGCATGGTGATTTTCGTGAATGGCTACTCGATGATGATTAGCATGTTTTTTTTTTTAATTCATTTGTTTTCGTCGGTATGGCGGGCTGTAAGTTACATTGGAGAAGTATGGCATTACACTTTTTTTTTTTCATCAACTTTTGGGAAATACAAGAATTTTTGTGTAACAAATCATTTGACACTCGTAATTTATCTGACACGTTCGATTAACGCCCACGCGATTGGGCCGCCGGTACCAGCACTATGACCATTATTTTCGTTTTCGTCATTACGTAATTAGACCCCTGAAGGGTCGCCATACTTGGTACAAATGACTGGAAATTTTGTGTCACTAGCTCCCGGTCTATACGGGGAATCTATAAAAAGCGAGGCTATGTTATACTGGAAATGTATAGCTTGATGTGTCGCCGTGTGTACTTAATCTAGAATTAATTACCTAAAGCAATGTGAGATCAGAGGGTCGTCTTAGTATTTTAACCCGCCCCCAAGATGATTCTCACACTGGTATATAACGAATGTACTCTTTATAAATTATTAAAAATTATAATAACTACAAACCTATATCCAAAACATTTGCTTTCTTTCCATTACTATGCATTTTTTCTATGGCAAGCTGGAGAGCTATATGATACTTCTTGTTCCTTTCAGTATCGTGCAGCATATCGGCAAATCCAGCTCGCGCTATTTCCTGGTGAAAATCATAGTTTTCGTCCTGAACATCCCACTCCGTACTGCCAGTAATAGGGTTCCTCTTCTGGGTAAAAACTTTCATCTTCGTGGAGACGGTGCTTTTGAACCTGAAACACAGATACTTTTAGTATAAAGCCCAGGATCCCAACGGTCACAAAAGTTGATAACAAACAAACCTCTTCGTAATAAAAAAATTACTGAATTTTACTAAATGTATTATTCTCATTTAGGATAACATTATTTCAAATTTTCAATTATAATCTCTATGAAGTAAACAATAAGCACCGAACAAAATGTACTTTTTTATAACCTAAAAATGGCTTCAGAGCTCTTCTTTTGTTATTTTTGTGATACTGACAGTAACATGACATTAAATTTTTAGTCCGGAAATAATTATAGCATTCACGACTCACGAGATTTCTAGATGATATTCTCTTTATCAACTTGTTTTTTAGTGCCAATGTAGCCAGCAGTTCTATTTACACTACCAATGCACCATGAATCTACAAATATAATTTATGTAGGTATTTGGTGATACTCGGATGAAGTCGCTAACGTAGATTCTATCAATAAAAAAATTATTTGTGGCCACCGGCCAGTAGTTTGAGGGCTGATGTCAATATTCTGTCCAATATGTCGTTTTTTAGTGAGTTGTCATACAATAGTAAACAAGTAAATAAACGGATGTTTTTTTACAGCAAATCTATAATAGAATATAAATCTATACTAGTTTTTGTCCCTTGTATAAAAAATACAAAATATTTGGATTATTGAGTATTATTTTTAAATGGCAGCATGACTCTTTAGTTGTCAGCGTCTTCGACTTTCATTAGACGTTTTTCTATCATGGCGGCCGCCGTCGGTAGGATTTGTGGGGCACGTCTTTTAAGAAATAATGGGATTGTTGTTCCCCAGGTACTGGAAATAGTTCTAAACATTTTGTTATATAGTTAAAATTGTTAGTAGGTACCCTTACCATGTTCAATATGTTACCAATGACGGAGAAGTTCAAGTTCGAAGTGTCACGAAAAATTGCTGTATTTTATGAATTTGTGTTATACCATAAGCCTCGTAACGTGTTAAATGCGGCGACGTGCTGTTGGAGGACCCACTGGAGTGAAAATTAGCACGAGTGTTTAAAATCAATTTTCATGGGCAAGCGATAACCTATTCTGCATTATGTAACAAGTACATTGGAAATCTAATGGAAGCTGTCCGTTGCAGGTATGTCAGCTGTCCACCGGAGCCCAAGCATGGACAAGGAACAGAAAAATGGTAAGTGTTATTCAATTTGTTTTTAGCAAAAGGAAATATTTTGAGAATGTGCCCACGTAATCTTCGAAAATACTCAATCACTCGAAGTTATCAGTATTGATTTTATGCTGTGATTATATCCAAAAACACCGTAAGTTTTAGACCAACTTGTACTTTTTTCTAAAAATTTAATATTTATAGGGAGGCTGTTTTGTAGATAAGTGAGTGAGCACAAACTCTTTAAAAATTACCCAAATGATAACCAGAAAAATACAATAACAGTATCTTAGAACAATGGTTGTACTGCCACATAACTGTTAAAATAGTATTATTGCATACCATAGACATAGCATAACATTCATGATATTTAAGTG
This sequence comes from Noctua janthina, assembly GCA_963576755.1. NCBI lineage: Eukaryota > Metazoa > Arthropoda > Insecta > Lepidoptera > Noctuidae > Noctua > Noctua janthina. The sequence goes on from OY755067.1 coordinate 4,279,644, forward strand.
TTATAATACATTTTTGTAGCTAATTTCTATTTCTTTTTCTAAACAGTGGCTGTCATCACTGGGAGTGATAGGCGGTGGTGTCGGAGCACTTCTGTTTGCTCTTGAGCAGTCAGTCCAGGCTTCAGGTTCTGAAGCCCATGCACCACACCAGCCTTGGAGTCATGACGGCTGGTTCAAGTCATTAGACCATGCCAGGTAAGTTCAGAACATGAGTGAAAAGTTGATAGTAAAAAGTTTGATAAATATAATTACTATGTGGCAAGTTAAAGATAGATTCATTAAGACCAATTTTCTTAGTTGCAATCTCATTTCAGTGACAATCAATGTTGAATCTTTTCAAAATATAGGTTAATTGGTTGTATTTATTTAGTTTCCTTACAAACTAGTAGGAGATAAATTTTAGAAACAGAACCTGTCCTGTCTCAATGAAAACCCATCTACCAGATAATTACAGCAAAAGGTAAAGAACTTGTATGGAATTTTTTGCCAGATACATAACTTACCAGACATAAATATGGTGAAACTGGCTCTTAGATAATACAATCACCAAATTCACAAACAAAAGTGGAAGTATGTTTATGATTTCTCTATAACTTTAAGCCACATCTTGAGTTGAAAATTGGAATTTGAATTTGTTAAGGCCCTAGGCCTCATCATTGCTTCACATCAGGTGAATTGTGACCAAACTCTAGCTTATTTAGTAAAAAAAACACAAACTAAATGTTATGAAAAATTTGAATGAAGTTGAAACGATGAATGTGAATGAAATAACCTAAAATAATGATACAATGTTACATAATGCAAAAATAAAGATGTTCTGTTGACAGGCCTATGGTCAGCACTCGACTGTGACTGATGAATGGTTTTTCATGACTTTCTGACTCTGCATGGTGATAACATACAATATTAATTCAATATCACAATATCATCAAGGTGAATTATCTGTTATCTATTCAGCAATTTAAATAGATTGTAAAATGTATTAAACTGTTACTCTATGATTAAAAGGATATATCTAAGTAATTTAACTATAATTTTGTGTGCATACTAAAATCACTCAAATACTGCATTAATCTAATGTAAATATTTATGTTATCAGGAAAAGATAACAGGACTTCAAACAGTTTGAACTTTACAGGCTAATGCACATTCATACACGTTTTATATGTATAATATCATCATTACATTCATCATCCTACCTCCAACTACAGTCATCTCAATGTATTCAGGGTTGTGACAGCATATCTTTTCCAGATATCTTTTATCAGCCATCATCTATGTTAGGTGTCATGATTTGTCTAGCCTTTTCCCAACTATGTTGGTATCAAATTCCGGTCTAGCTAGGTACAGAAAAAATAGATATTACAATGCTTCTATTTCTTTCCTAACAGTGTACGTCGTGGATACGAGGTATACAAGCAAGTGTGCAAGGCCTGCCACTCGCTGCAGTACATCGCCTTCCGAAACCTCGTCAATGTGACCCACACCGAAGAAGACGCGAAGGCTGAGGCTGCTGACGTGAGTATCACATGCTTAGAAAACCATGAACCTGATTAGATCCAGAGCGCCTAGGCAAACTGACATTCTATCAGCATTAATAATGATGGAAATGTCAATAATATTTTAGTTTAAAAAACACTCTTTACACAAGATGAATGGACAACCACGTTTTCTGCTCACTAATCAAAGTTTTAATGTACAGTGGAAATGTGATTGCTCTTATCGACCGCATGGAATTACATACAGAAATTCACACGCGCGGTTTGCGTTGACAAGTGCAGTTTTCATTCTAAAGAAAAATTGTTTACCATATTTGCAAAGCAAGAAGTCCAAATCTGAATTTTAAAGCATTGTTGATGATATAACCCTATCCCTCTCCACGAAAACTTATGTAACAATTATGGCGAATTTTTGCGAGACCATGTGCCTGCACTAACCTGCCCTAATGGAAAATCTTCTGAACCAAATAAATGGCAACAAGCCAGAATAACAATAAACTTATTTTGTACAATCATGTGACACTATTGTGGTGGAAACATGACTTGACAACTAGCATTCATTATATCACACTGCAGACGATTTGATAATTGGATTGCCAAAAAGTGTCAGAGCATTGACCTGTAACTCAGAATAAGAATTCATTTGGAACTACGCCCTAAGGAAGACCTTCTATACAATCGCCGATAGTTGATGCAAATATCCACCCTATTTCCTCAAAACTCTATACATAAGTTTATCAATCCTATGATAAACTTCCTGTATACAGTACCGTTTGATTCATTCCGAAGCTAAAGTATTAGAACAATAATATCGTGAAATAGATCACTAATAATAATAAACTGATGCTAGAAAAAAAAACAATCAACAAAAATGAGAAAAGAAATACAAATCTGCGTACCTAATAACTAAATTAGTGACAAACTTAATGTGTTGAATCACACAGATTACAATGACTCGTTTTATGTTTGATAGAAATGACTGATTACTAGAACTTGAACTTTTAAGAATCTACTTTCAGAATGCACCCTCATTCTGAAAGATGGCGATGTCGTAATAGCTCTTAAATATTTTGCTGTTACAATAATTTTATTAATATATTTTAATATTTCATTGATAAATTCATAAAACAGGGAACTATTTGACAGCTATTCCGATATTGTCAAATGCACACTACTTGAGGGTCCATTTTTATTTTATTTTTACCATAGAAAGCCTTTAAGCCTGCCTGTATTTTAGCACCTCGTTAAAACTTATACAGTAGTAAATGACAACAATCCTTTTCTTGTACACAGGTGATGATTAAAGACGGCCCTGATGAGGAGGGTAACTACTTCGAACGGCCGGGCAAACTTTCCGATTATCTGCCATCTCCATACCCGAACGAAAACGCTGCGAGAGCAGCTAACAACGGTAAGAATTAACAATAATCCATCTTTTTTAATTTATATCAATTTAATATTGATCATTATCATCTTCCTACCCTTGTCACATGTGTCTTGGGACTTGGATTCCCATTTATATTGAAAGATAATCATTATTATACATATATTGTTTAATACTTGAGAGTTGGAAATCCAGTGTGGGATAAAAAATACAGTGCATTAAAAAGGCACCTATGCTAACGTGGCCTTAACAATGATTAATGGAGCAGCCATACCTAGACGTAAACTATTATCAGCTCGATATGATGACACCCAAATAATGTAGATTAAATCTAATGTTTTATGAATTGAACAATTCTTAACATCATTCCTGCTTTAACGAAGTCGAGATCGCTGAATGATGTCATCAAACTATGGGTCGTATAAATACGGAGAATCCGTCGGGCTAATTAATTTTGACTCAACTACTAAGTTTTCATTCAATAGTGAATAATCAGAAAAGAATTGATTTTTCGTCGCGAATTTATATGAGAAGCTTCGCATTAAAAAAAGCCTAGTTAAATGTATACATATGTTATATATATATATATATATATATATTGACCTACCTATTTTAAAAATTATTGACTTGATCTGTAAAATCACAAACTAATACAAGTCAAAACATTATACTTATTTCTTTGAAATTTGAAAATCGTTGAATATTCAGTAGGGTATTGAGAGTATTCAGATTGAATGACCTGCATCTACTTACTCAAATGCTCTAGTTTCTTATTTAACAGCTTACATCTAGAATACCTAAATATCTGGCATAGTGCCAGAAAAATAAATACTAAGCCGTGGGCGAAGATAAGTAAAAAAAAAGTAAGAATGTATTTGTTTTTTTTTATGTTTTTCAGTGGAAAATGCAAAAAAGTTTTTTATTGTATACTTTTACGTTGAGATCCTACATAAATCTTGTCATTTATAAGTTTTACATTGTAACTTGAAGTTATGATATCATCATTTGTCATCAACATAGGCAAACTAGACTAATCGGCGTAGTGTAGACAAATGATAAAAAAAACATGGCAGCCGAAAAATTTACCTCCTTTTTTAGAAGTTGTTTAAAAAATATTGGCCTCCGAATATGTTTTGTTGGAGTTATTGTCATAATGTTTGGAATTTAATAATAATGCACAAGGGTTGTTGTAAAACAGTTTATAATAAAGTTTATTTGGATAAGTAAACTAGTATACCGGTACGTTCTCATGCACAAATAACTTTCTTACTTTGAAATTGTTAGTTGATTCCTATTTTTTCTCCTACTATTCCCAAAAGTTATAACATGTTGACGTAAGACTTAACTAAACTATAATACATAAATTCGAGTTTCAAATGTAGTATAATAATGAGGAAAATACTTGGTTACAAAGGTCAGATAATAGGCAACACCTCCAATGTGAAAAAAAAGCTTTAGCAATGACTTTGCGGTATAGCATTATAATCAGAGGTATATAATCGGAATTAGGTAGAGTTATTTATAAACTTGCATCGAAATGTTGATATTAATATGGATCTTCCCGGGATTTATAATACAATCTCGTGTGGCCAACAATATTATAAATATAAAATAAATAATAATAAAAACCTCAGAGATTGATAAGACAAATAAAACAAAGATAATTAACATACAATTTTTATTAGTATTTACATTAATTTACAATACAATTTTTTATTTACGTTGCCCCCCACACTAGGATTTTTTCCTGTAACGTGGATGCGTTTACAAAGATTTAAACTCACACATACACAATACCCAGACCCGGAACAACTACTTGTAGATCATACAAATATTTGTTCCGTGCGGGAATCGAACCCGCGACATTTTTTCATTAACTGCTGCGCTGCGTGCGCATGATGTCCGATGTCGGATGGTTTAAATTGTGTAAAAGTAAATAACTTTTTTATTTAATAAATCACGGGATGTTTGTGTTCTTTAAAATTAATCTCGGGATTTGAGGCATAAACACTTTATTCTTTCGCTGTATGAAATCAGTGTAAGTACACAAATAACTCTAACTAATTCCGACCTCTGATTATAATTAATTGCCACGAAAAACTCAGTTTTACGAAATCCATAAATTATATTTCAATATGCACAAAGACATAATATTTCTTTGTGAATAATTTTTGTATGAGCTCATCTTGGATGTGACCATCAAAATCAATAATATTTTTCCATATTTTAGGGCTTGACTTGCTGCAAAAATTATTGATCCACTCATGAATACTATAAAAACCCTAAAAATGTTTCTCATCATAATTGCTGGAGGTAATATTTAAATAAAAATTTTGTACTGGTCCAGGTGCCTACCCGCCCGATCTATCGTTGATCAGCTTGGGTCGCAAGGGCGGCGAGGACTACATCTTCGCCCTGCTCACCGGCTACATGGAACCCCCTGCCGGAGTGGTACTGCGAGAGGGGCAGAACTACAACCCGTACTTCCCTGGCGGCGCCATCTCCATGGCCCAAGTACTTTTCGACGAGGTATGTAGACGAAAAAGCCTATTTGAGACAGGAATCTTCATAGCAACAATCAGGGCCCATGCCGTAATCACACACAGCGCAGTTTCAAGTGCAGGGCAAGACTTGTCAGTAATCAATATTTGCACAGCACTTGGTTTGGAGACACTTAAAATATTTAAAATTTAAACTACTAACTAAATTTGAACTATTTTTGTGAGATCCCTTTGTCAAGCATGAACTGAAGATGTTAACCACGAATAAATCGTTCTAGGCGGCTGAATACAGTGACGGCACGCCTGCGACAGCCGCGCAGCTCGCCAAGGACGTGGCCACGTTCCTGCGCTGGTGCTCGGAGCCTGAGCTCGACGAACGCCGGCTTATGACCATCAAGGCCATCGGCATGTTTTCTTTGCTCGCTGCCGTTGCCTACTACTTTAAACGACACAAGTGGTCTACACTCAAGTCTAGAAAACTAGCCTACAAACCTGTCTCTAAGAAATAAACAGCATAAAAATAAAAACAGTAGATTAAACAGACGTTTTAGACAATTTTTTTTTTCTATAGGCACAGTAACATGTTAATTGTTTATAATATTAAATTAATTTATTTTATATTTCATCGCGTTTATTTCTTCGTCGTTTCTCTCAAGTTTCACGATCATGTTGCTTCGCTGTGACCGCTGTTACCACACGTATTAGGTTTTCGCGCCTCCTAAGGCTGAGAGAGAAAGCCAGGTGCGATACTATATGTAATAAAATAATATTGATTGATAGAGCATTTTGTCATCGCGTATGTTGGATGATTTAGCACAGTTAAATTACGTATTAATCTTAGGTTAAACAAATATTATAACTGTGCTTGCGATTTTCCATTGAAGTTGTAACTGTGAATCAGTGTACAGTTGAATAAATGAGTTATTGAAAATCAGAATTCATGGCCTTTTTTTTAATTGATATTTTTTTACATTGTCTTTTAATCCCAAAATTTAACTTCCCCGATTTCGTACAATTGTTCAAAAAGATTTTAAATAGATCGATGTGTAACTGTTGTTACATTACTGGATATTTTCAACTTCGAAAGTAACAAAGGGCCTAGTAGGTGTAAAGAAAGAATTTTAGGATTTGATAAGCACAGCACATTTTTAGGGAGTGGTTCCTCCACTAGGAATTAGTCTGGCGTTGTGCCCGATTTATATCGGATAGGCTAGGATAGTAACCCACTCACTGTTGGATGCAATCGTACAGTATTTGGCTTGTCTCTCCTATTGCCCGCATTTTGCATTCTCATCAAGCTACTCACTACTACACATCTAACATCGCAGCTTCTTCGCTATACAATGCTAAAATAAGCCTAAGTGGAGTGTAGTCCCAAATCAAAAACATTGCACGTCTTCCAAAAGTCGTAAGCACGATATTTTTAACATCGATGACCAGCGATGTAGTCGCTAGCTCGATGCAACCAAACGGAGAGTCATCAAATCTCCTATACTAAAAGTATCGCATCTGATAATGATGTTAGCCCTAACTTATTTTACAAAGAACAGAGCTCACGTCTTGCTTTTTGCGTGATGTGGTACTCTGGTTATAGAGCACATCCAAATCTGGGAGCCGGATTTTTTTATTTCATTAAAATCAAAGAGTCATTCCCGCCCGTCCACACTGCGGACGACTGGGAATGTTGCGTTCTGTTCGTCTACACTGTGGACGAACAGAACGCATTATTCCCAGTCGTCCACACCCCGTCATCTCACGTCTAGTCTATAGTTAATAAAGAAAATATGATGATAGTATTTCCTTATATAATAAACATACTTTTAAAATATTATGTACTTAGCTTTATTACTTTAGTAAGGCAAATACTTATACCTAGTAAATCTAAAGCTTTTTTGCGTATTTTATACTAAATGTATAGCATAAGAATGTTTCACATTTTAATTTATACATTGGGTATTGTATCAATATCAGTTTAAATGCAATTAATATGTAAAAAGTTTTAAAGTTACAATCGCATGGATATACTCAACTATTATAAAATTTCTTTACACTGACTCTTAAACCAGACAAGAAACGAGGTGCGGACGACTGGGAATGTTGCGTTCTGTTCGTCTACACTGTGAACGAACAGAACGCATTTTTCCCAGTCGTCCGCAGTGTGGACGACGGGGTGTGGACGAACGGGAACAACCCAAATCAAAGCTTATAATTCAAGTAGGCCAGTTACAGGCACTTTTGAATTGTCGAAACAAACACAACAGTGAAATGTAGCTACAGTCCCAGTCACAAGGCATAAAAACTGAGAAAGTACTGTAATTTCCCATTCCCTAACGTAGATCTCTATGGAGAAGAGCGGGCAAGAAACTCCATAAAACCAAATTAATGTCCACAGATCACAATATTTTACGAAGTAGTGTTGTTTAGATGACGAAGGCGTAATTTACGCTATTATTAATGGCCAAAGCTTTACTACTAAGCAAGCAAGAAATAACTGGTAAGTAGGTATATTATTTAAGGAAAAGGCTGAGCCATAAACCAATTTTAATCCTCAAATGGTCCCTTTTCGAATAACAAAACGGGTGCCTATAACTGGTAACACCTGAATCAAAGTAAGTTGACAACTTGACGCTGTTAAATTCTTATAATTTTTATTTAATAACAATTAATCTCCTTTTCATTATCAAATTTCCCGTTGTAATATTCTATCATTTCGCGAGTAATCGATTGTCACGTTTTGTTATCATATAAAATATTGTAAGTGGCAATAAGCACGAATAGTGCAACGTCAAAATCAAAATATAAAAACATGACGTTGTCATTCAAATGTCAATTTATCGAACAGCTGATGCTGTGCTTACGATCTTTTATAAATTAAAACAAGTCACTTCCAAATCGCAATGCAATGAACGCAATAGTTGGTTTGTGCCATTTCTGTGAGGCTCACGGCCCACGGCCTTTATTTTGCACCTTCACGACTGACAATGATAGAAATACGACGGAATCTTCAAGAGCCAGTGTTCAGTGCAGTGGCTGCACTTCCCTGGGCCCAGAAACGGTGTTTGTGTCACGGGAGAATGATGGTACAATATACTGCAGCAGGGAATCAGTTCCCAATGCTGACGTCACGTCATTTTTGAGGCAAGCCGCCATCAGAAGCATAACTTGTGAGGTAAGACATAACAGGCTTGGTTTCTGCGATCATTTTTATTCTACTAGCTTTGGCCCGTTACTTCTTCCGCGTGGATGTCGGAAATTATCTCGCGGGATAGCACCAACGTGACATTCTATATTTTAGGGCATGGTCTTTCCTTTTAGCCATTAAGACATTGAAAGGAACAAACAGATAAGAGTTAGTCGCATTTATAATATTAGCATGGATTGCAATGTGGTGAGTGGAAATAAACATTGCTTGTTTTTGCCATAAACTGTAACATTTCCTTTCTATTCTATCAATGGATACTATTCAGAGTATTATTTAATTAATGATCAAATGATCACTGTGTTTCAGGTAAATTGGAATAAAGAAGGTGGAGTGGTATACTTCAATGACACACACGGCCATGTCTTGAGCCTTACATTCCAGGTTAAAGACACCTGGGCCAGGGGTTTGAAGAGGTGGTTCTCAATAGTTGTGCTGATGAAGGACAAAATGCTGCTGTTGAATATAACACCGTTGCTCTCTGAACATATGCAGGTTCTTACAATATTATTTTAAATGTTATGGCAACTTCATCAGGATCACTTACTAATGCTCATTTTCACTACAAAAACAACAGCATTATTCTAAACAAATGTGTAATTTTCAATTTTAAGCTTAGCTGAGCATAAGACGAAGAAGAGAACAAAGTGGGTGTAAATATTTTTAATCTGGTGCCTACCCAATGGCTATTAGTAGTTGACCCATGATTATAAAACTTCATTCCTAATATCTAGTTCATCATTCTCTTGCCTTTATCATAATTCATTTGGAGTTGGCGCAGCATGTCTTCGCCCAAACTTCTCTATAACTCGTCATCTCATCAGACACCTCCTTTCTTGCCATACAATCCATCCATTCTTGATGGAAAACAAACGATGTGTACAGTGTTTCATACAGTGACAGTGTTACTAATTAACTATCAATTTGGCAGCTTTAAAGTTTATTGTACTTGACATCTATTACTTTGTCAAATGTTGTATGGGTAAATGTTTGTTTTTCTTTTTAGAAAATATCAAAAGAACTGCAAGAGTTGGCTGAAGTTGTGTTTGATGCTGAACAAAAGGTGTGTTCCCAGAGAGCCCTCAGACTGAAAACTGGTAGAAATGACTTTGTTCAGTCCAGATCACTGATGCACTTGACTGGTGAGAACTGATAGGCTGTTCAATTTCAGTGTAGAAATAAAAGAGAGCAACACACTTCAAGGAAAGCTTTGTTCCACAAGCACCTTCAATACATTTACAATATTCAGGCCTCCTGGAGAAGGCAGAGGTGCTAAGGCCTTCCAGACATGGTGCTGTTACTGATAATTCTCTAATTGAATAAAAATAACTTGATAAAACTGATTATCCATCGAATCAAACCTGGGACCCCATAGAGGTAATATCTAACCAACATAAGTTTCTCAATAATTTATCATTTTTTTTTCAGGAGATGAAAATGTATTTAAAAGGCTACACTCTCACTTTACATGGATGCTCAAAGCAGGTGCTCACACATATTCAGAAACTTTGTACACAAGTCAAGATTTACTCAAGAAATTACAACCACATGCTGTAAAAAAGTCTATATTTGAACCCGGTACTTGCTCAGTGACTGATGATAAAGGTTGTGTATCCCTTAGGCTGCTCGAGAAGTTGCTGTCAAAAGCAGTGTTTAGGATATTGATGTACTGTACCTTGACTGGAGTTTATGTAAGTTCTTAAATCAGCAGTCCTCTAATCAGTCTATCTATAAAAATGAGATGTGATGATTAAAAGCATTAAATTCTTCTATTGAGAATACATTCGGCACTTCTGTGATTATCAAAAAACCGGCCAAGTGCGAGTCGTACTCACACGCACACAGGGTTCCGTAGCACCAAACAATGTAATAAAAAATGGTTTTAGGAACCTCAATGTCATTTTTAAATACACCCTGCACATATAGGTTTGATATAAAAATATTTTTAGTTTCAGTTCCATGTATGGGGTATCCCCTTCATCTGTTATTTTTGTATAAAAATCGTTAAAACGGTTCACAGAATACATCTACCTACCAAGTTTCAGCTGTATAGTCCTGTATTATTTCGATTAAAGTGGCTGTGACATACGGCCGGACAGACAGACATGACGGATCTAAAAGGGGTCCTTTTTTGCCATTCGGAACCACAGAACCCTAACAACATTAATGTAATGTATGTATGTAATATTGAGTTACTTTACTATGGTGTCATCAAGCAACAAGAAATGAGAATTCTAACAATTCCTAAATAATATGAAGCTGTTTTCCTAAATTAGATAAAAGTAATATTCACAATTAACATTCTACTTGGCTTGATTAGATATATGATTGAATTATAACAGAATACCTTGACTATAATAATCTGTATTTTGTTTCAGATAGTTATAAAATCAAGCAATATGGATGCAACAACCATTATGAATGGCTTATCAAGACTGCTACCACTAAATGTTACTGATAATCCTAGAATAAGGAAAAGCAGAAGTGAAGAGCAGTTACAACCAACTGTGTGCTTTTTGGAAGAAACAGAAAATAGTAATTTTTGCTTCAAGTGGGCAGGATCATTGCCAGTTAAATGTGAGATTGTGTTATTAAAAGAAATGAGTGTTTTCATGAAACAGAAAAACATAATCTATGAGAATATTTTCGTTTCAGGTCCAACATTGATGAATAGAATAGAAAATTCAATGAATAATGATAAGTTCAATGATGATGTGCTGCATCAGCATGTCAAATCTCTACAGCTGGAATGGCTTGGGTAAGTTATTAACATAGCAAATCATTGAAAGATGCATTCTGCCTGCACCCGCTCCGAGCACTCGCGCGAATTTTTGCGGACGCCCTAAGAGCCTAAAGCTTCACATTACTTGTGTGCCGTTTATGTTCTATTTCTTTGTTGCAGAATATCTAAAGCAGTGAAAGCAGCAAGAGATTCCTCAGGATCCAGGTCTGATGCTGTGGCTAAGCTAAAACAAGTATTTGGAGTGGCACAGCATGATGAGCCACTGTTGAATTACTGGATGAGCGCCTTTTGCAGCTAGATGTAGATAGTATAAATTAGTATTTATTGATGATGGCAATAAATCTGTGATATTGACATTGTTCTTTATAATGATTAGGTATCAGTAGCAGTAACTTGTACTGATGTTGTGTAATGGGAATTATTATAATTCCTGCATCTTTTGTGTTACGACTTTATGACCTAAAATATTTTAGACAAAAACTTGTTGAGATTCGCCGTTGGCGACAATAAGAGTATTAAGTGCTGTTGTGGTTTCTTAAAATCTAGAAATAACACCACAGTATTAGATTTGTAGTCCTTATATTTAAAGATTACACGTTAGAACGACGGCTAGGCCGCGCGCGCTCGTGTCCCTTTGTGCGCACGTATGGCTTCGTGTGCGAGCGTGGAGCTCCAGGCGCGGGTCCGAAGTGACGGACTGCCTCACGTGCGTTACGGCGACCCTGCAGAAGTACGGTCTTGGCGCCAGTGGGGGCACGCAGAGCCAATTGATCAAAAGTTAGGATCTCTCCTGGAAATGATAAAAATCAGATGTTAATTTTTTTTTATTGGAGTTATGCACTTGTGAGCAGTTGTAGTAAGAGAAACAATCAGTGTAGCATTTTGTAACAAGATGAAATATGTGAGAAACAAGGATGCTACATCCCATCAAAAAAATTCCATCATCATCATATCAGTCGAAAGATCACTGATGGATGTCATCAGTGATCTTTCGACTGATATGATGATGATGGAATTTTTATACACATCTTAACTACCCACAGATTCAAATGTCTCTGATGACTGTAATATCAACATCATAGATATAACTTTTACTATTGACAAGCCATTATGCAACTCATAACTAATTACTACACAGCTTGTTTTAGATTTGTGGTGTTCTGGAAGCTCACAAATAAGCTTAGGCATCCACAAGTACAAAATTATGAGTTACAATTAATTATTGCAGAAAAGATATGTCAATCATTACTGGGATACATCTCTTCTCGGGTTAAGTTGACTTTAATCTTGAAATGGGATGAGTGAAGATTGGGCATTCTTGGTGATACATAGACCCTCAGTAATATTTATTGGGGTGGTATCCATAACTTAAATGTTCAAAGAGCATATTTGGCATATTGTTATCTACAGTTAGACCCTCAGTAATGGCAAGTGAAGTTAAATCATCCCATACTTTGGTTTAGCACAGATTTAGGAAAATAGACATTACTTTTAAGAAATAAATGTTGATTAATCACACATAGAAGTCAATTATTTTTCGGCAAAACAAACAATTAAATAATTGGTGCAGCATTTTGCTCTTTTTGCTGTAAAGCAGTTGTGACCTAAGAAAAGACCTCCTGACCTTGCTAGATGAAGTTAAAGAGGTCATTGACTGAAATTAAGCAAGAAACAGAATTTGTTTCATTCATCATTGGACCAAGTGTGTAAGAGCAATGTATGGTACAATACAAACACTTCTGTATTAATTAAATGAGATATGCAAGCATTAAGTTTAAAATTAAGTGAATTTATTCATCTGAATGCTGTCGAAAGAAGTCACAATAGAGAATGATGTCCCCTTATGTTACATTCCTTGTATTGTTACTGTTATATTTACTTGCATGCTTCCTAACCTCACTCAATAAATAATAACAATAGAACATACCTCCAGCAGCCAAGATACGGGCACGGGCCTTCTCAGTGACGTGCAGAGCGGCCACTGACAACTTAGGCACCTTGTACAGTCGCACATCGTTGGTGATGCTACCCACCACGACGGCAATCATGCCCTCGCGAGTAGGCTTCTTCATGTGACGAGCCAACCGCGACAGCGATAGCGGAGGGCGGTTGATGCGGCTCATGAACAACCTACGAAGAATAATCGTGTTGAACTTGGCATTTGTACGCCTAGCCAAGTACCTGTATAGCTGGAAACAACATAAAGTTTAGGTTAGAAACAAGTTCGTCGAAATACGTGAATTCTACAAATATATATAGGTATGGAATAGAGCTCAGAGATGTTGTGGTAATAAAGTTCTACTTACTTTCACAAGTAATCTCAGGTACACATCCTGAGACTTGACTTCGGTGCGCCTAACTTTCCTGTCGTGTTTATGGTTGATGTCGATACCCTGAAATATGTAAAGGAACACATATTGATAACACTGCTCTAAGTAAAAACCACTATGAACTCACAGAACACTTCGAATTTATCACGATTTTCAAAGATTTATTTTATTTTCACGGTAACGAAACTCACCATCTTGACAACCGGAAGAAAAAGAGACTATAGACAATAAATATTGTTGACAGCTGAGTAGAATGCTGCTAGAACTATTAAAAAAACATTGAAATCTTTTTTGAGTCTGGTATGTATTAGACCGTATACAAAAATGAGGCGCACACAGATAATAAAAGTAGTAGTAGATAGTGCCTATATAAATTTTCGATGGCAAGTTTTTTTTATATTATTTATTTTGTACCCTATCACAATGTTTTCTTATTTAACCCAAAGGTTGACTGGTAGAGAATGCCTTGTGGCATTAAGTCCGCCTATGTACCACTAATGTACATGAAGTTTAAATAAATAAATAATAAGGGCACACAACATAGCAAAGGAAGAAGACGAAATGTGGCCCAAGTTCCCACTTGAAAATTACAATAATCATTTCCAATGGATTTGTATTAATTCGGTTCCTTTGTGGATTGCTTATTTAGTGACAATGTTAGATCAGTCACGCAACTGCTCTGTTGGACTGCTGAGCGTGGGGTTCTGTTTTCGATTCCTGGATCGGGCAAAAAGTGATATTGGGTTTTTCCATTTTGAATTCCTCAACAGCAGCTCGAAGTTAGGAAGTTAAAGGTCATATTTGCGGATATACCCGTGACTCGGAAAACACGTTAAGCACTATTTTACGACTATTGGGTCCATGGGTCCTTAAAAATAGCCCACTTGTACTGACCTTTGTATCATATCCGTGCCTCCGAAACTACAACCTATGACAGCAACACAGACTGCAGTCTGCAATATAAGAATTTCCAGGATCATTGTGTGAAATATGTCAGGCAGCAATAAAATAGCATAAAAGGAGGTAGAAGCTGAAATTTGAATTTGCATGCCATAGGGAATTTAACAAATGAATCACAACTGTCTCCAAGCCTGTCACCGCGACAGATCAAGTTTCGACCGCCGTTTTTTCGAAAGGAATGGAATTTAATTCGAAACATCGAAAATTATCAAAAAATAAAAATTCTGTTCGTACTCCATCATCCTCGAAACCAAGATTAAGCAAAAAAAAAATTGTGACGCGAAAACGAAAATGCGTGTGTCTCCCTGAAAATTATTCAGTTGTAGAGTTCCCTACAATATGGAATGAACTGAGACAGAACGGCCAGCTGTGCGATGGCACTATCGTCTGCAGAGATGTGAAAACAATCCGAGTGCACCGGGCAATAATCTCTGCCGTTAGTCCATATTTCAAAGCTATATTTATCAATTCGTTGAAGAAAGGAGAGCCAGAGGAAACGGAGATTTTTGTCGATGTCCCTAGCTATTACATGACCTTGATTCTCGATTATGCTTACACAGGAACATGCACAGTTACTGCAGAAAATGTTGAACATCTGTTACCATATGCGGATCAATTTGATGTCGTTGGTGTTATTCAGCTATGCTGTCAGTTCCTTTTACACGAGCTGAGGCCGCACAACTGTCTCGGAATATTTAAATTCGCGAGATATTATTTTTGTAGTGAGCTAGAAAAAAAAGGGAAATTGTATATAAGACAAAATTTTAGCAGAATACTTAAGGAATGTATTGAATTCAAAACACTTTCATATGATGAATTAGAAGATATTTTGAGAGATGATGAGCTGAATGTTCGAAATGAAGAAATAGTATTCCAGGCAGTTAAAACATGGGTGGAACATGACATGGAAAATAGAAGAAAATGTATTCCGCCGTTACTTTTGTGTGTTCGGTTCGGTCACATCAGCTATAAATATTTTAAATCGAAAATATTACAATGGCAGCCGGTTGCCGACGATGAGGTAAGAAAACAAGACAGTCATTACTTAAGTCGATAGCTTCTGAAATTGAACTCAAGATAATTTTTTTGTTACACAGAAATGTCAAGAAGCTTTATATCCCGCCGTGGTATTTCTCACGTTGCTGGATTCGAGGCCGGGCACAGAAGCAGATCTTAACGATCCATTAGCAAGGCCTCGAATACCTTTTGAGATACTTTTTGCAGTTGGTGGCTGGAGCGCTGGAAGCCCCACTAGTTTTGTCGAGACATATGATACAAGGTATATCAACATCCGTTATACTTTTGAGTCCTAAGAATCGAGAAACCGGTCACCTGGCAGTTTCATGATTATGATATTCATTTCATGTTGTTCCAAAGATTATTATCGATATAAGTTTGAACTCCACTAAAATTGTCTATCATCTATGCCATTTATCGCGCGAAATTTCAAACAGGTTAGTTAGTAATATTTCGAGATTCCTAAAATGACGATCCAGCTCCGGTTATCCGCTGTTAATGAATAAAGCCTTTATTGTCATAAACAGGGCGGACCGATGGTTTCTTTCAATCCACATGGACCTAACGCCTCGCGCGTACCACGGTCTTTGCACCTTGAATAATTTGATCTACATGATCGGTGGCTTCGACGGCAGTGACCATTTTAACACAGTCCGGTGCTACGACCCCGTGGCGAATACTTGGCATGAACGCGCCTGTATGTACCAGGCGAGATGTTACGTCAGCGTTGTGGCTCACGGTTAGTTATTTATTCTGCTTGATTTTTTCTAATGGGTTACGAATGGTATTTATGATCGTGAGTTTAAAGTTTTGGCACTTGGAGGATTAAGCTAGGAACGGTGCTGTTAGTAAGCTGTGAAAATTATATTGAAAAATCAAAATGGTATCAACTCCGTCTGTAGCTACACGCCATAAGTTCCATGCAGCACTTTACGGAGAACCGCCTTTTGAAAAAGCGTACCTTATCTATTTCAATTCAATTGTTTGTTTAGATGGTCTAATTTATGCATTGGGCGGGTATAATGGTCGCACACGCATGTCTTCGGTTGAGCGTTACTACCCCGACAAGAATCAATGGGAGATGACCACACCGATGAACAAGCAACGTTCAGACGCCAGTGCCGCATCCCTAACCGGAAAGGTAATGAGAAAATTGGAGCACTTTCGTAGTTTTGACGTCCATTTGTGATCAGGGACTATGAAATTAATATGGACGAGCTGACTGAACTCATTTTTAAAGGATTTGCTTACTAGCTATTGCTGTATGCGACGCACTAGAATAAGAATAGATAAAAAATTACATACATATGCCGAAAAAAGAGGGATTAGATCTGCAGTGGGACAACATATTAGGCTTATACAGAGTGATTTAAAAGAATCACTCTGTACATGATGTAGGGAAATAGGGGGATCCGAATCATTAAGAGATACTGGGAAACTTTCTTTGGAAACTTAAGCTCTTTTTATAAAAACAATTTTGGCAGACTTAATTTTTTGCTTGGTGCGCTCATCCCAAAGACTATGATTATCACCATTCAGCGAGACCTATCGCTTACTTCATTTCTTCTAATTTATCCAGATATACATCGTTGGTGGATTCAACGGGCAGGAAGTTCTAAGTTCTGCCGAAGTGTTCGACCCGGACACGAAACAGTGGAGCTTCATCCGATCGATGCTCAGTCCCCGCTCCGGCGTCAGTCTCATCGCTTACAGGGACTGCCTGTATGCGCTTGGGGGGTTCAACGGATATAGTCGGCTGAATACTGGTAGGTATTCCTATGTTTTACTAACAATCGTCATTTGTACGGAAGCCAGCACATTAAGCTACCCGATACTGTCATATTTTCCCAATCACCCTAAAGGTTCACCTAACGCTTTGGCGATAAAGTTGAATGTCTATTACAGAAATTTGTCAGATTGTACTAGCTTGATATGCTCTGTACAATACAGCATTTGGCGATTGAAAAGAGAGAGGAGGGGTTGTTTTATTATTTGTTGGCGTTTATAGCCAAAAATGACGGCGAACAGCGGGCACGAGGATCAGAAACAGTCGCAAACCACATTATCAACCCTTCTTTATCTTGCTCTCTATTATTTTTGTGTTCAATCAACTCCTCACTCCAAAAATAGACCTCTCTCCCATCCCATCGGTCATCGATCTTTCAGTAAACGTGGCTACCCCACTGCCAGTTTAGCTTGCTGGGTCTACAAGCTATGTCGGTTACCCCAGAACTTTCCGCATTATTTAATTTCGGATTTTATCCTTCAGAGAAACTCCGAGTAATTCTGCTTATTTTCCCAAAGGCGAGAGGTTCAACCCTCAGCGCGGCGGGGACTGGCAGGAGGTGACGGAGATGTTCAGCGCACGAAGTAACTTCGCTACAGTGTTACTTGATGATATGATCTTTGTTATTGGAGGATTTAACGGTAATACTCTAAATTATTATGATAAGGCACAAAATTGACCATTATGTCTGAAATTTCAGAAAGGTGAGGCAGAGACTGCCCGTATAGAAAGCCACAATTTTGCCAGTTTTGATTAAATCATATGTAATAGGGGGCAAGCGTTTTGCCATCAACCGGGCACTAATAAAGACTCCGGGCTGCTACTAAAAAATTCCTGATGGATTACCCAATCGTATTTTGACGGACCCGGGATCAAATATTTTCATTACCCTCCCGGGGATTGTTGAAACGAAGCCCGGAAACTGTTCACTTTCAGAAACTCCCCGATAACTTTAGATTCTCCATAGCCTGGTTATTATTTTGGCAGGATCAACTACGATACCCCACGTGGAGTGCTACGACGGTGACACAATGGAGTGGTACGACGCTGCACCCATGAACCTCAACCGCTCAGCGCTCAGTGCCTGTGTTTTAGCTGGCCTGCCTAACGCTCGCTCCTTCTCATATCTCGCCAAAGCCGTGCCCGCTGCCGGCGCAGATCAGGCTCACCACTCCTAACAACCCTCAATCCCACAGAAATATTCTTTACAAAAGATGCAGCTGCTCCCCATCAATCCTTCGCTTCAATAATAACAAATGAAACACCAACGATCATCATCATTTTGAAATAACCAAATTGACCGATTCTTTCACCTTTAGACAAATTCGTGGAAATTCTACTGCATAACGGCGGGCATTGCGTGTTTTTATGATTGATAGGTACTTTGATAGTATGCACTGTGAATATTAATTGTACATAGTTTTGTGAATCTATTTTATATATCGTAAATCATGGTAGTAAGGCCTTATTTTATTGTAGGTACAAATCATGTGCGATCATAATATATTGTATTTTATTATTGTTTTATGTAAGTAAGAAAGTAGACAGAGGCCTTGCATAAACTTGCGTTAATAATAGAAAGGAATGCTAGTCCCTAAAAATAATATTGGTATTTTAGAAATTGTTTTAAAGCGAGGGATTTGTTGTAAATTTTCCAGTTTTTATAGTGTAGTTTGTGAAAAATTTTATTTTCGTATATTTGTGTACAGTACGCGTCCGTGGGAAATCAGAGTGGTCGCGTTTTGGATGATGTGTGTACGATATTGCGGTGGGCGGAACCTTCGTGATATTGTTGTATCTGTGATATTTTTCACTTATTACTTACTTGAGAAAATTCAAAAAAATGTAAAATTATTAATTTTATTTAATTTACTGAAAAATTTACTGTACCTGAATGAAACTTAATAAATTGACAAATAAAGAAAAAACTATCTATTTTTGGGTTTATTTTCTTATAAAACTAATCAACTTTCCGTACACAGGGCAAATGGCACATTTGGCACAGCTGTATCTTAGCCTAAACTGCCGTACCCACCCACATGACCATGCAGTAGAGTAGCCGGCAGCCATAAATCCGTATACAAGCCTGAATAAACGGGCAGGCGAGAGTGGAGTGCAATCGTGCGTATATTTACTACCGAAGGGGGAATTGGGGAGAAAACGGGAGACCGCCCCCTCCCACCGCGCGGAGTTCCCGTCGCGATCGAACCACAACGGAGGCGGTAGTGAACGCGGTCGCTTCGGGGCGCGGTGCTAAACTCGACAGGAAATATCAGACATCTGACATGGAGCTCAAGGGGAAGGTAGCCCTCATCACCGGCGCTGCGGCCGGCATTGGCCTCGCTTACAGCCAGGAATTGCTCAAACAAGGAGCAAAGGTGAGTTGTCTAAAGCACACATCCTCCCAAGAGTTCCTCTGCGCATGGCGTATTTCCTAAAGTAATTTTAAGTTCAAGGTAGGTAAATATCTGTTGAATGAAATGTACTGGATATTCGCCAATATTGTCCAAGTGTCGTACTTTTGTGTGTAACAAATTTGGATAATGGATGGTAGGTGGATCACTCCGGCACTCATTTCATTTGTATTGATTTTTGCCGGCGGCCCGTCATTGGCGTGATTGTTTTTCTTTGAAGTTTCTTTGTGCCATTCCAGATGCTATACATAGATATTTACTTATTCCTTCAATGCGCTAGTTAATGATATTGTGTTAATGACTTACTTTTGTTTATCTTAAGCACATACCTACATCTTTCAGCTTAAGTAAGTAGGTATAAGGTAAACATGTTTTTATTTATAGGAGAATGACACGCCTCCAAGACGCATGAAAATATTTTTTTCTTTTTGTTTCCTTGAGATTTATTTGTAAACTAATTGAATAATACTATACATGTAGGTATATGATAGATATCTATTGATCATCTCTTTCAAAAAATATCAAGCAAGTAGGTAATTCATCTCAATTACCAACGGCTAGTTCTGCGCAATTAACTACGCGCTTCGATCTAAATACTGAAGGAAAAACAATGCGAGCATGAATCACACTATCGGTAAGACTTAAGTCTCACACCTACTATATAAATGTACACAATGTAAGTATAGTAACATAATAGGATCGTTTACGAGTTCATAGTAATCGTGCAGACAGAATTATTGATTATCCAGTCCAGAGGTACACGAGTACCAATGGTGTCCAATAATGGAGTGTAGTCCGTATTTAGGGTACATACGTACACGTACCTAGTTAAAGTTGAAATGTTTTGAAACGCAGATCAACATCCGATTCGTCTTGATGCAGGTGAATAAGCGTAACTACCGAGGCCTCGAATTTTAACTCTCGATTTATATTTTTGCCATTGCAACCTCTTGACTCTCCACAGGTTGCGATATGCGATATCGACTCGGAGATCGGCGAGCAGGTGGTCGACGATCTGGGCTCCAAGTATGGCCGCAAGAACGTACTGTTCTGTAGGTGTGATGTCACCGACTACCCCCAGTACGAGGGTAAGTTTAACCCATCGCGTGCAAATTTTAACCCTTCACTTTGCTGTTAGGAGAAAGTTATTTTTAGACACACGTCGGTCGTTCAAAAGGGGAAGACTGCTAAGGTAACGTTTAATCATGCGTTTAATGTATTCAAAATTTTTGTAGTAAAGCCGTTTAAATCTGGATCGCGTATGGATCTATCTCATCACCACCTACGTGAAAGTAAAACTATGAAGACATTTTCTTAATAGTTTCACGGATATTTTTATGTTTAAGGACAGAAAAATACTTGAACCAGAACATTTTTTTATGAGAGCTGAGCAACGATAACTTACTAGGACCCGAGCCGACTCCAAAATATGGGAAAAGACTAAGCAGGTTGTAGTGATCTAATATTCGAAATATATCGTAAAATTACAGAGGCATTCGAGATGACAATGGAAGTGTTCAATCGCCTGGACATAGTGATCAACAACGCGGGTGTAATGAACGACAGATTCTGGGAACTCGAGGTGGACGTTAATTTAGTAAGTTTTATCTAATTATAGTCGCTACTTTATATAGCTTCCCAGAGATATTTGTGAGCGGCGGAAGTCGCTTCTCTGTTTCTACCTACAAAACTATTAATTTTGTTTCGAATATAGTCGTTTCATTTATGGATTTATTTTAAAAATAAGGAACATTTACCAATTATTAAAACCGTTACCGATTTTGTTTGCGATAAAACTAAAATTACTAACTCATTATTACCATTTCTAACAGTGGACAACACTAATCAAAATAATGAACCATCTTTATCGAATATCATCGAAAATCACATTCATATTACCGCAATTGGCTATAGGAACGGCCAAAATGCCTTAAGGCGGTAAAGTTCCTCGCAAAGTCTAAAACACAAAGTAAAAACCCAATTCCTCTTCTAGAACGGCGTCATACGCGGCACACTGTTGGCGTACCGGTTCATGAGCAAGGACCGCGGCGGCCAAGGCGGCACCATCGTCAACACGGCGTCCACTGCCTTCATCAGGCCCCAGGTGTCCACGCCTATCTACACGGCCACTAACTACGCCATCGTGGGACTCACCAGGGCTTATGGGGTAAGTTTATACCAATTTCCAGTTTGCAAAAAGGTAGTCCTTTTTTGTATACACCCCTCCCCCATGAGCATGAGTTCGAATCTCCTTCAGCTGCTCCATAATTTCTGACGATTTCTGACGAGCAGAGCCGTCATCTATACGGGTCAACGAGATAATGCAAAGTTTCCACAGGGATCGGTTCTGGGACCACTTCTGTGGAACATAGGGTCGTGCCTCATCTGGCAGCGCGGTATCACATTTTTCCATGCTCCTATCCTTTTCTGCCGCTCAGATCTGCATCTGCTAGAGTGAGAAACAGCGGGAGTGCTATCGCACGCGGCAGCATCGACGATGTGCTCGGACCCAAACCTAAGTCGTACGCGTTGGTCTATGTTAGGTGTCCGACAAATCTCTACACACTGTTGCTCACATGTACGTTATTTAAAATCTAGCTTCATTTCTCAGGATCAGTACCACGTGAATCTGACTGGGGTCCGAAGTATGGTGATTTGCCCGGGCCTGACTGACACGGGCCTCGTCAAGGAGATCCGTAAGCAGCTCATGTCTTCGGATTACGAGGCGGCTTGGCAGAGGGACAATGCTAGCTGCAAAATGCAGAGGTAAGCAAGAAATAATGTAGAATAGTACATACCAAAACGAGATCTTTTAAGACAACGCACAAGTTTTAAGAAGGATTTTTGATAACTGATGAGTAATTATCAAAAATCCTTCCCAAAACGGGTTAATCATAGAGGATTAAAGTTTGTGTTATAGCTCGCCATAGCCGATCGGAAAATATGATAAATTTTTTAATTCTATTTGAGATAACTACAGCTACAAATTTTTTATATTGTTTTATATTAGAATATTTCAAATGTAACTAATATGTGTAAAAACGAACAAAGGAGATAATAATAATATAGGGTTTCCTGTAAAATTCCAAATAAACGGTGGTGCATAATTTATGAAGCTCGATTGTGCTCATGTGCCGCTTAATAATGCAGTCGGTGTAAGGACACTTGTTTATGTAAATTAGTTAAGCCGACACTCGACTGCCTCGTACCGTCGCATCTCCCTGCAGGCCGTCTGCCTTCTAATCGGAAGTTTATGAAATGAAACTTATATTGAAAAAACTAAAAGTTAAGAGCGTTCATCCAAAAAGTTGGCAACGTCGCAAATAGCTGTCAAATATTTATCTGTTTTAATTAATTTGGCAATATTACTGTATGGAAATAAGAAATATGGCTAAGTAGTGAACTAGAATATTAATAATGGATTGCAATTAAAACACTGAATTTGATGTTGTAACCGTTTTAGGTGAAAAAAAGTCTCCATCAGGATGAACGGTCACTTGGCGTATTTAACGTTGAATGTATGCCTAACAATTGCTTCCATCGTATTCTAGAAGAAAAAAAAACATTTTAAGAGTGACCGTTCATTCTGATGTCAGGACGGCCGGTCACCGAGTCGTAGTGTCCTTGTTAAATAGAATTATTGAAATTCACGGTGGCCATTAATTACTTCCCGTTTGCGACAAAAGTGTTGTATAACAATATTTTTAGTGCCTGACAAAATCGAATACCACGTAACGAACGAATTGAACGAAAAAACGACAACGTTAACTTTGAATTCGTAACGAATTCAATGTTATAGCAGTGTAACATTTTAAAACTTGGGGGGGTTAGCAAACAGTGGCTAGCGCCTATTAGAACACTCCCTATGAAGTTAAGAACTGAAATATTATCTTTAAAGGTGTTTATTACATTTGTATGATTTTTTGTCACTAAATACGATAGACACTTTTTTTAATAACATAATGCTTAGCTGTAGGCTACCGGTACAATACCATAGATTTATCGCCTAATCAAGCGTAACTGTAATGTTAAATAAGAGAGTTTTGCCTTTATTTTTTTGTCAGGCACTAAAAATATTGTTATACAACACTTTTGTCGATATCTTTAGTGCCGTGATAGTTACAGTATTATCGTTGTAAAACATTGAGAGAAGCAAACGGGAACTAATTAATGGCCACCGTGAATTTCAATAATTCTATTTAACAAGGACACTACGACTCGGTGACCGGCCGTCCTGACATCAGAATGAACGGTCACTCTTAAAATGTTTTTTTTCTTCTAGAATACGATGGAAGCAATTGTTAGGCATAAATTCAACGTTAAATACGCCTAGTGACCGTTCATCCTGATGGAGACGAAAAAAAAGCATTTTGAAAGTTTCCAAATACTTTTTTTACATCTAAAACCGAATATTCGGTGTTACGATATGAATTATTATTGCATTTCATAATCAATGTTTTAGTTCACCAATTAGCCCTATTTCTTATTTCCATACAGTAATATTGCCAAATTAATCAAAACAGCGAAATATTTGACAACTATTTGCGACGATGCCCACTTTCTGTATAAACGCTCTTGAATAACTTCCGCTTGTTTTGCTGTGGAATTTGTTGGACAACTTCCTTTGCGATAAAAAATAAGTAGGAAGTAACGAAGAGAGTTTTGGAGGCTGTCTTTTGCAACATCCAACACCGTAAAGGTCACACGGCTGCCAAGCTTAAATAGAACTGGGCCGGCCACATCTGTCGCGTGCCGGAGGAGTTATGGGCTAAAGTAATAACACAATAAGTCCCAAACAGCAGCAAACGGCAACGCGGCAGGCCCAGAAGGAGATTGTGGGACGAACTCGACTCTTTTCAGGAAGATTGGCAAACAACAGCACTGGATAGGGATAAGTGGAAAGAGGGAAGGGAGGTCTTTGCCCTGCAGTGGGACACAAATGACTGATAATAAATAATATAACACCGTCAATATCGTAACATTTGAATGAATATAAAAATATACTGGTACTTCTTACATATAGGTACCTACCTACCTACGTCTTTTGCCCACGAGGGTTGGGGGGTAGGCCATTAGCTCCAGAACGACAGCTGCCAAATTAAAGGGTTACAAATGCATATTTATGCAATCAGTATTTTACGCTGTCACATATAATATAATGTAAATATGGGTATTAATAAGGGCCAATTAAACACCTTACATCACGACAGTTGTCGTTTTAATCAATTATTTATGTTTCAGTCCGGATCACGTGGGCCGCTCATTAGTAGAGATCCTGGCAAAGGGTCAGAGCGGCTCCGTATGGATCGTGGACAACGGCACACCTGCGCGGGAGTGGCGCGGTTAAACTCGTCTACAAACCCCTTATTTTATCACACCATGCGCAATTCGCGCATTTTCCATTGTCGGTCGAGACGTTCGGTAGCTCGTGAAATGATTGTTGGTTAGTAGGTTGTTCAAGTATTGAGAAGAGAGAAACCAGGGAGAAATGGCCGGGTCAAAGAACCCTTGCTTGGTATTGATTAGTATTAAATGTATTTGACCTATTTTTCCACTTCCCCAATTTTCGATCACAATGGAAAACATATAATTATGGTACTAAGGACACATTCAATAATATAAAATCTTACTCATTTAAAAGATCGTAATTTTCATACTGTGAATGCGCCTAGTATAGTTTCTTTTGTTAAATGTAAAACTCTTAGAAGCATATAAGCTCAAGGAATACGATAGACTAGGACTATGCTTCGGATATACTTATAAGTAAACTCCCTGTAACTCTTCATGTATATGATTGAAAGTGGAACATAACACGTAATAGAGGACTGGTCATGATCGTGTAAATATTTCGTTCTCCTAGTCGTAAAGCCTACTCGTACTCGCGTAAGGCATTATATTTTTAAGATATACTTTTTAAAACAAAAAATATTGTGTAATATGTATGTATAATGTCGTACGTCGTGACATATATCGTGTACTTTAATCTACTTATATTGTATACAAGCAAGTATGTATAGTAATAAGCGCATACTTTGTTTACCTGCTTTGAAGTGCAAGTTACGGATGTCAAACATTTTGTTTATGTACAGATATCTGCATTGATGGGGTCACCCCTTCTTTTAGGTTTTTAATTGTACCGGGATACGCAATTAATGCAGTTATCTCTGCTCGTCCTCCAAAGATTATTGTGTGAATGATTTATTTAATGTTTTGTATGACATATTTGTTGATTTATTTGGTGACATAAAATCACCGTGCTATTTTGCTTATTTGCAATAAAATTGGAAATGTCAATATGGTTGTTTAAATAAAATGTCCTTTTGGAAGATTTGTAGTAAAGTTATATTTTATATTGATACAATCACCAGGTACAGCTTTTGAGTTACAGGTTTTTACAAATATCATGTTCTTTGTCAAAGTTTATTTCAGAATTTTGCATGAAAAGGACTCGCCAATATGAACACATCATGTAGGTGCACAATTATTGATTCCAAATTAACTACAAGAAAATACAATAGTCCTTTCCGAGAACTAATTATTACGAGAATTTTATTGAATTGAATAAACATACACTTTACTAGTGTTGCCACTGTCTTCTCATACAGTAGGCGTGATCCGCGGCCGGGCCCAACACATATCCTACATTACAATGTGCCAGCAGTCCTTCTATCACATTTATTTAGTACTAACTACAAATGAACGACAGTCAATAAACAGTTTACATTTAATAACATGCCGAGGTAGCCTCTAACCCACAATGATTTATATAATTACACATGAAAACATCTGGCCAGCAGGAATTAGAAACTAATTTATCCTCGTATTATTAATTTACTAACACTTTAGCAGGACTGCTGCGTAGACTGTCGCGCGTCATCGCAAGTAAATAAATAAAATGGAGGCGCAATGACCGTTCGAGTGATAGCAGACCATTTTAGTACTTTAAATATTATATGGTTAAAACTAAATAGGCACAAATAATCATAACAGGTGAGGAGGTAAGCTTTATGAAAATATTTGATATTCATTGCATAAATTAAATGTCTTCTATGCAACTTTCATTACATAGCCTCCCTGAAATTTACAAGTGGCCTCTATCTCACTCACCGATAACATTGGCATCTCTGAATCACATAAATGAGCCTAATATCATCCAACTATTGGTCGACTTGTGACATTATTACAATTCAATTTAGCTGATGCCAACGCCCTGCCCTGCCTAACTGCGTTATCGCTCACGACACTCCTATACTTACATTATACTAACTGTGAGCCTTCTCAATGTACCGACATTTTGTTCTGCCGCGCTCTTACGGGAAATTCCATCTTTATCCTTCCATTATATTGGATACAACACTATCACACCAGAACAATGTCCATCAACTGTAATCTGCTTAACATTTAAACTTCCCGCAAAGACATTTACTTTTCGAATCAATACAAGACACTCATCACCAAACTAACACTTTTCCGTCACTTATCCATTTTTGAATAGTCCCTGCTGCGATAAAAAATTCTTTCAGTGTAGCGGACGCTCTCCAATCCTACTTAGCTGTAAACAGAAAGAAAACATTTAGAAACTCATTAGAAAAGTTAAATCATGTTTTAAAAGAAAAAGTAGGGCTGAGAATAATGCGCGGGAGGTAGAACAAAGACGAAGGTTCGAACAATTACAAAACTTAACGCAATGGCCAAAACCTTACTGCCCATGGCTGGAAAGTATTCACAGGGTACAAACGAAACTCCATTGGGGGCAAAACGTGATCAACCCTTTGACATAGTAAACAGTAAAAAGAATTTTACATAAAATATGACTGCATGTATTTATCATAGATAGTAGCAATTTTGATAGTGGTGTAACAGAATAAATTAAGTGACTTTGTGATCTGCAGGATATCTGCTCTTGAGTCGAACATATAAAAAAATAGACTATTTAATAGTTGCTGCAACATACCTGCAGTGGGTGCTGGCTGCGGCTGCACGGGCGCTGGCTGCGTGCTGGGCGTGGGGCCCACGCGTGGGCCCCGGGGCCCGCCACGGGGTCCTCCTCGCGGGCCCCCGCGCATCGCTCGCCACCTTCCGTCGTCCGAGAAATTGTGCACGTAGTTGCTGCACAAGATACACATGTTAACGTCAGACCTTTTACAAGTGATTAAATCGACAAAATAAAGGAAGAGAAGCTGCCTAGTAGTTAGCCGTAAACAGAACTACACTCGGATTCCTGAACAGTCGCATAAACTGATATTTTGATGCAACTGAGTGACGATAATTGATGATTGCAACAACCAGTTAATTTCATGACCAGGAAAACCATCAGACGAAAGTCGATTGGCATTCTCTTCGTTTTGATGGCAGTTTAGACGCACACAGTTATAAAAGTAGAGACAAGACATTCAACACCTCAGGTTAGGTGGAGCGGCGATCTTCGCAGGGAGGCTAGTGGCAGCGGATGAGAGTTGCCGAGAATCGAGAGTGGGCTGCTGTTGGAAAAAAACATACTTCGCTACCCCTCAGTAAAAAGGAGGATGGTTAATAGACTCACGTGTACTGCTGGTGCTGCGGGTTGTGATGGCGCCAGCCGCCGCGGCCGCGCCAGGCGCCGCGCCGCGCTGACGCCACTCCGAACGTCTCCGAGTTCAGCTTGCGCTCCGTCCGCCAGTCTGTCCTCTGGCTCCTGCCCTTGGACCTGCAAATGTTTACCAGTTAGAAACACGTTCTATAGAACATCTTTAGTTGGATAATGTGGTACTATAGCTCGCTGAGCTTCGTCTTAGTTAAATTAACTTCGACCAGAACGCTGCCATCTCGACAGCATAAACAGTGGATTTGGTCAGGTCCCCAGATGGAATTGCACGATGAGCATACTTTTAGCATCGCTACCGACGATTTGGTGATGGTGACCGCGTTTTGGCGATTCTCCAGGCTAGCCCAAAATATAAAGATTAGTTCAAAGTTATATCTCACCTTTCAACAGCCTCACAGGAGATGTTGTCAAAGAAACTCTTGGTCTTGTCATACCCTGTGTAACCATTCTGGTCTTCGTCTACTTCCGGTTCGCCCGCGCCGGTCTCATTTCCTGAGTCATCCTTCTTGTCAACTTCAACAACACCCTGCGGTATAATAATTACTTCGGACTCCTGCGAGGGCCGGAAAGAAAAAAAAAAAATTCAATTAATTTTTTTGATAAATACATACATTCAAAACAAAATAAAACACAGGAAGCTTTTCAACTACTAGGTGTGCTCGAAATAACATCAAAAGGTGAAGACCTAAAAGATTCTTATTAAACTTTTTCAATAGCCCATTATTTCTCAACTCTGTAACCATAAAAATGCTGAAAGTATTTTGAGTGGAGACCAAGGCTAGGGCATACGATCAGAGATGAAAAAGGAGGCGAGGCACGTGAAAAGAACTCTTTTGCAATGTCGCAAGAGTTTTTTTGACCAGTTTTGGAATATATTCTAATTCAATAGGTTTTTGGTGAGTTTTGTTGTAACACACGAAAGTTTTACTTAGAAATGGCGAATAGCCCGTGAGAACATGGAACAACAAAGGAAAATCCGCTTCAGCTACGTCAGTCAACACAGTATAGAAATGTTTGCAGTTAGTTTCAGTAATCAAGTGGCCTATGTTTACCAAAACTAGGTGTTTACGAGCTGACACGACGGTGATGAATATTTAGCGACACTTAACCCTATTTCTCAAACAGAAAATCACCGCATGTCTTTCCAATGCTATTTCGGTTGAATTCTTTCTACATATTATCGTCAGCGTCAGTACAGGACCTTGTCTCTCTACTACTCTCCTTTCTGTCTAGATTTTTTGGCGAAATGCATTTTTTTCATCAAAAAGTACACATAATAAATTAGGTAGCCAGCCTTAAATCGAAGACGAAGAAGGCAGTTTCCATTAGTTTTTTAGACAAGGGGATGTGTTCATCTTAGACCGTGGGTTTCGCGACGTAATCGATAACTCACATGCCTGTGGATATGAAGCGCACTTGCCAAAAACAAAAAATCGCAGCGAAGATCAATTAACGACAGAGCAAGCTTAATAAGTCCAGGTTGGTTACCATATGCCGCTGGGTTGTCAAAGTCATAAGTAGTTGGTTCAAACGCGATTTCAAGCTATTCCGGCAAGATTTCTTAAATCGTGCTTTGGCTCACATGAGGAAGGATTTTAAAATAGCCGCTGCATTATTGAACGCATGCAGAGAACCATCACATGATAGTGTACACGCAGAAACATATATGATAGTATTAAACCATCGATTGAACCAACCAAATAACCTAGCAGAGTATGTCCTAGGCACCAACCTAAATCGTTGACGGGCTAGTTTTGATGGCATTACTGGTAACCATACATAACTTCAGCGATTTTCCGTCGCTGGCCGAGGACGATTTAATTATTTTTGCACTTGGCACATATCAAGTTAAGTTAGCTCGCAGTTATTATGCGGAGCATGTGCCACAAGGCCTACACGGGGTGGAAGGGACACCGACTCGAAAACGGTTAGCACGTATTCAGCACATTAATCTGAGCTTTACCCACATAGAAATATATCATCGGTCATCATCATCATCATCTGCCTAGCCTTTTCCCAACTATACTGGGGTCGGCTTCCAGTCTAACTGGATGCAGCTGAATACCAGTATTTTACATGGAGCGACTGGATATCTGACCTCCACAACCCAGTTAGGACCGGGTAATACGATACCCCTTGGTAAGACTGGTTGTCAGACTTTTTGGGCCAATGTCTACCTAACGACTGTCAAAGATCTACAAATGACAGCCGGGACAAGTAGCTTAACGTGCTTTCCGAGGCACGGAGGAAACTCGGTATGTAATGGGCGGTCACCCATCCACAGACCAACCTAGGCAAGCACGGCTTAACCTAAAGATTGACCCGAGCGGCTGTTATTATTTAGCCACGAGCTCTTCATATATCATATAAAAATATAATAAATATCATCGGTCATTAAAAAAAAATCTGTTTCCTACAAAAGTCTAATAACTACACGGTCAAAATGTATCGATCGCGGAAGTCGAGTATTTGAAAGTAAAGACCGACTGGATTCTGAGGGTCGAAAGGTTGGAATCGTCATTCGTGTTCCAACCCACAATCTACAGACCTGCATGAAAGAGACTTTTGGCCGAAAGGTGTCGTATATCGACATTTCCGAGGACGGTTATGCGACACCACGCAGCGAAACAAGACGCCAACAACGTTCCGTGTATAGCTATAGTTTCATAAAGTTTAAAATATGTATTAGTTTATTATTGTTGTAAAATGTTATTTTGTATATTTTAACTATGGGCCTTAGTTGCCTGATAATAAAATGATTATTATTTCCTTTATTTCACATATATTATTTCCATTTTTAAATATTCTAATATCAAAAAATATATAAAAACATTTTAAAATATAAAAAATAGTAGCCCACCAGCATTGGGAATAGGATCCGAGTTACCGGTTGTCAGCTGTCCTTAGAGAGGAACCTCTTGATATTGTCCTTTAAAAGCAATAAGAGCAAACAAACCGGATATTTTGCAAATCGGACATTCTACGAGTCAAGACCCTATTAAATCAAAATGTCCGCACTGAAAAAGGTTAATTCAGCGTGACGAGAACTCGCGGAAGTGTCAGGTGAATTGAAAAAGACCTGAAATGCTCGAAATCAGATTATTTTAACATTTTTTTCGTACACGGGGTAGGCAGATACTACAGTCACCTGCTGCAATCCTTACAATCTTAATTTGCTTGGTCCGCGTTTATACCTCTTAGATAAACGCGCGCGTCGTTCCCGAGTAGTTACTACGTACCTGAATTTCTTAAATGGTATTTAGAGGGTAGTAAGCAATTTTAAAAACATCTTACGTTACTCGACATTTAAAAGTTTTACCAGGTGCAAAAATAAACTGTTGCGTTTTATAACAACGAGGTACATATTTTGCTTCTTTATCAACCTACCTCAAAAAAGGAAGACGGTGACAATTCGGTGTTTTTTTTTTTTTTTAATTGTAGCAAATTGTAATTGCGTTTCAGGCAATCATTTCCCATTGAGCATCATCAAACGATTGTGTAATTGCTTCAATTCGCGTTCAAACGTAAGCTCAAATCAATTAAGAGATGTAATTGGCATGTAACACAATATACCGCCTATGACATAATTGTATCGCCGCGTAATTGCTGATTATGAATGGGACCCCACTGGTTTACATTGGTTTCATTTCAGTTAGAATATAGCATTTTTGTAGTGAAATTATCTTAATTTTGCTGTAAAAAAAGCTGAAACTTGTATTTCGTATTGGATAGGTTCGCATTTAGTCTTTTTATCACCACCATCTAATTTCTATACTGTATTGACATTTATCCTAAACCCAGTCTTAAAGGTGGACTATGTAAGCTTAATTCTGACAAATATGACATTAACAGGTTTCCTTTTTTACAATTTACAAACGAAATCGTTACTTTTGGACAACCTCGATAAGGCCGCACAGTCACGACTGATGTTCTAAGCAACGTGACACGAAAACGGTGCCTATTATAGTTAGAAAGGTATTGTAAACCTCACCTCAACTTTCACCTCGCCATCAGAAATCTTGGCCTTAGCCAGCTGGCTGCGCAGCTCTTCAAACTCAGTGTTAGCTTGTTCGAAGTCGTAGTCCTTGTCGAACTTGAGGGTGTTCTTGTTGCGAGGCACGAAGCCACGTCCGCGGCCACGGGGCCGGCCTCTCCAGCCTCCGCGGTTGTAGCCCTGGCCCGTGCCGGAGAAGTTACCTGGGTGACAATAACATTTTATTAGTATAGTTAGCCTGTAATGTCCAGGCTAGGCTGTGACAGTTCTTGCCAAATTCTACGGAAGACTTCCAAGAAGTCTTCGCCATGGTAACAATCCTGTTTTATCCGTGGTGGATTCATAAACGCCAAGCCAAATGAAGAAGACATGATTTTCCAAACTAGTTGAGACTAGATGAAAATCCAACGAAGAGTCTGGTAATCTATTTGTTAGCAGTATCACGGCGATCACAGGACACCCCAATAAATTGGAATTAGGGGAGAACTTACGCGTCTCAAGACAAAAGTCTATGACCAATGTGTGTTGCCAGTAATTACATATGGGACCAAAACTTGGTCGCTCACAAGAAGTCACAATGGGCCTCATCAGAAAACTTAGTCACTCTAAGGGCAATGGAGACGGCTATGCTCGGAGTTTCCTTGAGTGATTGTAGCAGAAATGAAGACATCCGCAAGAGAACCGAGGTTACCGATGTAGCCCGAAGAATTGACAAACTTAAGTGGCAGTTGGCAGGGCACATTGCTTGCAGAACGGATGGCCGATGGGGCCGAAAAGTTCTGGAGTGGCGACCGTGAACCAATAGACGTTGCGTTGGTAGGCCTCCCACTAGGTAGATCAATGACCTGGTGAAGGTTGAGGGGATACGCTGGATGCAAGACGCACGGGACCGCTCAATGTGGCGACATTTGGGAGACACCAGCAGTGGACGTCTTTCGGCTGAAACAATGGATAAACTTACCAGATTGGTGATGATGGGGATGTTGGTTCGTAAGCGCTTGGTTGTGCTGATTATGTTGGTTATGTTGCTGATGCTGGGAGTGCTGCGAGTGCTGAGAGTGCTGCGAATGCTGCTGCTGCGGCTGATGGTGCATGGGTTGTTGTGGTTGGTGCTGCTGGTGCGGTTGGTGCGGCACGGGCGCGCCGCCGCTGGGGTAGCGCTGGCGGTTGCGCGAGTTGGTGCGGTTGCGGTTCGCCGGCCCCTTCTGCGCCTGCCCGTTGCTGCCACGTCGGCTGTCCCGTTGCTGACTAGACCCACTAGCCACGCCGACCTATACATAGGTTATGTGTTAATGAAGATTCTTATAAAAGTAGTGTCGCCACAATTTTATGCAGTGTTTAAATATAGTAAAAGTTGCAACAGAAACGTGTGGACAATGTTCCATATCATTTTCAAAAAAAAGAGACATCAAAAACAAGTTTGAAGAATGGGTCGTATTTTTATTGCAATAATTTGTTTTGAGTGAGCAGTAAGTAATTTAGTTTTTATTTGTTTATTGTTGTTTATACTCCTATCTCAAAATAACTCAGTAAGCAGTAATACGTATTCTTATAAATAGAAACAAACAAAATTAAAGTAATTCGGGAATGCCAACTTGCCTTAAAACATTGATTAACATTCACACCACTGCATGAATATACAAACAATATTTAAATGCGGGTCAAATCATAAAACTAACTTTTAAACAGATTCTCCAGCTCATCCTTTCCAATAAATTAATATCAGAAATGGAAGATGTCTACTCTAACTGGGATATAAATAAATAAACAACAATCAATTCACTTGCCGCATATACTGATTGCGAGAATATCCCTCCAGAATCTGCTGTTGTGGTCTATGGCAAAGCCGCATCCAGAAAAACATTTATTATGTATTTACTAAGTCTTAATTATTACTGCTTAATTTACTGCCTACAAAACAACTAATTATGCTAACTTATTGGGACTATTCAGACCCTAGGATCCCAAGTTTATTTTGGCAGTTTTATGGTATTTAAGTGGTCTTATTTTAATATGATGAGGTAGTTTCTAGTTTATGGATATACCTGCGTGCCCTGGTCAGCAGTTGGGCTCTTCCTGTGCGCGCCGACAGCGGGGGTTCCCGACCGCGATGCACTTTGCTGAGATCCTCCTCCAATGAGGTCAAGCATCGAGCCTACAACACATTTCCTTGTACATATATAAAAAAAAAAATGTAACAATACTTTCACTATGCTAAGCATAAGCTTTGATGAATCACAAATTGCTTTTCAATGATCTTTTTTTTTTTTCAATTTTCATACAAGCAACAGACCAAGGAGAAATGATAATGCATGTTGCGATTTTTTTTTTGTTATTTTTGTAAAGGCATGCTGTTGTTGTTATATTTTTGTTAATTTTGTTGCATTATAATTGTGTAATTTTTACGAGTCTATGTATGTTTCCCAACACCACATGGTAAATATTTAGGATGAATCCTTCTTCCATCTAGTAATATAGAAATGAGTAATTTACGTAATGAGTATACACCAAACTAGACTCAGTTACTGGTGTTAAGATATATTACTTATTTCTGTTTACCATAATAATATTTTAAAAAATAAAACTGAATTGGACACAATATCCTAATTCTGATTAGATGGTGTCTAATAAGAGTATTACTCATGTTATAATAATATTAAAAGTTGTTATTTTCAAGTTAGAAATAAAAATCAATTGTGTGAAAATGTAAACAAATACATTGATATATGCAAACATAAATATGTAAGTTCTTTGAACTGTCATACAGTAAACCTATATGAGATTAGTCTGCATGCAGTTTGGTGAAAGCACAGGAAATTGATCATAACTAGATACTTTATTAGTTAAACCAAAATCAAGTTTTACTACTGGAGAGGTAAGGGTGAAAGGTTAGCAAAGTATCTTTTTATGACACTGCAAAAATCGCAAAGTAGCACGTATTGAAGCAGAAGCTAAAATTATCCAAGAGCAAAAACCTTGGTCTTTCACTTGATTGGCGTGATGCGCCACTCCTGAGCCAATCGGGCCCGTGACAGGCGGGGGCTGGGGTGCCAACTCCACCGAGGTTTGCGGAGACAACTCACTGGTCTTGTTGAGCTGAGGATGGACACCTCCGGGGAAGCCAGCCATCGGGTGGTACTGTTGGTATGGCGTCTGGCCAACAATGGGGTGGTTGTATTGCCCCGTGAACTGGCCCGGCGCACTGCCCGCGCCGAGCGTCGGTGGCACAGACATCTGCATGATGGCCGGATCGTTGGGTAGAGACGGAACATTGTTCAGCACTCGGATATCCTTGATGTCAGAACCACGAAACAAGATGTAATCATACACCTGGCTCTGGGGCGCAACAGGGTATTGCGTCTCTCGATCCTCCGTACCAAACGAACGCACTGTAGAAAGAAACAGTTCATTAACCTCATGTGATATAATTTGAAGGTAGGTGAAGTTTTGTTTGAGAAAAATTAGATTTTTTACACAAAGTAACATGCTAATGAATCTTTTACTTTAAGGGTAGTCTAAATACAGTTTGCAATCATGATTTTTGCCATTTCACAGTGGCATCATGAACACAACAAAAGAAAAAGTAGGTAGGTAGATTGATCTAACTGTTAACCACACACTCATCCGAGAATAGTAAAATTAACGATTATTTTTTAGGACAAAGACCTATAGTCAGTTTATCACCTGCTGAAGAAAGCAAAATTGTAGCATTCATAGGACAGTATCAACGTCATCAATGTGAAACCGCGGTCATAGGCGGGACCAACAACTTCTCTTTGAGGGTAGAAGAAAAACAATGTGATACATTTTACTAAAAATCATGGAAAATTACAGGGAAAATGCCCAACAATAAACATATTGGACGCTTTCCCAAACAATAAACAAAGATGGGCATAAATCGGGAGGGAAAAGAGAACGGCTTTCTAGAGACGTCGATCGATGTTCCTATAAGAAAAAATAATTAACGCCGGGAAATACAAGAAGAAAACACTAAATTGATGAGGATTAAAACGAAAAAGTATCTTGTAATAAGATAACAGTATCCATTTGTCAACTTACCGCTAGCCAAAGCGATGGTACATTCCTGGGGATCGACGGTGAAAAGCCGGCCTTCGTAGCGAATGTCAGCTTTAGATATTAGGCTTATCTTGGAGCCCAATTCAGGCATTCCAGAACTCATAATGTCACTTTGGAAATTACTCGCCGATGTTAAAGATTTTTAACGATATCGTCGACCATAGAAATCAGCCACCGAACAAAATGACTGACGGGAAGTTGGCAACAAGCGATGCGTTTACAAACAGCTGTAATGAGTGGGGGAACATTGAAAACATACTATTTGGCCATAAAAAAAAATAAAGCAAATTAATTTAATGAAAAATGTATTTTGTTGAATAAAACATCAAGAAATTGGATTTTATTTCGAACCTATCATGTCATTGTAAAAAGTAATACAATAAATACTCTTATCAATAATTTCCTATCAAACTCAATGAGTCATCAATAATCCTTCAGATTAACATTATTGATGTTAATCTGTATCTATGTTGTTGGATTTGAATTACAATGTACCATTAATTTACTAATAAACCTATAATTAATAAATGAATACTGCGGGAATCATTTTTGTCATTTTACAACTTATTGCCTAATTTAGTCGATTTAATTTTTCACCATACATAAAAGAATAAGCTATGAAGGAAGCAAAGAGAGAAACGCCGAACAAAATTTTCTGTTACTTTTTGTGGGAGTGTGTCACATCGTACAGCGCACTACGGGAATTTGTCGATCTTACACAGAGACATGCATCCTATTGTTACAAACGCACACTAAGAAAAAGCAACCACACAACAAAGAAATACATACAATTATTATTTTCTTACGACAACAAAAAAAAAAGTGTTAGCGATGTGGTTATAACCAATAAGTTGTATTTTATTCGTCATCCAAGAATGAATGAACAAGTTATTTATTTTTAACCGACTTCAAAAAGGAGGAGGTTCTCAATTCAGTTGTAATTATTATGTTTTTTCCTTATAACTCCGCATTTTATAAACCGATTTGAAAAAATCTTTTTTATGTGAAAGAATATACTTTCCGATTGGTCTCATAGAAATTTCATAAAAATCTGTCAGTAGTTTGTTTTTTTTTCTCCTTGGCCTGTTATGATCCTTAATAATTTCTAGTTACAATGTAAAATTGATTCATGACAAGAATTTGTGTGGTATGCTACAACTAAAAATCGTCAAAAAAAAAACTGTTTGCAAAATAAAAAACCAACTTCCAAAAAAAACGCAAAAATGTGTAAAATAACTTTACTTTAGGAAGTCGGTGGCAAAAAAGTCGGTTTATTTATACCCACCTTTTTTTGTAGAAACACGCCCTTACCGATCTCCTCCGACCTCCGGTACATCGAGTCGCTTGTTCAAGGGGACGGCTAAGTAGACCCAAACGTAACGCACCGGATCATCTCAGGATGGATGAAATGGCCACAGGTCACTAGAACAACTTGCGACCCATGGATGCCCGTCAATATAAAGGGGAAAATATACAATTCCATGATTAGACCTGTCGTACTATATGAGGAATCAAGTGTCAAGTCCACATCGATCCATTGTTCACTAAAAAAGTTATCAAGGTCAAATGCAATTTTTTTTTGGTTTTTTGGATTTTTCTCGAAAACGGTAAGTTTTATCAAAAATATAGTGAAGACAAAAATTGTGGATCATAAAATTATCAACAAAAATGATCCAAATTTTCTTTTTTTCCTAACAATCACCATTCTTAAGACATCGCAATTCTAAAAGTTGAAGGTATTTTTTTACTTTTTACATGATATGCGCACATTTCCACACCACCTGTGAGGTTGTACTTGGCGCTTTTTTTTAAATGTGGTTTCCCTGGTGTCCTACTCCATGGTCTGTTATGACGGAGTTATATGGGAAAATACAGTATTTACTGCATTATGATTATTGATATTGATTTAAACTGTAGTTCTGATTTCTGTTAATATTTTAATCTGATTCATACTCTTCAAATTCGACTTCAACAGTCATGTCTTCTTCTTCCTTCTCTTGCTAGATGTTCATTAATTGTTCACACATGGGATCGATTGGGGCTTTTGTCACTTTATTTCTACTGGTGTACCAAAGGTCTCTACCAAAATTCTGCTTTGACGAAGTTTTTGTTATTTGAAATGTCTGTTTTGATCGGACTAGTAGCGCAGATGAGC
This sequence comes from Noctua janthina, assembly GCA_963576755.1. Taxonomy (NCBI): domain Eukaryota; kingdom Metazoa; phylum Arthropoda; class Insecta; order Lepidoptera; family Noctuidae; genus Noctua; species Noctua janthina. The sequence continues at coordinate 4,318,287 of OY755067.1, forward strand.
ATGAGCATGTTAAGATGGGTGTGTGGAGTGACAAGAATGGTTAAAGCAAGGAATGAGTATATTAGAGGAAGTTCGAAAGTGGCACCTGTTACAGAAAAATTGAAAGAAAGTCGTTTGTCTTGGTATGGACATATAATGAGTAGGGATGAAACGCAAGTGACTAAAAGAGTGATGATCATGAATGTTAATGGATGGAGAGGGAGAGGAATGATAAAAGAGAAAGGAGTAAAAGACTTTTAGGATTTGTCTTTCCTTGTAATTTTTATATATTTTCTTGGAAATAAACATTTTTGATTTGATTTAATGATGTCGTGCCATCTGACAGAGAAGAATGGAAGAGAACAACGTGTTGCGCCGACCCCAAATAGAATGGGACATGGGCAGGAAGATGATGACATACACAAGAAGACTATTTTACCTACTGAAAATACAAATAAGTAACTGATAACAGACCTAAAAACATTTATTTTATCATTCATTCGTATTGCCCCAGCCCTAGGCGAAATCAACTACTTGTTAGACCATGTACTTCGTTTGAGCTACCAACGTATGTACCACGACATTTTTATATCGTTACGGTGGAGTAGTATGTTAGTACTAACATATAATACGAAACAGCATGGATTTGCAGATTAGAAGTGGCATATATCGTATTTTTACGACAGGAAACAGCGCAACTAACCATTTTAGAGAGCACCTTTTTGCTCCACAAAACGATTCACTATAGTCGCGATCGGCGAATGAACTAGTTTTATAAAACGAGTATAGTGGCCATACTTTTTTAGAGGGGAAAGTCGCTCTATAGCGTTTCTATAGCTTATTCCTCTATAACAAATAAGTCAAGTAAATAGAATCATTTTATCGATATTTTTCATTTAGAAAGTTATCCTCATGGTGACATCTCTACAAGTGTCCGTTGAGTTTTGATTTGACGCTTGACGAAAAATATTTATTTCGTAAATAAAAATCTGATATTAATTAATTTTAAATTGCGGTGTTATTATTTAGGTGTTTTAAAACTTGTGTGCAAATTGGTATATGCTACGTACGCATAATGATGATAGAAACTCCGATAAGTTCGACGCCTGGGCTAGCCAGGATAAGTGTTGGCGGGAGCAGCAATAGTTCTATTAGAAGACGAAGTCTTATTCCGCAGAAAAGACCTGGAAATGAGGTTTGTGTTTTATATTTCAAATATACGTTTGTTAATTTGAACACATTTCTCCAACATTGATTACCAACTATTTCCTGAGCCTCAGGCTTGTGTCGACTTGTTTTGAACGCATTGCGGAATTTTTTGTCGGCTTATACACTATTCAATTGATACACTTTATGTTACTAAAGTTTCCTTTCCGTAGAATATAAAATCTACTTTCCTGTCATAAACAAGAAAGGCCAATGTGGAAAGCAGTTAATACACTGCCAAACCTGTATATTCCTGTCTGTAGCACAGAATTTTTACAAAAGAACAATTTGAGTACAATTATTTTTAAATTAATACATACTCGAAAAAATATGATGTACATTAAAAAAAATAATAGTTTAACCCTTTTTTACAGGAGCGCAATGATGATGATGCTGAAAGATCTTCGTTGGTGGCATCCGAGCGTGCTCTGGCCACGTCAACACCACAAACAGCATCACCCAGAAGAGGCAGGGATACTATGTCTTCATCGCCACAGAAAGAGCACTTTCAAGGATGTCTCAAGCTTTACGCTGAAAATGTACGCAGACAATTTATTTTTAAATAATTGTAGATAGCTAGCTGTTTTTTACTACCTTGCTTTATCATCAGCTAGCTATGTTAATTCAGTGAATCAAACCTCTGAGAACATAACTAATCTTATAAGTATGGATTGGATATTCGGATGCATATTTATATTTTTCCCAGCAAAGAGTACAAAAGCATAAAAACGGCTTCTTTAAATGCCAATTTTTATCCCGGGATTACTGAATTTCATAATTCTTCATTGCATGTAAAATGTAGTACTCAAAACCATAATGAATATTTTTATTCTATTTAAAACCTGGCATGAAATTTGTTGAAAATAACATTTAAAAAATTCTACAAACTATTTGAATTTAAATTTTGCTGCTGAAATAAGGAACAGATTCATTTTGAGTTATAAAATTAAAAAAAATAACTATTTTTTTTAATAAATCAGGACGTACGCTCCGTACTAGTCAACACTCAAACTTTAAGATCACACAAAACATAATGCATCTATTTTTTTTTTCACTTTCCTGGCAATTTTTTTTTCATGTTATAAATAAATCGTTTATTTCAGATTCATCCTAAGATTACATCCATATTTGTTAGTATAATTACGAGCCTACAGACTAGTGTTAGCAATAATCAATTGATTGATAATAATCCTGACATTTGATCATAGTCAAGGTTGACTGCTAGCAGAAGAGAACACAGAACATAAATAGTTTTTCTACAAGCTGTGTTCTCAAAAAAAACTTATATGGCGACAGCATCCATCTGTGTCCACTGAGTGATGATCTTTAACCATTGTGCCATTAAAAAGTTATTAAGTCTTATTTGTTTTATTACAGAAAATCACAAAAGACAATGCATGGAACCTGCAGCTGATAGACTTTATGACGTCAATGTTGAGAAGACATGACTCTCGCATGGATAACTTGCAGACTGCGTCTACAGTAGTGGATGCGTCTGCTAGGATATACTCGTTCAGGGTGGATGCGGTGCATTATGATGTGTTGAAAATGGCTGGAGGACTTAGTAAAGCTGCTCAGGTATGTGTGTTGATGTTTATAAACTTATTTATTAGCCAGAGTATCTCTAGGTAATCGCTAAATCTAATTTAAATTATTAAATTCTACTAGAAATCAGCTCTTTTAAAAGTCAATAGATTAAGTATTTACATTTTCTCATTTATTTATTATTCTCATTTTAACTTCTAAATTTAGATGGAAATTTTCTTGATTGCTGCAGGGCGCTAACCATGCACACACATAATATGACATGTTAATATTAATTCATCATGTTTCTGTTGTGAAAAGAGATAGTGCTACATGTCTCACTTAACTCTGTCTCTCTCTTGCACACACACTGAAACAACAGCTTTAACTAACATGTCGCGAACTGTCATGAACTTGTGAAATTTGAAACTAGTGAAATACTACTGTAATCCAAAATAACCCCTCATGGGTAACATTCTTTTAGACTAAAAGAGGCAAGAAAGATGATGATAACGTGCAAGATGAAGGTGCAGCAGACGGCGAAGCCGCAGCCCCCACCAAGAAGAAAAAGAAGAAGGCCAAAGGCGCCATCGCTTCTAACCCTGCAGTGTTCAACGGGGATTTTGATACTAACGATTGTATAGGTAAGTCGTATATACGGTCAAATAAAAGTTTCGTCGACAGTACAAGCCAAGGCTTAAAATCGTGGGTGAATAATAAAGCGTTAATAATAACTCGTTCGGAGCAGTCAAAGATGGTCAGAGTTATTAAGCTAAGTCCCCCCAACCAAATGGGTTAGGTTAGGAACTGAGAACAACTACGTGTGATCCGAGTTTTCAGGTTTTGCGGCAGCGAGCGCTCAAGTTGGTCGCCGTTGCTAGGCTACGGTACATCATGTAATGGGAATTATTTTGGCGATATACATGCCTTGTTAAACTCAACTTGAAATCAGCTTGTTTCATGAACTTGTTTTTTAACATTTTACTTCTTTTCTATACTTAACAGATCCATTTTTTGAGAGGTTGACGGCGACGATTGGCGATGTGACGTCGTCAAACAGAGCATTTAACGCGACTCTGCCCATACACGACAAAACACTGGCTTTGATATTAAGGTACAATCTGAAATACGAACCATTTTATGAAAACATTTTTGAGGAACCGCACATATTATTATAATGCATTGGACTAGGGCAGGAACATAGAATGCCACACCATTGAATAACTAGCAGCATCCTACGCACTGATTCTCGCCCTGATCATAAGCCGATTTTTACATTTTCATTTAAAGTTCATGCTTCTAATATTGCCTGTTTTTACCTGCAATCTGCAGCTCGAACTTGACCAGTCTTCTGAAACAATTAAATAAAAAACTTTATTGTCTTCTTTCAGAACCGACGATCAATTCTTAGAAGAAATAAAGGAGAACATTCCAGAAGAACAAAACATAGACCTGTCGGAACGCATAACTCTAGCTGCGAAGCTACTGCCCGCGTTTACGAACAGCGACCATATTTGTGAGCCTTTCACCGGGTTCTCTATCGCCAACTGGGATCCAGATACTGAGGACACGTGAGTTACATTATTTGTAAAAATTTAAGCAAAATAAAAACCAAAAAGATTTTAGTGTACACACGGCGGCACATGATGCTGTACATTTCCGGTATAACCAGGCCTCGCTTTGTATAGATTTTCTATACAATGAGAGATACGCATAAACTGGTTTTGTATAGCTTGATTGGCCGTCGTGCTTACTACGCGTGTTTAAGAGAAAAAAGTATTATCAACTAAATATTCTTTTTTTACCATCTTTGAAAAGTAACGATGAAAAATAGGTAAGGCTGACAATATTGACGCGATGGCCAATCTGATAATACTTGCAAGTTTTTTGCAATTCAGTTTCTGTCCATAGAAAACACCAGTTATAAGAATCACCAGTTAAAGAATAAGGGACTAACTATACATGTATTCAGACACATTTCCATACAAAACTGGTGTTTTCTATGGAAATGTGTATGCGTCCGTTCAACTTTCTGCAGAATACTTGTATAGTTAGTCCCTTATTCTTTCGCAATATAAAGAGCTATGGAGCGCAAGCCAGACCAAGCTTTTATAGAAGTAGTTCTGTTGAAATCCTACATACCAAATCACACAGCTGCTATCTTTAGCATAAAATGTGAAAACACGAATTTATCAGTATTATTAATAATTTATCTTTTACCAGTGACAATCGTGTAAGCAACTGGGTGGAAGAGAACCGGCTGAACTTGTCGCAGCAAGCGCTCGCGTTTGATGTGAACGCGGACGTCGAGCCGATACCGCAGGATGAACAGCATAACGACTTGTATGGTATGTGTTTGTTTTTATTTCTTAGAAAGGTGTAACAGCATAGGTGCTTCAGACACTTGCATAACATTGTCTTATTGTTTTGCAATGCTTACGGCAAACTTTAATTGCATTTGCAATTGATCCTTATACTTATATATATTTTTGAACATTATTATTTCCTCTATTTATTTTTTAACATTATTATTTCCTGTATTTATGATTTAACAAAAAAAAAGGTGCTCCTGGCTAAATAATACAGCCGCTCGGATCGAAATTTAGGTTAAGCCGTGCTTGCCTAGGTTGGTTTGTGGATGGGTGACCACCCATTACATACCGAGTTTCCTCCGTGCCTTGGAAAGCACGTTAAGCCGTTGGTCCCGGCTGTCATTTGTAGATCTTAGACAGTCGTTACAGGTAGTCAGTGGCTCAAAAAAGTCTGATAATCAGTCTTACCAAGGGGTATCGTATTACCTAGTACTAACTGGGTTGTGGAGGTCAGATAGGCAGTCGCTTCATGTAAAATACGGGTATTCAGCTGCATCCGGTTAGACTGGAAGCCGACCCTAACATAGTTGGGAAAAGGCTAGGCAGATGATTTATTTTTTAACAAATTCATTACATTTTTAAATATTAATTAAAAAAAAAATAAAAAAGCATTTAAAAATATAAAAAAAATTAGCCCACCGCTATCGGGAACAGGGTACATTATTATTATTATTTTATCACTATTTAATTAATATATATTTCGTGTTTCGTGTTAATATTCTTTCAAACTCTTTATTGACATAATAGGTTACAGAAACTTGTTTGAAGCCTCTAACTCCTGAACTAGGTGTACCTGTATGTCAGGGGTCAGCGCCCTCTCCCATTTTATTTGCCTTAGATACTAATGTCAACATAGGACATGTGCTACAAAAACACAATTTTAAAAGAAGAGACAAATTAAAATAAAGTAAAATACAAAAACAGATATGAAGAGTATGATAAAATATGAAAAAACACCAAAAATATAATTTATTCTAAGTTAATACATATAACGCGCTGTGTGTGTGTGTGTGTGTGTGTATGTGGGAGGTGTGTACGTGTGCGTGGGTTCCCGTTCGTGTTTGTGTATAAGTAGGTGTGTGAAAGACGAGTATGTTCTATGTATGTGTTACTTTGTAGAATTAGATTAATTATTTATTATTTTCTCTACATCCTCATAATCAAGAGTAAAGAGCCAGTTCTTTACTATAGGTTTACATTCGTGTAGTGTTAGCGGATACAAATTTAGGATTCTACTAATTTTGTTGTATAAATATACACAAAGAAAAGCATTTTGTCGTCTTGCAAAAGCCGTGCGACACCTAACAGATTCGATTACGTTTGGAGTTGTTCGCTTATTTTGAAGTTTACCTGGATCATATGGGGTAGACACGTGTTTTTTAGTAATAATCTGGAAAATAAAAAGTTGTCTTACTGTAAATACCCGGCACAAATCGTATAACGTCTTCGTGGGAAATCTGTATGGTTTGAATGGCGTTGTTTTAAGCAGGGACCGTTGTGCTCTTTCCAGGCGTAAGAGATGCGTTTTACATGCTCCTCCCCAAACCCCAATACAGTAACCAATAACCGATTGTGCCAATGCATAATAAACTGAACGAAGGAGATCACTGTCAGCTACATGCCTTAGATTTCTAAAAACCCATGTAAGTTTTCTGACTCTTGCCGAAACCATCTCGCTATGCGGTTGCCAGGATATTTTCTCGTCTAAGAGAACCCCAAGGTATCTAACTGTCTTATATTTGCTCAGAGTTGTACACGAGCACTGTTGAGTGAAAGGTGATTTGCATGTGTGAATCCGGACAGCCACGTTGGGCTGTTTTATGCGAGCGTTAGTGAACTGTATGTATGAAGTTTTCGATATATTAAGCGTCAACACGTTTGCTTTAACCACAAGCAGACTTTATGGAGGCCTATCTCCGCATTTTGTTGAACTGCATCCCAAGTCTCTTCCTGAAAAACCAAGGCTGTGTCATCGGCATAGGTAAATATTTTGCCTTTATTCAGTGTCATTTGACACAAGTCGTTAATGTAAATCAGGAAGAGACTGGGACCGAGAATGCTACCCTGTGGGACTCCATAGATGACTGCGACATCCGAACTAACAGCACTACCCATTTTAACCTTCTGCAACCGGCCAGTAAGAAAGTCTTTGTAGATTTTAAGTACCGTTCCCCTTATTCCACACCTTTCCAGCTTGTCAACAAGAGCAGAGATCGAGACAGTGTCAAAGGCCTTGGCCAGATCAATAAAGACTCGCAACACACTTTTGTTTATTATATAGACAGGCTGTAACATAATCTACTAACGAGCTAACGGCTGCATCAGTACTTTTTCCTACCCTAAAACCAAATTGGGATTCAGATAAAATGTTATTTTTTTTAAGAATTTTGTTAGTTGGTTATTCAATTAACTTTTTCTAGTACTTTAGAGAGCGCTGGTAGCACAGAAATGGGTCTGTGGTTTGTCACGCTGTCTCGAGCTCCTCTCTTGTAGACAGGAGTTATGAGCGCCCTTTTAAATACACTAGGAAAAACGCCCTGCTCTATACATACCCCAACGATCGTGGTAAAGTGTGGGACGATAATATGTTTTGACATTTTTAGAAATTTGTCCGAAATAGAGTCCCAACCCGTTGCAGAGTCGTTTTTAAGATTCATGATAAGAGATTCAACTTCTGATTCGTTTGGTGGGAGCAGTACCATATAATTCCGGACCCGAGGTCTACTGAAATCATTTAAAGTAGGCAAGGTGATTTCGGGATTGTCAGAGCATTATATCTTGCCGGCAAGAAGCTTTCGCAAAAAAATTGTTCACAGTCTCAACGGCTTCGTGGTGGCTTTTTCTGTAAGTAGATCGTCAGTAGAAGATTTTTGCTTAGCAGTACCAGTGATCAATTTTATAGCTGACCACGTTTCCTTACTACTTCTTGCATATTGTAAAAGAGTTTTTTCATAATTTCTTTTAAGCTTTCGCAATAGAGCGTTACAGAAATTTCTGTAGCGCTTGTAAGTGACTTCGAGAATAGAGTTATTGGGATTTTTCCTAACCTTAACATGTAGCCTATCACGGTGTCGGATACACCGGATCAAGCCAGGTGTAATCCATGGTTTTATGTTTCTTTTACGACCAAAAACAGTACTAGAAGTTGTGTAATTGTGTTTGATTTGATTGCAGAAGTCAAGTTTTCAGTAAAAAGAGTTGCAGCTTCTTCAGCGTTAGCTGACGGAGAAACAAAAGAGAAATCCATAGATTCTAATTGTTTTACTGTTGCATTAAAATCTGTCTTAATAATTATATTTGATTTCCTTATTAGTTCACGCCTACACGATAAACTAACAAGAACCGAGTCGTGATCTGTAACTGTGGACTCTATGACAGTGACTATTTTGACGACACTGTCCCACTGCTGAGCAAATGCCATAAATATTTAAGTCTCTCTAATAATTTAGTAGAGAGAATTGACAAGCTATTAATATAGTAAGTGTCTTTTGACTTGTTATCTTTTAAAGTGTAAAATGAAAGTGTAACGTTCCCAGACGACGAGCCGCTGGGCGGCATAGAGAGCGAGGAGGAGGCGGACGTGGCCGTGGCGGCGTGCGTGGCGCGCGCCGGCCTGGCGCCCGCCGCGCGCCTCACGGACATGCGGCCCGCCGCGCCCGCCGACTGGCGCCTGGAGTACTCCTACTGCGGCGCCATCGTGGCCGCCTGGGCCGGGCCCTCGCACTGGAGACTCAAGAACAACAGAGGTATCTTATTGCCACTCCTGGATCAGAGAACTACTACTCCTGTAAATCCTGGTGCCTTGAAACTTTCTAGAAAAACGGTTCTTATTGCACTACGATTAGGTTCAACATGCAATGTTAATATTGCATGCAAATTTTAATATTTTTCCAAAGTTTTTTTTTTTTTTTTTAAATATTCTTATACCAAGTCTAAATGGGTTCAATGACTATTAGTCGGCAGTGATTGTTTATTTTTTAAACTCGGGAAAGAGAAATGCGTCTTTACGGCGTAAATATTTTTTGTGTTTTTAAAGTGTGTTTATAAATAGAATATTATAGATAAACATGATTATTTAGAACAAATATTTAGCAAATTAAATCATAGTTTCCTAATAATTCCTGTCAAAAATACTTTCTGTTCTAACATTTTATTTCTTCGAAAGTGTATTGCAAAAAGTCGTTTGATACGCGTGGGGATTTGTTACTGCGGCTCCATAACACCCTCACCTGCAGCTCCATAACACCCTCACCTGCAGCTCTATAGCACCCTCACCTGTAGCTCCATAACACCCTCACCTGCAGCTCCATAACACCCTCACCTGCAGCTCTATAGCACCCTCACCTGCAGCTCCATAACACCCTCACCAGCAGTTCCATAGCACCCTCACCTGCAGCTCCATAGCACCCTCACCTGCAGCTCCATAACACCCTCACCAGCAGCTCCATAGCACCCTCACCTGCAGCTCCATAACACCCTCACCTGCAGCTCCATAACACCCTCACCTGCAGCTCCATAACACCCTCACCTGCAGCTCCATAGCACCCTCACCAGCAGCTCCATAACACCCTCACCAGCAGCTCCATAGCACCCTCACCTGCAGCTCCATAACACCCTCACCTGCAGCTCCATAACACCCTCACCTGCAGCTCCATAGCACCCTCACCTGCAGCTCCATAACACCCTCACCAGCAGCTCCATAGCACCCTCACCTGCAGCTCCATAACACCCTCACCTGCAGCTCCATAACACCCTCACCAGCAGCTCCATAGTACCCTCACCTGCAGCTCCATAACACCCTCACCAGCAGCTCCATAGCACCCTCACCTGCAGCTCCATAACACCCTCACCAGCAGCTCCATAGCACCCTCACCTGCAGCTCCATAACACCCTCACCTGCAGCTCCATAACACCCTCACCTGCAGCTCCATAGCACCCTCACCTGCAGCTCCATAACACCCTCACCAGCAGCTCCATAGCACCCTCACCTGCAGCTCCATAACACCCTCACCTGCAGCTCCATAACACCCTCACCTGCAGCTCCATAGCACCCTCACCTGCAGCTCCATAACACCCTCACCAGCAGCTCCATAGCACCCTCACCTGCAGCTCTATAACACCCTCACCTGCAGCTACATAACACCCTCACCAGCAGCTCCATAGTACCCTCACCTGCAGCTCCATAACACCCTCACCAGCAGATCCATAGCACCCTCACCTGCAGCTCCATAACACCCTCACCAGCAGCTCCATAGCACCCTCACCTGCAGCTCCATAACACCCTCACCTGCAGCTCCATAACACCCTCACCAGCAGCTCCATAGCACCCTCACCTGCAGCTCCATAACACCCTCACCAGCAGCTCCATAGCACCCTCACCTGCAGCTCCATAACACCCTCACCTGCAGCTCCATAACACCCTCACCTGCAGCTCCATAGCACCCTCACCTGCAGCTCCATAACACCCTCACCTGCAGCTCCATAACACCCTCACCAGCAGCTCCATAGCAACCTCACCTGTAGCTCCATAACACCCTCATCAGCAGCTCCATAGTACCCTCACCTGCAGCTCCATAACACCCTCACCAGCAGCTCCATAGTACCCTCACCTGCAGCTCCATAACACCCTCACCAGCAGCTCCATAGCACCCTCACCTGCAGCTCCATAACACCCTCACCAGCAGCTCCATAGCACCCTCACCTGCAGCTCCATAACACCCTCACCTGCAGCTCCATAACACCCTCACCTGCAGCTCCATAGCACCCTCACCTGCAGCTCCATAACACCCTCACCAGCAGCTCCATAGCACCCTCACCTGCAGCTCCATAACACCCTCACCTGCAGCTCCATAACACCCTCACCTGCAGCTCCATAGCACCCTCACCTGCAGCTCCATAACACCCTCACCAGCAGCTCCATAGCACCCTCACCTGCAGCTCCATAACACCCTCACCTGCAGCTACATAACACCCTCACCAGCAGCTCCATAGTACCCTCACCTGCAGCTCCATAACACCCTCACCAGCAGATCCATAGCACCCTCACCTGCAGCTCCATAACACCCTCACCAGCAGCTCCATAGCACCCTCACCTGCAGCTCCATAACACCCTCACCTGCAGCTCCATAACACCCTCACCAGCAGCTCCATAGCACCCTCACCTGCAGCTCCATAACACCCTCACCAGCAGCTCCATAGCACCCTCACCTGCAGCTCCATAACACCCTCACCTGCAGCTCCATAACACCCTCACCTGCAGCTCCATAGCACCCTCACCTGCAGCTCCATAACACCCTCACCTGCAGCTCCATAACACCCTCACCAGCAGCTCCATAGCAACCTCACCTGTAGCTCCATAACACCCTCACCAGCAGCTCCATAGTACCCTCACCTGCAGCTCCATAACACCCTCACCAGCAGCTCCATAGCACCCTCACCTGCAGCTCCATAGCACCCTCACCTGCAGCTCCATAACACCCTCACCTGCAGCTCCATAGCACCCTCACCTGCAGCTCCATAACACCCTCACCTGCAGCTCCATAGCACCCTCACCTGCAGCTCCATAACACCCTCACCAGCAGCTCCATAGCACCCTCACCTGTAGCTCCATAACACCCTCACCAGCAGCTCCATAGCACCCTCACCTGCAGCTCCATAACACCCTCACCTGCAGCTCCATAACACCCTCACCAGCAGCTCCATAGTACCCTCACCTGCAGCTCCATAACACCCTCACCAGCAGCTCCATAGCACCCTCACCTGCAGCTCCATAACACCCTCACCAGCAGCTCCATAGCACCCTCACCTGCAGCTCGATAACACCCTCACCAGCAGCTCCATAGCACCCTCACCTGCAGCTCCATAACACCCTCACCAGCAGCTCCATAACACCCTCACCAGCAGCTCCATAGCACCCTCACCTGCAGCTCCATAACACCCTCACCAGCAGCTCCATAGCACCCTCACCTGCAGCTCCATAACACCCTCACCAGCAGCTCCATAGCACCCTCACCTGCAGCTCCATAACACCCTCACCAGCAGCTCCATAGCACCCTCACCTGCAGCTCCATAACACCCTCACCTGCAGCTCCATAACACCCTCACCAGCAGCTCCATAGCACCCTTACCTGCAGCTCCATAACACCCTCACCTGCAGCTCCATAACACCCTCACCTGCAGCTCCATAGCACCCTCACCTGCAGCTCCATAACACCCTCACCTGCAGCTCCATAACACCCTCACCAGCAGCTCCATAGCAACCTCACCTGTAGCTCCATAACACCCTCACCTGCAGCTCCATAGCACCCTCACCTGCAGCTCCATAACACCCTCACCAGCAGCTCCATAGCACCCTCACCTGTAGCTCCATAACACCCTCACCAGCAGCTCCATAGCACCCTCACCTGCAGCTCCATAACACCCTCATCTGCAGCTCCATAACACCCTCACCAGCAGCTCCATAGTACCCTCACCTGCAGCTCCATAACACCCTCACCAGCAGCTCCATAGCACCCTCACCTGCAGCTCCATAACACCCTCACCAGCAGCTCCATAGCACCCTCACCTGCAGCTCGATAACACCCTCACCAGCAGCTCCATAGCACCCATACCTGCAGCTCCATAACACCCTCACCAGCAGCTCCATAACACCCTCACCAGCAGCTCCATAGCACCCTCACCTGCAGCTCCATAACACCCTCACCAGCAGCTCCATAGCACCCTCACCTGCAGCTCCATAACACCCTCACCAGCAGCTCCATAGCACCCTCACCTGCAGCTCCATAACACCCTCACCAGCAGCTCCATAGCACCCTCACCTGCAGCTCCATAACACCCTCACCTGCAGCTCGGGTGTTAATTCCGTCTCAAATGCACTAACAAAGTTCCCCACTTATATCAAAACTATTATAATGTCGAAAACCTTTTAACGCTGAAGTACTACGTAATAGCGGCGTCATAACGTTGCGACACCATACAATCAAAAACAGAAAATCTCTTACATAAAGCATACATTTTATTCATTCAATCTTTTAAAATAATGCTTTCGATTTCCACAGCCTCAAAAATGACCGAACGCACCCAATCAGTGGCCGGTCGTCTCACCGTGGAAGGCAAGAAGCCTCCCCGAACGAAACGTCAGCTAGCCTTCCTCGAGGCCGGCCTAGCGTTCGACTGTCGGACGGACCCTGTGGGAGAGTACGAACCGACCCAGCCGGCCAAGATCATGATCAGCAGGAAGACGCTAGCCACTGGACATACGTGGAACGAGGCTAACTTTAAAACTCCTATTGATAGGTAAGCTTGTATACTTGATTACTTCACTGATTAAGCCATTTTAAACTTATACTGTCACTTACGGGATATCTTTCGTGATTGTTCATTATCTTGAGCTCCCGATATTTCGGCGCTGTTGCAAGCGCCATGATCGCGGGTTGACTGCTGACTAAATGAAAGGAGCAGACAAATCTGTCTACCGTCTTTCTTTGTCTTTTGCTACGCGCACTACTGGAAACATGTGATGAACAATCACGGAAGATATCCCGTAAGTGACAGTATAAGTTTAGTTGTAAACCGTGAAAGCTTAAAACAGTGTTTAAAGCCATTTTTTTACATTGCAAGTTCACTAAATTACATAGGAATGAAAGTTAATCTGCTCCTTTCATTTAGTTCATCGAACTTAAGTTTTTTTTAAATGAAATGAAGGAAAAAGCAGTAAATGATAGTGCGACGGTTGACAGAGGAGAGTGAAAGAAAAAAACGTGTTGCGCCGACCCCAAGTAACAAGGACAAGGGCTGGAACATGATGATATAATTTTTTGAAATCCAACATTGTTGGATCATATCTCTAATGAATTCATTTTTAATGATATAATTATATGAACTGATTAATTTCGGGTCAAAGGTGAAAAAATAACAAAAAATAAAGGCTCTAGTGATTTGCCAGACACTCAACACTAAAGCCTTTAGGTGATGGGTAATCCCCATCACCTTATTCAAGAAGAATTGGCGCGTGAGTTAATCTATAAACGTTGTAATATAACAAGTACCCAAAAAACTCACAATACTGGTATAAATTATTACAAAAAATAAACAACGAATACAGTAACTACATGCAGCTCTAAGGGTCAGCGCAGACAGAACGGAACGCAGCGGAGAGGATTTTATTAACGCACTTGAAAATAAACTTTACAATTATTACAATAAAGTGAACCTGACAAAAAATGCTCGCGCATCCTCGAAGATATGCGGGATCCGTAAAGAAAATGCCCGAGACCGCGCGGGATTATTCCTCTCTGTCTGCGCTGACCCTAAGACGTGTAATTTTGGTGCCACCAATTAGAATCATAGAAAAATACGATAAAAACACCTCAGAAATTCTTTTAATTTCTTACCCTTCTAAAAAAAACACGTCGTTCTCTATTTCAGAGGTCTAGACGAGTCCCATTTCCGCAAACTATTCCTGCGTCAAAACGTGATGATGATGCGCAAGCGTGACCTCGAGCAGAGCAAGCAACCGGAACCGGAGCCCGTCACCGTGGAAGGGGCCAGAGATTACGACTATAACAACGAGAACGATGCCTCGTACTGTCCTAATAATATTCCAGTGAGTATCCTATTTAGTTTAAATAGCCCATAGACTGGGCAGAAACCTCTTATTTGTCAATTAATTCACTCGTCTTTCTTGTATAGAATAGAATAGAATATTCATTAAGTATTTTCAGCTGTCCCATACAAAATTTCAATACCTACTCGACCCAAATGTATGAGTAAGCTGATTTTTGTTCGCATTTACGATATTAGACGGAAGGAGAAAGTTGTTCAGTTTGATGGTCTGCAGCATGTCCTTTCATATGACTATTATACCCTTTTTGTTACACACTGTAGTTCTCCAGTACGAAAGTGTTCTGTTTGTTTGTATCGCTCTGCGGTAATAGAACGGACACTTTGCAGTCAGCTCTTGTTCTAAACGTTATACTTGCTACACTATCATATACTCAGTATGGCAAACGGAAGTCTTCGTGTTTCTGGTTACAAAAAAGATCTCTCCCCATGACTCGGGGAGTCTTCAACCAAACAACTGGAAGGCTGCAATAAAAAGCAGCAGCTT
This sequence comes from Noctua janthina, assembly GCA_963576755.1. Lineage (NCBI taxonomy): Eukaryota > Metazoa > Arthropoda > Insecta > Lepidoptera > Noctuidae > Noctua > Noctua janthina. Next base: position 4,333,476 of record OY755067.1, read on the forward strand.
TGACATCCAGCTTTATTAAACTCAGTAGACAGCAGGGGCGAAGGCACGCAGTGTAAACGCTCAATAAATTGTAACAATGTACTCATTCTAGGACGGAGACGACTGGTGTAATGAAGACGCTACTGCGGCGGGCGATTTACACGACCAGGTGAAAGCGGCCGAGCCTGAAGAGATTACCGACATGTTGGAACCTCCCACTAAGGTATACAACTATACAATAATCCTTTGTAAGACTATTTTTTTTCTACCTGCACTTTTAAAAGTACGCTCGGCTCTGTGCAGAGAATTTAAATTCCAATGGTGCTATAAAATTTAGGAATGGGACTTCAACATAACTGGCAACTTGGAGGCTCGAAGGGGTAAACCGACGTATCGTTGTTTCTTCGTTGACTAACATTTTCTTTGACTACTACGGTGGTCTAGTGGTTGCAAGAGAGAATGCTGTGCATTAGGTCCTGGGTTCGATTCCCAGGTCGGGCAAAGTGTTATTGGGTTATTTCCATTAGGAATTTCTCAGTAGCAGCCATGGAGTCTGGTTTTGTTGCCCGGTTGATGGCAATAGGCTCGCCCCCTATTACATGTCCTAGAACCAAAAATTCGAAGACATGTGACATCTAGCAACCCGCACTGGGCCTGCGTGGTGGATAGCCCATTCCCTTTTATAGAGAGGAGGCCTGCGTCCCAGCATTGGGAGCATTAATAGGCTGATTATGCTTATGCTATTACATGGGACTTAAACATAACTGTCGAAATGTAGGTGTACTATAAGGTACACCTCTGCCTTACCCTTCGGGGATTACAGGCGTGATGTTATGTTTGACTAACTATCCCTTTACTCCCGCAGGTCGCAAAGATCTTCATTCCGTACGCGATGCGAGCGAAGAAAGTGGACATGAAACAACTGAAACAGTGCACGTGGAAAATGTTAACTGAAAAGACGCCAGAAGGAGAAAAAGAGGATGTCACAGAAACATCTTTCTTTTCAATATACCAGCGGTTACCTAACAAACTTACGCCGAATATGAGGGAATGCCTCAGCATACCCTTAGCCTTACTCTCCGTACTCCATCTAGCGAATGAGAAAGGTCTCATTCTGGAAAAATGCGAAGATATGGACGATTTTGGAATACTAGGTTTAATAAAATAATTTGTAGTACTTTTTTTAGTTTGGTTTGTATAAATGTAGCGTATTTTTTTTGTTACAGTTGCATTCACGATGATTTTTTAGGGTTCCATAGTCAACAAAGAACCCTTATAGTTTCGCCATGTCCATTCGTCTGTCCGTCTGTCCGCAGCTTAGCTCAAAGTACTAGAAAGCTGTAATTTAGTATGAACATACAGATTAGTTACGCCGGCAAAGTGGTAAAATAAAATCTCAAAAAGTATTTTTTTAGGGTATCTCCTGTACACGTAAAGTGGGGATTTTTTTTTCTTTTTTACCCCATAGTGTGGGACGTCGTTGGATAGGTCTTTAAAGAATATTGCGAGTTTGTTCAAATAATTCTATTAAAGGATCCGTTCGTAAAATATTAAGCTTTAAAGTGCTAATTTTTTGTTAGACTCGAGTATCTCGCCCTCTATCAGCTAAACGGTTGTGTTTGGGTGTGAAAAATATCTCAGTGGTAGTTTATATAACGAAATTAAAAGGAAAACTATCACAGCTAAGTAACATTTATAAGTTTACGAGTAATAGTCGACCAACTTATAAAATGTCGAAATCCAGACAATGATTTTATTATAATAATAAAAACAAACTTACATTTGCAGTTGTAAAACCTGTGCCATACATTATGTTTAGGAAAATATGTTATCCAAGTACATTTTACTCTACACTTATACTTGATTCTGCCTCAAAACATGATCCATTCCTATAGATTGTATAGAGAGACAATTAAACCGGTACGGACAGATTGCGAACTGTATGTGGACACCAGACACTGACAGATAATTCAGTAGGAATATTATCTGTCACGTTCAGTGTCTGGACCGCATCCGGAATTATATAGGGAGATCACTTGATCGCCAGACCTACGTCATTTTATAAAAGCTGAAACTTTTTCTGTGAAACAACTTTTGGATATTATGAAAAGTCTGTTGTGGTGGCTTTGGCAGACATCAGGCAACAAAGATGTGCCAAATAGCTACTAAGTTACGTTGTGCTATAAAACGTTATTTTTTGATATTACAAAAGGGCTAGTATAATGATTCACCTACTCCAATGCCAGACACTTTGTGTGGTGGAAAACCTCCGCCAGACACCTTTAAAGTATGTTAAACTTGAAGTGAACTATATAGAACACCTTTGTTACCTGACATCTGCCAAAACCACCACGACCGACTTTTCATAATATCCAATTTTATTGTACAAATTGATTTTAATTTAATTTAATGTAATTTGTCTGTGTTATAAATGTGCAAATTTATTTTAATTGCATTTTCTGGATTCCAATGATCTGAAATAAATGAATTAATAATTGTTCTTATCTAAAGTAAAGTACTTCACAGAAAAAGTTTCAGCTTTTATAAAATGACGTCGGTCTGGCATCCATAGGATTTTGGTCCATTATTCCGTACAAGTTTGACCGAACTTTGATTGTACATTTTTCTCAACGCAAGACTGTGCACAATGCATGAAAACATCGCATGTTATTGGTAATTAAATTACTCGAAATCGACAAGCTTACATACTCGATTTCACTAAGTAATTATCTGACCTCATTTTTATTCGTGTGCCATTATTGCTCGCCAATGCAGGACATTGTAAATATTAATTGATTTTCATAATATTTTGTAGCGTTTGTTTTTCTGTGAGAACAATGCCATAGTAACATTGTATAGATATTTTGTAATAATCTCTTTATTTTTCTACGTAATATTTTAAATGTAGAATAAAACTTGTTCAACAAACATCCTTATTATCTTTTTAACTAACATAACCCTTGAATTCCCCGAAGGATCAGGCAGAGGTGTGACCGGAGGCCTTAGGGCCGGAATCCACTGAAGCGGAGACGAGAGGAGAGATGTGTAGTAAACCACCAATAGAATTTATTTATTTACACTTCTCGTCTCCGCTTAACTTGAGCAGAAAGGAGAGGAGAGATGTTTCGTAATTGTTTAGGCCAGTGGAAACGAGAAGAGACGTGAGTAGCGTGCGGCGTGCGGCGTGCCGTAAATGGTAAGCTATATGCGGCGTGTCGTGAGCTGTGACTAGCGGCGTGCCGCTTTGCACATCAGATGTGCAGTTAACAGCCGGGCACAAATCCAAACTCCGTGGCTGCTACTCAGAAATTCCTGATGGAAAAACCCAATTACAAAAACTTTGCCCGACCCGGGAATCGAACCCAGGACCTAATGCTCAGCAGTCGCGCTTGCGACTACTGAACCAACGAGGAAGTCAAGGTGGGTTGGGTGGGTGTAGGTAAATGCGGGTAAAAACAAATTAGTTTAAATCCTTAAATTACTAAAAATGGAGCTGAATGTAGCGTGCACGTGGAACTAATAATAAATACTATAGTACTATACTTATAGTACCGTACTATAAGTACGTGCCCGACCCAGTTCTCGAAAATGGCAGAATCACATTGTACTGGGATCGATCCATCATCACTGACAGGACTATTGTAGCCAATAAGCCTGATATAGTGGTGGTGGATCGGTCAGAGCGGCGCGCAATGATTGTAGACATAACGGTCCCGCATGATGAGAACCTCGTGAAAGCCGAGAAAGATAAGCAAATCAAGTATCTTGACTTGGCTCACGAGGTTGTCGACATGTGGGATGTGGACTCAGCGATCATTGTGCCGATAGTTGTATCAGCCCATGGCTTAATTGCCAAGAGCCTCGACCAATACCTGAGGAGGCTCTCGTTAGGCAACTGGATCAAGGGTTTGATTCAGAAAGCGGTGCTCCTGGACACGGCTCGTATTGTTAGGAGGTTCCTCTCTCTGGAGCCCTGACCGCCGGTAGCTTGGACCTTGTTCCCGATACCGGTGGGCTACAATTTTTTATGTTTTTAAATGTTTTTTATATTGTTTTTAGTTTATGAAATATTTAAAAATGTAGAAGATTTGTATAAAAATAAATAAAGGAAATAACAATACTTAGTACAGTACAACAGCGTGTATTTTTAATAGATAAACAACCTGACTGCACGGAAAATGTTCGAGCACTGTCATGCTGCTCAGTGTGCGATCACTGTTAGCTAAGTTGCCAGGTTCGTAAAAGGATCATCATCATTCCCTTGCCCTTATCCCAATTCATTTGGGGTCACCGCAGCATGTCTTCTTCTTCCATACTTCTCTATTACTCGTCATTTCACCAGACACCTCCTTTCTTGCCATATCATTCTTTACACAGTCCATCCATCGTTCCTTTGGTCTTCTTCTACTCATATACCCATCCACATTCATACTCAAAAACTTTCCTCACAACATTTTCCTCATTCCTCTGCATCACATGCCCATACCACGATAACCGATTACCACACAACTTTTCAGTCACCGGCGCCACTTTCAGACTTCCTCTTATATACTCATTTCTTATTTTATCCATTCGCTTAACACCACAAATCCCCTTAGCATTCTCTTTCATTTTATGTTCGTAAAGGATAATGTAATAAAAACACGATTCGCTTTTTACATAGCTTTAATAAAAAAAAAACGAAACGTCTTCCATTTCGAAGGGCATCAGCCCTAAATCTTACAATTTGATTACAAAACAAACGAAAAAATAACGAAAATCAACCTTCGGTATCCGTGGTCATGGTGACTTGTGAAACTAATGTTAAATGAAGGGAATGTGTTTAATTACAATAAATTACGTTACTTATTTACATTATTAAAGGCCACATACTGTTATGAATGAACTAATATATTAGTAATGAAAGTCCGTGCTTTACCCAATGATACCGACAACATAAAAAAGCCTAAAAATACTAATGAGTATTTATAGTTATAATTGGAAATACTTTAATAACTTTCAATAGTACGAAACTACGCATTCTTTGTTTTCTTTAAATCACTTTAAGCACTCAAAACATAACGATAAAAACTGTCTTGAGAAATGTTTAACATGTCCAATATAAATCAGCTATTCGAGAAGCGAATAATTCAACAATATAAAAAGAAACAACACGTAAAACTAGATACGTCACACCTTAACGTTAACACTTTATTCTTTACGTACTTCGTACATATATTTATAAAAATAAGCTGCTTGTTAATACAAATATAGTATTAGCATTTGGTCTGACCAAAGCACGATGCAAACTATAATTTTCAGCAGGTTTCAAACAGTTCTAAGACACATTATGTTGGTTTAAATCTAAAGAGATTACTATTTTACAATGTGTTAAAAATTTTTTTCGTATTGCGTTACTAAAAGTACTTTTTTATATTTATTTACAACCTTTTAGCTTGAATTCATGGTATCTGTTTTAACTTCACTGGGTTCTGTAATTTTATCTGCAGAATTTTCTTTTTTCTCTGGTACTGTGTCTGCAGAGTTTTCTGCGTCAGTTTCCTTGACTGCAGGTTTTTCAGTCTCTGGCTTAATTTCTGTTGACTCTACTGCTTTTTCAGGAAGACTGACTGCTTCTTTAACTGCAGGTTTTTCGGCCTCTGGCTTAACTTCTGTTGATTCTACTGCTTTTTCAGAAATACTGTCTGCTTCTTTGACTGCAGGTTTTACGGCCTCTGGCTTATTTTCTGTTGATTCTACTACTTTTCCTGGAAGACTTTCTGCTTCATTCACTGCAGGTTTTTCCAATTCTGTATTGTCAGGACTTACGACCACGTTGTCCACTGGCCTTGGTTTATCTTCTGCTGCAGGTTTAACAATTTCTTCAGGTTTTTCTGTTACAGGCTCTGGAATTTTTTCTGATTCAACCAATTTCTGCTCATATTTGTCAGTGTCAGATACTGTTTTCGTTTCAGATAGGACTTTTACAGGTTTCTCTGTTTCTGATATTTTTTCTGTAGATTCTGATTTGTCAGTTGCGTCTTGAAGCTTTCCAGAATCCGCGCTAGTATCTAATGACTTATTAGACGGTGAAACACAATCGCTAAATTCGTCTCCTTCGACCGTCTTTACAGTGCCTTGTGAGTCTTCCAGTGTTTCTGTCGATATATCTTTCTCAGGACTACTCGTGGAGTCTTCTTTGGCTTCAATGGCGCTAATTTCTTCTATCAAACTATCACCTTTAGCCTCAAAGGATTTGTTCTCAATTACTGTGTGGTTGCTGTCCATACTTTCATCGAGATCAGCTTGTGATGTATTCTGTTCAGACTGTTCGTTTATTGCTTCCTCTACCTCTTTAGCTGCTCCTTCTGAATGTTCAGTAGCTGCTTTCTCTGTTACCTCTTGTTCGGCAGACGTCGCTGGTTCTTCTATCTTGTCTGTTGAGATCTGATCAGCAGGTTTAATGTCAGAATAAAAATCTTTACCATCAGATGTTAATTTAACTAGAGCCGGGTGAGTTGTGCTATCCAAAAATTCTATACTAATTGTAGCGTCATCTAAAGTAAGTTCGTCCAGTTTAGTTTTGCCACTTTCCATTAAAGCAGGATCGTCATTAGGCACAATTAGACGGCAGCATCTTGCTAAAGGTTCTATTGCGGCAAGATCTTCAGGTAGTTGCCTGAATTCTTCGCATTTAGCTTTATTTCCATAGTCAATAAAATGCACATGGTAACCGACGTCACAAAACTCTAATATTTTCACTCTGTACCATTGTTCGTCTTCAGCCCAAAACGCAGCACATACCGATCCTACTTTTAGCTCCGTGGCAGGCTCAAAATCGGGGCTTTCATTCATCTTTACCGTAACTTTATCAAGATTTGAAATAACATCATCGAGGTGAACGTAGAATTCGTCCACACCCATAACGTAGCAGATTTTTCCCGTGCCGTATGTTTCTTGTCCGACAGGAGCGACTCTCACCGCCTCGACTGTATCGCACAAACCCACGAGCTCTTCAGTCACAGATTTACCTTCAAGGAACAATTCCACGATGGATATGTCACCAGACGCGATGAACTGCACATTAAATATGGTGGCTCCTTCAGCGGCTAATTCGTTAAATTTAGTCTCAGACTGTCGCGACCACTTGATGTCGCGAGGTTTCTGCAACGCACATTTTCTCGAAAGCGCAGGCTTTACTTTAAGTTCATCTGGCAGACTTCTCAGCTCGTTAGCGATGGATGCGTTGCCGTAATCCATAAAGAGAACTTCAGTTCCCTCTGAGCCGTCTACGATTACTTGTGCTCTGTACCACGCACCGTCTTCAGGGTACTTGGCTGCGCAGATAACGCTTTCTTCCTTATCTGTCAGTTCTGGGAAGTTTTCTGCGTCAACCATTGCAGCTTCCATTGCTTGTAACTCCGTGGTTGCTGTTTCTAATTGAATCCAAAACTCGGAGGGCGAGTTTACATGGCTGGCGAAGCACGACGGCAAATCGCCGCATTCAGTCTCTTCGGATCTACTCGCATAACCTTCAGATACTAATTTATCAGTCAGGTTCTGGCCATTTACAAAGATATCGACATATGTTGTGACATCTTTAAGAACAATTAGAGCATCTACTGGATTTGCCAAATCACCGACCAGTTGCGTGAAGTAGTCGGAGGATGACTCTGACCACTGGCCCGTACCGGTCGGGACGGCGTTAACGCTCGACTTGACGGCGTAACGTTCCATTGCCTTGAACTTCTCTGGCATCTCCTTTATTAATCCGGGCTGGTTGTCCAGCACATCTGTGTTGCCATAGTCAATAAAACGAATCGTGGTGATATCAGAATCAGAGTCGAGTATTTCGGCACGGTACCACTGGTCGTCGGCCAAATACTTGGCGACACACCACGTGCCCAAGTCAGTGGTTGCAATATTGGTGTATGTGCTAGCATCGCTTTGGAGCTCAGCTTGGATACTTTCGATTGTATCCACTTTATCGGCCATTTGTAACCAGAAGTGTCCAGGTGTGTCAATATGACTGATGTACACTTGAGTACAACCTTCAGGCAATGAGATGGGCTCGGCAAGTGTGGGAGCCGGTGCCTCTTCTTCAACTTTCTCTTCTTCTTCAACGGAACTTACTTGTGGCGTGGCCAGCTTCTCGTTCACAAGTTTCATGGACAAGTCTACGCCGTCTAAGTGCAAGCTCGCGAGCCATCCGTCTGCGCCTACAGCCAGTGTGACTTGGACCTCCTTTTCATTGGTCCATTCCTTGAGCTTTGGAAGTGCATCATCTTGGAGGGCTACAAGACCTAGGCTGGCGACTAACGCGAGTGCGCAAGGTTCATAGAACTTGGGGTCGAGTACTTTGAGAGATTCCTTGGGGAGAGTTTCCGTGTTGCCGTAGTCAGGATACTGTACTTTGATTTCCGTATCTTCGACGCTGATGATTGTGGCACGGTACCAGTTGCCGTCGGCTGAGTGGGCCACACAGATCGCGTCAACTTCGAAGGTTGATAGAGCCTCGGGAGTTCCTGTTGGGAAGACAACATATCCTTGAGACTGGATCAAATCAAACGGGAATGGCAGTGGCATATAAATGATAAAGCCTATGTTCAACAGTAGGCTTGATTAGACAGGTAACGGCTTATAATAGGATACACTTCCATACTGAATGTCATGTAATAAAGCGATTACTTACCTTCTTCATAAAACTTATAAAGATCATCAAGCAACAGGGCGATCCTATCGCCATCACTAGCCTTCTGCAGATAGAACTCGTTCAAGTTCTCCATATGGACGATGTAGGCCATTCCGAAGTTGTAGTTAAAGACTGATCTCATGCACAACTGGATTACTTCGTCGTAAGCGCCTTCGTCAGGCTCGAATACGGCTATTTTGTGACCGGTTATACAATCGTATAGTGTCGTGACCAAGCTGGAACAAGTATACACTCTATTAAGCTTCGATTCGAGTCTCATTTTTGGTCTATAAACTCAATGTACAACAAAGTTCAAACTACTTTGCAACCAAAACTTATTTAGGGCCTTTTCGTGACCAATCACTAAAATCAAAAATCTACTTAGGTTTCATAATGCTAAAGTAGATACTTGTGTAAATGTAATGGAATGAAAATTATCTACAATTCATACAAAACAAACACTTACGTGATCCCTTCCACATGGTTGATGTACACAATAATATTGTTTCCAGTGAGCTTGGTCTTCAACTCTTCAATAGTCATCAGCTTGTTGGACTCAGCCGTGTAGTTGTTCAGACAACACTCCAGTGACTGGTAGTAGTACACACTCAGTTCCGTTGGTAAAATCATGAGCTGAAATTAATAATATGAAATTGTTTTTGTTTTGTCTCCTTGCTGACAATCTATCACTATTCACTAGGTCTTAGGACACTAAGTAATTTGTATGGCGTGTTAGATGGCTTGCTTGATATGCGTCCAATGACACAAGCTCTTACTTTAGAAGCATACTGCTAAGTTTGTCCGATAACATCTTTTGGAATTTTGTGTTTGAAAATTGGTAATGAATTTTCAAATATCTATTCTTATTTGTACAGATGCTTCTAACTTGTTATCCAACTCAAAGTCCTTTGAACTTGAGTTTCATCACGTGAACATAATTTGAACATAATCGGATAACTAGTTTTTAAACGAGTGTAGTATGTTAATGGGCTTTTAAGTAATATTGCTATTTAAATGACGTTAGCTAAGATAACAACGCAACCAGCGGTTTCTTACTCTATATGTTAGCTGATTTTACACCTGATTTGGAATTGTTCTAACTTGCAAGTTCGAGAGCAAGCGAAAAGGGGAGGCTTAGACCCTGTAGGGATGACACAGTCTAGAGTTAAATATTTGGTAGTTACTTACATTTTCCAAAGCAGTAGTGACGGATTTGCCATAGTCTGGCATCACAGCCTTGATATTAGCTGGGTCGGAAACATCTTCTAAGATGGCGCGATATATTTTACCATCGTGTTTCAACGTGCAATGAATACCGTCCGCGAGGCTGTCTGCGGTCAATGGTGTCAGCTGTGTAAAAGAAAACATACATCTTAATATTTGTATCATCTTGTAAATAGGCAAATTACTATTTTTAATGGTAAAGCTAATGTATGACTTTGAGTGGTTAGGGAAGTACCCACCACCGCTCTACAAAGCATGTTTTTTTTTTCTTAAATTTGGATCTGTCCTATTACAAAACATCTATTGCAACACATACAGTGAGCGGGCGCGGAACGGGTCGAGAGTACGGCGGGTGTAATTTCATGTATTTATATGGACGACAACACAGAGAGCCTGCGCGGGACGGATGACGCGCGGGAACCGCGCCCGTCGCCACAGACAGCGAGCGGGAGAGCGTGTCGGGAGCGAGTTTACAATTGTTGCATTGCTTCATAATGAATTTCGAACTTTATTGCGACGAAGTTAAAGTTCTTATTACAAAATTTGACAAAAAAATTATCTGGTTTCAGGTTTAAATTAAAAAAATAAGATTGTCAGAATAAAGTTGGGTTAACAATAACTGACTCGAGGTTAGAACTTGGACTAACTCTACTTACGACTACTACTACTAATGAGTCGGGATGTTTATCTTATTAAATTCTGGGTGCTTTAGTCAGTATAACGCCATAACGTCACTTACTTTGCTAGTATCAAATTTGGCGATGGCCTCCTCAACCAACGCCGCCTTGTCCATGTCGAGTTGTACGTAGAACTTCTCGAAGGACTCCACGTGGGTCACTCGGCACAGTATCTGCTGTGCTACTATGATGGTCAGGTCGATGGCTTCGTCTAAAACAAATATGTTAAATATGAAATACTGCAGAAATGAAAGAGGGCGGGAGGGGGTAATTACGGCTTGCCTATTGAAAAAAGGAGAATCGATTGCGGATTTTCAAAACGTGTGGCTATTATTATTGTGGTATTTAGGTGAGCCCATGTGAGCTGATAGCAGAGAGAATCGATGCTGCCATAGGTTGCAGAAAGCAGAGCAGTGTTAAGCTATCAATCAATTTCTGATTCCCAGAGACCTCTTCTCTCCTCTTAATAGGTGAAAGAAAACATCGCAGCGAGAACCAAAAATTCGAAGACTTGTGACTTCATGTGAGATCCAACAACCCGCAATGGCCTGCTCCCACCAACTCCGTCTGTGTCTGCGTGAGTGTCACCGTCGCCGTCCGTTGGTGAGAGCGGGTGAGAAAGTAACGAAATGCATTACTAATGTTAGTCTTACCTTTCAAAGTAACAGACGACTGGTGCTCCGATAGTTTAGCGAGCTCCTTCTCCACCAACATATCGGCGACACTTACACCATTGTTCCACAGCGAAACCTTATAGATATCATCAACAAGCTCTTGGAACACGCACTGGTACCGCGGCGCGTTGAAACACAAGTCTACCGAGTTATTAGGCTTCCATTCCCCATCTACAGGAACTACGCCAGATAGAGAACAGCATACTGCCATTTTAGGCAACTCCAGCATTTGTTTATCCATCTGCCAAATGTCTTTAGCATCGACTAACTGTTTGTTGCCGAAGTCCACATATCGCACGATGAACTTGGAAAATGGCTGCACGGATTCTATTGTAGCCCGATACAAAACTCCATCGACCGGGTAGCGAGCTAACACCGACCCTCCAACTGGTACCTCACCGGTAAACGACTTTACTCCTTTGTAAATCTCTGGGATTTTGTGCATCATTTCGAGGAATTTGGGTTGTAAAGACATGATTTGGGCGTAGAAACATTCGGGGGATATGATCCATGTGACTGAAACCTCCTGTTGCGAGCCGGGTTCTACGGGATCGGAGGGGGGGAAAGGTGTATCGAGGGGTACTGGTTCTGCCAACTCCTTGTACTGAACCTGCGTGAACTTGCTGCGGCTCTTGTATGGAGGGGCCCGCCCACTGTCTTGAGACCTGAAGCTCTTGTCAGACTTCTTGTCGTCGGATCCGTACGAGCGATCAGCACGGTCTCTAGGGGAGAAGTTGCTGCGCGGCGGTCTGTCAGAGTTCGGTCGGAATTCTCTCTTTTGATTCCAGTTTTCTTTCTTGTCTCCCCAGTTGTCGCGTCTATCACCGCGGTTATCTCTGTTGTCACGATTTTCCCGATTATCGCGGTTATCCCAGTTGTCGCGATTATCCCTATTGTCGCGATTATCCCGGTTATCCCGCCGATCAGGGCGATCCGGGCGGTCATTCCGGTCGAAACGGTTCTCCCTTTTGGGCCTGTTACCCCAGTCATCAGATCCTTTCTCTGTACGGTCATCGTGTTGACTGTATTTGTTTTCCCTGCAAACAGGAATAATATTGTAGGAAGAGGATTGATTGTTTTGTAATGTTATTGCATGTTAAATATTGTAAAAACAAGCATTAAAATTAGTCAATTAATTGTAAAAGTAAAACACTGATATTATTTTTTTACATGATTTATCTAAAATTACCGTGCTGACCACACCAAGCATCTATGCTAATCTATAGTGTAACAACAATCAGAAGAATGAATCGTGAAACTGTACAATCATTTAATGAGATGACAAGATGTGCTGAAATAAAAACTTACAACACTGCAAGGCATCACTGTGCAATGGAATGTTATAAACAAGAGCCGACAGATATGCAACGTATTGAGAACGCTCGATACGAATGTGCGGCGCAAACCAAGCGTGACAAGCAAATAGGGCGAGACAACGAGGACGACGCTGATTCAACTATTAATGCTTTACTTCATAATTGTTCGATATCGCGCAATCTAACGAGCTGCAATGATCGTCTGTGTTAACAAAAAAATATTGACTCAGCTCCATTTTATCGAAGTGAGAACGCAGATCCAGCAGCCATATTACGTTAACAAAATCCAATTCTCGTTACGCAATCGCAAACAAAAATGAACACGGGTAAGTAGGAAATGCGGACATAAACAATGACACACAATGATCAATCAATAAAGCATTAATGTTGATGGACTGGTAAGCGCAACAGCCGTTGTCAACAGTTGTGTGATGTGTCGTGTTACATACACCTGATACACCACAGTACCGTTTGAGTCGATCCTGTATCGAGGCCTTGGGTTGGGCGTTTTGAGCGTCGAGGGAAGCTGCCTCAGCGGCCTGCCTTAGCCTTTTCCCAACCCCACTCGCGTCTTTCTTCCAACCAGGCTTTTGCCCAGGCTTATCCTGCTGATGTTCCGACCTAGGCTTTCTTCTGTCGAATCATTGCAACTGTTTTATCAAACAGCCTAATTCGAAGTTAACGCATTGCATCGGGGAAAGTTGCGAGTTGATTTTTTAACTTGTTATGCGTTCAATTTTTTTATTTGGAAATTACGTGTGTATTGTAAATGGGCAATTTATGCTATCGGAAATAAGTCTACACTTTCGGAACGTATTTCAAGTGTTTGGTAAATAATATTTGCAAATTAAAGTAAACTGAATAAAGTTACTGTTTGGTGTTACATACCTCTCTCTTGGGTTATTCTCCCTATCTCTTGGAGTGTATTCTCTTTCTCTGTGGTTGTTTTCCCTGTCTCTGTTTTGCCTGTGAGGAGGCTGGAATGTCGGTTGCACAGGCGTATCCCACTCATCTTCTCCTACTGAAGTCGGCGCCGGGTTCTCACGAGGTTTTGGCGGACCTCCACGTCTTTCATTGAACGGAGGACTGTGGAATGACAATGTTGTTAATTTACGTTACTATTAGCACTTGTAAATAAGAAAGTTACCTACCGAAAATTGAAATACATTTTTATGTAGGAAACTGTGGTGATATAGATAGACCAAACAGCTTGTTTTTCTTATCTAAAATATCGTGAATATCTTTAAATTTAGCGTTGAATACTACATTGCAAAACAATTACAAAAACTTCTAATGAACACCACGTTTAAATGAGCGTACATAGCCGTTTAGCACGACATCATTTTTTCTACTGACAATTTCTCTTGAAACATACATAATTATTAATGTCTGATTATTTCTACGCTGTTCGTTGGAAACTTGATATTATGCATACTTTGAATTTTTGTGGCGTCTGTTATGAGTCGAATTTCTATTATCAAAGTATAATGATACTGCCAACTTGTGTTCGTGGTTCCGTGGAAAAAAAATAAAGATTTTAAATATATATTATGATGTGTACTGGAACCGAAGTCATAACGGGGCTCGCGTAGACGCGTTTAGATTGAACTATTACTAAGTTTAATCTACATCAAACGTTCAAGGACAATGCACTAACTCGTGAAGACAATGCATAATTATTCAAATCAAATCTACCAATTAGTACTACTAAATAGATGGCGCATGTGTGGCAAACGCTCTAGTCATCGATTTTCCGCCATTTTTTTCATGAGTTCATCATAAAATTAGAACTGGGATCAAGTCAACATTCAGCAAGATAAATTAAGTAGTTATTTTATGTAGAAAAATATAAACAGTATGCAAAACTCACCGTTCGCCTCTCTCCGGTCTACCGCCAAACTTCTCGCTATGTCTGCCCGGTCCAGACCTATCGAACCCTTCTCGGCCTTCCCGGTTATCTCTGCACACAGAAAAAATACAACGACACATTAGAAAACACACTTCTGGCACATTAAAACATTCCTTAGGCGTACACGGACTAATAAATCATTTATTTAATCACTAAATAACAGATTACCTATACATTTCTGTACTTCTGTAGCTAGACTCGGCGCAACTAAACTCATGGGTTCAAAGAACCGACATGAAGGTCAAACCGTCCATGAATCCTGACTCATGCTCTGTTATTACTTTTTTGTTAGAAAATAAAAAATAAAACTATTACGTTCTGTTTGAGATTGCATAGACTAGATGGTAGGTAATAGTTACTCGATGTTCTTATCTCGATTCTAGAGCTGTCATTTTGGGATTCTGTCAAATGGATTAAACTGTATATCAAGCTGAAGATTTGTTGTAACTGGATAAGCAGTTAGATCTGACCTAAATTATTATGAGATAAAAACATTTTACAGATTGCCAACGGTTCAGACGATTTCCAGTAGTGACGTCACTCTATATGTGGTTGCATAGATTTATTTTTACATCACCGTTTACAGGTACATCTGTAAACTCCGTATTCTTCCAAAAGATGGCACGGGCGTATTCAATACTGAAAGTGAGGAGTCGGATTTTGAAACATACCTTAATAGTTATGTTTCAAAATCAAAGGCAAAGGCTTTCCTTAAATTTATATTTAAGGAAAGAACGCAGTTTCATTTTTGCAAGTCTAATTTTTATTACAATGCAGTTCTTTGATACGATTCAGAAACTGTTTACAAATGTTATTATCGTAAACATAACTTTTATCAGTCGATTGCTGATTAGGGGCCGTTCAAGTATTACGTGAGCAGATTTCTTACCATTTTTTACCCCCCGCCCCCCTTGTCATCAAAAGTAAGCAAAGCACTTACCCCCTCCCCCTATGCTTACGTAAACATTTTTAGTAATAAATGTTTTTTTATATTGTTATTTTTAAAATAGGAAAATTCATGAAAATATTAGTCCATGAAACCTGAATCCATGATTCTAAGTTATCGATGACATTGGATTGCTGCTCAGTGTTGTGAGTCTGCTCACTTTCATCCGATTTTGGAATGTCTACGTCACTCTCATCGAGCCATTCAACATCTTGGTGCTCTAAATTTTGAATAATGCACATCAGTTCATTAGCACGACGAGCAGCGACTCTTACAGGTCTAACTTTTCCCTCTGTGGGGTGTTTACTTTTTTATGGATCTTCTCGATGTGACGATTTAATGATTTGACGGAAGCATGATAAAGACCACACGTTTTGCATGTTCGGCTTGAGAGCCTCAATTTTACCGTCGGACAAAAATAATCGTAGGGCATTTGCAAAAAATCTTTGAGGGTAGTACTCAAGCGTAGAGCTAAATTGACTGGAAGATCAAGAAATTGTCCTCCTTCATCCAAAACCAAGTCATCAACTGTTTGTTTTACTTTTGCAGGTGGTGGAAGAAACCTGTTGTCTAGTAATCTGAATAGGCCACTTCTTGGACGACAGCATTCTGTATTTTTACATTTTACAATTTGAAGCAAGTATTGGCTTTCACGCACATGTTCTGAGTACCATTTAATGTCTGGAAATTCAGGAACATCTTGTTCATCAGCCTCAACATATTTTGCAGTAACATTATAGCCATCAATTTCCATTGAACTCCATACTTCAGCTAATACATTTCCTGCAAATTCGAAATTATATCTTTCTAATTGTTCATCAATTGTAATGCCACGTTCATCCAAATGAGACCCAAAATGGTCATGAGGCAGTATTAAACCAGCCAGTTCCCGACTCAGAGGAGCCATTCTTCGCTCTACTCTGTTATACGCACTCCTTCCAGGAGCATTGGTAGCTATAAACAATGCATCGAGATCATGTCGTTTAAAATGTTGTATAGCAAACCCTATGACTTTTTGATAACGCGGATTTTCATCTGGCCCTCCATCAACCGTCATAATTACTACTGGTTTTACTAGTCCATGGTCAGTTTTTGCTAATGGTCGAAACTCTTCAAGTTCGAGAAGCGTCTCGAAATCCTGAGCATGAGTATTAGCAGTAGATGAACTATGCTTTCCACTTCGAATAGCGATGAATGGTGGCCCAGAATATCCGACGGCTTGCGGTTGTCCTAGCATATTGGAAGTAACTTTGATACCAGCATAAACAGATGGTATTAATTTATGATGCTCAGCGATTACCCAATCGTGGTCAGGTAATTTGATTCTATATTCCATATGCATTAAAAGAGGTGCTTGCTTATTTGCCGCAGTGACGCCAATAGGGACTCGAGCTTTGTCATCTTGAGATAAGAAAAATACTTGATCTGGTCCAAGTATGGATGCTATGTTCTCTAAATAATGGATTGATGTTTCAGCGAACTTGCTATCTAAGTGGCTTTTGTGGTGATCAGTTTGAGCACGAATGAGCCTAACAGGGACTGTCGATACATGTCTTCGTCCCTCTGTAGAATTCGATTTTCTGGGAATCAAACGAAGATATGTCGCACTGCGACTAATGTCAAATCCTAGTTTACGCAGTTCTTGTGTGAGTTCGTCAAGAGTTTTTACGCTGCGAATAGATTCCGTTCGTCTCCTGTCATCACATGCACTCCCAAATAAAGCTATATCCGCAATTGTTTTCAATAGTAATGGTTGATCGCTTTCAAGTTTAGGATGTCCTACTGAATCCCTCAGAGATAGTCTTCTTTTTATTTCAGGATTTTCCTGACAAATATCTTCTAACTTTCTTTTCATACCATCCCTGTGTTTCTTCTGGGCAACTGCGTTTTGAATCTTCCTGTTTAAAGTATTTTTTGCTGTTTTTAGTTCCTCGCGCAACTTAATGATCTGTTTATCAACTTCAGCGCAATTTGGCATAGTATCTCTGGCAGAATACAAAGCGTTCAGATTTTTTTCGAGTAGAGTAATCTTATTTTTCAAAGCTTCTTGAGAAGGTTTTGCTCTTTGTTTATCTGCATTATTATTATTTTCGCATTGCTCTTGTGATTCATTGCCGGTTTTAATTTTATCTTCTTTCTGTTTTTCAATGTTAGAAAATGGCTGTATAATTTGTGTTTTTTCTGCAGGTTTACTGGTAGAAGACGTTGCCTAAAAATGAAAAATTTCTAAGAGTTCTGCTGGATATTCTCTTATTAAGCTACATAAATTCACCGTATTTAATAAAACCAGCGTTTAAATATTATTGAAAGCTTTTCCCCACAGAAACCCTTCACATACAGATATTGAAAACACCGTGTATTTTGTGACCAATTGCCGGAGTCGATCTTAAGAAATAAAATATCAATCATTTACCTTTTTACTTTGAGATAGGCCATCATATTTTTTACTCATAAATCGTTTTAATTGTTACAGAACGTAAAGAGAAACTTTGTACTTATATTTACTCACCTTGGAAAAAAAATGAAGCAGATTGGATTTATTTTTAGTCGCCGCTTGCAATTCTTCTTCAATTCTCTTAGATACAATAATATCTAGTTCCTTATCTGACTTTGCTTGTAATTTATAATTTCGCCAAACTTCGTTAACTAACTTTTGTACATTTTGCACTTTCGTCCCAGTATGAGATTTTTTAAAACTTTCGAACAGTTTTTGGTATAACTTGGATTTGTCTACATTCTAATAAGATATTTAAATTTAAATAATTAAAACGTTAAACTTTGGCTAATTGCATCAACATAAACACAAATGATAACTTTCAATGCTTACAATACGTTTAGAATCCAAACAAAACAATACTGATAGATGCGCACTTGCAGCCGGCCGGCACGAGAGTGAATTATTAGACAAGTGAATAGCGCACGGTAATTTCCCTAATGCGCGGTAATTCCCCTAATCAGTTCTCAAAGCGAGTGCCTACGCATATGTATTATTTGCGGGAATCCCCGAAAAAACTTACATAACTAACGATGACGTAATCATCATCTAGACCCCCCCACCCCCCATGTCATCCAAAATAAATAAAACAGAGACCCCCCACCCCCCCTTGGTGCTTACGTAATACTTGAACAGCCCCTTATTGTCTGCATACAAATCTGACGATTATCTAAAAGAGAGATAATTTTAGCGACCAGCGATCCAATACTCTAGCACAATTGAATTTCTAAATTCAATTTCATAATATGGAGGGTGGAAATTTAAAATGCTGGTTATTCAACGCGCTGTTGAATTAGCAGCGTTCAGCTCAGCGCCGAAAAGCTAATATCCCGCTCAATGTCTTTTATGGCATTTCAAGTTTCTACTTTCGGTATGAGACTTGAGTATTACTATTGAGTTCCATTTGAGTATTGGGCCACTACGCAAAATACACGCATTGGATGTGGAGACACCAGCCCGTTTAAATACAATACAGTACGTAAGCTGAATTAAAGCGGCTGAAATCTTAAGAACGTGTTAACCGTAAGTATCGTTTGCGCATTCAGAGATAAAGAAATCGTAACGTAGTTCTTAGCGTGACACAATAGAAATTTTATTCTGTCTATAATAGCGGCTGTCAAACGAAGATTAGAAGAATAAATATCAAAGTTATAATGGAGAAGAGAAACTATACTATTCACTGAATTTCTGAAAGTTTTTATAATTATGCCATCTAACGAAGCAGCTGAAAGGCCTTTAAGAGGTCTTCAATATGCTAATTTAAAAGAAACATTGATAAACGACTAAATAAATGCTGGTGGGGATCGATTTTATTCTTATTTAAAGAGACCGACCCTACCTGATTCCACGGAGATTATAGGTACGTAAGAACAAAAATGTTGCTGTAACCTATTACTATTACTTTATGTGCTTCATCCGAATCCGTTCAGATGATTGTGTTACAAACAATACTTTCACATTTATATTCATACATATTAACTAGCTACTATTGTACGCTTAGACATCATATTAGTCAGTCTGTTGGAATTTAGAATGACTCTCTTTTCGGGCAGAAATGGCGACAATAACAGGCAGTGAAACGACCCATGAAAGAAACGCATTTAAATTTGAAATTTCATACTTCGTGTTTGCAACGAACAAACAATTTGATAGCTTTTTGTGCCGTCTGAAAGTAGCACGCAAGACTTTCCAAAAATACTTGTGAGTAATTCCTTTTTCGTTTAAATGTAATTATTGTTTTAGATAACATGCAGCATGTAGGCTATACAGGTACACGGAAGACAAATGATGTAAGTTTACGTTTACCAATGTTATTGACTGTTGTAACTTGTAAGTTCTACTCGTGTGTCATTACTTCGATAAAATGAATTTATCAATATTGTTATCCGTTCACGAGGCGAAATAATGACAGCGAAACAAAGAAAAAGTAACAACACACAAGCATTTGGTACAGATTGCTCTCAACCATTCAAGCGATATACGTGAAAACGCAATCACCAACTTTTCCTTTTTGTTGGAAGAACGATTGTATAATTACTTTAATTATCATTAAGCCGTCAAAATTTAAAGACTGATTACCGAACTTCTACGTCCGCTTAATATAATTACCGGAGTGCATTTATTATTTGCAAGTGGGTAGGTACTCTTTCCGATCCAGAATTTTGTAAACATTTATTTTTAGACTCATTGTTTTCTTCAAAGAATTTAGTGCAATGAGTATTTTTACGGTGTAAACGATTCCAAAAATAGTTTTCTGTAGCGTAAGAAATGTACCGAATTTTATACAAAATTAGTTCAGCTGCAGACGATGCCGCGATACGATAAGCATTGATATAAGATTAAGGGAGAATAATACGTATAAACGGAGGGTTTTGAAATGTAAACTTCGGCCTCGTTATGTACAGTAAGTATATGTAGGGATAAAATAATGACAGCGTTAATAGGTTTAAAGATTAAGCTAACGATCTTCATTTATGCTTCGATAATGGTTGAAGCTCAATGTTATACCATTCAAAAGAAAAGATAATATCCGCGCTGTCGAAATCAGTTTCAAAACTTATCATTAAAACATAAGGGAAGAATAATATTAATGGAGGGTCTTTAAATGCAAACATCATTGTCGGTGGACCGGTAGTAGTCATAAGAACAGCGATCTACAAGACTGACCTTATTGCAGCAAAGCAATGAGGCACGGGGACAAAGACATTAGGCCACCTGGCCAGTGAATAGAGTAATAACTGGTTTTACCTTTACATGGGTTAAAGTCTCACAATTATTTGCTATAAGGACATTAAAAAGTAATATTAGGAACTGTTTATTTTGTATGAACCGGCCCGTGCTGTAATAAGGCTAGGCTAGGGCTGCAGAACATTTAATCTCGAAGAATTAAGTCCGTCAATACTTTACAATTAGGCAGCGTTCGTTAAGCTGCTTCCATCTTATTTTTCATCCATTATTGAAGATTTCGTTTACACCGAACCGATAATATGCTATCACAGAAATTCCATGTATCACTGGAGCCTCAGAGAGCCTGGCTCACGATTATATCTGACAATACGTTTGGTGTACTGTACCCGCCCTCACACTTGGGAAATAATATTATGTCGAAGCACGATGCGCGACCAATCAAAAGTAGAAGATTGTGTTATTCCCCGATATTATTTAATATTGAAAGTACACTAACACTGGTCGTCAAAAAAATCGAGTCACCTTATCATTATTATGTGTTTTCAAAGTTACTTGAAACTGATGTTTGTTTTTTATGACTAGGGTGGTAATAAAACTAAAAAACAACACTTGTAGTGCCGTGACTGTTGGCTGACAAGTGGTTAAAGTGGGTAATTTTCGTTTTTCGATACACCGACCTATCCGTTTCATGCAGTTTATGTTGACATTGAGTTTTCATTCGAATTTTATGGCAACACATCTTTTTTTCACCTTATTTGTTTTTTTAAATACTAAGTAAGTAATGTATATTTTAGTTGAATGAATTACGTGTTCGCAGACTTAAACTGGTAACATTTCTAGTATTATGCAGAAATATTAACATTAAAAATGATAAAGAAATATTTATTTGCAGTTTATTGATAAAACATGAGTGGCCCGATTGTTTTGTTGTCTAGTGTACATTTTTTTATAGATATTCTACGAGAAATACGCTCAATATCATTATCATATTCAATTAGAAGCAGTCAATCAGGTGGAAATTGGAATACTTCTTATACATCATTGCTCCAGCGATCAAATAAAAAAAAACCCGTTTAGCTGTTTTACTACTGTTATAAAGAACACCGTGTAGAATAATGTTATTACTCGATCATACGTTACGATGATCGATAAAGCCAATCGAGTGGAAATCACTTGCGTATTAAATCTGTGTATGTTTCGGAAAACGCCTAGCTTATAGACACATAAATCGCCAAAGAAAATTATGAGTGAAAACTATTCCCTTTTTAAAAATCACTCGTCATCATTATTTTTTATGTCGCGTTTTTATTGACATCATATGCAATACTTTTAGGCAATAATTTTGAAAATAGATAGATTTTCATCTCATGATCATCTGCTTGGCCTTTTACAACAACTGAATACCAGTATTTTACATGAAGCGACTGCCTTTCTGACCCCCACAACCCATTACCCCTAACACTGGTTGTCTAGTTTCCGGGCTACTGACTACATGTGACGACTGTCAGAGCTGAATGACAGCCGGGACCAACCAACGGCTTAACGTGCTTTTCGAGGCCCGGCGGAAGCTAGGCTCTAAAGATACTGAACCGGTAAATTTCGAAATGATCAGATACTTCTGTTACCGTATGATGAACCGCAAGCTTTTAGTATTGTATATCGGGTTGGTTCTCCGTAACTCGACATCGTAAGCGCGTATGCAGCCTGTAATATCAATTAACCTACGAAAACCGCCCTTAGGGCTACGACATAAAGTTCTTTTGAATGTCAAATTCGTCCCATGAACGTGTTACCTGTAAATAACAAACCAAACTCTAAAAGTACGAACCTGCCACGGAAACTGCCGCCTCTTTGCGGTAACTCTTCATTATTGGCTTCGCGAGGTGGTCTCCACTCGTCCTTGAAGCTCTTCTCCCGACGGAAGCTCTTCCTCTTTCCATCATCAGACACGCTCTCAGGAGAACTGAAGGATTCAGGCGCGTCTTTGCGTACGGGCGTGGTTGCTTTGATCTGAACAGAAACGGCGGAGATGAATGTAGATTTGTCGGGGATATTTGTGATTACAATTTCCTGTTTTTTAAATAGAATTATGATAAGGAAAATTATTATTTTACGTTAAACCCCATCAAGTGGGAAGAACAAAAAATATATGAAGCCCCACATAGTCTTGTAAACAATATTATCTTATCATTTTCAGATATAATGTCTTTTGTGCCAACCATTTCTTACGATTATAAAAAATGTAATCAAAGCATTCAATAAAAACTTAATTTTAGAAAACGAGTTAGTTCAATATAAGTCTAATAGGTATTATTGCATCAGCTGTGTCTAGAGTTCTAGCCAACCTGAGTCATCATTGATTACAAATTATGTAAATAAGTTTATATTATGACTAATGATAACATAGCTTCACTCATCTGTCTGTGTATCTATACAATGTCTAACAACATAACATCACGCCTGTAATCTCCGTAGGGTTAGGCAGAGGTGTACCAAATATTACACCCACATTTCGCCAGTCTTGTTTAAGTCTCATGAAATAGCGTGCGAGCCTATTGCCATCAACCGGGCACAAATCCAGACTTGGCTACTACTGATAACTTCCCGATGGAAGAACCCAATAACACTTTGCCCGAGCCGGGAATCGATCCCAGGACCTCACCAGACCGGACCAGACCAGACCAACAAGGCAATGTGTAACAAAAATGGTATAATACTTAAGGGTGTGCTACAGACTATCAACCTGAACAACATTTAGGTCGAGTAGGTATTGAAATGTTGTATGGTGCAGCTCGATTATTTTTTCGCGATTCCGATGTTGGTTTGTCAGTTTCATGGTCAGTACGCCCTCAAGGACCGAAATATATGTACGTAGTACATTTATATACAAAGGGTATACCCTTTTTGTTACACATTGTATAAATCAAAATTAAATAGCTGTCCATTAATAAGTGCATAACTTGAGAACTTCAAAGAGCATAATAAATAATGTTCTGTTTATAAAAACACAATAGCTAAGCAACTAATAGGGTCAGCAGATAAAGAGCTCTTAAATGCATAAGTAAGCACCAGGTAACTATGTCAATAAGTATTTTTGGCTTGATAAACAAATACTTGTTTCAATTACAAGGTTGGCTCACTAATCCACAGCTATTTATGTGGGATTCTTATGAGTTGAATTGTTTTTAGATGACTTTTTAAGTAGTATCTCTAAGTGAGAATCCTCTAAGTTTGTTCATTAAAATGATTCTTATTGGTTTCCCATTCTAAACATGACAAGTACTAGTGAATCTGAATATATTTTTGACCTTACTCCATTATGCAAATTGACCAGTCAAGACTATAAATAAAACTATATTATGCCAGTAGGTAAATTTAAGGAACAGGTATTCGACATTCAGTCTAGATTTGAGCCTATTTTAGATAGAAAACTGAATCATCGAGAAACAAGGATTAAGAAATTTAAGATTTTTTTTAGGTATGAAATTAAACCATAATTATGTAGTAAGATTACTTGAAAATTTATAAATCTTAAAGTTATTTTAAGTAATTTGGCCAGCTTTATATAAAAAGAAGAAGATTAATGGTCAACTCACCTCATGAGAACTCCTAGGCTGTGACAGCTGGGTCATCTTCCTGGCTACATCCAGCGGTGGAGAGACAGTCTCGTCAATCAGCGACACAACCATGGTGGTGGACAGTATGCCCACTATATGAGCAGTCAGGGTCTTCTCTAATGCTAACATCTCCAGCTGGTTCGATGTCTTAGTTTCTACCGGCTTGTTCTCATAACCCTAGGAATGAAGGTTTAGATGACTTCAATTTATATGCTGTGATTTCTTCTGCTTCTTGATAAAGTAAACAAAAGAGTTTGATAGTACAAAATAAATTAATAAAAGAAGAGGGTGTTTTTGTTATACTATTTGAAAATCATATCAGAGTTAACTCACCTTAAGAGCACATTTCATAGCCTGTGCTGGGAGTGTTATCAGTTCTGGAGTGATGGTCCTCAGGTCTGACACTTCAACCTCTTGCTCATTGCCATAGTCCACATAAACTACAACCACCTTGTTCCTTCTGGTGTCTTTGACCCTGGCTCTGTACCAATTGCTGTCATCTGGGAAGCGCGCGCAACACGCTGCGCCCACCGGCAAATCACCAGGAGAGGAGCTGTTCTCACAGTGGGTACGCACAGCATCCATCACAGCATTCAACTCATCAATGTGGTCAGACAACTGCACAAAGAATTTGATGCAGCTGTCCACATAGGACACAAGCACTGAATGCCTTGAACCCAAAGGAAGCATTTCAATCCATTTGAACTGCAGCTTGTCTTTCATGTTAGCCATCAATAACTCAAGCACATTCTTACAGTCCAAGTAAAGCTCTCCATACTGAATTAATGGAGGCCCTTCGGGTGCCACCACTTTCAAAGTCATTACCTTTCCATTGACTAGCTGCTTGAAAGCCTCATTCAAATGTGGTCCCTTTTCACATTTCTTCACTCCAGATAAACAAAATCTCATAGCAAACACATTTGGCTTTACAAACTCTTCAGGTATATCAAAAATATCATAGTATGACACCATTTCTGTGTCACCAAAGTCAACAAAGAACAACTTACATTGAGATCCAGAGAGATTCATCACAATAGCTCTGCATATAATGCGGTCACCGGACATCCTGCCCAGGCACACTGTGCCAATCATTGGGGGCTCTGTCAGACTGCTGTGGGGTCTCTTGTTAATGTCATCCATCATGTCCTGCAGTTTCTTAGCATCAGCCACAAGTTGCACTGCAAATAGTTCTGGACCCTCCTCAGCATATGACACAAAAACTTTATGTTGCGAATTGGCTTCTAACAATCTGCTTTTGTAAGTAGAGGACTTCTTGGGAGATGAAGGTTTGGCAGCTATCATCAAAGCAGGGGGTGGAGTAGAGACATTCATAGCGGCACTCGCCGGAGCATGTTGAGGTTGGCGCGCTGGTGCTCTTAGGTTTACTGGATTCCTCGAGGCCTTGTTCGTTACCAAGCGTTGACTTATCGGGGAAGGAACCATCTGAATACTTCCATTAAAAGGTAGAGATGCATTTTGCTGAATACGCATTGCTGATGCAGGGTTTGATGGAAAGTTTTGATTCATTAAAAATGGAACATGTTCTGGATAGCTTGAAGGTTCACTAGCAAAACTGGGCTGCCAGTTCTGACCTTGTTGGTTTTCACCCGAAAGCTGAAGGAGTAGCACCTCTTGCTTGGCTATAGGTAAAGCTACGCCAAAACGGATAGATACAAGATGTGAAGACAAATCAGTGCCTTTGAATTGAATCGAAATTATAGGCGATGTCCGAGTTTGAGCGTCTACTGTCACTGGATATTCTGCGTAGCAAAGTAGACTCTGAAGTTTTAATAAATATGGCTCCTCCCACCGTCCGGACGGATTCATAACTCCAGAGAGGTAATAATCAGTTGCTTGACCACGTAGCTGCAAGAACATTGGGTCGTACTTGTCGAAGAAACGTATAGCGCTAAGAGAAATTATATCTTTGTTTCCGTAGTCGATAAAGTGTACTCCAACCAAGCCGGTAGTTATACTATTCGTATTTATAACCTTAGCTCGATAATACGTTCCATCTTTGTATTTGGCGGCACAAATGACTCCTTCGTGAATAGCCGCCGGTGGCACAGATCCTATGCCTTTTTCAAGACTTTCTCGGGCAGCATCAAATAGGCTCTCTATCATCATTGAAGCCTGATGATCGACTTGCCCACTTATTTTAAGAAAATGGCCTTCGCCGTCTACATGGGTTACAAAAAGGTGAAAAGAGCGAGAGGTTTCGGATGGCATAGCCATTTTTGAAAATTTTTATTATAATAGAAACTACAAAAGTACGACTCACTCAACTTATTAGAAACAGGAATAACAAACTCAAGTATATAGCATCGCACTTTTGCTAAACTTATTTATAAAAAACAACACAGCCAGCTTTCTTTTCCGATAACGTTACGTTTTCAATAAACATGGCGCTTTGTCCGCCGCCTTTCAAGTTTCAACTTCAACAACCATTTTGAAAATAGAGATGATACCACAATATGGTAAAAAAGAACAATGTGTTTTAGTCGATTTACGTTGACAATAAAAATATTGTGGAAGTAGTAGTAGTTTTGATTTAGATTGATCGACTCGGTCTACCTTCTGCACCCATAGAAGAATAAGCTATTGAAGAAGAAAGGATCGAGTCGCTTATCGTATTGTACACTAAGCGGCACAGAATGTGGCCCAAACACAAATGAACCTATAACAGGCGATTTTGGTATTGCGTATGAGAATTTCAAGTGGCAGTTTGTCAGGACATTTGTTTTGGATAATTTAAGAGGGTAAGCACAAGCAAAAACACATTTTTTATATCTTGTGACACTTAACGTTAGTTCCGTACTGGAACGCACCGGGTGAGTTAAAATGGCGATATTTAAATAGTCGTGCATTTAATCATTATTGTTTTATTTATTAATTAATCTGTAGTAGGTTGCTCAAACAACAATTTGCTCAAACGGTGTTGTTTCAGAGTCAGATGCGAACGCAGCTAGAGATTGCTGAAACTTTAAATGTACCGCGTACAACTCTCTGGTACGCCTTAATAAGGTACGACCAGACCGGCCTCTGCACAAGGAGACCAGGAAGTGGCGCTAAATGACCGATTTGTTGCTCTGCTGATTTTGCGGAATTTGTTCTTTACGACGGTCAAAATACAGCAGCAGCTACAAATGCTAAGAGGGGTCAACATAGAGTGAGCGAACAATAAGAAAGAGAATGGAGGAACTGAACCTGCGTGCTCGAAGACCTGAAGTACTCCGGCAACATCGCGTAGCTCGACTTCGGTTCGCTCACGAGCCTCGGAGTAAAGTTCTATGGAATCACTGACTGACTGAGATCCAGATGGCCGTGAACGTGTGTGAAGAACGTATGAGGAGAAGTTTCTGCCAATCACTAACAGGCAAATTGTTAGTTTGCGTGGTGGATCAGTTATGATTTGGGGAGGGATCTTTGCGGATGCATACAGAGTTGGCAGTAGTTGCGGGTCGTCTAACGGCAGTACGATACATTGATTCTCCAAGAACACATTTTATCATTCGTGGGGTCCATTGGTAGCGAAAATGTCATCTTAATGTAAAATAATGCCTGACCTTACACCGCACATTGCGTGAATGATTACCTGTTGGAGGTGAGAATTACAAAATTGGTGTGGCCAGCACGAAGCCCAGACATGAATCCCATAGAATATGTCTGGGAGGTGCTTAAAATATGCAGTTGAAAATCGGTTGCTGCGTGTGAAGAAATACCCCATGAAGCCATTAAACATATAAATCCACAGAATGCCTGATCGCATGCAGGTAATCATCCGGGCCAGAGGTGGAAATACCGGCTATTAATTTTAAGTACCATAGCTTTATTTTGTAAATTTCATTCAAAAACATTTTCGTTAAACTTAGGGCTTCTTGTCTTTTTGTAAATTTTTAATAGAGTTACTTCTTTTTTTTTAAATGAATCATGCGCATTTAAGAATCGAATAAACATTTCAGTTTTGCAACAAAAAAAAACCTTGTTTCGCTTTTCATTTAGATAATAAACCACATAACACGCTTGGGCCACTTGCTGAGACGCTAAATGTATATTTATTTATTTTGGTAAAATTAGTCATTATTTGACTAATTTTACCAAAATAAGTATAATGATGTACAAAATATGTATGTACAAGAAAACCAAATAAAATTATACTTTGGTCATTCGATTCATTCATGGATAT
Source organism: Noctua janthina (assembly GCA_963576755.1). Taxonomy (NCBI): domain Eukaryota; kingdom Metazoa; phylum Arthropoda; class Insecta; order Lepidoptera; family Noctuidae; genus Noctua; species Noctua janthina. The sequence goes on from OY755067.1 coordinate 4,361,857, forward strand.
AATTTGTCAATGTGTGTGATTAATTATTGTGCGGTTGTGTTTTTCTTTGTGTACATTTGTAGCAATAGGATGTATGTGAAAATTAGTGTAGTGTATTTGTTTACCTCACCTCCTACAAAAAGTGGCAGAAAATTTTGTTCAGCGGTTCGCTCCTTGCTGCCTCCATAGCTTATACCTCTATAAAATACCCAGAAAAGAAAATAAACTTTTGGAAGCGATAAATAGATTTTAAAACTGTTATTAGCTCTCCTATATTCCCGGTAAGAGAGAAGTAGTATCTGCATTATTGCCTAACACTAATACAGCAAGCCAATCTGATCCAGTGAAGGCAGCGCTGACGATTTCAAATATGCTGGACTCTAATTTTAAACTACACAGTAAAATAATTACTTATTTCAAATCAAAATTTTGTATGGTGGTTGCATGGTTTACTACTTTTCCTGAATTTCTGGGACGTAGTCCAAGATCTTAGGGCCCCAGACCTTACTTATTTTCAGATGAACAAAATGTGTATTAAGCGCAGGCCACACCGCCAGCTAGTGAGCGAGCGAGCGAGCTGACGGGCGAAGCGAGGCGAGGGAAACTATAAACTAAGTGAAGCTGTGGTGAGCTAAACTATGTGGGTTCACTACGAAAACTGCGGACAGACGGGCGAGCGAGCGGGCGAGGTAAACGAATAATATCGCTGGCATCGTCGGATATTTCGTTCGCATCGTTTGTGTCGCTGACGTAGCTTAGCTCTGTAGTTCGCGGTGTGAACCAAAGTATGAAAAGAGGTGAAACGATGCTCGTCCGCTAGCAGGCAGTGTGGCCTGCGCTTAATACTGTGCTGTCTCGATCTATGGTGATCTGTCAATGTCAGTTGTCACCATTAATGACTAAATTGGCGATCTTCTTGTTTTGCGTAAAGTCGAAAGTAATTATCTGCAAACTTAATTAAATTCATTTCTACAAGACCTACAAACGGAATGAACTTGTATTAAAGTAAATTATTCTTTTAGCAAAATGATTGAGACTTGTTCGAAAAAATGCATGTTATTCGGAACCGTCTGTTTAGGAGTGTAAGTTCTCATTTTTTTTCTTTTTCAAGAGTATATCATATATTATTATTGATAATCTAAATAATTTGTCAATATTATTGTTTTTTTCAGGTTGACGATAGTAGTGCTAATATTAGAGTCTCATTTAGCAGACTCAATGTCTGGCAGTTACAGAATGAAGAACAAGACATTTCCAACTGAGAACAACTCAACCTGCTGGTTAACTCAACCATATTCTATTATCAGTGAATGTCATCCTTGTTCAGGTAAAATAAATCATATTATATTATCCTGCTTGTTACTTTCTATGTGTTGCAAAGTAATATTGGTCAAAGGCAGGAAGATGAATGAATATACCCTATCCACATTTAAATTACACATGTGACTGTTATTGATGAAATCATGGGTAAAACCATTGCTTCTAATACTGACAATTCAAAAGTATTTATTTTTGCATAGTTAATAATATTGATTTTTAACCCTCTGCTGTTCAAAGGCTTAATTTACCTTATTTATTCATTAAAACTTTTACATAAGTTCACACAAAAGCAGACTTATTGCTTTGAGTGTTGAGTCCTTAGTAACTTTTTAATCTTTAGGATAATATACTCCATTGGTCGTTTTCGTTTCAGACTTTGAAATACGAAGTAAAAGTATAGGAGTTTGCATCCATACAAGTTACAAAGAAATACTTAAATGTCAAAATGGTGAAACTGTAACAAGAAGGTGTGTATCAGAATATTTATATTTGTTTATTGGAACTAAATAATAATTAGTAAAAAGATAAGCTAATCAAGTATCTTGACTTGACTCACGAGGTTGTCGACATGTGGGATGTGCACTCAGCAATCATTGTGCCGATAGTTGTATCAGCCCATGGCTTAATTGCCAAGAGCCTCGACCAATACCTGAGGAGGCTCTCGTTAGGCAGCTGGATCAAGGGCTTGATTAAAAAAGCAGTACTCCTGGACACTGCTCGTATTGTTCGTAGGTTCTTCTCTCTGGAGCCCTGACCGCCGGTAGCTTGGACCCTGTTCCTGATACCGGTGGCCTACAATTTTTTTTTATTTTTAAATGTTTTTTTCATATTGTTTTTTGTTAGAAATATTAAAAAATATAATTGATTTGTATATAAATAAATAAAGGAAAGTAAAATGAAATCATTATCACATACAACATGATGTAAATTATTGCTTTACTTTCAGAGAATCTTATGATATTTGGGTGTGACTCAGTGTGCTCTACTATCTACTAATAATATATTTTCGATTTCCAGCTGTGACCGAGTGGCCTATTTAGATGAAAGAGCTTATTGGAAGTTTACAATATGGTCATTTGCAATTGGGGCGGCTTCTTCAACTGCTGTCATGTTACGATTACGAGTTCTTAACTACCAAGCTAAACGAAGAGCAAGACAAGTTCTAAGCAATGGAGCTATTTAAATAGTACTCAATATCTTGTAAATATTATCAATATTATTGATGCAGGCATTACTTGTCTCATCAACCTATAATTGTCCTTAGCTTTTATTGCCTAGACAGACATGTACTGTAAGCACACTGAGCACTGATTGCATTTGGCTAAAAAAGGACTGAAGTTAGACTAAGGAGTAGTGAATGATCCATTATTTGATAAAGAAAAAATATCAAAATAATGTAAAACCTCCTTTTAGTGTGTAATAATCATCATGATGATTCAGTAAACCCACAGTATTGTAGGAGTTTACAAAAAACATTATATCAATATCTTATGATTTAATAATATTAAAACGCAATTGTAAAAATGTTAAATAAATATTTATTTTTCAAAGAGTAATTTTAACAGTTCACTTATAACTTTAACATTAACACTATTTCCTAACAACCGATAACATTGCTTCATAGATATATTTGTAGGCAAACTATAACTTTTAGGGAAGCACATTAACATTAAAACTTCTTTTGGAGTAAAATATCTTAACTTCAATTCCTTCAAGGATTCAACAAAGTCTTCACTACCAACTTCGTTTAAATTAGCTTTCTCATAACATTTTTGTACCATTTCAGGACTTTTATCAGTAAAAACAGATCCTGTACCTTCAATATAATGAGTATAAGCTTTTGTAAAGCAGCAAGATCTTTTCGAGTTTCTATAGCAGATATCTAGCACATTTGCACATCTTAGTTTTTTATCTGGTACTAAGAATTTATCAGGAGCATCGTCTTCAATTATGGACTCTAAGGTGTCTGGAACACCAAAGTCTTTTGGTAGACATGTAATCTGTAAAAAAGTTGAAAATTTGTAGTAACTTTTTTTTTTAATAACTCACAACATGGTTTAAAATACTTACAATTTCATCCCTTCTCTTGAAAGGCCAAGTCAAGTTCTTCCGCCTTGCTGTACAGTAATACCTAAGTCTAGAATTAGGCACACCCACGGTTGATGGACACAGTAGAAACTCTTGGTAAATAAAGTTACACTCTTTCAACTTGTCTATAAATAAATTCCTAACAGTAGAACTTTCAAAACCTTTAACATTTTCCATAAGAATATAATCTATATTGTCTAGCTGGTCTAATATTCCAATTAAATATAAAAATGAATTAGTTCTAGGATCATTGTCATCCAAGTATTTTCCATTTCTTGTAAATGGTTGGCATGGAGGAGACATAAGTATTGTATCAATGTTCAACTTTTTTAATTGTTCAGGAGACAGTTTTTGGATGTTTTTGTTCAGTAAGTTAGATTCTGGGAAGTTATGTTTGTAGACTTCATTGGCTACTGTGTTAATGTCCACTGCAGCAACTATTTTTCCTTGTAAACCAGATTCTGAAAATTAATGTGGTGCAAAATATTATTATAAATTCATGGTTGTTATGAAAGGCAAAATTTTACTGTTATCTCCCATAACTTTTTTCTCAAAATTTTGCAAACGATCACTATTCAATATTGTGACGCGAAGCAAGATTTTAACTCAAATTTTTTATTAATTAAAAAAAGCATACGTGGTAAACGAAAGAGTAAACATACCTTTCCATGCGCAATGCATGCCTCCGATCCCACTATACAGCTCTAAAATGTTGTGTGACATGGCTGCTTGTTTAGTAAACTTCATAACATTTTAACAGTATGCTAATAAATCTACTTTAGAATATTTGTTTACTTTGATTTAAATAAGTTTAATTGGATTTGTCAAATTGCATGAGGAATGCAATGAGCGAGCATGAGCATGATGAACCTGTTGGCATTTGACATTGACTTGACTGACAGTTATAAGACAAATTAATTTGACAAGACCAATGGCATATTTGGCATGCTTTCAATGTGTTGTCCAGATTGCCAACCTTGCCAAACTCGATGTCGCCCACCTACACACCTTTTAAGCTATATAAGGTTGGGTTGCACGTTTACTCACGCGGCGCTAAAGCGCATTTAAAAAACCGGTGGGGTTTTGCACACAGAAGACCACCCTGCGAGACCACCCTGTTTTGATCACCCTGCGAGATGGCTACAATGAGCTTTTTTATTTTGAAAATATATGATGTGTCGAGGATATTTTTATTGATGTCCTGGAGCACGACCTTGACACTCGATAAGGTCGGTACACATCGGAAGCATGTGTTTCATGTGCTCGCAAACCCATCACATGCCAAACTCCTTTCTTCCTAGCTCGTCGGGCTATGATGAGGTAGGTGGCTGCTGGCTTGAACTCTGGGACCATGTGATCCGAATACTCACCTAGTATTTCGGAACATCAACAAACGGTTGGTCGACTCTCGTCGTGATTAGAGAGCTGGCCTATTTTTTGGTCAAATAATCAACATTACCATCCAACGTGGCAATGCTGTTAACCTTCTGGGGCACTTTCCCTGTTGGCAGAGATACAGACGAATTTTTTGACGATCTTTGATACTTCTATATATGTTTTATTATTATTTTAGGTCTGAAATATGGGTAAAACAAAAAAAAACTGGTTTGTCGAGGTCTGTCATAAGTGTGGAACCGGCATTACAGAACTTTGAAGTTTCGGTTTTGATGTTGTCGTTGATGTGAACTAGTGAAGTGATAAGACCTTGATAAGACTCTATGCCCTATGGTGATGATAAATATAAAAAAAGAAAAATCAGTCATGGCGGACCTAAAGAATGGGAAGGACGTGTCAAACGTCGGCGAGGGTGACTCTGTTTCGAAAGATATTGTTTATCTTGAAGAAACATTTTACATTCTTTCCAAGAAAAATTCAGTATTTCGTGTTCGGCTCACTCCCAAAGGTTTGTCTCTAACAAAAGAAACGGACGGTAATTCAAAAGAACAGACGATACTGTTGGGCGATATTATTGGCAGCAAATGCATGAGGAGTAAAAGACGACGCCCCGGAGCCGGCTCGTGCGTCTGCAGCTCGTTCGTGGGGAACCACCAGCTCAAAGTTGTGGACGAGAACAGCGGCGATCTCGACGAGAACGATATCAGTGCTTATCTGTACATCTACGCTTACATACTGAAGCGAAGCCGCCGTACCTTAAAAAGAGAGAGAACAACAATAACACTGCGCTTCAGATCTTTCGATAAATATGAAGATAATAATAAGGAAGCACAGAAATGGAGATCTACAATAAAGTGTCTGATAGCCGGTCAGCCGATTACGTCCGTGCCGCCGAGTAATGATAAGAAGTTGCTTGTGCTTTTGAATCCGAAGTCAGGGCCGGGGAAGGCTCGAGAGTTGTTCCAGTCGAAGGTGGTGCCTATATTGCAGGAGGCTGAGGTGTCTTTCGACCTCCATGTTACAAAGTATGCTCAGTACGCGCGCGAGTTTGTGCGCACTCGAAATGTTTATGGTTGGCGCGCTATCCTGGCTATCGGTGGTGATGGTGTCCTGTATGAGGTCATGAACGGCATGTTCGAGAGACTGGACTGGCAGCAGGCGCTGGCAGAAGTGCCACTAGCAATATTACCATGTGGCTCTGGCAATGGACTGGCTAGAACTGTATGCCATCTTTATAAGTGAGTACAATTTTTATTTCTCCAAAGTAACTGTTATAAAGCCATTCGGTTTAGGCTCCTATACCGAATGGCCTATATTCCTGTTAGTATTATGTGGAACCTCACCTTTAACCTTAATTTTTACTAAAGTTTAACAAGGAACCATGTCTGACTTTTTGCTTTTTTTTCATTTGGCCTACCAAATTTTATGCAGGTATTTTCCACTGAGAGTAAATATTCAAATGTGGTAACTGTGGTAAGTAATTAAGAATACAGAAATGGCCTGATGATAAATTAAAACTTTATCATACCTACTCCAAAGTTTTTCTGATTGGATTCTTGTTAGCCATGCTTCATTATTTTTGGTAGAAAAGTACTCTATCTTAAATTATTTACCTTTAGGTTTTGTACAGCTAATTGACAGTAACTCATTAATAATAAGAATTTTAATAATGAATTAATGTGGTAATTTGTAAATGACAATAATTATAATTAATGACATTTATTGGAATGGAACTTACTACAGTAATATAACATTGGTGCGCTTGCCAAACTGAATATGTGCATTTTAAGAACTTTTCAGGACAACATAAAAACTGTTTTTTTTTCGTAATGTTCTATTTAAATTATTTTAGTCTTAAATAATAAAAAAGTTATTACATTTGTGTATGAATATATCTATACACACATATCAGATTTGGGAAGCGCACCAACAATAATACAAATATATCTCAGTTCCTGGTTCAAACAACAACCATGTGCTAATTAACATTTTTTTTTGCAACTGTTTTCTTTATAAACTCATGACTCTTACTGATAAATTGTTTCAAATACTTACTAACAAACAACTAATAATACACAAATGATACAGATGAACAGTAACATAATGAACCGAGAACTCATTGTGTTAATCATGCACGCAGGGTTGACCTTGTGTAGGTCTTAATGGTTATACCAATGACCTGAACTGAAACACTGAAGAATTCTATTGTTTATTCAGGTATTTAAATGTCAAACTTGTTTTTCCATCACATTTTCAGAAATCAATGTGTGAAACATAAACAGACTGTTTAAATATTTTGTTCATGATGTAACAAATTGATATTGGACAATTTATTTGCTTACTTTTCATGACTGTTTAATGGGTGACAATATATTAACAGATGGCTAAGCTTGGAATTTTATTTTTATTGATTACTTTATTTCATAGGCTGTTTAAAAAATGAAGTTGGTGACTTTTATTTGTTTGATTTAGTTTTTTTGTTACCGACTTCTAAAGCTGAAGTTAGTTTTTACTTGTTTTGTGATTTTAAGTCGATTTTATTTTTTGCAAAAAAGTTTTTTTATTTTACATTTTTTTGTTGTAATATCCTATACAAATATTTGCTATGCATTTATTTTACATTGTTAACAATACATTTCATAGTAATAGGCTTATCCCCAATAAAATCTAAATTAACATACTTAACTGTCAAAATGTGGGTGTCCTGTACACATCTGCATACCCCCTCAGAGCATATAGGTGTGATGTTATGTTATGATGATGTGTAAACAATAATCATCCAAGCGGTTGCAGCAATTACGCCAGGTTTGCTGTCTATTATTGAAGGTTTTTTATAATTTTATATCTCCAAAGCCCATGATCAAATCATGACAATATTTCTGTGGGACCAACTTGGGAGTATACTCTTTCAAACAAAAAAAGAATTTTCCAAATCGGTTCAGGCATCTTCGAGTAATATATATTATAAATCGGTGAACATACATAAAAAAAGATTCAGACAAAATGAGAACCTCTCCTCATTTTTTGAAATCGGTTAAAAAGGAAATTCTGTTTTTGATTATCTGTTAAAGTATTGGTTCCAAATGATAATCTCCTTGTAGAAAAGAACTAGAAAAAAAAGTCTGATGTATTGATAACCTCCTCCTTTTGGAAGTCAGTTAAAAAGTTGAATTTTAATTATGTTCAATTTTCATTTTATAATATTAGCAAGATCTTATGATGGCTTAAAGCTAAGATACAATTATGGAACTGGTTTTGCACAGCAAAAGTAAAACTAGTTTTTAGATTTAATTTCTAAAGAACTAGGTCCCGCTTTTTAATTTGTAAAAGAATGAAACCATCATACTTTGTCAGCAGGTATTTACCTATTTTGAAATCTACAAATCGCATGATAAGAGCATATTGATCTGATTAAAGCTTAATAGTTTCCCAACCAACAATGGAATTACTAAATTATGAAGCAATGATATGTAGATGTAGAACATAGTAACGCAATGCAATCTTTTTGTATTGTAGTATTTTTACTGGTAGATATTTTTTTGTCAGAAATAAAACGCTGCAGTGGTAGCAGATAACATTTCAATAATTTAACCAAAAATATTTGACAGTTTCCATATTATATGATTCCAAAATAACTTATGTGAAGAAGTCCAGCATTATAATAAATAAGTGTAATTTTAGTTTTGGGTTGTTCGAAAACCCAAGTCAATAAATAAAAGTAAATAGGTACAGAGATATGACAATAAGCGGTAGGTAGAGGTATTCATTATGCTTTAAGTCATTGCACTTAATAATTTTGGTTGTAAAATGTTCTGCAAATGTTTGTTGCAACAGGTAATAAAGCAACTGTGTTTGCAAGTAAGTTGTGCAAAATCTTTTTGTTGAAATGATTTATGACTTTCATTGTATTCTTAATAATGGATTAACATTGTAGATAACTTTCCAAATTATAGTTTTACTGTTACAATTTTCTTTGAACCAACTTGCGCGGTTCGAAGTCAGGAGCGCCCTTGCGGAAAAACAAAATATTACAAAGGCGCCCTTTTTATGGGTTTGGCACCCCTATGGGTTTTTCGCATGATAGATCGATAAAATTCGACAGAGGCTGAAATAAATTAATAACCCCGGCATTGCCACTAGGGGTTGCCTACTTGAAATCGAATGACGTGAGATCGAATAACACTTTCTCGAAAACGTTAACTCGATAGTACTTGAAATCGATAAATTGTGAGCGCGACAGTTCACTACCTCGATGCATCGAAATCTCGAATAACTATAAGCTTGAATCATCGGCAGCGCGAAAACCCATTATCTTGAAACGTCGTTTCTCGACTGTGTGTATGGCTAGAAAGGAGGTGACTGCTGAGTTGAAGAGTAATAGAGAAGTATGGAAGAAGAAGACATGCTGCGCCGACCCCAAATATTTAAGTAATATCCCAACTTAAATATTTGGGATCGGCACAGTCGAGAAATGACGTTTCAAGATAATGGGTTTTCGCGCTGCCGATGATTCGAGCTTATAGTTATTCGAGATGTTGATGCATCGAGGTAGTGAACTGTCGCGCTCATAATTTATCGATTTCAAGTACTATCGAGTTAACGTTTTCAAGCAAGTGTTATTCGATCTCACGTCATTCGATTTCAAGTAGGGAACCCTGCCACTAGATCCTTATAAGCAAAGCAAAAAGGTTGCAAAAAATCTAGCATGGAGTACCAAAACCGACAGGTCTAGAAATTTAACATGAGAGCCATTCATTCATGTAATGTATTGCTCCAGTTACCATAAAAATTGGATGGGTGGTTTCGGAGATTGGCGTGTACGAATACGTGCTTTTTATATATTAAGATTAGCTTGACCTTGTTAGTTCATTGTCCTAACAGATCCCGTATACACCCATAGAGGGAAAAACATTTATTTAATAAGATTGACGTTGGCTTCATATTATTTTCTTAAAATAATACGATATAATATAGAACACTAGCGACCCGTCCCTGCTGCTCACGCGCACGGCGCCATCAATCGTGTTCAAAACTACCCTATCTTTCAAGCTGGAACCAACAATTCACATTTACAAAATTTCATTGAAATCGGTTGGGTGGTTTCGGAGATAAGCGTGTACCAACATAGTGACACGTGATTTCTATACATACCTATATTAAGATTACTAACAAATAAAGTTGCATTTTTATTGGGTAGGTAAATCTTACGAAATGCTCTACGAAAATAATTTATCGCTATATTCGAATTACGTAGGTGCTTATTATTTGAAAAATCACTGGAAAGATTTATCTTCTATGTAGTTTAATTATGAAACAACTTTTATTTTGAAACTTGTGGATCAAAGGCCTTAAAAAGAAAAAATAATAATCGCCGCGGTTAATCAGTCCGGCAGGGCGAATGACCTACCTTTTTAACCTACTTTATTTTAATTTACAAAAAAATAATGTCCTTAGGGGTTTTTACACCCAGGGGCCGGTGCGGTTAAATAATTAATTGTACCTTTTTTAACCGCATTTTTACCGACTATGGCTACTTATTCAGAATTTTTTGAATTCAGTGTCTTTCCGTTGTGCTTAAAATCGAAAGGTACCTTTAAAGCCAAAAGCAGAGTTGCGACTTTGCTATGGAAAATCTTTATCGGACATAAAATACTGCTAAAGTCTGAATAAAACCTGTTCAGGAAACAAAAAAAAACTTGCCTAGCTCTTGAATTACGAGTTTTATTCTTTGAAGAACTTGTTTACGATGACGATATAACGTAATTAACTAATTACTTTTTCGAAATAATGTGTTACCTATGAATGATAAGGATAAACTAGTTAATTTCGTTATCTAAGTAACTGTTATTGTTTCTAATTGATTTATGAACACGTGTTCCAAATTACTCAAATCATTTGTTTGCTAACCTTGAACACCTTGCGTCCACAAATTATGATAATTGTCCAAGTTAAGACACATTAAACTAAGTACCTAATGGATATTATTTTGTATTGTCTATTTGGTTTCAAGGAGAATCTGTTCTCATTCGCTTTTTTGCGTGATTATTTTAAGAAGGTAGGTAGTCGCTGTAGTTTGGTATGTGACACACACACCAACACAAGACACATTGTCCACAAATAATCATAGACATGTTAAAAGTCGCATCACAAATCAACCAATACTTACTTAAGAGATGAGAATGATGCTCACATCTTTTTAGCCTTTAGAAAAATGTGTTAAATGCCCGTCTATATGGATGACTTCTTTGTGCAGATATTTGCAAATTATTTTTTTTTTGGGTTGGAGTCAACAGTTACTAGTCCCACGTATAAGCCTAGATACAACAGTTAGGATCTCGTGTAAACATTGTTGTAAAGGTCTTACGATTCATATAGGATTCATATTTCGGCCTAATACGGATAGCAGATTTGATCACGCCTTGAGTAAGGGCTTTCCTAATTATTTTCTGCTGGCTTCTCCTTGGATCTCTTCAAAGTTCGAGCGAATCGATTTCTTCTAGGCAAGCGTGCTCCACCCTAGGCCGCGTCATCGCTCCTCATCAGGCGAGTTGCGACCAAACGTAAGCTAAATTAGTGTAAAAAAAAATTACGCAGTTAGTAGAGGCACCGCGCCGAGCCGCGGCAAATAATATCAAAACTTATTCTTCTACTCTACCAAGTTTTAGCCGGATGTTATGTCATCATCACTTGTTTGTTTCTATAGGCCGACAAATTGGTCTTGCTATCAAAAAGAGCTCGCGCAATTATGGCTTATGATAGTTATGATGCAAGCAGAAGGGGGAAATGAAGCGAAGGAAATTGCTTGACGTTGCGCAGTCATGGTCGCCGGCTTGCTACAGCTATTTTGTTTTGTTAGTATTTTACCGTCCTATAAAAAAAGTCTTAATTCACTACCGGTTCGATTTCCTTTACGAGATGAGTTTCTGCAGATCAAACCCATAGTACCTCCTAGATACCCATCATCATCATCATCATTTCAGCCGAAAGACGTCCACTACTGGACATACGCCTCCCCCAAGCGTCGCCACATTGACCGGTCTCGTACGACTCGCATCCAGCGGATCCCTGCAACCTTCACCATGCCATCGGTTCACCTAGTGGGAGGTCTTCCAACGCAACGTGTTCCTGTTCGCGGTCGCCACTCCAGAACTTTTCAGCCCCATCGGTCATACGTTCTGCGAGCAATGTGCCTTGCCCACTGCCACTTAAGTTTGGCTATACTCAACAGAAAATATTTTTATGTATCTTGTTTTATCTTGTAACTATTTCTGAATCTAGCAGTGATTGCGAAAAATCTAAAACTAGTTAGGAATTTAGACATAATTGGAGAATTCTGTCGCTTGTGAAAAGTGGCTGGGATCGCACGTTTCCTCATAACTTGCCAATCGGCAACCTTGGCTGTACATGCATGCTTAAGAGCCTTGCTGATGATTGATAGACAACGAGTGGAGGACTACTCGTATCATGAATCCGAGAACAATGCTGTGGTTTTGCTACGATTTCACAGCGGATGATGCACTTGGTATCTGGAGCAAGAGGTAGATCTCTTACAACACGATTTGGCAAGACTGCCATCCGAGTTATGATTGTTTCGTAATCTGCACATACCTACTGATTACCTCCCTATCACGTCTGCACAGATTACAAGCATGACAGATATTAAGTTCAACGTTATTTTGCCAAGCATTATTATCTTCTATAGTAGTGATAACAATTTTTACGCACGTTTTTTCAATTCCAAAGCTTATCAATTTGGGAATATAATCGTCATTTTCATTACTGTACTGTGTATTGAAACGTGTTGAATTTTCGAATTAATATTTGGCGAAGCGATTATCGACCGTTTAATTTAAAACTAAGCAGGGTATGCAAATTGCATAGATTAGTGCTGGCCCTAAGTGTCACGAGGACGTATTAATAAAAGTAATAATTATTCTAACTGGTGACTTGAGACAGGAACCCCTTAAGTACACTAACCTCTAAGACCTTGGTGAGGATAATACGTACATGTCTAAGTACCTATGTATTTATACATGTATAAGTCGTTTATGCTAAAAATAAGCTCAGGATTTCCTGTTTGAATGAAAAATCGCAGTAAAGAGTAAACTTAGAACATACATTTTCCTCTTTTTCTAATGGTCAAGGTGCTAAGGTCAACGAAAGTACAATTTATCCGCATAACTTGCGGTTTGAACTAGGGAAAACGAGGTAAGAACTAGGCTAGAACTAAGCTTGCAAAGGAACTTGAATTCTTGATTACGCGCGTAGACGTTTCGATCCAACTCGTTGTTTTTGTCTGACATGTCTTATCTGTATGTACAAATCTGCAAACATTTTTAAGAAATAGCTAAACTGTAGATTACGGTCGCCAGTCGTTAGTCTTCTCAAAATCGCATCGGTATCTCTTAACCTCGGACAGCTAAATCCGCAGTCAAGTCAATGGCGATGCGGACAACAACAGAATAGGGATCTCGGATATTTCGTGGTTAAGGAAGCCAGTACATTTTTAATAACGAGGCGAGCTGTGTTTTCCTTTCACTTTATCAGTCCAACGTATTAAAATATACTGGATTGAAGGCCTTCACGTTTTAGCACATTATTAATGCGTTGTTCTTTCTACCAGATAAATTAGATTACAAGGCAGTTTTAAGGACCCACATTTAGATTTCCTATTATTCTTGAGTTCATAGTTCTATTATTGATTCATTACTTTCCGTATAAACAATTCAAATGCCATATGAACACAACCTGCGTGCATCACTGAGGTAATTAAGTAGGTACCAACAAAGTAAATACCTTTCGTCCAAATATGGTCAGAAACTCAGAACTGATTTTATGGAATATCTCGAACAAGGAAAGATCTTTGTTGGTTTTAAGAAAAAACCAACATAAATCATCAGCTTATAGGATATACGTTACATACAAAAAAACAGCATCAAAAAAACTTATACTACTTCGACGCTATGCAGTACGTACAAAGTCGATAAATGAGCAAAGGTCTTCAATGTCAATAAAGAATAATGGCTTGAATTGAATTACTCGTTTGTTTGTTTTAACAAGAGAGTATTGATGAATAGTCGTGAACGTGTAGTCGTGTATTTGAATAAAAAAATATTAATTTCATTATCTTCTTGGTAACTACTGATAATCAACCCAATAGGTAGGTATGAATAAACGTGAAAATATATAGTTGAAGTCAAATAGTATCGTCAAAATAATGCGCATTATGTAAAAAGAATAGAAATCAAATCAACCAGACATAATGAATAAAAATTTGATAAAAACAAAAACGCTTACGGATAAGAATCTACGCAAGCCGCAGATAATTGCTTACAAATAAATCATAAAAAAAATGTGTGTACTGCTACGAAATTTTTTGTAGTGTATAATGTCTATGTGTAGTTTTACATATTATTAAGCTTAAGTAACCGGTAGGCGGATTCGTACACGTGATATTCAATACCACAGGGTATTGAAATCCGCTGCATGTGGGGGCTCTATCTAATCTTTACATCATCATAATGATATATCAGAGGACCATATCGGTCAAAAATAATATGCATTTTGCTTATGTCCTTTCCTACAACAGTACGTTCTGTTTTTTGTGCCCTGCGGAATGGAATAGTTTTGTTATTGCTAGAGATCGAGAATGCAAATATGCAATTGCTTTTTTGCAGTTTCATTGTATATTTGTATGCATATTTTGCCCATTTTATGTTTGCATATAATCCGGTATCTACTATCATATTGCTAATCATGTCTTGCATGTATACAACACGTTTTAAAGCTAAGCAGTCTTCCGTGTTCTTTGGACTGCCTCCACATGTGGCAAATATTGACTTCAACAGTCTCCATTACCTCTGAGTATAACCTTTAAATATCTATTTCAAACTGACAAGTCTTTATCTATACCTTTTAAACTTATCTATAGGCATCCGCTCAATGTGCCCAATAATCAGGCGTACTCCGAAAATCTCCTTCAAATTGATTCAGAAAATTACTCAATTTTTGATGACTAACAGTCATTAGTAAACATACGGTTCATGCGTTTCTTGTTAGAGGATAATCATGGACAAAAACAATACCTGGATGATATTTATGGAAGTGTTTTAGATTTGGCAGGAAGGAAAAATAAGTAGTGACTCGGCAATACTGGTGAATGTTCTAGGTAATTTTAGTTGTGCTGTAGAGGCAAATAGTAGCTAAATTAAATCACTAAACAGCGGTGCATGACTGTGTATAATGCCGTATGCGGTGAGACGAATTTCTCGACGGGTATAATGCAATGTTACCTCTTATCGAATTAACCCAAGGCCGCAACTTACTGGTTTCATATGCGCGTGTAGTAACAAGGTAATGAGAAGATTACCATTAATGATATTCTCATTAATGCGAATTTTAGTAGTCAATAGACAGACTGCGATTTGGTAATATGCATAATTAAAGACTTCTATTGTATTATGCTTTTCTAGATATGTTTTACAAAGCTCAACTCTCAACTGCCTATTTGGGAATTATAAAAATGATGTCAGAGCTCAGAATCATCTCAAACATCAGAGTCATCATTTGCCTAGGTACAACTTACAAGATTGTTTTATGATTAAACTGTGTGCGGTTTTTGATTATGTTTTAATCTGTGTGCGTGCGGTTTTAATAAACGGGATTATTCTATCTTTGCGATTATTAAATATTTGAGTATTTAAGAGCCATATAAAGAACTTATTTAGCGGTAACCTTCCAGGCAGTCGACTTTTCCTCAACTAACAATTATAGGATATTATTATCTCAAAAGCAAATAACGCGTGTCTGTAAAGTGATATGCGTCTAATAAGCAAGATATCATCGTGATAAGTTACCTATCATTTTAAAATTACAACCGGAATGATTGTGTTTATGTGTGTGGTTTACTTATCAAGAATCCAAACGCTAATTCGCGGACTTAACAGGGAACTGCACTTTGCCCTCTGCATCTTCAATTCTACTATCTTACTCGTGTGGTGATATTTCACTAAATCTGACTCATGCGTCATTTTGCAGGGTCACGTTTGCTAAATGTGTTTTGCTTATTTTATCCTAATAATTATACCTATTCTTTATGATAAAGTTCAAGTGGCCGTTGAGAGGTCGAAAACAGGCATATTTGTTAAAAAAAGGCTTGTTCACTTACACTTAGCGACGGGTAAAAAATCACATTTAATGAACTCTGAAGATTGAAATGGGCATTCGTTTCTAGTAACAAGTACATAATTTGAAAGTTTGAATTCTAAAGCAAATCCTCAGGTTAGATGTCATGAGGTCATACATCATACAATGCTCTTCGAAGAACTACATATTACGTACACCATACCTTCCTATAACCTAGTATTTTACATTTAAATACGTATACGTTAGTGCATTAATAGTTGTTTGCGCAGATAGTAACTGGTCTTTGAAAATTTAAATATTCTGTTGTGATAATAAATTGTAATATTATTCATGACATTTCTTTAAAAAAAACATGAGGATTGTTTAAGTCCATGATGGAGGTTCTAGTAACATATACCTTGTGAATTCAGTATCCACGTTTTCTGCACCAAACTAAATATTCACAAGTTCGACTGTGGATATTGGATAATCTATTGAATAGTAAGGTTTCATAATCAGATATTCTAATTGTGTGACCGACTAACCTACTATTTCTGAGCTGCCTTCTTCAAATATTATAAACGAAACGTTGTAAGTAATACAGCCTGTTACTTACAACGTTTCGTTTGTGCCGTAAGCTTGGGTTTCTTTATGGAAATCTTGTGCAAAGGTCCAGTGTCAAGTTCCAGTGGTTTAAGCTGAGCGTGGTCATCGTCATCATCCTCCTGCCCTTACCCCAATTTACTTGGGGTTGGCGCATCTTGCCTTCTTCTTCCATACTTCTTCTCGTTGTCTGTCAGCGAATTTAAGATTTCATGAATAAAGTAGGTTACAGTTTGTGGAGTGGTTCAAATCGAATAGACTATCTAATCGTTATCAAACTGACCCTTTTGACAAGCTTTTATTTAACTTGGACTGTTCGTATGTATGATATGTATGTATGTAAGTTGTCCGCATCAATATTTGGTAACCATTTTTCGTCCATTTGTTGACATCCGATTGAGTTGCAATTTTACATACGCCTTTGGTTCTGGTGACAATACATTTTTATCACAGACATGACTTGATCCTGCAGCCAGGATCGCCTCCTCACGAGAAAACTCAACGGTTAATAACATAGCAAGTATTTAGTACCTACTTTATAAAGAGATTTAGCAGTACCTAAATATTTCCTATCTGTCGTTGACGATAGCGAAATAAGATAAGAATTTATATTGCCAGGTAGACAATTGTATTTGAGAGCAAACCTTTTTTATATGTCAGTAATTAAAACATTTACGAGGCCTCTCTGGGATTAACACAATTCCAAATTAGTGATTACAGAAAGTTTTAATTGTGGTTTAAGCTCTTCAATTCTTTACTGTTTGTTTTTGAAGGTATTAACTATAGCAAATAGGGTACTGACTTCACTTCAGTGGGATTTTGGAATTCCAAACTTATGTCTATCAAAAAACTAACCCAAAGCAGTAAAACTCTTGAATTTCTGTTTCATTGTGTTTTTCGTTTTAATAACATTTTCATTATTTTGTTTTAGTGAACCATACATTCCTCAAAACCTAACCGGGCTTACGATGGGAATAGTGAAGGGCCACACAGCACCATTGGACGTTGTCAGAATTGAAACGAAAACCAGTGTAAGTACATGTCAGATCTGCAGTTTATGCAACATTGTGGCACACGGTGTCTCGCTAACGACGCCGACGCACGGGCATATGTTACGTTACAATATTCAATTGAGTACGTCCGTCACAACAAACAACTAGTGTCGTTTGACGGATACAATTAGCCGTACGTTGATACGACACTGCTACTGTTGATATTTACACTTGCCATTATCTTATAAAGTAACTTCACTCAAACGCCAACCTATTCTCAGCACTAAAGGACAACGTTAACACGTTCTCTCGACCCAATGACGTCATTAGATTCACTTGTTTTTGTTCTTTATTAATCATCTGAATTAATGAGTGTTATTTTTTTTTTTCAGATTATGTTTTCGTTTCTGTCCGTCGGCTGGGGCCTGCTATCAGACATTGATATCGAAAGTGAAAGATTACGAGCAATCGGTGGGCAAAGGTTCGCTGTTTGGGCACTCGCTAGAGTAGTCGGACTGAGAACATATAAAGGTGTAGTTAGTTACGCGAAAATTAAGGATGTGAGCAATCTACCTAAACCAAAACAACCGCTCACCCTCAGTCATAGCATCAGTCAGGACGGAGCGCTCGACTCCCCTGATGCGGAAGCGTTCATTGATGCGGACGAACATTCTGAAGTGTTCGTCAACGCTATTAACGGAAAACAACATCAAAGGGTGGATTCGTGGTACTCTGTCAACTCACGGAGGAGTGCGTTCTACAGTACTCGCGGCTCGGAGTACCACAGCGTGACGAGTAGCGGCTCTGAAATGCGGTCGCCCGTGCACGCGTGCATGCACGGACCTGCTTCCCACCTGCCGTCGCTCATGTCCACCTTGCCAACGCACTGGGTGCACGAACATGGCGAATTTGTCATGGTCCACGTCTCCTATCAACCTTACATCGGGGAAGACTTTCTATTCGCTCCGCGATCACAACTTTCCGATGGAATCATGTGGATGTTGATAATCAAAGCAGGAATTTCCAGATCTCAATTACTATCGTTCCTTCTGGGTGTCGGTCAGGGCACGCACGCCGATATGAATAATGAATACTTAAAGATGGTTCCTGTCAGTGCGTTTAGGATAGTTCCGGAGGGGACCACGGGGAACCTCACGGTCGACGGCGAAGTGGTCGAATATGGGCCCATACAGGCTGAAATATTCCCAAACATTGTTAATTTATTAGTGCCAGAAACGAAATAACGTCACATCTAACTAAGTAAGAGGTATTCATAAAATGACTGATATAATTATTTGAACCATAACCGAGCCGATGCATGTGCAATATACGGGAATATTACGATTCCAAGCAAAGGTGGGAATTGATGGTTGTGTGAGAGATGATATCTAAATTATTAATTACTTACCAAAATTTATTGATTGCAGAGGCAATTGAGTTGATCATTCCATGAATGTTGTGATTTATGTTATACAATTTTATTTTAAATTGATCAATAACTGAAAATGTGATATAATTTTGTAAGTGAAGTACTACAAGCCTAAATGAAAGCATATAGCAGGTAGTCGTGGCTTGCACGAAAACAATGAATAAGTGCCAAATGTAAGCACTCTAAACACATTCATTTTAAAATCAATTAAGGAATTGATCATTTACACTACTTGCTCAATTGTAGAGCAATTGTTTGCACTTTTATTCCTACATAGGATATTATTTGAGCAATCGTGTTACTTATAAAACTATTTTAAAAATGTATTATCTAATAATATGTATAGTTAGTATGTAGCTCAAAGCAAATATTATTAATTATGTAATACTTTATAATTGCATTTTAATGTTAAAAGAGAACATAATTTACGCTCTCTTGCTATAGCATTATTTAGAATATTTTAGAAAATCTTACTTTTTTATGTTCAGAGTAAATTTTCAAACCAAGAGAATGCTGTTGCATGCTTTGTTTATTTTTTTTTTGGATGTTCAATTATAATAAACCGTCGACTTTTGATAATTTGTTATTAAAACAATAGCTTGCCATACTTTTAAAGTTGAAATTATTTAACTTGCCTTATCTAAGACCTCTGTGGTGTTTAGGAGAATGGAGTGTGGTAACTATTTCTAAGTTATAGTTTATTTATTGAAAATGTTATAATGGTTTGGGATTGCTGGTATAACTTAATATAATTTATTTAGCAGTATTAAGTACCTAATATTATTTTTTTCTGTGATAATAACTCTTCTGCCATATTTCATTTGAATGTTCCAATGTAACTATACTTTGTAAGAACTAGAACTGTATAGCAAAACCCCATATACACAAGAGTAAAAGTATAAGACTTTGTGATAATTGCAGTTTGTATACTTTGAAACAGTTACATTCCTTGATTTTGTCCATTTTTAAATAAAGATATACTTAATGTACAAATATAAACAGTTGTCTATAGAATTTAGGGATGTTACAGAAGTAAGGTTCATTGTACATATGTCTAGTAGCGTTTTCCAAAGGTATTGGTTTTTGTAACAGCATTTTATGTCCTGCACAAGACATTTTTTTATATTAAAATCAGTGTTCATTTACACATTTGGTTTGTTACTGGATTATAAATCTTTTATTTTATGCATTCCATAGTTTTAAGTATCTTTGGGCTTTTTAATACTTATTGAATGTAATAAATAATTCTAGATATAATATACAGTAGCATATTAGCAAATTTTTAATGGATAATGTTGTGAATAAAAGTTATATAATTTTCAATTTTATGAAACTGTTGTCAATAAATGATAAATTTAAAGAAGTTGGGAGTTTTTTTTAAAAAAAAATAATGATTTAGATGCAATAACTTTATTATAATCTATATTTTTGATAAACTAAAATCACTTAATACTAATGTGACAATTAGTTATTCTAAAAATGTATAATGAAAAACCAACACACATTACAAAACCATAAAATAACTGTGATTATAGTTAACTTATATGGCAATTTACATACTTTAACTTTACCAAAATAATTATAAACAAATTGCCAAAGAAAATTGAAGTAAACATTAAGTTTTATCTTAATAATAAATTCTCAGTTCATATGCAGAAAGAAACATGTTTAGAATATCTAAACATTAACCGAGCGCTTAACATTAGACAGTTACATTCATAAACAGTCTTCATAAAAATTTGTAAATCTTAATATAATTTATCTCAATTTGAGAGAATCTAGACTGTCAAGTAAGTTTTGTACTTCAGAGTCGACTTGTTCACGAGTGCTGACACGCTCCAGTCTCTGGCAGACAGATTCTAAGTCTCCAGCATCGGCTTTCTGCATCTTCATATACTTCACCATCATCTCTACAACCAAACAGATCTCTCCAATCAGTTGTCTGGTCTCCTCAAAATGTCCAGCCCCGCTTGGACGCATCTGAATGAGTTTCAGCTTGCTCTGTGCTAACTGTATTGGGTTGTGCCCATTCTTATCATGAGAGCTGACATCAGTACCTGCATCAAGTAGTTCTATGACTACTGGAATGTGATTGGTGCAAGCAGC
This sequence comes from Noctua janthina, assembly GCA_963576755.1. Taxonomy (NCBI): domain Eukaryota; kingdom Metazoa; phylum Arthropoda; class Insecta; order Lepidoptera; family Noctuidae; genus Noctua; species Noctua janthina. Next base: position 4,382,893 of record OY755067.1, read on the forward strand.
CAAGTGCAGTGGTGTGTTGCCCAATGTATCCTTGATGTTAGGGTTGGCACCATGTCTCAGCAAAGTTCTAATGACTTCAACGTATCCGCGACATGCAGCCAAATGCAGTGGACTTCTTTTGTGCTCATCTGAGGAATTTGGGTCAGCCCCTGACAACAGAAGTTTCTCAACAAGCTCGGTATTATTAGTAGAGGCTGCAAAGCGCAGTTTATGGTTTCTTGATGAACAAATAGTGCCTCCATATCTGTATTTCAGCCTACAGTGTCTGGCTTTAGTAGAACACTTGATTTTTCCGACATGATCATGGGGCTCCGATAAAAACTCGACTGGCATTGGCTGGCCTGCTTGATTTATTGGTATAGCCGGTGGACTGAATTCTAAAATACACTGAGAGTGATCAAATATTGGATTATCGCTGCTCTCATTACTGGTGTCGACCCCAGAGTCGGCCATGGTTCTTTTTCACACGAAAGTAAATGTAAATATCGTAACTAAAACTTTCAATTTGGTCTGTTGCGTTGCTACTACTTATAATAGACGCACTATAATTAAAATAATAAAGGATTATAGGAAGAAAGTTATCTACTCGACTTGTTTATACTTGGCGAAGAGCTGTCATTATTTCCTTTCATCTTTCTTTCACCAAAGTTTCACCTGTTTATTTTTCATCGTTGCAACACAGTCAATTTGAGAATGATCATAGACAACTGACCGCCGATTGCCAAGCGATCGTATTCGCTTCATAAACAAAAGGTTAGTAATTGTTTGGCAAAACACGGTGTACCACCAAGTGCATGGCAAGTTTACCAACGATATCACCATTCACCATAAAATCACGAAAGGAACGCATCCTTCAATTCCTTCATCAATGAATGACAGGTGGCGAGTTGACAGCGTATTCGGCCTCGGAAGAATTTTCGAACGTTATTTTTACCAACAATACTGCGTAAATTAAAGACAAAAACATGCAGCAATTAACAGTATTCATGGTAAGTTAATGGATCAGATGTTACGATTTGGAAGTAAGTTTTGGCTTGCGACTATGTTCTTAACCTAAAACGTTTTGCCGATAGGATATTGAAAGTTCACGTTCGTATATCGACGAGCTGTATTCGTCAGATGCTCCGAAGGTTGTGGAGGCATTAGTGACGCTGAAGAACTCAGTGATAGGTAGCAACAGACAGAAGAGCTCAGTGATACAGCAAGGAGTAGTACCGCGACTTCTGCAGTTAATGTCTGATGAAACACTGGACCCTAACATAAGACTGGAAGCCACTATCACAATTGGTAATGTTTAAAACTCAAGTGATTGTTTGTATTGTATATAAGTATTAATTGATAAGTGTTCATCAAGTGCATGAGGCTTATTAGAAATTGGGTTAAGTCACAGCATGAGTGATGTTACCAGACAACTGCCCTTTATAATGTTTTTACAATACAGATTGTATAATGCACCACTTTTATAACTTTCCCCACACAATTGTTCAATTTATAGTTCACATAGGTCTATAAAACATTTAAGAAAAAGTTTTTTCACTATTAACTTTTATTTAATTTAAATAGTCTTTTAAATGTCTGTTTTAAAAACCAGGTTCCCTAGCAAAAGGCACACCAGACAACGTGAGCTCACTAGTAGAGCAGAATACAGCAACAGCTCTTGTGCAGCTCCTGAAGACTGCACCTGTTGGAACAAAATTAGCAGAAGCGGGATTATGTGCACTACGGAGTGTGTTCATGCATCCTCCTGCTCCAATATCCGCCTTACCAGCTGATATGAGGCTACTGACGAGACTGACACGTAAGTTTCATTCATAAAACTTTGTTTCAAGTACCTATTTTGTTTTTATTTTCAAATATATTGTTTAAATACAAGTTATTTAGAATATTGTTGTACCAACAACATGGAGAAGATACCTACATATGGGTGTCAACGGACCCTTTACAAAGGCGATACCTAAGCATTGTGTACATCAAACTAAGTAATGCTATGCAAAAATTATTGCTGGAAAACAACTTATTTTTTGGGGGTGAAAAATAATGTTTTAATAATGTTTTAAATAATGGTAAAACTCAATGTAGCACACTTAAAAATTTGTGCTGATGGATGCTTTGAATAGTAAACGGGTCATGGAGGTAATTAAAGTAAAGTTATTACCTTAAAAACTAGTATTAAAAAAAAAAACTTATGAGAAATAACTAGAAGTTTCCCAGGTATGGGCCAGTACAAAAAAATTATCACAGTGACAGGGACAACAAGTGCCTTTCGGCTTTGTTAAGGGTATTTTTACACTCTTTAAATACAGTCCTATCATCAGTGATACTACAGTACTGCAAAACTTAATTTTGCTGTAACTTTATTTTCAATATAATTCAAAGTTATGCATAAGTATAATTAAAGAAATTATAGAAATTCTAGAAATTTGCAAATTTGTTCGAAAATACCCACACTTTTACACTACACGAGAAAGTATACAGTCAAGATACACATTACGCCATAAAAATAGACTAAACATACCAAGCTCTAAGCTAAAAATGCACTCAACAAGTGCCCTAGTCATGTCAATGAAGGTTTATAATAAATTACCGGAAATTATTAAAAATGTACAAAAATTTAATCCATTCATAAATAAATTACAACAATTTTTATTATATAAATGCTATTATACAATTAATGAATATCTAAATGACAAATTTTAAATTAATAATTATGATTCACTAATTGTTACTTTGTATGCCAACTAATTAATAGTAAAATAAAAGACCTCTTCCTCTCTCCTACCTTGCTGTGCCCTTACAGGGTCCATATTTATGTACCTAGCTTTAAGCTCTTTGTAACATCTTTTTTACAATATGGAATGCAAAATAAATGAAATGAAATAAATAATTATGTGAGGTTTGCTAAAATTTTGTCAATCATTGATACAGTTTTATAACAGTTTATTATTTTGTTGAATTAAAACCAGTACTCTAGTCGACCCAGTTTCCTTAGTAAAGATTAATTGAATTATCTAATTACATTATTTGATCCACATCGAAGTAGGAGTTTTCAGTAGCATCTGTTACCTTAGTCTATTTCTACAATTGTTTCTCTAATTTTGAATAATAATTGTAAGTCTATGGATGTTGCAATATTGCAATAGATCTATGTCTCTCTGAAGGTTATGTGGGCTTTTATTACAGCAGTGAATGTTTTCTATGCTACAAGGTCATTTTGCAATACTCCAACATTGCTTAATACACAATTCGAGACCAGACCTTGAAAATTGCCTGATTAAAACAAAAAAAAACAGCTTTGAGTCAAAATTTTCTCATGGTAACATTTTGTTTGCTTCCTCTATACTATACTAATTACTGATTATTCTGTGTCAAGTATGAGAAAAACAACTTACGCATTGTTAAAGAAGTCGTTTTATTTGAATGACTGTAAGCACAGAATTTTCAATTATCAACCTAATTGTCTTCTTGCCATTTTTCATCATTACTTGGGGTGGCGCAATAAGTTTTCTTCTTCCAATCTCCCTTTTTAACCGTTTTGGTCTTTGTTCTGTCATATAATTCCTCATACAATCCGTCAACATTAAGAAACTTAATAAATAATATTAAACATTATGTAAAAAGCATAACACATGTGACACTGATCATGCTAATTATTACACAAGTATGAATGTAAAAGCAAGTACAATTAAGAAAAAAGTGCAAGTGTGCAAGTATGTTTCTTGTATTATCAGGCGGTAATGTTATGTGTTCAATACCATGTTTATTGTTTGAATTCTAAGTAGGCATGAAACGCACGCGCGCCGCTTCACGAACACTAAATTACTAAAGACTTATTTACATGAGCAAAGAGAAGGTACACATGAGAATTTACTTGGATCTTGTCTCGACTTAAAAAGAGACTGTGACCTCTGAGATATTTCAGTGCTTCATCTAATTTCCAAAATATTTTCTCTTTTTGATGTGCAATAAAAATCATTTATCAGTAGCGATGCCTATGCTTGTCACTTAGGCGATAGGTGATTCACAGTATTCGACATGCGAATATCATAATACTGTTTACACAAGTCAACTTTTTCGATAATCGTTTATTTCAAGCGAGAAGTTTATGTAAGTGAGCTTGTAGACTATGAAAACAATAACACGTGCCTAGGAAATATGTAGCCTTGATTGTAGGTAGTAGGTCGCTTTAGTCACAGTTCACCACGAAAACACCAGCAATGGCTAGCCTGTTGTTTTTTTTGTAATAATTTTGGTTCTACATTCTGAGGCTCAATTTTATTACAAGACGCTAAATTGCTGTATAGTAATTCCCCTATTTAATCTGATGTTAGGGAAAGTGAGATGATAATTGATAATACCCATAAAAGTCTTCTACTTCGCAAAACGTTGTTTTTCTAAAATGTCTCGCTCTGCCTCAATTCCTGGGTGCTTTTACAATCACACTCCTGTGTATATAACATTCCCACGATCTGCGGAACCTGCTCACTAAGCCACTGTACTAGTTCAGCGATCAAAATAAAAAAGCTCAGGTTATGTTTTTAACAACCCTAATGTCTTTGTCAGAAATAGCGCGCGAGGGTTCACCAACAGCACGGGCATGCGTGGTGCGGATCCTCTCCATTTGGTGCACCGGTGCGGGCGAGCAAGAGGCGCTGTGTACGGCTGGTGCGTGCGGTGCTGCCGCCGCGCTGTTAGCGGCCACCCCGCCCGCTGCGCCTGCACTGCCTGCGCTGGATCTACTGGCCGCTATGTGCTTTGAAAATACGAACGTGTCGCAGATTGCGTTGAACACGAGGTGAACGCCACATTTTATTTGGTACTGAAAATCCCATGAGGCCCGGTTCTGAATCACTGATAAGCAAGTTGCTTCAAGATTCGACCAATCACAAGAGAGACGAGAGTCGCCATTCATTTCAGCTAATGTGATTGATCGATTCCCGCAGGTTTCCTCTCCCCTCCACTCCCCTCCATTTAGTTGGGAACTGGGCATTATAGTGGGCTATCTCTTCCTCCTTGGTTTGTACTTACACATGATGAAATTGACGCTTAAAGATTAGGATCAATGTCACCGTCCCTCTCCTCTCTCTTATAAAAATTAGATAAAGACGATTAAAAAAAAAAATGAGTCTTACAAAGTAATTGGTTGAAAGATTGTTTTAAACTTTTTGGCCTAGTGAACTTACGGTTTAGCACAAATCGTAGTAGTAAGGAGGATATAATTAGATCTGATTCACAAAAAGTTTTTATAATAAATCTTGTAACCTTGGCCTTGAACAGAAGAACATGTGTATAAGATATTTGAACTTGATTAACCTTTTCTGTGAGATTTGAATTTGTTTAGCGCTTAAAGGTGTTATGCTTACATACTTGTACAGAATCGTTATTGTCTTACTAACCATAGTAATAGCTGTATGAAAATTTAATTTTTGTATGTACTTAATTCTTTTTCGCAGTTTTACGAAACATGAGCTTTGTCCTCATCTTTTAATTCGTAGTAAACCGGTGATTTTTTGCGGAAATCGTTTGTTTTTAATCTGTTTTTAATCTGTTATTTCAAAAAAGAACCTGAGGAGCTCGTGGCTAAATAATAACAGGCGCTCAGATCAATCTTTAGGTTAAGCCGTGTTTGCCAATGTTGGTCTGTGGATGGGTGACCACCCATATCGAGTTTCCTCTGTGCCTCGGAAAGCACGTTAAGCCGTTGGTCCCAGCTGTCATTTGTAGATCTTTGACAGTCTTTACAGGTAGTCAGTGGCCCAAAAAGTCGTGACAACCAGTCTTACCAAGGGGTATCGTATTACATAGTACTAACTGGGTTGTGGAGGTCAGATGGGCAGTCGCTCCGTGTAAAATACTGGTATTCAGCTGCATCAGGTTAGACTGGAAGCCGACCCCAACATAGTTGGGAAAAGGCTAGGCAGATGATCATTTCAAAAAAGAACCTGAGATTGAATTCTAACATCAAATATCCATCGTTGCTGTTCCTGTAAACTTACTCATGGTCTGAATAGAAGTGTGCTTATATTTACTACTAGCTGTTGTCCGCAACCTTCGTCCGCGTGAAATTATTATTATTATTATAAAAATATGACATCCCTATTTGAATCCGATTTTGTTACCAATTTCAAGGTTTATTTTTTTTTTGCACGGATGCCTAATCCTATTTCTAAAATAAAACCTATGTTAGATCTTATAATATTACCTATCTGGCCGTAAAAGTCCCGTCAAAATCGGTCCAGCCGTTTCGAAGATTAGCCGGAACAAACAGACAGACAGACAAAAATTAAAAAAAATGTGTTTTTGTTAGAAGTGCCGTATATATTTTCATCTGCATTCAGTAAAAAGCTGTTATTTTGATATTACAAACAGACACTTCGATTTTATTTATTTGTAAAGATTAACTCAATTATGATGATGCACTGATTCCTGAGATGATTGGGCGAAGTCCACTCTTGGCTTAGTAAGCCAGAAGTAGACTTTGCTCGACATCACTTGGTGCATAGAGAGAATATCATGACACGTGTTCATCTGATAATACAAGATGTAGGTGATACGGTAAGACCTTTGTCGTAAAGGTCACTTGACACAAGTCGAAACATGTAATACACAGACAGGCCAGGCAATTCCTAGACGACAATAACATCGTAATATTCCTGCCCTTGCGCACATGTCACAGGGCGCAACACGTTTTATTTTTCTATTCCCCCCCTGTCAACCGCCATGTTATTATTTCCTCCCCTTTCTCTGTACATATATTAAAATTGTAGCAGGCCGATGTCTGTACATTGAAATTATTGAAAAAAAAGAATATATATATATATATGGGGGTCTTTATTAGAGCAACAGAAGCCAAAACAACAGTTTTTAAAATTTTTGTCTGTCTGTCTTTCTGCCTGTATGTTTGTACGCGCATCACGCAAAAACTACTGCATGGATTTGAATGCAGTTTTCACCGCTCTACTGCTAGACTTAACTTAAAATATAGGCTACATTAGATATAGTTTTGGACCCGATAGGTGGCTCGCTAGTAATAAATAAAATTGAAGTGTCTGATTGTATTTTGAAAATAACAGCTTTTTACTGAATGCATATGAAAGTATATCCGGTAGTACGGTACTTAAAACAAATAACCTTTTTATTTTTGTCTCTCTTTCTGTCTGTCCGTTTGTTCCGGCTAATCTCCGAAATGGACTGAATTTGACGCGACTTTTACTCAGATAGCTGATGTTATAAAGAGTAACTTAGGCTACTTTTGTATTAGAAATAGGATTAGGGTTCGATGCAAAAAAAATTAAAACTAATGTAATTGTTAAAAAAATCCGATTCAAATATTATAAATACGAAAGTAAATTTGTTACCTTTTCACGCCTAAACCACTGAACCCGATCGTCCTGTTGCATACACGTTGTCAGTTATACAGAAACGAATATAACCTTTCATCCCGCAAATAAGTACTGTTCCCGAGGAAAACAACAATAACGTTCTTATCATAATAGATGGCGCCACGTGTCTTTCGGTTTAAGATTAAAATATATTATACATAGAATATTAGTAGTGCGTTAAAGAGTTTTTTTCTAAATATACGCGAGCGAAGCCGCGGCAACAGCAAGTCATAAAGAAGGCTTTCGAACAATAACATAAAGACTGCCGTGGTCTGTCTACCGCTACTACTTTACATGAGGTTTGAGTCTGGGTTCGATTCCCAGGCCGAGCGAAGTGGCATAGGTATTTTTTCCCATCAGGAAATTCTCAATAACTTGTCCCATTAAAAAATTAACCCTTCGAGGCAATATAGGCCTGATGGTTATGTTCACCAAGCTTGATTTATTTTCTTTGATCATTTTCTGAACTTCCTGTAACATTATTGTCGATATTTTCCATCATCAGTTTACGTTACTCGATTAATTAATGTTGATAGTTTATAGTTTTCGCCATTGACACCACTTATTATGATAACATTGCAGTTACTAAGTCGTTCTGTTATTAAATTACACGCTGTAACTTTGTCATTAAATGTAATGAGGGGAAGAGTAAAAGTGATTATAAAATATTATCATTAACATTGTTTTCGAAGTCGTTGTTCCACACACTGCTGGGTGTAGGACTCCTCGCTTTTGTGTCTCATCCAGGTCTGCCCTGCTATCTCCTGCTATCTGATCGTTAACCACCCGTCTGGCTGTTCGCCATCTTATATCTTATACACCGTGACTTTTTAGTCGTCTTACAACGGCAGCCCACTTCATGTATCCAATGAACACTATGCATTCATAAAAAAAAAATAGGTATTTATGAGATTTTAATTTATAAATTAAATATAATTTAAAAATAAAAATATTATTCAGTATTATATTATTACACATATTACACATGACGCAGTTAAAACACCCTGTTGCGAGCGATGATCTACTGGACTCGAGTGCTGGTTAGGTATATGTTCTCCCGTTTGACACGTAAACATCATTAACAGGATGTTTCATAATTTTATTATTATTTTTCTCTGTGCCTATTATGGAAGATAAAAAAAAAATCGCGCCTAGAGCTATTTTATGTCGGGTACATTGAGTGGACGACCTTTGTAAGACTACTAAAAAGTATATAAAAATGTATATAAAAATCTCGTGTCACGGTGTTTGTGATCGCTCTCCTCCGAAACGGCTCGACCAATTTTTATGAAATTTTTATGTATATTTGGTAGGTATGAGAATAGGTCGTAAAGTATATTTCACTCCGCTAAGTTGTCGAATTCTAAATTAACGCGAGCGAAGCCGCGGGAAAAATCTAGTATCCTATAATATTAAACAAAATTGCTCTTTTGTATATTTGTCAATTTTTTTTGCAATTTTTGACTTTTTTAGTACTCCAACCTGGGTTGGTCCATAGAAGTTTTTGATCAGTATTAGAAACAGGATCGAGTGGCATTAATAAAATATTTTGTGTAAAATGGCCATTTTCTTGCTAACTGTAAAGTTTTATGAAAATCTGTGAATGGGGATCAAAATATCACGAAAAATTCTCTTAAATCCATTTTCGTGTAGCTGCTACCGTTAATGTAGTTCCCTTACTGCCCCGCTGAAAGTGACCGCTCTGTTTACAGGGTGGAAGGTACACCGACGCGAAAACGGTTACCACGTATACAGTACATCATTCTGAGCCCCCCTACATAGAAATTTTTCAGCGTTTATTAAAAAAAAAAACTGCTGTTTCCTACAAAAGTGCAATACCTACACGGTCTAAATGTATGGAAAAGCTGTTTTTTTTTTTGGCAAATGCCTCCTAATTTGCGCCACAAATTTCAGACCTGCGCCTTCCGCATGCGGTCGTCGTAAGTGTCATCTGCATTGTAAGACCTGCATTTTTATTTTGTCATTGGTTTGACTTTGACAGAGTTCATTGCTAGTTGCCAAGAAAAAGAAAAGAATTGAATAACGATTGGCATAAGTACACGTTATTATAATTTATGCAAAACATTATGTGACGATTCAGTTTTTACCTCGAGGATATAGCAGGACATTGTTGTACTTTAAATAAAATGCCCATAAACAATGGAGTACTGATAGACTGCCAGACTATATGACTAGTCTGAAAAATTATGTGTATTTGTGTCCCACTTACCAAGGGGTATCGTATTACCCAGTACTAACTGGGTTGTGGAGGTCAGATAGGCAGTCGCTCCATGTGAAATACTGGTATTCAGCTGCATCCGGTTAGACTGGAAGCCGATCCCAATATAGTTGGGAAAAGGCTAGGCAGATGATGATGTGTCCCACTGCAGGGCAAAGGCCTCTCTTCCCTTCTTCCACTTGTTTCTATCTAATGCTGTTATACGCCAATCCTTGTGAAAGGAGTCGAGTTCGTCCCGTCATCCCCTTCTGGGCCTGCCGCGTTGCCGTTTGCTGCTGTTTGGGACCCATTGTATGATAACTTTAGCCCATAGCTCCTCCGGCATACGACAGATTTTGACGGCACGGTTGGCGCAGTGGCTGAGCGATCGGCTGCTGCGCTGCGTGTCGCGGGTTCGATCCCCGCACGGAACAAATATTTGTATGATCTACAGGTAGTTGTTCCGGGTCTAGCTGTTTGTGTATGTGAGTTTAAATGTTTGTAATCGCGCCCACGATACAGGAGAAATTCCTAGTACTCGGTGTGTCCAGCCCAGTTTTATTTGAGCTTAGCAACCGTGTGAGCTACGTCGGCAATTTGAGTTTACCTTTGGGTGTACCTTTTCTAATCAGGAAAATAATGAGCGCATGTCAGTGTATAGGCGACCTCCTAATCCTACTTTGCCACTCTAATATTGAATATCACTTGCAAACGTCAAGGTATATTTTTATGTGTTAGGTTAGGTAGTTTCAACCTTAGTGATACTTAAATTTTGAACTTCAATTTGCTTGCGTGTTTCACGTACTTTGTAATTCTATGTTTTATTTATCCTATTTTCGTTTACAGGCACGATGACAAGACAATCCCTGAGCTTCTATCGACCCTCGTGAGCCGCGACAAGCCGCTACCGGTGGCGATGGGCGCGGCGCGTTGCCTTACATTCATGCACCGCGCGGGGGCGCTACCTGCTGATGACGCGAGGTTAGTTAGTTGTATTCGTGGTCCCACAGCCCATTGTTGGACAATAGTCGCGGAGCTGTTAACGTTACTCGTCGACAAGTCGTTGCCGGCAGAGATGGGCGCTACACGCTGGCTTACACTATTGCACCGTGCGGAGGTACTACTAAGGCTAGTGAAGCGTGATACTAGTGAACACTGAGCAAAGGCTTTACCCTAGTTTGAGAAGGCACAAGATTAAAAAACCTGGAAAAAACACGCTCTTCAACTTCACAAATCAATTGCTTGGCAAATTTTACCTTATAATTATGAAATTAATTTCCCTGTTTGTACTTGTGGTCGTTTTTCATATTTATATTGAAATGTTGACACGACTCTCCTTACCCAATTCAATTCTTTTTGAGCCTGGAAGTCATTTTACTCACATTAATCTCAAAGATGTAGCATGCATCTATTCTGAAATTAGACTTTTCTGAATAAACCAATGATAAAATTCAGATTACTAAAAATAAGTAACCGTATAGTCCCAGCACTAATATTTCAAGAGTGACACGGTACTAATTAGTAATTCACTGTTTAATACACTGCTTTATACTATAGTTACTTAGGCGTATTATGTAAATATTATGTCTTGTTTAAGTTTTGGAATAGAGCATACATTGAGTGGGTCAAATGTTAGGTTATCTGTTCAATACCAAAACACATGTATGCACTTCACACGTTACCCATAGTTGCGAGTATTATTTTATTACTTACTACCATTTATTATCAGCTGAGTGGTGTGACCGTCGGACTGCCAAGTCAAAAAAAAAACCTAATAACACTTAGCCTGACCCGTGAATCGAACTGTAGACTACCAGTGATACCCGCAGTGATAGCCTAGTGGTGCGACCGTCGGTCTGCCAAGTCATAGATCTCCTCTGATTTTTCGGATTCATTGCGTATCGTATAATTTGTCACTTGCTTCGGTGAAGGACAACACCGTGAGGAAATCAAACCAGCATGCCGAGAAATATTCCTCGACGGCATGTAAAATCAAGTCGGAGGCCCATGGGCGGCATAAAAACTCTGACACTAGGTTAGGCACTAACCATACGAAAAAGAAAGAAAGACTTACTACCACGTGACGTATTAAATATTAAGATTTATTTATTAAATATGGGTTCTTTTGCCAGTCTTTATAAAATAACAAATGGCCCGCCTTTTTATCTTGTGCATGCCCTTGCAACATAAAGACCGTAGTCTGTAGTGAATGGTGTAAGTGTTGCTAAGTACAGAAGCAAACAAAAACAACATATAAATAAAAAAATGCTGACACGCAAAGAGGACTTAGGATGCTATCACGCGTTCGCGATTTAGTTTGCAAAAATTTAAACATTTGTGGACTTTTGGAAAAAACAATTTAAACACCTACCAGCACCAATAAAGTTCAGTTTGTGCTATAACTTGACTACTTTTTTTTTTTTTTAATAGTAATAGTCATTTTGAACTCAACTTAAATGACCTTTTCATAATGTTGATATTCGTGTAAGTGAAAATTACAATTGATTGGAAACCAGGTTTTATATATACTTTTAAGCTCCTGCTCCGGCAAAAAGGAAATATTATAAAGATCTTTACTAGTCCTGTAAAATAATAATTAACCCTCCATCTTCTTCTTCCAGAGTGGTGTTCGGAGCGCTCCCGTGCCTGGCGCGGCTGTGCACGAAGGACATGCCCGAGGACATCCGCGCGTCGGCAGCCGAGACCTTAGCTTACTTAGCAGAGGTATGCGACAGTTGCCTCACGTAAGGGAACACCATTGTTCAAACTCAAACTCTTCTTTTTATCAAGTTTTATTTCAAATATAACAATTACGGGGCAGTCACAAGCCAACTGTGAAAAGACTTGCCCATTACATAATCTCCATGTTCATGTATTCCATGAACACACGATTCATGATCGACCAGACTATGCCTTTACTACATTCGTGATTTTATCTTAAAACAAGATTTATGGCATTCACATGCGCAAAAATGACAAATTATACCATACAAGGTTTCATCTTTTTAACCCCTTAAGCGCCGACACCGTAATATTAACGGCTCTGAAAACAGTGCCCGAATCGCCACACACGTATATTTACGTTATTTTATTGAAAAAGTTCTCATAGTGCACAAACTCCATAAAAAATGTGTCAATTTTAAGCTGTAGGGTATAATCTTTATTGTTATTGACATTTTTCAATGTTTTGAATGATAAATACTGTGAATTTTGATGTTCAAATACATTGTGATCACCGTCTCCTTACCTGTATCGCCAATCACGTAATTTTACGAGTACTAGGGATGGGGTGAATTCGGAAAATACTTAAGGCGAGGTTATCCAGATAAACGTCGTTTTGTATTGTGCTTTATTCCTATATGGCACGGATTTAAATTCTGAAAAAAATACATTACATATTTCACACTTCGATCTAGATATTTCGGCACAGCGATACACGATTACTTGCACTTTGTTGCATCCAATTAAATCGCAAAGACAAGTCTAAATGATGGTTTTTAATATTACTTCATTTGAGTTATATTAGGTTTTTAACAATAAAACTTATACCATTATAAAGGTCGTAAAAAATGTGACAGTACACGGCGATCATAATTTGAAATATTAAAAAAACCTATACCACCACTTCCAAAATGTGCTGTTTTCATCATTTCATACTCGCATCGCGTGCTTCAGTCCCGAGCACAGAGTACTTTTATATATAGGTATAGAGGCTTTACTCAACGGGTTCAGAAGGAAAGCGTTTGGTGGCGCCATCTGTATCCACAAACCTACAACTTTCCTGATATGTATATAACTAGGTGTAGATGTATACGTCTACCATCATTCTTGCTTCCAGGCAGGTTTTTATTATAAAATTAGGTAATTTATATTTATTAACCCCGTAATTTACTCATAGACTAACGTATATGAATAAATTAAGGAATTACTGAAGGCTGCATAAAATAAAACCCATATTATAATCGTAGTTATTTATTTTGCTTAGTATTGGTACAAAAGTCATAACAGAATATTTATAGTTAAGATTTTCTAATATATAACCAGTATTTGACATTATTTCATAACATAACATGACCAAATTATACATACCACTAGGGTTTTCGCATACTCGACTTTTTTTAATACTCTGGTATTATTTTTCATTTATTCATTAAATTGCAATTTTTGCTGAAAAAAGAGACAATTTTCTTACAATCATGTTTTAATTTATTACGAAAGAGTGGAGTATATCAATAAGTAGCCTTAACTTATAGTACAATCAGTCACACAGTTAAACAGTCTTGTTCTCATTAACTAATTAGCAACTAAAATGACTTTTTACTACATTAAATTCTGTAAAATTAATTTGATACATTAGATTAGATTATTAGACTACATAGTTCAAATGAAACTTATTATAGATTTGAGGTAATTAACTAAATTCTGTTATAACATAACAAAAATATAAGTAAATAAACTTTCTTCTCTGACAAAGTTGAAAATTTAAAATCACATAGTTAGATACAGTTAAACAGTCTTGTTTTCATAAACTGATTAAGAACTAAAAATACTTTTTATCACAAAAACTTTTTGTTATGTTATAAAATAAAAAAAAACATAACTTAATAATCTTTCTTCTAAGAATAAACATTTTTTAAATAAATCAACTTAACATTAGAATAGAATAGGTCTTTATTTGCTTAGAATGTAGGTACATAAACAAGATTGTAATATTAATTTGATAAAAAATGAAAAATTAAGAATGAAAATTATTATTTGAGGTAATTAATTAACTCTTTTTCTTCTTGACAAAATAGGGCTTTCAAGAACTACTATTGCGTGCAATGAGCGGTCCAAAAGCCGGTTTCTGCTTATTTGAAAAATTTCCAGTGGTGGAAAAAGCTTTCTTTTCTTTTTTGATGATTTCTTTGATCTAAGTTGGTACACTAAAAATGATATATACCCGGATCCGGAAACCCGGGTAAAAAACCCTACACACCACCACCACCATAACCACACCACACCACCACCATTACCACACCACCACCACACCATAGCATCACCACACAACACTACCACCATTACCACCACCACACCGTACCACCACCACACCATACCACCATCACACCATACCACCGCCACACCACACTACCACCATTACCACACCATACCACCACCACACCACACTACCACCATTACCACACCACCACCATAATTAACACACCACCACCACACAATACTACCACCATTACCACACCACCACCACACCATAGCATCACCACACAACACTACCACCATTACCACCACCACACCGTACCACCACCACACCATACCACCATCACACCATACCACCGCCACACCACACTACCACCATTACCACACCACCACCACACCATACCACCACCACACCACACTACCACCATTACCACACCACCACCATCATTAACACACCACCACCACACAATACTACCACCATTACCACACCACACTACCACCATTACCACACCGCCACCACCACACCACACTACCACCATTACCACACCACCACCACCACACCACACTATAACCATTACCACACCACCACCATTGCCACCCACCACCACCATTGTCACCCACCACCACCACCACCACCACCATTGCCACCCACCACCACCATTGCCACCCACCACCACCCACCACCACATCATGACATAATATCATTTTTTTTCTCTTGAAACATCTTTTAAAATATTTTTTTGCTTTGCACTGCATTACATCCTCGTCACTGTCAATATCTTTTTTGCCAGATAATATTTTATTTATATTTTTACAATATGTAAAAATAAAAAATCGACATACTAAATTGATTAAAAATTCTATTAATTTATCTTTATGATCATTGCATGTTAAAAAATTAAAATCTAGAAATAAAAGAATAATTGTTTTTGTACATTCCCTGAGGGCTTTTTGATTTAAATTATTACTTATTATTGTATTTATGATATCTTGCATGTTCGAAATACACGTTAAAAAATCTGGGCTAGGGCTGGAAAGCCAACGACGATTGGCAAATTCTCTTCTTTTAAGAAAATCATATTCAATTTCGCTATAGAGATTACCCTTACAAATTTCGCAGGACCTAAATATTTTATTTTTCGTTTTTTTTTAAAAAATATCCAGAAACATACTGTAGAGGCCCCATTATTTGGGGCTGGCTTTTTTCCTCTAAAGGTGTAAGGGTAATCTCATTTACAATATCTAAAAAGATATCACCAGCCGTCGCAGCTTCCCTATCCTTTGTAACAATGAGGGCATGTAGTGCATTGCATTGATCTTCTTCACAATTTGCTCCAGGGGCATGGACACTGGACAGGCTATTGACCAATAAAGTTGTTAACGCCGATTCGAATCTTTCTGGCGTTGGATTTGTGTTACGGCACCCATGGCTTCTTATGGCCCCAAAGAAATTCTCGATTGGGTCTTGGTTTAGGTGCCGCATCCATAAAGACGTAATATTGTGGTCAATAGCCAATATTTTAACTAATGTTTCTATGCCTTCCAGTGTCCATACCCAATTATTAATGGTAGGTACACTTGCAATTTTGTTTTTTACTGTTATAAATTTCATGGTTTTCAAAACTTTTTTTGCTTCTATCCAAAACTCGTGATGTTTCGTATTAGGTCTTACGGGTCCCAGGAGAGGTTTTGAAAACCTGTTTTTTGTGAAACTGCCATTGACAGAATCAAAAAGATTGTCAAAAAAAAACAGGACATCAGCAGTATCCTTGCATTCCGCTGGGAGGATTCCGTTATCTGTAAAATAATAATAATTAAATATTAGATTATTCACTTTATTTGTTCAAAATTGTACATGTACCTATGCTTTGGAATACATGCTTGCAAAGATGGTGTACCAGTTATACATTTTAAATTACTGAGTAACTGAAGCCAGGTGATTCTAATACATATTATGAATTAGAATTAAATTATTTAAATTCCATGGTGGCAAAAAATACATACAGAAAATTATCATTTAGATTCTTCTACAAATAATATATCATTATGATATATGTAAGCCATTTAATTTGAGGACTAATATTGCTGAGCTAAGTATAGCTGATCCACAAAAAGATAACATTCCTGATCTTACCTGCAAGGTATCCCATAGTAGAAGACACAGTTCTACTGAACACTTGGCTGGCAAATTTTACCTTCATTTTCGTTCTCGTCGGATCAACGTGACTATCAGACAACTTAGGCACTAATCTGATTCCTTTATATGCAGGATTTTCTTCGTGTAATTGCTTAATGTGATCCCACTTAGCAGTCTTTTCTTTATCGGTTGTATACCTTAAATTCTTCTCTATAAGATTATTTCGTATACCTTTTAACAGATGTGGGGGATCATATAGTGGAACAATTTTCTTGTTATTAATTATTATTAATTTTGTGTCTTCTCTGACTTCTTGTCCACTTCTCAGCATATGTCCCCTGGTTTCTTTTAAGAGAAGATTTAAGGCATGTCTATTATTAGTGCCTTGGTCACATACTGTAGCCACTACATTGAAGCCAGTTTCTTGCAGGTTTTCTATGATGGTTTTAATTTGCGAAGCCAGCTCTGGACCTTTAGTGGCCGCCTGTGCAAATGTATAAGCAACAGGTTGTTTGTATTTCCTTATGAGACCCCTAATCATAAAAACCTGTGCATGGTCTGCAAATTCTGGCTTTGTCTCGCATCCATTGTTAACAAAACCTATCACCAAATCTTTTCTTTCGTTGTAAGTAATGTTTGCTTTAAGTGACATTTCGTCAAACATTAATATGCAGAGTTTGTCTGCTGGCTTCATTTTATTTGCTCTTGCTTTAAGTTGAGCAAATACATTACTGTTAATACCAGGCTTTATATTGGCCTGGTTCAAAAATGTTGTTAGTATTTGCTGAGAAGGCAAAACTAACATTCTTCGCAGAAAGCGATAG
Organism: Noctua janthina; assembly: GCA_963576755.1. Lineage (NCBI taxonomy): Eukaryota > Metazoa > Arthropoda > Insecta > Lepidoptera > Noctuidae > Noctua > Noctua janthina. The sequence goes on from OY755067.1 coordinate 4,400,425, forward strand.
CCTTTGGGGCTTTGCTTCAGCATTGCCAAAGCTAATATTTTTTCTTCAGTAGAAAATCTTCTGCCTTTTTGTTTTTTTTTATGTTCTCTGAATTGTAACATAGTTAAAACTTTAGCAGCACTTGGCAAATTGTTAACAGTAGCTATAAAGTTGCTACTGTTCATAAAATTTTTGGCTGCTTTTAATTGCAGTGATTGCTTCTGCGCTCTGTTCCGGCATTTTGATAATTTAACTCTCAGTTTTACCAATTTTTGGTACAAATTCTGCTCCTTTTTTGTCATTGTTATATGATTCACTACTTTTTTAGGATTGTTTGGACCTGCAAATAAAATCAAGCTATTAGAAAATAAGCTAGGTTAGGCATTATTATTATATTAAAAGGATTGTTTAAACATTGTGTAATAATGCCATGTACCTGTACATGACCAAATATGATAAATAATAATTATTTTGTTATGGGCCAAAACCGAAACTATGAGAAATAGAGAAAAGTTGTCTAGGACGTTGTCCCCTCCATTCTGACAAGAACAAAAACTGCATTTTCAGATATGTGTATTAATACAAACTCCTTGAAATGTTCTTACTATAATCTTACATAATACTAGCTGTACCCGCAGTTTCACCCGAGCTCGGTTCCTAAGAGTTATAGCGTGAAATATAAAGATAGAGTACATGATCATACTCCTATCTTCAGGTTTCTTTTTTTCTATAAAATTTAAGTAACAGGCACTCCCCATATTTATCCTGTAGAATGCATTTTTGTATGCCAAGATTCTCAACAGTTGCATCTAGTTCAACAGTGGCTGGAATACAAAAGATATAATTAAGTTTATTTGTTAGAAAAGGTACAGCAGGTAGGAAAACTTTATGTTGTTGATAAGATGAATAATGTGATTTAGCTGCTGAACTGATTTAAAAGAAAAACAACAGGTATAACAACATTGTTAAGCAGCAAAAATCTTAATAATGTTGAAATTAGCAAACTGGTAGTAGTGAAAGATTTCATTGTATAAACCAACCTTGAGATGGTTTTTCATTTTCTTTTAATGGTTTTCGGGAGTCCGGTAGAGATAGTGGTCCTGAAACAAGAATAATAGAACAATTGATAAAAGTGAATTTGTGTTGTTGTTGCATACATAATTATTACTTAGCACACGCTTTGGCTGAGCATTATTCCAGTCACTATGGCACAACTGTCAAACTACAAACGCAAGATAGACACTGGAATATATTAAGTCAAAACACATGCTAAGTAACATTAATGAATCTCAGCCTTTTGTTTGAAGATGTTTTGGTGAACTAACCTTTTGATGTAGATGGTAAATTTTGAACTTCCCTGAATGGTTTTCTATCAGTGTAGATAAATTTTGATATGGATAGTGGTCCTGCAACAATAAAGGCTGCTTTAATAACATCAATACAAACATCCAACCAAACTGTGGTAACAAAGAGGAACAAACTGTCTGAAAATGTTAAATAACACATTGAATTCCTACAAGATCAGACTGGATGATATCTCCAAATCTTAAGGGTAACAAATATTGTCTTCTATTCAAAATTCAAATTCCAATTTCTTGAAAAGGAACATGCCAATTCTGATGAAACTTTCGACACATGCCAAATTATAGTAAATAAACAATACCCTTTTTTAATTTAATTTTAATTATATTCAGATCAGTGCAAAAAAATTAGCTGCTTCCTACACAAATGCAATACCTACATGATCAAAATTTATGGAACAGCTGATTTGTTTTAATAACCAATGAAAAATTTCTATGTGGGGGGCTCAGAATGATATACTGTATATGTGGTAACCGTTCACATTGGTGCCTCTTCCACCCCATATACTTATAAATAATGTATGTAATCAAAATAGTACAGTTAACTATATAGCTACAAAGTACACCTACCTGACATAAGTAATGTTGGTACGGCTATGTTAGAAATTTTGTTGTTACGGCAACAATATTTCTCTTCAAAATGAGCATGACATACTCGACGAAGTTTATAAATATTTTCATTACTCAGACTCAAAATCTCTCCACCAACAGCATGAATCCATCTTCGGAAACGAGCAATGTCCTTTTCAGGGTTTGGAAACCAATGAAGAACTCTCTGAGAATCTGCAAAAAAAAAAGGAATTTAAATGTTACATTTACAGACAACGTACTACTATGTTTCTGTACGACAGTTTACATACACAGACAATATTCGTTACCACCGGAGACCAAAACAGAACGTATACAGGTCTTATGTTATCAATTTAACATCTATACAGGTACTGATTTGGTGTCTGGTATGTAACCGTCTGGTTACGTACCTTCGATTTCCGCACACTGAGGAACACAACAACGTTTACTAGACATGGTAAAGTCACTCTGGAGCACTTTACGGTCTTAAGAGTCTCTGTCTCGAACAATACTAGTACAAACACAACGCTAATCGGAGGAGCAGGGCTCGACTCAACGAATTAACGGAGAAGCACTAGGTTGATGAAAACACTCGACGTAAACCCAAGGAGCAGAGGCTCAACTCGATGAATTACGGAGATTCAGAGAAGCACTGGGTTGTAAATTGTTGAATTTATCAGCAAAAACAACCAGCAGTAATGACAGACGAAATGCCATTGGTTGTTTGACAGCTTGCTTCATTGCTGGTAAAAAGTACAAAATAACTACTACGACACGAATGTAGTCATAGGTTTAATATAGGTTTTAGAGTCTCGCTTACATTAAAATTTATGCCAGTAGTATTGATTTATTTGTAAAAACATATTTTATGATTTTATTTAATATATTACGCGTATTTCGAATTTACTTAAAAAGTTTGGTAGTTTATTTAATTCAATAATAATAAAATTAACTACAACTACTACTATGTTGACGAACAACTACCGGAAATATATTATGAAGGACGGCACGGTTGACGTGTGTCGGGCATGTCACCGTCCGGGTGAGTCCATCAGACATATTATTTCTGGTTGTTCTCGTCTGGCTAACGGCGAGTACTTGCACAGGCACAACCAAGTAGCCAGGATTATTCACCAACAACTTGCCTTGAAATATAAACTTGTGGAATCTGAGGTACCGTACTACAAGTATGTGCCCGACCCAGTTCTCGAGAAAGACCATGTCACGTTGTACTGGGATCGGTCTATCATTACTGACAGGACTATTGTCGCCAATAAACCTGACATAGTAGTGATAGACCGATTAGCGCGCCGTGTAATGATAGTCGATGTTACCATTCCGCATGACGAGAACCTCGTGAAAGCTGAGAAAGAGAAACAAATTAAATATCTCGACTTAGCACACGAGGTTGTCGACATGTGGAATGTGAACTCGGCTATCATTGTGCCGATTGTCGTGACGGCCAATGGCCTTATAGCCAAGAGCCTCGACGACCATCTTTCGAGGCTCTCGTTAGGCGGTTGGATCAAGGGCCTGATTCAGAAGGCAGTACTCCTCGATACGGCTCGCATTGTGAGGAGGTTCCTGTCTCTGGAGCCCTAACCACCGGTAGCTTGGACCCTGCTCCCGATACCGGCGGACCACTATTTTTTATATTTTTAAATGTTTTTTTTATATTGTTTTATATTAGAATATTTAAAAATGTATTTAATATGTATAAAAATAAATAAAGGAAATAAAATTAACTACTAAACAGAATATTTATTCTATTAATGGTAACATTTGGCGTTCATTTGATGGAGTATAATGATACAAGAATAAAATAGTCACTCCGTCAGTGAAGCTGTAGTATATTGCAATCTATTTTCAATTTTGTCGGTTAGCGTCAGCTAGCGCCATCTGTATTCACAAACCAGCATAACATGATTTTATAATACGACAAAATTAAAAATGCATTAGGAGAAGGACCTGTTACTAGATTACGGTAGCTTTTTAATTTGGTAACATTATTTTCTCCTAGTTGCATGGTAAAATGTTCTAAGATTGTACAGCCTGGTCCCGAGCGGAACGCGTTGGAGGTCGGACGTGTGCCAATTTTTCGAACCCGCCACCCCACCCCCGCTAAGTTCTGTTACGAACTGAGCCAAAAATAGTTTGTAAAAAATAATACTTAGTAAACACCGAGCCTAGGTTTATTTGAAATGTCATTTGTTCACAAAAGTACAGTAGGTACCTAATAGGGAACGTAGTCAGAATGTATAAGATAAGAGTTACGCATTAGAAAGAGAGGCAGCTTCTAGGAGAATATAACTGTAGATAATTAGCGCTGCGCGGCCTGAATTGAACTTTATTGTGTCGTTGCAAAAGTCGCTATTTATGATTTCGCAATATTATTTATAAATTTCGGTAACTTTGGAATGGGCAACTACAGTACTTTCACAGTTATTATGCCTTTTGAATGGGACTGTAGCTTCATTTTATTATCTTTTTTTTCGACAATTCAAAACTGCCTGTAACTGGCCTACTAAAATCAAAACATTTATTCCAATATTTTTTTTTTTGTAAGGAGTTCTAAAAAAGTTTTGTAGAGAGCCCGGTAAGCCGAAGACTATCGAGTTCGACATGGGCAGAAAAAGAAAGTATGTAGGGGAGAACGAGATAGAATGAGTAATGGTCGATATTGTATTTTGTACGCACGACGACCGATCAAGCTGTCGAAAACCAGTTTATGCCGATCTCTCATTGTATAGGAAATCTATACAAAGCGAGGCCAATTTATACTGGAAATGACAGCTTCATGTGCCGCCGTGTGTACCTACTAGTTTTTTTATTTTGTTGACTTATTTACATTTTAAAGATAAAATCACTTAATTTTTTTTTATTTTACTTCCTCTGCATTTTATGCTTTACTTTTTTTCGGTTTTTTCGTCATGGGTGTCATTTTCAAGGTTTTCGGGGTCGCTGATAACGAAAATTAGGTCAAAATGAAAATCCAAGATGGCGCCGACAAAAATTTTTATTTTGTCGTCATGGGTGTCATTTTCGTGCTTTTCGGGGTCGTTAATAACGAAAATGAGGTCAAAATGAAAATCCAAGATGGCGCCAATTAAAATTTTCAGTTTTGACGTCATGGGTGTCATTTTCATGGTTTTCGGGGTCGCTAATAACGAAAATAAGGTCAAAATGAAAATCCAAGATGGTGCCGACGAAAATTTTTGGTTTTGTCGTCATGGATGTCATTTTCATGGTTTTCGGGGTCGCTGATAACGAAAATGAGGACTAAATTAAAATTCAAGATGGCGCCAATAAAAACTTTCAGTTTTGTCGTCATAGGTGTTATTTTCGTGCTTTTCGGAGTCGCTGATAACAAAAATGAGGCCAAAATGAAAATCCAACATGGCGCAGACGAAAATTTTCTGTTTTTTTCGTCATGGGTGTCGGTTTCGTTGTTTTTAGGATCGCTGATAACGAAAATGAGGACAAAATGAAATTCCAAGATGGCGCCAACGAAAATTTTCGGGTTTTTTCATCATGGGTGTCATTTTCATGGTTTTCGGATTCGATGAAAAAAAAAATTTTTTTTTTTTTTCTGTTTATTTTGAACTTATTTTGCGTTATCAGTGACCCCGAAAACCATGAAAATGATACCCATGACGTAAAAACAAAAAAAATCATTTTTGGTGTTATCGAATTTTCATTTTGACCTCATTTTAGTTATCAACGAATCCGGCGTGTAGTTTTGAATCATGCCCGTATCCATGATCTTAGTCATGGGTGTCATTTTCATGGTTTTCGGGGTCGCTAATAACGAAAATAAGGTCAAAATGAAAATCCAAGATGGTGCCGACGAAAATTTTTGGTTTTGTCGTCATGGATGTCATTTTCATGGTTTTCGGGGTCGCTGATAACGAAAATGAGGACTAAATTAAAATTCAAGATGGCGCCAATAAAAACTTTCAGTTTTGTCGTCATAGGTGTCATTTTCATGGTTTTCGGGGTCGCTGATAACGAAAATGAGGTCAAAATTAAAATTCAAGATGGCGCCAATGAAAATTTTCGGTTTTATCGTCATGGGTGTCATTTTCATGGTTTTCGGGGTCGCTGATAACGAAAATTAGGTCAAAATTAAAATTCAAGATGGCGCCAATGAAAATTTTCGGTTTTGTCGTCATGGGTGTCATTTTCATGGTTTTCGGGGCCGCTGATAACGAAAATGAGGACAAAATGAAAATCCAAGATGGCGCCGACAAAGATTTTTGGTTTTGTTGTCATGGGTGTCATTTTCATGGTTTTCGGGGCCGCTGATAACGAAAATGAGGACAAAATGAAAATGCAAGGTGGCGCCGACAAAAATTTTTGGTTTTGTCGTCATGGGTGTCATTTTCATGGTTTTCGGGGCCGCTGATAACGAAAATGAGGACAAAATGAAAATCCAAGATGGCGCCGACAAAGATTTTTGGTTTTGTCGTCATGGGTGTCATTTTCATGGTTTTCGGGGTCGCTGATAACGAAAATGAGGTCAAAATTAAAATTCAAGATGGCGCCAATGAAAATTTTCGGTTTTGTCGTCATGGGTGTCATTTTCATGGTTTTCGGGGTCGCTGATAACGAAAATGAGGTCAAAATTAAAATTCAAGATGGCGCCAATGAAAATTTTCGGTTTTGTTGTCATGGGTGTCATTTTCATGGTTTTCAGGGCCGCTGATAACGAAAATGAGGACAAAATGAAAATACAAGGTGGCGCCGACAAAAATTTTTGGTTTTGTCGTCATGGGTGTCATTTTCATGGTTTTCGGGGTCGCTGATAACGAAAATTAGGTCAAAATTAAAATTCAAGATGGCGCCAATTAAAATTTTCAGCTTTGTCGTCATGGGTGTCATTTTCATGGTTTTCGGGGTCGCTGATAACGAAAATGAGAACAAAATTAAAATTCAAGATGACGCCAATAAAAATTTTCAGTTTTGTCGTCATGGGTGTTATTTTCGTGCTTTTCGGGGTCGCTGATAACAAAAATGAGGCGAAAATGAAAGGCCTACATGGCGTTGTCGAAAATTTTCTGTTTTTTTTTGTCATGGGTGTCGGTTTCGTTGTTTTTAGGGTCGCTGATAACGAAAATGAGGACAAAATGAAAATCCAAGATGGCGCCGACGAAAATTTTCAGGTTTTTTCGTCATGGGTGTCATTTTCATGATTTCGGAGTCGATGAAAAAAAAAATTTTTTTTTTTTCTGTTTATTTTGAACTTATTTTGCGTTATCAGTGACCCCGAAAACCATAAAAATGATACCCATGACGTAAAAACAAAAAAATAATTTTTAGTGTTATCGAATTTTCATTTCGACCTCATTTTCGTTATCAGCGACCCCGTAAAGCATGAATATGACACCCATGACGACAAAGCTGTAAATTTTAATTTGCGCCATCTTGAATTTTAATTTTGACCTAATTTTCGTTATCAGCGACTCCGAAAACCATAAAAATGACACCCATGACGACAAAGCTAAAATTTTCATTGGCGCCATCTTGAATTTTAATTTTGACCAAATTTTCGTTTATCAGCGACCACGAAAACCATGAAAATGACACCCATGACGACAAAGCTAAAATTTTCATTGGCGCCATCTTGAATTTTAATTTTGACCAAATTTTCGTTATCAGCGACCACGAAAACCATGAAAATGACACCCATGATGAAAATACCGAAAATTTTCGTCGGCGCCAGCTTGGATTTTCATTTTGACCTCAGTTTCGTTATCAGCGACCCCAAAAACCACGAAAATGACACTCATGAAGAAAAAATCGAAAATTTTCGTCGCCGCCATCTTGGATTTTCATTTTGGCCTAATTTTAGTTATCAGCGACCCCAAAAACCACGAAAACGAAACCCATGACAACAAAACCAAAGAAAAGAAACCAAAGAAACGAAAAAAAAGTAAAGCTTAATTTTTTTTTAAACCGAATGGCGCGTGGCGTGTGGTTTTGAATCATACCCGTATTCATGATCTTAGTGTCAGTCAGATTTTAAATTCACCTTATTCACAAAAATAAATAAGTATACCTTCTTATTTTTAATTATATCTACTTATTTTAATTGTTAGTAATTAGGTTCACGTTCATAGAATACGTAGGTTCCTAATCTATCTATAACCAATACTTTCTATAAAAATAAAACAATGGAACTTATACATATCAATTCAAGTTGTTTTACTGCATCGCTCTACGCTGTGACGCAACTTAGTACCTATCCGAGTTCGTGAACTCTTGACCAGTGCGCTAAGCGCCCGCGATTTCGCGCCGCGTAATTTGTTACGTATCGCCTCTCTGTACGGGGGCTGGGGTAAGCGATTGATGCATACGGCGCTCGGGGTAACCTCGCCTTAATAAGTTGTCTATGAATAAACAAGGCACTATAGAAATTAATGTCACTATTTGCAATGAAAGTGGGTACTTTCATTACAAAATAACCATGGTGTTACTCTGATACAAGTATCTGTATACAATAAAATGTATTTAAGTTTAAAAAAAAATAATTTTTACTACAAAAATATAGAAATCTCGTAACGCGGAACCTCACTAGTGCAGACAGTCGCCGGTCGCCATCACCGTAATATTACGTGCGGCCAAGGAGATTCAAGGTTAAATCGCGCTGAATTGTCAGTTGCCTCAGCGCCGTCACCGTGAAATCACGGGAAAGCTTTATCGCTCAGTGCAACTAGTGTTGTAGATATTTTTCGTGTTGAATCCTTCGCGTCTTTAGTAGCTTTTGAGCTGGAAACTGTACGGCCGGAAATCCGCTCAGAAGTTTACATGAAAATATTAAATTTAATACGACATGCTCGTGGAGAATCGTCACCAACAGAAGAACGAACTACGTGCCCATCTCCCGGGTCTGATTTAGTAACTACACAAGTACGTTTACGTAGTTAATTGATTAAAGACTGAATAATGTTAGATTATTAATTAAGTAAATAAAACATTGATTTTATTTCCGGCTTTTAATTTTGTTAATAAATAAAGAATTTATGCATCGATATTAAGTATTCCCAACACTGTTCCAACTTATACCTAAAGTGACGTGGCGCTGGAGGTAAGTCAAAGGTATCAAATCTTGGCGGTTAAAGGGTTAAGGGATGGATTAGTCATTTGCGGTCTCTTTCAGCAGAAAAAGCTCTTGCGCAATATTGCAAGCTTCTAGACCCAGTGATTTAGGCTATACGTTGTCTGCCAGTGAATATACGATTCTGAATAAGTAGGTGTCTTAGATGGCTTTACATAAACCCCGAATTCCGAAAAAAAGAGTTTATTTGGGCGTTTGGTCAAGAAATTTCTTGCTTAGCTTGAAAAAATACGGATCCAAATATACAATTTAAGTAACAAATAATTTCATTTAACCTTTTGACCGCCAGAGCATAAACGCACGCGCGTGCCGTCCAAGCCACAATTACACCTACCATTTTGTCACATATATGTGTCGTTTGGCGTACAGGGCACGCGCTTGCTTGTCACGTATATGTGATAATGACGGTCAAAAAGTTTAAAATACATTCCTCAATATTTATTAAAATTACACATTACCGTAAATATTTGCTGCCAGATTTACAAGTGTTACATATTGGGTTAGAAAATGAATTGACACATGCGCCCACGCAAATATAGCGACCAAGCTTTGTTTTAACCTCTACTAATTGCAATCATTTCCCACATTTCTAGGTAGACACATCCCTACAAAGGCTAGCAGCGATATCAAACCACCTGATGACGTCACTTGCAGAGATCGTCAACTGCCAGTCACCGGCCGCCAAGCAGGGCGCGTTCAAATGTTTTGCGTCCCTGGGCGCCAATGACGAGGATATACGGAAGAGGATCATTGAGACGCACGGCTTGATGGTGCATGTTGTCAATGGAATGAATAACCCTGAAGCTTCGGTGAGATTATAATTCAAATGACAAGTTCTTCAGTTTTTTCAAACTTCTTCGCTGATCTCTTCTCATTAATTTCGTTGCGAGAGCCAAGGCATTTGAATCGTTACTCCAGCTTCATTGCCTCTGCTATTTTCTGGCGGTAGCAGGAGTTGCAGTGGTTGAGAATAGTAAAATAGAGGAGGTGTAAATAGTGGGGCGGACTTGTCCCAAAAAAGGGCCTGGGATCATACTTGCAGGATTTCAGCGAATATAAATTTATGCGGTAAAAAATGGTCGAATGTCGCAATCGCCTTGCATCGGCTATAAAACAAGCCTGTTTTAAATGCAATAGCAGTAGCAACAGTATAATATCGTTAAAAAAACTGTACTGATTTATTGATCTATTGTTTTTAGGTAAGATTAGCAGCTGTAAGATGTTTACACTCACTTTCAAGATCTGTGCAACAGTTACGAACGACATTTCAGGTAAATATTTCAAAGTTCTTAAACCCTTTCTTTACGATCGCTATTTTGACTTGTGAAATCGAAAAAACTTACTAACTCGAATGAGAAATCGAAAACAAAGTACATATTCGAATTATTTTCTAGGACCATGCCGTATGGAAGCCTCTCATGCAACTATTAGGCGACTCTCCCGGTACAGAACTACTCACAGTTGGGTCATCAACACTCTGCAATTTACTGCTCGAATTCTCTCCAGCCAAAGAACCTATGTTGGACCAAGGTTTGTGACACACCTTACAGCCAATCGATTAGAGCCAAAGATTTGTGTTCTTGGTTATTTATTGGCGTATTTCTTTTTAGGTGCAGTGGAAATGTTATGTAATTTGACGAAGATGCCTGAAGCTGCGTTGAGACTGAATGGAATTTGGGCGCTTATGAATATGGCTTTTCAGGTAACATTTTGTATGAATAAAATAATATTTTTAAGACGACTGTAACATGAAAAACTGCTATTTTCGGGCGAGCTTTATTACAGTAATTTTAAGATCATTTGGAACCTTAGCACTTTTTTACCAGTACCATTACTTAATACCATTTATTAACGCCAAGTTTGAAGACAGTCACGGTTATAAAACAAGAAATCGAAACGACACAAAAGTTTATTTATTTACTAAATACTACTGTACACTACGTAAAACAAAAAGGACAAATATAATGGGGTAGAAGCATTGATATATGAAAAATCAAAGATACACACTTGGCTCAAGGACGGTTTAATTTCAAATCAGTATCGCATCTTTACGTCGTCCGACGTGCTGCACTGACCGACTTAGTGTTTGTGAAAACGGGCACTAGGCATTCAGTTAGGTCTCACTTAGTGTCAGTCAGTCAGGATGTTAAGGACTGAGAACTAATCTAGCAGCAATGAAAGGCACACGAACACTGCTACAAGATTTATTGTCAGTATCCACAGGTTTTAAAACTATTATATTCACTGGTTTCGAGCAAGGATAGCTACAGCTTAAAAAATCTATCTAAACGCGATTAAAATTACGAGACCCGTGCACTCTTTCGAGTCTGGAAGTGAACAGGCCGCTACAAATGAAATGTGGGCAGAAAGAACTCTTGTTTTACACTTAACTTCCGGTTCCAGAAACTTCTAGAATATTCGAACCGTTTATACAGTGCTGCCTCTAGTTTCAAGAGTCGACTACTACTACATTCATTCATAATATTACAATAACTCATTGATAAAACAGCGCCTCCAATGTCGAGAAGCGCAACAGTTCGTTGACATATGCGTAAATCATTCATTGATACTGACGCCCTCTAGTAGTAATTGACACAAACAGAAGGATGTCCCTACCATACTGCTTCCGCTACGCGACAACAGACGCTACTTGGATATCAGTCACACAGGCAGTCGCTAATAACTTATACTAGTGTCAGGATGCTGAGTAAAAACTCTGGTATGTATATTTTATCCATCTAATTTCTTTAATTATTTCCCCAGGCTGAACAAAAAGTTAAGCAGCGAATCCTGAGCTGCTTAGGAACGGAGCAGATGTTCCGGTTGCTCGGCGACAGTGACACGCGCGTCATCATGAAGACACTGGGGTTACTGCGCAACCTGCTGTCTACCAGGCACCATATAGACGCTATCATGAGCGAGTACTCCTCGCAAGTTATGCAGGTATGTTGTTCTATTATCTATACTAATAATGGGTGTAAAAAGACCCTTAACGAAGTCAGAAGGCAATTGTTCTCCCCGTCATTGCTATCATTTTTTGTTCGAGACCATAGCTGAGAACCTTCTAGTTACGGAGATATTGAAGGTCAAAGTTTCAACTATTTCACAGGTTGTAAATTTTGTTTTGTTATTGTCGTAAAAGTAAAGATTGGAATACTTATGATGACATAATATGATTTGAGATATGGCCCTTTGCAGGAGTAGTGGCATTGGCAGTCATTAATTTAGCTAGCAACTGTGTGTCAGGCCGTCTGTGCTACAAATATTGCGCAACGCAACTCGAACATGCAATAGTTAATTAGATAATGCTATGCAATGTACCGATATGAGACAACCATACCCCAGACACTAACCAAACTGTGCTATGACTGCCGGCTAGGTCACCCACTAACGTCTGATGAGTAGATTCATTGTGATTTACTATCAAATTTGTGCTTTCGCTTAGACTTTACTCCAGTTGTGCGACAGTGACAAGAATAACAGTTAGCCAAAATAAATATGTGCTGAGTAACGTTTATGCATATCGGCCTCAGTCAGTTTTGATAAAATATCCTTTTCCTTGTCACCAGGCTGTGATAGTAGTGCTAGAGGGTTCCTACCCAGCGGAGGTGAAAGAACAAGCGCTATGCATCCTCGGTAACATCGGCGACGGCGAGAAGGCAAAGGATCTCATCATGGCCAACGAAGATGTGCTCAGAAAACTGGTTGATTACCTGGTAAGAACAGTGTTTTACTATTTGCGTAATTTACTCCGCTATGTACAGTCGAGGAATGTAAAGGTTAAGCATGTCTAGATAAATTTTGACTTGCATCGTCCATCTTCTTTATGTCGCCCGAAACGTCTACGGCGTCATCGGTGGCAGCGCAGCGGTTTATGAGACTTATTTTATCTATATTATGTCCTCACTATATGTATAAAAAAAAAAAAAAAAATATTTTCCAACATAGTGAGTATGTTGAAAAATAATTTATTTGGAAGTACCTTCTCATTTCGTGAGTGTATTTGTACATTTTAATACCGAACAGTTGTAAGCATCACTGAAATAATCGATTACAGTTTTTAACAGCCAAAATAGTCAACCTATTAATTCTAATAGCGATTTTTTAATGAAGGACTCTCAGATTTCATAGTCCAAATGGTGGTCTTACAAGCGAGGCTTGCCAACCGAAAACTTGTAATTTTAAGAATTACAATAATTAAAAGAGTTCAAGTAGCTGATTTTCGTCTAAACATATTTTGAACTTATCGCCTTCAATACGATAAGAAGAAGTAATTTAAAAGTTTAAAATGGTGGTTGTACAAGCGACACCTGTCAACCAAAACTAAACTAAAACTTGGTTGACAACCCAACAGCTCTGATGGAGCTTAGCTTATCTGAACACATCGTCGTAATATAACAGCCATCTTGAATGTGTTACGAGACCTTAACAATGATTGTATCTTTCGTCCCACAAATCGTTCCACCAAAGGTTTCCAATACCACACCCCCTCATGCATGATTGCTTTGCGAAAGCACCTACTTTGAACGACTGTAAGAAATAAGATATACCTAATATAGGTAGTAGGCTGTGCTGACAAGTCAACGAATCTCGTTTTCTAATGTACAACAATAAATACAGTTAAACCAGATAAAGTATGTGCTTCGGTATTCTTCGTCACGCGTTAGTAATGCCGAAGCGCATACTTTTTCTGGGACATTTGTACACTGCTTTATTTATTTTTCCTTTAGATTTTTCCTTTTAGATTTGGCTAACAAACATGAGTTGCAGCGAATTAATAGGTTGGAATGAATGACTTGATTTTTAGTTATTTCAAAAAATCTGCTAGGATGTGAGAAGTCTGATTGTGTTATATTTTTTTATTAGCTAGCACCTTGGTCCTGTAGCGAATTGGAAATTGAGAATGAAAAACTATTGATATTAAGTACACAAAATTATATTTGATTGAATTCAGTAAAGACGTGAATTATGTAAATGATGCTTAAGGGAGACAGAGTAAATGATTTTACCATAATAGATTCACAAACACTTTCAAGACATTCTTCTGAATTTAACAAAGTTCCTTACCTTGCAATCATAAAACCTAATAATCGAAGATGATGTAACGTTCTTGTTAAGATGATTTAAAGTTCATTTTTGCAAGAATGTCGCAGATCATATTGGGATGTTGGCCCTAGGTCCAAGCATCCAAACGGTCCTGGGGACAAACATCGACCGAGTACGTGACGAGAGCGATTCAATGGGCGATGCAAAAGACGACGGAAGGTATGTGCTTATGTAAACAGAGCGAATAAGTGGATGTGTGAAACGTGACAACTTAGATACGTGCCAAGCAATAATCGAGCTTAAATGCGCTCTTGATTGGCGTTTAGTACAAAAATTTCCATGCAGCGTCTATGTGCAAAAGCCCAAATGAAAAGGAGTAAATTACGCAGACAGCAGATATAAAGTTGTGTATGGAGCGAGTGAGTGTTGCTTTTTGTCTGTGATTGTACTACTGTGTAAATTTCTTTAGGCCGAGTTTGGGCTGCACCATGTTGCGTAAATATTCAATTCGGCGTAGACTTAAAAGCTTCGGGTATTCGGAAGTTGACAGGCCATGTTGAAGATTACGCGTCGTAATTTATTCACGAGAAAGAAGATTGAAGTTCTAACGCACCGACTTTCATGCTCCCCTCGATTTTTTCGCTCGCGATTAAACGAAAAGTATTATTACGTACGGCAAACTAAAGAATTTCCACATTCTAATTTTAATTATTTAGATTTTTTTGTTTACTTTGGTCGTTAATCGCAAAGAAATAATAAAAAAATAAAATTAGAACATAACGTTGTAAAAATGACTACGCTTTGGGTGTCATTAATGAGGGGCATTAATTTAAAATATGAAACCGTTCAAATTTTACATTATGCTTTAGTTTGCCGTATATTATTACTTCTCAGAGTTTGATCCTTAGGAGCAACGCTATCGAATGGTGTAATGATACAGTTTCTGTTTTTCAAAATCTACGGGTTCGATTCCTGAATAGGATTTTTCAACAATACAATGATGCAGTTTTAGTTTTCATCAAAATCGGGCCCGAGACTCCTTTGAGCATTTTTCGCTATTCCCTGTAGTTTCTGAATTGGCCATCCACGCCCACTTGAAAAATTCACTCTGTATAAGCAGTACTTTCCTCGTAAGTCCAGCGGGTGTCATGCTTTTAAAGCAAAAGTGTTTTTTCTGGAAACTTAGCGGTATTTGGGAGCTGAGTGCGCATATTTGCTGAATGTTTAGATGACAAGAAAAAGATTTAGCAATGGTTTCTGGTAAAGCGGGATGTGAAAGATTCGACCAAACACATGAGAGACGAGATATGGAATTCCACCATTGGGATTGGTCGATTGCCGCACGTGTCCTATACGCTTCACTTGGAAACCGAACCTTACGATGGTCTGTGTGTAGGCTCATCCGGAGAGCAAGCTGCAGGAGGCGGCGCTGTTCGTGGCGGGCAACCTGGTGTGGCGCGGCGAGGCGGGCGCCGGCGCGCGGCAAGCGCGGCTGGCCGAGCTGGGCGTGCTGCGCGCGCTCAAGCAGATGCGCGCAAGGCACGACGCCGCTCATCTGCACGAGAAGTCAGTATATACTCTCACATTGTTTTACACAATTAGCAATGGAGTTTCCATGCATAGATCAAAGGAGAATAAAAAATGAGAATATGATTTCTACGACCATCTTAGGGAGTCGAAAGCAAAAAAGACTTCATTTCCCTTGTTTCGATTTGGACGATTCGATACCGCGTTGGACTATTGCTAATATTGGAAAGACTTAAAGCTTTTTATGATCGACTCAAGTCGATTCCACGCCAATAACTCAATAAATGTGGTCACTTCCTAAGATGTTCATAGAAATCATATTTATGGCTCAGTCACACTTGCTCAATCACCGGTTGGGCCGAAAATAGCCTGCTACCGTATTCACGCAAGTTCGTCTAACTCTTAGATACTTAGACACCTCATTTCCGCATTGGGTCCCCGAATTCAGGTTAAGACATTCGGAAACTTTAATGCGGGCTTGCGACTAAGTGCAATCACGTCTTCAGTTTTAGGGTATGTACGCACTATACGGTTGGCTGTCCAATTGACGTATAGTGCGCTCCTTGACATAATATATTCGTAGTAAAAGTAATAATTTAATTTCAGAGTGAAGACGGCTCTGGCGCAGTTTAATGACTTCACATAATGCCGCAAGGGCCACCGGCACAGACGCGCCAGACGATAGTGTCGGGTTAGTTATAGTAACGCTTGTGATTCAGTCGAAAGCCGACAGTGAGTTATCCAGTCATAAACCTTATGATATTACGACGACGTGTAGATCTAAGTATTTAATTGTATATAAATAAGTTCACAAATTGTTATGTCGACGAGGAGTGTTATTGAATTTATTTATTATTTAATTTATCCCTGTTAACTGCATCGTTCATTGTAAGTAACTGTATGTATATTTGGTATTTCGTAGCGTGTATGTAACATTTTGACGAGTATCTCCCCCAAAGAATCGATACGCGTTTCCAACGACAGAGGTGCTAGAACCCCTCGCGAAATGGATATTTTTGTGAAACTAGCGAAATGTAGTAAAACTACAATAGTGTAATTTAGTTAGTTGTTGATATTACGGGCGTTTTATATGCGTGTGTATATTGGAATCATGTTTATTGGTGACCATTGTCCGACGGTGGATGTCATTATTATTTGATAATTTTCTTGCTTTGATAAAATCATCAAGTAATTATTGTATTGTAAGGTTTGAAGAACCACTAGGTATTTTTACAATAATCACGTATACCGAAAGGCGACGTTTATTGATTGAATAATTAAATTGGTGTTTTTGACTAAAGTGACGGTTTTTTAAGGGTAACACATACCAATTTTACAATCAGTGTTACCAGTTGACGAAAAATATTTTGAATTAATAAATTATAAATGTGTAATGTTTTGTGCCTCGTCTATCTTTTAGTGTTGTTTGCTAATGTTTTGAAGATATAAGACTCAAAACTTAGCTAGAATATAAAATAACTTGATTTTGTTTGGGAAGTTAGTAAGTGACATTTACGCGAATTTAATGTATCTCGGCGGTACTCCAAGTACCTATTTTTGGACCTCCTTAATATCAATAATAAAGGCAAAGCAAGGCCAAGGCATTTAGTCCGCCTTTGTGCAGTTTTTACTTGTACATAAAGTTTTAATAAATAAATAAAAAATATCCACGGTCGGACTAAAACAAAGTAAATTGAAAACGGAAGTACGAAGACTTCTCTTCTTGTATCCTAAATATTGAGAAATTGTAAATAAAATGCCATGAAAACAAAAACAAAAACAAGAATTGAGTTTCGTACTTTCATGAGAATGAGTCTCATCAGATGATGGTGGTATATAGCAGGTAGCTTTTGATAACGCATTCAATGTATGACTGTATGTAGATAACTAATTCTAATACTTTTACCTTCGGAGTAACCGCTTATGGGCTATATTTTAATAGATAATGTACTTGCTGCCAACGCTGTGCAAATGTAATCTTCCATTTCCTTATATTTTGATGTCATTTGGTTGGGGCTTCAAAAAGAGCGATGGGTGGATTAGGAATAATAAAGTATTTTACGGAAACGGTTATGTAATAATTTTATTATCAATAATTTGACCCTATTTTCCAGTGAGATTTTGATCGAATTTAAGAAATGACATTGCTTTTTGTAATGAAATTTCAATGTTCGTTCTCCACCCTTTCCGGAGCCCAACCTATCAGTTAGACTGATGTGATTTCGACTAACATTGATGTATCCGATGTTAAGGCAATTAAATGTATTAAATAAAAATATCAACTTTCCATATTAATTCACATTATTTTAATAATTCCGATATTGGAGTGACTACGTACGGCGTATAATTTGGAAACGAGTAGATTGGTAACTTAGTTATAATAAAAACTCAAAATATCGGATCATACATTACTAAACGACAACGTTCGTGGCAGGCGCGGGCAAAAAAAGAAAGCACGAGACTCGGAATGAATGGTGGTTTTAGTAACGCCGTCCTACTCACACGTTTTAGGACCGCGACTGGCACAAGTCTTGGTGTTTAGTACCAATAATGTGGATTAATAAGAAGTATTGACCAAAACGCTGAAAACCAATATAAATTTTTGCTCACGTGATTATGTTATAGTTTGAGCTATCAATCACGATGGCCGAATTTTGTACATTATTTTGATACTTTTATTGGTGTAATTATAATTTAAAAACTTTAGTGCTTGTAAAAAATATTTAGTTCGCTTAAATATTCTGACGTAATAGCTGTTTTCACACTTGCTTGTTTGTGAAAAGATGGAATTATTATTATTGTTAGCCCATATTGTGCCACTGCTGGGCAAAGGCCTCCCTCCATTCCTTCCAAACGGTCACGATTCTGTGGTACTCCTTTCCAATGCTCAAGGAAGACATCCAGTTCGTCCCACCATCTCCTTCGTGATATGGCGCGAGTGCGACCCATGTCACTGTTTCAGGGCACCAATCCTGAGCTAGATGGAATAGTGCTTACATACCTTTGTTTAAAGTTGACCCAAGCTATGTGCTACTGAACTTAGTCACAATGTGTTCAATGTTAGATCCCTGTGTTCTTCAAACATTTTTAAATCAACAAGAATAAACAAGATCTTTTTTGTTCTATGAATGTACCATACATTCATAGAACAAAAAAGATCTTGTTTATTCTCCGGTGCATTTAACTAACGAAACACGGGGAATATTAAAATTGAACGTGAACTTGTATTTATTTTTCATTGCTCATTGGTTCAGTCTAAAATCGCAAGTTTACTTGGTCCTTGATATAACCCATATTGGTTTTTGTGCGGCTTTTACACAAACAAGTGTGAAAAAGTTATATTAAATTTGGTTTTTTTTTTTCTATATAAATTATATACAAATTATGTTCAAATGACTGATAGATTAGGCTAATTCTTCGACGAATATATGAGTTTTGATTATTTCAATGAATGAGTCGATCCCCATCCATTTAAATTCTTTTTGCTGTATTTATTGTAATTTGTAAATCTCTTCTTTTAATTTACTGTAACCAAGATGCTAGTTTTCGCTCATATTTTTGACATTGCGAGTTCTGAAATGTAAAATAATATTATTTATGACAAGTTACTTTTTTCATGTTAATATGAAGATAAATGCGAAAACTGTTTTTGTTTCATTTTCTGCGGTCAGTGCTTTCGCCAGGTTTGATGATGACTGGTTGTGTTACGTGGTCTGGGTCTGAAAAGACTCTTACGAAGACTACAGCAAATAACAAAAGTCTTTTCTAGTTTTCATAATTTAGAATACTTCACTTCATTCAAATATTCAGACACTGGTTATAAAAATTACTCTTAACATTATTTATTAGGTTACTGCAGAAAAAAGAAAACTGGAAGTCAGTGCTTTGAGTGTCTATACATGAAGTAACTGCAATTTTTCTGTATTTACTCGAAACACAGTTATGCATAAGAAACAATGAAGTCGACTTGCGCGCTGGCAAATCTGGCAGCGTGTGGGTGCAGTTCGGCAATCCCGGGCTTCGTGCCCCGGTCGCCGACAGTTATAGCACACCTTCGGAGCATGGTTCCCCGCCGCAGAGCCCCGTTGCCAAGTTGACTTGCTCGACTTCTGGTCTGAGGGTCGTCTGTTTTCTTCAGCCCCGTAAATTTCGAGTGACGAAAGGAACCCGTGATATAGATCTTCGGGAGTCTTGTAGCCACATGCTTTCGCGTTCGCACGCAGTTCAATCGGCAATCCACGGATCAGGCAGGACATTGCGTTCTGCCCATGCAGCCCACACTTTTTCATTAAGCATATTTTATCATGGTAGTATTGGGTCATGGTCTCGTTCCTTTTTTGGCGTGCCAGCATTTGTTCGATTCTACGACAACAGGACAATGATCGTACTTACGATCATTGTCCTGTTGTAAAATTGAATCCTTTGGGTTCATTAGGAGGAAAGGCGAATTCTTCTATATATCTTTTTAGAAAAAATTGATTAATCTTTCGTTTTTTTGGATTTTAATGAAAAAAATGCAGTGTTGTGCAACCCAAAAAACGCATATTTTATCAATTTAAGCTTTATTAAAGGAGAATGGCAAATATATCCTAGCATCCAAAAGCATTAAGATAATTTTACACTAATAAATAGATCTCTTCAAGAACTCTTCTTACTCAGACGACTTTTCTCGATTAAGAGTCAGACAATACAAAAGAAATTTTGTGGGAGCTATATATAAAAAATATTTAAGTTTTATGATGTACTTTTAAATAAACTGGACAAAACCAGCGACCAGTGATCCGGTCCACATTAGCCCTGGATCGAAACAACTGAAGTCATGGGGGGTGACATTCTCTATGGTGCAATATAACATCTACACATTTGATTATAATTAAAATTCGTGCACAATTAGAAGGCTACCCAAACGCGCATGTGCTTTACAGTTTACTTTAAAAAATTGATGTCACAAATCTACACATGATGAAAAAGTAATTGGAAATATCACCACGCGGAGATCCTGCAGAAGAGGTGCTCCTTCTCTAAACGACGCATTGCTGTTTCACCGACACCCGCGCTAACGAAGTCGCCCGCCGCCAAAGCTAGTCATGAAATAAAAAAATGATGTACCTACCTATCTAATACGAAGCAAACATTCTAACCTATGTCCCATTTATCACACGAAGTATATTTCTCCTATCCCTCTATTAAATCTTTGCAGATGTCGAATAATAATTTTCTCTTCAAACGTCCGTCTGTGTAACTTGGTAATGTTGCATCATAGAATTCGGGTCGACCTTTTAGCAAATAAATTAATTTTATCAAATCAATCATTTTGTCACGAAATGCACGCTGCGTGTCCACAGAGCGTTATATGTGCGTATCACTCAGGTGACACCGGTCGGTACTAACGTATATTTAAAGTAGTCTATATGGTACTAACTAAAGAGTATAATACTTATATCAAATTGAAAGGATCGACTCGCACAATAATTTGATTGCTGATATTGAATGGTGGCGACATCTATTATTCTGTACCAACAACACTACGTACTACTAGGGTCCCTATCCTAATGTAATGTATTTATTTCTAATACTAGCTGTGCCCGCGACCTTGGTCCGCGTGAAATTGTTATTATAAAAAATGTGAAGTGTATTTTCCCGATATTAGACAAGATGTTTGACATTGACGTTTCATCTGTTCGTTTTCGCTCAAAAAATATATTTTTTACAGTTCGATTTAAAAAAAATATATTATACGATTATTTTATTATACTAATTTATTACTATAACTTTAAATAAATGTAATGAATTTATGCTTCAAAAATTATAATAAAACTGGACCATTAACTTTTCCTTTTTAGATTATTTTATCGGTTCTTTCGAAAGGCATCGATACCTGCCATCTAGTGAGGTTTGTTAAGACTTTTTAGCTGCATAACATGTTGGTACAGAATGTCACGTCCAGTGTGCACTAAAATTGCTTGTCAGGAAACGTGACCGTCCCCACCCCCCTGTAACTAACTATCGTCGGATTCCATCCGGCTTTAAGGGATGGGACAATTGACAAAAAAAATAGACATCTAGTAACCGCATGTGCAAGCAATTCGTTTCTTTTGTTTGTCATTATGGATGACTTAATATTTTAATTTAAATAGGAAGCAACTATAGTCTTATATCTGCAAATATTCCTTCTGATCACAAGAAGTGTGAGATAATATTCCGATTGTTATTTTCTAAGCTAACATCACATCAAGGTGATCATGACGACTGCTTCTTGTCTATGCGTTTGTTTTCGTAAGAAAATTTTAAATTTTGCGAGCTACATTGCTTCCACCTTAAAAACGTAAATTCTAAAGGAAAGGAGGATCATTCAGACATCAGGTTATCCAACTTAATTACTAGCTAGGCGTAAATTATCTGTGCAAGAACTTAGCAATATATCCATAGACACAACAACAACAACAACAGAAGAAAGGAGATGTCTCGTAATTGTTTAGGCCAACTGAGACGAGAAGAGGCGTGAGCGGCGTGCGGTGAGCGGGAAAATAACATAACTATCTAAAGCTCCACCTCTCTCCATGCAAATAGAGTATTCTGAAACAATAACCGTTCAGTTCCATTGACCTTCCTTTTATCTACCTTGACTAGATATTGCCGCCATATTTTTTTTTCTTGTGTCGATAATGGCGGTGCCGCGGATGGAGGAAACGATCGTCACGTATTATCGGACTCGGCAGGTATGAGTACGACCGTCGTAAATAACCACACGAAGGTAAGTTTATTTAAGTATTTATTTCTGACGGTATGTGGTATAAGGTTTCAATGTGGTTTGTTTATTTTGCTGCGGAACTTTTTTTTTAAAAAAGGAAGGGCGTTATATATTCGGCCAGTATCTTTTTCTTCATTTAAGTACACCGATTTCTCCGTGATTACTGGGCCGATTTACATGATTATTTTATTGTTTTGCTTAACTTTGCTTGAGTGGTTTGTGACTAAGCTTTCTTCGACTAGAGTCTTCCAAGAACAAATAGTCGCTAGATATTCTTGGACGTGGGGTTACCGGTCACATCATCACCCTATAGTATTCCATTGCTGGAAATAGGCCTCCCGAATCGCACGCCATTTAATTCACTCCTCATCTACTCTTCTCTGATGACTTTCAGCCAAGGTTTGGTTTTTTCTGGCATGAAAAACCTACACTTTCGCGTAGGTACATGTATCAATAGAAAAGTTGTAAGAGTGAGCATTGTTCGCAACTGAAAGCAAAGAAACGTAAGTTTTTAGATTCGCAGAACCTAATTTGTATAAGGGTAGTATTTAAACGAGCGAACATAAATTCAAATTAAAGGTGTCAAAAATATTGAAAACGGGCTACTGAAATACTAAGTGAGCGACAAACAGTGGGCGAATACAAATGTTTAAAACAGCGACTTGAAAATAGAAATTTGAGTTACTAGTTGTTCAGTACGATTATGTGATAATTCAAGGACTCCTGTAAAAAACTTAAAACAAGGTTATTAATCACTAGATTGTAGATAAGGCGTAGTCGACGAACCCCCGCTGAGCGGGGCTCCTATTTCTGTTTACAGAGTTTAAAGTAACCTAACACGAAGGGGATGGCGGGGTCTTAGTTCGCTCACTTCGCTCGCTCACTAGACCCCGCCATCCCCTTCGAACCTAACCTGTCCGAGTCGGGGTGCCACAAGTCTCTCTCAGCATTCGCTCGTTCTTGCTTCCTTAATTCTCCTTGCCGCAATGACCAGATAAATAGTTACTTACTTTGGTACAATAGTCGCCCATTTAGTATATTGGTCGCCAATTAAATTTTTATTCGCCCGATTAATAATTTCCCATAAATAGTTACTTACTTTGGTACAATAGTCGCCCATTTAGTATATTGGTCGCCAATTAAATTTTTATTCGCCCTATTAATAATTTCCCTTTGTATAAGTACCAAACTATGTTAGGTACAGATAAATAAGTGGGGTGGTCTAATTATTAGTTTTCTAGATAGAGAGGTGTTACCCCGAACTGGCCAAAAGTCGGCGCTAACCGCACAAAGTTTAATTAGAGAAATTCACTGAATTTAGTTTTCCAAGAGAAAGTCTGTGTGGAAACCTTTCAGGATTATGGTTGGAAGATTTTAAAACGAAAGAGGCTTATGCAGAGAATAGTATGAAAAAAAAAGGATTAAGAAATAAATTATTTTTATAAGAATATAGTTAATTCATTTAAGTTTTTTAAATCGTTGCAACTTCTATTCGATTGCGGTAGAGCCCAAATGAAGGTATTGACTGTTATTATGTACAAAAAGTCCTTGAAGACATGTTATTTTTCCTCAACTTTGACCTTCAACTAGAAGCTCTCCAGATCTCGAGACTAGACTTAACCTTTAACAATCTCGAGATCTGTATCCACTACAGAATGACCACGTTTTGTGATCCAACGCCATTGTCAAGTCAGTGCAAATCAAGAACTCTTCACTTGCCTTGACCTTCGATGAATATCGGAGAACGAAACTAGCGATGTAAGCTGATTTTATCAGATGTTGATAGTTTACAATATTTTAGGTAAGACGAAACGGTTTTTTGAAAATATATTGTTACAAGCTGGGTATGGGATAAATTAAATACTACCGATCAAACAACAAATAACTTTATTAATCACAAAACACTTATAACTCAATCACAAATAGACTGATCACTATTCACTTAGATATCGCACTTCTTGTTCAATTCGATTCGCTTCGTTGTATCGCCTAAATGAGACTGCCCGTCCCCGCAAACACGACAGCTATTTACATATATCCCGATCCTTCGAAAAAGTTCCACAACTTTCTGGAACCTTCTTCACAGTTTCATATTGGAACATTCTAGGATTACTCTCGAATCTTCTAGATAGTTTCGTTTCATAGTGAAACAACCGTAAAGCAATCGACGCCGACGTAACAATATGAACGTAAGCGAAGTAAAAGGTAGTTAGGTAAGATCCGAGTTTCTGCCTAGCTATACTATGGAAAAAGGCATAAGATAATGTTTGTATGTCTTAAATGAGAGTCAGTATGATTACGAATAGCTAACAATACCACCAACCGGGTTGGTTCGTGTGAAAATTCAATATTAAAATGTTAAGGCGAGGTTACCCCGAGCGCCGTATGCATCAATCGCTTACCCCAGCCCCCGCACAGACAGGCGATACGTAACAAATTACGCGGCGCGAAAACGCGGGCGCTTAGCGCACTGGTCAAGAGTTCACGAACTCGGATAGGTACTAAGTTGCATTACAGGGTAGAGCGATGCAGTAAAACAACTTGAATTGATATGTATAAGTTCACTTTGTTTTATTTTTATAGAAAGTATTGGTTATAGATAGATTAGGAATCTACGTATTCTATGAACGTGAACCTAATTACTAACAATTAAAATAAGTAGATATAATTAAAAATAAGAAGGTATACTTATTTTTTTTTTTTGAATAAGGTTAATTTAAAATCTGACTGACACTAAGATCATGAATACGGGTATGATTCAAAACTAGACGCCACGCGCCATTCGGTTTTTAAAAAAATTATGCTCTACTTTTTTTTCGGTTTTGTTGTCATGGGTTTCGTTTTCGTGGTTTTTGGGGTCGCTGATAACTAAAATTAGGCCAAAATGAAAATCCAAGATGGCGGCGACGAAAATTTTCGGTATTTTCGTCATGGGTGTCATTTTCATGGTTTTCGTGGTCGCTGATAACAAAAATTTGGTCAAAATTAAAATTCAAGATGGCGCCAATGAAAATGTTAGCTTTGTCGTCATGGGTGTCATTTTCATGGTTTTCGTGGTCGCTGATGACGAAAATTTGGTCAAAATTAAAATTCGAGATGGCGCCAATGAAAATTTTAGCTTTGTCGTCATGGGTGTCATTTTCGTGGTTTTCGGGGTCGCTGATAACGAAAATGAGTACAAAATGAAAATCCAAGATGGCGCCAACAAAAATTTTTGGTTTTTTCGTCATGGGTGTCATTTTCATGGTTTTCGGGGTCGCTAATAACGAAAATTAGGTCAAAAAGAAAATCCAAGATGGCGCCGACGAAAATTTTTGGATTTTTCGTCATGGGTGTCATTTTCATGGTTTTCGGGGTCGCTAATAACGAAAATTAGGTCAAAAAGAAAATCCAAGATGGCGCCGACGAAAATTTTTGGATTTTTCGTCATGGGTATCATTTTTATGGTTTTCGGGGTCGCTAATAACGAAAATTAGGTCAAAATTAAAATTCAAGATGGTGCCAATTAAAATTTACAGCTTTGTCGTCATGGGTGTCATTTTCATGATTTACGGGGTCGCTGATAACGAAAATGAGGTCAAAATGAAAATTCGATAACACCAAAAATTATTTTTTTGTTTTTACGTCATGGGTATAATTTTCATGGTTTTCGGGGTCACTGATAACGCAAAATAAGTTCAAAATAAACAGAAACAAAACAAAATTTTTTTTTTCATCGGAAAACCATGAAAATGACACCCATGACGAAAAAACCCGAAAATTTTCTACGGCGCCATCTTGGATTTTTATTTTGTCCTCATTTTCGTTATCAGCGACCCCGAAAAGCACGAAAATAACACCCATGACGACAAAACTGAAAATTTTTATTGGCGTCATCTTGAATTTTAATTTTGTTCTCATTTTCGATATCAGAGACCCCGAAAACCATGAAAATGACACCCATGACGACAAAACTGAAAATTTTAATTGGCGCCATCTTGAATTTTAATTTTGACCTAATTTTCGTTATCAGCGACCCCGAAAACCATGAAAATGACACCCATGACGAAAAAAAAGAAAATTTTTTGTCGGCGCCATCTTGGATTTTCATTTTGACCTAATTTTCGTTATCAGCGACCCCGAAAACCATGAAAATGACACCCATGACGACTAAACCGAAAATTTTCATTGGCGCCATCTTGAATTTTAATTTTGACCTAATTTTCGTTATCATCGACCCAGAAAACCATGAAAATGACACCCATGACGAAAAAACCGAAAATTTTCGTCAGTGCCATTTTGGATTTTCATTTTGACCTCATTTTCATTATTAACGACCCCGAAAAGCACGAAAATGACACCCATGACGACAAAACCAAAAATTTTTGTCGGCGCCATCTTGGATTTTCATTTTGACCTAATTTTCGTTATCAGCGACCCCGAAAACCTTGAAAATGACACCCATGACGAAAAAACCGAAAAAAAGTAAAGCATAAAATGCAGAGGAAGTAAAATAAAAAAAAATTAAGTGATTTTATCTTTAAAATGTAAATAAGTCAACAAAATAAAAAAACTAGTAGGTACACACGGCGACACATGAAGCTGTCATTTCCAGTATAAATTGGCCTCGTTTTGTATAGATTTCCTATACAATGAGAGATCGGCATAAACTGGTTTTCGACAGCTTGATCGGTCGTCGTGCGTACAAAATACAATATCGACCATTACTCATTCTATCTCGTTCTCCCCTACATACTTTCTTTTTCTGCCTATGTCGAACTCGATAACCTTCGGCTTACCGGGCTCTCTACAAAATTTTTTTAGAACACCTTACAAAAAAAAAATAATGGAATAAATGTTTTGATTTTAGTAGGCTTGTTACAGGCAGTTTTGAATTGTCGAAAAAAAGATAATAAAATGAAGCTACAGTCTCATTCAAAAGGCATAATAACTGTGAAAGTACTGTAGTTGCCCATTCCAAAGTTACCGAAATTTATAAATAATATTGCGAAATCATAAATAGCGACTTTTGCAACGACACAATAAAGTTCAATTCAGGCCGTTTAGCGCTAATTATCTACAGTTATATTCTCCTAGAAGCTGCCTCTCTTTCTAATGCGTAACTCTTATCTTATACCTTCTGACTACGTTCCCTATTAGGTACCTACTGTACTTTTGTGAACAAATGACATTTCAAATAAACCTAGGCTCGGTGTTTACTAAGTATTATTTTTTACAAACTATTTTTGGCTCAGTTCGTAACAGAACTTAGCGGGGGTGGGGTGGCGGGTTCGAAAAATTGGCACACGTCCGACCTCCAACGCGTTCCGCTCGGGACTGAAGCACGCGATGCGAGTATGAAATGATGAAAACAGCACATTTTGGAAATGGTGGTATAGGTTTTTTTAATATTTCAAATTATGATCGCCGTGTACTGTCACATTTTTTACGACCTTTATAATGGTATAAGTTTTATTGTTAAAAACCTAATATAACTCAAATGAAGTAATATTAAAAACCATCATTTAGACTTGTCTTTGCGATTTAATTGGATGCAAAAAAATTCAAGTAATCGTGTATCGCTGTGCCGAAATATCTAGATCGAAGTGTGAAATATGTAATGTATTTTTTTCAGAATTTAAATCCGTGCCATATAGGAATAAAGCACAATCCAAAACGACGTTTATCTGGATAACCTCGCCTTAAGAAAAGGTAGCCGACAGGAAACATTAGAAGAGCCTTCACCTCTGTTACTAACCGACCTGCGGTATAACAGAATCCATATAATAGGGTGCGAAACTAAACCCCGGTACGTAATTGAGTCTTTTAGCTGAAAAATTGCTCCATGTCCGTAATTGGTTATTAGGATCGAACCCATACATCTATTAAGGCGGTTAAGTGCGGTTTACCAGGTAACCGGTAGGTACTTCAATATTGAATACCTCAGTACCTTTTCACTAATCAAACAGCAATTAATCATTTATTTCTTACCCAACTTCCATAGTAACCATAGACCTGCCATCTATACTTTATAGTTGAAGTTCGAAATTTCTAGAACTGAAGTCTTAAGTAGTCAGCGATGTTAAATTCAATAACTAAGTTGTGACTAAAACGAGTTCAATAACTTTGGCGGTAGTTGTATAGACGAACATTTTGAAGATAACTTTCGAGTTGTGGTAAAGTTCACGATCCTTGAGAATTTGAATGTGAATTAGTTATGTTAGTAGTCTTGTTATCTACATGGAATTCAAAGTTACGGTAGGTAGGTACTTCAACAAAAATCTGTTTTACTGTAAATAGGTACTCCTGCCTCTGTAACTTGCTGAGCGTTTTATTACCTAGATTCGTTTTAGTTACCTGGAATATTCCATCGGGAAATTCTAACAAGCTTCTAGAGTCTGGAAATTGCACTTAGCTTCCATTACATAGGACTCTTAACATAATGACGTGAAATATACATAGGTGTACGAGCAATTATATGTATACACTTATGATTTAACAACTTACGTCCGTGAGGTGTGGTGCACGTCAATGGTAAAAAAACCAGTATATGGTCCTGTATTTTATTGAAACTCCGAACTAGGCCAGCTCAAGGATAAAGTGATACCATGTACCGCGACGTGCCGTCAACTGGACATTGGTACTGCATGCATTACGTAGATATATGTACCTATATGTAGTTAAGTGTGCACCATAGAATACACACATATAGTACCGGTAGCGCATCAGAGCAATCATGATTCGCAGAAAAAGATAAATAAGCTGTGCAATGCAGTGTGAACACATACAGTTTCCTTCGACGGTGCGATGTTACGCGTTGCTAAGTGGATTCCGAGAACTGCGCATAACTATTTATTAAAAAAAAAATACGATATTTCTTTTTCCTTTTAATATGGGAAATCAAGATAATATATTTATTACATACATACATGCCATACATACGTACTTCCTTTTTTTTTTTAACAAACCTACTTGACACGGTATTGGTGAGATATGTATTGGTAGCCCTAATTCTAGTTAGCTGGAAGTAGAACATTCCGATGAAGAACCAAGTGTCACAGGATTTTATTCATTGGAACTATTTGGAATTTGCGAAATTTTGAAACTAAAGATTCCGTTAGTAGCATTGCATACGCAGATATCGTTTACCTCTTCTTAACATACCTAAGTAGTAATGAAGCGCATGTTTGCAATGTTACCATTTTACGATTACCAACGTTATCTTCCTAGTGGTGTAATATTGAATGATATCTAAAAGATAAGGTGCTTTTTGTGCACAAAGCCAGTGGTCGTTCGGATACTCGGATAGTCAAGAGTTTCCCAGTATCTATCTAATGATATCCGACCATCCGGTCGTCGGTAGGTACTGAGCTTGCTTTTGTGTCCAAGTCCGTCCTTTGACCATCTCCTTACTGTTGACTTTAAAGTAGCTGGCACTGGATTCAACATCCTTTGTAGACCGATTTGATATTGAAAATATTATGTAGATGTGTCTTGAACATTATACGGGGTGGAAGAGACACCGATGCACAAACGGTTACCATGTACTGAACACGTGGTAACCGTTTGTGCATCATTTTGAACCTTCCCACTTAGAAATTTTACACAAGTAATTAAAAAAAAAGAACTGCTCTTTCCTACAAAAGTGCAATACCTTTACGGCAAAATGTATGGAACAGCAGATTTTAAAAAAAATAACCTACGAAAAATTTCTATATGAGGGTGTTCAGAATGACGTAAGTACTGAACACGTGGTAGCCGTTTGTGCGTCGGTGTTCCTCCCACCCTGTATACTTTACCTAGCAACCTTGCATTGAACCATATCCTTGAGATAAAGTCTTTGTCATATAGTGCTGCAAGATTTTTTTATGTTCAAAATGTTAGTACCAATTTTAGCTATAAAATTATAGCTTCCATGTTTTTCAGTTTCAACTTGACTTATTTATACCAACGAGTTTCTGCAAAATCCATAAGTACTGTTCTCTGACCGGAAATCTTGCAGTGTATGTTGAACTAACATTGATTTTATGCTGGTGCCTTGTTACATTAGGTAAATAGCCGAGTTATAGGTGTATAAGCTAGGTGGTATATCATTCATGTCCATCTAATGGAGTGTGCGGCTGATAGACGAATATTCATTAGGTATGTGTTGTGTAGTTAATTAGCTAGTAATTGAACGTACATGCCTACCTATCACACCTGTAATGTTCCATATTGAACTGTTAAAGCCATAGATAAATCATAAGAAAACAATTAAAAAAAATGATGTTAGTTTACAAGGCATTAGAAAAATTGGCGCCGTTTTTTTCGGCTGTCAGATAGTTTCTTTAAAAAAAAAACAGTTGAGCCATAAATAATTAGACAAATATTTAAGAACAAACAAAAGCGCTGTTCATAATTTCTTCCAAATAGCTAAAAAGAGAGTAAACAAAACATTGTTTTGCCTGAAATAAATCATTAAAAGCAAACGTTATCACCACAAGAAGAGTACACATTCTCTTTGCCGGAAACAAAAAGCCGTCTAGCAGAGACAGAAAATAATCGTTGTTTTATGCGACCACACAAAGTAAAGTGATTTTACTCAGGGCGTGAAAACTAAGCTTTGTAGTGGCACAGCTCTAGTGCTTGCTAATGGAGTACAGGGTGACTGTAAGCTGACTAACGAATGATGCAGCTGAGTTCAGCTAAGCCGTCTGAGTAAATGTCAGCATTATGCTGCTCAGATGCTCGGATAGCTAGTAATTTGTATGTTTGAAAATGGAATTGGAATATAATTAGATTGGTATCCAATTCCTTTCGTAGTTGTAGTGTTTCTCGGTTGTGTAATTTGGATGGTGATTTGCACTGGCAGTTTACGATGTTGCCCGTGTTAATAAATTAAATTAATTGTTATGTAACACTTGAGCAACCTACAGAGAATCTGATAACTTATTCTAAGACTTGTTTTATATTTTTTTTTCGCTCGGAAAGTTAATAAAAAATAATAGATCAAAATAAACGAAGCCTAAATTAGGCTATTTATACTCAGGATTCTACTTCGGATTTTAGGGCTTCAATAACGAAAAGTTAATAAACGTTTAGTAGGCCGTTGAAAGGTAAATACAAACTTTTGATTCATAAAATATTGAAATAACGAGGTGAAGTCTATTTCCAGAACTTTTCGATTATTGGGCACAAGTTTTCTTAACCCTCGAGGCCTAATTCTGCCAGTCAAAGTGACGTCATTAATAAAAAGCTTTTCGTCATCATTTTACCAAAGATTTTCCCACTAATTCTTTCTTTGTTTACCAAAATGGCTGCGATCCGCGATGGGCCACGGCGGCCATTAAAATAACGGCAAACAATATATTTAACGAGCTGTAATGGTTCAAGTTAGCTAATGCATTAAACTTTCCTAATACTCGTTTCCTCTCGCCCTAGTTTTTCAGATTTTCTCTATCGGATTACAAAAAGTTTGTTGTTATATTTTTTCCAATTTATTGAATTAGCTTGTTATGAAAGTTGTTAGTTTTTCCGAAACATTGGGTTTCGTAGAATCTCTCGTCGATAGGGATTTGTTCAAGTGAAGGCAGATCGGGTTCTTAGTATTTTTACCTCGGGAAGGTTTCCAGAATTCTATAATCTGAGTGAGTGTATTCTCAGAATTTACTTGAAAGCTATCACAAGGAGTTTTTCATTTCATCGCTTTATTAGGAACTTCGTTGCTACGGCGTAGCGCTCTCGGAAATGTAGCACTGCTACGGTGTCGTAGCAGACACTAACACCCGTATCTATAGTCAAGTTAAAGTAATTACTTGAGTTTAAAGAATTACTTATTAAAACATTATTATGGTACGGCTAGATACGGGTGTTACACCTAATCTATAACCAATTCAGAGTGATTATTTAAGTAAAAGTAATAACTTCAGATACGATTTTTATTCTGTAGTTTAGTAATTGCTTGAAGTTAGAACTAACAAAAGTTAGAATTCTTAGCTTTGCTTTCATTGACGGTTCTTCGTTCAAATTCTTGTCTATTGCATAAAAATGGTTGCATAAGTAATTTTATATTTTTTTTTAACACTTCAAGCACAAACTACAGAGGCAGAATTAATGCCATAGGCTTAATTACTTAAACTCACGTAATTACTCTAACTTGACTATAGTTACCGGGGTTATTTTTGTTTTGCATCTTCAATATTATTCAAATTTTTAAAACAAGAACTGTATCAATTCATTATTTTTTTCACAGACCATAGAAATTGAATTCGGTTATTGACCGTAGTCTGAAGGTAAGTGCAGATAGAAACACGTAGGTCCGTGAACGTATCGTACTACGTGTACCGCTCGTACGTGCGACTGCCCCGACGATCGTATCGTGCCGTATCGTACGTAACTCGACCGGACACGGAACCTCTGGTGGGAGAATATTTGATGCTGTACTGTTCTTTGTTTGTCTACCTGCACGCTTGGGAACTTTAGTTCCGGAAGAAAATGTAGCTTTGGTAACATAAGTAGAGGAAGAAAATTTGTTTTTATTTATTTAAACTTTATGTACAAGTAAAAATAACTATACAAAGGCGAACTTTCTAACTTGGACATTTTCTATCAGTCTTTCTATTGATGCAGAGACAAGATTATAAGGACATAAGGATGTATCCATCCATAATCCATATCCATATAAATGTGAAAGTAAGTTTTTCTGTCTGTTACCTTTCACTTCTAAACAGCTGTACTGATTTCGATGGTACACTGCACTGATAGACTATGCCCTAGGTCAGGACATACATACTTTATGCTGTTGGTACGTACGCTCTCATGGAATAATTTTCTGACCTCCACTCGGCTCTAGCCGCGGGCAAAGCTAGTATTTCAAACACACACTGGTATGTTTGCCTTTTGAGAATCAAAACTTTTAAGATTTGCGATCTTCTCAACATCAACACTGCAGTATCTAAAGTTTAAGCTTTAAACGTCGTTTCAAAACTTCTTGAAGTTCTCCGTATCTGTAACATTAGGTATACTTCTACAACATTGTGATTTTCTTGTGAAAATATTGATTAGATTTTGGTTTTCTTTTCCTGGCTTAACCTAGAAAAAAGTGGCTTTTAAAGTCTAACCAGTTTCATGATACGGATGATTTTTAAACCATGTTATATTTTGTCCCAAAAATACTAAAAAAAAGGTACAAGTTGGACAGCGAGCGACACTAACTACCTATCGCAATCATTTAGGTACCTACTGTCAAACTATTATTCTCAATGATCTCAAGACGAGGCCGGAGGCGAACGCGCGTCGGCGCCGCGTGGTGACCACATTTTTGTGCGGACAACTAGGTAACAGAACAAGCTTATAACTTTGTGATTTTACATGATATAGTTTTGAAATTTTGTACATAGACTCTATACATAAAAATACTAGACACGTGTTTCAGGTTTCGCATATACTAAAATTTATGTTGTATAGACAAGCAAAGACCATTTTTTCTTGATAATACCGAATTCGCCCTTTCCCATTCCTCCAAGATCCGGCACAATAATCACTGTGGTCGAACAGCTGTGACGTAAGTGTTTAGTACATAATCCTATGTACCACGCTCGTAAACTAGGTATCAGCCGTGCACATAAGCCGTTACAGTGAATATTCACCGCAGTAGACGGTATGCAAATGGCTGCAAGTAGTCCGTGACTGCGCATAGCCTATGTACCTGGAGCCCTGCCTACCCGCAGATTAATGTGCCGTGAACATAGCCCACGTCCGCAGAATAACGCTGAGTTAGTACGTGCCTACCCGCTATCTGAAATATTGCAGTATTTTTTTGTTTTGAGTGTAAATGTTGGAATAAATGTGTGTGTGACTTTCAGTTTGTGGAGTGGCGTTTACTCTCAAATTGGCAACGGTTTAATTGAGTTATCCCTGGTGAGTGTTCGTTCGACACAGAGATAGGTATATGTTTGGTTAGGCTAAATAGAGAACCATCATTTTTGTATATTATTTTTCATTAACTTGATGAAGTGTATCAAGACTAGTTGTAATCTACTATTTTCAACCAGACTCTTACCTAGGTATTTTATCTTAATTTTATAATACACTTCATGAGTTCAGTATTCCTCGACTTTACGACACAGAAACTCAATTAGCTTCTTCAATATAAAACTTTTAACGTTTTCACATTGATGTTTAACCTAGAAAACTAAATCCTAAGACAACTACTTTTAGCGAAATATTATACATAGCATCATTACGATAGAATTTAATATATTAAAGAGCTTACCTTTGAAATACGGTCGGCTCCGGTTATTTCAATTTCTTGTGAGAAACTCGCAATCTGAGAGGAAAACTGTGCGGTTGAGTATGAATGTGACTAAGTATAAAGCAAGCCTAGCCCCGTTTCGTGACGTCTGATGGATGGGCAGCAACATCCAGCAAATAAATACTCGAAAATAGACATTAGTGCAGCTGTGGGTTGCCTATTTGATTATTTCATATTTAGTATCCATCTACTATAATAAACTTGTATGTCTACGGGCTAAATAGTAAACTAAATAATGCGTTTTGTAGCAATAACTAACTGATAGATCTTAACGACTTATCTATATTATATATAACAACAGAACGTCAGCTGCTACGATCCCTAAGTACCCTCTTTGCGTCGTCCACGTTCATAGATCTGGTCATACAAGAACGCTTCAATGTCTTCATGAGCGCTCTACAGTTCATTCATACCCCAACAAACGTGTAAAACATAGGTCACGTCTAGGAAATATGCAGGTGCTACGTGACGCCTACGTAGCACCTACATATTGGAGGGTAGGCAGGTAGGTAGGTACTCGCGACCGATTGGCCTGATAAAATATTAGGTAGCCTTGTGAATGCTATGTGGGTTATGTTCAAGAAATATGTTTGCGTTTCGATGTATTTGTAGTAGTGAGGTCATATATTTTGGTTTAGTGTTTATATTGATATTCTCTAGCTCCTTCATAGGTATATTGAGCCGGCTGGCTTCAAGTTTTACAATGACTACTTTTTTTATAAGTTTTTTACACACCCGTTAGAAAGATGAATAGGACATAATTTTCACCATCACTATAACTCAGTTTGTCTGTTACCTTTTTACGCCTTAACGGCTAAAGGGATAACGATGAAATTGGCACACTGGTAGATCATGGCATGAGTTAGGACATAGGATAATTTTTGTTCCAGTAGTATGTTCCCGTGCGATTTCTGACATCCACGAGGCCGAAGCTACAAAAACTAGTGACTAATAAATCAAACGGAGTATAGCAACCGCGAAAAGAACAACCAGACAAAATACTAAACATTTTCCTCTACAACAATAAAAAAAACATGAAATCCATTCTTCAAAAAGTCCTGCGATTTGTTATCCTCTCAGCATCCACAGCAGCTGCGTGTTTTCTCCAACGTGCCTCCGTTTGCAGTCACTTCCGAACTCTACTGCAATAAGTCGGCACGAACAAAAACACCCGAGTCGAGGTGTAATGGTCCATCAACGAGATAAAAAGCGTTCTCCACGATTTACCACTACCAACTGAGGAAACACGACATGCAAATTTTCGACCGATTGTCCAGATTTTTGGGGAGACAATCTTTTGGTTGCTTTCCATTGCCTCGTTTATTAGCGAATTTGTTTCAGTCTTGGTGAGAAGTTTAATAAATCGCGCATTGGATCTTGTAGTATAATTATAGACGTATAATTTTGTGTCATAGTAAATGTTGTTGTAAGTTAGAAGTCTCAACATAAATTGGTGCAGACAAAAGCCTCCAAATTTTTGTGATGTGAGTTAAGACTCAGGCCTATCCGTCGGTCTTTTGTACCGAAATTTTCAGATTGCTGGCTTGCAAGTATCCAACTTTGGTTTAATAAATGAGCTGGTTAGCTTTTTGGGTTAATATCAAGTATTTTACAGGCACCCTTTGTGTGTGAAGTAATATTTGCTATTTTCGGATCATAAAGGCTGGAGAATTCAGGCCACTGAGCCACAGTACACACATTCCGGTGTGTGTCAACCTACGTGCGCAAATTGATGTGTTTTAGGCATGCTTATGTTCGGTATAATGCCTTGGTTCCCATTTGAGAAACTCTGAATATTCGTATTATTTCCTTACGTCTTGAAACGAAGCTTTTGTCAAAGACCTACGGGGTAATTGTGTAATACAATTTAATTTGGCTTTGTCGGTTTGTAATTGAAAATGTGTTACGTAATTGGGTTGCTAATTCAATTGTATTTTGAGGACGAGGAATGGTTTTACGAGACCTTTTAAAGTTTCTAGATTTTTCTTCCTGAAAAATGCTTGTAGACGATTTGTAAGCTTTAACATCGCTATTTGAACACCTGTAGGTAATCGAACCTTTACACTAAAACCTTTTTTGGAAGTACGTGCAACTGGCCGCGTATTTACATAATCCATAATCGCTTGAACATCAAACAGGAAATAAAGGGTTCCGACGGATACTGAACCCGTCATAATCCTTGTACAATACAGATCTACGGGATAGGCTTACTTGATATAGGTTTTACGGTCCCCATTGGCTTATGGAGGTGTTAATCTGTCTTTAAATCATAGGGGGATTCGGAATTGTGGGCAGGTTGCGTTTGTAAAGCCTGCTTTTGCTTTTGAAACTAAATCTTTCGGTAGAGGGTGGGTTCTTATATCCAAAATGAATTATTGATATCCCGTTGTAGGAGTTTGGTTATATTTTGGACTGGCATTTGGTGATTTTAGGTATTTGGGGAGAATGGTGTTCTGGCGGAACAAAAAAGAAGGCATGTCGCATGTCCTCTAAAAAGATCCGTCCAGCTGTTAAAATGTGAAAAGGTAACACTTAAACATGATAGCTTTCGCATTCATAATTTTGCAACTTTATAATAGCGCACTTATTACCTACTGACCCCTCGTGCACTGTATACAAGATGAAGTGTTAAAAACTTTTAAAATCTTAAACCCAGCCCTACTTTTAGAGCTGTACTTAATATCGACAGGCGTAGTTGCACTCTTCCACTACAGTTGCTAGTTATTAGAACTGGGTCACGCTCGCCACCTGCGCACGGTAGGTACATGTACAGGAGCGTGTGTGGGATGGCGGAGGAGTGTGTGAGTGTGTGTAAGTGTATCGGGCTTATGATTTGTTTTCCTCTTTACGTGATATGCAGTGAGACTGTGGTGTGTAGGTATAACAAACAGACTGGGAGGAATATATAAAAAAATACTGTCGCCTAAATTAGTATTTTCTTTGTCTACGAAAAAGAAGTTGTTTTTGGAACACCAATTGCGGAGTAGTAATGGTATTTTCTTTTTAAGTTGTCATCAAGATAGACAGGTTTGGAAAGGGAAAGTGGTGGCCCTTGTCGAGCAGTACCGTGGGACACTTGATAAGCAAATAAAATAAAAAAAAACAAAAAAGAAGAACGATGCACTTTGCATATTATTATCATCTGCCAGTCTTTGCCTGGACGCAGATCTAGAAGAATATATAGTGGGAAGCCAAACCCTACATGTTTATTTTTCATGAAGTACGTCTGAAGTACTAAGATGAATGTTGAAAAGTCTCTGCAGTGGCGAGTCTGAAACTTCTTCAATTTTTCATTTGCACTGCGAAAATATGTCTTCAAAGTTGACTGGAGGTGGAAATAAATGTTCATTACATCGTTTTGACTATGAAAGCAGTATTAAGCAGCGAAATTTTCATGATACCCAGAATTGACTTTTACCCAAGATTTTATACAGTCCCAATGATTCTGATCTTCTATATTACCAACTTCATGCTAAACCACATACATCAGTATCAAATTCACAGCATTACGTTCTTTTTGTAAAACACGAGTTGGAAGCCAGAGAGTTCGAGTATCGATGAGGGAACATTATCGAGCTTCGCGGCGCCGCGGCTTGAAACTCGGGGAGAAGAGTATAATCTCGTTACAAAGAGAGCGGACAGAATACATTACAGGACATGAGATACATGATGTATTGTTGAAGATGGATACTTTTGCTTGTTGTATGTACCTACTTGTGATTTAAAATTACACATTACCTATCAGAATTTTTGACAAATAACTCGCTTTGTGGTATTTTTGAGTTGCAATAACAAATTAACACTCTTGTTGCTGTATAGCTCAATTAAATTTCATTACATGAAATTACAAATATCTTTGTAACGCAGCCTTTTTAAGTACTACTTCCTTTGTAAGATTTGATTTGTAAAAGCTATAGAAGCGTTAGCCAAAGTTTATGGATAACGTGAAGAACACAGTGTATAGACAATATGGATTCTACATAATGTGGATGTGCTATAGGCACACGTCTGTCTTCCCCTCCGGGGAAACAGATATGACGTCACTAATGTTTTATTATGTTGGATGCTATCATTATACGTGACACAACAGCTGCCTGTACAGGTAGTTACCATGACATACTTTCGATCCAATCTGGATGGATAACATCTCTAGTTAACGAATGGCATGGTGCCAACAAGAAAATCTTGCACTTTGCCAATACTTTTCTATATCTCGATACTTCAAGCTCCATGCCTCCAAGAGCAGGAAAATGGTATTTCCTTATTTTCTCGTTTCCTGAGTTTTAGAATCTGAAAATATTGGAAAATTGCTTCTGGACAGGAAATAACCTTTCTATGTTTTATAGAAAGTCTAGCTACGGGTCCGCCCGCATGGCGAACTTTTAAATTCTTGGTTTAGAGTTCTAGACATTTTTGATCGGATTTAAAATAAGGCCTGAAAAAGGTAAGATAAAAGGTATGTGACATGAAATGACAAAAATACCTACGTGAATGTTCGTGACTTACAAGTTTTTAATTCATCTTCAGAAATGTATAAAATCTCCGTCGCAACTAACCCAAAATATGGTTGTACAAAGGTAGATTAATGTAGGTATTTAGGTACTTACTCAGGAGGGAAAATCTCTTTAATAAATAGTAAGTATTCCAGTTCTCGCCAAGTGTTTAGAGGCTTCGCCGGTTAGAACTAGATTAAGTTCAGGGGTTTAGGCAATTAGATCGGAATTAGCTTTGAGTCCTAGCTAGCTTGTACACAACCGCTACGTAATTCGGGTTTTGGGCGTAACATATTTCGCAGTACGATGTTATATACAATTTCTGTTTTCGAGTTTGCTTAGATTAAAATGATAAAAAAGTAAATAATGGTACTAATGAGGTACGACTCCAGATGGCAATAAGATGGATTTATATATTGGAGCAGCTATTGATGTGATGTAGGTCTAGAGGACGCAGGCGTGGCTGCTGAACATGAGGTCCTAGGTTCGATTCCCAGGTTGGGCAAAGTGTTATTGGGTTTTTCCATCAGACATTTCTCAGTAGCAGCCACGGAGTCTGGATTTGTGACCCGTTGTTGGCATTGTGCTCGCTCCCTATTACATGAGACTTAAAAATCCCGAACTGTCGAAATGTAGGTGTACTGGTAGCTAGGTAGACCACTGCCTTATCCTTCGGGAATTACAGGCGTATGTATGAATAAAGATGTTCCAAGTTGTTGATAGTTGTTGATTTTGATAACTTCCGCTTTTTCTCTCAAGTCCTCTGTGTCATTATGTAACCTCAGCACCATGTATATGACCGAACTAAGACTGATCTTAAAGGTAAGTCTCTAGGAAAGTTCGCTTTTATGCTCCACATTTATGTTTTTTCCCACAGTATGTAGTTACGGCCCGTTCGTCAAAGCAATGTGGGGTAAAGTCTCAAGGTGAAGGCGGCTTACAGTACTTGAGCGACTTAGTACTTTCCCGGCTTAGCTCAAAATACTCACATGTACAGTTGGCATAAGAGACAAGTGTGCAGGCAGCTAGTTATCTATTTTACAACCAAGAGTGACTGACTGTTCTTCTGAGTGTGCATTATATCTAAGAACCTTACTTTGTGCTCTGAGTTTTTTGGCTAAATATAAATATTGTAGTCTCTGGGCAGCATACGAAAAAGCAGCATACCAAAGCTCTCAACATCCACCCTAGAGAGCCATCGAATGCAGGTGTTGATGGCATCATCATTTTTAACCTGCACACCAAACTCTTTAGCCGCGTGTACACACACATATCCATTCTTTGTTCACCTTGTCGTCACAAAAGACCATAATAAAACATTCATATAGGTAACAGAACAAATCCTGAACATGGCTTTTACGGCTGAACCTACTTAACCGGAAGAGGTTATTCTTTGAGGGCTTGGAAACGGGTTAATTTAAATAATTCGGGACCGGTAAAGCCCGTAGCGGGGAATGGCACATAATTAGGTTTAATAAAAATTATAGGCCTTTTCCCTTTATTATGATTTGTTGTAAAACTCCATGGGACTGAGGTTGGTTTAGTTAAAGTGCGAATTACTGTTATCTTAGCTCTGGGGCACGTTACTGCGATCTTTTGTCTTGAGTAAGCGATTTGTGGTCCCGGAATGCGGGGTCTTGGTGGAATTGTGAGGTGTGATGCGCAATAAACGTAAAAGCTTTCTTTGTGTATGTGTAGCTGTACTTGTGCCATTAACGAAATAGATTATCTACTATAATATTATAATGGTCTATAATTTAATATTGCATTAAGTATTTGCAAAATAATGAGGGTGAATTTCACCAATGAAACCGAACTACCTCTTGTATATGTAAATCTCGATCAGAAGCTGCCAGTGTCAGTAATTGACAGCAACCAATAATACTGCAGTTTAATCGCGTTCATTTTAATGGTACGGTCAATACACCCTAAGTAATAGTTATCTCCTAAACTACTCTAAAGTAGGTTTTCTACAACAATCATTTAAAAAAATATAAACAATTACAGGAACACATTACAGCGCATTCTAATTTCGAGTTTACATTTTTTTTCTCTCAAAGGCAACGGCCACAGAGCCACAGGGAGCGTTGCGCCAGCCAGTAACCACGACGCCATTAAAATAAAATTAAATACATTTCGGCCGCGCCTCGTTTGTTCTCTATGAATATTCCATAGCTATTTGTTAACCCCCAGACTTGCCTCAAACACTTTAATCCCGGTCCTTTGCACTTTAATTTAAAGGATTATTTAATATTAAAATGTGTCTAACTTTTGTGACGTGTTTCGTTATGGATTATTTTGTTTTTGAGGTATGTTTATGTTATTTGGAAAGTTCAGCTTTTAGGGATTTAGCGAAATTCATGTAGAGTACACTTTAGTTTAAGGCTTATCTAGTAGGTATGTACGTATATATAAGTAAGTACTCATAAATACTAGAACACTAGATGAAAGCGTCCTTTATAAATCGTATTAACGTTGGCATGGCCAGCCAGGCATATGGTGATAGGTAAATGAAGTATTTTTGTGTCAATTTATCTTTTACCGGGAACAAATTTTCAGTAACTTTACACAAATGCAAACAAAAATAATTTATCACTACGATCAATATAAACTTCATACGGGTCAAACTATTTAACTAAAACAAATTATACCACGCTTCGTAATACAATCAATTTCATGAAAACATTAAGAGTAAGCATAACAACTCCACTACGCTTGATTCAAACGTTGAGTAAAGAATAAGTGACCCAATCCACGTTAAATTAGTGGTGACATCGTTTGGTGCCCGTCTGTGGCTGCACTGAGGAATTGGGCCACATCTAAAGTTAATAACAGCCAGACCTCAGGGTACTAAGAAGAAAGTTATATATATGCCCCGCCTCCTTTCCTGCCCATCCTGCACGACCACCTGCACCTTTCAGGATTTCAACGAAGCCAACGATAGAGCTGTGCTGGTGGCTACATGCTGGTCGAATATAATTTGAGTCCATCGACACCCAAATTAGAAGGAAATACCATTAAACCGAAATAAAATATTTTACTTGCTTTTGCCCCCGTATTAGTCCGCGGGGAGGTCCGAAATTATCGGAACGGTAACGTATCGGGATAAAAATAAACCCTATTTCCTAATTTAGGTCATGTTCTACATTTAACAAAAACCAAAACCCGTTCAGCTAATAAGGCGTCAAAAGGTCCAATGACAGACAGAACATATTATTTTCGCATCCATACGTCTACACAAATAAATAAAATTGAAGTGTCTGTTTGTAATTATAAAATAACAGGTTTTTACTGAATCCAGATGAAAGTGTATACGGCACTTAAAAAAAAAAGTTTTTATTATTTTTGTGTCTGTTTGTTCCGGCTATTATCTGTAATTGCTGGACAGATTTCGGATCGACTTTTACTGGCAGATAGCTGATGTTATAAGGAGTAACATAGGTTACTTTTGTCACAGAAACCCTAAGGGTTTCGTGCAAAAAAAAATAATACCCCTGATTTTGTTATCAAAATCTGATTCAAGTAAAATTTTTATAAAAAAATTACGTGGACGAAGGTCGCGGGCTACAGCTAGTTTAAAATAGAAGTGAGTATCGATTTATTTTCTTTTTCACAATATTGGGAAAAAATGCTGCAGCATACGACAAAAAATATCTACAACTGCAACGGAGAATATTGTTACGATATTACAACAACCAGCCTTACCAAGGTGTATCGTATTATCTAGTACTAACTGGGTTGTGGAGATCAGATAGGAGACGCTCCATGTAAAATACTGGTATTCAGCTGCATCCGGTTAGACTGGAAGCCGACCCCAACATAGTTGGGAAAAGGCTAGGCAGATGATGATGATGATGATTACAATGCAGTCCTTGTTATAGTACCTCGACACCATAAGTGCAGCGTTGTGCAATATCATTCACATAACCATACCACATTTCAGGATTATGGCACACTAGACGGCAACAGCATACCTGCATCCATACTTCGAAACTAATCGATAGCAGATCTGACCAGGTAATGTCTAATAGATGACCAGCGTTTTTGTATTTTCTCTTGCTTGTTTCTATGTTTTTAACATAGATTTTTAATGTTTAAAATAAAATAAAAATCTTTTTTGACAAGTGATTGCTCAAACATCAGTGTAGCCCTGGCTTTTGTACTAGGAGTTCCTGTGTCACAAGAGCCAGACCTCTCAATTTACAGAGAATATAAAAAAAATAAATAAAAGAATATATAAATGTTTCAGAAATAGTTTTTTAGGTAAGTATTCACATACATATTTCTTATATCATGTTGTTCAGAAAGGTCAAGTGCGAAGTACTTGCAACCGGCAAGTCTGTATGACCTAGAGCACAGATAATATCCTAGAGGTATAAAAGTAGCCGAACCAAAAATAGTATGTAAGGATCGTAGCAGGTGGCGCTTTGTAATTTCTGCCTACCCTCTTTGGAAAAGGGTGAGCTTATGTGTAGGTACTACACCTGTAAATCTGTGTGATGAAAGTACTTTTTTTAACGCCTATATTTAGATATAATTCGCCAGATGTTTTGCTGTAGCGGACGAAATTTTGCAGAGCGGATAATCGGATCTCGTTAAATCCGGCACAGTAATTTGACTGACCTTTCGCGGTAATTCTCGTGGTCTGTGATTG
The DNA here is from genome assembly GCA_963576755.1 of Noctua janthina. Classification (NCBI taxonomy): domain Eukaryota; kingdom Metazoa; phylum Arthropoda; class Insecta; order Lepidoptera; family Noctuidae; genus Noctua; species Noctua janthina. The sequence goes on from OY755067.1 coordinate 4,444,194, forward strand.
GTATTGGCTTACTGCGTCTGTCGGCCATTAAACAAGTAATATTTAATCGAGGTCAGTCCTTAATACCGAGAGTGCAGTAATATGACTGAGCTCTTGCGGTCTCTGGTCTCTGCACGATATTGATTCAATGACTCGTTCGGACATTTCATTTGCGTACATCCGACGGTCGCTCCCCACTACACACTCCTGTAAAGCCTTTTACGTTGCTCGAGTAGTTTTGATACCTGAGCAAATATAGTTTCTCTTTTATATAAGGATTGCAGAAATATTCGGGCGGGTTCGTGATCCCTTCGTGTTTCGGAAAGCCCGTTAAGCATTTGATTCCGGCATCATTTGTAGATCTTAGTATTTACTGGTTGACAAGGAGTACTTATCATGTTAAGCAATAGCGGAGCTAACGGTTAGATAGGCAGTCGCTTCCTACATACAATAATGGATTTCAGCTTCCAGTGTAACCATCATCTATCTAGCTGATGATGAATCTTCGCGGAGCTTTATTATGTCCAGCGACAAAACATTGTCATTTTATTGGTTTTTAAAAACAAGTTACATTCAGTCCTAATTGACAGTTTCTTACTCAAAAGTGACTAAAGATGTCGATTATTGATTTAAACCTCCAAGGAATTACCTCACCTCACCTCCACGTCACAGATCACCTTTCACATTTTTATTTCACTCATGACGCAGAACAATATACCTAGATAGTGAGAAATCCCTTCCGATCAATCAAAGCTTGACCTTTAAAATAAAGTTGAAAGTAAATGAAGCCAAAAAAAATAATAAACGAATTCCATAATCAAGTATCAACACCATTCAATCGAAGTACAAATTGCAGCTATTTCGGTGATGGCATCAGATTATAGGATTGGAATCCAGATTGATTATTGGAATTTCCGATCGCTTTATTCAAGTTGACGTTGTCCACGAGTCACTTCAACATTACCCACGGCCACCCCACGGCTTAACCTGATAGAGAGCGACCGCGTAATAAATTGATAGAGTAACACCCTACGTTGCGATTTTCGTGGAAAATTGGTTCAAAGCAATGCTAATGGGTTAAACAACTTTGTTTGTATCGCTGACCGCCTCGTTGGTTTAATGGTCGCAATGCTGAGCGAGCCATGAGGTTGTTGGTTCGATTTTCAGGTCAGGCAAGTGCTAATGATTTTTATATCAGAAATTTCTGAGTAGTAGTCCGAAATCAGCATTTGTGCGCGGTCAATGGTTAGACTTCGTTTAATGCCCCAAAAGGGGGAACCCCTTTTGGGGCATTAAACGAAGGGGATAACAAAAGGGGATAAAATATAACAAAAGGGGATAAAATATGGGAACGTTGCTGGCAGACCCTTTAGTGATTACAGGCGTACTGCTATGTTATGTTGTTATTTTAATAAGAAGCGTCCCTATTTCCGAGTAAGTGTGCCAAGATCTTAAAACTTGATGTAGTAGACAAAGGCGTCTTATGCTAACATTTTCAGTGTGTACCAACGTGTTAATGACGGCCTGAAAATCTCATTGTTCTTCAACAAATACGGATCTAATTGAAACCACAAGCACTCTAGTCAAGTAGGTGCGTGTATCCGAATTGTGGTGTACGTTAATTTGCGCGAAATTCGTCAAATGTGAGGATGACGTCATGTCCTGTCGAGTGGCCATGTCTCGTCAAGTCTCGTCGAGTGGGCGGTTACTAACTCTTTGATACGTCGTTGCTATTAATTTTATGTTATAAGAGCGTGCCCTATCTATAAATACTAAATTTACGCTTAGAGACACATTTAGGATTGTGAGAGTGAAAATGTTTTATTGTGCCTTCAAACTTTAATTTTGAGCTTCTTTTACTACGCTCGGACCTCGTGGCTTAATAATAAAAGCCGCTGGGGTCGATCTTCAGGTTAAGCCGCGCTTGCCTAGGTTGGACCGCGGATGGGTGACCACCAACCGAGTTTCCTCCGTGCATCGGCAAAGCACGTTAAGCCGTTGGTCCCGGCTGACAATTCTACATCTTTGACAGTCTGACAAGCAGTCTTACCAAGGGGTATCGTATTACCCAGTACTAACTGGGTTGTGGAGGTCAGACAGGCAGTCGCTCCATGTGTCTTGTGTATTCAGCTGTATCCGGTTAGACTGGAAGCCGACCCCAACAAACTTGAGAAAATGCTAGGCACATGATGATGACTTCACTAGGTAAGCAAAGTTTATAACTATTGATTGCATCGTAATTTGTAGACTACTATTTAGGTTGTAACTTCGTTGAAAGCACCTAAAACCCATCATACATTGAAAACTTCGTTACTTTGTACAGGGTCGACTTTATCCAGTACTTAATCCCTTAACTAACCTTAACACCTTTGCATTAGCACTGAACCGATCACAGCAGATAAACAGAATTAGATTTAAACTCGCAGCGCAGGCTTTTCGTCGAATTCCTGATTGGTTAGGTGCTTCGAATTAAATCGAAAGTGACGTCAGATGTGTGGACTAGTGCATGTAAAGGCTTACAAAGACACATCACTACATAGTATAAAACAAAGTCGCTTCCCGCTGTCTGTCCCTATGTATGCTTAGATCTATAAAACTACGCAACGGATTTTGATGCGGTTTTTAATAATAGATACAGTGATTTAAGAGGAAGATTTATATATTTATATATATTGCACCCGTGCGAAGCCGGGGCGGGTCGCTAGTTTATTGATAAGTGATAACAAATGGACTAACTAGGCACTTCTCAAGAAATCAAATACGGTGTGCTAGGATTGTCAACTGAACTTTTTGTTATGTTTTCCACAATATATACAAAACTGAATCACTTGTCTCAATGCAGCAGCCTCGACTTATATATAAGTAGTTACGAGTAAATTTTTATCCAAAACATGATTAGAATTCGTGTAAATGCTTTGCATGTGGTGTGTATGAGACAATTCCAACCATTCTTTTCGTAGCAGAAATAACTACTGTATATTAATACTTTTATGTCATTAAGAGATAAATTAAGTCACGTCAGGTGTGTCAAATAGTGTATGCAAAGACTAGACCTAGACGAACTGTGGGTATAACGAGTGGTTCGTTGATGACAGCGTCTCGTCTGACGGGGCCTAATTAAACAAACTTTTGGACGCATTGCGCTTGACGTGTGAACACATTAGCGCAGCGCAAAGTTTGCTTGCATCTGTGGTGTTTGATACAACATTAAATTTAATATTAATGTGTGCTGGTGTTGGCTGCATTTAATTTGAGTTGACTTTAAAAACAACTATTAAACTGTCTGTTATGCCAGACAGGTTGCTCATTACAGTAATACAATGATATTTTGAATTACATTAACACGGGGCACTAATGGTAAATATTTGTGAAAATAGTTTTGAAATAACAAAACTGCGGCGTTAGTAATTTTAGACACGCGCTTAGAGATCTTTGTGTAACTGGTAGGTATGTATTTTAGATCCGCGGTTTCTGAAAAAAGAACAATGGTCATACTCATGTCTAGCGGTTTGATTGGCTGACATTATTTCGGATAGCCAATTACAGTGCGTTTGACATGACAGCTTGCTAGGTAACGTTTGCTTTGATCAACTTCAACAACGAAAGCAGAGTAAAGGTAAAGTTCCTAAATACAAACGGTTTTAAAATTAAAAATTACTTATTTATTTTGCACATATCAATTCTTATGGAATATGTATGATATTTATTGTGCTTGTTGCAAAAATTGTAACTAAAAGAATAATTCTACTTTAGTTTCTTTAGTAATGTATATTTACGTTTACGTAACGCGTGCTACACAGAATCTGATCTCCGAATCTTACGTAAAATCTTTTACAGAATATAAGATATTGCTGAATGCCATACATGTTTTATGTTAATACAAGCGGACGAAGTCGCGGACAGAAGCCAGTTATAACATATAATATAGAGGCAAAGAAGTTCGTTTAATTCTTTAAGGCGAGGTTACCCCGAGCGCCGTATGCATCAATCGCTTACCCAAGCCCCCGCACGGAGAGGCGATACGTAACAAATTACGCGGCGCGAAAACGCGGGCGCTTAGCGCACTGGTCATGAGTTCACGAACTAGGTACTAAGTTGCGTTACAGGGTAGAGCGATGCAGTAAAACAACTTGAATTGATATGTATAAGTTCACTTTGTTTTATTTTTATAGAAAGTATTGGTTATAGATAGATTAGGAACCTACGTATTCTATGAACGTGAACCTAATTACTAACAATTAAAATTAGTAGATATAATTAAAAATAAGAAGCTATACTTATTTATTTTTGTGAATAAGGTGAATTTAAAATCTGAATGACACTAAGATCATGGATACGGGCATGATTCAAAACTACACGCCGGAGTCGCTGATAACGAAAATGAGGTCAAAATGAAAATTCGATAACACCAAAAATGATTTTTTTTGTTTTTACGTCATGGGTATCATTTTCATGGTTTTCGGGGTCACTGATAACGCAAAATAAGTTCAAAATAAACAGAAAAAAAATAAAATTTTTTTTTTTCATCGACTCCGAAAACCATGAAAATGACACCCATGACGAAAAAACCCGAAAATTTTCGTTGGCGCCATCTTGGATTTTCATTTTGTCCTCATTTTCGTTATCAGCGATCCTAAAAACAACGAAACCGACACCCATGACGAAAAAAACAGAAAATTTTCGTCGGCGCCATGTTGGATTTTCATTTTGGCCTCATTTTTGTTATCAGCGACTCCGAAAAGCACGAAAATAACACCCATGACGACAAAACTGAAAGTTTTTATTTGCGACATCTTGAATTTTAATTTAGTCCTCATTTTCGTTATCAGCGACCCCGAAAACCATGAAAATGACATCCATGACGAAAAAACCAAAAATTTTCGTCGGCACCATCTTGGATTTTCATTTTGACCTTATTTTCGTTATTAGCGACCCCGAAAACCATGAAAATGACACCCATGACGTCAAAGCTGAAAATTTTAATTGGCGCCATCTTGGATTTTCATTTTGTCCTCATTTTCGTTATCAGCGACCCCGAAAACCATGAAATGACACCCATGACGACAAAACCGAAAATTTTCGTCGGCGCCATCTTGGATTTTCATTTTGTCCTCATTTTCGTTATCAGCGGCCCCGAAAACCACGAAAATGACACCTATGACGACAAAACCGAAAATTTTCATTGGCGCCATCTTGAATTTTAATTTTGACCTCATTTTCGTTATCAGCGACCTCGAAAACCATGAAAATGACACCCATGACGAAAAAACCGAAAATTTTCGTCGGCGCCATCTTGGATTTTCATTTTGACCTCATTTTCGTTATTAACGACCCCGAAAAGCACGAAAATGACACCCATGACGACAAAACAAAAAAATTTTGTCGGCGCCATCTTGGATTTCTTGGATTTTCATTTTGACCTAATTTTCGTTATCAGCGACCCCGAAAACCTTGAAAATGACACCCATGACGAAAAAACCGAAAAAAAGTAAAGCATAAAATGCAAAGGAAGTAAAATAAAAAAAATTAAAGTGATTTTGTCTTTAATATGTAAATAAGTCAACAAAATAAAAAAAACTAGTAGGTACACACGGCGGCACATGAAGCTGTCATTTCCAGTATAAATTGGCCTCGCTTTGTATAGATTTCCTATACAATGAGAGATCGGCATAAACTGGTTTTTTACAGGTTGATCGGTCGTCGTGCGTACAAAATACGATATCGACCATTACTCATTCTATCTCGTTGTCCCCTACATACTCGTACTTTCTTTTTCTGCCCATGTCGAACTCGATAATCTTCGGCTTACCGGGCTCCCTACAAAACTTTTTTAGAACTCCTTACAAAAAAAAAATATTGGAATAAATGTTTGGATTTTAGTAGGCCAGTTACAGGAAGTTTTGAATTGTCAAAAAAAAGATAATAAAATGAAGCTACAGTCCCATTCAAAAGGCATAATAACTGTGAAAGTACTGTAGTTGCCCATTCCAAAGTTACCGAAATTTATAAATAATATTGCGAAATCATAAATAGCGACTTTTGCAACGACACAATAAAGTCCAATTCAGGCCGCGCAGCGCTAATTATCTTCAGTTATATTCTCCTAGAAGCTGCCTCTCTTTCTAATGCGTAACTCTTATCTTATACCTTCTGACTACGTTCCCTATTAGGTACCTACTGTACTTTTGTGAACAAATGACATTTCAAATAAACCTAGGATCGGTGTTTACTAAGTATTATTTTTTACGAACTATTTTTGGCTCAGTTCGTAACAGAACTTTGCGGGGGTGGGGTGGCGGGTTCGAAAAATTGGCACGCGTCCGAACTCCAACGCGTTCCGCTCGGGACTGAAGTACGCGATGCGAGTATGAAATGATGTGTTTATCGAAGGGTCGGAAATTGTTATGGAATGAAACCACAGCATGTACTTAGAACGAAGACATTTATTTAATAATCACAAAGTTTCTTATACCTCGCGTGGTAACCAAACGATAGCTCGAATTTAAATCGACCAACGCCATCTATCGAGGCATGAGGTAACTAATTCTACAAATTGGTTGAATCTATGATGAGACGTTAACATTCCGCCCACCAAGGACCTAGTCCTTTCAAGCCGCCCACCATGACATAATCGAGAACAACTTTAACGTTGAACTACAATCCTTAGTGTTCAGAGACTACAATGTTCGTACTATCTTAACATAAATACCGAAGAAATAAAAAAAATTACAAATAATAACATACATTTATATCCTACCTTTACATTTTATAAAATTCGTGTTTGAGTGGACTGTATATAACATAAAAAAAAATAAAACAATAAACTTACTTTATACATATTTTCTAATTCAATCATCGTTAACAGGCAAAACGCATAGCTTAGAAGTTGGGCGTTTGACTCGGGAGTCCTTGCACCGAAGGGTAACTACGCGCACTAAATTGTTCTTGCCAGGGTGTAGTTCAACTACCTTTCCGAATAACCACTTGGCAGGTGGTAAATTGTCTTCCTTTACGAGGACAACATCACCAACTTTCGGATCGCGCGTGCGTTTAGCCCACTTGTGTCGTTGGAAAAACATAGTTAAATACTCCTGAGACCAGCGTTTCCAGAAAGATTGAATCATCCTTTGTGTCAATTGCCAACGTCTCAAGCTACTGACTGTCGCGTGCTCATAATCATAATCTGGTGCAGTTACTAGTGGCTGACCGACCAAGAAATGTCCTGGCGTCAATGGGTTTGGATCTGACGAGTTCACGCTAGACTGTGATAAAGGTCTGGAATTCAGGCACGGGTTGGGGTTCCTCAATTTGGGATAAGACGGTACTCAGCTCCTCAAAAGTTAGTGTCGTTTCACCAATCACCCGTTTGAGGTGATGCTTGGTGCTTTTGATCCCAGCCTCCCACAGGCCTCCAAAGTTAGGAGAATGTGGCGGGATGAAATGCCATTCGGTTCCATTATTAGCCAATATAGAAGAGACTTCTCGGGAAAGTGATGCGCATTCATCGCGAAACATTGCTTTAAGCTCCTTTGAAGCCCCTACAAAGTTGGTGCCATTGTCGCTGTAAAGGTGACTACAATGACCCCGTCTAGCCACAAAACGTTTAAATGTAGCAAGAAAGCCTTGAGATGTCAGATCAGAGACCGCATCTATATGCACAGCGCGGGTCGCCATGCATACGAACAGACATACGTAGCCTTTGTAGGACTTATGTCCACGACCCTTTGCTGTTCTTATTTGAATCGGTCCAGCGTAGTCAACACCAGAATGAAGGAAAGGCTTACTTGGAGTCACTCTGCATGATGGTAACTGACCCATCAATTGGTTTTTTGTTACGGCCGCATGACGAATACACGGTACGCATTCGCGGATGTGTGCCTTGATCAAAGTCTTTCCACGAACAACCCAATATTTTGACCGAAGAAAATTAAGTGTTAATTGAGGTCCGCCATGCAGTACACGCTCATGAGCATCCGCTATGAGTAATTTTGTCAAATGGGATTGATGAGGAACTATGATGGGATGTTTCATATCATCACTTAGTTGCGAATTTTGGATTCTACCCCCTACCCTCATCAAGTCCTTATCATCCAAGTAAGGATTCAAGGAAGACAAACCGCTGCTTTTGCCGATGTCTCTTCCGGCTTGTATTGCCTTTATTTCTGTCTCAAACCAAACCTTTTGACTTTGCTTGAGGCAACAATGCATGGTGTCCGCAATCTCAGAAGCTGAAAGGTAAGGTGGCAACCTTGTCCGTGATTCCCTGGTTATCTTTATTTTCAGGAATCGTCTACAGTAGGCGAGAGTCCTGATCAATCTTCGGAATGATAAAAATCTGGACCATATCAGTTCAGTCGGGTGATCGTCTATCTGTGCTGCATGAACCTTGACAGATTTTAGTTCCAGTTTAGTCATTATAGCCTTAGGTCTGTAGTATTCTATGGTATCCGCAAGCAACCACGACGGTCCATGTTTCCAAAGCGAGTTGTCTAATAAAGATGTGGATGATGTACCCCTCGAAGCAATGTCAGCTGGATTGTTTTTCGTATCGACATAATGACATTGAGTAGAATCAAGGGCATTAAGAATTTCAGACGTCCGGTTTGCGACGAAGGTTTTCCATCGACTCGGGTGATCGCTAAGCCAAGCCAGCACGACCGTTGAATCTGTCCAAGCATGTAAGTTGCATTTCTGGATATTCAAGACACGAGCCACTTCTAAAAGTAATTTGGTAACTAAAACAGCACCACATAGTTCCAGTCGCGGTATAGAGATTTGTTTAATTGGAGCCACCTTCGTTTTTGCAGTTACCAGATTACAGTGGACACGACCTACAGCATCGATGACTCTGATGTAAATAACCGCGGCGTATGCTACGTTTGATGCATCAGAGAAACCATGCAGTTCAACCGTTTGATCATCGCTTTTTCTTTTCAGCCACCTAGGAATCCTGAAGTTGTTGAGTGTGTGCAACCCACTACGATAAGACTGCCACTCTGTTAGAAGATCCTCAGACAGTTTTTCATCCCAATCCAAACCAGCGATCCATAGTTTTTGTATGAAGATTTTAGCGGTAATTATACATGGTGCAATCCAACCTAGCGGATCATATAAACGTGATATCTCTGATATAACTGTTCTTTTAGTTTCAGATGCAGACGGCGGCAACGGCAACGGTGTTGAAAAAGGTAAGTTTACAGTATAATGAAATTCATCAGAATTGCGATTCCAGGTAAGTCCTAAAATTCTAGTGGTTTCATCTTCTTTTATTTCCAGATCTCTTCCAGTATCTAGCCTTATCTGTTTTAGCAACTCTGCTCGGTTACTTGTCCATTTTTGCAAAGTGAAACCTGTTTTGTTCAATAGCTCATTAAACTCATGATAGATTTTTACAGCTTCTTCATCAGTCTGGCAACCTGTCATTAGGTCATCCATATAAAAGTCTGTCTTAACCCTACTAGCAGCGCTTGGATACGATTGACCTTCATCGCTAGCGGTTTGCTGCAATGCCTTGACTGCCAGGTAAGGTGCACTAGATGTTCCAAATGTAACTCTTAAAAGCCTGTATTCTTTTATATAAGAATGAACGTCATCTCGCCATAAAATCCTTTGAAAGTTCACGTGATCATCAGCTACTCTAACTTGGCGATACATTTTTATGATATCGGCTGCCAAGCATACTGGATGTTGTCGCCACCGCATTACTGTATGACGTAAATCAGCTTGTAATAGTGGTCCTACCATTAAAGTGTCGTTTAAGGAAACACCATCGGATCCCTTGGATGACGCATCAAATACCACTCTTAATTTTGTGGTCGACTTATCTTCGCGGATTACAGCATGATGCGGTAAGTAAACAGCGCCAACTTCATTCTTGTCTTTTTCATTAGAAATCTCTTCCATATGACCTAGCGATAAATATTCCTTAATTACCGATGTATATTGTCCTTTAAGCTCGCTATTTTTTGCTAGCTTCCGTTCTAGACTGTATAATCTTTTTAACGCTATTTCCTTTGTGTTGCAGGGTGTTTTACTGGATCGAAAAGGCAGTTTGACAATGTAGCGACCATCTGCATCCCGGCATGTGGTAGCAGCAAAGTAATCTTCACATGCTTGCTCTTCAGGGCTAAGAATTGACTTTTCAGAGCATGATGGCTCTGCCTCTAATTCCCAAAACTTTTTTAGGATTTCATTTTCTTCGACCTTAGCATGCATGCTTAGAATTACATTGTGACAAGACATCATTCCATCTTCATCACTGACTTCTCCCGATATGATCCAGCCAAGGTAAGTATCTTGAGCCATTGTTTTACCCTTAGGGTCCTTGATTAAGCCTTCTTTTAAGACTTTAGCATAGACTCCCGATCCTAACAAAATGTCAATTTTGTTAGGCTTATTGAAATTTGGATCAGCCAAATTATTAATATCATTAAGTTCTGGCCAATCCACCAATGTAAATTTCCTTTCAGGTAAAATCGAAGCCACCTTACTCAGCACGTAAGCATTTATTTGCAGGGTGAAGTCAGGGTCCCATAACGACTGAATGTTAACTCTAACCATAAATTTAGACGTTAGATCGCTCTGACCTCCCCCTACACCTGAGATAGACGTTTTAACCGCTATCTTTTTTAACTTCAGTAACTGAACCGCAGATTCCGTAATAAAGGAAGCTTGTGAACCCTGGTCTAACAGGGCTCTCAAAAATTGTGGATGCCCATTTTTCGATCTAGCCTTAATAACGGCTGTAGCCAATATGACTTGACTATGAATCCTTTTTGCGAAATGGGTTGAAATATGAGGTTCAGCCGTGGTTTCGTTCTGTGGCGTTTCCTTTTGCACTGGTGAAGCAGAAGATGTCGCCTCTGCTTCTGAATCCGTTGCTAGATGCAACAGAGTATGGTGCTTTTTATTGCACATTTTACATTTGATATTTACTCGACAATTAATATTAAGATGACTTGAGCGAAGGCAATTGAAACACAAACCATGAGATTTAACTATTTGACGACGCTGATCGACGGTCTCCTGAGCAAACTTTTTACAATAGCACAAGAGATGCTCCTCGGAACAAAGTGGACAGGATATTTTTGAAACTACGTGACATGCTTTAGTACTACCTTTGGACTTGCTACTTTGAGGTTCTACAAATTCAAAAGCCCGGAAACGTTTATCCAAAAAGTCCCGAAAATCATTGAAGGTGGGAAGTTCCTCGCAAGATTGACTTACCTGCAATTCCCACTGCTTCCGAGTCTCAACGTCCAACTTGGAGCTAATTAAATAAATAATAATAATATCCCAAGTGTCCACCTGCACCCCTAGATTTGACAATTCATGTAAGCAATCGGTTGTGGTATCTAAAAGCTCCTTGAGAGCATTAGATGACTCAGTCGTCATTTGTTTTTGGTTTAATAAGCGCTTGAGAATACAATTGGCTAAAAATCTCTTATTATTGTAACGACCTTTTAACATAGACCAACATTTCTGATAGTTTGCATGCGTGATAGGAATGTGCTTAATGAGTTGTGATGCTTCACCTGACAACTGAGATCTTAAATAATGTAATTTTTGTACATCATCGAGAGATTGATTACCATCAATTAGTGACAAAAACAAATCCCTAAACGTTGACCATTCCTGATATTCGCCACTAAAAACAGGAATTGTTATTTTGGGCAATTTGGCAATTGAAGTCAATTTTGCATGGCTCTGGTCTGGTGAGACATCACTCATTTTAGAAGATCTTGGTAAAGCATTTTTTAATTCGACTTTATAATTTATAAAAATGTCTGTAACCGCTTCAAACACATCAGTTTTGATGTAACTGGTTGCACTCAGTTCACTTTCTGTATAGTTGAACAAAAGCTCTTCGTGTTTTCTTGTAAAATCTTCAAACTGTTTTTCTAATATTTCCAAACGTGATTCCACATACGCCTGATTAATTCTTTCTTTTGGAGATTTTTTGAAGTTAAGAAACCCTTTCTGAATGCGACTTTTAATATCTTCCAACAGCCTTAAACTAGCCTCCATGATTCCAAATATGGATACTGTCTTCGTTGTATGCAAATAATTCGAAGAAGAAATTATTTTCTAAGTGTCAGTTTGGAATTTCACACAAGTGTTTGAAATTTTTCTAAGTGTTGGAACTGTTCTTTAGTTCTAGGTGAAATCGGGCATAGATTCGGGGTCTCTTCAATTTTTGACGAATTATTCTAAGTCCCAAGCATTAACTTTAAAATTTTTACCAAGTCTCTAACACTTGAAACTGTTAATTAAACAAATGTACTCACAGTTTTGAAGTTGCACTTAAACCACTTTAAAATCACTTTCCTTTAAAAGCTCCACTTAGCTACGTCGACCTCACTCCGCTTCGCTCCGCTCAGCTCAGCTCAGCTCAGCTCAGCTTTGTCGATCACGCTCGCTCGCCGAAGTCAGCTCCTGACTTGCACCAACTAGCTGCTTCTAACTCTCAACTCCGACACCAGGGGGCGATTTTAGCTTTTGAGTCAAAAATCGATCCGGATCGTAGGACCTTATGTTTATCGGAGGGTCGGAAATTGTTATGGAATGAAACCACAGCATGTACTGAGAACGAAGACATTTATTTAATAATCACAAAGTTTCTTATACCTCGCGTGGTAACCAAACGATAGCTCGAATTTAAATCGACCAACGCCATCTATCGAGGCATGAGGTAACTAATTCTACAAATTGGTTGAATCTATGATGAGACGTTAACAGATGAAAACAGCAAATTTTGGAAATGGTGGTATAGGTTTTTTTAATATTTCAAATTATGATCGCCGTGTACTGTCACATTTTTTACGACCTTTATAATGGTATAAGTTTTATTGTTAAAAACCTAATATAACTCAAATTAAGTAATATTAAAAACCATCATTTAGACTTGTCTTTGCGATTTAATTGGATGCAACAAAGTGCAAGTAATCGTGTATCGCTATATGTAATATATTTTTTTCAGAATTTAAATCTGTGCTATATATGAATAAAGCACAATACAAAACGACGTTTATCTGGATAACCTCGCCTTAAAATAAGCGTTCCTTATCTGTCATGATTATTTGCGACCACGGTTATTATTTCATTTGCGGGTGGATTTGCAAAGTTTTAAACTTTGTGTTACTTTAATGTTATGTGCGTTCGAAATTAATTTTTATTTAAAATAAATTAATGATTTGTTATAGAGAAAAAAAATACCTACTTAGTTTGTAGATCAAAAATTGATTTAATACTATATTTTAAATTCCAAAAATATTCTTAAGTAAGTTAAATCCTTGTTATTTCTTGTTGAGAAATAAATTTCTTTAACAATAAAACACGTAGCAAAGAAAAACATCTAAGTATTTCTACCGGGCTGCGGTAAAGCCCTAAAGGAGTACAATACTGTTGAATTCCTTATTTTCTTAAACAACACTTTAAACAAGACACCTAAAACTGTAATTCAAGACGTCTAGGTACAGTTTACAAATATCTGTTTGTATTTAGTTTGTAAACTGCACTTGGTGACAGAACCCTGGTTGTTATTCCTGTCTATAGTGCAGTGGAATGGACAGGAGAAGTGTTGGACGCCATTGTCCTTTCCGTATAGGGTTGACAAATGTCCGGGATTGGCCGGATATGGTTGTGTTTACCTTTGTCCGGGGGAAAATAAGTGCGTCCGGTTTTCCTGAGGTTGTTAGGCTTTTTATTAAGAGCATTTGTGTTATTTTTTACTGATTATTTAATTTGTGTATTGTTAACATTAAAATACATTAATACATCATGTAACATAAAGGTGTGGTCATATTTAAGGATGTGTCTATAGTATAGGAGGTATCTATAAACCATTAATATGAATGACTTTCTCCGTGGGACCAATGGTACGTATTACTTAAATATGACCACACATTACTGTTGTATAAAATGTTTGAGAAACAAAACAGCATTCTTTTCAGCCTAGCTTTTATTTTTGCACATGGCAACTGACACAGACAGGGATTTCACAAGGATACTAGATAGTGTCATTACTGGGTAGTCGGTACTCCTTTTTACCGGAACCGTTGCCTCCACAACTACAGTACCAACAGTCTATGGCGAAGGAGTTTGGCCTACATTCTGACTAAATGAATATTTATTTTAATATTACTGCCTTCATTTAGAAGTGAGGAAAACAAAGGAGAAGCGACCGAGAGGATTCAGGTGGCGTTGAGGATAATAAACATGTTAGATTATATTACTGCAACTGAACGAAACACCCTTCTTTGGAGAAAAAAGGGTGTGAGTTTTTTTGCTAAAGTTGTGCATGTTTTGAATTTCCTCCAGCTAACGTAGTAATCACGTATGCTGAAAGGGGATATTGTGAAGAACTGAGTTGCAATTAAAGTGTAATTTTCATTTTTTATCATATTATCGGGTTCGAAACCAGCCAGGCGCTTTACTTTGTGTAAGTTATTTCATCACCACTGCTCTCAAAACGGTGAAGGAAAACATCGTGAGGAAACCGGCATGTCCTAGAACCAAAAATTCGAAGACATGTGACATCTACCAACTCGCACTGGGCCCGCGTGGTGGATTATAGCCCACTCCCTCTCATAGAGAGGAGGCCTGTGTCCCAGCAGTGGGAACATTAATAGGCTGATTATGCTTATGCTTATGCTATCATATTATCCCGAACAAAATACAGATGTTATGTATGCTTAATAAGTCCAGCTCCTAAAACCTACGGTGAAACATTACAAATGTGACATTGAACAAGTTTTCACACATATTTTAGAAGAAGTTGGTCTGTACTCTATCAGGAGTTCAGGACTATACATCTCATCTGACTAGCCTTTAAAGATCTATAAATAACAACCGGAAGCAAAGGTTTAACGTGCTTTCAGAGGCACGGAGAACACTCGGTATATAATGGACGTTTTCACGGACTGACCTTGGCAAGCGCGGATTAACTGTGAAGATCCAGCTGTTATTATTTAGCCACGAGCTCCTCTCAGCTCAGGACTATACACCCCAAAGAAAAAGAAATAACGCATACCACATAAATCCTGTAATCCCCGAAGGGTTAGGCAGAGGTGTAACTAATAGTACACCCACATTTCGCCAGTTATGTTTCAAGCCCAATTTAATAAGGAGCGAGCCTATTGCTATCAACCGGACACAAATCCAGACTCTGTGGCTGCTACTTGTATTTTTTAAAAGTTTTATGGAGTTTTTCCATCAGGAATTTCTCATTCCTGATGGAAAAACTCCATAAAACTTAAAAAAAATACAATTATTATAATCGATAAACTCGCAGCATATTCTACAAATCTCATCTCTTTTACACATATTACATCTCTCACCTGACTACATCCACATACACACGCCACAGTACATCGCCGCCATTGTTTCCTCCACCTCCTAGCACCTGACGGTAGTCGCGAAATCTTTTTATTATTTTACGGCACGACTGCTGAATACATTTTAATGCATTATCTGTGCATTATGCATTGAGATGTGGTAGGTACAGGCTGTGAATGGTTATGAGGATATATTCCACGTAGGGTTTGGGAGGTTACATATTTATATTAACGTAAATATTGATGTTTGAGGGAGGTTTCTGAATAGAAATAGGCCTGTTTTGGTTGGTTGCGTAGTTTGGTTTACGGCTCAGATTTGCTTTACGTTATTGTGTAGAAGATGTTTGGCTTTTTACTAATGAGAGGTAATTATTAGTGCAATGCATTACTTCGAAGAAATTAGTTGATTAGCGGGCAGGTAAAATAATGAAAAATACTTTTCTTAATGACATCTAAATCTGACTAGCTGGTATGCTGAGGCCCTTGTACGACCGTACCGTAAATACTTCGATTTTAGAATCTAAAATACAATTATCCTATAAAATTGCAACAAGCACGTATCGTCCATAAAATGAATAAATTCTTAAAATTACGAAAATATTAAATAGAGTCGCTGGTATTTAGTGACCGATACTTAAGCACGTGATTGTACTCATGATAACAAACTACTTTCCCAAAGAAACATTTTTTACACTCATTCAATTTTTTCACAATAAAACTTACGGAGCGGGCTTGCGACCCGCACGATGTTCTGCCTAGCCACTGTTGCACGGCACAATAGTAATGAGACAGAACGACGTCACGCGACTAACAGCTTATAGGTCAAAGGCGCCTCGCGCGCGATTTTCACACGGCTGTTGTGTTATTGTTAAACTTATTGTAAACCCTATATGTAAAACGAGCAGTTTTAATTTTCAAATCGACGTATGTTACGTTTTCATCGCGGCCTCATGCTAAGGCCTCTGATGATGGAACTATAACGGTCTGCTCGTGGCCATTTTCCAACAGTTTTGGACGAATTGTTGGTCATAGCTTCAAACATTGCGAGGACTGTTATAGTGTGATACTTATTCCCATCATCATAGAGCCTTTCTTCGTTTGTCTTCTGCAAGCGACCTCCCTATTTCTGACTTATTCGAACGGAACTCGTAGCAAATTGTTTTTGTCGATGTACTATCGAAAAAGCTGTAAAGGCCAAATAATTTTATATAATAGCATAAGAGGAAGTCCAAACACGAACACGTTTCCGGTCCGCGCCAACCCGCGCGGCTTAACTAGTTAAACTAGTTCCGCCAACTTTGAGGCTTTCCAATTTGTCCGTGTCTATGTACCTATATATTGAAAGTAGATTCTATTCTATCTGTTTATAAGCCAAGTCACAGGCCAAGTGGTTCACCAAATCCATCTACCTACCTACATGTAAGTTACTGATTTAGTAAGTAGACTCGTTGAAAACCTTCGTTGGTTTTCGGCCTAATGTGGGTAGTTTTGTATTTAATTTCAATAGGTACTTAAGAGGGATACTTGAGGGATGTTTTCTGTGATAAACCATTACTCGAAAGGGTTCCAAATGTGTGACGCTTCCAGAAACAAAAAAAAAGTCAAACGATGTTTTAAGCTTTCACGTTTTAAAACTAAACTTATACTGTCACTTACAGTCATCCCGCGATCATGGCGCTTGCAACAGCGTCGAAATTTCGGGAGCTCAAAATAATTAATAATCACTGAAAATATTCCGTAAGTGAAATTAAGAGTTTACAAAAAACTCTTTTAAAACACAAAGTCTTATGCTGTCAAATAAATCATCGATTTAATGGCATTTAAGTTCTTCAGTTGATGAGCAGGATAACCTTTTACACAAACACAAATTTCTACAGATTTTAATCATATAAAAATAGTTGGTGGTACGACCGCTATTAACTCGATTGCAAAACATTTCGGAATCGCATATCCGTTATTTACCGACGACCCCCTAGTTGTGTGAAAGTTTCTCCAAATACTTTGGGCGCCTGGCAGGCGGACACCCCGGATCGATGCCAAGATATCAAGGTGATTTGGGATTAGTGCATCATTTGTTTCACGTCTAATTAAGGGCAGACAAATGAAGATCGCTTTCAAAGGGTTTCTAAGTTCTACAATGGCTTTCAACAAAATTGACATAGCATAAGTACCTATAGTATGACTACTTTACAGTTCAAGGTGGCCCTGCTTCTCCAGAAAAAATACATTGAAATGTCAAACTTGGTTCATTTATTTGAATTCTGTGTTTTCCTGCCTGCACATATAAGTTGATTGAAGTGTATGTCAATTTAACATCAGTCGCTGATAAGATGTAACTTTGTCTATGGCCTCTAGAATATTGTTTGTATACTAAGTCCATGGATATTATGGCTCAGAAATCAATCACTAAAAATCATTTCTCTGCTGTCATGGCGCCAACGTAAAAAAATGGTGATCGATTACATATTGTGAATCAACCATTTTTGATGATTTTCATCGCTTTCTTCAAGATTAACCACAAAGATCTGACATTATCAATATGCCCAAATGGTACTTCTGTTCTATAAAAATCCTCTATACTTTAGTTCGACTCCATAGGTTTCACGTGTTGCCGCCTAAATTGTCAATGACATTTCCTTTGTCACATTTGACATTTGGCGCCAACGCGTATCGGTACCAGGAGCACTATAATAGTACCAGGAGCATCCTAAAGGTTAAGTGGCCCACCTCGAGGCGATAGTTAGGCGACGGGCCAAGTTTGACAAAAGTAATACAAGTTAGTGAAGGCCAAACGTTGTTGGTTTATGTTAATAGTTTTGTTACACTTGAACTTGGCGGCCATTTGCATTTTGTTGGGGTCGAGGCTACAGTGCAGGATATGACAATTTTTATTAATTGTGTTAGGTTAAGTTAGGTAGGCCTTCCTTTTCCTTCGGCTTCGGGATGTTGTTGTCTTGTTTCTAATTGATATTATTTCCTTAAAAATGGTAATCAACATGATCCTTCTGGTGTAATTAAGAAGATTACAGAATTACTAGTACTACTGAAGAAGTCCTAAAAATATCAGAGTCGTAGCGCAAAAAGAAGATTAAATGTAAGAGGGAGCTGCATAAAGCTGACAAAACTTTTTTTTTTCAATAGCCTTGTATGTCCCACTGCTGGGCTAAGGCCTCCCTCATATCCTTCCAGGTACTCTTCTCCTAAAACATTAAAGTTTCTAAATTGTGTTTATTGTTTTCTTAATGAAACGCTAATTGTGTCTTCGAAACACTCTTAAATCAACGTTTGTGCCTAAAATAACACAGATTCCGTTCTTAAGCTCATACATAATATAACTACCACGTCGTATGTTACTCTAGAATTAACTTAATTAAGCGTAGACTTGATTACAGGCCTATCGATTTATCCATTTGTATCTAACTTTTGTTGCTTTGATGTTACCTTCAATTGAAGCCAGTATTTACTTAGCCTAAGCCGAATTATCACAGGCTTAATTAATAGTAGGCATAGGCTGTTTGTATTTGTGTGTTTATATCATATATATATAGGTACTAAATTATTTATGTAGATAGTAGGTATTTACACGGCCCAATGAGGCGTTATGCTCAATATGGTGACGTAATTACAATGGAAATTGTTCTCGGTAATAAACAGCACCTGGTTCGTCTTATGCCTGAGTTATTTTGAAGTAAATAATGTTAATGAAAATATAAGCTAGTACTTCATAATTCCGTGACCTAGAACTGTCTTTATGGCCATGTGTCTATGGTTCGCCTAATGCTAAAGCTCCACCAGTTTCAACTTCCATTTCTTGATACTACTCAGTAGGTCTATCCTTTTAACTTGTCCAGAACTTTATTTCATCATTATTCTGAATTTAAATTCAAAATATCCATTGTTCTATATTATCGAAGTTCGAAAATTCTTACCCAACGCCATTTTAAACTGTGTTTTGTAACGAATAAGACTGTAAGTTGTATGCAATTTTGCTCATAGAAACATACGAACTTCGAAACAAAATTTTAATATTACGATTACGTCGTACAAAACTTTGGTGTACAATAGGAAGCAATTAATTTTGTCAAGAGTTGAACGCTCGCTTGTTTTGTTATAACGAAATACCCAAAAACCCTCTCCGGGTATCTCTGCTACAAGAGAACCGTTCTTTTGTGATACAATTTTCATTTTCGCAACTTTTACGGATATTTTTTAAACGGACTAATTGCGGGGAATTTTATGCGAAATTTTGTTAATTTTACAAGTTAAAAGTATTTGTTTTTGTACTATTATTTCAGGAGTTCGTGACTAAATAATTACAGCCGCTCGGGTCGAACTTTAGGTTAAGCCGCGCTTGTCTAGGTTGGTCCGTGGATGGGTGACCACCCTTTACATGCCGAGTTTCCTCCGTGCCTCAGAAAGCACGTTAAACTATTGGTCCCGGCTGTCATTTGTAGATCTTTGACAGTCGTTACAGGTAGTTAGTGACCCAAAAGTCTGACAACCAGTCTTACAACGGGGTATGGTATTTCCCAGTACTAACTGGGTTGTGGAGGTCAGATAGGCAGTCGCTCCATGGTATTCAGCTGCATCCGGTAAGACTGGAAGCCGACCCCAACATAGTTGGGAAAATATTAAGCAGATGATGATTATTATTTTAGGCGGTCACCATCGTAAGATAAATTTCAAAACTGATTAATGTTTTTGAAATGGCGCCATTTACTTAACATTCCTAAAATAGAAATGTTTTTCGCTAAATAAAATTTCTGCGCAGTAAATTATTATCGATGAAAAACTACTTTAAGCAAAAAGTAAAAAGCACTGCGGGCCGAACATTGAAAATTTATGGCCGGGATAACCTGAATCGACAGCGTCGTTTTTATATCTTTTTTGTCGAAATTATATATCGAAGCTTTTTGGGTTTATTTAGTTTTTTATATTCAGTTTTATTTAAGGATTATTAATAATTATATTATGTTCTTTGATCGACTATGCTGTCTGTTTGTTTTAAATAGAGATTGGTTACCATTTACCATTGAGGTCGGCAGAAAACAGAACGTTTCCGGTTAAGATCCTATACTCCTTTTGCTTCATTTGGTTTATTTTCCACTCAAATCAAGAATTTATTTAGGTTCTTGACTGATCCTGCGGCGACAAAGCAAAGCGAGCATTCGACTCAAATATTACGTTGTTAACCTTTTTATTTCAATGCCACATAATTATTAATTCAATTTAATAATCTGGCAAAGCATTTTTTACTAGCCTCGTTTAATATTATAAATCCTGTGGTCGCTTGGTTCGAAGGTACAAAGCGACCACTGCACAACCACAAAGCAACCTCCTCGCGTGACCACAAAAAGTGCTCGCATGGGCGGATGGGCCCGGGAACCGTCGACCTTCACCACTGCTCACCGCATCAAAGGTAGGACACCAGACGAACAACGACGAAAAGTCGTCTAGTGTGGATGAGTTTACGACCATGCGATTTGTCGGACGACAACTTATATCGATCACCATCTTTAACTTGAGCCCGAGCCATATTTTATACGTTTCAAGAACATTAAATGTGACAAGTCGTTCTTAAAAAAATATTGCCTCCATTTTGGATCTAATACTAGGGTTCTTCTGAACATTTTATTTTTCCATCCTCCATATTTATCAATTAGATTGCATGCTACTTTAACTTTACTAAAAGACGTAGAAATGATGGTTCAGCATCAGCCTTTCTAATAGACTAAATTAAAATCGAACCTTAATAACTTTAATTATCAAATTTTCCCCAAATAAAACAAAGAAAAACAACCATCATAACCCCTTACATCCTCTGAAAAAAAAAAGCGCAAAGTCGTTCGTCCCCGGGTGGCCTAACACACAATTTATGCGCGTACATAGTCAGAGGTAACAAAGCGAAACAACAGAAGGTTGCATGAATAAAACAGTGGAGGGTGGAGGCCGCCCTGAATATTTGACGTAGTGTGGACCGCGCCCGCTGTCCGCCGAACAGC